>CM060922.1:510721541-513121541 GCA_030737875.1 Allium sativum
CGCCTTCTTTTATTTTCTACACTTAGAAAATATATTCTATTTGAAATTGAAAACAGTTTCAATCACTTATCTCTTTCCCGACTATTTTAATTATACTCAGGAAATATTACTTTTATATTTCCAAAATTCCATTACTTGGGTTAAAACGAATGTTGTGTAAAACATCGTTACAACAACCCAAAATATTTTATTCAACTAATTCTTTTTCAAACACTTCTCTTCGAGACTGGATCCTGCTATTTATCAATTAAAAATGAAATCAATCAAGTTGGGGTATTATTACCTCTCAGATCTTGACTGAAAACATCCCTAACTTTAAAACGGTAAAACCACTTACCTCGAATAAACACACTATAAAACCCAATTATTCATTTTTAAAACATGTATAAAGTTCGCGTCGTATTTCTATTTTATAGATTTCCCTTTTTGTTTATAATATTCTATTTTAAAATTCGTTTCCTTATCGAATTCAATATATATCGATATATTGATTTCTAACTATCAAAATTTCTTAAAAATATTCTAACTCCTTAAATTCCCGGAAAATTTCGCCATAACCTCCCTTGTACCGGGAGCTTCGGGATATTTCAAATAGCCTCCCATGGCCCTTTCCAATCCAAAAGAAAAAGAAAAACCCAAGCGGCTTGCCGATACGGCGCATAAAACCTCATATATGAATTTAAACGTGTACCTTTTTGTCGGGTACATAAATTAAAATCTTCATATTCTTCATCCCATACCTGTCAACACATGTTCACCTATTTTCAACTCAATTCATCTCAAACCAATCGTTTGAATTCAGTTTTCGCTCATTTATTCTTTATTTAGCTATTTCGCTTATTTCACTTCTTTTTTTTGAACATAACATGTTCAAATAAAATATTTAACTTGCTCAATACAAAATTGAATTCTAATTTCAATTCTAGTTTCCTTTTCGATTTCGAATATAAATTTTCAAATCGAATTCACTTATTCAAAGCCCAATATCAATTCCAAATCTCATTAACTAATTTCTATTCAAATTAGTTAATTTTATTCAATAATCAACAAATCTGATTTCTGTTTCAAAAATCATATTCATTTACATAACTTGAATTCACATATATTTAACAACTTAACTCTAAAATTTTCTAAATAGAATTTTGGATTGTATTCGCTTAAAATCCCTTTTATAAAATTAAATAAATCGTTATGGTTTTTAAATGGTTACGGCGCTGCTTTTCTGAAAATTTGATTTTGATATAACTCAAAATCTATACGACGAAATTCAGATTTTTCTCTTTCATTAGAAATCTATTATCAAATCGGTCCTGACGTTTCTTGTTTCAAAGAATTCCGACTTCAATTGAGTTCTATATGCTCAATTGAAGTTCGAAACGCCAATTTACGAGCTGCAGTGATGCGGTGAGTTCGTTTTAATTATATTTATATATATAAACGTTTTAAAACCTCGTTTATATAAATTCAACTCTATTCTGATATATTTTTAATATATATCAAATCCATTTTTCAATTCAACATAATACTTCCGATCTATTTCACTTCTATTTGAAATTCTATATTCAAATTTCAATCCACTTCTATTTTTTTCCAAATTCTATTTGGATTTCTATATTCGAATTTCCTTTATTCAAATCTCATTTGAATTTCTACGTTCAAATTCTATATTTGAATTTCCTTTATTCAAATCTCATTTGAATTTCTACGTTCAAATTCTATATTTGAATTTCCTTTATTCAATCTCATTTGAATTTCTACGTTCAAATTCTATATTTGAATTTCCTTTGAATTTCATATATACAAACTCCATTTGAAATTTCTATTTGAATCCTATGTTCAAATTCCATATTTTAAATTCCATTTGAATTCTCTATTCAAATTACATGGTTTAAATTCCATTATTTCAAATCTCTATATTTGAATTTCATTTGAACTCCCTTTCTTCAAATCCATTTGAATTCCTTTGAATTCAAATTCTATTTGAATTCAAATTTCTGTATATTCAAATTCTATTCAAATACAATATATTCAAATTCTCTTCAAATTCTATATACAAATTCTATTTAATTTTTCTATATACAAATTCTATTTAAATTTTCTATATACAAATTCTATTTTCAAACTCCATTTGAATTATATATTCCAATTCTCATTTCAACTCTATTCTATATTCGAATTCCCATTTCAAATTCCATTTTCAAATTTCTATTTTCAAATTTAACATTTAAAATTTCTTTATTCAAATTCCATTTCATTTTCGATATTCAAATTCTATATTTGAATTCCTTTATAATTTCTATATTCAATTTCTATTTGAATTTTCTTTATATTCAATTTCTATTTGAATTTTCTTTATTTCTTCTTTAAACAAGTCTCGATTTCAATTCCTTTTGTAATCGATATTTCTAAAATAATAGATATCACTTTTCAGTTTCACACTTGTATTTTTATTTCTGAATTATCAAGTGATAATTCTTTTCACTTCATTTATAACTTCGTTATAAAAGAACTATTTATAAACTTTTTTTATAAAGGAACTACTTGTTTTATTTTTCAAAATAAGTTTATATTATTTTATTCCATTCAAATTTCAAATTCTATTTAAAAATAGAATTTTCCCCTTTTAATCTCAAATATCCTTTTCATGATATTTTAAATAAATTAACACTTGGCCCAGTGATATTTAAAACAATCACATCACCCAATTTTCAACCATTTTGTTTTTAACACGTCATATATGAATATATGAAACCAAGCAAACAAATAAATAGATAATATATTTTTGACGAATCCAGTTGGATTCCTCCAACCTGTTTTCCTGCATCCACAGACGTTAGTCAACATAGTAATACCCATCCTGCTTCGTGGCAGGATATCGCGGTATAAAAGGGGATCCACTTATTACGTGGGCGTAGGGTCATTCGCTAATGATACCGCGGGAATCCGCTAATGATATCGCGGGAACAATCCAATCACCAAACCAATATTGTAACAACCCGTATTTTCAATAACCTATTCTAACATAAATCGAGGCAGAATTTAATTTATAAATCTGAATCAAGGGAAACGGGCTATGCCATTGCGTTCGCTTCGGAAAAATACGCGAAATAGAGTCCGAGTTTTCGAAAATCGGAGTCCGTATGACCCGATTAAGGCCCAACGAAGTTTTCAGAAAATTTCAAAGTAAAAACAGATTTCAAATTCAAGTTTGAATTTGGAAATTAGGGAGTTGGGCGCAGGGGGGAAATTTCCCGCCAGACCACCCATGTCGACAGGCCTGTCGACTGGGCAGTCGACATGGTTAGGCCTAAGTCGACAGCCCTGTCGACTTGGGTGTCGACTTGGTTCAGCCGGGCAGTTTTGCCCGGTGCACCATTTTGGAGTTGTGTTGAGTTTGGGGGCCAGATTCGGTTTTGAGGGCTGAGATTGGAATTAGGGTTTAATCCTAAGGCTAAAACTAATGCTAATCTCTATAAATAAGCCCCTAACCTAACCCTAAATCATCATTATTCATTCAAGTAACTAAACTATGGCAAAATCATTCCTCTCATGGCCTCCACTCTCTTCATAAAATTCTAAGTTATTTCTCTGAGAGATTTTCCATGCATACAAGTGTTTTCAAGCTTGTATGAGTGTCATTAGCTTGCAATCAAGTCAAGTTTCCATATTTACATCATAAAGCAAGGGTTTTGATCATTTTGGCTCAAGGGTTTTTCTATTGGAGCTTGCATTTTGGGTTTATTTGATTGCATAAGGGCCTTATCTCAATCTATATATATTTTTGTGTCTTCATAAGCATTGTAAGCCCTTTTCTACTTTCATATTTAAACTCTAAAGTTAAATGAATGATGCAAGTTTGGTTGATCATTATGATATGCAAGTTTGCCATGTTATGATATGCAAGTTTATCATGTTATGTTATGCAAGTATGCCATGTTATGATATGCAAGTTTACCATGTTATGCTATGCAAGTTTGCCATGTTATGATATGCAAGTTTATCATGTTATGTTATGCAAGTTTGCCATGTTATGATATGCAAGTTTATCATGTTATGTTATGCAAGTATGCCATGTTATGATATGCAAGTTTACCATGTTATGCTATGCAAGTTTGCCATGTTATGATATGCAAGTTTATCATGTTATGTTATGCAAGTTTGCCATGTTATGATATGCAAGTTTATCATGTTATGTTATGCAAGTTTGCTATGTTATGATATGCAAGTTTGCCATATGATATGCAAGTTATGTTATGCAAGTTTGGGTTGATCATTTTGCTCATGTTATCATGTTATGCAAGCTTATCTTGGGTTTGTGAGCTTAAAGCTTCAAGCTTTATGCTAAAGGTTGCATTTTGGCAACATGTAAGTTATCATATCCCTTATGATAACTTGCATGTGAGGCTAAATGCGAACTTATGGCAACTTCTACACGTCATTTATAACCATGTATCACTTATATGCTAAGTTTGGTTTTATGCATACTTTTGAGGCCTAATGATGTAATATGCAAGTATATGAACATATGTACATTTCATATGCCACCATGTTAAACTTGTGGCTTCAACACCATTTGTCATCTTTATGCCAAGTTCCCTCTTTCTATCCTTTATGCGCTATTGCGATTATGTAAGCGATGGGATTGCGTTTGGGGTTGGGTAAACTTAAAAGACATGAAAACATAAGATTGGGAATTTACCTATTAAGTTAGGTCTACCCATTGGGAATTTACCTATAAACTTAGGTCTACCCAAATTCTTGAAAACTTGTAATATGTTTTGGAAACATGATGGACATGACACTTAGAAAATATAAGTGTGACCAACTCGAGGTTGGGTTGAGTTTGTAGCGTAAAACTACTCGGAACCGACCGACTTAACTAGTTGCTACAAACAATAGGACCCAATGTGAGAAGTTGGTCATGTTGTACCTTGAACCCGAGGTTAGACCAAGTTGTGGTGTAAAGCTACCCGGACCCGCCCGGCTTAACTAGTAACCACAACAAGGTCTAATGTGAGAGGTTAAGGCACATTAAATTAGTTAATGCCTCATGATTAGGGTTAAGTCATGGTCCACTTAATACTTAACCAATTTGGGCTTGGTAGATTAATCAGGGTTAAGTCGTGAACTCATCGTTACACTTAACCAAGTTAATCCATGATTAGTAAAAGGGTTAAACCGTACTTAAGCCACTAGAAAATCCTTGCAATGGGGGTCCACTCCAGCAGTAATCCCAAGTTTGTATCATTAAGACCCTAGGGACTAGGCTATGGTGGGGCACGATTACTGGACTTGAGGTAAGTGACCAAAAACGACGGCAGAGTGGTACGCCGGTGTAGTTCCGGACGGACTATGGTCGTGCACATAGTCCGTAGCCGGAGAAAACATGCACGGGTACCAGTAGATCGAGACTGTGCACTTATTTTATGGTGTCCAAGGGTTTACACCCTAGGGCTTGATACACCCGAAGGGTGGACCCGGCACAGTCCGACTACAATTATGTTTGGGCTGTATTGACACCAACACGTGACGAGTTAGGCTTAGGGAGCCGATCGATTAGACCGTTTGGTTGGACCTCGTATTAGGGTCACTTCATGTTATTGGACCTCGTATTAGGGTCACTTCATGTTATTGGACCTCGTATTAGGGTCACTTCATGTTATTGGACCTCGTATTAGGGTCATTTCATGTTATTGGGTCAAAGCTTGGGCCAAGGGATCAATACGTGTTTATTCAAGTCATGTTAGTTTGCTAGTACACCTGTGGTGCAAAACCTTAAACCTGATTATGCGATGACACCTTTATCTATCATGCCAGTATGTAGTTATCCTTATGTTCATCCCTGCTTCTCGTGCCAGTTAACTTTATCAGTTTACATTGATTGTAGTAGGGCTTACTCAATCTTTTTGACTGACCTGTTTTTCTTTCGCCTCTTTTCTTCCATCCCCCCCCCCCCAGGTTCTCAGGGTGGGAATATTGGAGCTTAGCTTGGATTTCTGATCGCTTGCTTGTGGGATTTTAGCTCATGTACGGTCTCGATATGAAGCTAGCTATGGTTATCACTTATTTTAGGGATAGTACTTATGTATTTCAGTTTTTCAGTTGATGTTGTTTTTATCTAGACTTGTTTATTTGGAAAGTTATGTTGTACCAGACTTGTTTTGAAATAGTTTGAAATCTTCCGCTGTTTAACTTATCTTATTTACTCTGTTTACATATATACATATGTTCTTGTTCTGCCTTGATATATCATTATGCATGTTTACCCAGTACAAACGCCCCTCCAAAGTCAGAGTGCTTGCAAGAGCCACCCTGGCGGAGGTGGGGTGTTACATTTGGTATCAGAGCATATGGTTTACGAGAAGGAACAAAAAGGTTTTTAGAAAACTTTTGGAAAACTATTTTCAAAACCAAGTATAAAGTATTTTCCAAAGAAAAGTCTAGTTTATTTTAAAGGCTATTCCCCAAAAGCCATTAACAAAAATTCCTTCGTTTTTCTCCATTCTGAATCTATCTTTTTCTTCGTTTTCAGTATGGCCAATAACTTTGCCATTCCGGAGGGAGTACATGTACCTGTTTGGTATAGGAGACTTTTGGAGGCTAGGGCGACCGAAGCCGACCCCGCCGATGTTCCTCCTCCTCCTCCGGTAGTTAATGTTCCTCCTCCTCCTGTCGCTGAGGTTCCTCTTCCTCCTCCCCCTCAGCATCCACAAGAGGATTTCGCGGAGATTTGCAAAGACTTTAAGGCGATGGGTTGCAAGAATTTCATTGGAACCGAGACTTATGTAGAGGCAAGGAATTGGTTGAAAGAAACCGAAGATCTTTTTGCCTTCTTTGATATAGATGACCGTAGGAAGGTTTTATTGGCAGTGTGGTTGCTAAAGGAAGAAGCTGCACGTTGGTGGGTGGTCACCACCGCTACTAGGCCAATTGAGACTTGGGATGACTTTCGGGGAAAGTTTGGACTAAGGTTCCTATCACTGAAGCAAGGGGACATGACTATTAGGGAATACATAGATAAGTTTAATCAACTGGCTCGGGTCGGTTTAGACTTGGTTAACACAACTCAGAAGAAGGCCATGCACTTTGCTCTAGGACTAAACGAGCCATTGCGCGGTTTGGCCATATCTCATATACCCATCGGAGCAACCTTCGAGATTTTGGTAAATATGGCCCTGCTTCAAGAGGAAGATAAGAAGGAAAAAAAGTGCTTTACTTGTGGAAGCTCGACTCATCTAAACAAGGATTGCAGAAAGAGGAAGGGCACTTGCTTTGACTGTGGAGAAATGGGACACTTCACTAGGGACTGCCCGAAGAAGGGAGGGCCTACGTCGGAAGGAACGGTGAATTCCGGGAAGCAAGGCAAGAACTCCAAAAACCGCAAGAACAAGAACAAGAGTCAAGGCAACAAGGGGAACAATAGCAAGGGCAATAACGACAAGAGGAAGTGCCATTATTGCGGTTCAGTTGGGCATCTTATTAAGGATTGTAGGAAGAGAAAAAGGAAGAGTGGTGAATGCTTTCATTATGGTGAGTTTGGACATTTCAGCAAAGTTTGCCCGAAGAAGCAAGGGCAAGGTCAGACTCAGTGTGCAAGACCATCTGGAGGGCGAATTCATCCCCTCAACATCGTTCTTCCAGCTCATGATCGAGGTAGTGTTTCTGTTAAAAGTCCTGTTTACATTTCTGATTTTCCTGTTTGTACTTTGTTTGATTCTGGCACATCGCATAGTTTATTTCATCTGCTCTAGTTGGAAGTTTGCACCTAAGTACTAGTCTAGTTAATGATCCCGTGTGTGTTCCAAATCCAATTGGGGTTTCTGCCCATTTGTCTATTATCTACGTGGATTTGAAAATCTTTATCTTTAGTGTAGAGTTCTCGTGTGATGCTTATATTCTCGGTTTCATGGGGTATGGGTTAATTTTGGGCATGGATCGATTGTCCAGTTTTGGAGCCATCCTTGATTTTTGAGCATAGGGTTGTGAGGCTCATGACTCGCCTCAGTAATACCCTAAAAATTTCTAGTAACCCTATGAGTCCCATCATGTTGTGTTATCTTGAATCCCTTAACTCGTCTATCGATAGTTTGCAATCGGTGAGGGTGGTCCGAGAATATCCTGATATCTTGGGTGAAGTGAAGGGGTTACCCCTAAACGCGAGGTAGATTTTCGCATTTATCTGGTTGATAATGCCAAGCCAGTTACGTGGCTGGTTAGGCACATGGTCCCGCAAGATGAGAGTTAAGAAAGTAAGTCAAGGAGTTGCTTGAGAAGAACTTCATATGATGAAGCATTTCCGAGGAAGGTGCTCTAGTAGTATTCGCTACTAATGTGGACAGTTCGCTTCGCCCGTGTCTTGATTATCGTGAGTAGAACAAGGAGAATAGACAACCATTACCAAGGATCGATGATTTGTTTGATCAGGTTGTAGGAACATCTGTTTTCTCTTGATCTTGTTACTGGATTCCATCAGCTCAGAGTAGCTGAGGATAGTATAGACAAAACTGCGTTCAGAACTCCAGATGGATTCTTAGAATGGCTAGTCATGCCATTCGGTTTGACTAATGCACCCGCCTACTTCGTGGACTTGATGAGTAGGGTGCCAAGGGAGTTCCTGAACAAGTTTGTGGTAGTCTTTGTAGATGATATCCTGACTTTCTTAAAGAACGAGGAAGAACATGCTAGACATCTCAAGGAGGTGATGGATACGCTTAGAGCGCATCAGTTGAAAGCCAAGTCCTCCAAATGTCATTTTGGAGAAAAAGGAGTTAGATTTCTTGGGCACATAGTTTCTAAGCAAGGCTTAGTGGTGGATCCTGCTAAAGTGGTCGCGGTTCAAAACCGAAAAGCTCCGACGAGGACAATTAAAGTAAGAAGTTCTCTCAGTTTAATTAGTTAGTTAGCGTCCCTTGAGCTTAGACCTACCCTTCTGGATCAAGTAGGGACTTCACAGAAAGAAGACCCGCAGTTAGTCGAGATCATGGACAAGTTGATTAGAGGTAGGATGTTAAGTCACCTCGCCATAGATAACAAGGGATGGCTAAGACGCGATGAGAGAAAGAAGGTTCTTGAAGATGCATATCATCCGAGGAGGTGGCCGAGTTTTTCCTAAGGTGCATGTTGTGCCAACAGGTTAAGGCCGAGTCATAAAAAGCCTGGTGGGCTATTACATCCATTGGAGGTCCCCGCAATGGAAGTGGGAAAGCGTCACGAAGGATTTCGTGGATGGACTGCCTAGATCAAGGAAAGGGAATACGAGCATGTGGGTCATGGTAGGTAGACTCACGAAGAGCGCTCATTTCACTCCGGTAAAGAGAGAAAGAACTGCATCATAGCTAGCGACAGTTTACTTTCAAGAAACAAAGCGGTTGCACGGGGTTCCCTAAAGTATAGTTAGTAACCATGACTCATTCTTCACTAGCCAGTTTTGGGATAGTCTACGGGAAGTCATGGGCAAGCAACTGAATCTAAGGACGTCCTATCATTCACAGGCAGATGGTTCATTTCGTTCAAGCATGAGTTATAGAAAATTACGTTAGTAAGAGCAATTGGTAAACGTGGATTGGTATTTTCAAGAAAAGTTCTGCTGCGTGGAATACTTTATAGAAAGTAAACGAGATCCAGGATTCACTGGTGAATTTTGGAGAGCTTGCAGGAAACCATGAGGTCACAGTTATGTTTAAGCCAAGTATGATAGAAGAAGAGTAAGTGAAAGAGGAAAACGAGAGGCGACAATGAAATGGGTTCCAACTCATATTTGGAAATAAGAGTTAAGAAGCCAAGAAATCATGAGGTAAAAGACGGTCAAAGCACAGTGGAGTTAAGCTCAAGGAAACGTGACTTAGAAGACTGAAGGCTAGATACGCGCATCATATCTCTTTTTAAGAGCATATCCTTGATCCTTGTTTTCCTATGGAACTTACTCGCATGTTATCTTTTTACGTATATCCTCTCGGTCCCATTCTCGGTCCTATTTCTGTCGGAAGATATGACTTATTGGCTAGTAATACATGTCAGGGTTTGAAGGGGTCCGTTAGGTTGACTAAACCTTTTTGGCTTTTATAGAATATGGGTTGGGTTAGGAAGGGATTTCTTGTAATCTGAAAGGGGTATATCCTGCTTATCTTCCCGATCTCTTTGTAGCATATCTTTTGCTATCCATGTTTGTCTTGATTATCTAGTTTATCATGTTAATCTTGTCATGAGAACCTTAGGTAGAAACCCTTTGGATGAAACATGTGTTTGAAACATGTTATGCTTGATGTTTGCAAGGGGTTGCAAGTGTTTGCAAGTGGTTACTCGTGGATGCATTATACACATTAGGCACTAGATCGGCTCACACACTCCTCATATTGCATATGCATGAGTGTTTACGCTTATTCATGGATGAAAATTTTTGTGTTATCACATGGATGTTGCATATGGATGTATGTTATGTGCACACATATAGATGTTATACATTATGTTAGGAATTGCATACATATGGATTCATTTCACTAACATAATTTGCATTGATGATATTTGCATTAGATAAGTACATATACACACACCTTTGCATATGTTCATACAACATTTAGAATCTTGTAAGGACAATGATTGCTCGTGGATGATGTTTTGAGTAGATGGATGTTGGATGGTAGGATACGTTCTTCCTAACTTGAAGATTTCGGGGACGAAATCCTTTAAGGAGGGGAGAATGTAACAACCCGTTATTTCAATAACCTATTCTAACATAAATCGAGGCAGAATTTAATTTATAAATCTGAATCAAGGGAAACGGGCTATGCCATTGCGTTCGCTTCGGAAAAATACGCGAAATAGAGTCCGAGTTTTCGAAAATCGGAGTCCATATGACCCAATTAAGGCCCAACGAAGTTTTCAGAAAATTTCAAAGTAAAAACAGATTTCAAATTCAAGTTTGAATTTGGAAATTAGGGAGTTGGGCGCAGGGGGGAAATTTCCCGCCAGACCACCCATGTCGACAGGCCTGTCGACTGGGCAGTCGACATGGTTAGGCCCAAGTCGACAGCCCTGTCGACAAGGGTGTCGACTTGGTTCATCCGGGCAGTTTTGCCCGGTGCACCATTTTGGAGTTGTGTTGAGTTTGGGGGCCAGATTCGGTTTTGAGGGCTGAGATTGGAATTAGGGTTTAATCCTAAGGCTAAAACTAATCCTAATCTCTATAAATAAGCCCCTAACCTAACCCTAAATCATCATTATTCATTCAAGTAACTAAACTATGGCAAAATCATTCCTCTCATGGCCTCCACTCTCTTCATAAAATTCTAAGTTATTTCTATGAGAGATTTTCCATGCATACAAGTGTTTTCAAGCTTGTATGAGTGTCATTAGCTTGCAATCAAGTCAAGTTTCCATATTTACATCATAAAGCAAGGGTTTTGATCATTTTGGCTCAAGGGTTTTTCTATTGGAGCTTGCATTTTGGGTTTATTTGATTGCATAAGGGCCTTGTCTCAATCTATATATATTTTTGTGTCTTCATAAGCATTGTAAGCCCTTTTCTACTTTCATATTTAAACTCTAAAGTTAAATGAATGATGCAAGTTTGGTTGATCATGTTATGTTATGATATGCAAGTTTATCATGTTATGTTATGCAAGTATGCCATGTTATGATATGCAAGTTTACCATGTTATGCTATGCAAGTTTGCCATGTTATGATATGCAAGTTTATCATGTTATGCTATGCAAGTTTTCCATGTTATGATATGCAAGTTTATCATGTTATGTTATGCAAGTATGCCATGTTATGATATGCAAGTTTACCATGTTATGCTATGCAAGTTTGCCATGTTATGATATGCAAGTTTATCATGTTATGTTATGCAAGTTTTCCATGTTATGATATGCAAGTTTATCATGTTATGTTATGCAAGTTTGCTATGTTATGATATGCAAGTTTGCCATATGATATGCAAGTTATGTTATGCAAGTTTGGGTTGATCATTTTGCTCATGTTATCATGTTATGCAAGCTTATCTTGGGTTTATGAGCTTAAAGCTTCAAGCTTTATGCTAAAGGTTGCATTTTGACAACATGTAAGTTATCATATCCCTTATGATAACTTGCATGTGAGGCTAAATGCGAACTTATGGCAACTTCTACATGTCATTTATCACCATGTATCACTTATATGCTAAGTTTGGTTTTATGCATACTTTTGAGGCCTAATGATGCAATATGCAAGTATATGAACATATGTACATTTCATATGCCACCATGTTAAACTTGTGGCTTCAACACCATTTTCATCTTTATGCCAAGTTCCCTCTTTCTATCCTTTATGCGCTATTGCGATTATGTAAGCGATGGGATTGCGTTTGGGGTTGGGTAACCTTAAAAGACATGAAAACATAAGATTGGGAATTTACCTATTAAGTTAGGTCTACCCATTGGGAATTTACCTATTAAGTTAGGTCTACCCAAATTCTTGAAAACTTGTAATATGTTTTGGAAACATGATGGACATGACACTTAGAAAATATAAGTGTGACCAACTCGAGGTTGGGTTGAGTTTGTAGCGTAAAACTACCCGGAACCGACCGGCTTAACTAGTTGCTACAAACAATAGGACCCAACGTGAGAAGTTGGTCATGTTGTACCTTGAACCCGAGGATAGACCAAGTTGTGGTGTAAAGCTACCCGGACCCGCCCGGCTTAACTAGTAACCACAACAAGGTCTAATGTGAGAGGTTAAGGCACATTAAATTAGTTAATGCCTCATGATTCGTGTTAAGTCATGGTCCACTTAATACTTAACCAATTTGGGCTTGGTAGATTAATCAGGGTTAAGTCGTGAACTCATCGTTACACTTAACCAAGTTAATCCATGATTAGTAAAAGGGTTAAACCGTACTTAACCCACTAGAAAATCCTAGCAATGGGGGTCCACTCCAGCAGTAATCCCAAGTTTGTATCATTAAGACCCTAGGGACTAGGCTAGGGTGGGGCACGATTACTGGACTTGAGGTAAGTGACCAAAAACGATGGCAGAGTGGTACGCCGGTGTAGTTCCGGACGGACTATGGTCGTGCACATAGTCCGTAGCCGGAGAAAATATGCACGGGTACCAGTAGATCGAGACTGTGCACTTATGTTTATGGTGTCCAGGGGTTTACACCCTAGGGCTTGATACACCCGAAGGGTGGACTCGGCACAGTCCGACTACAATTATGTTTGGGCCGTATTGACACAAACACATGACGAGTTAGGCTTAGGGAGCCGATCGATTAGACCGTTTGGTTGGACCTCGTATTAGGGTCACTTCATGTTATTGGACCTCGTATTAGGGTCACTTCATGTTATTGGACCTCGTATTAGGGTCACTTCATGTTATTGGACCTCGTATTAGGGTCACTTCATGTTATTGGACCTCGTATTAGGGTCATTTCATGTTATTGGGTCAAAGCTTGGGCCAAGGGATCAATACGTGTTTATTCAAGTCATGTTAGTTTGCTAGTACACCTGTGGTGCAAAACCTTAAACCTGATTATGCGATGACACCTTTATCTATCATGCCAGTATGTAGTTATCCTTATGTTCATCCCTGCTTCTCATGCCAGTTAACTTTATCAGTTTACATTGATTGTAGTAGGGCTTACTCAATCTTTTTGACTGACCTGTTTTTCTTTCGCCTCTTTTCTTCCATTCCCCCCCCCCCCCAGGTTCTCAGGGTGGGAATATTGGAGCTTAGCTTGGATTTCTGATCGCTTGCTTGTGGGATTTTAGCTCATGTACGGTCTCGACATGAAGCTAGCTATGGTTATCACTTATTTTGGGGATAGTACTTATGTATTTCAGTTTTTCAGTTGATGTTGTTTTTATCTAGACTTGTTTATTTGGAAAGTTATGTTGTACCAGACTTGTTTTGAAATAGTTTGAAATCTTCCGCTGTTTTACTTATCTTATTTACTCTGTTTACATATATACATATGTTCTTGTTCTGCCTTGATATATCATTATGCATGTTTACCCAGTACAAACGCCCCTCCAAAGTCAGAGTGCTTGCAAGATCCACCCTGGCGGAGGTGGGGTGTTACAAATATATATATATAATAGTCAATCCTAAATAACTAATATTTTTAAATCAACCAGAAAGCATTCAAACAAACATCAAACAATTATTTTTAACGAATAAAAATAATTTCTAAATAAAAGATGAGTGAGATTTACTCATCGTGATTTTAATTGATGATTCTCGTCGTTCTATCTAATTTTAAACAATTGTTTAAAATTAGATGAAAATCCCAAGAAGCTTCAAAACACTTCCAACCCATCCCGTAGCATAGCCTACGATCATATGAACACAACGCTTCTATTTTCCCTCGAAATCTGAATTCATATGGAATATATATATGTTGTCATTACGGGTTTGTAAAGGGTTTAAGAAACCATTAACCATTAGTTAACTTTTTAATTTAAACCTTGTAAAATATTTCTCAGTAGTTGATTAACAAATTTAGTAACTAAAACACACTTGACCAATTTAAATTAACTTTCATTAACATAGGTAATAATTTAAAAATTAATCTTAAATCTTCATTTAAGCTGTTACCTTCCCCTGCGTGAATTACATCGAGTCCTACTTCACTTCATCAGAAATCGGCTTCCACCAAATCATTACAACCAACATCGCTCCATCTAAACATCACGAGCTGTAACCTCGACTGCCAAAATCGCGATGTCACCAACTTTACCCAATCGAGATACCCTCAAGTTGAACTCGTCAAAAACCAATTTTGAAATCCCAATCTTCCTTGATGCGATGAACTTACATTTCCATAAATCAATTGAACTCGGTTTGAACTAGGGTATTTCGATATTACCCATTGCGATCTTGAATCCCATCGCGAACCCCCAAATCAAAGCTCAACTCCACCCAGTTACCATCACCGAACCCTTACCATCCCCAAAAATCCATCGCTTGGAATTTCGATATCATCAGCTCCGACCTTCACCTGATTCGAACCCTAACTGGCCATTGTGACTTCCCCATCTGACCATCGCAACTTCCTGATCCCAGAATCTCGAGTGAACCATATTATCGAACGAAGCTGTTGAAAGCCCGCCCCCATTCCTCCTGATTCGCGAGAAACTCTGATGTTCGAAGTCGAGCTTCCTGCCTCGCGACTTACGATCGTGATTTCGATCTTTGTTTCGAAAGGAAGAAAATGGGTCAGGTTATTTTAATTGGAGTGTTCGAATTGATTTCAAGATGAAACGAGACTTGCGATTTTGAAATGAATTAGGGAAGATCAGCTATTTTATATGTGGAGCTTTGATTTTCATTTAGAAGTGCTGCTATATTTTCTTTATTTATTTGGGAGATATGGTTTTCAAATGAATGAATAAAACGAAGGCATATATAGTCTCATATAAATGTGGAGGAGGAGTAAAGCTTCAGCTCGAAGGAATGTATGGTACGAATAAGTAGGCCGACGGTGGTACGATGTAGGTGTAAAATTTGAACATTATAGGGTGGCTTGAAATGATGTGTATTAATTTGATTTGATTTCGTATTTAATACGATTTGATATAAAGGGATTTTTATTTTTTTTAAATAGATTTCGATTTGATTTTGATCCTATCCACTAATCAAACAAATCGGGGTTCACAATTAAAACGTGAACCGCTATTTTAGCATCCCGACCGTCATTCCAATATTGTAACGCTATTACGAACTGAATTGAATATATTTTAATATTTAATTTTAACGTATATAGAATAATCATTTTAAATCTATACAAAATAATTTAAATTCATGAATAAATTTCTCGATAATATATTATTATCATTATCGATTACATTCACATAGAATTTATATTTATTATCTGAACTATTTTGACTCAGTATTTAAATTTCGAATTGAATTATTTTAAATTCTCGTATTACGATGATTATCAAAATAAATCGTATTTCGATTATTTAATCGATAACCCAATAAAATACCATTTATATTATAAATTCAATATTTAAAACCATACTAAATATTTAATATAAATTGACCAAAAAAATGGGTCGTTACATTCTTCCCCCCTTAAAATAATTTCGTCCTCGAAATTGCTAAGGTAGGAAAAATGGTACGAATCCATATTTTTTTCAAAATCTCACTTATGTTGAAACCTACCTCTTCATATTTCAACAAATTAGCTCCAACCAAAACTTTTGGTTTTCAGACATTTAATCCAAATGATTTACACCCAATTCAAATTCTATTCAATCTTATTCAATTTGAATTTCATTAATTTATTTACCTCGATCCATTTAACTTGCTTCAGTTAAATTTAAACTTCAGAATTCAAATTCCTGGGTTTTCCTTTCCAATCCTTCTGAAATCACATAAATATATACATATATTTTTATTTTCATTTCAAATTCAAAACATTTGAATTTTCAAACCACTTGTTTTCTTTCAAAACAAATTTCCATCGAAATTTTTCTAAGGTAGCAATCCATCACTTAGAAACTCGAAAATGAACACTGATAATGCTGCATTCATTATCAGAATTATTTTCCAGCGACTGAAGTGAGTTCAATGCTTTATCACTTTCGAAATCCATTCAAAAATAATATTTATACAAAAATCCTTTCAAATCAAAGCTATATCCTTTTAATATACTTCGAAAATATTTTCTAACTTCCCAGGATTTAAATTCTGAATTCTGTTTTGAATTCAAATTTTAATTCATCTCATTTTTATATATCATTCATATACAAATTTAATTTTGGTAATAAATAACCATTTCAATTTTTATAATCTAATTTGATTATAATATTAACAACCAACTCATCCATATAATGTAATAGTTCCAGGAAATTATTCCTTTTCTATAAAAATAGAATTTTGGGCAAAATTATTTCATTTACCCATTTTAAAACAATACTGTGTCAAATTCCTCTGTTCAAGTGTTTAGAAATTCTTATCGACTTTGTGGCGTCCCACTATTCGATCAGAATCCATAAACAGCTCAACAGACTAACCAACACAATATAAAATAGTTTTTATATCAATTTACAAATACGCGCTCTCGTATATACACTCAACTTATTCGGTTACTACTGACCCTATCTCTAATGAGCACAACCCACCAAAGCCTAGGTATTCGCTCAACCTAAGCTCTGATACCAACTGTAATGGCCCGCAAATCCGTACTATCTGAGTCGACTAATAACACCACACGTCCAACCCAAATTGCACAGAAATACGAATCATTATTAGAAAGAAGTTAGAGGATGATAAATAGAAAGAAAGAAATATTAGGATAGAAGAAAATGAAGATCACAACTCACAGCGGAACGAATAAAATATATTATATAACATAACCTTTGAAATACAAATCAGTAACTTTATACACATACCATCATCACAGCACAACAGTTATTCCTGGAACAGTTATAAAAAACTGTTTCCAGATACAAACATGGATCACATCGGAATATATGATAGTCTATAGCTAACTGGTGAAGCCTCCTGCTTTCAGCTCCTCCAAACGAATCTGTAAAATCCCTACTACTTGACTACCCGTACAAATTTGGGCACCCAAGAGTTTAGGGAAAACAAACAAAATAAATTCTGGGTCAATCATGGGACTGGTGTGAGTAAACTCCAACCATTTGTTTAACTTCCAAAATCCTTTCGAAAGAAAAGATAATAGTAAGACCAGCCCACACATAAACATGGACGGTTTTTACCTTACTATAACCCAAAACACTTTGATACGAAAATCCAGTGATATTATAATAATGTCTACATCAAATAAATAACCAAATAGCAGAACGCTTGCATCTCACGCTCCACATATATAGTATAAAATCAAAAACTGCAGGGCGCTTATTGGAGATTGGATTCCAACTATAACTAGGTATGGAACCACCTTCCGGTAGTGTACTCTAGAGGCGGTACACTGGGGTTCAACAAGAACGTCTTGCAACCCGACCCACACATGACCGACCACTCATTTCGCTTGAGTGTATCGAATGTATATCACCAACGGTTGGGATCAGCAAACGTTTCCCGAATGGGACAACATCGAACAGAATAAGGAATTAAATGAATCTCTAGATAGGTGATTATACATCCTAATGGGAGTGACCCACATAGCCATGCTGCCTGCCCGATTTTTATCATTTCCCTGTTTTGAGGCCTGAAGCTACGCTCATTTGCCATTCATTTATAGCACAATCACTTTGAATGCCACATTGTCAGATCCGTTAATCATTAATTGATTTGCACAAATATTCTGGATATTATGCTAAGGGAATAAATCCGTTGCGACCATATATATTTATACAGACCAACCCATTAGATCATTGGAAATACTTTGTCAGATATTCGTCCATTTACATTCATTCTGAGATTGAACGAAACCGAAGGCACAATTTCTATTAATAGAAAAAGCCCTTGCACTTTACTCCGTCTTCGATTATCTTCATATAATCTGATTCGCAACGCTACTGCCAATACAGAGTGGTTCACGGATAATAATCCAACCGGTCTCTCCATATTGACAACGATATTGGCAAACACTTCGATAGTCGGCTATTTAACTATCAAAGAAAAACAAACAAACATCCATTCAAACATCAAACAAATCACTGGGCCCTTTGATTAACATTCATTAATTAAATCACCCTTTCCATTTCCTTATCAATATTTGTTCAACAAATATTTTCAATTATCATCACAGTCTCTTACATTCTTTGGAAAAACATTTCTATATCTCGCCTTCTTTTATTTTCTACACTTAGGAAATATATTCTATTTGAAATTGAAAACAGTTTCAATCACTTATCTCTTTCCCGACTATTTTAACTATACTCAGGAAATATTACTTTTATATTTCCAAAATTTCATTACTTGGGTTAAAATGAATGTTGTGTAAAACATCGTTACAACAACCCAAAATATTTTATTCAACTAACTCTTTTTCAAACACTTCTCTTCGAGACTGGATCCTGCTATTTATCAATTAAAAATGAAATCAATCAAGTTGGGGTATTATTACCTCTCAGACCTTGACTGAAAACATCCCCAACTTCAAAACGGCAAAACCACTTACCTCGAATAAACACACTATAAAACCCAATTATTCATTTTTAAAACATGTATAAAGTTCGCTTTCTATTTCAATTTTATAGATTTCCCTTTTTGTTTATAATATTCTATTTTAAAATTCGTTTCCTTATCGAATTCAATATATATCGATATATTGATTTCTAACTATCAAAATTTCTTAAAAATATTCTAACTCCTTAAATTCCTGGAAAATTTTGCCATAACCTCCCTTGTACCGGGAGCTTCGGGATATTTCAAATAGCCTCCCATGGCCCTTTCCAATCCAAAAGAAAAAGAAAAAGCCAAGCGGCTTGCCGATACAGCGCATAAAACCTCATATACGAATTTAAACGTGTACCTTTTCATCGGGCACATAAATTAAAATCTTCATATTCTTCATCCCATACCTGTCTAACACATGTTCACCTGTTTTCAACTCAATTCTTCTCAAACCAATCGTTTGAATTCAGTTTTCTCTCATTTATTCTTTATTTAGCTATTTCGCTTATTTCACTTCTTTGTTTTGAACATAACATGTTCAAATAAAATATTTAACTTGCTCAATACAAAATTGAATTCTAATTTCAATTCTAGTTTCCTTTTCGATTTTGAATATAAATTTTCAAATCGAATTCACTTATTCAAAGCCCAATATCAATTCCAAATCTCATTAACTAATTTCTATTCAAATTAGTTATTTTTATTCAATAATCAACAAATCTGATTTCTGTTTCAAAAATCATATTCATTTACATAACTTGAATTCGCATATATCTAACAACTTAACTCTGAAATTTTCTAAATAGAAATTCGGATTGTATTCGCTTAAAATCCCTTTTATAAAATTAAATAAATCGTTATGGTTTTTAAATGGTTACGGCGCCGCTTTTCTGAAAATTTGATTTTGATATAACTCAAAATCTATACGACGAAATTCAGTTTTTTCTCTTTCATTAGAAAACTATTATTAAATCGGTCCTGACGTTTCTTGTTTCAAAGAATTCCGACTTCAATTGAGTTCTATATACTCAATTGAAGTTCGAAATGCCAATTTAATAGCTGCAGTGCTGCGGCGAATTCGTTTTAATTATATTTATATATATAAACGTTTTAAAACCTCGTTTATATAAATTCAACTCTATTCTGATATATTTTTAATATATATCAAATCCATTTTCCAATTCAAGATCTATTTCACTTCTATTTGAATTTCTATATTCAAATTTCAATCCACTTCTATTTTTTTCCAAATTCTATTTGGATTTCTATATTTGAATTTCCTTTATTCAAATCTCATTTGAATTTCTACGTTCAAATTCTATATTTGAATTTCCTTTATTCAAATCTCATTTGAATTTCTACGTTCAAATTCTATATTTGAATTTCCTTTATTCAAATCTCATTTGAATTTCTACGTTCAAATTCTATATTTGAATTTCCTTTGAATTTCATATACTCAAACTCCATTTGAAATTTCTATTTGAATCCTATATTCAAATTCCATATTTTAAATTCCATTTGAATTCTCTATTCAAATTATATGGTTTAAATTCCATTATTTCAAATCTCTATATTTGAATTTCATTTGAACTCCCTTACTTCAAATCAATTTGAATTCCTTTGAATTCAAATTCTATTTGAATTCCTTTGAATTCAAATTTCTGTATATTCAAATTCTATTCAAATTCAATATATTCAAATTCTCTTCAAATTCTATATACAAATTCTATTTAAATTTTCTATATACAAATTCTATTTAAATTTTCTATATACAAATTCTATTTTCAAACTCCATTTGAATTATATATTCCAATTCTCATTTCAACTCTATTCTATATTCGAATTCCCATTTCAAATTCCATTTTGAAATTTATATTTTCAAATTCCACATTTAAAATTTCTTTATTCAAATTCCATTTCATTTTCGATATTCAAATTCTATATTTGAACTCCTTTATAATTTCTATATCCAATTTCTTTTTGAATTTTCTTTATATTCAATTTCTATTTGAATTTTCTTTATTTCTTATTTAAAAAAGTCTCGATTTCAATTCCTTTTGATATCGATATTTCTAAAAAAAATAGATTTCACTTTTCAGTTTCACACTTGTATTTTTATTTCTGAATTATTAAGTGATAATTCTTATCACTTCATTTATAACTTCGTTATAAAAGAACTATTTATAAACTTTGTTTATAAAGGAACTACTTGTTTTATTTTTCAAAAAAAGTTTATATTTTTTTATTCCATTCAAATTTCAAATTCTATTTAAAAATAGAATTTTCCCTTTTTAATCTCAAATATCCTTTTCACGATATTTTAAATAAATTAACACTTGGCCCAGTGATATTTAAAACAATCAAATCACCCAATTTTCAACTATTTTATTTTTAACACGTCATATATGAATATATGAAACCAAACTAACAAACAAACAGATAATATATTTTTGAGGAATCCAGTTGGATTCCTCCAACCTGTTTTCCTACATCCACAGACGTTAATCAACATAGTAATACCCATCCTGCTTCGTGGTAGGATATCGCGGTATAAAAGGAGATCCACTTATATACGTGGGCGTAGGGACATCCGCTAATAATACTGCGGGCATACGCTAATGATACCGCGAGAACAATCCAATCACCAAACCAATATATATAATAGTCAATCCTAAATAACTAATTTTTTTAAATCTACCAGAAAGCATTCAAACAAACATCAAACAATTATTTTTAATGAATAAAAATAATTTCTAAATAAAAGATTAGTGAGATTTACTCACCGTGATTTTATTTAATGATTCTCGTCATTCTATCTAATTTTAAACAATTGTTTAAAATTAGACGAAAATCCCAAGAAGCTTCAAAACACTTCCAGCCCATCCCATAGCATAGCCTACGATCATATGAACACAACGCTTCTAGTTTCCCTCGAAATCTGAATTCATATGGAATATATTTATGTTGTCATTACGGGTTTGTAAACGGTTTAAGAAACCATTAACCAATAGTTAACTTTTTAATTTAAACCTTTTAAAATATTTCTCAGTAATTGATTAACAAATTTAGTAACTAAAACACACTTTACCAATTTAAATTAACTTTCATTAACATAGGTAATAATTTAAAAATTAATCTTAAATCTTCATTTAAGCTGTTACCTTCCCCTGCGCGAATTACATCGAGTCCTACTTCACTTCATCAGAAATCGGCTTCCACCAAATCATTACAACCAACATCGCTCCCTCTACACATCACGAGCTGTAACTTCGACTGCCAAAATCGCAATGTCACCAACTTTACCCAACGAGATACCCTCAAGCTGAACTCATCAAAAACCAATTTTGAAATCCCAATCTTCCTTGATGCGATGAACTTCCATTTCCATAAATCAATTGAACTCGGTTTGAACTAGGGTATTTCGATATTACCCATTGCGATCTTGAATCCCATCGCGAACCCCCAAATCGAAGCTCAACTCCACCCAGTTACCATCACCGAACCCTTACCATCCGAAAAAATCCATCGCTTTGAATTTCGATATCATTAGCTCTGACCTCCACCTGATTCGAACCCTAACTGGCCATTGCGACTTCCCCATCTGACCATCGCGACTTCCTGATCCCAGAATCTCGAGTGAACCCTATTATCGAACGAAGCTATTGAAAGCCCGCCCCGCCATTCCTCCTGATTCGCGAGAAACTCTGATGTTCGAAGTCGAGCTTCCTGCCTTGCGACTTAAGATCGTGATTTCGATCTTTGTTTCGAAAGGAAGAAAATGGGTCAGGTTTATTTTAATTGGAGTGTTCGAATTGATTTCAAGATGAAATGAGACTTGCGATTTTGAAATGAATTATGGAAGATCAGCTATTTTATATGTGGAGCTTTGATTTTCATTTAGAAGTGTTGCTATATTTTCTTTATTTATTTGGGAGATATGGTTTTCAAATGAATGAATAAAACGAAGGCATATACAGTCTTATATAAACGTGGAGGAGAAGTAAAGCTTCAGCTCGAAGGAATGTATGGTACGAATAAGTAGGCCGACGGTGGTACGATGTAGGTGTAAAATTTCAACATAATAGGGTGGCTTGAAATGATGTGTATTAATTTGATTTGATTTCGTATTTAATACGATTTGATATAAAGGGATTTTTATTTTTTTTAAATTGATTTCGATTAGATTTTGATCCTATCCACTAATCAAATAAATCGGGGTTCACAATTAAAACGTGAACCGCTATTTTAGCGTCTCGACCGTCGTTCCAATATTATAACGCTATTATGAACTGAATTGAATATATTTTAATATTTAATTTTAACGTATATAGAATAATCATTTTAAATCGATACAAAATAATTAAAATTCATAAATAAATTTCTCGATAATATATTATTATCATTATCGATTACATTCACATAGAATTTATATTTATTATCTGAACTGTTTTGACTCAGTATTTAAATTTCGAATTGAATTATTTTAAATTCTCGTATTATGATGATTATCAAAATAAATCGTATTTCGATTATTTAATCGATAACCCAATAAAATACCATTTATATTATAAATTCAATATTTAAAACCATACTAAATATTTAATATAAATTGACCAAAAATACGGGTCGTTACAATGTGCTTTTTATTAACCTATAAAATATTAATAGAAATGTAATTCCAATCAAGTTCTTTTTATTAACATATAAAAGGTTAATAAAAATGTAATTTCTAGCATGTGCTTTTGATTACAATGTAAAATGTAAAATAAAGCGATTCACACAATTTGCACTTTTATTTCAATGGAAAATGTAAATAAAAGCGATTCACACAATTTGCACTTTTATTTACAATGGAAAATGTAAATAAAAGCGACTCACATAATTGTCTTTTTATTTACAGTGAAAATGTATAATAAAAATCTATTCACATATTTGTACTTTTTATTTACAAATGAAAATGTAAATAAAGAGTTCTACACAATTTGTTCTTTTTATTCTACCATGAAAATATATAAAAAACAAAACAAAAGGGTTCTACGCTACTTGTTCTTTTTATTTACAATGAAAATTTTAAACAAAAGGGTTCTACACTATTTGTTAATTAAAATGTTAAATAAAATGTTAATCTTACCATACCTTTTTAATTAACAAATAAAATGTTAATTAAAAAGTAAAACTTTTCATGTCATTTTAAATTAGCACATAAAATGTAAACATTCCATGTCATTATAAATTAACACATAAAATGTTAACTAAAATGTAAACGTTTCATGTCATTATAAATTAACACATAAAATGTTAATTAAAATGTAAACGTTTCATGTCATTTTATTCACTAATCATTCTTTTGATAAAAATGGTCATTTTATTCACTAATCATTCTTTTGATATTCGTGTGTCAAAATAGAAGAAGAACTCTATTATGAACTAAATCAATACAGATCGAACCAAACACATGCATCACAGTGATCATCATCAACAAGCAACAATTACAATAACATACATCACAGATCTGGATTTAAATAATCATACATAAATGGAATTTTAAATGAGGAGAGATAATTAAATTTTAATTATTTTTTAAAAAAATAGAAGTCTCACATTGGTTTGTCTGAACAGTTCAGATCTAAAATTTGGTCCAGACTTGATGTGCTAATAATTGGCCCTAGACAGTACCATCGTCTAGATCTCGTTTTTCTGATTCCAACGCATCTCGAATTTTCGAAATCTGATTTCATATGACATAGATACGACATTTCAAACATTGGAATAATTTAAACTATAGTTAATTTAATTAATTAGTTGTGAATCCTTTAATTACCATCTTCCTCTTAGTTAACTGTTTCTGGAAACACATCGAACCCATTCTTTGCTAGAAAAACTCCACCGTCGCATACCTCTACACCACACCGGAGTCCGATCCGCCACCATCACGAGCTGCGCCGTAGCGCTTCCACCCCACGGCATAGTCGCCGTTGAACTCGCACCCCCACAGACATGGGTTTTTGTGTTCTAACAGTGCACCTTTGAGGGGCTGCCTCGGCCACCAGGGATCACCATTGGCAATCACAGCCATATGGATTTGTCGAGCTTGAAGAGCTCTTCGATTTGGTTTTGGAAAATCTGAAATTCATTTTGTATGATCGAAGAACGAGGGGGAGAAAGAATTGAATGCCAGAGCCGTTCATCCAGGGTAGTGCCGGCTGCGTATTTTAGTGCTAGGGTTTTGTATTTGAGCGTATTTCAGACCGTATTTATATGGTATTTCTATTTAATTTAATTCATTTGTTTCAATAATTCATGTTTATCAATACGAACCCCAAATCAAACCAAACGAGTGTCGCCCCCAGCTAATAACCCCCGTCCCGGACATAATGGAATATGTTTCGTAACCCAGTTCGGCTGTTACGAAATGTTTTTCTTTAAATTAAGTTATAAATCATTTAATTATTAAATTCAAACGTACATTTAAATTTACCGGGGCCACATACTAACTCTAAAAATTACAGAAAAATTATATTTAGCTTTGTTTTGACGATACAGTTCTAACAAGACTAATTTCGTCGAATTCTGAGACTGTTTGAAAAGTGGCCTTTTTCAAGCCGACTAAATTTGACCGAAACTGACAAAACACCTTTTCTTTCGCCACGCTCACATACTAATTCGAAAAATTCTGGAAAATTAAACTTAACAATAATTTGACATTCTAGTTCCAACAAAAGTGGTTTCGTCAAAAACAAAGGTCGTTTGCAAAATGGCTATTTTTAAGGCCAATATATTTAATTAAAATATATATAAATTCTACAACGACTTTTCTGAAATTCAAACTAGGCATATCTTTCTGTTTTCAAAGTGAAATTTCAGTTTCTTACATTCCTTAGAAAGATATGATTAAACAAATTTAAATATTTCTTGTTTCGCTCAATTCTGATTTAAAATGAATCCTGTATAGTCGGTCAAAGTTCAAAATCAAATTTTCAAACTGTAGCGCTGTTTTAAACTCCTTTTATAATTAAATTAAGTTTATTCGTTTTAACTTCGATTTAAATAAATTTTTAGTCGTTGTATTTAAAATAAATTATTCTAAATATTTAAAATACATTAAAATTCCCAAAATAAAAAATTTAAATTGGCCCCAAAATTCCGGGTTGTTACAATCGCCTCCACTTAAAATCTTTTCGTCCTCGAAAAGGAACGAAGCTAAAAGTTATTTAATTAACCAACTTAATTAAATTTTTATTTATTGGTTTAATTCATTATCATTCTAATATTTTAATTAGTGAAACAAATTACCAAACATCACAACCAGCAATCAATTAGGTGATTAACTTTTCAAATATACATAACTTTTATTTATAATCAAAAATCATATTTTGAGTGTAAACCACAGCAATGTGTACTAACTAAGTTTTGGTTCTCATACCAGTCAATGGAAATATATAGATATACCACCTTCGAGACTCGAACATAAATACTGGTGATGGTGCACCGATCATCAGAATTATCTCCGGGTGACTAGAGTGTGATTCTATATCTATCTAGTATATTAAAACTTTGAATATCCGTTAATTACTCGTATATTCGAAATCTTTATATACTCGATTGTCCACATTAAAATATAATATATTCAAATACGTATATTAAGATAATTTTTTCAAAACTAAATTTGTTTTCATTTTTATTTTATAGAAAATAATACTCTTCACACTCGTTCTAGGATACTACTGATCCTATCTCTAATGAGTTATTCTTATTGGATATTACTAATCCAATCTCTGATGAATTCTTTCATTCGGTTCTAATGTGTTTTGTTCTCGAGCTCTGTAAAACAAAGCTCTGATACCAAATGTGACGACCCAAACTTCCCAGTAAAGCAAAGCCTGGATGCTTTGAGAACAATACGCATCATAACACAAACTGAGGAACATTTGATTGCTGATTACAACAATTACATCAGAGAACAAGAATGTGACAGAGTATGAATACATGTTACACAAAGGAAATACAATAATATCAGAGACTTAAATTACATTTAAATAGCAGCGGAAAAATAATACAAATATACAACCGAAACGAATACATGGACACAGAGCTTTACGAATATCGCTTCAGCTGTAAACTGGGATCCTGTAAATATCTGCAAAAAGCTACTCAACTGCCCGTGTGGGAAATATGGGCACCCGAGTTTGCCAGTGAAACAACCTACAGGTCAGTCATGGGACTAATATGAGAAATCTTAACTTAACCTATATAATGATAATAATAAGGCTAATCACAGGACCACGCCTCTAACGCGGAACGAGTATACTCCATTGGATTGCCAGTGCATAACATAAGGTAAATCGTTAAACAACGCAATGCTTTTTAGAAAAAATGAAACCATTATAAGACTCAAGTCCCATCATACAATGCAACGCAAACCGGAGGATAGAGTTTTACCTTATAATAGTCAAAAATGCTTGATACGATAAAACGAATTTAATATTAGTGTGTATATCAATGGGTATATATATATTTCAAAAAACATTTCAATCATAATGTATCAATCATAGACGGCATGGGTACCATATATCATGTCATCATACTAGTTATACAATCAAAACTGCAAGGTCGTATTGGAAGTTGGCTTTCCATCATGAAATCGAGGCTAGGGATCGTCCTCTCCGATTCGAGACACTCTAGCAAATGTGTAACACCCCACACCCGCTAAGGTCACTCACTATGAAAATGCCTTAACTTCGGTGGAGTATTTTAAGTGAATATAGAACAGAATAATTACAACAAGACAGATATAAATAATACTTGAAATCTAAAGCATCATTTCATTGCAGCAGAAGATAAACATGTTTGGTTATATATCAAAACCAACTAAAACAAGAGTCAAGTACTAAATATCCATCCTGATAAAACATAAGTACATAATCCCACTACATAACTAATAGCCATAATAGAAAAAATAAGCTGGGCTTTACAACACGGTCCAAGCTCCAAAAGATAGATAAAGCAATCTGATCAAAGCCCACTAGTGCTAGGCCCACTCTGAGAACCTGAGGGTTGGGAAAAAGATAAAAACAACGGGGTCAGACATAAGTCTGAGTGAGCCCTATAACTTTAACAATACAATCATTAAAGTAATTAGGGTATGATATAAACTTGGTACGGTGATGACTGGGGATAAATGACTACACTAAGCAGCCAACTAGACATAGGATGAACTAAGATAACGGTAAAGACACATCTACCCACCCAAGGGTAATTACCACACTACACCACACCAGTCATTCCTATTTAAAGGTTGATCCCACCCAAGGACTTAGAAAATATAACTAGTAGTTTCTTGTACACCTAGCTGACCACATAGGTGCCGTCTGCCCCTATCTCCACTAGGTGTACCCACTACTCCCCAAGCGATCGGCTCCCTAACGTAGATACCCGTGCTGGCCCCACAGTGGGGTGTATCACTCCCCAAAGTGGCAACCCGATACAACCAACGGTGCACGGCTTATACCTACACGATGCAAGAACGTCTTACCTACCAGCCCGGGTCCACACACGCATATGAAACCCGTTGGACTTGCGTTGCCATCGCTAACCCGTTTTGGCCTCTTATAGTCAAGCCCAGTACGCGTGTCCCGTCCTCGACATGGGTCGAGCCCAATAAGATACATATGGGTTACTGGTTGAAATGGGCCCCCACAAGCTACCCACCTAAGCTTGTCCCTTTTTCTAGTGCATCCCACTTAACCCTTTAATCATGTTTAATTACATGTATCCACTTGGTTAAGTATTCTAATCGTATTTTCTATTGCCACCCAAGGCAACCCACTAGATTTCCACATGCCACCCAAGGCACTTACTTGATTTCCACATGCCACCCAAAGCACCCACTTAACCCCTCATGCCCCACTACATGCTTATTTGGTTAAGTGTTTCTTAATTGATTAAGAACGTAACCTTTGTAAAGACCTCTCACATTAGACTGTCTTTTATGGCAGCTGGATTTGCCGGTCGGTTCCGGGCAGCCTTACGCCATAACAGAGTCTAACCTCGTGTCTTTACACTTGTCACGTATTTAGTTTATGCCTAAGACCTCTCACATTGGGCCAATCATTTGTAGCCGCTGGATTTGCCGGTCGGTTCCGGACAGTCTTATGCTACAAAAGGGTCCAACCTCGTGTCTTAGTCGATTAATTACACCTAATTAATCACCCCCATAATTTGTATTAATTATCCCTAATTAGTTACAAATTTAACGATGTACATAATTGACTCAATTATGTCCATCCACTTTATGGTATGCATTATCATACCAACTTCACACCATTTTATTAACATGAATATTAACCCCATCGTTCCCCACGTAATACGTTGACATGACATACCTAAAAGGGGAGATTCATCACAAACACAATGGGTTCAACTTGCATAACATTAGCATCAACATGGGTTTTAAAGGTGTCAACATGCATATATGACCATAGCATCAAACCCAACTAGCATAAATAATTAACCCAAACTTGCATGAATCACATATGTCATAAAGAGGGTAACTTGCATAAGTTACTTATGTCATACAAAGGGGTAAACTTGCATATGTATGTATGACATACAAAGGGGTTAACTTGCACATGTTACTTGCATATAATCAAACACCAAACTTGCATAATATGTCATATATGAGCTTGCATATAATCAAACACCAAACTTGCATAACGCGTCATATATGAACTTGCATATAATCAAACACCAAACTTGCATAACATGGTGTCATAATGGATCAATGTTTATCATAGTGATTTGCATAACTAGCATCATGAACACATAGCATAAAACTTGCATAACCAACATCATGAACACATAGCATATGACTTGCATAACTTGCATAACATCATGAACACATAGCATATGACTTGCATAATTTGCATAACATCATGAACACATAGCATATGATAACATAACTTGCATTGATCCACATACATAACCATAACCTCATTATATCCTATCATAATTAGTTTAGCAATTGCTTGCTAAAGGCATAGAAACTCACAACTTGTTGATTAGCACTCCTATGAAGAAGATTAAGTTGCTAGAGTTGATTAGAAGTTGATTTGAGAAGCTATCTTCTTCTACAATTTGATGGAGGCTCCTTCAAGTTGCATTTTGACGGCATAACGACATTGTATCTATTTTTAGTATGAATTAGGTTAGTCTTAGGGTGTATTTATAGAATTAGGATGTAGTTTAGGCCCTTAGATTAACCCTAATTTAGTTTAGAGCCGTCAGATTTCGTCATAAGCCACCAAAACACAGCCCAAAGCTCAAATCAGTGCACCCAGGCCAAACTGACCGACGGGGTGGGGGGGGGGGGGGTGGGGGGGGGGGGGTCGACCCCTGGGTCGACACATGGGTCGACCCCTTGGGGGGGGGGCCTAGTGTTGACACCCTCTGTCTGGCGGGAATTTTCCCGCCTCATCTGAAATTTGAAATTTGAATATTTTAAATCTGTTTTGAATTTTCTGAAACTTCGGATGGCTATAACTTCTTCATACGAAGTCCAAATCATGCAAACTCGGACTCTATCTCAACCAGAATTCCGAGACGAACACAATGGCGCAACCCGATTCCCTTAATTCTCACGTATGAGATTAATTATTCGTTAATTACTAAACATTAATATGAAGTGAAATTCGGGGTGTTACATTCTCCCCTACTTAAAGGATTTCGTCCCCGAAATCTCTAAGTCTAGAAGAACGTATCCTACCAACCAAACAACCATCTACTAAACCATCAACCATAAGCAACCATTGTCCTTAGAAATTCCTAATGATGTATGAACATATGCAAAAAGTGTGTGTATATGTCCGCATACTAATGCAAAATTAGGCGGTCTACTGATTCAGTCGACCTCCTTAATGCAAACCATGATAGTGCCATGCATCCAATATGTATGCGAAAGAATCCTACCGACACATACTATTACTATATGTGTGCACAACCATACACCAAAATGCATCATCCATATGATAACCCAACCATCATACACCCATCAATTTAGCTACCTACACACAATTATGCAATATGCAATATGAAGTGACTGAGCCGATCTAGTGTCTAAAGTGTGTGTATATGCATCCACGAGCAACCACTAGCAAACACTTGCATCCACATGCATCCATCAATCATAACATGTCTCAAACACATGTTTCAACCATAGGTTTATCCTATCTAAAGGTCAAAGGTACTAATGAGAGGACATACTAAAGATAAGATAAGTACTAGACAAACGATAAAGGAGAAGTTAAAAGACATACCCTAAAAAATGAATGGGTACAGTGAACGCATCTTCGCTTCTGTCTCCCAAGTAGCATTGCTCTCATCCTCTCCCCATTGCACTTTGACTAGTCGAACCTCTCAGTTTCTCAACTTCCTAATCTCTGACCCAAGGATGCGGGTAGGAGCTCGTCGAATAGTCGCATCACGCTCTTCCTCCACTTCTCTAAGCAAGATCGGCTCTACCACCTCTGCGGTCTCATGTAGGCACCTCCTCAAATGTGACACATGGAATACGTCATGTACCCCACTAAGTCTCTTGGGTAAATCCACTCTATATGCCATCCGCCCAATCCTTTCCTTAATAGGAAACGGTCCTACAAATCTTGGTGCTAACTTCCCAACGGACCCAAAGCGAATAACATCCCGTAATGGAGATACTTTGACAAAGACCATGTCCCCAACATCAAACTCAAGATCCGTCCTCCTCTTATCCGCGTAAGATTTCTTCCTATCTTGCGCTGCTTTCATCCTTCTTCGAATCAAATCAATCTTCTCCGAAGTCTCTCTAACCATATCGGGCCCAAGCAAGATCTTATCCGTAGATTCCCACCAACATGTAGGTGATCGACAAGGCCTTCCATAAAGAGCTTCGAAAGGAGCCATACCAATACTAGACTGAAAGCTGTTATTATACGCGAACTCCACCAATGGAAGATGCTCTTCCCATGTACCTCCAAAATCTAAGATACATAGCCTCAAAAGGTCTTTTAGAACACGATTCACCCTCTCGGTCTGGCCGTCCGTCTGAGGATGATATGCAGTGCTCAAACACAACTGAGTCCCTACTGCCTCTTGCAAACTTTTCCAAAACTCGCTAGTGAAGATAGGATCTCGATCACTCACTAAGCTAGAAGGTACCCCATGCAATCGAACTATTTCTCGAAGGTAAACTGAAGCTAGCCATGGAGCAGTCCTCTTGCTCTTCACGGTTATGAAATGGGCGCTCTTAGTAAGTCTGTCTACCACAACCCAAATTCCCGTATTACCCTTCCTCGATCTCGGTAACCCATCAATAAAAACCATCGAGACGCTATCCCACTTCCATTGCGGAACTTCCAATGGGTGAAGCAACCCACCAGGTTTCTTTTGCTCCGCTTTCACTTGTTGGCACACCAAGCATCTAGCGACATACTCGGCCACATCTTTCTTCATACCGGCCCAAAAGAAAACTCGCTTCATGTCTTGGTACATCTTGTCCCCACCGGGATGAATGGTCGTCTTCGAATGATGCGCATCATCAAGTATAGCCTTCCTCAAACCCTCGTCTTGCGGTACACAAAGTCTACCGTCTCTACGCAACCACCCCCTATCGTCTAGACTGTACCTACTCAAATGGCTGGACGACTCCCCCCTTATGAGCTTCTCTACTAACTCAACCAACTGTGGGTCATCCCGCTGTGCCTCGCCAATCCGTCCCAAAAGAGTAGTTCTGACCTCTAAGGATGCTAGCAAACCGGGTATAAAGTCAACGGAAGGTCTAAAATCAAACATCGAGATAAATTCCAAGCTTCGTCGTTCCACGAACAATGGACTCAAGGACAACCTTTTTCTGCTTAAGGCATCTGCCACCACGTTACCCTTGCCAGTGTTATACGCTATCTCGAAATCATAGGATGCTAAGAACTCCATCCACCTTTGTTGTCTCAAGTTCAAATCCTTCTGAGAAAACAAGTACTTCAATGATTTGTGGTCAGTGAACAATTCGAACCTCTCTCCAAGAAGATAATGGCGCCAAGTCTTAAGCGCAAAAACAATAGCGGCCAACTCTAAATCATGGGTAGGGTAATTTTTCTCATGCTTTCTCAACTGCCTTCCCCCATAGGCTATTACCCTTCCCTCTTGCATTAAGACTGCGCCTAGTCCTGTCCCACAAGCATCGGTATAAACAACAAATGGCTTACTCCCATCTGGCAACACTAAGACTGGAGCTGTGGTTAAAGCTCTCTTTAACCGTTGGAACGCATCATCACAATCTACGTCCCATGCGAAGACTAGATTCTTCTTTGTCAAGCGAGTTAATGGGGCTGATATCTTCGCGAAGTCCTTGATAAACTTCCTATAGTAGCCAGCCAACCCCAAGAAACTCCTCACCTCGGTAGCACTCTTCGGAACCTTCCAATCTTGGATGGATACTACCTTCGCGGGATCCACAACTATCCCTTCCTTAGAGACCACGTGCCCTAAGAACCGCACTTCCTTCCTCCAAAAGTGACATTTAGAGAATTTAGCCTTAAGGCTATGCGCTCGAAGAGTCTCTAACACTTCCCTAAGATGTAGGGCATGCTCTTCTTCACTCTTAGAAAAGACTAAGACGTCATCCACAAAGACCACCACGAACTTATTAAGGTACTCCCTGAACACCCTACTCATCAAATCAACAAAGTATGCAGGGGCGTTCGTCAAACCAAATGGCATCACAAGCCACTCATAGAAACCATCCGGAGTCCTAAAGGCAGTCTTGTCTATGCTATCCTCAGCCACTCTCAACGGATGAAACCCCGTGGCCAAGTCCAACTGCGAAAACATTGAGGCGCCAACCAACTGATCAAAGAGATCATCAATCCTCGGCAATGGGTGTCTATTCTTCTTTGTGAGCTTGTTGAGTTCTCTATAGTCTACACAAAGTCTGAGGGACCCATCCACCTTCGTGGCAAAAACTACTGGAGCACCCCACTCTGATATACTTCATCTTATGAACCCCTTCTCAAGCACCTCCCCTACTTGCTTATGAGTTCTCTCCTCTCACGAGGAGCCATGTGGCGCACTGACAAAGATACTGGCTTAGCATTGTCCACCAAATATATTCGGAAGTCTATCTCCCGCTTCGGAGGTAAGCCCTTCACCTCCTCAAACACATCTGAGTATTCCCGGACCACTCTAACAGATCGCAAACTCTCGACCGAAGCGTCAAGCGATTCAAGATAACTTAGCATAACAGAATCCATGGGATTACAAGAGATCTCGAGAGTGTTACCCAAGCGGGTCATGAGCCTAACAACTCTCCTTTCACAATCAAGAACGGCACCATTACTGGATAACCAGTCCATGCCCAAAATCAACCCATAGCCCGTGAAGCCCAAAACAAAAGCATCACATCTAAACTCAACGCTAAGTATGGAAATCTTAACATATCATGGACAAATAAGTGGAGCCCCCAATTGTGTTTGAAACAACCAAGGGACCATCTACTAGACAGGTGTCTAAGTGCAGTGACTCAACTAATGATGATGAGACAAACGAATGCGATGCGCCAGAGTCAAACAAAGTACGGACAGGATGATCAAACAGAAAAACCAGACTTTCAACGGAAATAGTTCTACCTCTTTCCTGAATCGGTGGAACCGCGAGAGCCTGAACTTGCCCCCTTACCTGACCTGGTGCCATAAGAGCTTGCCCCTGTCCTCCTGAGGTAGATCCCGTCCTCTTCCCCTTCTTAGGGCAGTCCTTCACTAGATGCCCTGCTTCGCCACAGTGGAAGCAACCCGTCTTCTTCTTCTTCTGACAATCTTTGCTTAGGTGGCCTGGTGTCCCGCAATTGAAGCACTTCTTCTTTCCCTTGCCACCGTTGCTTTTCCCACCCTTGTTTTGTTGTTGCTGTTGAGGTCTCTTCTGATCTCCTTTCTTCTCGGGTGCCTTATTAGCATTGGGACCCTTCTCTTCCTCATGCATGAGTGCCATGTCTACTAGCTTCTCAAAGGTGGCCCCCATAGGGATGTGAGTCATAGCCAATCCATGCATTGGTTCATTCAAGCCCTTAACGAACCTCAAAGCCTTCTTCTCCGGTGTATTCACCATGTCTATGCCAAATCTTGCTAGCTGATTAAACTTGTTGACATATTCCTTTATTGATAGGTTTCCTTGCTTTAGAGTCAAGAACCTTTCCATATACAGATTTTCTTCCGCCCTTGAAAGAAACTTTTCCACAAACCTTTGCCTGAAATCTGCCCAAGAGTCAATAGGGCGCTCTCCATTATTGACCTCCCACCAGAACGAGGCCTCTCCCTTCATTAACCAAGCAGCTAACTTGACTTTATTTCCTTCTTCCATCTCAAAGATATCTATCAACTCTTCTACCTCCTTAAGACAATCTCTAGCTTCCAAAAAAGTTTCTGATCCTTGAAAAGGTTTCCCTCCCATAGCCTTAAATTCCTTACAAGTCTTAGCAAAAGTATCCGTGCGAGGAGGAGGAGGAGGAGTAAGATCGGGTGCAACTATTGGTGGAGGAACATTTGCTGGACCCGCAGCGGCGGCCCTAACCTCTATCAATCTCCTATACCATAGTGGTATCGTCACATCCTCCGGAAAGTTAAGATCTTCAGCCATGCTGAAACAAAAAAGGAAAGATTCAAAACGGAGAATTCGAACGATAATGATATGGCTATTGGGGATTATGCTTTTCTTTCAAAAACTTTTCTCTTAAAGACATGTTTTTGAAAATACTTCTTCAAAAAATGTTTTTAGAAAAATAATTTTCTAAAAATTTTATCTGTTCTGGTAACCTTCAGCTCTGATACCACGTGTAACACCCCACACCCGCTAAGGTCACTCACTAAGGGAATGCCTTAACTTCGGTGGAGTATTTTAAGTGAATATAGAACAGAAAAATTACAACAAGACAGATATAAATAATACTTGAAATCTAAAACATCATTTCATTGCAGCAGAAGATAAACATGTTTGGTTACATATCAAAACCAACTAAAACAAGAGTCAAGTACTAAATATCCATCCTGATAAAACATAAGTACATAATCCCACTACATAACTAATAGCCATAATAGAAAAGATAAGCTGGGCTTTACATCACGGTCCAAGCTCCAAAAGATAGATAAAGCAATCTGATCAAAGCCCACTAGTGCTAGGCCCACTCTGAGAACCTGAGGGTTGGGAAAAAGATAAAACAACGGGGTCAGACATAAGTCTGAGTGAGCCCTATAACTTTAACAATACAATCATTAAAGTAATTAGGGTATGATATAAACTTGGTACGGTGATGACAGGGATAAATGACTACACTAAGCAGCCAACTAGACATAGGATGAACTAAGATAACGGTAAAGACGCATCTACCCACCCAAGGGTAATTACCACACTACACCAAACCAGTCATTCCTATTTAAAGTTTGATCCCACCCAAGGACTTAGAAAATATAACTAGTAGTTTTTGTACCCCTAGCTGACCACATAGGTGCCGTCTGCCCCTATCTCCACTAGGTGTACCCACTACTCCCCAAGCGATCGGCTCCCTAATGTAAATACCCGTGCTGGCCCCACAGTGGGGTGTATCACTCCCCAAAGTGGTAACCCGATACAACCAATGGTGCATGGCTTATACCTACACGATGCAACAACGTCTTACCTACCGGCCCGGGTCCACACACGCATATGACACCCATAGGACTTGCGTTGCCACCGCTAACCCGTTTTGGCCTCTTATAGTCAAGCTCAGTACGCGTGTCCCGTCCTCGACATGGGTCGAGCCCAATAAGATACATATGGGTTACTGGTTGAAATGGGCCCCCACAAGCTACCCACCTAAGCTTGTCCCTTTTTCTAGTGCATCCCACTTAACCCTTTAATCATGTTTAATTACATGTTTCCAGTTGGTTAAGTATTCTAATCGTATTTTCTATTGCCACCCAAGGCAACCCACTAGATTTCCACATGCCACCCAAGGCACTTACTTGATTTCCACATGCCACCCAAGGCACCCACTTAACCCCTCATGCCCCAATACATGCTTATTTGGTTAAGTGTTTCTTAATTAATTAAGAACGTAACCTTTGTAAAGACCTCTCATATTAGACTGTCTTTTATGGCAGCTGGATTTGCCGGTCGGTTCCGGGCAGCCTTACGCCATAACAGAGTCTAACCTCGTGTCTTTACACTTGTCACGTATTTAGTTTATGCCTAAGACCTCTCACATTGGGCCAATCATTTGTAGCCGCTGGATTTGCCGTTCGGTTCCGGGCAGTCTTATGCTACAAAAGGGTCCAACCTCGTGTCTTAGTCGATTAATTACACCTAATTAATCACCCCCATAATTTGTATTAATTATCCCTAATTAATTACAAATTTAACGACGTACATAATTGACTCAATTATGTCCATCCACTTTATGGTATGCATAATCATACCAACTTCACACCATTTTATTAACATGAATATTAACCCCATCGTTCCCCACGTAATACGTTGACATGACATACCTAAAAGGGGAGATTCATAACAAACACAATGGGTTCAACTTGCATAACATTAGCATCAACATGGGTTTTAAAGGTGTCAACATGCATATATGACCATAGCATCAAACCCAACTAGCATAAATAATCAACCCAAACTTGCATGAATCACATATGTCATAAAGAGGGTAACTTGCATAAGTTACTTATGTCATACAAAGGGGTAAACTTGCATATGTATGTATGACATACAAAGGGGTTAACTTGCACATGTTACTTGCAAATAATCAAACACCAAACTTGCATAATATGTCATATATGAGCTTGCATATAATCAAACACCAAACTTGCATAACACGTCATATATGAACTTGCATATAATCAAACACCAAACTTGCATAACATGGTGTCATAATGGATCAATGTTTATCATAGTGATTTGCATAACTAGCATCATGAACACATAGCATAAAACTTGCATAACCAACATCATGAACACATAGCATATGACTTGCATAACTTGCATAACATCATGAACACATAGCATATGACTTGCATAACTTGCATAACATCATGAACACATAGCATATGACTTGCATAATTTGCATAACATCATGAACACATAGCATATGATAACATAACTTGCATTGATCCACATACATAACCATAACCTCATTATATCCTATCATAATTAGTTTAGCAATTGCTTGCTAAAGGCATAGAAACTCACAACTTGTTGATTAGCACTCCTATGAAGAAGATTAAGTTGCTAGAGTTGATTAGAAGTTGATTTGAGAAGCTATCTTCTTCTACAATTTGATGGAGGCTCCTTCAAGTTGCGTTTTGACGGCATAACGACGTTGTATCTATTTTTAGTATGAATTAGGGTAGTCTTAGGGTGTATTTATAGAATTAGGATGTAGTTTAGGCCCTTAGATTAACCCTAATTTAGTTTAGAGCCGTCAGATTTCGTCACAAGCCAACAAAACACATCCCAAAGCTCAAATCAGTGCACCCGGGCCAAACTGACCGACAGGGGCGGTCGACCCCTGGGTCGACACATGGGTCGACCCCTTGGGGGAGGGGGGGTCGACACCCATGTCGACCCTAGTGTCGACACCCTCTGTCTGGCGGGAATTTTCCCGCCTCTTCTGAAATTTGAAATTTGAATATTTTAAATCTGTTTTGAATTTTCTGAAACTTCGGATGACCATAACTTCTTCATACGAAGTCGAAATCACGAAAACTCGGACTCTATCTCAACCAGAATTCCGAGATGAACACCATGGCGCAACCCGTTTCCCTTAATTCTCATGTCTGAGATTAATTATTCTTTAATTACTAAACATTAATATTAAGTGAAATTCGGGGTGTTACAAAATGCCTCGAGATCCCCCGCAGTGAACCCTTGAAGCGGTAGGGCCGGTCCCCGCCTATCGGCAGTGGATTGGTTATGCCTGAACACATTCTTCCCGGTTCCTTTGAACCTATAGTATGACCACTTCCGGCCTATAAATCCGAGGCGCCTCAAAATCCATCATCCACATAAGTAGAATCTCAGCCAGTTTAAGCACCGACACCACTTCTAGCTAGAAAGAAATGTGTGCACTCCCTACGGTCCATATCCCGTTTTTGACTCATCCCGTGGTGTGAGGCTCGCGAAGTCATGCTATACACAAAGCTATGCCATAATAGGCTATACTTTGATCATCCCACAAGGCCCTGCTTTTCAACAAAAGCCTTGATCATTTGCATCTTGGCGTGCCACATTGACAATTCACGCCATGCGATCGATCACTATTAATATAAACCAGGGTGTTAAGTAGAAAATAAATTCTCCACCACCAAACAGACATACATTAATAGAAATCGATTTAATTCACATGGAACGAAATCCAATGTCAGACACGCATCAGTTTACAAGTCCGTTCTGGGTCTGAACAAAACCGGAGACAACTGAGAGGTCCTCGCATATCCGAAACAATCAACAATAGTCCGGACGGCTACCACTGAAGCCCCTTCAAGGTAGCTACTCCCATTATGGGTATCAGTAGCAACACATCCATTCGATGTGAAGATCGTCGGTCTTCAATCACCGTCTTCAACTTCGACTGTTCATCGTCGTAGTGATTATTCGGAATGTGTTAAACCCAGCCTTTCTGAATAACTCGCGTATTTTTATAATTAATAATCAAGCGCTATAAAAACACATCCAACGCCTCATTCCGATTCAGAATATTCTTTTAAATAAAATATTCACATTATCTTAACAAAGATAAATTCTTCAAATTTATTCTTAAATCTTTCTTTTAAAGATTTATTAAAACTCCAATTTGGTTTTAAATATCAAAAATCATTATTCAATGATTATTTAAATTTAACAAATTAATCTTATCTTTAACTGGGTTAAAGAACTAATGTCATTTCAAATACTGTCCACGATAAACCCAAATCGACTTCCATTAAATATGGGATATTCACAGAAATCAAATCAATATATAATCGTTATAAATTTCTGTATCCGACCAATAATATAAATAGAATAACAGCAAAGCCTTTTAAATTCCATATGTAGTATCGGTCTTCTTTTACAGATGCTTATCTCGGTTTTTATTAGTCTGAATTCCATTCAACTCCAATTTAATATATTAAATTGGAAAACTCTACTTTTGGAAATTTTCTATTTAAATCTTAATAAAAGATTTATACATTCCAAATCATATTTTCACTATCGGTTGGGCTAAAGAACAAATGTCTCTTAAAACACAGTTCACAATAAACCCAACTCACACTTCATCTTTTTCCAATTATTAAATATAATTGAAAACTTTAATCATCTAAATTAAAAGATTATTCTTTTCATACGGGGTTTTAAGAACAGTGTTATTTAAGACACTATTCACGACAAACCCAAAATCCAATTTATTTAATTTAATTTCAATTAAATATTAACAAAGTGGAAAACTTCATTAAATCTAAATTTAATGATTGATTCTTGTTGATAACTAGTTCATTTCACAAAAAAAAATTGTAACAACCCGAAAATCTGGGCCAGTTTAAATTTTTTATTTCGGCAATTTTAGCGAATTTTGAATATTTAAAATGAATCATTTTAAATAATATCTACGAGAAATTTATTTTCAATAGCATTAGAACGTATATATTATATACGTCGTCGTTAGAATATAAATAATTATATATAATTATAAATAGAATTGAAAATGGCGCGGTAGTTCGATAATTCGATTTCAAACTTCAATTGAATGTACTGGGTGCAAAACAATCCGGATTTTAGTGAAACCAAAAACATTAGGATCTAATTGATGATATCTTTCCAACGAATCCGAATAATCGGGATTTCATAGCGGGAATCAAAAGATATGTCCAGTTGAAAATTCTGAATAGCCGCTATGGAATTCAGGCCCTTAAAAATGGGAATTTTGTAAACGACCTCGGATTTCGACGAAACCACTTTTGTTGGATCCGCAATGTCAAATTATTGCTAGATTCCAAATTTCATAATTTTTCGAATCAATGCGTGAGCGTGGCGAAGGAAAACGCGTTTGACCGGTTTTAGTTGATTTTAATCGACTGGAAATTGGCTATTTTTCCAACGGTCTCAGAATTCGACGAAACTAGTTTTGTTAGGACCGTTTCGTCAATACGAAGCTAGAAAATATTTTTCTGGAATTTTTAAAGTTCGTATGCGACCCCGGTAATTTGAAACGTACGTTTAAAATTCAATATAGTGATTTAAATGTAAATTCAGCGGAAGCTGTTCGAAACGATCAAATCAGCTAGCGATACATATCCCATTGTGTTCGGAATGGGGGTGAAACGCTATGGACGACAGGCGGTGGGCCTCGTTTCGAGGTCGTATGTAGAAGTCAACTTTTTGCTAAATAAAATAATTAAATAAATTAAAAAAAATTATATCTCCCTTCTTATATAACTCTGCCCCCCCCCCCCCCCCCGTTTAAAAGAGAAAACGATTTATATATAAAAAAAGGAGAAATCGAACGAGGAAGGACGGAGGCGCGACATCAACCACCGCCGCCGGAGTCCAAGGCACGCCACCCCCACCTCCCTTCCCCTCCCCTCTCTCGACGCCCTCCTCCAGCTAAACCGATGTCGCCAGAAACCCGAACCCCCCTTTTCTCCTACAGCCGATCGATGAGAACCCCCCCCCCCCCCCCCAGGGCGCCGCGCGATGCAATCAGCTTCCCCCCCAGTCGGAGCATCCCCTTCCCCTTTTTCTTCTGTAAGTTTTGCTTTTATTTTATTTTATTTCGTTGTAAAAGGTGATTGCTTTATGTTATGAAAACTGATTTTTGAAAGAACAAAAAGTTTGATTTTCCTTAATATAAAGATTAGATTTTTATTAAGTGATTAGCGATAATAAAAATATGATTTTTATATTTTTAAAGTATTAAAAAAATAGTCTTTACTATATAGAAGAATTAAAAATATAATTTTTACATGATAGAAATATTAAAAATATCATCTTTATATGTGTAGAAAAATAAAAATGAGATTTTTATAAAGATGAAATCTTTAAATTTGAAAAGGCGAAGTCTATGTGTTTATAAAGGCGAAATCTTTATTTTAGAAAAGGCGAAATCTTTAAGTGGAAAATAGTGTGATAAAAATATAATTTTTATCTATATAACAGCGAAGTAAAAATATGATTTTTATATATTGAATAGGGAAGTAAAAATATGATTTTTATATATTGAATAGCGAAGTAAAAATATGATTTTTATATATTGAATAGCGAAGTAAAAATATGATTTTTATATATTGAATAGCGAAGTAAAAATATGATTTTTATATATTGAATAGCAAAGTAAAAATATGATTTTTATATATTGAATAGCGAAGTAAAAATTCAATTTTTACATATGTAGAGAATATGGACAACGAAAGTGACAAGAGACGAGAACGATGAAGATTTCTATCAAAGAAGAGTCAAGATGATTGGATAGCTTGTGGTGAGAATTTCTCACATTTCAATTTCTTTTTCTAGTTATATATATATACTAGGATGCAGACGGTGCTTAGTAGCACCCGACACAATCGTCCACAGACCATGGACTTGTTTGTTTGATTGCATAAATTAGTTAGATGATTTGATTTGAATTTGGTTGTTTGGTGGATTTGATTGATGTGTGAATGGCGTGGGCCTTCACTAGACCGGGGATAAGGCTAGGCCTCATCCCGTTTCTAGTATCGTGCCGTTATGCCGCCGAAATTTTCTAAAATAAGTTAGAAAAATAACAATATCATTCTATAGAATAAATGAATTGAATAGAAATTCATATGTCGAAATAAATGTTTTGTCGTTAAAAATATAATTTTTAACGTGAATGTAAATAAATAAATATTCATTTACAGACCGGACGGTTTGTTTATGTACACCTATTTGAAGGACATTGATTGGGTCGATAAATTTTACACATCGCCCAACTGCACAAATAAAAATCTGTGTTTGATTGTTTGAAACCCCACACGGGTGTTGGGATGAAATTTGAAGTTCACTCATCCTGATTGATTAAATATGTCGATCGATTGATTGACAGGCTGTTATAAGCGTTAGACATTTATATTTGATGCTTATACAGTGTAGTGCACTTTGGTTGATGGTTGATTATTTTTCAATGCTATTATATGTGTGTAATGTATGAAAATCCATATAATTAACATTATATGGTGATTGATTGGGCCTCATTCCAATTTGAAAAATAAAGAATATTATAAAATAAAAGTTCATGTGTTGACAGTACTCATCCATTGAGATTGGTCATGTGTTGAACGAAATATTTTAGTAATAAAATTTACATCTTTATCAATATAAAATAAAAGTTCATGTGTTGACAGTACTCATCCATTGAGATTGGTCATGTGTTGAACGAAATATTTTAGTAATAAAATTTACATCTTTATCAATATAAAATAAAGGTTCATGCGTTGACAGTACTCATCCATTGAGATTGGTCATGTGTTGAACGAAATATTTTGATAATAACAACTATTTTGAAAAAGAAATATTTGAAATAAGATATTTGAAAATAGAAATTTATGAAGCCATGTTGATTAGATTGACGCCATTTTGACGTGAACGATATTTATATCGATTTTATTCATTTCGAAATGAATTGAATATAAAACGATTTCGAAATGAATTGAATATAAAACGATTTCGAAATGAATTGAATATATAACGATTTCGAAATGAATTGAATATATAACGATTTTGAAATGAATTGAATATATAACGATTTCGAAATGAATTTAATATATAACGATTTCGAAATGAATTGAATATATAACGATTTCGAAATGAATTGAATATATAACGATTTAGAAATGAATTGAATATATAACGATTTCGAAATGAATTGAGTATATAACGATTTCGAAATGAATTGAATTAAAAACGATTTCGAAATGAATTGAATATAAAATGATTTCGAAATGAATTGAATGTAAAACGATTTCGAAATGAATTGAATATATAACGATTTCGAAATGAATTGAATATATAACGATTTCGAAATGAATTGAATATATAACGATTTCGAAATGAATTGAATATATAACGATTTCGAAATGAATTGAATATATAACGATTTCGAAATGAATTGAATTAAAAACGATTTCGAAATGAATTGAATTAAAAACGATTTCGAAATAAATTGAATCGAAAACGATTTCGAAATGAATTGAATTAAAAACGATTTCGAAATGAATTGAATTAAAAACGATTTCGAAATGAATTGAATTGAAAACGATTTCGAAATGAATTGAATTGAAAACGATTTCGAAATGAATTGAATTGAAAACGAATTCAAATTGAATTGAAGGCGAATTGAAATGAATTCAAATTGAATTGAAATTTGAATTGAATAGAAATGAATTTTAAAACGAATTTATAAAGAAGAATTCAATTTTGATTTGAATTGAAATGGAAGTTGAAATTGCTTTTGAAACGAATTTAAAACTATTTATATAATTCGTTTTAAATAGAAATCGACGAAATATATATTATATATATTATATATATAATATAATGGCCTGAATAGAACGCGCCGTGCCGCGGTAGTTCGTGAATTTCGACCATTTATTTCAAACGGACATTACGGGAGATCCGACCGTCGGATTCTCCTAAAACCGGAACCGTTGGGTTCGTATCAAAAAGAGCTTTCTAACGAATATTAGAAATTGAAAATCTAACGGTTGGATTTGGAATTATGTCCAAATCAAATTTCAAAAAGGTCGCTGTAAGTGCAGTTCGATAGCCGTTGATGGAAATCGACTGTACGGGCCTTGATAAAATTATTAAAAATAGTAATAATTTGTGTAAAATCATAAGAAATGATTTAGAAAGAATTGGGATGAAAAACTCCATATTTGAAAAGATAAAAATAGATTTTTATCGAAATGAACTAGTTTTGAACTAGAAATATAATTCTATTTATTTTTAAATAAATAAATTGAATTTGAAAAGGGTTCTAAAAATAACCAGAATTTCCAATGATTGCATTGGAGTGGATTTGAATCGAAATTGTCTTCGGAATATTTCGATGTTGGAATTCGTGATTATACGGATGTTGTTATGGAAATTTGAAAGATATATATTTATATCGTTATTTCCAATACGACATTTGTTAATCGTAGAATTTGATATTGAATATAAGCCGATATATTTTCTATTCAGAGCCTTATATTGAATATCAAATGTGATTTGGGTTTGTCGTGAATGGTGTCTTCACTAACACTGTTCTTGAATCCCGTGGGAAAAGATTAAATCTTTTTATTTAGATTTAATAAAGTGTACCAATTAAATGATATTTAAATGGAATTGAATTGGTATTGATTTTTGGGTTTATCGTGAACAGTGTTTAAAATAACACTTGTTCTTTAACCCGATAATTAATGGAATGTGATTTTGGGTTTATCGTGAACCGTGTTTTAAATGACACTGATTCTTTAACCCAGTCGAAGATTAAAACTAAGTGGAGTTTTAATGAATATTTAATTAGATTGAAATGATCGAAAATGGAGTATCACCAGTTTTGCTCCAGGCGATAGTTAAATCTTTAATTAGATTTGAACATGAAATGGTAATTGAATTTACCGATAACACTGTGGTGTTAGATATGAAGTATTACCAGTTTTACTTCATGGGATGAATAGGTTGGGATTGGGGAATTAAAATAAATGATTACTTCGGTAAGGTTCGCTAATCCCGACTAGTTTGAATTGAGATTCAAAAATAGAATAAAGAATAAATTCAAGGAATTTATCTTGGATAAAATTAATGGGAACCTTTCCCTATGAAAGTGAAATTTAGAAACTAACTGTCGGTTAGCCAAGCAGAATGGTTTTCTGGATATTGATCTGATGTTGGTTTCGGCCTTCGGGGTTAATATTTGGGGAATTATTCTCTTGATTAATTTACGGTTAGTGACTGATGAATTGGAATGGGGCGTATGTTGTGTTTGTGTAACACTTATTTAAAATATACGCGAGTTATTCGGAAAGACCGGGTTCATCCCATTCAGAATAACTGATACGACGATAAGTCGAAGATGAAGACGATGGTCGAAGACCGGAAGTCTTCACGTCGTTTGGGTGATTACTGATGATCTTGATTGGGCTGTACACCCAAGAAGATGGAAACAGTTGGTGATCGTCCAGACGTACTAGGAGATCGATGGATATGCGGGGTACTAGGTGCCTCCGGTTTCGTTCAGACCCAGAACGGACTTGTAAATGGACTGTGTGTCTAACATTGGATTTTAGTCCGTGTGATTGATCTCTATTAAACATATATCTGTTTGGCGGCGGAGAATTTATTCTCTTGCTTAACGCCCTTCTCTGAGACGTACGAGCTCAAGGGTTATATATTGATGGATATCAATCGCATGGAGTGAATTGCCTGTGTGGCATGCCTAAGTGGCAAATGATCAAGGCGTCTGTTGAAAAGAAAAGTCTTGTGGTTGATGATCGAAGCACGGCCTTTGTGGCATAGCTTTGTGTAACGTTTACTTCGCGAGTTTCACACCCGGTATGAACCAAAAACGGGAGACGGACCTCAGGGAGGGCCAACGTTTCCTCCTAGCTAAAAGGGGCGTCAGTGGTTTTACACGCCCCGACGAGTTTGACTTATGTGGTTGTTGCTATTGCAAGGCGCCTCGGATTGATCGGTCGTTCTCGAACTGATGGAGTCATTTAGTTGGCTCGCTTACGCCCCAAAGGGCGGCGGAACGTAGTGCTCAGGTATAATAATCCACATCGGTGGACCGGCCCTGACGATCCAAGGGTCGATGCGTTCTGATCCTGAGACTCGGGCTAGGCAGTCTCGAATCAGTGAGGATCTTGCCCCTAGCCTCGGTTCATACCATAAATGATAACCCAACTTCCAATACGACGTCTTGCGGTTTTGATTGTAAACTTATATATGGCGACATAGTGTTATGGGGCATTCATGCCGCCTATGATTGATACTTATGATTTGAAGTTGTTTTATACACTACGCACTTATAATAGTATCAAACGATTTGTTTTAACCGTATCAAGCATTCTTTGGCTGTTATAAGGGAAAACCCTATCCTCGGCTGCGTTGCATTGTGTGATGGGACTTGGGTCTTATAACAGCTTCATTTTTCTTTATTTAGCATTGCGCTGTTTGTTTTATGCACTGGTATTCTTGGGAGGAAACCCGTTCCGTGTAATACGGCGTGATCCCTTGATTTACCGAACATTAAAAATAAAGATTAATAACTGTTTTAGTTCTCACACCAGTCACATGACTGACCTGGAGTTTATTGTTTTAACCTAAACTCTGGGTGCCCCTATTTTGACACGGGCAGCTAGTAGTTTTGGTTTTGCAGATTTATATTCACAGGATCTTGGTTTACAGCTGGAACGATATCCGGAAAGCTTTGTATCCGTATATCTCTTTCTAGTTGTGTATTGTATTATTTTCCGCTGCTATGTATTTAAATGTAATTTAAATCTCTGTTATTTCTGTGTAATATTTATTCATACTCTGTATATTCTTGTAATCTGATGCATTGCTGTAATATACAATGAAATGTTCTTCCGTATATGTTCTGTTTGTGTTCTGATTTGTCCTGATCTCAAACAGTCAGGGGTTTCGAACAGTCTAGATCGGTTTAACGACTGATTTAGATCGAGCGAAATTCCAGGCCGTCACAGTTGGTATCAGAGCTTTGGTTTACAGAGCTCGAGAACAAGGCACATTAGAACCATACGAAAGAATTCATCAGAAATTGCATTAGTAATATCCAACGAGAATGACTCGTTAGAGATAGGATCAGTAGTATCCTAGAACGAGTGTGAGGAGTATATTTTTGAAAATGAAAACAATTTTTGTTTTGAAAATTTAAATCAATTATTCGTATTTGATTATTTATTTATATTGATGTGGACAATCCAGTATATATAGATTTTGCGTATACGTCTGATCCACGTGTATTTGAAATTTTAATATACTGGATAGATATAGAATTACGCTCTAGACACCCGGAGATGGTTCTGATGATTGATCGATCATCATCAGAACTTATGTTCGTGTTTCGAAGGTGGGATTCCTATATATTTCCATTAGACTGGTGTGAGAACCAAAATTAGATAGGGCCTATTGTTGTGATTTGGCATCAAAAATCTGATTTTTTTTTTAGACTATGTATCAAAGTTATGAATTTGAAAAGCTAATCAACTAATTGATTGATGTTTGTGTTGTTTGTTTATTTGTTTGCTAATTTTTATCCATTTAGCCTAATTGTGTCAAATAATGAATTGTATTGAAATTTGGTCGCATTTGCTTGTATATACTTGTACTTACCTTGAACAGGTCATAGCAAGGAGGCTAGAGCAGAGAATAAAAATTTTTTGCCCGACAAATTGGTACATGTTTACTACATAAATTACTGTTTTGTTTGGGTGATGATGATTTTATGAGCCTATTGGCTAGCCGCTTGGCCTTTTCTTTTTCTTTTGGAGATCTGAAGGACCGGGGAAGCTATTTGAAATTCCCCGATGCTCCCGTTGCAGGGGAGGTTATGGCGAAATTTTTCGAAAATTTAGGGTGTTAGCCAAATTTTTGAAATTTTTGAAAAGTTCTTAGAAACTGAAAAGTTGAAGAACTTAAGCCGTAATCAACACGATGGAAGTAGAGTTGATTGATCAAACCACTTTCGACTTTGTTCCTTTTCGGGGACGAAAAGTTTTAAGTGGGGGAGATTGTAACAACCCGAAAATCTGGGCCAGTTTAAAAATTTTATTTCGGCAATTTTAGCGAATTTTGAATATCTAAAATGAATCATTTTAAATAATATCTAAGAGAAATTTATTTTCAATAGCATTAGAACGTATATATTATATACGTCGTCGTTAGAATATAAATAATTATATATAATTATAAATAGAATTGAAAATGGCGCGGTAGTTCGATAATTCGATTTCAAACTTCAATTGAATGTACCGGTGCAAAACAATCCGGATTTTAGTGAAACCAAAAACAGTAGGATCTAATTGATGATATCTTTCCAACGAATCTGAATAATCGGGATTTCATAGCGGGAATCAAAAGATATGTCCAGTTGAAAATTCTGAATAGTCGCTATGGAATTCAAGCCCTTAAAAATGGGAATTTTGCAAACGATCTCGGATTTCGACGAAACCACTTTTGTTGGATCCGCATTGTCAAATTATTGCTAGATTCCAAATTTCATAATTTTTCGAATCAATGCGTGAGCGTGGCGAAGGAAAACGCGTTTGACCGGTTTTAGTTGATTTTAATCGACTGGAAATTGGCTATTTTTCCAACGGTCTCAGAATTCGACGAAACTAGTTTTGTTAGGACCGTTTCGTCAATACGAAGCTAGAAAATATTTTTCTGGAATTTTTAAAGTTCGTATGCGACCCCGGTAATTTGAAACGTACGTTTAAAATTCAATATAGTGATTTAAATGTAAATTCAGCGGAAGCTGTTCGAAACGATCAAATCAGCTAGCGATACATATCCCATTGTGTTCGGAATGGGGGTGAAACGCTATGGACGACTGGCGGTGGGCCTCGTTTCGAGGTCGTATGTAGAAGTCAACTTTTTGCTAAATAAATTAATTAAATAAATTAAAAAAAATTATATCTCCCTTCTTATATAACTCTGCCCCCCCCCCCCCGTTTAAAACAGAAAACGATTTATATAAAAAAAAGGAGAAATCGAACGAGGAAGGACGGAGGCGCGACATCAACCACCGCCGCCGGCGTCCAAGGCACGCCACCCCCACCTCCCTTCCCCTCCCCTCTCTCGACGCCCTCCTCCAGCTAAACCGATGTCGCCAGAAACCCGAACCCCCCCTTTTCTCCTACCGCCAATCGATGAGAACCCCCCCCCAGGGCGCCGCGCGATGCAATCAGCTTCCCCCCCCCCAGTCGGAGCATCCCCTTTTTCTTCTGTAAGTTTTGCTTTTATTTTATTTTATTTTATTTCGTTGTAAAAGGTGATTGCTTTATGTTATGAAAACTGATTTTTGAAAGAACAAAAAGGTTTGATTTTCCTTAATATAAAGATTAGATTTTTATTAATTGATTAGCGATAATAAAAATATGATTTTTATATTTTTAAAGTATTAAAAATATAGTCTTTACTATATAGAAGGATTAAAAATATAATTTTTACGTGATAGAAATATTAAAAATATCATCTTTATATGTGTAGAAAAATAAAAATGAGATTTTTATAAAGATGAAATCTTTAAATTTGAAAAGGCGAAGTCTATGTGTTTATAAAGGCGAAATCTTTATTTTAGAAAAGGCGAAATCTTTAAGTGGAAAATAGTGTGATAAAAATATAATTTTTATCTATATAACAGCGAAGTAAAAATATGATTTTTATATATTGAATAGCGAAGTAAAAATATGATTTTTATATATTGAATAGCGAAGTAAAAATATGATTTTTATATATTGAATAGCGAAGTAAAAATATGATTTTTATATATTGAATAGCGAAGTAAAAATATGATTTTTATATATTGAAAAGCAAAGTAAAAATATGATTTTTATATATTGAATAGCGAAGTAAAAATTCAATTTTTACATATGTAGAGAATACGGACAACGAAAGTGACAAGAGATGAGAACGATGAAGATTTCTATCAAAGAAGAGTCAAGATGATGGGATAGCTTGTGGTGAGAATTTCTCACCTTTCAATTTCTTCTTCTAGTTATATATATATACTAGGATGCAGACGGTGCTTAGTAGCACCCGACACAATCGTCCACAGACCATGGACTTGTTTGTTTGATTGCATAAATTAGTTATATGATTTGATTTGAATTTGGTTGTTTGGTGGATTTGATTGATGTGTGAATGGCGTGGGCCTTCACTAGACCGGGGATAAGGCTAGGCCTCGTCCTGTTTCTAGTATCATGCCGTTATGCCGCCGAAATTTTCTAAAATAAGTTAGAAAAATAACAATATCATTTTATAGAATAAATGAATTGAATAGAAATTTATATGTCGAAATAAATGTTTTGTCGTTAAAAATATAATTTTTAACGTGAATGTAAATAAATAAATATTCATTTACAGACCGGACTGTTTGTTTATGTACACCTATTTGAAGGACATTGATTGGGTCGATAAATTTTACACATCGCCCAACTGCACAAATAAAAATCTGTGTTTGATTGTTTGAAACCCCACACGGGTGTTGGGATGAAATTTGAAGTTCACTCATCCTGATTGATTAAATATGTCGATCGATTGATTGACAGGCTGTTATAAGCGTTAGACATTTATATTTGATGCTTATACAGTGTAGTGCACTTTGGTTGATGGTTGATTATTTTTCAATGCTATTATATGTGTGTAATGTATGAAAATCCATATAATTAACATTATATGGTGATTGATTGGGCCTCATTCCAATTTGAAAAATAAAGAATATTATAAAATAAAAGTTCATGTGTTGACAGTACTCATCCATTAAGATTGGTCATGTGTTGAACGAAATATTTTAGTAATAAAATTTACATCTTTATCAATATGAAATAAAAGTTCATGTGTTGACAGTACTCATCCATTGAGATTGGTCATGTGTTGAACGAAATATTTTAGTAATAAAATTTACATCTTTATCAATATAAAATAAAGGTTCATGTGTTGACAGTACTCATCCATTGAGATTGGTCATGTGTTGAACGAAATATTTTGATAATAACAACTATTTTGAAAAAGAAATATTTGAAATAAGATATTTGAAAATAGAAATTTATGAAGCCGTGTTGATTAGATTGACGCCATTTTGACGTGAACGATATTTATATCGATTTTATTCATTTCGAAATGAATTGAATATAAAACGATTTCGAAATGAATTGAATATAAAACGATTTCGAAATGAATTGAATATATAACGATTTCGAAATGAATTGAATATATAACGATTTCGAAATGAATTGAATATATAACGATTTCGAAATGAATTGAATATATAACGATTTCGAAATGAATTGAATATATAACGATTTCGAAATGAATTGAATATATAACGATTTAGAAATGAATTGAATATATAACGATTTCAAAATGAATTGAATATATAACGATTTCGAAATGAATTGAATTAAAAACGATTTCGAAATGAATTGAATATAAAACGATTTCGAAATGAATTGAGTATAAAACGATTTCGAAATGAATTGAGTATATAACGATTTCGAAATGAATTGAATATATAACGATTTCGAAATGAATTGAATATACAACGATTTCGAAATGAATTGAATATATAACGATTTCGAAATGAATTGAATATATAACGATTTCGAAATGAATTGAATTAAAAACGATTTCGAAATGAATTGAATTAAAAACGATTTCGAAATGAATTGAATCGAAAACGATTTCGAAATGAATTGAATTAAAAACGATTTCGAAATGAATTGAATTAAAAACGATTTCGAAATGAATTGAATTGAAAACAATTTCGAAATGAATTGAATTGAAAACGATTTCAAAATGAATTGAATTGAAAACGAATTCAAATTGAATTGAAGGCGAATTGAAATGAATTCAAATTGAATTGAAATTTGAATTGAATAGAAATGAATTTTAAAACGAATTTATAAAGAAGAATTCAATTTTGATTTGAATTGAAATGGAAGTTGAAATTGCTTTTGAAACGAATTTAAAACTATTTATATAATTCGTTTTAAATAGAAATCGACGAAATATATATTATATATATATAATATAATGGCCTGAATAGAACGCGCCGCGCCGCGGTAGTTCGTGAATTTCGACCATTTATTTCAAACGGACATTACGGGAGATCCGACCGTCGGATTCTCCTAAAACCGGAACCGTTGGGTTCGTATCGAAAAGATCTTTCTAACGAATATTAGAAATTCAAAATTTAACGGTTGGATTTGGAATTATGTCCAAATCAAATTTTAAAAAGGTCGCTGTAAGTGCAGTTCGATAGCCGTTGATGGAAATCGACTGTACGGGCCTTGATAAAATTATTAAAAATAGTAATAATTTGTGTAAAATCATAAGAAATGATTTAGAAAGAATTAGGATGAAGAACTCCATATTTGAAAAGATAAAAATAGATTTTTATCGAAATGAACTAGTTTTGAACTAGAAATATAATTCTATTTATTTTTAAATAAATAAATTGAATTTGAAAAGGGTTCTAAAAATAACCAGAATTTCCAATGATTGCATTGGAGTGGATTTGAATCGAAATTGTCTTCGGAATATTTCGATGTTGGAATTCGTGATTATACGGATGTTGTTATGAAAATTTGAAAGATATATATTTATATCGTTATTTCCAATACGACATTTGTTAATCGTAGAATTTGATATTGAATATAAGCCGATATATTTTCCATTCAGAGCCTTATATTGAATATCAAATGTGATTTGGGTTTGTCGTGAATGGTGTCTTCACTAACACTGTTCTTGAATCCAGTGAGAAAAGATTAAATCTTTTTATTTAGATTTAATGAAGTGTACCAATTAAATGATATTTAAATGGAATTGAATTGGTATTGATTTTTGGGTTTATCGTGAACAGTGTTTAAAATAACACTTGTTCTTTAACCCGATAATTAATGGAATGTGATTTTGGGTTTATCGTGAACCGTGTTTTAAATGACACTGATTCTTTAACCCAGTCGAAGATTAAAACTAAGTGGAGTTTTAATGAATCTTTAATTAGATTGAAATGATCGAAAATGGAGTATCACCAGTTTTGCTCCAGGCGACAGTTAAACCTTTAATTATATTTGAACGTGAAATGGTAATTGAATTTACCGATAACACTGTGGTGTTAGATATGAAGTATTACCAGTTTTACTTCATGGGATGAATAGGTTGGGATTGGGGAATTAAAATAAATGATTACTTCGGTAAGGTTCGCTAATCCCGACTAGTTTGAATTGAGATTCAAAAATAGAATAAAGAATAAATTCAAGGAATTTATCTTGGATAAAATTAATGGGAACCTTTCCCTATGAATGTGAAATTTAGAAACTAACTGTCGGTTAGCCAAGCAAAATGGTTTTCTGGATATTGATCTGATGTTGGTTTCGGCCTTCGGGGTTAATATTTAGGGAATTATTCTCTTGATTAATTTACGGTTAGTGACTGATGAATTGGAATGGGGCGTATGTTGTGTTTGTGTAACACTTATTTAAAATATACGCGAGTTATTCGGAAAGACCGGGTTCATCCCATTCAGAATAACTGTTACGACGATAAGTCGAAGATGAAGACGATGGTCAAAGACCGGAAGTCTTCACGTCGTTTGGGTGATTACTGATGATCTTGATTGGGCTGTACACCCAAGAAGATGGAAACAGTTGGTGATCGTCCAGACGTACTTGGAGATCGATGGATATGCGGGGTACTAGGTGCCTCCGGTTTCGTTCAGACCCATAACGGACTTGTAAATGGACTGTGTGTCTAACATTGGATTTTAGTCCGTGTGATTGATCTCTATTAAATATATATCTGTTTGGCGACGGAGAATTTATTCTCTTGCTTAACGCCCTTCTCTGAGACGTACGAGCTCAGGGGTTATATATTGATGGATATCAATCGCATGGAGTGAATTGCCTGTGTGGCATGCCTAAGTGGCAAATGATCAAGGCTTCTGTTGAAAAGAAAAGTCTTGTGGTTGATGATCGAAGCACGGCCTTTGTGGTATAGCTTTGTGTAACGTTTACTTCGCGAGTTTCACACCCGGTATGAACCAAAAACGGGAGACGGACCTCAGGGAGGGCCTACGTTTCCTCCTAGCTAAAAGTGGCGTCAGTGGTTTTACACGCCCTGACGAGTTTGACTTATGTGGTTGTTGCTGTTGCGAGGCGCCTCGGATTGATCGGTCGTTCTCGAACCGATGGAGTCATTTAGTTGGCTCGCTTACGCCCCAAAGGGCAGCGGAACGTAGTGCTCAGGTATAATAATCCACATCGGTGGACCGGCCCTGACGATCCAAGGGTCGATGCGTTCTAATCCTGAGACTCGGGCTAGGCAGTCTCGAATCAGTGAGGATCTTGCCCCTAGCCTCGGTTCATACCATAAATGATAACCCAACTTCCAATACGACGTCTTGCGGTTTTGATTGTAAACTTATATATGGCGACATAGTGTTATGGGGCATTCATGCCGCCTATGATTGATACTTATGATTTGAAGTTGTTTTATACACTACGCACTTATAATAGTATCAAACGATTTGTTTTAACCGTATCAAGCATTCTTTGGCTGTTATAAGGGAAAACCCTATCCTCGGCTGCGTTGCATTGTGTGATGGGACTTGGGTCTTATAACAGCTTCATTTTTCTTTATTTTTCATTGCGCTGTTTGTTTTATGCACTGGTATTCTTGGGAGGAAACCCGTTCCGTTTAATACGACGTGGTCCCTTGATTTACCGAACATTAAAAATAAAGATTAATAACTGTTTTAGTTCTCACACCAGTCACATGACTGACCTGGAGTTTATTGTTTTAACCTAAACTCTGGGTGCCCCTATTTTGACACGGGTAGCTAGTAGTTTTGGTTTTGCAGATTTATATTCACAGGATCTTGGTTTACAGCTGGAACGATATCCGGAAAGCTTTGTATCCGTATATCTCTTTCTAGTTGTGTATTGTATTATTTTCCGCTGCTATGTATTTAAATGTAATTTAAATCTCTGTTATTTCTGTGTAATATTTATTCATACTCTGTATATTCTTGTAATCTGATGCATTGCTGTAATATACAATGAAATGTTCTTCCGTATATGTTCTGTTTGTGTTCTGATTTGTCCTGATCTCAAACAGTCAGGGGTTTCGAATGGTCTAGATCGATTTAACGACTGATTTAGATCGAGCGAAATTCCAGGCCGTCACAAATATTTTCCCAAAATATATGCCTTTCTTAAAATATATTCTTTTTCTAAAATATTCTTTTCTAAGATATTTTCTAAAATATTCTTTATAGGAATGTGACTCAATCAACAACCATATATTGCATATAATCAATAACAATGATAAATAATTAACAAACATCCAAATAACAAACAGAGTGAATTCTACACTAAATATTGGGACTAGTGTAGGTCAAATATCTTCCCAACACCCGTGTGGGGTTTCATCCAACAATCAAATAATAAATTATTTGTGCACTTGGGCGATGTGTGAAAATTATCGTCCCAATCACATAAACAAGTCGGATGACTTGTAAATGGAAGTGTAATATTCAATTTGAATATACTAATCATTATGCTAAGCATTTTAACCTTAACAGACATATACCTCAATTCTTTTTTTTTATTGTGGGCAAATGACAATAAAATCTAATCTTCTATTTCCATTCTTTTTATTTCAACTAATTGACAATAAAAATATTAACTTTTATATCTTGTGTAATCCTTTTCAGTGACCAACAATGTATATTTTGGTGTAACTCTTTTTAATAACCAAAAGGGTATATTTTGGTGTTACTCTTTTAATTGACCAAAATAGGACAATTTAGTCTAATCTTTTCAATGTAAACAAAATGTTGATTTTGTCTAATCCTTTCCAAGGTATAACAATGTTCACTCTTATCTAATTCTTTTCACTAATCAAGTTTTGACGAAAATGCTATTCTTTTTCATAAATCAAGTTTTGACAAAATGTCATTCTTTTTAATGTATAAAATGTACATTTTCTACTTGTTCCTTTTTTAATGTATAAAAATATACATTTTTATTTGATTCTTGTTTAATGTATAAGAATATACATTTTCATTTGATAATCAAGTTTTGACCAAAAATGAATATTTTGGTGAAATTCTTTTAAGTGACAAAAAATGAATATTTTGGTGAAATTCTTTTAAGTGACCAAAAATGAATATTTTGGTGAAATTCTTTCTAAAGGACAAAATGAATATTCTTAATATCACATAGAAGTGAAATCTTTTATTTCTTTTATTACATGAACATGTAACCTTTTCTTTTCATTCTTTGATAACATTAAAAATGTAATCTTTTTATTTCATTCTTTGATTAAACACAAAAATATTTTTTTTTATTCTTTTCTTTGAATACATATAAAAATGTACTTTCTTATTCTTTTCTTTGAATGTAAGATTTTAATGTTAACATATTTTGCTTTGTCAAAATATGAACATTTCTCTAATATTCTATTTTACATTAAAAGGTAGATTTTTAATGTCAACATATTCTGCTTGTAAAAATATGATCATTTTTCTAATTCATTTTCAGTATACAAAAATGTCCATTTTGTCTGATTCACTTTTAATATACAAAAATGTCCATTTTGTCTGATTCACTTTTAATATACACAAGTGTCCATTTATCATATTTAACATTTTTTAAAACAAAAATGTCCTTTTTATTTTCAACAAAAAGAAATGTCATTTTTTGTTCTCTATAATCCCATTAACAAAAATGTTAATTTTATCCTTTATAATCTAATTAACAAAAATATAAATTTGGTCTTTTATAATCTAATTAACAAAAATGTTAATTTTGTCTTTTATAATCTAATTAACAAAAATGTTAATTTTGTCTTTTATAATCTAATTAACAAAAATGTTAATTTTGTCTTTTACAAAATGACGATGAAATTATGTCACTAAATGATAATGAAAAATATCTCTTTTTATTTCAACTGAATAATAATGAAAAATGTCCTCATCTTATCTTAACACACGACAATGAATTAATGTCTCCTTCTTTTCAATGAACAAAAATATGATAATCTTGTCTATTTTTTTTAATCAAAACAATGCAAATAAAAAGGGTCTTTTTATCTTATCCTTTCATTTAACAAATAAAATGTAAATAAATGTGTATTTCCAATCTTATCCTTTTTTTCAACAACTACAATGTAAATAAAAGTGTTTTTCTAATCTTGTTCTTTTACTCAACAACTACAATGTAAATAAAAGTGTTTTTCTAATCATGTCTTTTTTACTCAACAACTACAATGTAAATAAAAGTGTTTTCATAATCATGTCTTTTACTCAACAACTACAATGTAAATAAAAGTGTTTTTATAATCATGTTTTTTTTAAATTTTTATTTTATCATAAAAATGTCAACTAAAATGTAACTCCTACCATGTGCTTTTTATTAACCTATAAAATATTAATAGAAATGTAATTCCAATCATGTTCTTTTTATTAACATATAAAAGGTTAATAGAAATGTAATTTCTATCATGTGCTTTTGATTACAATGTAAAATGTAAAATAAAGCAATTCACACAATTTGCACTTTTATTTACAATGGAAAATGTAAATAAAAGTGATTCACACAATTTGCACTTTTATTTACAATGGAAAATGTAAATAAAAGCGACTCACATAATTGTCTTTTTATTTATAGTGAAAATGTAAAATAAAATCTATTCACATATTTGTACTTTTTATTTACAAATGAAAATGTAAATAAAGAGTTCTACACAATTTGTTCTTTTTATTCTACCATGAAAATATATATAAAAAAACAAAAGGGTTCTACGCTACTTGTTCTTTTTATTTACAATGAAAATTTTAAACAAAAGGGTTTTACACTATTTGTTAATTAAAATGTTAATCTTACCATACCTTTTTAATTAACAAATAAAATGTTAATTAAAAAGTAAAACTTTTCATGTCATTTTAAATTAACACATAAAATGTAAACTTTCCATGTCATTATAAATTAACACATAAAATGTTAATTAAAATGTAAACGTTTCATGTCATTATAAATTAACATATAAAATGTTAATTAAAATGTAAACATTTCATGTCATTTTATTCACTAATCATTCTTTTGATAAAAAAGGTCATTTTATTCACTAATCATTCTTTTGATATTCGTGTGTCAAAATAGAAGAAGAACTCTATTATGAACTAAATCAATACAGATCTAACCAAACACATGCATCACAGTCATCATCATCAACAAGCAACAATTACAATAACATATGTCACAGATCTGAATTTAAATAATCAAACATAAATGGAATTTTAAATGAGGAGAGATAATTAAATTTTAATTATTTTTTTTAAAAATAGAAGCCTCACATGGGTTTGTCTGAACAGTTCAGATCTAAAATTTGGTCCAGATTTGATGTGCTAATAATTGGTACTAGTCAGTACCATCATCTAGATCTCGTTTTTCTGATTCCAACGCATCTCGAATTTTCGAATTCTGATTTCATATGACATAGATACGACATTTCAAACATTGGAATAATTTAAACTATAGTTAATTTAATTAATTAGTTGTGAATCCTTTAATTACCATCTTCCTCTTAGTTAACTGTGTCTGGAAACACATCGAACCCATTCTTCGCCTGAAAAACTCCACCGTCGCACACCTCTACACCACACCGGAGTCCGATCCGCCGCCATCACGAGCTGCGACGTAGCTCTTCCACCCCACGGCACAGTCGTCGTTGAAATCGCACCCCCACAGACATTAGTTTTTGCGTTCGAACAGTGCGCCTTTGAGGGGCTGCCTCAGCCACCAGGGATCACCATCGGCTATCACGGCCATATGGATTTGTCGAGCTTGAAGAGCTCTTCGATTTGGTTTTGGAAAATCTGAAATTCATTTTGTATGATCGAAGAACGAGGGGGAGAAAGAATTGAACGCCATAGCCGTTCATCCAGGGTAGTGGCGGCTGCGTATTTTAGTGCTAGGGTTTTGTATTTGGGCATATTTCAGACCGTATTTATATGGTATTTCTATTTAATTTAATTCATTTGTTTCAATAATTCATGTTTATCAATATGAACCCCAAATCAAACCAAACGAGTGTTGCCCCTAGCTAATAACCCATGTCCCAGATATAATGGAATATGTTTCGTAATCCAGTTCGGCTGTTACGATATGTTTTTCTTTAAATTAAGTTATAAATCATTTAATTATTAAATTCAAACGTACATTTAAATTTACCGGGGCCACATACTAACTCTAAAAATTACAGAAAAATTATATTTAGCTTTTTTTTGACGATACGGTTCTAACAAGACTAATTTCGTCGAATTCTGAGACTATTTGAAAAATGGCCTTTTTCAAGCCAACTAAATTTGACCAAAACTGACAAAACACATTTTCTTTCGCCATGCTCACATACTAATTCGAAAAATTCTGGAAAATTAAACTTAACAATAATTTGACATTCTGGTTCCAACAAAAGTGGTTTCATCGAAAACAAAGGTCGTTTGTAAAATGACTATTTTTAAGGCCAATATATTTAATTAAAAAATATATAAATTCTACAGCGACTTTTCTGAATTTTAAACTGGGCATATCTTTCTGTTTTCAAAGTGAAATTTCAGTTTCTTACATTCATTAGAAAGATATGATTAAACAGATTTAAATATTTCTTGTTTCGCTCAATTCTGATTTAAAATGAATCCTGTATAGTCAGTCAAAGTTCAAAATCAAATTTTCAAACTACAGCGCTGTTTTAAACTCTTTTTATAATTAAATTAAGTTTATTCGTTTTAACTTCGATTTAAATAAATTTTTAGTCGTTATTATTTAAAATAAATTATTCTTAACATTTAAAATACATTAAAATTCCTAAAATAAAAAATTTAAATTGGCCCTAAAATTCCAGGTTGTTACATTCTCCATTCAAAAATACAACCCCATTGATACCGAACTCCCCATGCTACTCTTCCCAGCACCTCCGTACCGCCCTGAAACGTCGCCCCTCCGCCCATCATTGTTGAACCCCTGCAGGCGCCATTAAACTACACCCCACTTTGTTTCTTTATCATTTTAAATGCCTGAACTGCATATCCATTTCATAATGCATCTTCACCAATATCTAACCCAACTCGACCCTCCCTACCTCTTACGCGATCGCCACTGCACGCCATACTCCACATCACGTCGAAGTCTCCACCACTCTGATAACACGCGGACCACGTTCCCGAACTCTGACCTGACGCCACCTCTTCACTTCGACACCACTGCCTTCACCTCATTTTACTCAAACTGTGACTTGAACTGAACGAAATCTATGCGACCGTCTGTATCATGCCGCTGCCGCTGCCCTTCCAGTCATGACAACTCATGTGTTGAAAATGGAGACTTTGCATTATAACAGAAAGCGGTTTCATTTTGCTTTAAAGTTCTCAAATCTCGCATATTTATTTAACATGGAAGTAAGGAATAGTTTTTTTTTTTGACTGGGCAGAAGAATGATCCGGGAATTCTGTATTTATGTACGAGTGGATATGGAAGACAAGCGTAATGTCGCCTCCAGCAGTAAGATTCATGTGATGGGAAAAATCAAGGTAGATTTTAGTGACTTTTTACGTTAGAAAACACAAGATAGTAAAAACAATCTGGGTAGATAGGTACTAATTGGTTATGCGTTGATTCTCACTGGTTTAGGGTAACAAGCGCATCTCAAAAACAATCCTGCAAGAATATTAAATTTTGGTGTAGGAAAATAGAGTTAAGGTAAGGTTTGAGATGACTTAGCATTGGAGAATTGCGTACAAAGGGGTCTTCGTGTACATGTTATAGAGTAGACTAGGCTGGTTTTTGTATATTTTTGGATGGGCTAGACATTGCATTAAGTTTTCTTTTCCTACAGAAGGTAGGCACTAATTTTCTTTTCTTCTGAGGACGTAGGTGCCTGAACAAATTTTTTAGGCCACAGTACCTTTATTTCTTTTGACAATACTTAACTGTGAAGGTATATAAATTATGTTTTCACGCCTTAGAGCTTAAGTTGTTATATTATCTTGGTCATACGATTATTAATTGTACAACTTTTTATGTACCGTTATATAAACATAATGTTTCACACAAACTTCAAACATAGTGAAAATGGACCCATTACTACTTCGCAACGTTCCGGTTCCAATGAAATTAATTTCATTGAAAACGGACTCCGTTTGCACAACAACGTTATTTTAATTTATCGGTTCACCTTTAATTTGCACGGACCGGTAAAATAATTCTGATTGGCTCCAAACTGGAAATCGAGCAGTAATTAACTATACGAATTCCAATAAAATTTGTTTCGTTGAAAACAGAGTTCGTTCGAAAAAAAAGCTATTTCTAAGGCCTATATAATATCGATAAAATATATTTAAATTCAAAATTATTAAATTTAAATAATGATAACAATAATATATTATTATTGTAAATCTCCAACTGGAATGTCATAGAGCACAAAAATAACTCAATGTATATTTTAAACTCAATATTCAAGATTTTGGGTTAATGATATTCAAATTATATATATATATATATATATATATATATATATATATTCATTAATAAACGTTATTGTTTAATAAAAAATTCCATAGCGACTATTCAAAAATTTGAATTGGACATAACTAACAATCTATAAAATGAAATCTTGATTTTTTTTCTTCTATTAGAAAATGATAATCAAATAGATTCAAATGTTTCTGGTTTCACAGAATTCCAACTTATAATTGATTCTGTGTATTCAGTTGAAGTTCAAATCATAAATTACGTACTACCGCGACTTTTCAAGTTCGTTTTATAATTATTTATAAATTATACGTCCATATATCATTTAATAAACGAATTTTATATTATAAATCCATTTATAATTCCAAATCGATATTTAAAATAAAAATATATATTAAATATCTGACTTCTAAAAATACGGGACATTACAGTATAAATGAATAACAAATTAGTCTTTATGAACATAGAAAGTAAATAGTACTTTCTTGAATTCGACATAGCCGAATTTTAATGTATAACTCTCTTTCGAATAATCTCTATTCCACCAATGTTCCGAATTTCGGGATAAATTTACCATTTTAGGTCAACTAAATTTGCACTTTCATTCTAAATTCATCCTTGAATTTATCACTTCCAAACCTTTACCAATTTCCTTTATTACCATTCCAATCTACAAAACGTTTGCTTTTAAACCATTATCCACTTAAAATGTCAATATTATTTCTTTATAGAAATCTGGGCTCTATCAAATCAATCTTGATTTCATTCGTAAATATCATTACAGGTTCGGATCCCAATTATCGAGTCGCTTTATAGATTCACCTTCACATTCCACTTCCTTATCAACCTAATTTACTTGTCAACTTTCTAGCTGATTTTATCTAACAAGCTTATAACTTTATAAACTTCCTCTTCACTTATAAAGTTCCATTATAAGTTTATTCTCCTATAAAATTCCATATATAATCAGTAAATTGATTTCCTGTTATCAAATTTTCTTAAATTTTTCTATCTCCTTAAATTTTCAGAAAATTTCTCTAGTGTCTCCTTTGTATGGCTCAATTGGTACAACTACAAATCGCCTCTCTAAACCCTTTCCATTCAGAATGAAAATAAAAAAGCCTAGCAGTGTGCTAAATAGGCTCATAAAAACTCATATTGAATTAAATATGTACCTTTCCAATGGGCATTCGATTTATTTCTTCCATTAGCTTCATTCCATACCTATTTAACATATACTCAACCATTCCCAACTTGTTTCAAATCAATCCAATCATTTTAAGTTCAGTTTGCTAATTTATTCCCTGATTGGCTCTTTAGCCTAATCCACTTTTAGTTTGAATATAACCTGTTCAAATATATTCTTATTCGCTTACACACAAGTCAAATTCCATTCCTAACTCGATTTTCGTATTTAACTTCCAATTTTAATTTACAAATCCAATTCATTTAACCAAAGTTATGTTTGATCCAAAACTTCTTTAACTAATTATTTTCTAATTAGTTAACTATATTCAATAATTAAAAACTGATTTCGTTTTCAAAAATTAACTCATTTTCTTCACATGAATTCATATTTATTTTATAACTCAAGCCTAGATTTTTTTTGATGGAAATTCGAATTTTATTAACTCAAAGTCCTTATATTTTATTTAATAAACCATTATGGTTTATAAATGATTATATCGCTCTTTTTCTGGAAATTGATTTTGACATAACTTGAAATTTATAAGGCAAAATCTATATTTTTCTCTTCCATTAGATAATTATTTTTCAATAGGTCCGGGTGATTATTGTTTCATAGAATTCTAACTTATATAGAATCTATTTATTTGAAACATAAAACTATGAACTATCAAACTATAGTGAGCCCGTTTTAATTAAATTTAAATATAAATGTTTAAACTTCGTTCATAAATAAACTTCAATACCATTCTTCCATATTTTAATACAAATTAAACTAGTTTTCCAAATCTAACTTTAAAATTTCGACTATCCACGATTGTGGATTTTTCATTCAAAGTTCGTAACTCCTTTATGAATTTATTCATAATTCAGTTTCCTTTATTAATTCCCAATTCCCTTAGAAATAAATTATTATATAAAATTCGACATAATCGAATTCGAATTAAAATCACTTTCATTCGAATATATTTTTATGGTATTTAAATACCAATTTTTTAGGGTCGGTGCTATTAAAACATCAAAATACCCAATAATCAATCACTGATTATTTATCACATCATATAACACTATATATGAAACAAAAATTTAATTGTTGAGGAATACAGTTGGATCGCCAAACTGTTTTTCCTGCATCCACAGATTAAATAATACAAATCCCGCTTCAAGGCGGGATATCGCGGTATAGAAGGTTATACCCTATTATGCAGGGCACATAGGGTTTCATCCGCTAAAACATTCTCGGAATATCCAACTACCAAGCATAAATATAACTACATATATAATAGCCATAATTGATAAACAATTCATTAATGCATCCAAAACAACTAACAAATAGCATATAAAAATTAAATACTAAATAAAAATTTGTTTATAATAAATTATAAACGAACCAGGGAGTGAGTTTACTCATATTGATTTTTATTGGCAACTCAATCTGACTTTAAATATTAAATCCAAATCTATTCCAAAAATCCAGAATGAACCCTAGTTCGTATCTCTCGCAGCTACGAAACCCACTCTACTTGCTTCATGATTTCTTTCTTTTGACCTCGTCTATGTTTTATATTTATTTATAAGTTACATTATTATATATATAATATCAATCAAATAAATAACAAGGTTTTTTTAAATAAATTACCTAACTACCTTGCCTCCGTGCAAACAACTACCACCTTCATGCAAAAATCAGAGCTGAAGGTAAACTATTGGGTATGTATACTTCTTCCCCGATTAAAGAAAACACATACCTGTAACAGTAAAAGCCACCTTCATCAATACTTCTCTCCTTCCCAACGACCATCATGCACCGTGATAACATCCACTGACTTCACTTTAAACATCGGTATCCAAAACTACACCTCCCTATCACCGCAAGATTCAACTCGTGGCTCCCTAAGTCATCGCAACTTCTGGGCCATTAAACGCTGCTTCATGATTTTTTTTGCAACATTCCGCAGCTCCGATCCCCTCAAAATTCACATACACCTGCTTTTACTTGCTCCAATTCCAATTCAATCATCGAGGAATGTTTTCCGCCAACTCACGTTCACTGGCTATAGGTTCAATCGAACAAAAACTTCACCGTTCACATAGGGGTCGAATCCCTCACTTAGATGAAGCCAACCAATCTTAAATCGATCAATTTCATTGAGTAGTCAATTTTTAATTTGTTTTTGAAGAATCAGAGGAAAGGAGACAAACACGACTTTGATTTTGCTATTTCGATTTTTGGTTGTGAATGGTGTAGAAGAGGGGTGGAGATGGAAATATATAGAGAACACTTTTATATATTATATTCCATTATATTCACGTGCTACATATCGTTCAAATTTTTCATTCCATACGATCACATACGAAATTCAATCACCAATAAATTGATATCCTGCTATAGTTTACCATTCTAAACCCAATGAAAGTGGTTTCGTCGAATTCCGATACCTTGAAATTAAAACTCTATTTTATGCACGTTCACACAATAACTCCAATTAGCACGATACTTGAAATCAAGCAAATTTTAATTATTATGGATTTAAAAAAAATATTTTTATTGAAATCCGAGGTCGTTTGGAAAATTGCTTTATCAATACACTGATTAAATCGACGATTTCAATAATAAATGAAATCATTTAAATTTTCATTTTAAAAACCTTACTAACTTAACTCTGATTCAACAAGAATTTATATAAGTTGTTAGTATCATTTCGATTAATTTTTAATTTCGAATTACATTATTTCTTGTTCTCGTATTACGATAATTCGATATATTCAGAATTAATCATGTTCGGTTTATTAAATCGATAATATCCATATAAAAATTCATTTATACGTCCAATTCAACATTTAAAACAAGTTTAAAATGTTCAAAAATAAGTAGCTAAAAACTCGGGTTGTTGCAAATTCTGTGTTGAATAAATTTTAGCGAAGGACAGGTTTTGCATTGTTTTCGTTACAGGTATATTTATCACCTATTTCTTGTTATGCTAAAATTTATTGTTTCCTTTTTTATGTGTGGTTTTAGTTTTCGTGTGGTGGGTTTCCTTTTTCGCCAACATGTGACTTGAGTTATTTAAGTTTTCACAAAATACATTTTGAATTTTTTTGCAAATATTGTTTGAAAATATCTTTTTTATTTTTATGTTTTATGATACATATTTATTTCGGTTTGCACGAAAACATGGATCTGGGTACGGTAGTTTACACATATTTAAACATTTGTTTTTTCATCAAAATAGATACGCAAAGTGCACTTACCAAATTTTTAGTTTTTGTACAATTCTCATATGGAAAGTGAAATAGTATTGAAAAGTATTTTTCAAAATAAATAAAATATCTTTAAAGTGGAAATTTATTTCTATGGAAAAATTTCGATTTTTGGTCACATGACCGACGTAAGGAAGATTTTTAGATGGTTTGTGCGCTTTAGCGGTGTAGTAGGGCCGACGATGAGATAAAAGCGTTAGCGAAAACAAGGAAACTACTTTTTTAGCCTTGAAAACGTTGTTTTCACACCTTATCAATGATAATTTTAGACCATGTTTAAAGCCTCCTTTGCAGTCTACAGATAGAAATTTTTGGAGTATTTTAGGGAATTGAGGTAAATTTCCACTATAGGACGGGAAATGGAATATTTATAAGCGAAAGGAACATTAAATATTCTTGGCTTTAATTTCCTTATTTAGGCTTAGATGAAATTAAATAGAAGCGATTAAATGCGTTGACATTTTGGATGGTAGGATTTGGATGAAAAATTAGTTACTTCGTACTTCTATTCGTAGTTGTATAAGGGTTATGAATGAAAAAAGATTTTCAAAATTTGCATTTATATAGAGCAGCCAATATATTTAGGACGTTTTGCATCATGTTTTCGAAAGTGTTTTAGAAATTTAATACATACATATAGGAGGATCCAATTTAGATTCATTGTGCATACATGTTTTGTGGTTGAAATGCATTATATACATTATGCACATGCGCATTTGGTTGCAAAATGAATGTACACAAATTGGTTTTGTAAGATAGGATAAGTAGTTGTTAGAATTTCGGGACGAAATTCCTTTTAAGGGGGGAAGAATGTAACAATATGGAATTTTGATAACAAATAAATTCGTTATATAATTAGATTTTTCAAAAATAGAAATTTGTGTAAACAATGGAATTTGATCATGAAACTATCATTGTTGTCCATATGAAAAAGTTACGAAGGAAATATGGAAAAGAACGAAAATAATAAAACATAATAAATATAATATTTAATATTGTTTATAACCTGCCATCATTGAGCGTTTTGGCCTAAGGGCAGTCGACACCTTTAGAAGGGGCGGTCGACCACTCTTGGCGACTACAACCCAATTACGGCTAGGGTTGTATATGATATTATTATTTAATATATAAAACGGGTGGGAAAATGTTTATAAATTAAATCTAATGGTTCAGGACCATTTTAATCCCTATAAATAAAGGGTTAGGCCCTCATTCTTTTCCATATATTTCTGAGAGCAGCAGCGAAGCTCTATTATTACCCTTTTTCCTCAAAAAAATTACAAAACAAAAATATGTTCATATACAATCAAAATCAAATATAAACAATATTAATTTGAAATGGTTAACCAGATTCAAGTGGAAAAGGATATGGACCGGCGTCTAGGTTCTTCATCATCAGATTTTCTACCCTCTTTTCTTATTTACTTGCAAATCTACAAATCCAAATGTAACCCCTTTTCAGAATAACTGTAGATCTGTAAGAATTTAGGAATTATAGGCCTAAAAGATCATACATATTCAAATTTGGATGCTTTTAGGTGAGCGGGAAATTTATATACAAGTGTACAATAATCTATTGTGGTTTGAATAATATTACTATTTTATAGGCTTATCAGATTGTTCATATTATTGCCTACAATTGTATTTGAAAATATTGTGATTACTGTAAACACCATGGATTTGGAAATCAGTCCCATAAATCATTGTTAAGATGTAGTTTTATTCCAGATTAATAGTTTTGGTGTTGATATGTAATTCACGTAAGTTTTATTAAAAAAATATAAGCCTGTTTATTTTCAGTTTTGTTTGGGTTTTAACTTGATTATTATAAATATGACTTTTTTGTTCTTTGTCAGTGAAAAAGCATTGTTTGAAATCAATAAGAAATATGCACCAAAACAAAAAGGGAAGGATTGTGTACAAATATAAATTAGTATATGTTGTGCATAGTTTACATCAATCATTTCAAAAACATACATATTGTATATTTCTTGTGATTTGAAATATGTTTATTCCTCTTTAAAATATTTAAGCATAATTTATAGTAATTACAATTAATAGCCTTTTGTAAGATTTATAATCTTATTAAAAAGTTGACAGGAAAAAGGGATGTTTGGTTATTAGCTAAAACCAAAACATTGAATTTATTAATAATAAAACTAAAAGAATAATAACTACATTAACCGCACAAAAATATAAATATATATACTATAAAACCCCGTAATTTTAAAGAACATTAATAAACTAAGAACACTTAATTACATACTATACCATTGTGTTCATCTCGGAATTCTAGTTCAGATAGACTCCGAGTTTGGCGAAACGGACATCGTTTGAAGGAGATATTAAGGTTATAAGTATGTATACATATAAGAGAAATATATATAAACAAATCAATCCAAATTTTCAAAACAGTTCAAAATTGAAAGTGGGAGACCAACGTGGGATTTTGATCCGTTAGGGGTCGACCCACACCCTGGGGGGGTCGACTCATGGATCAACCCACTCAAGGGTGTGTTGAGCCTAGGGTCGAACCCTGGGTCGACCGATCGTAGATCCAGCCAGTTTCATTTCCTGAATCTGGACTTGTTTCTTAGCAAGATTTATTGGAAAAAGTCTACATAAAGGCCAACATTTCTATTGTTTTCTGTACCTAAAACAATAGAGACAAGGAGATACTGCCTCAACTTGGATTGAATCAGGCTATCATCTACAGCAACATCCTATACATATACAATAATCTCTTCTACAACATCAACATATTATTCTCTGTCCTTTAGATCTTGTAACACCCCACGTCCGTTAGTGTCACTCACAAAGGGAATGCACTAAGTTCTGTGGAGCATTTTGGGTAAAAAAATGCAGATAAATTACAAGATAGACAAATATTAAACAGCGGAAAATAGAACTTTGCTTTATTGATAAAATAGTTTGTACAAGATTCTTTTACAATATCATAGTATCATCTGTCTTTACAAAATAAAGAAGCATAAAACAGCATTTTATATTCCCCAATGTAGCAAGAGCCAGCCATAGCATCTGAAAGAGAATCCAAGGACGACTTCGTCAATTCTTCAAGCTGGGGAAGGAGCAACGGTCCAATCTAATCCTGAGTTATACTATTCCCTCCTCAACTATCGGGGGGGGGGGGGGAGGGAACGGAAGAAAAGAAGCGAAAGAAAAACAGAGTCAAACATAAAGCCTGAGTAAGTCAGTAACTTATAGCATGTGAACAGGGAAAAATGAAACGACATGAATTAACTGAATACAAGACAATACCATGATGATAGGGTCAACAGGATAAGATAAGATTACCACAAGATATACTAAGGCAAGATAAACTGGATATACTTTAATACTTTCTCTGCTTCGCTATTACCTTATTATTCTGGTTTCTTTATCTCTGCACCGCCTAACTAGTGTCCCTACTAGTAACGATAACGTGATCCCAATCCCTGTGGTTTCAGTCGCCTTCAGGCATCCATTTATTATTTAATTACCTAGATCTAATCTAGGGTTTTCTATCAAGTGCCTTCTAGATTCAACTAGAACTTACGCTATTTTTCTGAATGCTTCTTGGATTCAGGGTTTATGCCACCTAGTTCCAAACTAGGGATTATGCTACCTGTCGAACGATGCCCTTTAGTCTAGGACACACCACCTAGGGTGGTACATGTTCCTAGACTTTTCCCACGCATGTATCGCGAATTGTTATCACTTATCTAGATGCACATGTCCAGTAACGTGCGGTCCGAGTTCCGTTGTCAGGGCTACTCTAGAAATACGGAACTCGGTCGGGAGCTTTCAATATCTGCCGATGCAGATGCTAAGGTCTGTTTTTCCAGTGGCTATGGTCCCACTCGACCCCTCCCTCAACTGATGGAAGGCCACCCTTGTAAAATGAGAACTGTACGAAGGCCCCTATCTGCCTCACTAATTTCTATGGCCAACAACACCCCGCAACCACAACTAGATAGCAAGTATGTGGTCCGTATGAGTCCTCCAGCCTTCCCGCTTCACGTGTCTTACTTGACTGAAGATGGTAGGTAGACGACGAGTTGCTATCACAGGGCTTCCGTCTTCTCGCCGAATCACGCTGGTCCATCCTAGTCTTTTGGTTGCCATATATTGCAACCAAGGCATAACCTTGGCTCTTCTACCGCAGACCTTAACCTCTGTGCGCCCAGGCGGATCATCTGCAGCCTCACAGAGGGATACCAAGAGTACCCTCACGTCCCCTCGAAGCCTCGGGCTTCGTATCCCAATTCGTTGGAGTCTTCTTTAAAATCAGATGGACGTCCGCTCCTTCGTGTTATACTAAGAATTACTACTTAGTTCTACTAACTAAGTTTTACCACTTAGTTTCCAGGATCATTGTCTTCTTAACTAAGTTTTACTACTTAGTTCTCTTTCCCATTAAGTTGGATTGGTTAAGTGTCTTTAGTCGATTCAAGCTAACTTAACCCTCTTCCCTTATCCTGTTAAACTGGTTAAGTGTTGTCAGTATTCATGTTGACTTAACCCCACCACAAACCAAGTCATATTGGTTAAGTATTTCTTAACCCTACCCATTCATCCTGTATTGGTTAAGTGTTCCCTTGTTAACTTAACCTTTCCCACTGGTTTTAACTAAACCTGTTATTAATGGTTAAGTATCATCTCTTCGTGTCTTAGACTTAACCCTATTCATTTATCATATTCTGATGGTTAAGTGTTCAAGTTTACTTAACCCTACGGTCCAACCCAGCTAAGATATTAAATTGGCTAAGTGTATTACTTAACCCCTACCTCTAGTCTAATTAACATGTTAAATTGGCTAAGTGTATTAACTTTACTTAACCCCACCTTCTAGTCTAGTCAACATGTTAATTTGGCTAAGTATTCCCATGGACTTAACCCTCCCATTCTAGCTTTAACTGTGTTAAGTTGGTTAAGTGTTTCTGTGGACTTAATCCTACCATTCTAGCTTAACAATGTTAAGTTGGTTAAGTGCTCCTATGGACTTAACCTTCCCATTCTAGCTTTAACTGTGTTGGTTAAGTGTTCCTATGGACTTAACCCTCCCCTTCTTGTTCTAGCTTTAATTAATAAATTAAAGCCGCAACCTCTCACATTAGATAGATATTGCTGTTGTTACTGGATGTGCCGGTCAGTTCCGGGCAGGTTTACACCGCAACTCAGTCTAACCTCGGGTTAGGCATATTCATGTTTTCTAAGTTCAAAGGGTTTTCTGATTAATTTCCAAACCTGGTTTTGAAAGAAACCATCTCGTTCGTCGGATCAGTTAGGGATAGCCAGGGAGGGCAGGAAACTTATATTTTCCAAACCCAAGCCTAGACACTATCCTCTCTGTCACCCTAGAACTTTCTGGTACGAGTTATAAAAAGGGGTGTTATCAAAATATCTTTCTTTTGTTTATAAATTGTTAACAATTTATCTTACAGCCCATTTCCCCCTTTTTAAACAAATTTGGCCTATATTCATTTGTCGCTAACAGACTTATATTCTAGGCCCAAATCTTGATTTGCCTAACCTACAGTTCATAGCAATTTAGATCTATCATCTTTATTTTCAGTTTATGCTAAACTAGATTTTATATGCCAAACTAGATTTTCTATTCTAGTTCACCATTTATGCCCAAAAGCTAGATTTATTCTTCTAGTTTACAGTCTACATACAAACTAGATTTATTATTCTAGTTTTTCAGTTTACAGGCCAATACTAGATCTAAATTTCATAACCTATAATCCATGTCAAATCTACCCAATTCACATGTCTTAACACATGTTCTAAAATTGTATAAATCTGAATCATGTTCGCTTCCAAACTATGCCAATTTCAAGCTTACAGCTATATTTATGTTTATTTTTTTGTTTTTCCCAAATCGCATTCCCACCGTTCGTATAATCATGATTTAACCTAGATTGTAAATAAATCTAGATTCGTAGAAAATGGTGAATGAACCAAAGATGCTATGAAAAAGGGTGGACATAATAATTGGCATAAAAAAGATTTTGAATAACGACGCAGGTTCAAGAATATGGGTAGACCTAACTTAATAGGTAAATTCCCACGGTCTAAAACCAAGAATAGACAGAATAGGTTCGAGAACATGGGCAAACCTAACTTAATAGGTAAATTCCCACAGTCTAAAACCAAAGAAAAATCAAGAATAGACAGAATAGATACATCGGGATTTAGACCCAATTTCATAGTCACAAAACCTAAGCAACAATTTTCCTAGTCATGAATCATAGGTGTTTAAATCACCGTTGTTATGTCATAGGTAATACTTTATGTCCAAATCAAAGGCTTGTGTTCAAAATCATAGGCAAATGTCCATAGTCATAGGCAATATTCATAGTCAAAAGGGAAAATAATTCCCACAGTCATAAGTCACCGTCATAGGCAATGTTTTGTGTCCCAAAATCAAAGGCTTATGTTCATAGTCCAAAGGCACATGATCTCAGAATCCATAGTCATAGGCAACGGTCTTAGGCAAAGTCTTATTTGTCCTTGAATCATAACAGTTCTTAATTTATTCCAAGAGTATAAACACAGATTCAAATAGAGAGAGAGAGATTTGGTATATTTTTTTATTCCTTTAATTTCATGTCACAAAATAAAGCAAAAATGTTCAAATCTAGAAAGAACTGACTTACAGAAATTAGATCTAGAATAGAAGAATGGCGATGCTAAGATTCGTATGTCGTTGCTCGAGGTTTGTTGATTTAGCCTTTGAATTCTTCACTTTGATTTGAATCTTCTCTTGAACAGATTTGAGCAGCATCTCCATGTCTTGAATTTATATTTTATTTTAATTATTTAAGGAAATTTAGAGGAGGGGAAGAAGCCATGAATCTTAGCAGCATAAGGATAGAAGAGAATTGGTGCAAAGAGAATGAAGACTAGGGCTGTTTATGTAGCTGCTCAAGACCTTATCGTACACGCAGCGCTGAGTCAGCATTGAACCTAGTTAAGAAAATAGTCCAGGTACATAGATGAATCTAGCCAAACCTTATCATACACGCAGTGCTGAGTCAGCATTGGGTCCCACTATTTTGGCGTAGAAATTTGAAATTCGAATGAATTGTATTTGGCGTAGAAATTTGATTTTCGAACTTTTGAATTTCTGGAATTTATTTAACTGATATATTCACATGAAATATTCTTATATGTATACAATTCCTCTAACGACCATTTTACACGTATATATATACGCACAACTTTCATTTTATTTTCAAAATTCAAATGATGTTACCATATTTCATTGACTGTAGCCTTATCTTGAATTTTATCTTTCGTATACATATATTTTTGCATATATATATATTTATATTCTCATATGTATATATATATATTCTTTATTTCCTTATATGTACGTTCTTATCCTTTCAAATTTTGAATTTGTATACGTACATATATTTGCATATTCAGTTGGCCCTCTCTAAAACAAAGATAAAAAATTATGCCGCCGCCGGGGTTCGAACCCCCGACCTCTATGCTACAAATCCAATACCTTAACCAACTGAGCTACAGAGGCTTTTGTTAATAAGTCTTAGAACAATAATAATTATTGTTCTCTCCTTACTTCTCTTTTTCATGTTAGTCATGATACTTAAATTAAACAACTGCATGGATCTTTTTTTTTCTTTTAAAAATTAATTGTACTTTAATTTGTGAATCTTAATGTCACAGAATTACGGGGTGTTATATATCTAATCTCTGTGAGTTCATGTTACTTTTAGATATAAATATTTAACAGTAACCTTGACATGTTAATAAACCGAATCTAAACCCATGCCTATTAAGAAACTGATTTTCATCTAAACATATCTGTTATAATCATATGTAATTTTCCATACACCTATTATGATATTCAGTTATTTCTATATGTCTATTTATATGCCTATTTCTTCTATATATGCCTATTTCCATTCTTTTTCCTCTCTCATTCCCTTTTTATTTTTATAGCCTAGGTTACTTTCGAGCCTAGGCCAATATCGTTGAATATGCGTACGAACGAAATTGGTATTAACTGGGAATGATTGGGAATGATAATTTGGGGGATTAACCTGTATTATGAATATGACTAAAATTGGAGCATACCTTATATGGCGTAATATGACTGAAATTAACGGTGTATGAACATGTAAATCTGTAGGCTAAGTTTCAAAGATTAAGTGGAATATGTTAATAAAACTGTATGTCACCTCTGTAACTTGTTTAATCTGTTGGGGTTGTATGAACATTGTTAACCCGTGTAAAACTTAATCTATTGAATTTGTGAGGGAGGGGGGTTAGGTTGTAGGACTTAACCTGTGGAAATCCTAGTTGATTGGGGACACAAATTTTGGGGTTTGACTTGTGTCATCTGTTGTGTGGGACCCATTTTAGTCAATAACCCATTTTGATATTAAACGGGGACCCCACGCTAGGTAGGGGTCAGGGCATGCTTACCGAGCTAATTATAAGAGGTTCATCTGGAATGGGGTGTTCTGATGGTGCGTTCTAACAGGGTCATATGCATGCATGGTTCCGGTCTGTCTGAGGAAATAAGACGTCATAACACCTATAAATAAGTCTATGCCCTTCTAGTGGTTGCCACTTTAGGAAGTAATACACCCTACTGTGGGGCTAACTCAGGGTATTCACGTGTTAGGGAGCCGATCATTAGAGGTAGTAATTAGGGTACATATAGTCCTGTTTAGGTACTTGTTATTTTTGTTTGGGGTAACACCAGTGGTTTATGTTTAGGTACCTGTTATTTCTGTTTGGGGTAAAACCCATTACTAGAAGTACACCTAAGTCTAACATTTATGTTTCTCTTGGGATCATTCTGTATCTGTTAAGTAATTGGAGAGCACTTAATTTGGAATACTAGTATTGGTGCAGAGAAAGTAATTGAGAATCATAGTTTATCCTATTTATTCATTTTATCATGTCCATTCTATTTATACCTGTTTTATGCTACATTTATCTCTCATCCAGTTTATTTATAGTCCTGATACTTTTATTTCTTTTATAAGTCACTGGACTCGCTAGACTTTATGTCTAACCCATTTTGTTTCCTTTTCTTTCTCTTCCTTTCCCCCAGGTTCTCAGGGTGGGAACGCTCTGGATTGATTAGGATTCTCTCTTCTGTTTCTTCTTGGATTTGGATCTTCTTTGATGTGTCGCTTTGACTACTTATCTACTTGTTTTTGGCTACTTCTAGGGATTATGATTGTTCACTTTTGTACTCTGATGGTTTTTAGCGCAAGACAGATGTTTTTAATTGATGTATTTTGTTCGGTATTTTAGTTTGATGTTGTAACGGGATTTTGAGACCACGATATTTCTATTGGAAAATAAAGATTTAAATTTCCGTTGCTATTTTATATCTCTCTCTTGTGAGATTCTGTTTCTGTTTTCATATAATGCTTCACAGAACTTAATGCATTTTAATAAAGAGTGACATTAACGGACATAGGGTACCACATTTGGTATCAGAGCTGAAGGTTACAAGATCAGATAAATTTTTTGAAAACTATTTTCAAAAGCATAGTATTTTCATGAAAAGTATGTTTTTAGAAAAACATATTCCCCAAAGCCATATAAACTATCTTTCGATTCTCTATTTGAACCCCTTTTCCTTTTCTTTTAAGCATGTCTGTTAAAGATTATGCCAATATGTTCAATCAGTTGGCAAGGTTTGGTCTGGAGCTGGTGAATACCCAGCACAAGAAAGCTTTAAGGTTTGCAAGTGGATTGAATCAACCTCTTCATGCATTGTCATTATCTCATATATTTATGGGAGCAATTTTTGAGAGATTGGTTGATATGGCACTGATGCACGAAGACGGTAAGGATGAGAAGAAGGAGGCTAAGACTGATGAGGCGCAAAAAAAGAAAGTGTGGCCCAAGATAGAACAACAAAAGAAAGGTGGAAAGAACGACAAAGCTCAGAATACGAAGAAATGTCACTGTTGTGGGGACTTGGGTCACATGGTCAAGGATTGCAGAAAAAGGAAGAATTCTTGTTACAGCTATTGTGAAACTTGACACTATAGTAAGGAATTCTCGACAAAGCAAGGACAAGGGAAAAGGAAAGGACCTTTCAGAGGGTAGGTACATGCTCTCGAGGCTAGCGGACCGGACAGAGGTAGGAAAATTTCTGTTGAAGGTTTGATTTCTCTTTCCAATCGTCCAGTTAGGACTCTTTTCTATTCTGGCGATTCTCATTCTTTTTTATCTGATTTTGTGGTTGAGTCTCTGCACCTTAGTACTAGTATTGTGTATGATCCCGTTATTGTCTCAAACCCCATTGAGGGTACGGCTCATCTGTCTATGATATGTCAGGGTTTGAGGATATCAATGTTAGGCATCGAGTTCGAGGGCGACACATATGTTCTTGGTTTTATGGGATACAGTTTGATTCTAGGGATGGATTGGCTAACCATGTATGGTGCCATCCTAGACTGTGAGAGGAGGGTCGTTAGACTTTTGACTTACCATGGTAGGACTCTCTAGATTTCCTTTGACCCAAGGGGGTCTGTCATGCATAGTTTCCTAGAATCACTTGATGCTTCTGTCGATGAATTGCGATCTGTACCTATAGTCTATGAGTATCCGGATGTTTTTGATGAGGTTACGGATTACTTACGAGACGTGAGATTTATTTCCAGATATATTTAGTGGATAATTCAAAGCTAGTCGCATTGCTTGTGTGCCACACGACTCCCAGGGAAAGGAGGGAGCTTAGGAAGCAAGTAGGGGAGCATCTTGAGAAATGGTTTATTAGGCGAAGTATATCGGTATGGGGTGCTCCTGTCGTCTTTGCAACTAAGGCGGATGGCCCGCTCCCGAGGATTGATGATCTGTTTGACCGGCTTATTGGCAAATCTATTTTCTTGCAGTTAGATTTGGCCATAGGATTTTATTAGTTGAAGGTGGCCAAGGACAGTATAGATAAGACTTCTTTAAGAACTCCAGACGGCTTCTTTGAGTGGTTAGTCATGCCTTTTGGTTTGACGAATGCTCTCGCATACTTTGTGGATCTGATGAGTCGGGTGTTCAGGGAGTTTCTGAATAAATTTGTTGTGGTCTTTGTGGATGACACCCTGATTTTCTCAATCAGCAGAGTTGAAAATGCCCAACATTTAGGATAGGTCTTGAGGACTCTCAAAACATACTAGCTTAAGGCAAAATTCTCCAAGTGTCACATTTGGAGAAAGGAGGTGAGATTTCTAGGGCATGTGGTCTCCAAGGATAGGATAGCAGTGGATCCCGCAAAAATAGTTGCAATTCTAGATTGGAAAGTTCCAAAGAATGCAACTGAGGTAAGAAGTTTTCTTGGTTTAGCTGGGTACTACAGGAAGTTTATTAAGGGCTTCACAAGGATATCAGCCCCACTCACTAGACCGACGAAGAAGAATCTAATCTTTGCTTGGAGTATGGATTATGAGGATGATTTTCAACGATTAAAGAGGGCTCTGACGACATCCCCAGTTTTGACATTGCCTGATGGGATCAAGGTGTTCACGGTGTATATTGATGCATGTGGTACAAGGCTCAGTGTCGTCTTGATGCAGGAGAGAAGGATAGTATGCTATGGTAGTAGAAAATTGAAGGTTCATGAGAAGAACTACCCTACCCATGATTTGGAGTTGGCTGCTATAGTGTTCTCACTTAATACTTGGCGGTATTATCTCTTGATAGAAAGGTTCGAGTGGTACACAGACCATAAGTCGCTCAATTATATGTTCTCGTAGAAGGATCTCAATTTGAGACAGTAGAGATGGATGGAGTTCCTAGCGTCCTATGATTTTGAGAGTACTTATACCCCTGGCAAGGGTAATGTAGTAGCGAACGCATTGAGTAGGCAAAGGATGACATTGAGTCCCCTGTTCGTAGAGAGGCGGAGTTTGGAGTATATATCGACCTTCGATTAAAAGCCATCTATGGATCTTGCACCTGGTTTGTTGGCATCTTTAGAGGTGCGACCTACTCTTATGGATTAGATAGGATCTTTGCAGCGAGAGGACCCACAGATAACATACATCTTGGATAAGTTCAATAGAGGGGATACTTCTAGTCACCTTAGTAGACATTATGTGGATGATAAAGGGAGGCTACGAGAAGATGGCAAGCTTTGTGTTCCCCAAGTTGGAAGTTTGTTGAAGAAAGTCCTTGAGGAAGTCCATCGTTCTAAGATGACTATCCATCCGGGCGAAAATAAGGTGTATAAATATATGAAGAGGGTTTTCTTTTGGGCTGGGATAAAGAAGGATGTAGCGGAATTTGTAGCTCGATGTTTAATATGCCAGCAAGTTAAAGCCAAACAGAAAAGGCCTGGCTGTTTGTCTCATCCTTTGGAGGTTCCACAATGTAAGTGAGAGAGCATCTCTATGGATTTCATCGATGGTTTTCCTAGATCGAGGAAGGAAATACCAGTACTTGGGTTATAGTAGACATGCTTACTAAGAGCACTCATTTTATTCCTGTTAAGAGCAAGAGAACGACACCATGGTTGGCATCAGTTTATCTTCGTGAGATAGTCTGTCTACATGAAGTAACTTCTAGCATAGTGAGTGATCATGATCCCATCTTCACTAGTGAGTTCTGGAAGAGCCTCAAGAGGTATTAGGTACACAGTTGTGTTTGAGCACCGCATATCACCTTTAGACAGATGGACAGACTGAGAGGGTAAATAGAGTTCTTGAGGATCTTTTGAGGTTATCTATCCTAGACTTCAGAGGGACTTGGGAAGAGCAACTTCTATTGGCGGAGTTCTCCTACAACAATAGTTATCAGACTAGTATTGGCATGGCACCCTTCGAGGCACTATACGGACGACCTTGCAGATTACAAACTTGTTGATGGGAGTCTACGGATAGGCATCTACTTGGACCTGAGATGATTATAGAGACTTCAGCGAAGTTTGATCTTATCTACAGATGTATGAAGATAAGAGAAGGACTGACATTGGGTTTGAGGTAGGAGACATGTAATAACCCGGAAATTCTGGGCCAGTTTAAAATTTTTATTTTGGCTATTTGAGCGAATTTTGATTATTTAAAATGAATTATTTTAAATAATATCGACGAAAATCTATTTTGAACAGAATTCGAACGTATATATTATACGCGTCGTCGTTAGAATATAAATATTTATATATAATTATAAATAGAATTGAAAATGGCGCGGTAGTTCGATAATTCGATTTCAAACTTCAATTGAATGTACCGGGTGCAAAATAATCCGGATTTTAGTGAAACCAAAAATAATGGGATCTAATTGTGAATATCTTTCCAACGAATCCGAAAAATCGAAATTTCCTAACGGGAATCAAAAGATATGTCCAGTTGAAAATTCTGAATAGTCGCTATGGAATTCAGGCCCTAAAAAAATTGAGATTTTGCAAACGACCTCGGATTTCGATGAAACCAGTTTTGTTGGGTCCGTGATGTCGAGTTATTGCTAGGTTTCAAATTTCATAATTTTTCGAATCAATATGTGAGCGTGGCAAAGGAAAACACGTTTGACCAGTTTCAGTTGATTTTAATCGACTGGAAAATGACCATTTTTCAAACGGTCTCAGAATTCGACGAAACTAGTTTTGTTAGGACCGTATCGTCAATACGAAGCTAGAAAATATTTTTCTGGAATTTTTAAAGTTCGTATGCGACCCCGGTAATTTGAAATGTACGGTTAAAATTCAATATAGCGATTTAAATGTAAATTCAACGGAAACTGATCGAAATAGTCGAACCAGCTTACGATACATATCCCATTGTGTTCGGAATGGGGGTGAAACGCTATGGACGACAGGCGGTGGGCCTCGTTTCGAGGTCGTAGGTGAAAGTCAACCTTTTTTGCAAAATAATAATAAAAAAAAAGAAACTCTCTCCCTTTCCTTATATTCTGCCCCCCCCCCCCCCACGTTCAAATTCATTTCAAATAAAAAAAAAGAAAAAACGATCTCTAAATCGCCGACCCCCCTCCCCTCTTCTTCGTCGACGGCGCCGCCACCAGGGGGGGACCGCCGCCTTCTTCCCTCTGCTCCGCCTCCCTCCTCCTCTCGCGTCTCCGTCGTCCTCCCTCCCCACCCACGCAACTACCACCGCCAATCCCTCCGAGACCCCACCGCAACCCTCCTCTGGCCCACGCAGGAAGACCCCCCCACCATCCTCCGACGAAGCAGAAGACCCCCCCCCCCACCATCCTCCGACGAAGCAGAAGACCCCCCCCCCCCCCCCCCCCCCCGCTGTAAGTTGATTTTAGTTTATTTTATTTTATTTGCTTTATTTTTTTTTATCATTTATTATGTAATTTACATTCCTAATAAAACTGCAAATTCAAGTCATTAGAGCAAAAAATGGTTTTTATTTGAAAGCTTTGATTTTCTTTTCAGTTTTAATTTTTCTTTTATTTGCTTATAAATAGAAAAAGTTTGATTTTTTTTTATATAGGAAGAGACTGTAAAGATAGGATTTTTTAAAGTATTAAAAATATAGTCTTTACTATATAGGTGATGTCAAAATATGATTTTTGTTTATGTAAAGAGTTAAAAATATAATTTTTACATGATCGGGATATTAAAAATGTCATCTTTATATGTGTAGAAAAATAAAAATGAGATTTTTATAAAGATGAAATCTTTAAATTTGAAAAAGCAAAGTCCATGTTTTTATAAAGGCGAAATCTTTATATGGAAAATAGCGTGATAAAAATATAATTTTTATCTATACAACATAGTAGTATTAAAAATAGGATTTTTATATGTTGAACTTCGAATTAAAAATAGGATTTTTATATGTTGAACTTCGAATTAAAAATATGATTTTTTATATCGAACATCGAAATAAAAATGTGATTTTTATATATTGAATAGCGAAGTAAAAATTCGATTTTTACATATGTAGTGAATACGGGCAACGAAGGTGATAAAAAGGCGAGAACGACGAAGAATTCTGCAAAAGAAGTGCCATGGAGCTAGGATAGCTATATGTGAGAATTTCTCACCTTTCGATTTCTTTTTCTAGTTATATATATACTAGGATGCAGACGGTGCTTATTAGAAGCACCCGACACCCGTCCACATACCATGGACTTGTTTGTTTGGTTGTGTAGTTGGTTAGATTATTTGATTTGAATTGGGTTATTTGGTGGACTTGAATTGATTAGAATTTGATGTGTGAATGGCGTGGGCCTTCACTAGACCGGGGATAAGGCTAGGCCTCGTCCCGTTCCTAGTATCGTGCCGTTATGCCGCCGAAATTTTCTAAAATAAGTTAGAAAAATAAAAATATCATTTTATTTAAAAAAATGAACTGAATAGAAATTCATATGTTGGAATAAAATGTTTTGTCGTTAAAAATATATTTTTTAACGTGAATGTGAATAAATAAATATTCATTTACAAACCAGACGGTTTGTTTATGTACACTTATTTGAATGACATTGATTGGGACGATAAATTTTACACATCGCCCAACTGCACAACAAGAATCTGTGTTTGATTGTTTGAAACCCCACACGGGTGTTGGGATGAAATATGAATTTCACTCATCCTGATTGATTAAATATGTCGATCGATTGATTGACAGGCTGTTATAAGCGTTGAATATCTATATTTGATGCTTATACAGTGTATTGCACTTTGGTTGATGGTTGATTATTTTTCAATGATATTATATACATGTGTTGTATGGAAATCCATATAATTAATTTTATATGGTAATTGATTGGGCCTCATTCCAATATGAAAAATAAAGAAAATTTGAAAATAGAAATTTATGAAGCCGTGTTGATTAGATTGACGCCATTTTGACGTGAACGATATTTATATCGATTTTATTCATTTTAAAATGAATATTGGAAAGTGATTTCGAAATCGAAGATTTCGAAATGAATTGAATTGAAAACGATTTCGAAATGAATTGAATTGAAAACGATTTCGAAATGAATTGAATTGAAAACGATTTCGAAATGAATTGAATTGAAAACGATTTCGAAATGAATTGAATTGAAAACGATTTCGAAATGAATTGAATTGAAAACGATTTCGAAATGAATTGAATTGAAAACGATTTCAAAATGAATTTAATTGAAAACGATTTCGAAATGAATTAAATTGAAAACGATTTCGAAATGAATTGAATTGAAAACGATTTCGAAATGAATTGAATTGAAACGATTTCGAAATGAATTGAATTAAAAACGATTTCGAAATGAATTGAATTGAAAACGATTTCGAAATGAATTGAATTGAAAACGATTTCGAAATGAATTGAATTGAAAACGATTTCGAAATGAATTGAATTGAAAACGATTTCGAAATGAATTGAATTGAAAACGATTTCGAAATGAATTGAACTGAAACGATTTCGAAATGAATTGAATTGAAAACGATTTCGAAATGAATTGAAAACGAATTCAAATTGAATTGAAAGCAAATTGAAATGAATTCAAATTGAATTGAAATTTGAATTGAATAGAAATGAATTTTAAAACGAATTTATAGAGAAGAATTCAATTTTGATTTGAATTGAAACGGAAGTTGAAATTGCTTTTGAAACGAATTTAAAACTATTTATATAATTCGTTTTAAATAGAAATCGACGAAATATATTATATATATATTATATATATAATATAATGACCTGAATAGAACGCGCCGCGCCGCGGCAGTTCGTGAATTTCGACCATTTATTTCAAACGGACATTGCGGGAGATCCGACCGTAGGATTCTCCTAAAACCGGAACCATTGGGTTCGTATCGAAAAGAGCTTTCTAATGAATATTAGAAATTAGAAATTAGAAATCTAACGGTTGGATTTGGAATTATGTCCAAATCAAATTTGAAAAAGGTTGCTGTAAGTGCAGTTCGATGGCCATTGATGGAAATCGACTGTACGGGCCTTGATAAAATTATTAAAAATAGTAATAATTTGTGTAAAATCATAAGAAATGATTTGTGAAGATTTGGGATGAAAAACTTCATGTTTGAAAAGATAAAAATAGATTTTTATCGAAATGAACTGGTTTTGAACTAGAATTATAATTCTATTTATTTTTAAATAAATAAATTGAATTTAAAAAGGGTTTTAAAAATAATAACCAGAATATCCAATGATTGCATTGGAGTGGATTTGAATCGAAATTGTCTTCGGAATATTTCGATGTTGGAATTCGTGATTATACAGATGTTGTTATGGAAATTTGAAAGATATATATTTATATCGTTCAATACGACATTTGTTAGTCATAGAATTCGATATTGAATATAAGCCGATATATTTTCTATTCAGAGCCTTGTATTGAATATCGAATGTGATTTGGGTTTGTCGTGAGTGGTGTCTTCACTAACACTGTTCTTGAACCCAGTTGAGAAAAGGTTAAATCTTTTTATTTAGATTTAATGAAGTGTACCAATTAAAGAATATTTAATTGGAATTGAATTGATATTGATTTTTGGGTTTATCGTGGACAGTGTTTTAAATAACACTCGTTCTTCAACCCGGTAATCAAGGGGATGTGACTTTGGGTTTATCGTGAACTGTGTTTTAAATGACACTGATTCTTTAATCCAGTCAAAGATTAAAACTAAGTGGAGTTTTAATGAATCTTTAATTAGATTGAAAAGATCGAGAATGGAGTATCACCAGTTTTACTCCAGGCGATAGTTAAATCTTTAATTAGATTTGAACGTGAAATGGTAATTGAATTTACCGATAACACCGTGGTGTTAGATATGAAGTATAACCAGTTTTACTTCATGGGATGAATAGGTTGGGATTGGGGAATAAAATAAATGATTACTTCGGTGTGGTTCGCTAATCCCGACTAGTTTGAATTGATATTCAAAGGAGATTAAAGAATAAATTTAAAGAATTTATCTTGGATAAAATTAATGGGAACTTTTCCCAAAGTATAGGAAATTTTGAATAAAAGAATATTCTGAATTGGAATGAGGCGTATGTTGTGTTCGTGTAACACTTTTATAATATATACGCGAGTTATTCAGAGAGACCGGGTTTATCCCATTCTGAATAACTGATTCGACGTGGTGTCGAAGATGAAGACGGTGGTCGAAGACCAGAAGTCTTCACGTCGTCTGGGTGATTACTGATGATCTTGATTGGGCTGTACACCCAAGAAGATGGAAACAGTTTGTGATCGTCCAGACGTACGTGGAGATCGATGGATATGCGAGGTACTAGGTGCCTCCGGTTTCGTTCAGCCCCAGAACGGACTTGTAAATGGACTGTGTGTCTGACATTGGATTTTAGTCCGTGTGATTGATCTCTATTAAATATATATCTATTTAGCGGCGGAGAATTTATTCTCTTGCTTAACGCCCTTCTCTGAGACGTACGAGCTCAGGGGTTATATATTGATGGATATCAAACGCATGGAGTGGATTGCCTGTGTGGCACGCCTAAGTGGCAATTGATCAAGGCTTCTGTTGAAAAGCAAAGTCTTGTGGTGATGATCAAAGCACAGCTGTGTGGCACAGCTTTGTGTAACGTGAATTCGCGAGTTTCACACCCGGTATGAACTAAAAACGGGAGACGGACCTCAGGGAGGACTTGCGTTTCTTTCTAGTTAGAAGTGGCGTCAGTGGTTTTACATGCCCTGACGAGTTTGACTTATGTGGTTGTTGCTGTTGCGAGGCGCCTCGGTTATATCGGTTTCGGCCGATGCATTCTGGTCGGCAGACGGACCAGACTTACACCCCATAGGGTGGGGAGACGTAGTGTTCAGGCATAATAATCCACATCGGTGGACCGGCCCTGACGATCTAAAGGGTTGATGCGTTCTGATCCTGTGGCTCGGGCTAGAGAGTCACGAATCGGTTGAGGACTATCTTTTGCCTCGGTTCATACCATAAATGATAACCCAGCTTCCAATACGACATTTGCGGTTTTATTTGTAAACCTATATATGGCGACATAGTGGCATGGGACGCTCATGCCGCCTATGATTGATACTTATGATTTAAAGTTGTTTTATACACTATGCACTTATAATAGTATCAAATAATGTGTTTTAAACGTATCAAGCATGCTTTGGCTGTTATAAGGTAAAAACCCTATCCTCCGGCTTGCGTTGCATTGTGTGATGGGACCTGGGTCTTATAACAGTTTCATATTTCTTTATTTAGCATTGCGCTGTTTGTTTTATGCACTGGTATTCTTGGGAGGAAACCCGTTCCGTGTTATACGGCGTGGTCCCTTGATTTACCTAACTTTAAAATAAAGATTAACTATTTTAGTTCTCACACCAGTCACATGACTGACCTGGAGTTTATTGTTTTAACCTAAACTCTGGGTGCCCCTATTTTGACACGGGCAGCTAGTAATTTTGGTTTTGCAGATTTATATTCACAGGATCCTGGTTTACAGCTGGAACGATATCCGGAAAGCTTTGTATCCGTATATCTCCTTCTAGTTGTGTATTGCATTATTTTCCGCTGCGATGTATTTAAATGTAATTTGAATCTCTGATGTTTCTGTGTAATATATATTCATTTATACTCTGTATTTTCTTGTAATCTGATGCATTGTTGTAATATACAATGAAATGTTCTTCTGTATGTGTTCTGTATGTGGCTTGTTCTCGAACTATCCGACGCTTTCCTTTACGGGGAAGTCACGGGTCGTTTCATTTGGTATCATAGATTTGGTTTACAGAGCTCGAGAACAAGACACATTAGAACCGTACGAAAGAATTCATCAGATATTGGATTAGTAATATCCAACGAGAATGACTCGTTAGAGATGGGATCAGTAGTATCCTAGAACGAGTGAGAAGAGTATATTTTTGAAAGTGAAAACAAATTTTTGTTTTGAAAATTTAAATCAATTATTCGTATTTGATTATCTATTTATATTGAGTTGGACAGTCCAGTATATATAGATTTTGCTTATACGTCTGATCCGCGTGTATTCGAAATTTTAATATACTGGATAGATATAGAATTACGCTCTAGTCGCCCGGGAGTGATTCTGATGATTGATATATCATCATCAGAATTTATATTCGAGTGACGAACGTGTAATATCTATATATTTCCATTAGACTGGTGTGAGAACCAAAATTAGATAGGGCTAATTGTTGTGATTTGGCATCAAAAACATGATTTTTGACTATGTATCGAAATTATGAATTTGAAACTCTAATTCACTAATTGATTGATGATTGTGTTGTTTGTTTAATTGTTTGATAATCTTGAACCATTACGCCTAATTGTATCAAATAATGAATTGTATTGAAATTGGTTGCATTTGCTTGCATATACATATACTTACATTGAACAGGTCATAGTAAGGAGGCTAGAGCCGAAGAATAAAATTTGTTTGCCCGACAAATAGGTACACGTTTACTATAATTTACTGTTTTGTTTGGGTGATGATGATTTTATGAGCCTATTGGCTAGCCGCTTGGCTTTTTCTTTTTCTTTTTGAGATCTGAAGGACTGGGGAAGCTATTTAAAATTCCCCGATGCTCCCGGTGCAGGGGAGGTTATGGCGAATTTTTTCGAAAATTTAGGGTGTTAGCCAAATTTTTGAAATTTTGGAAATTCTCAGAAACTAAAGAATTGGAGAATGAAAGCCAGATCGAACGTAGAGTTGATTAATCAAACCACTTTCGACTTTGCTCCTTTTCGGGGACGAAAAGTTTTAAGTGGGGGAGATTGTAATAACCCGGAAATTCTGGGCCAGTTAAAAATTTTTATTTTGGCTATTTGAGCGAATTTTGATTATTTAAAATGAATTATTTTAAATAATATCGACGAAAATCTATTTTGAATAGAATTCGAACGTATATATTATACGCGTCGTCGTTAGAATATAAATATTTATATATAATTATAAATAGAATTGAAAATGGCGCGGTAGTTCGATAATTCGATTTCAAACTTCAATTGAATGTACCGGGTGCAAAATAATCCGGATTTTAGTGAAACCAAAAATAATGGGATCTAATTGTGAATATCTTTCCAACGAATCCGAAAAATCGAAATTTCCTAACGGGAATCAAAAGATATGTCCAGTTGAAAATTCTGAATAGTCGCTATGGAATTCAGGCCCTAAAAAATTTGAGATTTTGCAAACGACCTCGGATTTCGACGAAACTAGTTTTGTTGGGTCCGTGATGTCGAGTTATTGCTAGGTTTCAAATTTCATAATTTTTCGAATCAATATGTGAGCGTGGCAAAGGAAAACGCGTTTGACCAGTTTCAGTTGATTTTAATCGACTGGAAAATGACCATTTTTCAAACGGTCTCAGAATTCGACGAAACTAGTTTTGTTAGGACCGTATCGTCAATTCGAAGCTAGAAAATATTTTTCTGGAATTTTTAAAGTTCGTATGCGACCCCGGTAATTTGAAATGTACGGTTAAAATTCAATATAGCGATTTAAATGTAAATTCAACGGAAACTGATCGAAATAGTCGAACCAGCTTACGATACATATCCCATTGTGTTCGGAATGGGGGTGAAACGCTATGGACGACAGGCGGTGGGCCTCATTTCGAGGTCGTAGGTGAAAGTCAACCTTTTTTGCAAAAAAAAAAAAAGAAACTCTCTCCCTTTCCTTATATTCTGCCCCCCCCCCCCACGTTCAAATTCATTTCAAATAAAAAAAAAGAGAAAAAACGATCTCTAAATCGCCGACCCCCCCCTCTTCTTCGTCGACGGCGCCGCCACCAGGGGGACCGCCGCCTTCTTCCCTCTGCTCCGCCTCCCTCCTCCTCTCGCGTCTCCGTCGTCCTCCCTCCCCACCCACGCAACTACCACCGCCAATCCCTCCGAGACCCCACCGCAACCCTCCCCTGGCCCACGCAGGAAGACCCCCCCACCATCCTCCGACGAAGCAGAAGACCCCCCCCCCCCCCCCCCACTGTAAGTTGATTTTAGTTTTTTTTTTTATTTGCTTTTTTTTATCATTTATTATGTAATTTACATTCCTAAAATAAAACTGCAAATTCAAGTCATTAGAGCAAAAAATGGTTTTTATTTGAAAGCTTTGATTTTCTTTTCAGTTTTAATTTTTCTTTTATTTGCTTATAAATAGAAAAAGTTTGATTTTTTTTTATATAGGAAGAGACTGTAAAGATAGGATTTTTTAAAGTATTAAAAATATGATTTTTATATTTTTAAAGTATTAAAAATATAGTCTTTACTATATAGGTGATGTCAAAATATGATTTTTGTTTATGTAAAGAGTTAAAAATATAATTTTTACATGATCGGGATATTAAAAATGTCATCATTATATGTGTAGAAAAATAAAAATGAGATTTTTATAAAAATGAAATCTTTAAATTTGAAAAAGCAAAGTCCATGTTTTTATAAAGGCGAAATCTTTATATGGAAAATAGCGTGATAAAAATATAATTTTTATCTATACAACATAGTAGTATTAAAAATAGGATTTTTATATGTTGAACTTCGAATTAAAAATAGGATTTTTATATGTTGAACTTCGAATTAAAAATATGATTTTTTATATCGAACATCGAAATAAAAATGTGATTTTTATATATTGAATAGCGAAGTAAAAATTCGATTTTTACATCTGTAGTGAATACGGGCAACGAAGGTGATAAAAAGGCGAGAACGACGAAGAATTCTGCAAAAGAAGTGCCGTGGAGCTAGGATAGCTATATGTGAGAATTTCTCACCTTTCGATTTCTTTTTCTAGTTATATATATATATATATATACTAGGATGCAGACGGTGCTTATTAGAAGCACCCGACACCCGTCCACATACCATGGACTTGTTTGTTTGGTTGTGTAGTTGGTTAGATTATTTGATTTGAATTGGGTTATTTGGTGGACTTGAATTGATTAGAATTTGATGTGTGAATGGCGTGGGCCTTTACTAGACCGGGGATAAGGCTAGGCCTCGTCCCGTTCCTAGTATCGTGCCGTTATGCCGCCGAAATTTTCTAAAATAAGTTAGAAAAATAAAAATATCATTTTATTTAAAAAAAATGAACTGAATAGAAATTCATATGTTGGAATAAAATGTTTTGTCGTTAAAAATATAATTTTTAACGTGAATGTGAATAAATAAATATTCATTTACAAACCAGACGGTTTGTTTATGTACACTTATTTGAATGACATTGATTGGGACGATAAATTTTACACATCGCCCAACTGCACAACAAGAATCTGTGTTTGATTGTTTGAAACCCCACACGGGTGTTGGGATGAAATATGAATTTCACTCATCCTGATTGATTAAATATGTCGATCGATTGATTGACAGGCTGTTATAAGCGTTGAATATCTATATTTGATGCTTATACAGTGTAGTGCACTTTGGTTGATGGTTGATTATTTTTCAATGATATTATATACATGTGTTGTATGGAAATCCATATAATTAATTTTATATGGTAATTGATTGGGACTCATTCCAATATGAAAAATAAAGAAAATTTGAAAATAGAAATTTATGAAGCCGTGTTGATTAGATTGACGCCATTTTGACGTGAACGATATTTATATCGATTTTATTCATTTTAAAATGAATATTGGAAAGTGATTTCGAAATCGACGATTTCGAAATGAATTGAATTGAAAACGATTTCGAAATGAATTGAATTGAAAACGATTTCGAAATGAATTGAATTGAAAACGATTTCGAAATGAATTAAATTGAAAACGATTTCGAAATGAATTGAATTGAAAACGATTTCGAAATGAATTGAATTGAAAACGATTTCGAAATGAATTGAATTGAAAACGATTTCGAAATGAATTGAATTGAAAACGATTTCGAAATGAATTGAATTGAAACGATTTCAAAATGAATTGAATTGAAAACGATTTCGAAATGAATTGAATTGAAAACGATTTCGAAATGAATTGAATTGAAAACGATTTCGAAATGAATTGAATTGAAAACGATTTCGAAATGAATTGAATTGAAAACGATTTCGAAATGAATTGAATTGAAAACGATTTCGAAACGAATTGAATTGAAACGATTTTGAAATGAATTGAATTGAAAACGATTTCAAAATGAATTGAAAACGAATTCAGATTGAATTGAAAGCAAATTGAAATGAATTCAAATTGAATTGAAATTTGAATTGAATAGAAATGAATTTTAAAACGAATTTATAGAGAAGAATTCAATTTTGATTTGAATTGAAACGGAAGTTGAAATTGCTTTTGAAACGAATTTAAAACTATTTATATAATTCGGTTTAAATAGAAATCGATGAAATATATTATATATATATTATATATATAATATAATGGCCTGAATAGAACGCGCCGCGCCGCGGCAGTTCGTGAATTTCGACCATTTATTTCAAACGGACATTGCGGGAGATCCGACCGTCGGATTCTCCTAAAACCGGAACCGTTGGGTTCGTATCGAAAAGAGCTTTCTAATGAATATTAGAAATTAGAAATCTAACGGTTGGATTTGTAATTATGTCCAAATCAAATTTGAAAAAGGTCGCTGTAAGTGCAGTTCGATGGCCATTGATGGAAATCGACTGTACGGGCCTTGATAAAATTATTAAAAATAGTAATAATTTGTGTAAAATCATAAGAAATGATTTGTGAAGATTTGGGATGAAAAACTTCATGTTTGAAAAGATAAAAATAGATTTTTATCGAAATGAACTGGTTTTGAACTAGAATTATAATTCTATTTATTTTTAAATAAATAAATTGAATTTAAAAAGGGTTTTAAAAATAATAACCAGAATATCCAATGATTGCATTGGAGTGGATTTGAATCGAAATTGTCTTCGGAATATTTCGATGTTGGAATTCGTGATTATACAGATGTTGTTATGGAAATTTGAAAGATATATATTTATATCGTTATTTCCAATACGACATTTGTTAGTCGTAGAATTCGATATTGAATATAAGCCGATATATTTTCTATTCAGAGCCTTATATTGAATATCGAATGTGATTTGGGTTTGTCGTGAGTGGTGTCTTCACTAACACTGTTCTTGAACCCAGTTGAGAAAAGGTTAAATCTTTTTATTTAGATTTAATGAAGTGTACCAATTAAAGAATATTTAATTGGAATTGAATTGATATTGATTTTTGGGTTTATCGTGGACAGTGTTTTAAATAACACTCGTTCTTTAACCCGGTAATCAAGGGGATGTGACTTTGGGTTTATCGTGAACTGTGTTTTAAATGACACTGATTCTTTAATCCAGTCAAAGATTAAAACTAAGTGGAGTTTTAATGAATCTTTAATTAGAGTGAAAAGATCGAGAATGGAGTATCACCAGTTTTACTCCAGGCGATAGTTAAATCTTTAATTAGATTTGAACGTGAAATGGTAATTGAATTTACCGATAACACTGTGGTGTTAGATATGAAGTATAACCAGTTTTACTTCATGGGATGAATAGGTTGGGATTGGGGAATAAAATAAATGATTACTTCGGTGTGGTTCGCTAATCCCGACTAGTTTGAATTGATATTCAAAGGAGATTAAAGAATAAATTTAAAGAATTTATCTTGGATAAAATTAATGGGAACTTTTCCCAAAGTATAGGAAATTTTGAATAAAAGAATATTCTGAATTGGAATGAGGCGTATGTTGTGTTTGTGTAACACTTTTATAATATATACGCGAGTTATTCAGAAAGACCGGGTTTATCCCATTCTGAATAACTGATTCGACGTGGTGTCGAAGATGAAGACGGTGGTCGAAGACCAGAAGTCTTCACGTCGTCTGGGTGAGTACTGATGATCTTGATTGGGCTGTACACCCAAGAAGATGGAAACAGTTTGTGATCGTCCAGACGTACTTGGAGATCGATGGATATGCGAGGTACTAGGTGCCTCCGGTTTCGTTCAGCCCCAGAACGGACTTGTAAATGGACTGTGTGTCTGACATTGGATTTTATTCCGTGTGATTGATCTCTATTAAATATATATCTGTTTGGCGGCGGAGAATTTATTCTCTTGCTTAACGCCCTTCTCTGAGACGTACGAGCTCAGGGGTTATATATTGATGGATATCAAACGCATGGAGTGGATTGCCTGTGTGGCACGCCTAAGTGGCAATTGATCAAGGCTTCTGTTGAAAAGCAATGTCTTGTGGTGATGATCAAAGCACAGCCTGTGTGGCACAACTTTGTGTAACGTGAATTCGCGAGTTTCACACCCGGTATGAACTAAAAACGGGAGACGGACCTCAGGGAGGACTTGCGTTTCTTTCTAGTTAGAAGTGGCGTCAGTGGTTTTACACGCCCTGACGAGTTTGACTTATGTGGTTGTTGCTGTTGCGAGGCGCCTCGGTTATATCGGTTTCGGCCGATGCATTCTGGTTGGCAGACGGACCAGACTTACACCCCATAGGGTGGGGAGACGTAGTGTTCAGGCATAATAATCCACATCGGTGGACCGGCCCTGACGATCTAAAGGGTTGATGCGTTCTGATCCTGTGGCTCGGGCTAGAGAGTCACGAATCGGTTGAGGACTATCTTTTGCCTCGGTTCATACCATAAATGATAACCCAGCTTCCAATACGACATTTGCGGTTTTATTTGTAAACCTATATATGGCGACATAGTGGCATGGGACGCTCATGCCGCCTATGATTGATACTTATGATTTAAAGTTGTTTTATACACTATGCACTTATAATAGTATCAAATAATGTGTTTTAAACGTATCAAGCATGCTTTGGCTGTTATAAGGTTAAAAACCCTATCCTCCGGCTTGCGTTGCATTGTGTGATGGGACCTGGGTCTTATAACAGCTTCATTTTTCTTTATTTAGCATTGCGCTGTTTGTTTTATGCACTGGTATTCTTGGGAGGGAACCCGTTCCGTGTTATACGGCGTGGTCCCTTGATTTACCTAACTTTAAAATAAAGATTAACTGTTTTAGTTCTCACACCAGTCACATGACTGACCTGGAGTTTATTGTTTTAACCTAAACTCTGGGTGCCCCTATTTTGACACGGGCAGCTAGTAGTTTTGGTTTTGCAGATTTATATTCACAGGATCCTGGTTTACAGCTGGAACGATATCCGGAAAGCTTTGTATCCGTATATCTCCTTCTAGTTGTGTATTGCATTATTTTCCGCTGCGATGTATTTAAATGTAATTTGAATCTCTGATGTTTCTGTGTAATATATATTCATTTATACTCTGTATTTTCTTGTAATCTGATGCATTGTTGTAATATACAATGAAATGTTCTTCTGTATGTGTTCTGTATGTGGCTTGTTCTCGAACTATCCGACGCTTTCCTTTACGGGGAAGTCACGGGTCGTTTCATGACAAGGTTTTCATCTAGGTATCACCATTGAGGAATGTGGTTCGCTTGGATCTATAAGGAAATTTGTGCTAAGGTTTGTATGACTATTTCCCATAGTGGAAAGGATAGGTAAACGACCTATACAATGAGATTACCAGAGAGGTTGGCAAGTGTCCATAATGTTTTCTACGTTTCCCATTTGCGGAAATGTCCACACGATACGACAGAGGCAGTTGAGCCGAGCATGTTTGAGGAAGTAGAGGTAGAAAGGAAGCTGACAGTTGGACAAGTTCCTACCCGTATACTTGGATTAGAGGTTAAGAAGCTACGTAGCAAAGAGGTCAAGCTGATGAAAGTACAATGGGGAGAAGACGACGAGGATGCAAATTGGGAGACCGAGGTAAAGATTCACGCTTCTTACCCTTTTCTTTTCAAGGGTTTGTTCTTAACTTCTTTTTCCAAGCTTTTATTAGTACTATTTTCTATCATTCGTATGTATACTATCGATCAAATCTTCGACCTTTAGGTAGAAAACCGATCGGTGTAAACATGTGTCTGAGAGATGTTATGTTTGATGGAAGCAAGTGTTTGCTAGTGGTTGCCCGTGGATGCATATATACACATACACTAGGCACTAGATCGGCTCAATCACTTACATATTGCATATGGATGTGTGTGCATTAAAATTTTATATGGATGAAAATGGATGTATCATCATATGGATGTTGCATTTGGATGAATGATTATGCACACATATAGAGCTTACATGTTATAGTAGGATTATTTGCATACATTTTGGTTATATGGCACAAACATAAATTGCATTAAGGAGGTCAACTGAACCAGTCGACTGCCTGATTTTTGCATTAGTGTAAGGACATATACACACACTATTAAATATGTTCATACAAGCATTAGAAAAATCTTAAGGACATTGGATTTTTGTGGATGATGGATGAGTAGGTGGTTGTGGTTGCTAGGAGTATAACATTCTTCTTAACTTGGAGATTTCGGGGACGAAATCCTTTAAGTAGGGGAGAATGTAACACCCCGTAATTTTAAAGAACATTAATAAACTAAAGAATACCGAATTGAATATTGGGAATTAATTAAAATTTGTTGTACCATTGCGTTTGTCTTGGAATTTTGGTTCAGATAGACTTCGAGTTTGCATAAAACGGACATCGTATATAGGAGATATTAAGGTTAGAAGTTTGTATACATATAAGAGAAATATATATAAACAAATCAGTCTAGAATTTCAAAACAGTTCCAAATCGAAGGCAGGAGAGCAACGCGGGATTTTGGCCCATTAGGGGTCGACCGACACCCCAGTGGGATCGACCCATTCAAGAGTGTATCGACCTAGGGTCGACCACTGGTTCGACCTACCTGAGATCCAACCAGGTTCATTTCCTGGACCTGGACTTGTTTCTTAGTGAGATTTGTTGGAAAAAGTGTATATAAAGGCTGAAATTTCTATTATTTTCTGTATTTAAAACAATGGAGACAAGGAGATGTTGCCTCAGCTTGGACTGAATTAGGCTATCTTCTAAGACAATAGCCTATACATATACAAGAATCTCTTCAGCAATGTCAACATATTATTCTCTGTTCTTTAGACCCAATTTCTGTGAGTTCATGTTACTTTTGGATATAAAAATTTAACAGTAACCTTGACATGTTAATAAACCGGATCTAAACCCATGCCTATTAAGAAACTAATTTATATCTAAACAGATCTGCTATAATCATATGTAATTTTCCATACACTTGTTCTGTTATTCAGCTATTACTATATGTCTATTTCTGTGCCTATTTCTTCTATATATGCCTATTTTTGTTCTTCTTCCTCTTTCATTCCCGTTCTCTTTTTATAGCCTAGGCTACCTTCGAGCCTAAGCCAATATCGCTGAAATATGCATACGAACAAAATTGGGATTAATTGAGAATGATTGGGAATGATAATTTGGGGGAATAACCTGTAATATGAATATGACTAAAATTTGGGGCATAACTTATACGGTGTAATATGATTGAAATTAGGGGTGTATGAACATGTAAATCTGTAGGCTTAATTACTTTCAAAGATTAAGTGGAACATGTTAATAAAACTGTATGTCACCTATGTAACTTGTTTAATCTCCTTGGGGGTTAAGTAAACTTGTTTAATCTATTGGGGTTGTATGGACATTGTTAACCTGTGTAAAACTTAACATGTTGAATTTGTGGAGGGAGGGTTAGGCTGTAGGACTTAACCCGTGGATACCCTAGTTGATTGGGGCTACAAGTTTCGGGTTTTGACTTGTGTCATCTGTTGTGTGGGAGCTAATTAGTCAGTAACCCATTTTGGTATTAAAAGGGGACCCCGCACTAGGTAGGGGTCAAGACAAGCTTACTGAGCTAATTATAAGAAGTTCCTTTGGGATGGTGTATTCTGATGGCGCATTCCAATGGGGTCATGTGCGTGCTTGGGTCCGGTCTGTCTAGAAATAAGATGCCGTAACACCTGTAAATAGGTTTGTGTCATGGTGGTTGCCACTTTAGGAAGTAATACACACTACTGTAGGGTCGACACAGGGTATTTACGTGGTAGGGAGCCAATCGCTTAGGGGTAATAATTATGGTACATCTAGTTCTATTTAGGTACCTGTTATTTCTGTTTGGAGTAACACTCGTTATTTCTGTTAGGTACCTGTTATTTTTGTTTGGGATAAAACCCGTTGCTAGAAATACACCTAAGTCTACCATTTATGTTCTGTTGGGATCATTCTGTTTCTGTTAAGTAATTGAAAAACACTTAATTTGGTATACTAGTACTGGTGCAGAGAAAAGTATTTGAGAATCATAGTCTACTTGGTTTATCCTGTCCATCCTACCTATACCTGTTTTATACTGCAATTATCTCTCATCCAGTTTATTTACTCTCTTGATACTTTTATTTCTTTATATGCTAAAGTCACTGGACTCGCCAGATTTTATGTCTGACCCGTTTTGTTTCCTTTTCTCTCTCTTCCTCCCCCCAGGTTCTCAGGGTGGGAACGATCAGGCTTGATTAGGATTCTCTCTTCTGTTTCTTCTTGAATCTGGATCTGCTTTGATGTGTCGCTTTGACTACTTGTTTACTTGTTTATGGCTACTTTTGGGGATTATGATTTTTTATTTCTGTACTCCGATGGTTTTTAGCGCAAGACACCTGTTTTTAATTGATGTACTTTTTTCCAGTATTTTAGCTTGATGTTGTAACTGGATTTTGAGACCACGATGTTTTCTGTTGGAAAATAAAGTTTTAAATTTTCGCTGCTATTTTATATATCTGTTTTGTGAGATTCTGTTTCTGTTTACCTATAACGCTTCACGAAACTTAATGAATTCTGATAAAGAGTGACATTAACAAATGTAGGGGTCACATATACATTATCCGTCCAAATCTATGTAAACAACGAAATATATATTATAATTAATGTTTGTACGTTTGAATAGATTCCATTTTATGGAACTACATATGTAAGTGTAACCCATATTAAATGGAAATATGCATTATGAGCATTGTAGCAATAAAAGCGTTTGATTTACTACAAATAAGGCTATAAAGAAATAATGACCATTGTAATGGTTTTTGATTGGGGGAAAATAAATTGAATTTGGTAGTGAGGCCTAATGGTTACAATTTGAAACAATAACTACGAATAGGAATTGTAATTGCAACTAGGTAAGTAAATATTTCTTATAACATAAAATAAATATGTATGTAAAAAATAAATCAAATTAAAGTAAAATAGAAATGTTAAGGAGTTATAATAATAAGAATAGAAGTAAAAAAGGGACTAATATGATAAGGTAATTGTTGATTGGTGTATTGGGAAATTATGATCGTTAAGTTCATAATTGACATTAATTATAATCAATGGCAGTAAATGGCAATTTAAGGGTTATTTAGCGCTTTAGGAAAATATGAGCTTTATGGAAATAAGTGGCAATAACCCAAAGAAATAACAATAAAAGGAATACAAAGAAATAACTTTCCTTATTTTGTACTAGTTAATCAAGAATTAATAACTAAAAGTTAGAATTGGACTTAGTAAGTTAATGATGCGAGGTTAGTTGCCTTATTTGATAGAAGTACGCACTTTCTAGCTGTCGATTATATGTCCAACTGATGTGAGACATCATTGACCATAGGAACCCGTGACGATAATTAGTTGCATACCCAAATTATTTCCGTAAGGAGAAACCAAACGAGAATAACTCAATAATGTGGCCTACTTTGGGGATTAAGGTCTTAAGTGGTTAGATCCACCTATAAAAAGGTATTAAGCGATCACATAGCCCACCTACCATAAATGGAAGCATCAAAGGCTAGTTGGGTGCGAGTTCGATAATCTTCACGAATAGTCTACTTCCTTGGGTCTTAAGTGGCTTCAGGTCGAGGAGTCCACCTGGGAATGTGTCTTAAAATGACCGGTATGGTATTGTCATAGGTATACCTATCCTACAGGAAGTATTAAGCAACTAGAAGATTATCCAATATGGCCAGCTAGATAGTAACGAGGGATACTATAGATATAATAATATAAGTATAGTTTGGTTTAGTATAGAATATAGTTGAGTATGGTTTAACATGGGATACTATAGATACAATATAAGTACAGTTTAGTATATAATAGTTTTAGATAATGACAATGGGGGTGAAATTATAAAATATGATATAGTTAAGATAGGCAAGTTTAAAGGGGAGTCAAAAGAGATTCATGGTGAAAGGGGGAGTAATCAAGGAATTAGATCAACAGGTAATATCACATATGAATATTGTATAAACAAAGGTTGTCACCATCAAAAAAGGGGAGACTGTTGGAGAATGGGATTTTGATGACAACAACCTTGTTTCAGTCAATAACATTATTAATTATAAAATATATACTAACATATTTGTCTAGAATATATACATATATATATGTATGTATATGCAGGATATAAATATGGAAAACTTTACAGTATTAGAGACTCAAGATATAAAGGAATTCAAGACTCATGAGAATCATGATATCAAGATTTCAAGATCTCGTGATTATCAAGTAATAGAGTCTAGTTTATATGTAAAACTCTGGTTAGCACTTTCAAATTCTGTTTTCAAATTCCTTTTCAAATTGATTTCAAAATAATTTCAAACTTATAATAACCAGCCTGGAATGGGCCTAAATTTCGACCTAGAAAAGGCCCATCGAAACTTAGAGCCATTCTAAACGGGTCGTTGGTACATGTAAGGATTACATTTGCATATAATATATACATACACAGATACTTCGAATGGAAATCTCACACAATGGAAAGAGAAAATATAATACTAAAAACAAGATGTATCACTTATTTTAAAACCACAAAAATACAACAGTCACAGTTACATCTGTTCAATGGGTACATTAAATAGTTCATTCTCACAAGTTTCAAAAAGAAGTAAAGAAATAATTACTAATAATAGCATAACAACTTCCTCTTCTTCATCGGCTTCAATCATCACTTTGTCCACGGCTTTTACCCCATCTACTGACCTGTTGGATATGCTGAGGAGAGGGGTAAGAATAAAAAAGTTCTGTGTGACGGAAATATAGCATTACTTAATGTCCATACCCTATATTTTCAGCAGGATACATATGTCAAGGTATGTCTACGCAGCACACAACAAACACCAAGTTTCTAACCAATGAGGTGGACATCCAAGTGAATCGCCCTTAGTGTTATTAGGGTAAAGACCCAACGAGGTGGAATTTTCGGTCATTTATGACCCTATTAATGGTGGATTATTATGATCTCTTATAACCCTTAGGTGGACCCCTAGCCCTTTCAGACCCTGTCCTAGTATGTTAACTTTCTTAAGTCTGTTATCTCATTTATAATATGAAAAGTAGTATTGTGTACGTTACTACTTAACTGATATTACCCAGTAGAACATCTATGTCGCTTAAGACTTCCTTTAGACAGTTGGTGAGCATGCAATGGCCACATAAATTTCAATTACCAATATGTCACTAGTTGTGCCCTTACAAGGTTCTAGAGGAAGTGGACATCCCCGTGAACTACCCTACTATTACCATTTTATGCCTAACCACCTTTAGAGAAGGAGGACCCAAATACTTACTTCAAATCTAATAAGGGTGGGTCCCGTGACTTTGGTTCCTCTCCACAGAATAAACTTCGGAGGGATCCTAGTCCTAACTGCTTAAGACCCAAATTAGATAAAAAGGAAGCCAGCCACTTAAGACCTTCTTAAGGCGTAGTAAACCTGCCTATTTTCACACAATAGACTTATATATATAGTTATATACACACACTATACCTCTCACATTAAACCGCATACCTGTAGATGTTGGATATGCGGGTCAGTTCTGGGCAGACTTCTACTACAAGTTGGTTTAACCTTGTATCTAGTGTACTAAGTTTTTGAATGGCCCGTGGCACCTAGACATCTCACATTAGTTGGGCCTACTTGAGGTTTATGGATTTGTCGGTCGGTTCCAGGTAGACTTCTACCACAAATGGCAACTAACCACGTGTCTATGTGTCACCATTTATGTATTTTAAATCCATTCTATATATGCATACACAAGCAATCTAACATATATTCATTATAGGACATTTCAAATTCGAATCTAATCTAACCGTATTTATTATGCTAATACAGCGTTAATTACGTTGATTACGTTTATATTGGTATAATAATAATAACGCTTAAATAACCTAGATATTCGTATAAATGGTGAAACGTTCAAACGAGGTGGCAATTGCCAACTTTTATCCAAACCAAGGCATACAAGTTAGGTTTACCAGACTTTTTCCGCTACAACATAGGCATGATAACATTATGATATGATAACAAATAGTAGTGGATGGAAAAACATACCTATACAAAATTTCAACTTGCATCATAAGCTTGTAGAAATGATTTCAATACTGAATTAAAAATAGAGTATTACATACACTTACATATATATGTTTATAATTCATATTTTATCCAGTTCATCCCTTTTTGGTGTTATACACATAAGAACGTTTACAATTGACCTATTTCAATTGTGAATGCATTTAGATCCAAAATAGGATCCAAACCCAATTCAAATAATGAAACAGTCAAATTCAAACCTTTTTAGATTGCGATGAAATGACAATAAAAGTTGAATTACATAAAATATGAATAATAGTAGCAACACCCCAATTTCATCTTTAATCCAATATTGAAACCAAAAATCCACAAAACCCAAATAATCAAGACAATTCATATGAAATTACAAGATAGAGGATTTGAGGGTTTTAATGTTTATATTATCGAATTTCCAAATCCTCCTAGGCATATCTATTGACATGACAATCTATTAAAAACATGAATATGCCTTAAGTAAACAATATTCCACTCACAAATCTAGGCGGAATAGAGAGAAATCTATGGTTGATCTTGATTTGCACTAACTCTTTGCATTCAAGCATGCTCCAATAAACCTCCTAATTATATACATATAAGAGACATGCATTAGAATCTTATACATATATGTTTTTGTCAAATTCCAAAATACTAAACTCATGTAAATTAGAATAGAAAGAGATTAAGAATAGAGTTGGAGAATTTAGAAGAAAACATTAACCTATTCTTTTATTTTTCTCTGGAATTTAACAATGGTGGGGAGGAAACATGGAGGTAGGGATGGAGAATGATTAGGGTTTTCATTGTGTGATAGGAGTGCTATATATAGTTACTCGTGTAAGCATAGACCGTTGGATTAATTAAAATTAATCCAAGCCTTTAATTTATAAATATCCGTCAAAAGGAACCCTAACCACGTAGTTTTATTAGGCTGTCCAGCCGCCGAGAGGTTGACGCCTATTGGTCAACCGGCGGTCGACACGCCCTTAGGGGTGGGCGGTCGACCCCTTCGGGGTTGAAACGCCCAAAAGGCTACGTTACTGAGTCGTTTATTTTATTTTATACATTCCTTAATATCTTAATCTTATTCCATATATGTAGCAACTCGAATTTTGACAGAACAATTTTTTTAATTTTAATAAATCAAAACTCGTGTTGGTTTGCTCTAGTACGCTGCAGAAAACACAGAGACATAAAAAATGTCAGAGCTCAGAAAATATCCCACAACGGAAAGGATAAAATATAATATAATCAAAGTATAGCCTTACCGTATTAACAATACTACCTAACTAGTATCCAAAGCTATCATGTCTCTGCCACAAATCTAACCTGCGAGTACGTTATGACGATGGGGCCAGAACACAAGTTATGGTGATTGAATTTAAATTATACACTTTGGATAATCCTACATATAACGTTCAATCACATTTTCTTGTTTATTAGGTTACTTGGGTTAACAACACTCAAGGCTTACACACACATCGTACCCATTTACTTCCCAGTGGATTAACCTAATACAATATATATGTAGTTACCCCCAATATTCAGGTACACCTCATAGTACCGCACTCGTACGGTTTCCTCTGAAATGTCATAGAAATAAACGCAGTCCCTCATTCTATGCCAGAGTGACGTATGGATCTCTACATGACATTGTTACGTTCTGCATATATTTGTTATTACTATGCTATGTAAGCGTACGGACTGCCACCTTCGATTGAATCAGATTCCATACTAGAGTCATGCCCTCAAGTCTACGATACACCACCCAGATTCGACATGCATGTATATAGACTTTCCCACTTATGTATCAACCATATTCGATGCCTTAACTACACATAACGTGCACCGAGTTCCAAGACAGAGCTACACAAGAAACACGGAACTTGGTCGGGAGCTTTTCCATATCTGTACAGGCCCACCTTTAGGGGCCTCAAAATACAGATATCCCTTGGGTCTTTTTTTTCATGTTGGCTATGGCCCCTCCCTAAACTAGTAAAGACTATAAGAGCTAAGCGACTTGCCCCTAACAAAAAATCTAAACATCCAGCTGGCATCTCTCCTCAACCAACGTACCCCGATAGTGAAAGGTGAATGGTCTATTGGGTTTAGCTCTAGTCTTTTCGCATCCCACTGGATGCCGATGACGGGTACCCGACGATCAACTATCTCTGTTGGTCCTGAGCTCTGCCTCCCCGTTGAGATGACCGCCGAATCATCCTAGTGTCACCACGTCACATCATTCTGACTTCAAAGCTACTTTTGTAGTCAAGGCCCACCCACCTGGTATTTACGCGCAGACCCAACCCTTGCGAGCACAACCTAAACATCTGCCACTGCACAGAGGACTACCAAGAGCACCTTACGTATTTCAAGAAGCCGCGTGCATCCCCTTCCAGTCCTTCGGAGCCAACAGTATAATCATATGAACGTGTGCTCCCCTCGTGCCTCATCACACCATGATGATCAACCTTGTGTTTTATTCACCCTCAAGCGTACAAACTGGTCCAAGCGCCCCAGTCTAATGTGTCATTAGATCATGTGTCTAAAAATTCTTTTATGTGCTTGCTTTACCTCATTAGGTTTCCATTTAACTCGGTTATTACCATTCACATTGACTTCTTATTCAAGTTACCAAGTTCCTCTTACTTATCAATTTCAGTCATATAACTTAACACATTAAATTTATTAATACGCCCACAACATGTTTTTCTCTAGATTGCAATCCATGGTCTGTAATCCACAATCCCCTTACATTCTTTTTTGATTTCATAGTTAAAATAACATGTTCTACCTAGTATGTAATAAGTATATCTCAGTTCACATGTTTTCTATTAACAAGTCTCTCATTATTTATGATTAAATATAACTTATTTCATTTCAAAAGTTTGCTTTATTCTTTCCTATTTAATCATAATTCCATCTTACCCTGTCACTACAACTTATCGTTGTTTAATTATTAACTTAGTTTTCTTAACTAAGATCACTAATAAGTCTCCTTTCTATAACCTATGATATAATTTCCTTTTTGTCCCTAGGAGAAACCTTAACCTGTTATTCTAATCAGCATATTTCAGATTTCCAAATTTTCAAATTACTTAATTTATAATTAAGTACAACTTCTTTCATTTCATAAAATTTCCCCCATTTATTGATTACTTAATTTACAGTTAAGTAACACTTATCTCATTACACAAGTTATCTCATTTTCTCACTAGTTTATTATAACCTAAGTTATAATATCCACTTGCCCCTAGGAGAAGTCTACCTATTATATAACAACCTCATTAATGTAATTTATTTATAATAGGTTTTTATCATTCCCCGTTCATTCCAATCCTTATATATATATATATATATATATGCGCTAGACCTCCCACATTGAGCCTACACTTGTGGATGCTACATTTGTCGGGCAGTTCCGGGTAGACTTCTGTAACGTCCCGCATTTTTGTTGATTGGTATTTGAATATTTAAATCAGTTAAAATATTGAATTCAGAATATAAATGGATTTATATATTAATTAAAACGAAATTGAAACGTATATAAATATATATTAGTTATAATCGAGCTCAGAACGACCCTGCAGTTCGTAAATTAACGTTCTGAACTTCAACTGAGTGTACCAGACTCGTTTTGAATCGGATTTCTTCGAAACAAGAAGCGTTGGAATCTGTTGAACTGTATCTTTCTAACAGAAGTGAAAAACCAATATTTTGGTGTGTAGATTGCAAGATATGTCCAAATCAAATATCCAAAAAGTCGCTGTAAAATCGTTTATCGACCGTAACAGGTTATTTGAATATAACTTGATATCGGGTGCAAATCGGGACAAGGTTCTTTTGAGGTGCAACAATTATTTAATTTTTAGAATTTTACTGTAATTTTTAATAAATTAAATGAGCAACTTTTTATTTGGAGTATTGTGTACCCTGTATCGGTATTTCGGGATTTCAAAATATGAATCAATCTACCGGTGTTATTATATTTTTTGGGTCGTGACACATTGCTCGTCACAACGGCATTTTTACTTCAGTCTATGGCGCTCATACATGGATATAATTTCACTTAGCAGGATGTGTTAAAATATTTAAAACTAAAAGCAAAATATCCGAACAGTTCACCATATCTCAGCATACAATATTTAAAATAGACAAAAACATATAAACCAATAGCCTGCGTTCCATTTGAGCAACAGAGCATCACCCTATTTTCTAGAGTACATGCATGTCCCCTATAAGAACATATGCACCATAACCCAACGTGAAAACTTCATAGCTACAGTATACAAACCATACTCCTAACCACCTAACCTATTTACTTTCATCACTAAGAAAATTACACATGGAGCCCTTTCTCCTTTTCCACAAGCATAGAACCATTCTTTCGTACAGTGTGTACTTCGGAAATTTCAACAAAGACCATAACCTATCTAATCTAATCCGACAAAACACGCTAGACCATAACTTCGCACAGCTCTATAGATGGAGACGTTTACCTTATCTTTTCCCATCTTCCCATTGTCTATAAATGAGGCATTCATATTCTTTCCGTCAGCAAGCACTTCTCTCATTTTTCTTCTTACTTCATTTTCTTATCAGGCATCACGTTTTACTCTCTCATTTCCTATGCATTAGTTCTTCTCAGAAAATCATTTCGCCATTTAGTACTTGCATGCGGATGATACTATGGTGGTGTAGTTCGAGAAGTATGGTGATGAAATGGATTTAAGGCTTACGGAAATGGTGGAGATTTGCTGAAGAAGACAGGAGTTTTAAATAAAGAAAAGAGGGAGTGTGGCATGCGGAGAACACGGCCATGAATGGTACCCAAAAGCTGACGCGCAAATACTGGAAGGAGAGCACGTGAAGTGATGGGAGAAGCAACGTTTGTTGCGTTTTTAGGTGTGTGTGTGAAGAAGAATATGTGCGTGAGGAGCATGATGGGAAGGGAGGTCTCTGAAGCATGAAGATCATGGTATGAAGAAAGTATCGAGCTGACAGGAAAACGGGGAAGGCTCACGTTTGAAGTATGGGAAGTTGCGGATCAAAGTCTGGAGGATGGCATTTGGACGGAAGGAGAAATGCATGGATCTGTTGCCTGGGTGTATTGTTGGTCACGTGAAAGAAGAGATATGTGGGGGTATTCTTTCAGAAATGGTGAGCAGCTTGAAAATAATGGAACAAAGGAGAAAGGATATTGATGCTGTTGCGTAGAGAACTGGTTTGGATGTTGAGTATGTGAGCATGGAGGCAAAGGGGAGGACATGGGTTTTGGACTAACGAAATGGAGGAGTCGAACTCGTGGTCCAAAGAGGGGGAAATCCATCAGGGTTTCCGCAGGATTCAAGGAGAAAGACTGGGATCAAAGAATTGGCAGGAGCATTTAAGTTGTTGGTGGTTTTACCGTTGAGTGTGATGAGATCTGCATGGTGCTTGGGATTTGCGAAATGAATGAAGGATGGGTGGGTGCTACATGAGAAGTGACGTGTAAAATTAGTGGGAGGACATGCACAGAGGTGCATGCGTTGGCATGAACTAATACGTGAAAGTGGATGGCGGTAAAACGAACGTATTGTTTTGGACACAGTAGCAGGAACGCAAAGAAAGTGCGTGTGCATTGTTCGAAATTGTAAAGCAAATAGGTTGAAGTTGAAGTCCAGAACGAGGCTACACAGGAGTAGCGCGGGTCAGTTCAAAGAAAATATGAAGGAGGTGCTTGAACTGAGTACATCAGTAAAGATAGGAAGAAGAGGCATGTTGTTCAAAGGAGAGCAGTGTACATGAAATATTGAAAGGAAGTTTGGCATGCGGATATCATTATTAACGACTCAATTATACAGAAGAGTTTGATCGTGATTTGGAGCAGTGTGATTAAATGGCGGTGAACGTGAAGTGACGTGATGATCAGGAGGACGGAGGCATGACGGTTTGCGATGGGGTGCTACATGGGAGTTGTTCAAATGGAGATACTGTTGCTTGTCGAGAAACGCGTTAGCGGTGAAGAGGAGCATTAAAGTTCGGCAGTGAGCTTGTGGAAGTGGTCGACGCAGCAAGCAAGAAAGAAGAACTTCCGACGATATGTGAGGCGATCCGGGTTCAAAGTGGTTCGCTACCTTACTATAGCCAGTCGAAGGCTGAGCAAAGTAACATGGAAATTTGCCGCGAGTTGGTGATATCGTCAGGAAACGGGTTCTATAAACTGGAACGAAGTGTTCGAACATGATCTGAACGAAGATCGAAATGGTGGCGAAGCACAGCAGAATAAAATGCTTTCTCAGATCTATCGACCGACGCAAATCGTTATTTAAATGTTAACGCGCCAAGTTGAGTAAATTCACTCACTCTGATCTATTTTAATTATATTTAAATGTTTTTTGAATGCTGTGTGATGGTCGATTAGGTAGATTACAGTTAATTTGGTTGAATATTATATATCGTTACATATGTACACATCACCGGTTAGACACTGATTCCATCAATTAGAATATTCCCTAGTATAGAGTTAGTGTAAATTGTGTTGACTGACATCTGTGGATGCGGAAACCAGTTGGAGGAATCCGACCGGATTCCTCGATATTTATATGTATTGTTTGTTTTGTATGCACTGTTTGAACCCGAATTATATTTAAAACCCCATGTGAATATTGATGTTGAACGGATATTCAATATCTGTTTCGATAAATAAATAAATGGTATCGATTTAGAAAGTGGTGATAGTCAACCGTAAAACCCTCGTTTTGTTAAAGAGTTGATTGGTTGTCAGGCAAATCAACGAGGTTAATTATAAAAATTATATTTTTATAATTAAAAGGAAGATTTAAATTTATAATAGAAGTTCTATTATAAACCAGTAATTTAGAGTTCGTTTTTATAAAATAAATAAAAACGATTGTTTGACATTTAAATGAGTTTATAAAGCAGAAATTTATCCGACGATTAAATATTTGGATAAAAATATTATTCGATTAATTATATTAATCTAATGAGAAGTAATTAAGATCAGTTAACGAATTTACTGATGGAATGAAGTTGATTTAATCAACTGTTATTTGGAAAATGATTATTAGATCAATTGGCCTTTAGTTAATCTAATGAAAACAGTTTAGAAATAAATGAGATTGAATTACCTTTTAATTTAAGAATTTATCAATAGAACTGTGGAATAGAGAAAGCGAAAAGTTAATGTGGAATATAAATAATCGTAAACAACCGAGTTCAAAATAAAGATGTGGTATTATAAAACCATATTCCAAAATAAAACAAGAAAATACGATTTGATGTATATTATAAGAAATAAGGAGTTTAGAGTTATGAATGTATATATGTTCTAAGATGAGAACGTTGTCGATCAAGGTCTGAGAGGTAAATAGAATACCCCAACTTGAACGGCTTCACTATTATCGAGGAACGATAACAGTTTGTAACGGAAAGAGATGTCAAGATGTGTATAAAAGGAATACGGCAGCGTATTGCCAGTCTTAGAATTATAGCGATAAAATAACGTTGTTGATAAGATAAGTGTGACTGTTATGTCAAGATTAGTTATAACAAAGAATATTACAGCGTATGACAAGTTGAACTATAGCAACAAAATAACGCTGTTGATAAGATAAGTGTGACTGTTATGTCAAGATTAGTTATAACAAAGAATATTACAGCGTATGACAAGTTGAACTATAGCAACAAAATAACGGTGTTGATAAGGTAAGTGTGACTGGAATGTTGAGATTAGTTATAAGGAGAATATTACAGCATATGACAAGTTTAGAACTATAGCGACAAATTAACTACTGTTGATTAGACTTAAGCGTGACTTTTATATAGAGCACCACTTCCTAGGAAATGTAACAGTTTGGTTTGAAATCCACTTATTCTAGAGTAATAAGTAACGACGTTTGTTCAGAGAAATATAAGAAAAAGTTTAGAAAAAGAATTGGGGAATCGTATTAGAAAACGATGATAGCATTTCGATGTTCGAAATGTGATTAGAATTAAACCGTTAGGATTTAGAACTAGAATTCGACGATGTCGAAAGTATTAAAAATAAACTATTCTTAGGGATAATAATCTTATAGAATAATGAACATTTAGTTTTAAACAAATAAATGTTAATAGGATAAGAATCAATATTTAGTTATCAACTGGATATTGATAAGAAGTTGACTTAGAGAACAGAGTTTATAAAGTGGATTGTGAATATAAAGTATGAAAGAGATTTCAGTAAACGAGATAATATTATTGATTTTCTAAATAAAGAGTTATTTGATAAAGGTATTCAGATTTCTATAACAAGAATGGTATTCACATTTTTAAGTGAATAATGTTTTTAAAGATAAACGGTTGGCCGATTAAAATATTTATAATGAAATTGGAAATATTTTCCAATATAAAGAGGGTAGATTATCCAAGTATAGAAATAAAGAATGTGAAATTAATGGAAAGAGTTCGAACGTTAATAACGTATGTTTCTGGAACATGAAAGAATAAGAGTTTATAATAACTGGAAATGTTTCCAAGAAGTGTAAAAAGACTAAAACGGGATTTGAGAAATATCTGGTAAGATATGAGAATTCGAATAATAAAGACGAATGTTAAAATTAAAAATACCCGTGATTGTGTGATGTTAGTTATACATTAGAATGGATGTTGTTTTTACTTCGATAGTTAAATAACCGACTATCGAAGTGTTTTGACCATCGTTGTCAATACGGAGAGACCGGTAGGATATGTTATCTGAAAACCACTCCGTATAGACATAAGCGCTGCGAATTAGATATGCTGAAGATAATTGAAGACGGAGTTAAATGCAAGGGTCGTCCAGTTCTAGAATGATGTTTCTTGTTTGTCCAGTCCTAGGACAACTTGTATGGACGAGTGTCTGACAGAGTATTTCCAACGGTCACGCCGTTAATTTGTACGAATATACCAAGTTGGTGGGGAGAAGGTAACTTCTCTTTATTCTACACCAAGTGTGCATTTGTGTAATCAATGTGTGATTACGGATTTGACGATGTGACATTCAAAGTGAATGGTGATCAGATGTTCTGAAGATAGACGTAGCCTCTAGCCTCACAACCATGAAGGAACAAAGTTGGGCTAGGCAGCATGGCTAGTTGGGTCATCCCCAAGCAGGGTGTATTGTCACCGATCTAGAGAAAATTCATATTTATACTCCATTTCGATTCTGTATCTTCGGATGACGGTTGGATGGCCTATAACCGTGGTGGCAATATATTCGCGACACTCAAGATAAATGAGTGAGCGGTCATGTGTGGCCGGGTTGCAAGACGTTCTTGTTGAACCCTGAGTGTATCCCCTCTAGAGTACACTATTAAGAAGGTGCTCCTATACCTTGTCTGTTGGAATCCATTCTCCGATAAGCACCCTGCGGTTTATGATTTTATACTATATATATGTGGAACGTGAGATGCAAGCGTTCTACTACTTGGATAATTATTTGTTTAGACATTATCATAATATCACTGTTTTTGATATCAAAGTAATTTGGGTTATAGTAAGGTAAAAACCGTCCATGTTTATGTATGGGCTGGTCTTACTATTATCCTTTTGTTGCAAAAGGATTTTCAAAGTTAAACGATATAGTTGGAATTTACTCACACCAGTCCCATGACTGACCCAGAGTTTATTTGTTTGTGTTTTCCCTAAACTCTTGGGTGCCCAAATTTGTACGGGCAGTCAAGTGTTTCAGGATTTTGCAGATTCACTTGGAGGAGCTAAAAGCAGGATGCTCCACTATTAGTTATTGAGAGATTATTTCCGCTGTGATGTATACCATGTATTATACTCTGATATGGTATGTATATATACAAACTCAGATTTGTATTTCAAACTTGTTATATAATAAAGATTATTATTCCGCTGTGAGATTCGTGTTTTCTTTGATTCTGTTCAGTTGTGATCTTCTTCTTCTTCTATTCTATTAGTTCTATCTTTTCTATCTCATCCTCTAAATTCTTCTATTAATGTCTCGGTATTTTCGATGCTCGAGAAATTGACAGTGTATTTATGTTGATTTTCTGGGTCGAAAATTCCCGCCGTTACAACTTCTTCCACAATTTGACTTAACCTCGTGTCTTAGCACCTTTACATGTTTTATTTATGCACTTAGACCCCTTACATTAGATTTACCACTTGTGGATGTTGGATATGCCGGGCGGTTCCGGGCAGACTTCTATCACAAGTGTAATCTTACCTCGTGTCTAAGTGCGATTACTGTATCCTATTTACTGTAAATTTAGGCATATTATTATTTTCACATTTTTACCGCAACCTATTTTACATGTCATTATATTATGCTTATTCCATGTCGCATGTTTTTTCTAACATACAATAATTTCTATTTTGACATGTAATCGTTTAATCATGTAATTGTTCAAATCTAACAAGTTAACATGTCGTTTTCTCAATTCTACAGCTAAAAATATGCCATAAGTGAATCATTGAATTACAACAGTAATAGTTACACATATTTTGACAAGTTTGCATTTCAACATATGAATTTTTCCAACATATTAATACTTCAGCATGTCATGTTCGTCACTTTAATCTTTTTAACATATGTTTAAACATTTCAACATATTATGTTTCAACATGTCATATATAACATTTCAATGTTTTTTAATTACTCTAGCAAATTCACATCGTATAATAACGGGGAATGTTAAACGATTATATATCATTATCAAAATGATATAACTTAAATCCACTCACCTTGATATGCCAATCTAGAAAAGAATCTCTTTAGACTGGTTGTAGATGGAGAGTCATGAGTTTGTATTGTTGTTTGTAATGTACCGTATTTCCACGGTATTATAATTAATATATTTAATTATTTAAATAGTGATTAAGTGAATTAAATGGTCGTTGAATTAAATTATATGATATATTTAATTAATATAAATAATAGAATAATATATTAAATTCTGAAATAGTCGGAAATAGTAAATTTGACTATATTGCGTGAACTGGACAAATTTGAAATATATAATTCAGTTTAGAATTGAATTATATTAACGAAGTTATTTAAATAACGTCAGTTGAACGCCTATGTAACGACCCAGATTTTGGTCAATTTATTTTAAATATTTAGTATGGTTTCAAATATTGAATTTATAATATAAATGGTATTTTATTGGGTTATCAATTAAATAACCGAAATACGAAAATTATCGAAATACGAGAACTGAAATAATTCAATTCAAAGACAAAACTGAATCGAAACGGTTCAGATGATCAATATATATACTATTTAAATATGAATGATGATAATAGAAATTTATTGTTGAAGAAATTATTTGTTTTGAATTTAAATTGATTTAACATGGCTATTTTAAATATATGTTCAAATTAAATTGAATAATTTATTTTGTTGAATTCAAAATAGCGTTATAACATTTATAACGACGGTCGGTACGCTAAAATAGCGGTTCACGATTTTTAATTGTGAACCCCAAGATATTTGATCAGTGGATAGGCTCGAAATCAAATCGATATCCATCTGAAAAGAAATAAAAATCTCTATATATCGAATCGTAATTAAATACTAATCAAATCGATTTAAAATTTGATATCAAATCAAATTTATTAGGAAATCTTTTTAAATTAAATAAAAGATTTGCTGTGTACGTTAGTTCATGCTCTGTCTATATAAACGCAACCTTCTCTCATTTCAGAGAAAAGAAAAAAAAACGAACTTCAGGAAGATATGAAAGGAATGACTGAGCCTTTCTTTTCTTAAACCATACCAGAAAATCCCACTTCATGAAATCGAAATTCATTTATCCCCTTTCTAAGTAATTTCCGTCCAAATCAAATCCAAAAAAAATGGCCGACCTCTTCCTAATCCCTCTCTTTCCTATTTTGATAATCCCTAAAGCTTCAGTAAGAAAGAATGGCTCCTTCCAAATTTGATTTAAAATCGCGAGATAACCCTGAAGCTCGACGTTTGGGGTTGAAGCGCTTGAGTTTAGGAAAAGACGAGTGGTTGTCGTCCTGAGTTGGTTTTGAGCTCGATAGTGGGGTTTTTGAGAATATTGACGAGTGCGATGCTGAAAGCAAAGTAGAGTTTGTCGAAGTCGTTCTGTGAATTTGGAGTACGATGGTGACTGAGCAGGATTTCAGAGTGCGGTTCACCACAGGTCCCAGGTTGACGCTCAGATGAAATCGAAGCAGGCAATGGTGGTTTTTGGGCATGCGAGTTACTAAAGATGGTCTGGTGGATCCGGCGTTTTGACTGGTGAAAGGCGTTGGGGTGGCTGCTTGACTGGACAGTGGGGTTCTAGGGGTCAAACTGACTTGGTAAGTGTCTGCAGTAGTATGAGGTCGAAGCTGGAGGGGGTAGCAGTGATGAGCTGAGAAAAAGCAGGGACTTTAGTAAGGTTAAAATCAAAGTTTAGACAATTAAAATGCATAGTTAACTTTAAGTGTTTATATTAGTGTAAAGTAACTTTAATTTAAAAGGGCATGGAAATTTGTTTATATACAATTCAAAGTATATTAGTTTATATATATCCTATAAATGAAATGTTTAATTCATTGAGATTCAGGAAAGAATATATAGCTTATATAAAGTACACGTTTTTATACTATATTGGAATTATACAAGGTTATAATCATGGTTAGTTATTTAATTTAAAATGATTTGTGATGATTAAATTAAATGGTAAAAGGAGAATATATATATAGGAAATTTATTTATTTGTTTAAATAGTTAATAAATAAATGTTAATCAGTAAATTTAAATAAATTATCATAGGTGCGAATTCATTCGAGAAGATTCGCAGTCAATGATTGAGAAATAAACAGGATATTCGACAGCTAAAACCACGGTGAGTAAATCTCACTCACCTTTTATTTAGAATTATTTTTATTCATTAAAAATAATTGTTTGATGCTTGTTTGAAATGCTGTCAGGTTGACTTAAAAATATTAGTTATTTAGGGTTGACTATTATATATATATATATATCGGTTTGGTGATTGGATTGTTCCCATAGTATCATTAGCGGATGCCCGCAGTATCATTAGCGGATGACCCTACGCCCACGTATATAAGTGGATCCCCTTTTATACCGCGATATCCTGCCTCGAAGCAGGATGGGTATTACTATGTTGACTAACGTCTGTGGATGCAGGAAAACAGGTTGGAGGGATCCGACTAGATTCCTCAAAAATATATTATCTGTTTGTTTGTTTGTTTGCACCTATACTGTCATATATGATGTGTTAGAAACCTTGTCAATTAAAATTGGTTGCTTGATTGTTTGAAATATCACTGGGCTTAAATGTTGATATTTTAAAAATATCTAAAAAGGAAATTTCCAGAGTTAAAAGGGAAAATTCTATTTTTCGAAAATAGAATTGAAATTTTGAACAGAACAAAAGTATTAACTTGTTTAAAAAATATATAACAAATAGTTCTTTTATAAACAAAGTTATAACTGAAGTGAAAAGAATTATCATTGGATAATTCAGAAGTATAAATATAAGTGGAATTTAAACAAAAGGGAATTCAAATTTAGGATTTGGATATAGAAATTCAAGTGGAAATTTGAAATAGAAAATTTAAGTAGAACTTGAAATAGAATTTCAAATTTGAATTTCAAAAATAGAATTTGAAATAGACTTTGAATATAGAATCCATATAGATTTGAATATAGTAATTCGAATGGAGTTTGAAAATAGTTTTGAATATAGAAATTCAAACTAAGTTTGAAATAAAATTTGAATTCAAAGGAATTGAAATAGAGTTCGAATTTAAAGGAATTCAAATAGAATTTGAATTCAAAGGAATTCAAATTGATTTGAATAAAGAAAGTTCAAATGAAATTTAAAATATAGAATTTGAATATAGAAAAAGTGAAATTGGAAAATGTGTTGGAAAGAGAAATCAAATGAAGTTTAACTATAAAATTTGAAAATAGAATCCAAATGGAGTTTAAACATAGAATTTGAATAAGAGGAATTTAAATGGAATTTAAACTATGGATTTTGAATAGAGAATTCAAATGGAATTTAAAATATGGAATTTGAATATAGGATTCAAATAGAAAATTCAAAGGGAATTTGAATATAGAAATTCAAATGGAGTTTGAATATATGAAATTCAAAGGAAATTCAAATATAGAATTTGAACGTAGAAATTCAAATGGGATTTGAATAAAGGAAATTCGAATATAGAAATTCAAATAGAATTTGAAAATAGAAGCGAATTGAAATTTGAATATAAAATTTCAAATAGAAGTGAAATATATCGGAAATACTATGTTGAAGTGGGAAAATTTTGATTTGATATATTAAAAATATATCAGAATGAAGTGGAATTTATTATAGATGAAGTTTAAAATGTTTATATTTATAAATATAATTAAAAAAACTCGCCGCAGCACTGCAGTTCGTAAATTGGCGTTTTGAACTTCAATTGAGTATACAGAACTCAATTGAAGTCGGAATTCTTTGAAACAAGAAACGTCAGGACCGATTTGATAATAGTTTTCTAATGAAAGAGAAAAATCTGGATTTCGTCGAATAGACTTTGAGTTATGTCAAAATCAAATTTTTAGAAAAGCAGTGCCATAACCATTTAAAAAACTATAACGGTTTATTTAATTTTATAAAAGGATTTTAAGCGAATAAAATCTGAATTTCTATTTAGAAAATTTCAGATTTTGAGTTGTAGATTATATGTGAACTCAGGTGGAGTAATGAATTGATTTTTGAAACTGAAATCAGATTTTTGATTTACTGAATAGAATTAACTAATTTGAATAGAAATTTGTTAATGAGATTTTGAATGGATATTGGGCTTCGAATAAGTGAATTCAATTTGGAAATTCATATTTGAAAACGAAAAGGAAACTAGAATTGAAATTGGAAATTTGAGTTGGTTATTAGCAAGTTAAATATTTTGTTTGAATATGTTATGTTCAAACAAAGAACTGAAATAGGCAAAATAGCTAATTAAACAATAAATGGGCGAAACTGAATTCAAACGAATGGATCGAGTTGAATAGAATTGAAAACAGGTGAGCATGTGTAAGACTGGTATGGGAGGAAGTATATGAAGATTTTAATTTATGTGCTCGACAAAAAGGTACACGTTTAAATTCATATATGAGATTTTATGCGCCGTATCGGCAAGCCGCTTGGCTTTTTCTTTTGGATTGGAGAGGGCCATGGGAGGCTATTTGGAATATCCTGAAGCTCCCTTTACAAGGGAGGTTTTGGCGAAATTTTCTGGAAATTTAAGGAGATAGAATATTTTTAAGAAATTTTGATAGTTAGAATTCAATATATCAAAATATATACTGAATTCGAAAAGGAAACGAATTTAAAATTGAATATTGTAAACAAAAAGGCAATCGATAGGCAGGTAATAGAAAGAGAAACATATACACGTTTAAAAATAAATAATTGGTTTTGAAAATGTTGATTTTCGAGGTAAGTGGTTTTGTCCGTTTTGAAGTTAGTGATGTTTTCAGACAAGGTCTGAGAGGTAATTTTACCCCAACTTGATTGATTTCATTTTTAATTGATAAACAGCAAGATCCAGTCTCGAAGAGGAGTGTTCGAATAAGAGTTAGTTGAATAAAATAATTTGGGTTGTTGTAACGATGTTTACACAGCATTCGTTTTAATCCAAGTGATGGAATTTTGGAAATATAACTGTAAATATTTCCTGAGTATAATTAAAGTAGTCGGAAAAGAGAAAAGTGATTGAGATTATTTTCAATTACGAATAGAATATATTTTCTAACTATAGAAAATAATAGAAGGCGATATATCGAAATGTTTTCCGAATAGCGTAAGAGGCCAAGATGATTATCGAAATTATTTGGTTAACAAATATTGATAGAGAAATAGAGAAGTGAATTAATTAATGAAATATTAATTAACAGGCCCCGTGATTAATTGAAGTTATGGATGAATGGATGTTTGTTTGTTTTTCTTCGGTAGTTAAATAACCGACTATCGAAGTTTTTGCCAATATCGTTGTCAATATGGAGAGACCGGTTGGATTATTATCCATGAACCACTCTGTATTGGCAGTAGCGTTGCGAATCAGATTATATGAAGATAATCGAAGATGGAGTGAAGTGCAAGGACTTTTTGTATTTATAGAAATTGTGCCGTCGGTTTCGTTCAATCCAAGGACGAACATATATGGACGAATGCCTGACAGAGTATTTCCAATGATCTAATGGGTTGGTCTGTATAAATATATATGGTTGCAATGGATTTATTCCCTTAGCATAACATCCAGAATATTTGTGCAAATAAATTAGTGATTAACGGATCTGACAATGTGGCATTCAAAGTGATTGTGCTATCAATAAAATAGAAATAATCGTAGCCTCCGGCCTCAACAACCGGGAAATGACAAAAATCGGCCAGGCAGTATGGCTATGTGGGTCGCTCCCATTAGGTTGTATTATCACCTATCTAGAGATTCATTTTATTTCTTATTCTATTCGATGCTATCCCATTCGGGAAGTGGTTGCTGATCCCAACCGTTGGTGATATACATTCGATACTCTCAAGTGAAATGAGTGGTCGGTCAAGTGTGGGCCGGGTGGCAAGATGTTCTTGTTGAACCCAGTGTATTCCTCTCTAGAGATACACTAGCGGAAGGTGGTTCCATACCTTGTCATGTTGGAAATCCAATCTCCAATAAGCGCCCTGCGGTTTTGATAAATGATTATATATGGAGCGTGAGATGCAAGCGTTCCACTAGATTCTATTTATTTGATGTAGACATTATTATAATATCACTGGATTTTTATATCAAAGTGTTTTGGGTTATAGTAAGGTAAAAACCGTCCATGTTTATGTGTGGGTTGGTCTTACTATTATCTTTCCTTTCGAAAGGATTTTGAAAGTTAAACAAATGGTTGGAGTTTACTTACACCAGTCCCATGACTGACCCAGAGTTTATTTTGTTTTGTTTTCCCTAAATTCTTGGGTGCCCAAATTTGTACGGGCAGCTAAGTAGTCGGGATTTTTTAGATTCGCTTGGAAGAGCTGGAAGCAGGAGGCTTCACCAGTTAGCTATAGACTATCATATATTCCGCTGTGAACCATGTTTGCATCTGGAAACAGGTGTTTATAACTGTTCCAGGAATAACTGTTGTGCTCTGATGATGGTATGTATATAAAGATACTGATTTGTATTTCAAAAAGTTATGTTATATAATATATTTTATTCGTTCCGCTGTGAGTTTGTGATCTTCGTTTCCTTCTATTCTAATATTTCTTTCTTGTTATTTCTCATCCTCTAACTTCTTTTTAATAATGATTCGTATTTCTGTGCAATTTGAGTTGGACGTGTGGTGTTATTAGTCAACTCAGATAGTACGGATTTGTGGGCCACTACAGTTGGTATCAGAGCTTAGGTTGAGCGAATACCTAGGCTTTGGTGGAGTGTGCTCATTAGGGATAGGGTCAGTAGAACCCTAGAATGAGTTGAGTGTATATATACGAGAGAGCGTATTTGTTAATTGATATAAAAATTATTTTATATTGTGTTGGATAGTCTGTTGAGTGGTTCATGAATTCTGATCGAAACGTGGGACGTCACGAAGTCGATAGGAATTTCTAAATACTTGAATAGAAAATTTCGACATGATATTGTTTTAAAGTGGGTAAATGAAATAATTTTACCTAATATTCTATTTTGATATAGAAGGAATAATTTTATGAAATTATAGTAAAATATGGATATGTTGGTTGTTATAATTATAATCAAATGAGATTATAAAAATGAATTGGTTATATATAACCAAATATAAATTTGTATATGAATCAAATATACAAATGAGATGGACTAAAATCAAATTCAAACCAGAATTTGAAATTTAAATCTTGGGAAGTTGGAAAATATCTTTTTAGATTATATTAAATAATATAGATTTGTTTTGGAAGGATATTTGATTAAAAATCATTTTAGATGGATTTTGAAAGTAATAAAGCACTGAACTCACTTCAGTGGCTGGAAAATAATTCTGATGGTGACTGCAGCATCATCAGTGTTCATTTTCGAGTTTTAAGTGATGAATTGCTACCTTAGAAAAGTTCCTGGTCGAAATTTGTTTGAAGGAAAACAAATTGGTTTGAAAATTCAAATGTTTTGAATTTGAAATGGAAATAAATATATATGTACATATTTATGTGATTTCAGAAGGATTTGAAATGAAAACCCAGAAATTGAATTCTGAAATTTAAATTTAACTTAATCAAGTTAAATGGTTTGAAGCGAATTAATTGATAAAAATCAATTTGAAAGGAATATGAATTGGGTTTGAACGTATTGAATGTAAATAATTCGAATAGAATGAATTTGAGTATATATGATGTGTAATAAGAGAGAAGACCAAAAGTTTTGGTGGAATTAAATTTGTTGTATTATGAGGAGGTGAGTTTCAACATAAAGGAGTTTTGAAAAGTTAACGGGTTTATAGTATTTTTCCGACCTTAGCAATTTCGAGGATGAAATTATTTTAAGGGGGGGAAGAATGTAACGACCCGGATTTTGGTCAATTTATTTTAAATATTTAGTATGGTTTTAAATATTGAATTTATAATATAAATGGTATTTTATTGGGTTATCAATTAAATAATCAAAATACGATAATTATCGAAATACGAGAACTGAAATAATTTAATTCAAAGACAAAACTGAATCGAAACGGTTCAGATGATCAATATATATACTATTTAAATATGAACGATGATAATACAAATTTATTGTTGAAGAAATTATTTGTTTTGAATTTAAATTGATTTAACATGGCTATTTTAAATATACGTTCAAATTAAATTGTTTAATCTATTTCGTTGAATTCAAAATAGCGTTATAACATTTATAACGACGGATGTACGCTAAAATAGCGGTTCACGATTTTTAATTGTGAACCCCGAGATATTTGATCAGTGGATAGACTTGAAATCAAATCGATATCCATCTGAAAAGAAATAAAAATCTCTATATATCGAATCGTAATTAAATACTAATCAAATCGATTTAAAATTTGATATCAAATCAAATTTATTAGGAAATCTTTTTAAATTAAATAAAAGATTTGTTGTGTACGTTAGTTCCTCCTCCACCTATATAAACGCAACCTTCTCTCATTTTAGAGAAAAGAAAAAAAATCGAACTTCAGGAAGATATGAAAGGAATGACTGAGCCTTTCTTTTCTTAAACCATACCAGAAAACCCCTCTTTATGAAATTGAAATTCATTTTTCCCCTTTCTAAGTCATTTCCGTCCAAATCAAAACCAGAAAAAAATGGCCGACCTATTCCTAATCCCTCTCTTTCCTATTTTGATAATCCCTAAAGCTTCAGTAAGCAAGAATGGCTCCTTCCCAATTTGATTTAAAATTGTGAGATAACCCTGAAGCTCAACATCTGGGGTTGAAGCGCTTGCGGTTTAGGAAAAGATGAGGGGTTGTCATCCTGAGTTGGTTTTGAGCTCGATTGTGGGGTTTCTAAGAATATTGACGAGTGCGATGCTGAAAGCAAAGTAGAGTTTGTCGAAGTCGTTCTGTGAATTTGGAGTACGATGGTGACTGAGCAGGATTTCAGAGTGCGGTTCACCGCAAGTCCCAGGTTGACGCTCAGATGGAATCGAAGCAGGCAATGGTGGTTTTATGGGCTTGCGAGTTGCTGAAGCAGGTCTGGTGGATCCGTCGTTTTGACTGGAGAAAGGCATTGGGGTTGCTGCTTGACTGGACAGTGGGGTTCTAGGGGTCGAACTAGCTTAGAAAGTGTCTGCAGTAGTATGAGGTTGAAGCTGGAGGGGGTAGCAGTGATGAACTGAGAAAAATCAGGTACTTTAGTAAGGTAAAAATCAAAGTTTAGATAATTAAAATGCATAATTAACTTAAATGTTTATATTAGTGTAAAGTAACTTTAATTTAAAATGGCATAGAATTTTTTTTATATACAATTCAAAGTATATTAGTTTATATATATATCCTATAAATGAAATGTTTAATTTATTGAGATTCAGGAAAGAATATATAGCTTATATAAAGTACACGTTTTTATACTATATTGGATTTATACAAGGTTATAATCATGGTTAGATATTTAATTTAAAATGATTTATGATGATTAAATTAAATGGTAAAAGGAGAATATATATATAATTAGGAAATTTATTTAGTTGTTTAAATAGTTAATAAATAAATGTAAATCAGTAAATTTAAATAAATTATCATAGGTGTGAATTCATTCGAGAAGATTCGTAGTCGATGATTGAGAAATAAACAGGATATTCGACAGCTAAAACCACGGTGAGTAAATCTCACTCACCTTTTATTTAGAATTATTTTTATTCATTAAAAATAATTGTTTGATGCTTGTTTGAAATGCTTTCTGGTTGATTTAAAAATATTAGTTATTTAGGGTTGACTATTATATATATATATATTGGTTTGGTGATTGGATTGTTCCCACAGTATCATTAGCGGATGCCCGTAGTATCATTAGCGGATGACCCTACGCCCACGTATATAAGTGGATCCCCTTTTATACCGCGATATCCTGCATTGAAGCAGGATGGGTATTACTATGTTGACTAACGTCTGTGGATGCAGGAAAACAGGTTGGACGGATCCAACTGGATTCCTCAAAAATATATTATCTGTTTGTTTGTTTGTTTGCACCTATACTGTCATATATGATGTGTTAGAAACCTTGTCAATTAAAATTGGTTGCTTGATTGTTTGACATATCACTGGCCTTAAATGTTGATATTTTAAAAATATCTAAAAAGGAAATTTCCAGAGTTAAAAGGGAAAATTCTATTTTTCGAAAATAGAATTGAAATTTTGAACAGAACAAAAGTATTAACTTGTTTAAAAAATATATAACAAATAGTTCTTTTATAAACAAAGTTATAACTGAAGTGAAAAGAATTATCATTGGATAATTCAGAAGTATAAATATAAGTGGAATTTAAACAAAAGGGAATTCAAATTTAGGATTTGGATATAGAAATTCAGATGGAAATTTGAAATAGAAAATTTAAGTAAACTTGAAATAGAATTTCAAATTTGAATTTCAAAAATAGAATTTGAAATAGACTTTGAATATAGAATCCATATAGATTTGAATATAGTAATTCGAATGGAGTTTGAAAATAGTTTTGAATATAGAAATTCAAACGAAGTTTGAAATAAAATTTGAATTCAAAGGAATTGAAATAGAGTTCGAATTTAAAGGAATTCAAATAGAATTTGAATTCAAAGGAATTCAAATTGATTTGAATAAAGAAAGTTCAAATGAAATTTAAAATATAGAATTTGAATATAGAAAAAGTGAAATCGGAAAATGTGTTGGAAAGAGAAATCAAATGAAGTTAACTATAAAATTTGAAAATAGAATCCAAATGGAGTTTAAATATAGAATTTGAATAAGAGAAATTTAAATGGAATTTGAATAGAGAATTCAAATGGAATTTAAACAATGGAATTTGAATAGAGAATTCAAATGGAATTTAAAATATGGAATTTGAATAAAGGATTCAAATAGAAAATTCAAAGGGAATTTGAATATAGAAATTCAAATGGAGTTTGAATATATGAAATTCAAAGGAAATTCAAATATAAATTTGAACGTAGAAATTCAAATGGGATTTGAATAAAGGAAATTCGAATATAGAAATTCAAATAGAATTTGAAAATAGAAGCGAATTGAAATTTGAATATAGAATTTCAAATAGAAGTGAAATATATCGGAAATACTATGTTGAAGTGGGAAAAAATTGATTTGATATATTAAAAATATATCAGAATGAAGTGGAATTTAATATAGATGAAGTTTAAAATGTTTATATTTATAAATATAATTAAAACGAACTCGCTGCAGCGCTACAATTCGTAAATTGGCGTTTCGAACTTCAATTGAGTTTACATAACTCAATTGAAGTCGGAATTCTTTGAAACAAGAAATGTCAGGACCGATTTGATAATAGTTTTCTAATGAAAGAGAAAAATCTGGATTTCGTCGAATAGATTTTGAGTTATGTCAAAATCAAATTTTCAGAAAAGCAGCGCCATAACCATTTAAAAAACCATAACGGTTTATTTAATTTTATAAAAGGATTTCAAGCGAATAAAATCCGAATTTCTATTTAGAAAATTTCATATTTTGAGTTGTAGATTATATGTGAACTCAGGTGGAGTAATGATTTGATTTTTGAAACTGAAATAAGATTTTTGATTAGCTGAATAGAATTAACTAATTTGAATAGAAATTAGTTAATGAGATTTTGAATGGATATTGGGCTTCGAATAAGTGAATTCGATTTGGAACTTCATATTCGAAATCGAAAAGGAAACTAGAATTGAAATTGGAAATTTGAGTTGGTTATGAGCAAGTTAACTATTTTGTTTGAATATGTTATGTTCAAACAAAGAAGTGAAATAGGCAAAATCGCTAATTAAAGAATAAATGTGCGAAACTGAATTCAAACGAATGGATCGAGTTGAATTGGATTAAAAAAAGTGAGCATGTGTTAGACAGGTATGGGATGAAGTATATGAAGATTTTAATTTATGTGCCCAACAAAAAGGTACACGTTTAAATTCATATATGAGATTTTATGCGCCGTATCGGCAAGCCTCTTTGTGACGGCCGGGAATTTCGCTCGATCCGAATCAGTCGTTAAACCGATCTAGACCGTTCAAAACCCCTGATCGTTTGAGAATAGGACAAATCAGAACGCAGACGGAAGAACATTTCATTGTTATTACAACAATTCCATCAGATACAAGAATATACAGAGTATAAATGAATAAATTACATTCGATAAATATCAGAGATTACAATAAATTACATAGCAGCGGAAAATAATACAAAGCACAACTGAAGGTGTTATACGGATATAGAGCTTTCCGGATATCATTCCAGCTGTAAACCAGGATCCTATGAATAGAAATCTGCAAAACCAAAACTACTAGTTGCCCGTGTCGAAAATAGGGCACCCAGAGTTTAGGTTAAAACAATAAACTCCAGGTCAGTCATGTGACTGGTGTGAGAACTAAAACAGTTATTTAAAGCTTTACTTTAAAAGAGAGTAATTCAAGGGACCACACCGTATAACACGGAACGGGTTTCCTCCCAAGAATACCAGTGCATAGAATAAACAGCGCAATGCTTTTTCGAAAAATGAAGCTATTATAAGACCCAGGTCCCATCACACAATGCAACGCAAGCCGGAAGATAGGGTTTTCCCTTATAATAGCCAAACATGTTTGGTACGTTTAAAGCAAATCATTTGATACTATAATAAGTGTATAGTGTCAAAACAATTTCAATCATAAATATCAATCATAGGCGGCATGGGTACCATCTATCATGTCAATCATAGGTGGCATGGGTACCATCTATCATGTCGCAATACTAGTTCTACAATTAAAACCACAATACACGTATTGGAAATTGGATTTCCATCATGAGTCGAGGCAAGGGGCTAGCTCCTCTCCGCTTCGAGACACTCTAGCAAATGCCTCAGGACTACACACACTGGGCAACCCTGGGATCCTCCAAGACCGGTCCTCACTTACGTTAGAGGGTTAGTTATTCCTGAACACACGTTTCCTGGCCTTATAGGACCTATAATCGAGGCGCCTCGCATCCAAACCACAAAGGTGAAAAGTATATAAATGTCAGGGCTGGTAGGTCACTGACACCACCCATAGCTAGAAAGAAACGTCGTGCACTCCTTGGGTCCTCATCCCGTTTTTGACTCATGCCGAGGTGTGAGGCTCGCGAATCCACGCTATACACAAAGCTACGCCACAAAGGCCGTGCTTTGATCATCAACCACAAGACTTTGCTTTTCAACAGAAGCCTTGATCCATGCAACTCAGCATGCCACACAGGAAATTCATGCCATGCGATTGATATCTATCGATATATAACCTCTAAGCTCGTACGTCTCAGAGAAGGGCGTTAAGCAAGAGAATAAATTCTCCGCCGCCAAGCAGATATATATTTAACAGAATCAATCAACACAGAATGAAATCCAATGTCAGACAGACAATCCATTTATAAGTTCGTTCTGAGTCTGAACGAAACCGGAGGCACTTTCCTCGCATATCCATCCATCTCCAAGTACGTCTGGACGACAACCAACCGATTCCCTCATCTTGGGTGTATAGCCCAATCAAGATCATCAGTAATCACCCAAACGATGTGAAGACTTCCGGTCTTCAACCACCGTCTTCATCTTCGACATTTCATCGAATCGGTTATTCAGAATGGGTATAAACCCGGCCTTTCCGAACAACCCGCGTATATTAAAACAAATGTTACATAAACACAACATACGCCTCATTCCAATTCAGAATATTCTTTTATTCATAAAATCACATTTTTAGGGAAAGGTTCCCATTAATTTTATCCAAGATAAATTCTTTGAAATTTATCCTTTAATCATCCTTTGGATGACATTTCAAAACAAATTATGGTTTTTCAAACTAGTCGAGATTAGCGAACCACATCGAAGTAATTATTTATTTATTTTATTTCCCAATCCCAACCTATTCATCCCATGAAGCAAAACTGGTAATACTCCATATCTAACACCATGGTGTTATCGGTAAAATTAATTACCATTTCACGTTCAAATCTAATTAAAGATTTAACTATCGCTTTGGAGAAAAACTGGTGATACTCCATTCTCGCTCACTTTCTAAATTTGATAATTTAGATTACAAATTCACATTTCAATCTAACTGCAGATTCATTAAAACTCCTTTTATTGGGTTAAAGAACTAATGTCTTTTAAAACACAGTTCACGACAAACCCAAATCACATTCTATTTATTATCGGGTTAAAGAACTGGTGTTATTTAAAACACCGTTCATGATAAACCCACAATCAATTCTATTTAAAACCCATTTCAAATCCAATTTATTTATTTAAAAATATCGGGTTTAATTTTAGATCAAAACTAGTTCAATTCGATAAAAATCTATTTTTATCTTTTCAAATATGCAGTTTTTCACCCCAATTTTTCCCAAATCATTTCTTATGATTTTACACAAATTATTACTATTTTTAATAATTTTATCAAGGCCCGTACAGTCGATTTCCATCAACGGCCATCGAACTGCACTTACAGCGACCCTTTTCGAATTTGATTTGGATGTATCTCCAAATCCAACCGTTAGATTTCAAATTTCTAATATTCGTTAGAAAGCTCTTTTCGATACGAACCCAACGGTTCCGGTTTTAGGAGAATCCGACGGTCGGATCTCCCGTAATGTCCGTTTGAAATAAATGGTCGAAATTCACGAACTGCCGTGGCGCGGCGCGTTCTATTCAGGCCATTATATTATATATATAATATATATAATATATATTTCGTCGATTTCTATTTAAAACGAATTTTATAAATAGTTTTAAATTCGTTTCAAAAATAATTTCAACCTTTATTTCAAATTCAAATCAAAATTGAATTTTCTATTATAAATCCTTTTTACTTTCATTTCTATTTGATTTCAATTCACATCGATTTTTAAATCGATTCGAATTCATTTTCTTTTCAATTCAATTCGTTTTCTATTCAATTCGAATTCAATTCATTATATATCAAATCAAATTCGTTTTCTAATCAAATCCAATTCGTTTTCTAATCAAATCAAATTCGTTTTCTAGTCAAATCAAATTCGTTTTCTAATCAAATCCAATTCGTTTTCTAATCAAATCCAATTCGTTTTCTAATCAAATCCAATTCGTTTTCTATCAAATCAAATTCGTTTTCTATTCGATTCAATTCAACTTGGTTTTCTACTCGATTCAATTCGAAATTGTTTCTTATTCAAATCAATTCGAATTCGTTATATATTCAATTCAATTCGAATTCGTTTTATATTCAATTCAATTCAAATTCATTTTCAAATTAAATCAAATTCGTTTTCTATTCAAATCAAATTCGTTATATATTCAATTCAATTCGAATTTCATTTTCTAATTAAATCAAATTCGTTTTTCTGTTCAATTCAATTCGAATTCGTTTTCTAATTAAATCAAATTCGTTATATATTCAATTCAATTCGAATTTCATTTTCTAATTAAATCAAATTCGTTTTTCTATTCAATTCAATTCGAATTCATTTTCTAATTAAATCAAATTTGTTATATATTCAATTGAAATCAAATTCGTTTTCTATTCAATTCAATTCGAATTCGTTTTCTAATTAAATCAAATTCGTTATATATTCAATTGAAATCAAATTCGTTTTCTATTCAAATCAAATTCGTTTTCTATTCAAATCAAATTCGTTATATATTCAATTTAATTCAAATTTCATTTCAAAATATTCGATTTCGAAATCACTTTTCAATATTCATTTTAAAATGAATAAAATCGATATAAATATCGTTCACGTCAAAATGGCGTCAATCTAATCAACACGGCTTCATATATTTCTATTTTCAAATATTCTATTCAACAAAAGAATATTTATTTTTGTCGACACACGACTAATCTCAACGAATGAGTACTGTCCACGTGTGGCTATTTTTGTTATTTAATATATTTTATAAAAATTAGGGTATCTATCGTTTGATATCGAATCAGACTCCAACCATAAATTAGTAAGAGAACGATTCCCTAAATATTAACCCCGAAGGCCGAAACCAACATCAGATCAATATCCAGGAGACCACTCATCTTATCTATCTTCCAGTTAATTTCTGATTTCACATATGATAAAGATGTAAATTTTATTATTAAAATATTTCGTTCAACACATGACTAATATCAATGGATGAGTACGGTCAACACATGAACCTTTATTTTATATTATTCTTTATTTTCTAAATTGGAATAAGGCCCAATTAATCACCATATAATGTTAATTATATGGATTTTCATACATCACACGTATATAATAGCATTGAAAAATAATCAACCATCAACCAAAGTGCACTACACTGTATAAGCATCAAATATAGACATCTAACGCTTATAACAGCCTGTCAATCAATCGATCGACATATTTAATCAATTAGGATGAGTGAACTTCAAATTTCATCCCAACACCCGTGTGGGGTTTCAAACAATCAAACACAGATTTTAGTTGTGCAGTTGGGCGATGTGTAAAATTTATCTACCCAATCAATGTCCTTCAAATAGGTGTACATAAACAAACCGTCCGGTTTGTAAATGAATATTTTATTTTATTCACTTCCACGTTCAAATCTAATTATATTTTTGACGATAAAATATTTTATTTCAACAAATGAATTTCTATTCAGTTCATTTACACAATAAAATGATATTTTTATTTCTCTAAATTATTTTAGAAAATTTCGACGGCATAACGACATGATACCAGAAACGGGACAAGGCCTAGCCTTATCCCCGGTCTAGTGAAGGCCCATGCCATTCACATATCAATCAAATCCATTCCATTTCGCCAAACAATTCAATTCTAACCAAATAAACTAACCAACTACACAACCAAACAATTTAACAAACAAGCCATCCATGGTCTGTGGATGGCGGGTGTCGGGTGCTACTAAACACCGTCTGCATCCTAGTATATATATATAACAAGAAAAAGAATTTTAGAGTGAGAAATTCTCACCGATAGCTATCCAATACCATGACTCTTCATTGATAGAAATCTTCTTCGTTCTCGCCGTTTTGTCACTTTCGTTGCCCGTAGCCACTATATATATAAAAATCACATTTTCACTTCGCTATTCAATATATAAAAATCGAATTTTTACTTTGCTATTCAATATATAAAAATCAAATTTTTACTTTGCTATTCAATATATAAAAATCATATTTTTAATTTGCTATTCAATATATAAAAATCGAATTTTTACTACGCTATTCAATATATAAAAATCATACCTTTTTAATTTATAAAAATCATTCCTTTATATTATATAAAAATCACTTCTATATATTTATAAAAATTCAAACCTTTTGTTTTCAAAAATCAAAATTTTCCTCATCAAAGATCTAGACTTTCTTTCTACAAAAATCTATTCTTTTTCTTTAGAAAAATACAATCTTTTTCTAATTAAAAATCATATATATTTTTATTTCTTATGAAACCATATACGTTTTTCCACATATATATATATATAATAAGATTGAATTTTTATAGGATGTTTTACATAATAAAAATCACATTTTTATCCTCACCAAAATAAGTAAAAACAGAAATACAAACTCACCATCATTTTCCTAACGTCGAAGGAACCCAAATCAGTGAAGAGGGGAGCATCAACATTCGATTGAAGGAGGATTTTCAAATCGAAGAAGGAAAAGAGAAGCGGGGTGGTCGGAGAACGACTGGTGAGGTCCGGCGATTGTCGTCGCTGGCGGGGCTCCTGGTGGGCTGCGGCGCTGTCCGGCGTGGGAGGATTTGGGGGCGGTGATGGCCTGGGGCGGAGGCGCAGCGCCTTGGCACAGCGGCGGGATCGATTCGATCGCGAGTCCCCTTTTTTTCTTTTTTTATTTTCATCTGAAATCGATTGAAGGGGGGGGGGCAGAGGGAAGATAAGGGTTTTATATTTTTTTTTTAATTATTTTATTATGAACAAGTTGACTTTTACATACGACCTCAAAACGAGGCCCACTGCCTGTCGTCCATAGCGTTTTACCCCCATTCCGAACACAATGGGATATGTATCGTAAGCTGATTTGATCGTTTCGATCTGTTTTCGTCAAAATCAACATATAACTCTATATATTGAATTTGAACACACATTTCAATTTACTGGGGTCACATACTAACTCGAAAAATTCCAGAAAAATATTTTCCAGCTTCGTATTGACGATACGGTCCTAACAAAACTAGTTTCGTCGAATCCTGAGACCGTTGGAAAAATGGCCATTTCCCAGTCGATTAAAATCAACTGAAACTGGTTAAACGTGTTTTCCTTTGCCACGCTCACATATTGATTCAAAAAATTATGAAATTTGGAATCTAGCAATAACTTGACATCACGTATCCAACAAAAGTGTTTTCGTCGAAATCCGAGGTCGTTTGCAAAATTTCCATTTTTAAGGGCCTGGATTCCATAGCGACTATTCAGAATTTTCAACTGGACATATCTTTTGATCCCCGCTATGAAATTTTGATTTTTCGGATTCGTTGGAAAGATATCCCCAATTAGATCCTATGATTTTTGGTTTCGTTAAAATCCGGATTGTTTGGCACCCGGTACATTCAATTGAAGTTTGAAATCGAACTACCGCGCCATTTTCAATTCTATTTATAATTATATATAATTATTTATATTCTAACGACGACGCGTATAAATATATACGTTCAAATTATATTCAAAATAAATTTTCGTCGATATTATTTAAAATAATCTATTTTAAATATTCAAAATTCATTAAAATTGCCAAAATAAAAATTTTAAACTGGCTCGGATTTTCGGGTTATTACACTCTTGGCTTTTTCTTTTTCTTTTGGATTAGAGGGGGCCGTGGGAGGCTATTTGAAATATCCCGATGCTCCCGTTACAAGGGAGGTTATGGCGAAATTTCCGGAAATTTAAGGAGTCAGAATATTTTTAAGAAATTTTGATAGTTAGAAATCAATATATCAAAATATATATTGAATTCGATAAGGAAACGAATTTAAAATAGAATATTGTAAACAAAAAGGAAATCGATAGGCGGGTAATAGAAAGAGAAACATATATACATTTAAAAATGAATAATTGGTTTTTAAAATGTTGATTTTTCGAGGTAAGTGGTTTTGTCTGTTTTGAAGTTAGTGATGTTTTCAGACAAGGTCTGAGAGGTAATTTTACCCCAACTTGATTGATTTCATTTTTAATTGATAAACAGCAAGATCCAGTCTCGAAGAGGAGTGTTCGAATAAGAGTTAGTTGAATAAAATAATTTGGGTTGTTGTAACAATGTTCACACAGCATTCATTTTAATCCAAGTGATGGAATTTTGGAAATATTATAGTAAATATTTCCTGAGTTGAATTAAAGTAGTCGGAAAAGAGACAAGTGATTGAGATTGTTTTCAATTACAAATAGAATATATTTTCTAACTATAGAAAATAATAGAAGGCGATATATGGAAATGTTTTCCGAATAGCATAAGAGGCCAAGATGATTATCGAAATTACTTGTTTAACAAATATTAATAGAGAAATAGAGAAGTGAATTAATTAATGAAATATTAATTAACAGGCCCAGTGATTGATTGATGTTATGGATGAATGGATGTTTGTTTGTTTTTCTTCGATAGTTAAATAACCGACTATCGAAGTGTTTGCCAATATCGTTGTCAATATGGAGAGACCGGTTGGATTATTATCTGTGAACCACTCTGTATTGGCAGTAGCGTTGAGAATCAGATTACATGAAGATAATCGAAGAAGGAAAGTGCAAGTCCTTTTTCGATTTATAGAAATTGTGCCTTCGCTTTCGTTCAATCCCAGGATGAACATATATGGACGAATGCCTGACAGAGTATTTCCAATGATCTAATGGGTTGGTCTGTATAAATATATATGGTTGCAACGGATTTATTCCCTTAGCATAACATCCAGAATATTTGTGCAAATCAGTTAGTGATTAACGGATCTGACAATGTGGCATTCAAAGTGATTGTGCTAACAATGAATAGAAAGTAATCGTAGCCTCATGCCTCAACAACCGGGAAATGAAAGTAATTGGGTAGGCAGCATGGCTATGTGGGTCGCTCCCATTAGGTTGTATTATCACCTATCTAGAGATTCATTTAATTTCTTATTCTATTCGATGCTGTCCCATTCGGGAAGCGGTTGCTGATCCCAACCGTTGGTGATATACATTCGATACACTCAAGCGAAATGAGTGGTCGGTCATGTGTGTGCCGGGTTGCAAGTTGTTCTTGTTGAACCCAGTGTATTCTCTCTAGAGATACACTAGCGGAAGGTGGTTCCATACCTTGTCATGTTGGAAATCCAATCTCCAATAAGCGCCCTGCGGTTTTGATAAATTATTATATATGGAGCATGAGATGCACGCGTTCCACTAGATTCTATTTATTTGATGTAGACATTATTATAATATCACCGGATTTTTATATCAAAGAGTTTTGGGTTATAGTAAGGTAAAAACCGTCCATGTTTATGTGTGGGCTGGTCTTACTATTATCTTTTTTTTCGAAAGGATTTTGAAAGTTAAACAAATGGTTGGAGTTTACTAACACCAGTCCCATGATTGACCCAGAGTTTATTTTGTTTTGTTTTCCCTAAAATCTTGGGTGCCCAAATTTGTACAGGCAGTCAAGTTGTTGTGATTTTTCAGATTCACTTGGAAGAGCTGGAAGCAGGAGGCTTCACCAGTTAGCTATAGACTATCATATATTCCGCTGTGAACCATGTTTGTATCTGGAAACAGGTGTTTATAACTGTTCCAGGAATAACTGTTGTGCTCTGATGATGGTATGTATATAAAATTACTGATTTGTATTTCAAAAAGTTATGTTATATAATATATTTTATTCATTCCGCTATGAGTTTGTGATCTTCGTTTCCTTCTATTCTAATATTTCTTTCTTGTTATTTCTCATCCTCTAACTTCTTTTTAATAATGATTCGTATTCCTGTGCAATTTGAGTTGGACGTGTGGTGTTATTAGTCAACTCAAATAGCACGGATTTGCGGGCTACTATAGTTGGTATCAAAGCTTAGGTTGAGCGAATACCTAGGCTTTGGTGGAGTGTGCTCATTAGAGATAGGGTCAGTAGAGCCCTAGAATGAGTTGAGTGTATATATACGAGAGAGCGTATTTGTTAATTGATATAAAAATTATTTTATATTGTGTTGGATAGTCTGTTGAGTGGTTTATGAATTCTGATCAAATCGTGGGATGCCACGAAGTCGATAGGAATTTCTAAATACTTGAATAGAAAATTTCGACATGATATTGTTTTAAAGTGGGTAAATGAAATAATTTTACCTAATATTCTATTTTGATATAGAAGGAATAATTTTCTGAAATTATAGTAATATATGGATGTGTTGGTTGTTATAATTATATTCAAATAAGATTATAAAAATGAATTGGTTATATATAACCAAATATAAATTTGTATGTGAATCAAATATACAAATGATAAGGATTAAAATCAAATTCAAACCAGAATTTGAAATTTAAATCCTAGGAAGTTGGAAATAACTTTTTAGAATATATTAAATAATATAGATTTGTTTTGGAAGGATATTTGATTAAAAATCATTTTAGATGGATTTTGAAAGTAATAAAGCACTGAACTCACTTCAGTGGATGGAAAATAATTCTGATGGTGACTGCAGCATCATCAGTGTTCATTTTCGAGATTCTAAGTGATGAATTGCTACCTTAGAAAAGTTCTTGGTCGAAATTTGTTTGAAGGAAAACTAATTGGTTTGAAAATTCAAATGTTTTGAATTTGAAATGGAAATAAATATATATGTACATATTTATGTGATTTCAGAAGGATTTGAAATGAAAACCCAGAAATTGAATTCTGAAATTTAAATTTAACTTAATAGAGTTAAATGGGTTGAAGCGAATTAATTGATAAAAATCAATTTGAAAGGAATATTAATTGGGTGTGAACGTATTGAATGTAAATCATTCGAATAGAATGAATGTGAATATATATGATGTATAATAAGAGAGAAGACCAAAAGTTTTGGTGGAATTAAATTTGTTGAATTATGAGGAGGTGAGTTTCAACATAAAGGAGTTTTGAAAAGTTAATGGGTTTATAGTATTTTTCCTACCTTAGCAATTTCGAGGACGAAATTATTTTAAGGGCGGAAGAATGTAACGACCCGGATTTTGGTCAATTTATTTTAAATATTTAGTATGGTTTTAAATATTGAATTTATAATATAAATGGTATTTTATTGGGTTATCAATTAAATAATCGAAATACGATAATTATCGAAATACGAGAACTGAAATAATTTAATTCAAAGACAAAACTGAATCGAAACGGTTTAGATTATCAATATATATACTATTTAAATATGAACGATGATAATAGATATTTATTGTTGAAGAAATTATTTATTTTGAATTTAAATTTAAATTGATTTAACATGGCTATTTTAAATATACGTTCAAATTAAATTGTATAATCTATTTCGTTGAATTCAAAATAGCGTTATAACATTTATAACGACGGTCGGTACGCTAAAATAGCGGTTCATAGTTTTTAATTGTGAACCCCGAGATATTTGATCAGTGGATAGGCTCGAAATCAAATCGATATCCATATGAAAAGAAATAAAAATCTCTATATATCGAATCGTAATTAAATACTAATCAAATCGATTTAAAATTTGATATCTAATCAAATTTATTAGGAAATCTTTTTAAATTAAATAGAAGATTTGTTGTGTACGTTAGATCCTCCTCCATCTATATAAACGCAACCTTCTCTCATTTTAGAGAAAAGAAAAAAAATCGAACTTCAGGAAGATATAAAAGGAATGACTTAGCCTTTCTTTTCTTAAACCATACCAGAAAATCCCTCTTCATGAAATCGAAATTCATTTTTCCCTCTTCTAAGTCATTTCCGTCCAAATCAAAACCAGAAAAAAAAATGGCCGACCTCTTCCTAATCCCTCTCTTTCCTATTTTGATAATCCCTAAAGCTTCAGTAAATAAGAATGGCTCCTTCCCAATTTGATTTAAAATCGCGAGATAACCCTGAAGCTCGCCGTTTGGGGTTGAAGCGCTTGCGGTTTAGGAAAAGACGAGGGGTTGTCGTCCTGAGTTGGTTTTGAGCTCGATAGTGGGGTTTCCGAGAATATTGACGAGTGCGATGCTGAAAGCAAAGTAGAGTTTGTCGAAGTCGTTCTGTGAATTTGGAGTATGATGGTGACTAAGCAGGATTTCAGAGTGCGGTTGACCGCAGGTCCCAGGTTGACCGCAGGTCCCAGGTTGACGCTCAGATGAAATCGAAGCAGGCAATGGTGGTTTTTGGGCTTGCGAGTTGCTGAAGCAGGTCTGGTGGATCCGACGTTTTGACTGGAGAAAGGCGTTGAGGTGGCTGCTTGACTGGACAGTGGGGTTCTAGGGGTTGAACTGACTTGGTCAGTGTCTGCAGTAGTATGAGGTCGAAGCTAGAGGGGGTAGCAGTGATGAATTGAGAAAAAGCAGGGACTTTAGTATGGTAAAAATCAAAGTTTAGATAATTAAAATGCATAGTTAACTTAAGTGTTTATATTAGTGTAAAGTAACATTAATTTAAAAGGGCATGGAAATTTGTTTATATACAATTCAAAGTATATTAGTTTTTATATATATCCTATAAATGAAAAGTTTAATTCATTGAGATTCAGGAAAGAATATATAGCTTATATAAAGTACAGGTTTTTATACTATATTGGATTTATACAAGGTTATAATCATGGTTAGATATTTAATTTAAAATGATTTGTGATGCTTAAATTAAATGGTAAAAGGAGAATATATATATATAGGAAATTTATTTATTTGTTTAAATAGTTAATAAATAAATGTTAATCAGTAAATTTAAATAAATTATCATAGGTGCGAATTCATTCGAGAAGATTCGTAGTCGATGATTGAGAAATAAACAGGATATTCGACAGCTAAAACCACTGTGAGTAAATCTCACTCACCTTTTATTTAGAATTATTTTTATTCGTTAAAAATAATTGTTTGATGCTTGTTTGAAATGCTTTCTGGTTGATTTAAAAATATTAGTTATTTAGGGTTGACTATTATATATATATATATATATATATATATATATATATTGGTTTGGTGATTGGATTGTTGCCGCAGTATCATTAGCGGATGACCCTACGCCCACGTATATAAGTGGATCCCCTTTTATACCGTGATATCCTGCCTCGAAGCAGGATGGGTATTATTATGTTGACTAACGTCTGTAGATTCAGGAAAACTGGTTGGAGGGATCCAACTGGATTCCTCAAAATATATTATCTGTTTGTTTGTTTGCACCTATACTGTCATACTGATGTGTTAGAAACCTTGTCAATTAAAATTGGTTGCTTGATTATTTGAAATATCACTGGGCTTAAATGTTGATATTTTAAAAATATCGAAAAAGGAAATTTCCAGCGTTAAAAGGAAAAATCCTATTTTTTGACAATAGAATTGAAATTTTGAATAGATCAAAAGTATTAACTTGTTTTAAAAATATATAACAAATAGTTCTTTTATAAACAAAGTTATAACTGAAGTGAAAAGAATTATCATTGGATAATTCATAAGTATAAATACAAGTGGAATTTAAACAAAAGGGAATTCAAATTTAGAATTTGGATATAGAAATTCAAATGGAAATTTGAAACAGAAAATTTACGTAGAACTTGAAATAGAATTTCAAAATAGAATTTCAAAAATAGAATTTGAAATTGACTTTGAATATAGAATCCATATAGATTTGAATATAGTAATTCGAATGGAGTTTGAAAATAGTTTTGAATATAGAAATTCAAATGAAGTTTGAAATAAAATTTGAATTCAAAGGAATTGAAATAGAATTCGAATTTAAAGGAATTCAAATAGAATTTGAATTCAAAGGAACTCAAATGGATTTAAATAAAGAAAGTTCAAATGAAATTTAAAATATAGAATTTGAATATAGAAAAAGTGAAATTGGAAAATGTGTTGGAAAGAGAAATCAAATGAAGTTTAACTATAAAATTTGAAAATAGAATCCAAATAGAGTTTAAATATAGAATTTGAATAAGAGGAATTTAAATGGAATTTGAATAGAAAATTCAAATGGAATTTAAACTGTGGAATTTGAATAGAGAATTCAAATGGAATTTAAAATATGGAATTTGAATATAGGATTCAAATAGAAAATTCAAAGGGAATTTGAATATAGAAATTCAAATGGAGTTTGAATATATGAAATTCAAAGGAAATTCAAATATAGAATTTGAACGTAGAAATTCAAATGGGATTTGAATAAAGGAAATTCAAATATACAAATTCAAATAGAATTTTATAATAGAAGCGAATTGAAATTTGAATATAGAATTTCAAATAGAAGTGAAATATATCGGAAATACTATGTTGAAGTAGGAAAAATTTTATTTGATATATTAAAAATATATCAGAATGAAGTGGAATTTATTATAGATGAAGTTTAAAATGTTTATGTTTATAAATATAATTAAAACGAACTTGTCGCAGCGTTGCAGTTCATAAATTGGCGTTTCGAACTTCTGTTGAGTATACAGAACTCAATTGAAGTCGGAATTCTTTGAAACAAGAAACGTCAGGACCGATCTGATAATAGTTTTCTAATGAAAGAGAAAAATCTGGATTTCGTCGAATAGAATTTGAGCTATGTCAAAATCAAATTTTCAGAAAAGCAGCGCCATAACCATTTAAAAAAACCATAATGGTTTATTTAATTTTATAAAAGGATTTTAAGCGAATAAAATCCGAATTTCTATTTAGAAAATTTCAGATTTAGAGTTTTAGATTATATGTGAACTCAGGTGGAGTAATGAATTGATTTTTGAAACTGAAATCAGATTTTTGATTTACTGAATAGAATTAACTAATTTGAATAGAAATTAGTTAATGAGATTTTGAATGGATATTAGGCTTCGAATAAGTGAATTCGATTTGGAAATTCATATTCGAAATCGAAAAGGCAACTAGAATTGAAATTGGAAATTTGAGTTGGTTATGAGAGTGTTAAATATTTGGTTTGAATATGTTATGTTCAAACAAAGAAGTGAAATAGGCAAAATAGCTAATTAAAGAATAAATGGGTGAAACTGAATTCAAACGAATGGATCGAGTTGAATTGAATTGAAAACAGGTGAGCATGTGTTAGACAGGTATGGGATGAAGTATATGAAGATTTTAATTTATGTGCCCGACAAAAAGGTACACGTTTAAATTCATATATGTGATTTTATTCGCCGTATCGGCAAGCCGCTTGGCTTTTTCTTTTTCTTTTGGATTGGAGAGGTCCATGGGAGGCTATTTGAAATATCCCGAAGCTCCCTTTACAAGGGAGGTTATGGCGAAATTTTCCGGAAATTTAAGGAGTTAGAATATTTTTATGAAATTTTGATAGTTAGAAATCAATATATCAAAATATATATTGAATTCGATAAGGAAACGAATTTAAAAAGGAATATTGTAAACAAAAAGGAAATCGATAGGCGGGTAATAGAAAGAGAAACATATATACGTTTAAAAATGAATAATCGGTTTTTAAAATGCTGATTTTTCGAGGTAAGTGGTTTTGTCTGTTTTGAAGTTAGTGATGTTTTCAATCAAGGTCTGAGAGGTAATTTTACCCCAACTTTATTGATTTCATTTTTAATTGATAAACAACAAGATCCAGTCTCGAAGAGGAGTGTTCGAATAAGAGTTAGTTGAATAAAATAATTTGGGTTGTTGTAACGATGTTTACACAACATTCATTTTAATCCAAGTGATGGAATTTTGGAAATATAACAGTAAATATTTCCTGAGTAGAATTAAAGTAGTCGGAAAAGAGATAAGTGATTGAGATTGTTTTCAATTACGAATAGAATATATTTTCTAACTATAGAAAATAATAGAAGGCGATATATGGAAATGTTTTCCGAATAGCATAAGAGGCCAAGATTATTATCGAAATTATTTAGTTAACAAATATTGATAGAGAAATAGAGAAGTGAATTAATTAATGAAATATTAATTAACAGGCCCAGTGATTGATTGATGTTATGGATGAATGAATGTTTGTTTGTTTTTCTTCGATAGTTAAATAACCGACTATCGAAGTGTTTGCCAATATCGTTGTCAATATGGAGAGATCGGTTGGATTATTATCCGTGAACCACTCTGTATTGGCAGTAGCGTTGCAAATCAGATTATGTGAAGATAATCGAAGATGGAGTGAAGTGCAAGGCCTTTTTCTATTTATAGAAATTGTACCTTCGGTTTCGTTCAATCCCAGGACGGACATATATGGACAAATGCCTGACAGAGTATTTCCAATGATCTAATGGGTTGGTCTGTATAAATATATATGGTTGCAACGGATTTATTCCCTTAGCATAACATCCAGAATATTTGTGCAAATAAATTAGTGATTAACGGATCTGACAATGTGGCATTCAAAGTAATTGTGCTATCAATGAATACAAATTAATCGTAGCCTCAGGCCTCAACAACCGGGAAATGACAAAAATCGGGCAGGCAACATGGCTATGTTGGTCGCTCCCATTAGGGTGTATTATCACCTATCTAGAGATTCATTTAATTTCCTATTCTATTCGATGCTGTCCCATTCGGGAAGCGGTTGCTGATCCCAACCGTTGGTGATATACATTCGATACACTCAAGCGAAATGAGTGTTCGGTTATGTGTGGGCCAGGTTGCAAGATGTTCTTGTTGAACCCAGTGTATTCCTCTCTAGAGATACACTAGCGGAAGGTGGTTCCATACCTTGTCATGTTGGAAATCCAATCTCCAATAAGCGCCCTGCGGTTTTGATAAATTATTATATATGGAGCGGAAATGCAAGCGTTCCACTAGATTCTATTTATTTGATGTAAACATTATTATAATATCACTGGATTTTTATATCAAAGTGTTTTGGGTTATAGTAAGGTAAAAACCGTCCATGTTTATGTGTGGGCTGGTCTTACTATTATCTTTCCTTTCGAAAGGATTTTGAAAGTTAAACAAATGGTTGGAGTTTACTCACACCAGTCCCATGACTGACCCAGAGTTTATTTTGTTTTGTTTCCCCTAAACTCTTGGGTGTCCAAATTTGTAAAGGCAGTCAAGTGGTCGGGATTTTTCAGATTCACTTGGAAGAGCTGGAAGTAGGAGGCTTCACCAATTAGCTATAGATTATCATATATTCCGCTGTGAACCATGTTTGTATCTGTAAACAAGTGTTTATAACTGTTCCAGGAATAACTGTTGTGCTCTGATGATGGTATGTATATAAAGTTACTGATTTGTATTTCAAAAAGTTATGTTATATAATGTATTTTATTCGTTCCGCTGTGAGTTTGTGATCTTCGTTTCCTTCTATTCTAATATTTCTTTCTTTCTATTTCTCATCCTCTAACTTCTTTCTAATAATGATTCATATTTCTGTGCAATTTGAGTTGGACGTGTGGTGTTATTAGTCAACTCAGATAGTATGGATTTGCGGGCCACTATTGTCTAATTATATTATAATTATAATCGAGCTCGAAATGGTGCGACATTTCACAATTTGGCGATTCGAACTTCAACCGAATATATAGGGTCCGTTTTAAGTCGGATTTCAATGAAACAAGAAACGTTCGGAGCTGGTGAAGTATATTTTTCTAACGGAAGAGAAAAATCGAGATTTAGTCATGTAGATTTTGATTTATGTCCAAATCAAATTTTAAAATAGTAGCTATGGAATTCCTTTACAATTTATAATGATTTATAAACGGATTTAAATATAAATTGAATATTAATATAACTGGGAATTTAGAAATATCGAGTTAGAAATTCATATAGGAATATTCTGGAGCTGTATGATATTCTATGTGAATTTATACGATAATATTTATTTATAAATATTTAATTTAATTATTTTTAAATATATTTATATATTTAAATGGGTTATTTAGAGCTTTAAAAATAGCCAGTTTTCCAAATGACCTCCGTTTTCGATGAAACCAATTTTGTTGGATCCGTAATATTAAATTATTGTTAGATTTCAGTTTCCGTAATTTTTGGAGTCGGTGTGTGGCCGTATGGATTTTTATTGTGAAAAACAATTGACAGTTTGATGGTTAAAAATATGGTGTGTGAGCAAACAAAGTCGGAATTCGACGAAACCAGTTTCATTGGGTCTGTAATGTCAAACTCTAGTTGTATGTCTAGTTTCATGATTTTTGGATATAATGTGGGATCATAGGAATTTTTAGAAGACAAATAAAATTACGGTAATGATATAAATTGATAAAATAAATTATTTGGCTTATCATATAAGCTATCAAATGCTATAAATAAGCCTACCCACCCTTCTAAACCTAGAATTTATTCTTCAATAGTCAACTTCTTTCTCAGCCGCCACAGAAAAATTGGAAACGTGAAATCCATTGTTTCAAAAATTCATACAAATCAAAACAAATTCTTATAAATCAAAGTGTATACATATATGGATTCAGCGATGCAAAAGCTTCATTTCCGTATGCTTCACTTTGGGTTCAACGTCAACAATTTACACGGGTCTGAAATGTACGCGAGCCAGGGTTCCACGATTTTGGGTTTTGGGAGCAATGATTCTCGAATTCAATGCTAGTATCGAGTTCGTCAGGAGGAGAGGCTTCAATTGTGGAAGTTGGATGGGTTTCCGTCTGGAAAATTGTCGCTCGAACACTGTGATGTGCCACTTGCTGCTAACGACGGACTTGGATTCAATGGCAGCGAGTTCGAAATGAAAAGGGTGGGGAGGCCGAGCTCAAAACGAGGAGGAGAATGGTGCGATCATTGTTGGAATTCGTGAAGAAATAGTGCGATTTCTGAAGTTTTGAAAATGGAGATTTCAAAGGAGAAGGTCGCGATAATATTTGGGGAAGAAGGATTGGAGTATTGTGCGAGTTCGTGAATTTGGGTATAGGCTGAAGGAGAATTTGATGAGGATCGAAGTGGTGAAGTCGGTAGTTGTTTTAGTGGAGAAACGAGATGTTAAAGGGAAAAACAAAATGGAGATTTCAAAGGAGCAGGTCATGGCAAGTATTTTGGGGAAGAAGACTTGGTGCGGATCTGGGTTTGAGAGTGGATGGGCCGGGGAAACAAATGGTAAAAGCCCAATTGATTAAAAGGAAAGTAAAGTTTAATTTTTATTGTAAATAGTACAAACTTATAAAATGATAAGTTCTTCATACATTATCAGAATTTCATGAAGAAAGATTCGTCGGGATCGTATGGACAGCGGCTGCGCAATGGAACTGACTGGGAGTAAATTGGAGCTCGTTACAATTTATAGTGAAATAAATTGTCCAATTAGAATCGATGATAATTTATCATTATTTAATGATAAATTACCAGTGTGAGTAAAACTCACCAACTCTACCAGTTCATATTTTTATAACGTATATTTAGAACTGATAATGATGATTGATTGCTGTTTACTGTTTGGTTGAACTGCTAATTGATTGGTTGAAAATATCGATATAGTTATATATATACACACACATAAATCGTTAATTTTATATTGATTCTGTTTAGCAGAATATTTCATATTGAAATAAAATCGATGTTAATTATATTGTTTAACATCTGTGATGCAGGGAAACATGTTGGAGGGATCCAACTGGATTCCTCAATATTTATAATACTGTTCTTTTCATATATTATAATATATGATGTGGTATAAAATCTGTTGTTGATTACATGTGTTTAAATGATATCGATCATGGTTATTTGGTATTTTAAATATCGTAAGAAATACTGGGATGTAGAAAAGGGGATTTTCAAAGTGTATTTTGAAAATAAATTATTTATATAAAATCAATGGATTTTTTATAAAAAGGGAAAATAAATTTGATAAAGCAAAATAATTATAAAATCCAAGGATTTTATAAAAGAAATATTTATTTAGAAAATAAATAGAAATACAAATGGGAATATTTATTTAGAAAATAAATAGAATTGAAAAGGAATATTTCTTTGTTAAACAAATAATTATGAAATGAAAGGATAATTATAAAAACGAAAGGGTTTTATAAAAGGAAATAATTATAAAAATAAAAGAGTTATTGAATTGAGTTAATTAATTAGAGTTAATCAAATAGAGTTAGTTAATTAGAGTTACTCAAATAGAGATAAAGGAGTTAATCAAATATAGTTTATTCGAATAGAGTAAAAGGAGTTAATCAAATGGATTTATTCGAAAGGAGTTAATCGAAAGGAGTTAATCGAATAGAGTTATTGAAGGAAAGAGTAAATTGATAGAGTTAACTGATTAGAGATAATCGAGTTAGAGTTAATTAAAAGGAGTTAATCGAATTAGAATTAATCGAATTAGAATTAATTGATTAGAGATAATCGAGTTAGAGTTAATTAAAAGGAGTTAATCGAGTTGGAGTTAATCGATTAGAGTTAATCGAATTAGAATTAATCGTTTAGAGATAATCGAATTAGATTTAATTAAAAGGAGTTAATCGAGTTGGAGTTGATCGATTAGAGTTAATCGAATTAGAGTTAATTGATTAGAGTTAGTCGAGTTAGAGTTAATTGAATAGAGTTAATCGAATAAGAGTTAGTCGAATAATAGTTATTCGAATAAAGTTAAATGAATTAGAGTTAGTCGAATTAGAGTTAGTCGGGTTAGAGTTATTCGAATATAATTTATACGAAAGGAGATTTTCGAATATAGTTTATTCGAAAGGAGATTATCGAATATAGTTCATTCGAAAGAAGATTATCGAATATAGTTTATTCGAAAGCAGATTATCGAATATAGTTTATTCGAAAGGAGTTAATCGAATATAGTTTATTCCAAAGGAGTTAATCGAATATAGTTTATTCGAAAGGAGTTATCGAATATAGTTCATTCGAAAAGGAGTTATCAAATAGAGATGATTCGAAAGAGAGTTATACGCTGAAATTCGATTATATCGAATTCGGGAAAGTACACTTTCCGTTTTTAATCAAGATTTAATGATTTATTTATAAATTTCCTATTTAGCTATTTAGTCAAATTAAGGAATAAAAGTTATATTTTGAAGCTAGATGTTTCAGAAGTAGTGATTATAATGCTATAGTTATAATCAGTGTTTTCGATAAAGAAGTGGATTCGTAAATAGAATCTGAGAGTTACGTAAGGAAGTTGTTAAAGATTTAGATGGTGAACTTTGTCTATTTCGAAGTTAAAAATGTTGTTCAGTTAATGTCTAAGAGGTAATTATACCCCAACTGGATTGACTTCGTTTTTAACTAAGGAATGGTTAAGGTTCGACAATGAAGATTGGTTAAGTGAATTTAGTTAATTAGTGTAAGGTTTTGAGTTGGCATAGCGATGTTTTATTTAAACATCAGGTTAAATCCAAATGTAGGAGTGTAATAACCCGGAAAATGTGAACCAATTTAAAATTTTTAAAATTGGTTATTGTCAAAGAATTTGAACAATTGAAATAGCAAATTTCAATAAAGTAATGAATTGGAGATAGTGAGGCAGTTTGGAAATTTGAATACAAACTTTGTTTGACTGTACCGGGTGGAAAATATAACATATATTAGTGAAATCAAAAATATTTAAATCTGTTTATGAATACCTTTCTAACGAATCTAAAAAATCGAAGTTTCATAACAAGAATCAAAAGTTATGCCCAAATGAATTTTCAGAAAGGTCGCTATATAGAATATATAGCCCTTGAAAATAGATATTTTGCATACGACCTCGGAATTCGACGAAACCACTTTTGTTGGATTCGGGATGTCAAACTATTGCTAGTTTTCAAATTTCATAATTTTTGAAGCTAGTATGTGAGCGGGGCAAAAGAAAATGTGATTGGCCAATTTCTGTTAAAATGGGTCGACCTGAAAATGGACATTTTGCTTATGATCTCAGAATTCGACGAAACTGGTTTTGTTGGGACCGTATCGTCAAAACAAAGCTAGATTTATTTTTCTGGAATTTTTCGATTCAGTTTGTGGCCCTGGCAAATTGAAATGTATGTTCAAATTGAATATTAAATGTTTTATACTTTAATTTGAAAGATAACCGACTGTAACAGTCGAATTGGCCAACGAAACATATCCCATTGTGTCCAAAATGGGGGTAATTAGCTAGGGGCGACAGTCGTTGGGTTGAAATTGGTGTACGTTTGTTTAAAAGGATATTTTGGGAATTTAAAATTTAAATATAATAGGAAATATCCTCTATTTTCTCTCTCTTCTGAAATTAGTCAAACCCCCCTACGACGAACGACGGAAACCACTCCAGAGCTTCCAGACCCGATCGCCGCTGCCACAAGCATTTTCGCTACCCCCTCCAGTTGACTTTTCCGTTCGTCTTCCTCCCCTCTTTCAATCAATACAACCCTCGACTGAAATCATTTAGTATTTGCGTCGTTCTACCTCGAGGAAGTCCGCACCTTTGGAGCGCCGTCGAGCATCAGAGAGGCCATCGAGTTGAGTGCCACCACAGGCGCTGCAAAGCCTGTTCGAAGCTCTTCGACGTTGCAGCATCCGATCATGACGAAACAACATGGATCGATCGTGAATCTAAAACCTAGTTTCGAAGGTTTGCAAAACATTCTGGTTTGAAATTTCTGAATTGAAAATAACACTTTTAAGTGTTGCAAAACTTTGAAAAATCATATCTTTTTAGTGTGTTAACGAAATTCGATGAAACAGGAAACATCGGGACCGCAGGGAGGTTCTCTACCATCTAGCAGAAGCCGTGGATTTTTCTGATGTACATACTATTTTTAGCACTTCAAAAACCAATGTGAGGAATCTAAATTAAATTGCGTGAATGGAATCGTGTTGTATAAATTATATAAGCGAAGTGTAAATTATATACGCATTGTATACCTCATGTACATGTGTTGTATAAGTTATATTAGCGATGTATAAATTATACAAGCGTTGTATGAAACATATATGCTTTGAATTGTGATGATATGCAAGTGAATTATAGAAATAATATATATATATATATACACACACACACACTCCCCTCGTCCACAGACCATAGACGATATTTATTGCTTGTGATTGGCGTGATATTATATGGTATGACGAATGGTTGGAAATAATTGTTTGTGGTTGATATTGTGGTTGAAAAATACCTTTGAGGTTGAAATATACCTTTGTGGTTGAAAATACCCTCTTGTGGTTGAAACAAATTAGAATAGGAATGTGGAAATGAAAATAAAACATGTCGCCGGCGTGCGAACTAGATGCATGATCCCCATTGTCAAAAACCGCGAGGTTTTAAGGTAGAGCGAGGAGCTGTACTAGGGACGGTCCCGGTTTTAACTACCCTGCCATTATGTTGCCGAAATTTTCTGAAATATTCGTGTGTTAGAATAATTTTCATTTGTTGAAATTAATTACATATAGAGAAAATTCATGTGTTGAGTTGAAATTCATTCGTTGAGTTGAAATTCATGTGTTGAATATTATTCGAATTTTAAATAAATAGATTTAACGATAAAAATCACATTTTTATATATATACAAACTATAGAGAATATTCATGTGTTGAATTGAAATTCATTCGTTGAGTTGAAATTCATGTGTTGAATATTATTCGAATTTTAAATAAATAGATTTAACGATAAAAATCACATTTTTATACATATATGAACTATAGAGAATATTCATGTGTTGAATTGAAATTCATTCTTTGAGTTGAAATTCATGTGTTGAATATTATTCGAATTTTAAATAAATAGATTTAACAATAAAAATCACACATATATATATATATATATATATATATATATATATAAACTATAGAGAATATTCATGTGTTGAATTGAAATTCGTTTGTCGAGTTGAAATTCATGTGTTGAATATTATTCGAATTTTAAACAAATAGATTTAACGATAAAAATCACATTTATATATATATATATATATAAACTATGGAGAATATTCATGTGTTGAATAGAAATTCGTTCGTCGAGTTGAAATTCATGTGTTGAATATTATTCAAATTTTAAACAAATAGATTTAACGATAAAAATCACATTTATATATATATATATAAACTATGGAGAATATTCATGTGTTGAATTGAAATTCGTTCGTTGAATCGAAATTCATGTGTTGAATGTTATTCGAATTTTAAAATAAATTGAATAGACAATAAAAACTACATTTTTATTGTGAATAGGAAGTGTTAAAAACATTCACATGTTGAATAAATATTTTTGATGAGAAAAATATTTCTTTTATCATGCATACGCTTTGATAAAAATACACACGTGTTGAAATAAATATTATTTTGCTAGAAATATTATTATTAGCTTTGTTCTGCATATATATATACATGCGTTGAACGGGGGAAATGGATTAGCTGTAGAGTAAATAAATTATTTGCGTGCTCGACAAATAGGTAAGCCTTGATGAGTTGGCTGCGCAATTTTATTTTTATATCAACTCCTGTGAATGCCATTGGATGCAGAGTGCTGGTTATTCTGTGTGAAATAATAAACATCACCATAGATTAGTAACAATTAATTTTGAACTACACTACATGGCATACTCCTTGATGATAGGCATACTTCATCATATTCCACATAAGCATTTGGAGCTTGTGTGACGAGGTGGAAGATTTACCATACGAGCGAGAGGCTTGTATGGCGATGATTATATACTACAGGTTGAACTGATGACTGATATGGACTATATAAAATATAACGATAAATTTCCAGATTAATAAAAACCCGACACGGGTCTGGAGTTGACAATAATCACGTCTCTCTAGTCATTAGATACGACACATGGACTATTTATTCCCACACGGGACGAGGTGACGAGGATTTATCCTCTAGAGTAATTAAAAATACACGCTCCCTCAGGCTTGACAGGGTGACGAGAATTTATTCTCTGGAGTTATTATCTATACACGCTCCCCTGTAAACACCAGAATATATCACTATAAATATGTGGATGCTTTATAGGATTTATTGGGTACCTAACACGGCCCAATAAATTTCCAAACCTCTTCCCGTACAAAGGAGGTTATGGCGAAATTTTTCGAAATATAAAGGCGTTAGTGAAATATTTGAAGTGAAAACGATGTTGAAATTAATGAATGAACTATATTTAAAATAAAAGAATGAACTGTATTTATATATATAAATATAAATAGAATTGGAAAGGAATCGAAGCCGTGCTGTTCGTGTTTTGAAATCGTAATTTGAATCGATTAGTACGAGAAATCCGACCATCGGATTTTCCCGAAATCGCAACCGCTGGGTTCGCCTTGCAAATATCCTTCCAACGGCACCAACTTTATAAAAATCCAACGGTTGGATTGTCTGGAATGTTTAATTCAAATTAGGGAAAAACAGCGCCAGAATCGTTTATATTTATATATAAATATAAATATAATTAAATTAAATCGAATAACGATGCTGCAGTTCGAATTTTGAAACCGTAACTTCAAACGACTAGTGTGGAAGATCCGACCGTCGGATTTTCACGAAACTGGAACCGTTGGGTTCGCTTTGGGAATATCTTCCAAGTGATATAGACATTGTAGAAATCCAACGGTTAGATTTTCCGATATGTGCAAAACAAATTAGGGGAAAAACAGCGCCAGTGCCACGGCACGACCTGAAACGTTGTTTAATTAAATATGGCCATTTTTAAATAAATAAAAATGGCGAAAAATCGTTAAAAATATTATAAGCAACATGGATTGGAAATAAACCAGTTTGGCTTGATCTGCTTGATATTTGATGGTTGTATGTGTTTGACACGAAAATTATACTAAAGAACTGAAATGTGAATGTCGAATAATATAATCATGGAAAGAATTGATTTGAATTCTAATTACGTGAATTATTTGAAAAGGCGAGCTAACCCTCATTTCAAATAATTGATCGAACGCTTCGAATTGGGAAATACAAAGACAATTCAAGACCGACGATCTTCGTATCGGTTGGATGGGCGCTATTGAGGTTCCTGATTGGAGTAGTTACCGTGAGGGAACGGAAGTAGTAGCCGTCTGAACGTGTGTGTTGATTGGACGGATATACGAGGAATTTGACGCCTCCGGTTTCGTTCAGAACCAGAACGGACTTGTAAATGGACTGTGTGTCTGACATTGGATTTTGTTCTATACTGATTAATCTCTGTTAAATATATATCTGTTTGGCAGCGGAGAATTTATTCTTTTGCTTAACGCTCTTCTCTGAGACGTACGAGCTCATAGGTTGTATATCGATGGAAATCAGTCGTATGGAGTGGATTGCCTATGTGGCATGCCAAGATGCTGTGATCAAGGCTTCTGTTGCAAAGCAAAGTCTTGTGTTTGATGATCAAAGCATGGCCTACGTAGTCTGTCTTTGTGTATAGCGTGGATTCGCGAGCCTCACACCTCGGTATGAGTTAAAAACGGGATAAGGGCTGCAGGGAGAGCACGACGTTTCTTTCTAGCTATGGTGGTGTCAGTGACCTACCAGCCCTGACATTTATATCTACTTTTCACCTATGTGGTTGTTGGAATGCGAGGCGCCTCGATTTTAGGTCCGTAAGGACCAGGAAATGTGTGTTCAGGAATTGCCAATCCTCAAACGTAAGAGAGGACCAGCCCTAAAGCATCCAGGGGTTACCCAGAGTGTGTAGTCCTGAGGCATTTGCTAGAGTGTCTCGAAGCGGAGAGGAGCTTTTCCCTTGCCTCGACTCATGACGGAAATCCAATTTCCAATACGAAATAACGGATTTGATTGCAGAACTAGTATGGCGACATAGTGGTATGGGGCACTTATGCCGTCTATGATTGATATTTATGATGCTATTCGTTTTTGAAACATATTTGCACTAGTAATAATATCAAATAATTTTGCATTACACGTATTAAGCATATTTGGCCATTATAAGGTAAAACTCTATCCTCCGGCTTGCGTTTCATTGTATGATGGGACTTGAGTCTTATAACGGCTTCATTCTTTTTAAAAGCATTGCGCTGTTTTCAAAGAATTTACTTTGTTTTAAATGCACCAGCAATCACTGGAGTAAACCCGTTCCGCGAAAGTGGTGTGGTCCTATGATTTGCTTATTACTGTTGTTTAAACTGTTAAGTAGATTTCTCATACCAGTCCTTATGACTGACTCGTTGTTTGTTTCACTTTGCAAACGCGGGTGCCCTTATTTTCACATGGGCAGTCTAGTTCACAGGTGACAGGTTGTTTTGGTTTAGCACTGTAGTATGGAGTGCATTTTTGGCTCATGGCGAGGCTGACTTCATCGAGATAACTTTGACATTTTCCGCCATTATTGTATCTATATTATGATTCCGCCACAGGCGATGCAGACTGTTTTACTTCCAGTACTTATTATCGTATGTATATGTACCGCCTTCGGCGATGTAGACTGATACCCTTATTATGTCTCACTGTATGTATATATTCCGCCTATGGCGATGGTGACTGAACATTTCCCTTTTATTTACTAAGTTATATCCTACGTTGTGCTATTCTGATGTTGTTACATGTTATGATTCTGCTGTCATACCAATGTAAAATTATTCTATTTATTGTTTTTGCTATTATCTATAGTCTGCTATGATGATTGATATGTTATATTCTGTAACGACCCAGCGGGTTTCGGCCCGAAAATCGACATAAATACCCATACCGTACTCATGCCGACCTTCCAACACCGAAAAAAAAATCACTGGAACGTTAGTAGAAAGAAGTTAGAGGGTGAGATAAGAAAGAAAGAAATATTAGAATAGAAGAAGAAGAAGAACCAACACAACACAGAGCCTCACATCGCAGCGGAACAAAATATAATACAGAAATAACTTTATTGCGAGCTTTAAAATACTTACAATATCAGAGTACATCACACATCTGGACAGTTATAATAATCTGCCTCACACAGCGGAATAGATACTCGGTACAATACGTCTGAACACCTTCAGCCCGTCTCTTCACAGCATTCGATAACCTGAACCTGTACATCCGGGCTAACCCGAGCATTTACAAAAACACCGGGTCAGTCTGGTGAACCAGAGTGAGTAAAACTCGCACAGTATTAAGGTAACACACAACTTGATTTTAAAGTTAAAATCTTTGCAAAGAAAAGGATAATCGTAAGACCAAATCCACACATAAATACGGACGGTTTTTACCTTACGATAACCTAAACCAGTTTTCGAAAACCAATATCTTGATCTGATATTATGATAATGTCTAGATACAAATAATTAACAAATCTAGAGGAATGCTTGCATCTCACGCTCCCCGTATATAGTATACAATCGAAAACCGCGGGCACTTATTGGATATTGGATTTCCAACTTGACAAGGTATGGGACCACCTTCCGCACGTGTATCTCTAGAGGCGAATACACAGGGTTCAACAAGAACGTCTTGCAACCCGGCCCTCACATGACCGACCACTCATTTCGCTTGAGTGTATCGAATGTATATCACCAACGGATGGACTCAAACCACCGTTCCCGAATGGGCAGAATCGATAGATTAAGAAACAAAAGGAATTTCTCTAGATAGGTGATTATACACCCTAATGGGAGCGACCCACTAGCCACGCTGCCTGCCCGATTTTTGTCATCTCCTGGTTGATGAGGCTTGAGGTCAGAACACATCTGATCATCATACACTTTGAATGCCACATCTTCAGATCCTCTGGATATCACTAATTGACGTCCACAAAAAAATACCCTAGTTGGGAGCTACCCAACTATGACACGCTTGAAGAAATCAATGTACATGATCCTTTGGAAATACTCTGTCAGACACTCGTCCATACAAGTCATCCAGGAACAGGATGAACCGAAGGTATTCTCCTACTGCATCTCAATAGGAATCACCCCATGGATCAGTAGCGAGAAGTCCTTGCAACCCGTGGATTTCAACCACGACAGGACCACAGTACATCTCTGGCTGCAGACCAGACATTATTAGCAGTTCTTCCGCTTATGAAGATCCACGGCCTTCAATGCTCCATCTCGACCGTCTTCTGATATCTTCACATATTTGTTGGTCGGAATGGTTTTCGAATATATATTCGATCCTGGTCTTTCCGTACCAACAATCGTGTTGGACAAGTTTGATAGTCGGTGTTTTAACTATCAAAATATACAGTGTTTCAATCATGACAACCTAATGAGTTTACTGGCTCAGTATTCGGCATTACTTGGCCCTTTTAATTAAACAAATGTAAATTCAAACTTCTGCAATCTTCTTGATATGAAAACTATCGTGCTCTCGCTTCTTATTTAACATAACATTATTCTTTAACAAATCCTCTTTTTACTACTTAGGGAAACTTATATCATATTCAATTTGTCTATTTTCACTTTCCTTTTTACCCTTACAACCAATATCCTCCTCAGATAATCCTGAAGTCGTTCAAGTTGGGGTATTTTAATTACCTCTCAGACCTTGATCAACAACGTTCATATCTAAAGATAGATATGAGTTGTAATATAAAACCAATATCTCATCTAATCTCAACGCAAATTCCACTTAACTGTTTTATTCAAAAGTACGGTTCCATAAACTTTCCTCCCTTTTGAAAATCTCTTTCTCTACTATACCATAAATTCTTAATTCATCACTTCTAAATTCTGCCTCTTTTCTTTGCTTAAATTCCCTTTTCAACACTTGTTATACCAATTCGGGGTTTAAATATAAACCCGTTCGTAATTCCCTTTCACCACTAAATTTGATTCTACTTCAAATTTTGAGTACCTTCTAAATGAACCTCAATTAAAAAGTATTTCTCTAAATTATTAAAATAATTTACTTTGGTCGTTAACTACTACCGTAGTTAATTCCTTTATTTAATTTCCCTTTTAAACTCTTATTAAAATTAAACCCATATCATTCGATTTGTTCCTCAATCTTGTACTTATAAATCTGATTAACATCAGAGTTGACTTTATAAAATTGATTAAAATAAATCAAATTTTAAATAAACCATTTATTTATTTCCCCTTTCTATAAACCTTATTTTAAAATAATATGTTCAAATCTATTTCCAGTTTGTAAAAAATAAATTTTATAGGCTATATGTTGCCAGACACTCAACCAATACCACCCATTGGTTTAAACTGCGCAGATGTTGAAATTTCAGTCAACAACCAATACTCATATCAATCATTAGTTCATATATGATAATAATAAATAACGACCATTTAACAGCAATCAATAAACAAAACAATTCAATCAATCCAAACCATTAAACACGTTTGTTTTATAAACGTGACCAACAAGGTAAATTACATTTATTGGAACCAATCGTTAAAATAACGATTTAGTATTTCACTGAATTTAAATGACGGTTTAATTTCATCAGTTCAATCAACCAATAATTTTATAACTAGCAAACAGTCAACCATCAGCAAGCAGAGCATACAAAATAAAAACCCAATTTATATAAAATATAAATGGGAAAATACTGAGTGAGATTAACTCACTTGGATTTAGTCTGGTCGTTAAGCGCTGATTTTTAATTAAATTAAACAACATTTAATTTAATTAAAAATTCTCCTTGCTTCCAGTCTCGCCTGATCATGCTCCATCTCGAAACTCTCATCTCAATGGTCCCCAGGAAACAGACTGTGCTTAAATATGTTGATGTAGGTGTGATATTTTATTAACGACTTTATAAGATAATTTAATTATAAAAATATGGGTTATATAATGAAATTGGGCCTTTACCAATGTTTGTTCGGCCCGCATAAGAGAACCCTCACCTCTTTATTACCTAAACACCATCGGCCATCCCTTTTATCCACAGCCGCTTCAAAAAGCAAACCCTAAATCACCAAAACTTCAAGTCCATGGCCGCCGTATCCTTCCAAAATCAGGTCGTCGTCCTGTACTTTCCGATCTCCATCTCTTCCTTTTACTAAACACCAACTCAATCCCCTTTTCTGCCAAACCCGTGGAATCCAAACGAGCAATACTCCCTCCATATACCCTCAACCCACTTCTGCAACACCCGATGTCACCACAACTCCATCGATCAACCTCCGTCCCTCCCCAGAACCACTACAAACACCCAACAAACAACTCGAGGCTGTTACCCGAAGTTAATCCGAACCCCAATCTTCGGTCTCGAACCAAACCACCAAGAAGTCCATCAGAAAATCTGTGGATCCGAAGCGCATGAATTTTCAGCTCAGATAAGCATATTAAATTTGATTTTTGTTTGCTGTATTTTTTTCGTTTTTGATTTTATAAGTGATTCGAATCCGTTTCTTCTTTACTGCTTGATCTGTATTCATTGTGGAAATTGTGGAATGCGTGGACAACTATATATATAGTTGTGGTTGATCGATTTGTAAAAATCATAGACTTTATCTTAGCTGAACCTAGGTTCGTAGGTGTGATATCCGTTCATGTCAGCCATGTGTTTTGAACTGTGGTACTGGTTGCGAGATTTTAGCAGAGATTTTGGTTGAATTGTCTTAGTCTGTTCAGAAATATGCCTACAGTGATTGAATTGTTTAGGTATAGATTTAGGTTAGCTATGAGTTGTTTATTCAAATTCGAGATTTTGAGCTGTAGATTCTGTGTCCCATTTTGAAAATATGGCAGCAGTAACCTTGCACATGAATCAACTATATATATAAATATATAATTTGTTTCGATTCGTACGTATAGGATTTGATGGTGCATATATTTGTTTTTATCTTTTTCACAGTTTCTTAGCTGTCCATTGTACTTTTAACTGATGTATGCATATATATACATACATCTTATTTCAATTTAGCTATGCATTGTCATTTCTCTTAGCTGTTTTCGATTTGTTGTGTAGAATTCCAAAAAGTTTAGATGAATTGTCTTTTCTTTGTTTTGCATTGTACCGACACAATGCATATAATTGTTCCCTTTTTAGTTGGTTCATGACTCTTTCTTTTTCCTTCTTTCTTTTCAGATATCAATGTACCAGTGATGGCAACAGTGATGGGTGTACAGAGATTTCAGATTAGAGTATTGGCCAAAAGAAGTGATCGAACTTCATCATGCGAAGGGATTTGATGATAGTGAGGCTATGGATTTGTTTATTCCATACAGAATTCGAAAATGTGTACCTTATTGATTTTGTATTTGGTTTTCCCAGTATGTATTTTGCATTTGTACACATAAAGATACATAAATATATATACTTTTGTACTTACAGATATATTTGTCCTTACAAATGCATGTGTTTGTACAGAATTTGTATATCCTACCTTGAATTGTGTTATCATACTTGTAACATACAGATTAATAGATATTTCATGCCAGCCCTTTTCAATGCTTAAAGAGTAGGTCATGTATGTATCTAGGTCAGCTGTGCAGTTTTCATTTCAACTGAAATGAAAACATATTGAAAATATGATATGATAAATCAAACTAGGTATGCTGGAGGGTAGGAATAGCTTAGTAGGTGGGCATGTTCTCTTTTATTTTATTTAATAATACCATGGTCGAAACATTTGAATTGAGAGTCCGAAAATCCTGTGAACAGATTTGGTTTGCATTCACTAGATGAGGTGGCATCAAATATATGCAAGATTTTTATGTGCCTGGCTTTCAACAATTGGATATGTACATTTTCTATTTATTTATTTAGGATTTTCAGCGTGGTTCTTGCTGAAATTAACGACGATAGAAAATCTTGCCAACTCATCTTTGCATCTATATTCTGAGCAAGATTATGTCCTTAGGCATGCAGAGATTATGAAAGATTTTGGATACAAATTTATTTGAAAACGATACTTTTCAGATTTGGTGAGGATACGAAAACGATGATATGCAAACGACCCTTAATAAAATATTTCGCGGTTATAGACCCCTATTGAAACACTGCGACCGACGTTATATATTTTCAAACTTCATTATATTAAATAAATTTAATATAAAATCCAATATAATATATTAAACAGATTTAAATATTTTCAATCTAAATGACTGAAAAATCTGGGACGTTACATTCTTTCCCCCTTAAAATAATTTCGTCCTCGAAATTGCTAAGGTAAGAAAGGACGTTACAAACCCATAAATTTTAAACTCTAATTTATTTTCAACTTAATATTTTATTTTGGTTTCACATATTTGAACGTCAATCGGTTAATTCCCGATTCTTTTTTTTTTAATTCAAATTCCAAATTTAATTAATTTAATTAAATTTGACCAAGTTAAGTTCCAATTCAAATTTCAATTCATTCACATTAATCAAACACACAAGCCAATATCTCGATAATTTAATAAATTATTTCTTTTCTATACAAAATAAAATTTGGGTAAAATTATTTCATTTACCCTCTTTTCAAAACAATATTGTATCCATTGTCAGTTCCATGCTTTTCAACACTTGAACCGATCAACAGACACAATACAAACATTTGTATATAAAGTTTACAAATACGCTCTCATATACATACACTCAGTCTCGGTCTAGGGCATTACTTACCCAATCTCTATCGAGTTATACCACAGAGCCAAGGTTATTTCTAAACCAATAGCTCTGATACCACTGTAACGACCCAGCGGGTTTCGGCCCGAAAATCGACATAAATACCCATACCGTACTCATGCCGACCTTCCAACACCGAAAAAAAAAAAAATCACTGGAACGTTATTAGAAAGAAGTTAGAGGGTGAGATAAGAAAGAAAGAAATATTAGAATAGAAGAAGAAGAAGAACCAACACAACAAAGAGCCTCACATCGCAGCGGAACAAAATATAATACAGAAATAACTTTATTGCGAGCTTTAAAATACTTACAATATCAGAGTACATCACACATCTGGACAGTTATAATAATCTGCCTCACACAGCGGAATAGATACTAGGTACAATACGTCTGAACACCTTCAGCCCGTCTCTTCACAGCATTCGATAACCTGAACCTGTACATCCGGGCTAACCCGAGCATTTACAAAAACACCGGGTCAGTCTGGTGAACCAGAGTCAGTAAAACTCGCACAGTATTAAGGTAACACACAACTTGATTTTAAAGTTAAAATCTTTGCAAAGAAAAGGATAATCGTAAGACCAAATCCACACATAAACACGGACGGTTTTTACCTTACGATAACCTAAACCAGTTTTCGAAAACCAATATCTTGATCTGATATTATGATAATGTCTAGATACAAATAATTAACAAATCTAGAGGAATGCTTGCATCTCACGCTCCCCGTATATAGTATACAATCGAAAACCGCGGGCACTTATTGGATATTGGATTTCCAACTTGACAAGGTATGGGACCACCTTCCGCACGTGTATCTCTAGAGGCGAATACACAGGGTTCAACAAGAACGTCTTGCAACCCGGCCCTCACATGACCGACCACTCATTTCGCTTGAGTGTATCGAATGTATATCACCAACGGATGGACTCAAACCACCGTTCCCGAATGGGCAGAATCGATAGATTAAGAAACAAAAGGAATTTCTCTAGATAGGTGATTATACACCCTAATGGGAGCGACCCACATAGCCACGCTGCCTGCCCGATTTTTGTCATCTCCTGGTTGATGAGGCTTGAGGTCAGAACACATCTGATCATCATACACTTTGAATGCCACATCTTCAGATCCTCTGGATATCACTAATTGACGTCCACAAAAAAATACCCTAGTTGGGAGCTACCCAACTATGACACGCTTGAAGAAATCAATGTACATGATCCTTTGGAAATACTCTGTCAGACACTCGTCCATACAAGTCATCCAGGAACAGGATGAACCGAAGGTATTCTCCTACTGCATCTCAATAGGAATCACCCCATGGATCAGTAGCGAGAAGTCCTTGCAACCCGTGGATTTCAACCACGACAGGACCACAGTACATCTCTGGCTGCAGACCAGACATTATTAGCAGTTCTTCCGCTTATGAAGATCCACGGCCTTCAATGCTCCATCTCGACCGTCTTCTGATATCTTCACGTATTTGTTGGTCGGAATGGTTTTCGAATATATATTCGATCCTGGTCTTTCCGTACCAACAATCGTATTGGACAAGTTTGATAGTCGGTGTTTTAACTATCAAAATATACAGTGTTTCAATCATGACAACCTAATGAGTTTACTGGCTCAGTATTCGGCATTACTTGGCCCTTTTAATTAAACAAATGTAAATTCAAACTTCTGCAATCTTCTTGATATGAAAACTATCGTGCTCTCGCTTCTTATTTAACATAACATTATTCTTTAACAAATCCTCTTTTTACTACTTAGGGAAACTTATATCATATTCAATTTGTCTATTTTCACTTTCCTTTTTACCCTTACAACCAATATCCTCCTCAGATAATCCTGAAGTCGTTCAAGTTGGGGTATTTAAATTACCTCTCAGACCTTGATCAACAACGTTCATATCTAAAGATAGATATGAGTTGTAATATAAAACCAATATCTCATCTAATCTCAACGCAAATTCCACTTAACTGTTTTATTCAAAAGTACGGTTCCATAAACTTTCCTCCCTTTTGAAAATCTCTTTCTCTACTATACCATAAATTCTTAATTCATCACTTCTAAATTCTGCCTCTTTTCTTTGCTTAAATTCCCTTTTCAACACTTGTTATACCAATTCGGGGTTTAAATATAAACCCGTTCGTAATTCCCTTTCACCACTAAATTTTATTCTACTTCAAATTTTGAGTACCTTCTAAATGAACCTCAATTAAAAAGTATTTCTCTAAATTATTAAAATAATTTACTTTGGTCGTTAACTACTACCGTAGTTAATTCCTTTATTTAATTTCCCTTTTAAACTCTTATTAAAATTAAACCCATATCATTCGATTTGTTCCTCAATCTTGTACTTATAAATCTGATTAACATCAGAGTTGACTTTATAAAATTGATTAAAATAAATCAAATTTTAAATAAACCATTTATTTATTTCCCCTTTCTATAAACTTTATTTTAAAATAATATGTTCAAATCTATTTCCAGTTTGTAAAAAATAAATTTTATAGGCTATATGTTGCCAGACACTCAACCAATACCACCCATTGGTTTAAACTGCGCAGATGTTGAAATTTCAGTCAACAACCAATACTCATATCAATCATTAGTTCATATATGATAATAATAAATAACGACCATTTAACAGCAATCAATAAACAAAACAATTCAATCAATCCAAACCATTAAAAACGTTTGTTTTATAAACGTGACCAACAAGGTAAATTAAATTTATTGGAACCAATCTTTAAAATAACGATTTAGTATTTCACTGAAATTAAACGACGGTTTAATTTCATCAGTTCAATCAACCAATAATTTTATAACTAGCAAACAGTCAACCATCAGCAAGCAGAGCATACAAAATAAAAACCCAATTTATATAAAATATAAATGGGAAAATACTGAGTGAGATTAACTCACTTGGATTTAGTCTGGTCGTTAAGCGCTGATTTTTAATTAAATTAAACAGCATTTAATTTAATTAAAAATTCTCCTTGCTTCCAGTCTCGCCTTATCATGGTCCATCTCGAAACTCTCATCTCAATGGTCCCCAGGAAATAGACTGTGCTTAAATCTGTTGATGTAGGTGTGATATTTTATTAACGACTTTATAAGATAATTTAATTATAAAAATATGGGTTATATAATGAAATTGGGCCTTTACCGATGTTTGTTCGGCCCGCATAAGAGAACCCTCACCTCTTTATTACCTAAACACCATCGGCCATCCCTTTTATCCACAGCCGCTTCAAAAAGCAAACCCTAAATCACCAAAACTTCAAGTCCATGGCCGCCGTATCCTTCCAAAATCAGGCCGTCGTCCTGTACTTTCCGATCTCCATCTCTTCCTTTTACTAAACACCAACTCAATCCCCTTTTCTGCCAAACCCGTGGAATCCAAACGAGCAATACTCCTTCCATATACCCTCAACCCACTTCTGCAACACCCAATGTCACCACAGCTCCATCGATCAACCTCCGTCCCTCCCCAGAACCACTACAAACACCCAACAAACAACTCGAGGCTGTTACCCGAAGTTAATCCGAACCCCAATCTTCGGTCTCGAACCAAACCACCAGGAAGTCCATCAGAAAATCTGTGGATCCGAAGCGCATGAATTTTCAGCTCAGATAAGCATATTAAATTTGATTTTTGTTTGCTGTATTTTTTTCGTTTTTGATTTTATAAGTGATTCGAATCCGTTTCTTCTTTACTGCTTGATCTGTATTCATTGTGGAAATTGTGGAATGCGTGGACAACTATATATATAGTTGTGGTTGATCGATTTGTAAAAATCATAGACTTTATCTTAGCTGAACCTAGGTTCGTAGGTGTGATATCCGTTCATGTCAGCCATGTGTTTTGAACTGTGGTACTGGTTGCGAGATTTTAGCAGAGATTTTGGTTGAATTGTCTTAGTCTGTTCAGAAATATGCCTACAGTGATTGAATTGTTTAGGTATAGATTTAGGTTAGCTATGAGTTGTTTATTCAAATTCGAGATTTTGAGCTGTAGATTCTGTGTCCCATTTTGAAAATATGGCAGCAGTAACCTTGCACATGAATCAACTATATATATAAATATATAATTTGTTTCGATTCGTACGTATAGGATTTGATGGTGCATATATTTGTTTTTATCTTTTTCACAGTTTCTTAGCTGTCCATTGTACTTTTAACTGATGTATGCATATATATACATACATCTTATTTCAATTTAGCTATGCATTGTCATTTCTCTTAGCTGTTTTCGATTTGTTGTGTAGAAATCCAAAAAGTTTAGATGAATTGTCTTTTCTTTGTTTTGCATTGTACAGACACAATGCATATAATTGTTCCCTTTTTAGTTGGTTCATGACTCTTTCTTTTTCCTTCTTTCTTTTCAGATATCAATGTACCAGTGATGGCAACAGTGATGGGTGTACAGAGATTTCAGATTAGAGTATTGGCCAAAAGAAGTGATCAAACTTCATCATGCGAAGGGATTTGATGATAGTGAGGCTATGGATTTGTTTATTCCATACAGAATTTGAAAATGTGTACCTTATTGATTTTGTATTTGGTTTTCCCAGTATGTATTTTGCATTTGTACACATAAAGATACATGAATATATATACTTTTGTACTTACAGATATATTTGTCCTTACAAATGCATGTGTTTGTACAGAATTTGTATATCCTACCTTGAATTGTGTTATCATACTTGTAACATACAGATTAATAGATATTTCATGCCAGCCCTTTTCAATGCTTAAAGAGTAGGTCATGTATGTATCTAGGTCGGCTGTGCAGTTTTCATTTCAACTGAAATGAAAACATATTGAAAATATGATATGATAAATCAAACTAGGTATGCTGGAGGGTAGGAATAGCTTAGTAGGTGGGCATGTTCTCTTTTATTTTATTTAATAATACCATGGTCGAAACATTTGAATTGAGAGTCCGAAAATCCTGTGAACAGATTTGGTTTGCATTCACTAGATGAGGTGCCATCAAATATATGCAAGATTTTTATGTGCCTGGCTTTCAACAATTGGATATGTACATTTTCTATTTATTTATTTAGGATTTTCAGCGTGGTTCTTGGTGAAATTAACGACAATAGAAAATCTTGCCAACTCATCTTTGCATCTATATTCTGAGCAAGATTATGTCCTTAGGCATGCAGAGATTATGAAAGATTTTGGATACAAATTTATTTGAAAACGATACTTTTCAGATTTGGTGAGGATACGAAAACGATGTTATGCAAACGACCCTTAATAAAATATTTCGCGGTTATAGACCCCTATTGAAACACTGCGACCGACGTTATATATTTTCAAACTTCATTATATTAAATAAATTTAATATAAAATCCAATATAATATATTAAACAGATTTAAATATTTTCAATCTAAATGACTGAAAAATCTGGGACGTTACATATTACAATGATTATCCTTAATACCATCACACGGATTTTGGGATCATCACAAGGAGTTTTGGAAATGTGTTCCAAATAAGAATCAGAAATGTTTTCCAAATAAGAATCAGAAATGTTTTCTAATATAGAAAATAAGAAATGGAAATGTTTTCCATTGTTAATAACGTATATTTTCTAAATTTAGAAAATAAGAAATGTTGAGTATATGGAAACAGGAATAAGGAAATGGATAATTGAATGACAAATTAAATTAAAGTGGATCAGTGTTGATTGATGATTTGCTCGGTTAGATTTCCATTTGGAAATACGACCGTTGTTTGTACACATGTTTTCCTTTGATAGTTAAATCACCGACTATCGAAGATTTTGACCATTTTCATTGTAAATTAAGAGAGACCGGGATTAAATTCATTATCTGAAAACCACTCTGTATGGGTATTAGCGTTGCGAATCAAATATGATGGATAATTAAAGATGGAGTTATGCAAGGGTTGTTCTGGCGAACCTAGGTAGAAATTGCCTAAGATGGATTTACAGAATAGTGTCGTCGATTTGTCCAGTCCCAGGACAACCTGTATAGAAGAATGTCTGACAGAGTATATTTAATGGATCACGTAAGTTGATCTCTTCAAACGTATGTACGCTTGGTGGCGGAGGAATTCATTTCTCTTAGATGTATACCCGTTGTATTTTTGGGGAAATCAATTTGGGATTTGGCGGGTATGACGATGTGACATTCAAAGTGAATAATTGTGTGTTCTGTCAGAGATAAGCGTGGCCTCTAGCCTCACAACCGATAAATGACAAAAATCGGCCAGGCAGCATGGCTAAGTGTGTTGCTTCCAATTAGGGTGTATTGTCACCTGATCTAGAGTTTCATGCACTTCTTTAATCTATTCGATGCTGTCCCATTCGGGAAACGGTTGCTGATCCCAACCGTTGGTGATATACATTCGATACACTCAAGCGAAATGAGCGGTCGGTCATGTGTGGCCGGGTTGCAAGATGTTCTTGTTGAACTCTGTGTATTCCTCTCTAGAGGTACACTATCGGAAGGTGGTTCCATACCTTGTCATAGTTGGAAATCCATTATCCAATAAGTGCTTACGATTTTGATTGTATACTTTGTATGTAGAATGTGAGATGAAAGCGTTTTTGCTAGATGATTATTATATTGTAGTTGATAGACACTATTATAATATCAAAAGAATTTTGATATATAGATTATTTTGGATTCTCATAAGGGAAAAACCTGTTCCATTATATGGCGTGGTCTTATGAGATATCGTTTAAGTGCTCAAACTGTTTTAAATTGTTTTACTTACACCAGTCCCATGATTGACCCAAAGTTTATTTTGTTTTGTTTTCCCTAAACTCTTGGGTGCCCAATTTTGTACGGGTAGTCAAGTAGTCAGAATTTTACAGATATACTTGGAGAGCTTGGATCACGAGGCTTCAGGATTATATAGCTATTGTTATTTCCGCTGTGTTGTAAGTGTTGTACTCTGATAATGTTACTGTATACATTTACTGATTTTATTTCAAAGTTATGTGTCTATTATATATTGTTCGTTCCGCTGTGAGATTCGTGTTTACGATGATGTTGTATGTTCTTCTTCTTCTATTCTAAGTTTCTATCTTATCTATTCTCAGGCTCTGTTTTCTTTTTATTAGTTTTCTGGTTTCCAGTGCAATTTGGGTTGGACTTGTGTTATGTGGTCAGCTCAAATTGTACCGGAAATTCGGGACACTACAGTTGGTATCGGAGCTGAAGGTTAATGTAATACCCCACACCCGCTAAGGTCACTCACTAAGGGAATGCCTTAACTTCGGTGGAGTATTTTAAGTGAATATAGAACAGAAAAATTACAACAAGGCAGACATAAATAATACTTGTTAACTAAAACATCATTTCATTGCAGCAAAAGGTAAACATGTTTGGTTACAATAACAAAACCATAAAACAAGAGTCAAGTACTAAATATCCATCCTGATAAAACATGAGTACATAATCCCACTACATAACTAATAACCATAATAGAAAAGATAAGCTGAGCTTTACATCAATGGTCCAAGCTCCAAAAGATAGATAAAGCAATCTGATCAAAGCCCACTAGTGCTAGGCCCTCTCTGAGAACCTGAGGGTTGGGAAAAAGATAAAAAAAAATAACGGGGTCAGACATAAGTCTGAGCGAGTCCTATAACTTTAACAATACAATCATTAAAATAATTAGGGTATGATATAAACTTGGTACGGTAACGACTGGGGATAGATGACTACACTAAGCAGCCAACTAGGCATAGGAAGAACGAAGATAAGGGTAAAGACGTATCTACCCACCCAAGGATAATTACTACACTGCACCACACCAGTCATTCCTAACTTAAAGGTTGATCCCACCCAAGGACTTAGAAAATTTTACTAGCAGTTTCGTGTACCCCTAGCTGACCACATAGGTGTCATCTGCCCCTATCTCCACTAGGTGTACCCACTACTCCCCAAGCGATCGGCTCCCTAACATAGGTATCCGTGCTGGTCCCACAGTGGGGTGTATCATTCCCCAAAGTGGCAACCCGATACCAACACTGATGCACGGCTTATACCTACATGATGCAACAACGTCTTACCTACCTGCCCGGGTCCACACACGCATATGAAACCCGTTGGACTTGCGTTGCCACCGCTAACCCGTTTTGGTCTCTTATAGTCAAGCCCAGTACGCTTGTCCCGTCCTCGACATGGGTCGAGCCCACAAAGATACATATGGGTTACTGGTTGAAATGGGCCCCCACAAGCTACCCACCTAAGCTTGCTCCCTCTAGTGTATCCCACTTAACCCTTTAATCATGTTTAATTACATGTTTCCACTTTGGTTAAGTATTCTAATCGTATTTTCTATTGCCACCCAAGGCAACCACTAGATTTACACATGCCACCCAAGGCACCCACTTAACCCCTCATGCCCCACTACATGCTTATCTAGTTAAGTGTTTCTTAATTGATTAAGACCGTAACCTTTGTAAAGACCTCTCACATTAGACTGTCTTTTATGGCAGCTGGATTTACCGGTTGGGTCCGGGCAGCCTTACGCCATAACAGAGTCTAACCTCGTGTCTTTACACTTGTCACGTATTTAGTTTATGCCTAAGACCTCTCACATTGGGCCAATCATTTGTAGCCGTTGGATTTGCCGGTCGGGTCCGGGCAGTCTTATGCTACAAAAGGGTCCAACCTCGTGTCTTAGTCGATTAATTACACCTAATTAATCACCCCCATATTTTGAATTAATTTTCCCTAATTAATTCCAATTTAATGATGTACATAATTGACTCAATTATGTCCATCCACTTATGGTATGCAACATCATACCAATTTCACCACAATTTTGTTAACATGAATATTAACCCCATCGTTCCCCACGTAATACGCTAACATTACATACTTAAAAGGGAAGATTCATCATAAATACAACGGGTTCAACTTAGCATAACATTAGCATCAACATGGGTTTTAAAGGTGTCAACTTGCATATATGACCATAGCATCAAACCCAACTAGCATAAATAATCAACCCAAACTTGCATGAATCACATATGTCATAAAGAGGGTAACTTGCATAGATGTTCATGTCATAGACCTATCATAAAGGGATAAACTTGCATACATGTCATAGGTCTAAAAAGGGATGAACTTGCATATGTTACTCATATCATAAAAAAGGGGTAAACATGCATATATATGCATGACATACAAAGGGGTAAACTTGCATATGTATGCATATCATACAAAGGTGTAAACTTGCACATGTTACTTGCATATAATCAAACACCAAACTTGCATAACATGTCATATATGAACTTGCATATAATCAAACACCAAACTTACATAACATGTCATATATGAACTTGCATATAATCAAACACCAAACTTGTATATCATGGTGTCATAATGGATCAATGTTTATCATAGTGATTTGCATAACTAGCATCATGAACATATAGCATAAAATTTGCATAACTAGCATCATGGACATATAGCATAAAACTTGCATAACTAACATCATGAGCACATAGCATATGATAACATAACTTGCATTGATCCACATTCATAACCATAACCTCATTACATCCTATCATAATTAGTTTAGCAATTGCTTGCTAAAGGCATAGAAACTCACAACTTGTTGATTAGCACTCCTATGAAGAAGATTTAGTTGCTAGAGTTGATTAGAAGTTGATTTGAGAAGCTATCTTCCTTTCTAATTTGTGGAGGCTCCTTCTAAGTTGCATTTTGATGGCATGATGACGTTGTATCTATTTTTAGTATGGATTAGGGTAGTCTTAGGGTGTATTTATAGATTTAGGATGTAGTTTAGGCCCTTAGATTAACCATAGTTTAGATCTAAACCATCAAAAATCGTCACAGGTCAGCAGAACAGACCAAAGAACCAAAACAGGTGCACCAAGCCAGCCAGGGTCAAACCAGAAAGCTGTGCAGGTTTCTGGCTCGACACGGGCGCACTTCCCAAGTGCGCCAGTGTATTTTTGTGCTGGCGCACTTCACAAGTGCGCCAGTGCATTCTGGCTTGTTTTCGGTCTTTCTGCCTAACTTCGTTCGTCCATATCTTCTTCATACAGACTCCGATTTTCGAAAACTCGGACTCTATTTCGCGTATTTTTCCGAGACGAACGCAATGGCATAGCCCGTTTCCCCTGATTCAGATCTTAAAATTTAATTCTGCCCTGATTTATATTATAACAAGTTATTCAACATACGGGGTGTTACATTCTCCCCTACTTAAAGGATTTCGTCCCCGAAATCTCTAAGTCAAGAAGAACGTATCCTACCAACCAAACAACCATCTACTAAACCATCAAACACTGGCATCCATTGTCCTTAAAATTTCTAATGACGTATGAACATATGCAAAAAGTGTGTGTATATGTTCCCTGCCTAATGCAAAATCAGGCGGTCTACTGATTCAGTTGACCTCGTTAATGCAAACCATGATAGTGCCATGCATCCAATATGTATGCGAAAGAACCCTATCGACACATACTATATCTACATGAGTGCACAATCATTCACAATAAAAATGCATCATCCATATGATAACGCAACCATTATACATCCATCAACTAGCTACATACACACAATTTATATGCAATATGAAGTGACTGAGCCGATCTAGTGTCTAAAGTGTGTGTATATGCATCCACGAGCAACCACTTGCAAACACTTGCATCCACATGTATCCATCATACATAACATGTCTCAAACACATGTTTCAACCATAGGTTTACCCTATTTAAAGGTCAAAAGTACTAACGAGAGGACATACTAAAGATAAGATAAGTACAAGATAAGCGATAAAGGAGAAGTTAAAAGACATACCCTCGAAAAGGAAAGGGTACAATGAACGCATCTTAACTTCTGTCTCCCAAGTAGCGTTGCTCTCATCATCTCCCCATTGCACTTTGACTAGTTGAACCTCTCTGTTTCTCAACTTCCTAGTCTCTGACCCAAGGATGCGAGTAGGAGCTCGACGAATCGTCGCATCACGCTCTACCTCCACTTCTCTAAGCAAGCTCGGCTCTACCACCTCCGCGGTCTCATGTAGGCACTTCCTCAAATGCGACACATGGAATACGTCATGTACACCACTAAGTCTCTCGGGCAACTCTACTCTATGTGCCATCTGTCCAATCTTTTCCTTAATAGGAAATGGCCCTACAAACCTTGGTGCTAACTTCCCAACGGACCCGAAGCGAACAACATTCCGTAATGGAGATACTTTGACAAAGACCATGTCCCCAACATTAAACTCAAGATCTGTCCTCCTCTTATCCGCGTAGGATTTCTGTCTGTCTTGCGCTGCTTTCATCTTTCTTCGAATCAAATCAATCTTTTCCAAAGTCTCTCTAACCATATCAGGCCCAAGCAAGATCTTATCCGTAGATTCCCACCAACATGTAGGTGACCGACAAGGCCTTCCATAAAGAGCTTCGAATGGAGCCATACCAATACTACACTGAAAGCTGTTATTATACGCGAACTCCACCAATGGAAGATGCTCTTCCCATGTACCTCCAAAATCTAAGATACATAGCCTCAAAAGGTCTTCTAGAATAAGGTTCACCCTCTCGGTCTGGCCGTCCGTCTGAGGATGATATGCGGTGCTCAAACACAACTGAGTCCCTACCGCTTCTTGCAAGCTCTTCCAAAACTCGCTAGTGAAGATAGGATCTCGATCGCTCACTATGCTAGAAGGTACACCATGTAACCGAACTATCTCTCGAATGTAGACTGAAGCTAGCCATGGAGCAGTCCTCTTACTCTTCACGGGTATAAAATGGGCGCTCTTAGTAAGTCTGTCTACCACAACCCAAATTCCCGTATTACCCTTCCGCGATCTCGGTAATCCATCGATAAAATCCATCGAGACGCTATCCCACTTCCATTGCGGAACCTCCAATGGGTGAAGCAACCCACCGGGTTTCTTTTGCTCCGCTTTCACTTGTTGGCACACCAAACATCTAGTGACATACTCGGCCACATCCTTCTTCATACTGGCCCAAAAGAAAACTCGCTTCATGTCTTGGTACATCTTGTCCCCACCGGGATGAATGGTCATCTTCGAACGATGTGCATCATCAAGAACAACCTTCTTCAAACCCTCGTCTTGTGGTACACAAAGTCTACCGTCTCTACGCAACCATCCCTTACCATCTAGGGTGTACATACTCAAATGGCTGGACGACTACCCCCTTATGAGCTTCTCCACTAACTCAACCAACTGTGGGTCGTCCCGCTGTGCCTCACCAATCCATCCCAAAAGAGTAGGTCTGACCTCTAAGGATGCTAGCTAACCGGGTATAAAGTCTACGGAAGGTCTGAAGTCAAACATCGAAATAAATTCCAAGCTTCGTCTTCAACGAACAATGGACTCAAAGACAACCTTTTTCTGCTTAAGGCGTCTGCCACCACATTACCCTTGCCAGGGGTATATGCTATCTCAAAATCATAGGATGCTAAGAACTCCATCCACCTTTGTTGCCTTAAGTTCAAATCCTTTTGAGAAAACAAGTACTTCAATGATTTGTGGTTAGTGAACAATTCGAACCTCTCGCCAAGAAGATAATGGCGCCAAGACTTAAGCGCAAAAACAATAGCGGCCAACTCTAGATCATGTGTAGGGTAATTTTTCTCATGCGCTCTCAACTGCCTTCCCCCATAGGCTATTACCCTTCCCTCTTGCATTAAGACTGCGCCTACTCCTGTCCCGCAAGCATCGGTATAAACAACAAATGGCTTACTCCCATCTGGCAACACTAAGACTGGAGCTGTGGTTAAAGCTCTCTTTAACCGTTGGAACGCATCATCAAAATCTACGTCCCATGTGAAGACTAGATTCTTCTTTGTCAAGCGAGTTAATAGGGCTGATATCTTCGCGAAGTCCTTGATAAACTTCCTATAGTAGTCAGCCAATCCTAAGGAACGCCTCACCTCGGTAGCATTCTTCGGAACCTTCCAATCTTGGATGGACACTACCTTCGCGGGATCCACAGCTATCCCTTCTTTGGAGACCACGTGCCCTAAGAACCGCACCTCCTTCCTCCAAAAGTGACATTTAGAGAATTTAGCCTTAAGGCTATGCGCTCGAAGAGTCTCCAACACTTCCCTAAGATGTAGGGCATGCTCTTCTTCACTCTTAGAAAAGACCAAGATGTCATCCACAAAGACCACCACAAACTTATTAAGGTACTCCCTGAAAACCCTACTCATCAAATCAACAAAGTATGCAGCGGCATTCGTCAAACCAAAGGGCATCCCCAGCCACTCATAGAAACATCCGGAGTCCTAAAGGTAGTCTTCTCTATACTATCCCCAGCCACTCTCAACTGATGAAACCCGGTGGCTAAGTCCAACTGCGAAAACACTAAGGCGCCAACCAACTGATCAAAGAGATCATCAATCCTCGGCAATGGGTGTCTATTCTTCTTTGTAAGTTTGTTGAGTTCTCTATAGTCTACACAAAGTCTGAGGGACCCATCCGCCTTCGTGGCAAAAACTACAGGAGCACCCCACTCCGATATACTTCGTCTTATGAACCCCTTCTCAAGCAACTCCCCTACTTGCTTATGGAGTTCCCTTCTCTCACGAGGAGCCATATGGCGCACTGGCAAAGATACTGGCTTAGCATTGTCCACCAAATATATTCGGAAGTCTATCTCCCGCTTTGGAGGTAAGCCCTTCACCTCCTCAAACACATCCGAGTATTCCCGGACCACTCTAACAGATCGCAAACTCTCGACCGAAGCGTCAAGCGATTCAAGATAACTTAGCATAACAGGATTCATGGGATTACAAGAGATCTCGAGAGTGTTCCCCAAGCGGGTCATGAGCCTAACAACTCTCCTTTCACAATCAAGAACGGCACCATTACTGGATAACCAGTCTATGCCCAAAATCAACCCATAGCCCGTGAATCCCAAAACAAAAGCATCACATCTAAACTCAACGCTAAGTATGGAAATCTTCAAACCCAAACATATCATGGACAAATAAGTGGAGCCCCCAATTGGGTTTGAAACAACCAAGGGCTCATCTACTAGACTGGTGTCTAAGTGCAGTGACTCAACTAATAATGATGAGATAAACGAATGCGATGCACCAGAGTCGAATAAAGTACGGACAGGATGATCAAACAGAAAAACCAGACTTTCAACGGAAATAGTTCTACCTCTTTCCTGAATCGGTGGAACTGCGAGAGCCTGAACTTGCCCCCTTGCCTGACCTGGTGCCATAAGAGCTTGCACTTGTCCTCCTGAGGTAGATCCCGTCCTCTGCCCCTTCTTAGGGTAGTCCTTCACTAGATGCCCTGCTTCGCCACAGTGGAAGCAGCCAGTCTTCTTCTTCTTCCGACAATCTTTGCTGAGGTTTCCTGGTGACCCACAGTTGAAGCACTTCTTCTTTCCTTTGCCACAGTTTCCTTTCCCACCCTTGTTTGTTGTTGCTGTTGAGGTCTCTTATGATCTCCTTTCTTCTCGGGTGCCTTATTAGCATTGGGATCCTTCTCTTCCTCATGCATTAGTGCCATATCTACTAGCTTCTCAAAGGTGGCCCCCACAGGGATGTGAGTCATAGCCAATCCATGCATCGGTTCATTCAAGCCCTTAAAGAACCTCAAAGCCTTCTTCTCCGGTGTATTCACCATGTCTATGCCAAATCTTGCTAGCTGATTAAACTTGTTGACATATTCCTTCACTGATAAGTTTCCTTGCTTTAGTGTCAAGAACCTTTCCATATACAGAATTTCTTCCGCACGTGAAAGAAACTTCACCTCAAACCTTTGCCTGAAATCCGCCCAAGATTCAACTAGGCATTCTCCATTAGTGACCTCCCACCAGAACGAGGCCTCTCCCTTCATTAACCAAGCAGCTAACTTGACTTTCTTTCCTTCTTCCATCTCAAAGATGTCTATCAACTCTTCCGTTTCCTTAAGCCAATCCCTAGCTTCCACAAAAGTTTCTGATCCTTGAAAAGGTTTCCCTCCCATAGCCTTAAATTCCTTGCAAGTCTTAGCAAAAGTATCCGCGCGAGGAGGAGGAGGGGGAGGAAGATCGGGTGCAACTGGTGGTGGAGGAACATTTGCCGGACCCGCAGCGGCGGCCCTAGCCTCCATCAATCTCCTATACCATATTGGTATAGCTACACCCTCCGGAAAGTTAAGATCTTCAGCCATGCTGAAACGAAAAAGGAAAGATTCAAAATGGAGAATTCGAAAGATAAAGATATAGCTATTAGGGATTATGCTTTTTTTTCAAAAACTTTTCTCTTAAAAGACATGTTTTTGAAAATACTCCTTCAAAAATGTTTTTAGCAAAATAATTTTTCCAAAAAATTTTATCTGTTCTGGTAACCTTTAGCTCTGATACCACGTGTAATACCCCACACCCGCTAAGGTCACTCACTATGGGAATGCCTTAACTTCGGTGGAGTATTTTAAGTGAATATAGAACAGAAAAATGACAACAAGACAGACATAAATAATACTTGTTAACTAAAACATCATTTCATTGCAGCAAAACGTAAACATGTTTGGTTACAATAACAAAACCATAAAACAAGAGTCAAGTACTAAATATCCATCCTGATAAAACATAATTACATAATCCCACTACATAACTAATAGCCATAATAGAAAAGATAAGCTGAGCTTTACATCAATGGTCCAAGCTCCAAAAGATAGATAAAGCAATCTGATCAAAGCCCACTAGTGCTAGGCCCACTCTGAGAACCTGAGGGTTGGTGTAATGACCCGCATTTTTCCAGGGTTATAATTAATTTATTTAATTTTATATATATGGTGATTTAAGGAATTAAATGGTCGTTAATTAAATAATAAGGAATATTTAATTAAATTAAATAATTAAATAATATATTTAATTCAGAAATAATCAAGAATATTGGAAATCACAATATTCTATGAACGAGGTCGTCCCTTGGATTTAATTCAGCTTAGAGTTGAATAATATTGACGAATATATTCAATCGACGTCAGTTTGAACATATAATTATAATATAATTAAAATAGAGCACGTAACGATGCGGCAGTTCGCTATTTGGCGATTTGAACTTCAACTGAGTATACAAGGTTCGTTTTAAGCCGGATTTCTGTGAAACAAGAAACGTGTGGAGCTGATGGAGTATATCTTTCTAGTGGAAGAGAAAAATCGGGATTTTCGTCGTGTAGATTTTGATGTATGTCCAAATCAAATTTTAGAAAAGTCGCTGTGGAATTCCTTTATAATTTATAAAGGAATTACTTATATTTTTAAAAGGGATTTCAATATAAACCAAATATCGGGTTGACCCAGAAGTGAAAATCGAGTTGTAAATACATACAGGAATATTCTAGAGTTGTATGGTATTCCACTGTGATTTTATACGATAATATTAATTTATTAATATTATATTTAATTATATTTAAATATATTTATATATTTAAAAGGTCTATTCAGCGCTTTAGAAATAGCCACTTTTTCATACGACCTCAGAATTCGAGGAAACTAATTTTGTTGGATTCGCAATATCAAATAGTTGTTAGATTTCCAGTTTCGTGATTTTTAGAGTCACTGTGTGGTCATACGGATTTTTAGAGTGAGAAACAGTCAGTATTTTGACAGTTAAAAATACGCTGTGTGAGCATACGGAGTCGGAATTCGACGAAACCAGTTTCGTTGGGACCGTAATGTCAAATTCTATCAGCTTGTAAGTTTTCATGATTTTTAGGCGTCGTATGTGTTCGTAGTGATTTTTAGAAGACTGAATCGAATATTATATAATAAAAAGGAAATATCTAAAATATCTAAAATTTCCTATAAATAGTCCTTAGGATTTTCTAAAACCTAATTTACAATTTCTGGTCAAACAATCTTGCGCCGTCGGTCTCTTTTGCTTTCTACAGAAAATGTCTTCCTCTTCAAATATTCTTAAAAAAATCAAATAAATGAGCATAAATTCTAAAACGTATGCATATGGATTCCCGAGAGCGTTTGCTACGTCCTCGTATATGTTTTGTGCAACTCGCGCAAACCTCCTGGCATTGGAAAATCGGCAGAGCAAACTAGGGTTAAGGTTTTGGGATAATCGAAGTACGTGATGTTGATTCGGTTGTTCGTGTTTGATTCGTTGCTGAAATCCGCATCTATAGTGCAAGATCTGAGGATTTCGGTGATGGTTTTGGTGGTGGCTTCCTGTAACTGTGCGGTGAAAGTATGACGCGAGGGAGTGAGAAGCTGGTGCGAGATGTATATTTGTGGTGTGGGAGGAAAGAGTAATCGAAGGAGAGTTTGAAGATATTTGTTGTTTGAGTTTTACTGAGTATTTGGTGGAGATAAGAGGGGATTGAGGAATCGAAAATGGTGGAGTAATTTTCTGGAGGAGTTCGGTTTTTAGTATTTGGGGGAGATGGTGTTCACGGGTGCAATTGGTTATGGGCCAGATAAAACAAAGTTAAGCCCATTTATTTTTAAAAAGGGATTTGTTTTATTTTTAATAACGATGTATAAACTTTGAACTTGAATAACTTCCTCGTATATTATCGAAATTCAGCGAAACAAGATCCGACAGGATCGTATGGATGGGAGCAACACAATGAGACTGACTGGGAGTGAATCCGAGCCCGTTACAATTTATGGCAAAATAAATTGTCTGTCTAAATCAAAAAAACAGTTAATCGTTTTTAACGATAATAGTCCAAAGTGAGTAAATCTCACTATCTCTAAACAGTTTAAAATTTCATGTTGTATTTTTAGAACTGTTAGATATTGGTTGATTGATTGTGTGTTGACTGTTTGATTTGAACTGCTAGTCAGTTAGTTAAATTTCTATATTGATTCTGTTTAACAGAATATATCATATGGAATTGAAAGTGATGTTATCTATACTGTCTAACATCTGTGATGCAGGGAAACAGGTTGGAGGAATCCGACTGGATTCCTCAACAGTTATTTTATTGTTTTTCATATATTTTAATATATGATGCGAATTATAACCTGTTGTTGATTGTGTGTGTATGGACGATATTGAACATCGTGATTTGATATGATTGAATACCATGACATACCGGAATGTTGATAAAGGGGATTTTTCAAAGTGATATTGAAAAATAGAATATTTATAAAGTGGAATATTTATAAATAAGAAATGTTTATAAATTGGGATATTTATAAATAGGAGATATTTTAAAAAGGAAAATAAATTCAAAACATTTCGTTTTGAATGGAAAGGCCTGTGTGGCGGGTTTGGGGATTTTCCCGATACTCCCGATACAAAGGAGGTTATGGCGAATTTTCCCGGAAAGTTAAGGAGTTAGAATATTTTTAAGAATAAATTTGAAAAGGAAATATTTGCAAACCATTTGCAAATAGAATAAAATAGAGAAAAGAAATATTTGTAAACCATTTACAAATAGAATTGATAGGGGAATATTTAGAACATAAATAGAGTTAATAAAAAGGGAATTGGTTTATAAAGGAAACATTATAAAAAGGAAATCATTTTTAAAGTGTAGAACCATTATTTAAAAGTAAATCTTTTCAAATGAAAAAAATGTTGTTAAAAAGGAAATCTTTATAAAGTGAATAAAGTAAATCGAATATAGACATTCGAAGTTAGTTAATCGAATATAGACATTCGAAGAAGTTAATCGAATATGGTATTCGAAGTTAGAGAAATCGAATATGGTATTCGAAGTTAGAGAAATCGAATATGGTATTCGAAGTTAGTTAATCGAATATGGTATTCGAAGTTAGTTAATCGAATATAGACATTCGAAGAAGTTAATCGAATATGGTATTCGAAGTTAGAGAAATCGAATATGGTATTCGAAGTTAGTTAATCGAATATAGACATTCGAAAGGAGAAATCGAATATGGTATTCGAAGTTAGTTAATCGAATATGTTATTCGAAAGGGGTTAGTCGAGTCGAGTTAGTAAATAGAGTTAAACCAATAGAGTTAATCAGTTAGAGTTAATCCAAATAATATGCCATTTAGCACGACTGCTAGCGTAATTCGCAGGGCTGCAAATAGCCTAAGGCGGTCGGATGTTTCCTGAGGGAATCAGGCGTAACCATTGTGATCGCTGCGATCTAGAGTCAAGCGAATGGAGTTAAATAGAGTTGTCGAATAGTAGTTGTTCGAATGGAGTTAAATAGAGTTAGTCGAATATAGTTTATTCGAATAGAGTCGAATATAGTTAATCGAATAGTAGTTATTCGAATAGAGTTAAATGGAGTTAAATCGAATATTAGTTATTCGATAGGAGTAAATCAAGTTGAGTTAAATAAACCAAGTTAGTCGAGCCTAGTTAATTGAATCGAATTGGTCGAACCAAGTAAGTTAAGTTAGTCGAGTTAAGTTCGTCGAGTTAAATAAATCGATGTTAGTTTCATCGAAAGGAGATATCGATGTTATTTTCATCGAAAGGAGTTATCGATGTTAGTTTCATCGAAAGGAGATATCGATGTTAGTTTCATCGAAAGGAGATATCGATGTTATTTTCATCGAAAGGAGTTATCGATGTTAGTTTCATCGAAAGGAGTTATCGATGGTAGTTTCATCGAAGGGAGTTATCGATTATAGTTTAATCGAAGTGAGATTTTCAAATAAGAGATATTTGAAAAGGAAGAGTTATCGAATATTAGTTATTCGAAGAGAGGTTATCGAATATCGGTTAATCGAGAAGGAGTTAATCGAATATAGGTTATTCGAAGAAGAGTTAATCAAATAGAGATTTCTCGAAGAGAGTTAATCGGCAAATTCGATTATATCGAATTCGGGAAAGTACTTATACTTTCCAGTGTCTAAATAGAGATTTATTTATTTATAAATAAATAAGTGTTAGGTTAATTATTCACTAATAAGAATAGAAGTTATAATTAAAGTTAGATAATTCGAAAGTAGGGATTATAACGTTATCGTTATAACCAATGTTTTAAATATAGAAGTGGATTAGTAAAATTGGATCCGAGAAAGGCGTAAAGAAGTTGTTAAAGATTAAAAGATAAACTTTGACCATTTCGAAGTTATAACGTTGTTCAGTTAAGGTCTGAGAGGTAATTATACCCCAACTTGAGTGACTTCCTTCTTAACTAAGAAATGGTAAGGTTTGATCGTAAAGGAGTTTTGGAAATGTTTTCCAAACGAGAATCAGAAATGTTTTCTGATAAAAGAAAATAAGAATTTAGAATATAGGGAAACAGGAGATAAGTAGATAAATGAACTAAAGAGATTATGTTAAAAGATGTTTGTTCGATAAAATTTCCATCTGGGAATAATATCGTTGTTTGCACACTTGTTTTTCTTTGATAGTTAACTCACAGACTATCAAAGTTTTGACCATTTTAACGTTGTTAATATGGAGAGACCGGTTGGATTATTATCCATAGAACCACTCTGTATTGGCATAAGCGTCGCGAATCATATATGCCAAAGATAATTGAAGACGGAGAAAAATGCAAGGGCTATCCTGTTTACAGAATAGTGCCTTCGGCTTGTCCAGTCCCAGGACAACTTGTATGGACGAAGGTCTGACAGAGTATATCCAGTGGATCGCGTAAGTTGATCTGTTCAAACGTATTCACGTTTGGTGGCGGAGGAATTCGTTTCTCTTAGCTGTATACCCGTGTTATTTTTGGATAAGTCAATTTGTGATTTGGCGGGTATGACGATGTGACGTTTCTAAGTGAATGAAGATGGATGTCTGACATAGTATTTCCAGAAAGGTCACGTACATTGATTTCTTCAACCGTACCAAGAGTGGAAGCGGAGAAGGAAACTTCTTTTAGCTGACACGTAATGTATTGTTGTAGACATCAATTAGTGATTTTCGATGGATCTGACAATGTGGCATTCGAAGTGAATCTGATGTGATGATAAAGCGTAGCTTCTAGCCTCATCAACCGGTAAATGACAGAAATCGGGCAGGCAGCATGGCTAAGTCGGTCGCACCGAAGTAGGGTGTATAATCACCTATCTAGTGAATATTCATTTGTTTCTTAAATCTATCAATGCTGTCCCATATATATATACGGGAACGGTTGCTGATCCCAACCGTTGGTGATGTACATTCGATACACTCAAGCGAAATGAGTGGTCGGTCATGTGTGGCTGAGTTGCAAGATGTTCTTGTTGAACTCCAGTGTATCGTTCCTAGAGTACACTGATCGGAAGGTGATTCCATACCTTGTCATAGTTGGAAATCCATTACCCAATACGTGCTTGCGGTTTTGATTGTATACTATATATGTAGAACGTGAGATGAAAGCGTTTCTGCTAGTTGATATCTATTTGTACATAGACATTATATTAATATCAAAAGGTTTTTGATATAAAGATATTTTGGATTCTCATAAGGGAAAAACCCGTTCCGTTCTGCGGCGTGGTCTTATGAGATATCGTTTACTTGTTCATATACTTGTTTAAACTGTTTTACTCATACCAGTCCCATGACTGACCCGGAGTTTACTTTGTTGTTTTCCCTAAACTCTTGGGTGCCTAAATTTGTACGGGCAGTCAAGTAGTCGGGATTTGCAGATACATTGAAGAGCTGGAGCAGGAGGCTTCAGAATCATATAACTATAGTTTATTTCCGCTGTGTTGTAAGTGTTGTACTCTGATAAGTGCTATTGTATACATAACTTTTATATTTCAAAGTTATGTTATCTATTATATGTTATTCGTTCCGCTGTGAGGTTCGTGTTACTCTGATGTTGTGTTCTTCTTCTTCTTCTATTCTAAGTTTCTATCTTATCTATTCTCACCTTCTAATTTCTTTCACTAACAACCGGGATTTTTCGATGGTTTGGTTATCGACGTCGGGCTTACGTCGATAACCAAAGTCGCTCAAAATCCGGGTCGTTACAGTTGGGAAAAAGATTAAAAAAAACGGGTTCAGACATAAGTCTGAGCGAGTCCTATAACTTTAACAATACAATCATTAAAGTAATTAGGGTATGATATAAACTTGGTACGGTAACGACTGGGGATAGATGACTAAACTAAGCAGCCAACTAGGCATAGGAAGAACGAAGATAAGGGTAAAGATGTATCTACCCACCAAAGGATAATTACTACACTGCACCACGCCAGTCATTCCTAGCTTAAAGGTTGATCCCACCCAAGGACTTAGAAAATTTAACTAGTAGTTTCGTGTACCCCTAGCTGACCACATAGGTGCCGTCTGCCCCTATCTCCACTAGGTGTACCCACTACTCCCCAAGCGATCGGCTCCCTAACATAGATATCCGTACTGGTCCCACAGTGGGGTGTATCATTCCCCAAAGTGGCAACCCGATACCAACACTGATGCACGGCTTATACCTACATGATGCAACAACGTCTTACCTACCAGCCCGGGTCCACACATGCATATGAAACCCGTTGGACTTGCGTTGCCACCACTAACCCGTTTTGGCCTCTTATAGTCAAGCCCAGTACGCGTGTCCCGTCCTCGACATGGGTCGAGCACACAAAGATACATATGGGTTACTGGTTGAAATGGGCCCCCACAAGCTACCCACCTAAGCTTGCTCCCTCTAGTGTATCCCACTTAACCCTTTAATCATGTTTAATTACATGTTTCCACTTTGGTTAAGTATTCTAATCGTATTTTCTATTGCCACCCAAGGCAACCACTAGATTTCCACATGCCACCCAAGGCACCCACTTAACCACTCATGCCCCACTACATGCTTATCTGGTTAAGTGTTTCTTAATTGATTAAGACCGTAACCTTTGTAAAGACCTCTCACATTAGACTGTCTTTTATGGCAGCTGGATTTGCCGGTCGGGTCCGGGCAGCCTTATGCCATAACAGAGTCTAACATCGTGTCTTTACACTTGTCACGTATTTAGTTTATGCCTAAGACCTCTCACATTGGGCCAGTCATTTGTAGCCGCTGGATTTGCTAGTCGGGTCCGGGCAGTCTTATGCTACAAAAGGGTCCAACCTCGTGTCTTAGTCGATTAATTACACCTAATTAGTCACCCCTATATTTTGAATTAATTTTCCCTAATTAATTCCAATTTAATGATGTACATAATTGACTCAATTATGTCCATCCACTTATGGTATGCAACATCATACCAATTTCACCACAATTTTGTTAACAAGAATATTAAACCCAGCGTTCCCCACGTAATACGCTAACATGACATACTTAAAAGGGAAGATTCATCACAAATACAATGGGTTCAACTTAGCATAACATTAGCATCAACATGGGTTTTAAAGGTGTCAACTTGCATATATGACCATAGCATCAAACCCAACTAGCATAAATAATCAACCCAAACTTGCATGAATCACATATGTCATAAAGAGGGTAACTTGCATAGATGTTCATGTCATAGACCTATCATAAAGGGATAAACTTGCATACATGTCATAGGTCTAAAAAGGGATGAACTTGCATATGTTACTCGTATCATAAAAAAAGGAGTATACATGCATATATATGCATGACATACAAAGGGGTAAACTTGCATATGTATGCATATCATACAAAGGTGTAAACTTGCACATGTTACTTGCATATAATCAAACACCAAACTTGCATAACATGTCATATATGAACTTGCATATAATCAAACACCAAACTTGCATAACATGTCATATATGAACTTGCATATAATCAAACACCAAACTTGTATAACATGGTGTCATAGTGGATCAATGTTTATCATAGTGATTTGCATAACTAGCATCATGAACATATAGCATAAAACTTGCATAACTAGCATCATGGACATATAGCATAAAACTTGCATAACTAACATCATGAGCACATAGCATATGATAACATAACTTGCATTGATCCACATTCATTACCATAATCTCATTACATCCTATCATAATTAGTTTAGCAATTGCTTGCTAAAGGCATAGAAACTCACAACTTGTTGATTAGCACTCCTATGAAGAAGATTTAGTTGCTAGAGTTGATTAGAAGTTGATTTGAGAAGCTATCTTCCTTTCTAATTTGTGGAGGATCCTTCTAAGTTGCATTTTGACGGCATGATGACGTTGTATCTATTTTTAGTATGGATTAGGTTAGTCTTAGGGTGCATTTATAGATTTATGATGTAGTTTAGGCCCTTAGATTAACCCTAGTTTAGATCTAAACCATCAAAAATCGTCACAGGTCAGCAGAACAGATCAGAGAACCAAAACAGGTGCACCAGGCCAGCCAGGGTCAAACCAGAAAGCTGTGAGGGTTTCTGGCTCGACACGGGCGCACTTCCCAAGTGCGCCAGTGTATTTTTGTGCTGGCGCACTTCACAAGTGCGCCAGTGCATTCTGGCTTGTTTTCGGTCTTTCTGCCTAACTTCGTTCATCCATATCTTCTTCATACAGACTCCGATTTTCGAAAACTCGGACTCTATTTTGCGTATTTTTCCGAGATGAATGCAATGGCATAGCCCGTTTCCCCTGATTCAGATCTTAAAATTTAATTCTGCCCTGATTTATATTATAACAAGTTATTCAACATACGGGGTGTTACAGTTAAGTTAATACCTTGGCTCTGTGGCGTGACTCAGTAGAGATGGGGTTAGTAATACCCTAGATTGAGTTGCGTGTATATGTATAAGTGAACGTGTTTGTTATTTGATATAAAATGGTTTTATATTATGGACATTTATTGATTAAGTTGTTTATGAGTTCTGGCCGATCGGTTTGATCCACTGTATCAGAAGGGTTTTGTAAACACTCTAATACGATGACCCAACGTTGTATGTTTTGAAAAGAGGGTAAATGAAATAATTTTACCCAAATTATATTTTGATATACACAAGGTATAGGTATTTGAAGTATTATAGTATATTGGATGTGTTGGTTGTGATTATAATCGAATAAGATTATAAATTGAAATGGTTATATAAATAACCAATCTGAATTCATATAAATGTAATGAAATAAAATAAATCTGAATTTAAATCAGAATTGAAATTAAAACCCTAGAAATTTGGAAAGGCGTTTGAAGATGGAGTTGAAATTAATATATGAGAATTTTAAAATCCTGGGGGATTTTAATTTGTTTTACAAGCACTGTGAACGGTATTTCGAAATGTATTTCAAAATAAAAGTGTTTAGAAATGGTTTTGAAAGTGATATAGTATTGAACTCACCTCGATAGCTAGAAAATAGATTCCGATGATGATCTTGATATCATCGGTGTTCATTTTCGAGTTGTAAGTGACAGATTACTACCAAAGATTTTTTTTGAATTGTTTTGTGAAAAGCAAGCTATTTTGAATCCTAAAAGGGGTATCTGGTTTTAGAAAAGCTAAACTATTTGAAAATCCCTAGGAATGATTGTTTGAATTAAATTAGAATTTGTAAAAGCAAATAGAAATTGAATTGAAATCAGTTAAGTGGAAAATGAATTGAGATAGAAAATATCGAATTAGATTGGATTAGAGATAATCCGAAATGGAATTGGACTGGTAAGTTAGGAGATGAAATGAATATTGGAATCTGAATTAAGAACAAATATTGATTGGAAATTGGTTGGGATGACATTGGTATATGCAGAATTGGTAGCAGATGTAAAGGATATAATTATATGCTCGACCAAAAAGGTACACGTTTATATTCATATGAGTTTGATGAGTTATGAACTGATTTGGCAAGCCGTTTGGCGTTTTGATTTTCTTTTGAGTTGGAGAAGGCATAGAGAGGCGAGTTGGAGTTTGAGCTATTGACCAGTATAAAGGAGGTGCTGGTGAAATTTTTCAGAAATTTTGGGTGTTAGAAAATTTTCAGAGTTTATGGAAATTTTCGTTAGTAGGAATAAATTAATAATTTAGTTAAAATTAATTAGTACAGTGAAACTGAAGTTAAGGAAGTAAAAATAAATTTTAACCTAGTCAATAGGGTTTGTTTTCTACCTTAGCAATTTCGAGGACAAAATTATTTTAAGGGGGGAAGAATGTAATGTCCCGTATTTCCACGGTATTATAATTTATTTATTTAATTATTTAAATAGTGATTAAGAGAATTAAATGGTCGTTGAATTAAATTATATGGAATATTTAATTAATATAAATAATAGAATAATATATTTAATTCTGAAATAGTCGGAAATAGTGAATTTGACAATATCGTGTGAACTGGACAAATTTGAAATATATAATTTAGTTTAGAATTGAATTATATTAACGAAGTTATTTAAATAACGTTAGTTGAATGTATAATTATATTATAATTATAATCGAGCTTGAAATGGCACGGTAGTTCGCAATTTGGCGATTCGAACTTCAACTGAATATACAGGGTCCGTTTTAAGCTGGATTTCTGTGAAACAAGAAACGTTCGAAGCTGGTGAAGTATATTTTTCTAATGGAAGAGAAAAACCGAGATTTCATCATGTATATTTTGATTTATGTCCAAATCAAATTTTAAAATAGTCGTTAAGGAATTCCATTATAGTTGATAACGATTTATAAAAGGATTTAAATATAAATCAAATATCGATATAACTGGGAATTTTGAAATATCGAGTTAGAAATTCATATAGGAATATTCTGGACCTGTATGATATTCTATGTGAATATATACAATGATATTTATTTATAAATATTTAATTTAATTATTTTTAAATATATTTATATATTTAAATAGGTTATTTAGAGCTTTAAAAATAGCCAGTTTTGCAAACGAACTCCGTTTTCGATGAAACCAATTTTGTTGGATCCGTAATATTAAATTATTGTTAGATTTCAACTTCCATAATTTTTGGAGTTGGTGTGTAGCCGTATGGATTTTTAATGTGAAAAATAGTCGATATTTTGATGGTTAAAAATACGGTGTGTGAGCAAACGGAGTCAGAATTCGACGAAACTAGTTTCGTTGAGTCTGTAATGTCAAACTCTAGTTGTATGTCCAGTTTCATTATTTTTGGATTTCATGTGTGATCATAGGAATTTTTAGAAGATAAGTAAAATTAAGGTAATGATAAAAATTGATAAAATAAATTATTTGGCTTATCTTATAAGCTATCAAATGCTATAAATAAGTCTACCCACCCTTCTAAACCTAGAATTTATTATTCCACAGTCAACTTCTTTCTCAGCTGCCATAGAAAAATTGGAAACATGAAATCCATCTTTCAAAAATTCATACAAATCAACATAAATTCTTATAAATCAAAGTGTATACATATATGGATTCAGTGATGCAAAAGCTTCATTTCTGTATGCTTCGCTTTGGATTCGACGTCAACAATTTACACAGGTCTGAAATGTACGCGAGCTAGGGTTCCACGATTTTGTGTTTTGGGAGCAATGATTCTCGAATTCGATGCTAGTATTGAGTTCGTCGGGAGGAGGGGCTTCGATTGTGGAAATTGGATGGGTTTCCGTCTGGAAAAGTGTCGCTCGAACACTGTGATGTGCGAGTTGCTGCTAACGACGAACTTGGACTCAATGGCAGCGAGTTCTAAATGAAAAGGGTGGGGAGGCCGAGCTCAAAACGAGGAGGAGAATGGTGCGATCATTGTTTGAATTCGTAAAGAAATAGTGCGGTTCCTAAAATTTTGAAAATGGAGATTACAAAGGAGCAGGTCGCGATAATATTTGGGGAAGAAGGATCAGAGTACTGTGTGAGTTCGTAAATTTGGGTATAGGCTGACGGAGAATTTGATAAGGATCGAAGTGGTGAAGTTGGTAGTTGTTTTAGTGGAGAAATGATCTTTTAAAGGGAAAAACAGAATTGAGATTTCAAAGGAGAAGCTCACGACAAGTATTTTAGGGAAGAAGACTTGGTGTAGATTTGGGTTTGAGAGTGGATGGGCCGGGGAAACAAATGGTAAAAGCCCAATTGGTTAAAAGGAAAGTAAAGTTTAATTTTTATTGTAAATAGTACAAACTTATAAAATGATAAGTTCTTCTTACATTATCATAATTTCATGAAACAAGATCCGTCGGGATCGTATGGACGGCGGCTACGCAATGGAACTGACTGGGAGTGAATTGGAGCTCGTTACAATTTATAGAGAAGTAAATTGTCCAATCTGAATCAACGATAATTTATCGTTATTTAACGATAAATTACCAATGTGAGTAAAACTCACCAACTCTACTAGTTCATATTTATATAACGTATCTTTAGAATTGATGAATGATGATTGATTGCTGTGTGTTGACTGTTTGGTTGAACTGCTAATTGATTGGTTGAAAATATCGATATAGTTATATATATATATATAAAAATCGTTAATTTTACATTGATTCTGTTTAGCATAATATTTCATATTGAAATGAAATCGATGTTAATTATATTTTTAACATCTGTGATGCAGGGAAACAGGTTGGAGGGATCCAACTAGATTCCTTAATATTCAGAATGCTGTTCTTTTCATATATTGTAATATATGATGTGGTATAAAATCTGTTGTTGATTATATATGTTTGAATGATATCGATCATGGTTATTTGGTATTTTAAATACCGTAAGAAATACTAGGATGTAGAAAAGGGGATTTTCAAAGTGTATTTTGAAAATAAATTATTTATATAAAATCAATGGATTTTATATCAAAAGGGAAAAGAAATTTGATAAAGCAAAATAATTATAAAATCAAAGGATTTTATAAAAGAAATATTTATTTAGAAAATAAATAGAAAAATGGGAATATTTATTTAGAAAATAAATAGAATTGGAAAGGAATATTTATTCGTTAAACAAATAATTATGAAATCAAAGGATAATTATAAAAAGAAAAGAGTTGTTGAATAGAGTTAATTAATTAGAGTTAATCAAATAGAGTTAATTAAATAGAGTTAATTGATTAGAGTTAATCAAATAGAGATAAAGGAGTTAATCGAATATAGTTTATTCGAATAGAGTAAAAGGAGATACTCGAATGGATTTATTCGAAAGGTGTTAATCGAACAGAGTTATTCGAAAGGAGTTAATCGAATAGAGTTATTCGAAAGGAGTTAATCGAATAGAGTTTATTCGAAGGAAGGAGTAAATTGATAGAGTTAATTGATTAGAGATAATCGAGTTAGAGTTAATTAAAAGGAGTTAATCGAATTAGAATTAATCGATTAGAGTTAATCGAATTAGAATTAATCGATTAGAGATAATCGAATTAGAGTTAATTAAAAGGAGTTAATCGAGTTGGAGTTAATCGATTAGAGTTAATCGAATTAGAATTAATCGATTAGAGATAATCGAATTAGAGTTAATAAAAGGAGTTAATCGAGTTGGAGTTGATTGATTAGAGTTAATCGAATTAGTGTTAATCGATTAGAGTTAGTCGAGTTAGAGTTAATTGAATAGAGTTAATCGAACAAGAGTTAGTCGAATAATAGTTATTCGAATAGAGTTAATTGAATTAGAGTTAGTCAGATTAGAGTTATTCGAATATATTTTATTCGAAAGGAGATTTTCGAATATAGTTTATTCGAAAGGAGATTATCGAATATAGTTTATTCGAAAGAAGATTATCGAATATAGTTTATTCGAAAGGAGATCATTGAATATAGTTTATTCAAAAGAAGATTATTGAATATAGTTTATTCGAAAGGAGTTAATCGAATATAGTTTATTCGAAAGGCGTTAATTGAATATAGTTTATTCAAAAGGAGTTATCGGATAGAGATTATTCGAAAGAGAGTTATACGTTGAAATTTGATTATATCGAATTTAGGAAAGTACACTTTCCGTTTTTAATCAAGATTTAATGATTTATTTATATATTGCCTATTTAGTTATCTAGTTAAATTAAGGAATAAAAGTTATATTTTGAAGTTATATATTTCAGAAGTAGGGATTATAACGCTATAGTTATAATCAGTGTTTTCAATAAAGAAGTGGATTCGTAAATAGAATCCGAGAGTTACGTAAGGAAGTTGTTAAAGATTTAGATGGTGAACTTTGTCTATTTCAAAGTTAGAAATGTTGTTCAGTTAAGGTCTAAGAGGTAATTATACCCCAACTTGATTGACTTCGTTTTTAACTAAGGAATGGTTAAGATTCGACAATGAAGATTGGTTAAGTAAATTTAGTTAATGAGTGTAAGGTTTTGAGTTGGCATAACGATGTTTTATTTAAACATCTGGTTAAATCCAAATGTAGGAGTTTTGGAAATGTTTTCCAAATAAGAGTCAGAAATGTTTTCTAATATAGAAAATAAGAAATGGAAATGTTTTCCACTGTTAATAACGTATATTTTCTAAATTTACAAAATAAGAAATGTTGAATATATGGAAACAGGAATAGGGAAATGGATAATTGAATGACAAATTAAATTAAAGTGGATCAGTGTTGATTGATGATTTGCTCGGTAAGATTTCCATTTTGAAATACGACCGTTGTTTGTACACATGTTTTCCTTTGATAGTTAAATCACCGACTATCGAAGATTTTGACCAATTTCGTGGTAAATTCGGAGAGACCGGGATCAGATTCATTATCTGAAAACCACTTTGTATGGGCATTAGCGTTGCGAATCAAATATGATGGAGATAATTGAAGACGGAGTTATGCAAGGGTTGTTCTGGCGATCCTAGGTAGAAATTGCCTAAGATGGATTTATAGAATAGTGCCTTTGGTTTGTCCAGTCCCACGACAACCTGTATGGAAGAATATCTGACAGAGTATATTTAATGGATCACGTAAGTTGATCTTGTAACACCCCGTAATTTTATAACATTAAAATTCACAAATTAAAGTATACTTAATTTTTAGAAAAGACTTAAGTGAAATGGTTTGCGTAGAGAAGTATATATATATATATATATATTGATATATATATATATATATAAATTAAAAATTAAATAAATAAATATGCGAAAAAGTTCAAAACAGTGAATTGGGAGGGGAAATAACCGAACTGGCCCATTTTTTAGGCCGACCCGAGCTCTGCTGGGTCGACTAGGGGTTAATCCAGGGTGTTTGGCTGTCAACCCGTGGGCCGATTCGCTCAAAGGCAGATTTTGCATTTGATTGGTTCTCATGGTTCAGGGTTAATCTAATGGTCCTAAATAACTTCCTACACCTATAAATACATCCTAATGCTAACCCTAAGCCTAATTAAAATAGAATAGTTACCGTCGCCATGGAAATCAATGGAGCCGCCGCCAACTAAGAAAGAAGAAAAGCAAATTCAATTCTAATTCTCTCAACCCTAAAGCAAAGCAAAACTCTCTCTTTTCTTCTCTAAATTGTGAGTATGATGATCTTAACAAGATTATTATCATTTTAATTAGGTTGAGTTATGAATGGATTATGAGTAGATGATGTGAATTATCATATATGTTGTTCTAAACCCCTTTTTCTATCATGTATATTGTAAATCCAATGTTATGTGATGATGATATCTTATATGTTGTAAATCATGCTATGATGATGTTATGTATGTTGAATGTTTCTATGCTAAGTTGTGATGAATCATACATGTTAAAAAGGCCATGATGTTACCATCTATGCTAGTTAGTTCATATTAATTAAATCATCTTGTTTGGGTTATGTTGATCTATATGACAAGTCACATATGCAAGTTAGATTGATTAGAAAAGTTATGAACATATGCCAAGACATCTATTATGACATCTAGAGTTATGCTATGACATATGTGATATCCTATGCTAGTTCACACCATCATTATGTTGCCTAAAAACCCCATATGAAAGTTTATGTATAGATTTGGGCTATGATCATATCATGTAAATTGAGACATTTAACAAGTTGACACCTTTTGATCCTTAACATGTGTAGTTTATGCAAGTTTCACCCCTATTATGATTAGATTTATTTTAATTGTCTATATGTTGTGATAATTTATCTTTGTGCTAGGTGTTAGACTATACAAGTCTAGCCTATATTATTCATTGAATAAGCGAACGTATAAACGTGGGGTAGGGGTAATATAAAGGATTTAATATTGAAAAGTTGGGGTGCAATTGATATGATTTTGCATGCCATAAGTGGATGGCCATAATTGAGTCAATTATGGACATCATTAAAAGTTGACTTAGTTAATAATTTGAATAGGGAATTATTAAAACTGGTGTAAAAGATTTTAAGTGTTAATCAATGCTTAGGACACGAGGTTGGACTCGTTTGTGACGTAAACCTGCCCGGTCCCGCCCGACAAATGCAGTGGTCACAAATGTCAGCCCAATGTGAGAGGTCCTAGGCCTAAACTAAAGCATAACAGTTGTAAAGACACGAGGTTAGACTCTTTTATGGTGTAAGACTGCCCGGACCCGCCCGACAAATCCAGCTGCCATAAATGCCAGTCTAATGTGAGAGGTCTCTATGAGGTTATGGCCTGAATGAATTAAGAAATACTTGACCAGATAAACATGTAAAGTGGGACATGGGGGATAAGTAGGTGCCTTGGGTGGCACGAGGAATCTAGGGGTGCCCTTAGTGGCATGTGAAATACGATTAGTAAGACTTAACCAAACACACATGTAAATGAACATGACTAAGAGGGTTAAGTGGGATATACTAGTGACAAGCTTAGGTGGGTAGCTTGTGGGGGCCCATTTCGACCAGTATCCCAAACGTATCTTTGTGGGCTCGACCCAAGTCAAGGACGGGACATGCATGCTGGGTTTGACTGTAAGAGGCCAAAACGAGGAGCGGTGGCAATGCAAGTCCAACGGGTTTCATATGCGTGTGTGGACCCGGGCTGGTAGGTAAGACGTTGTTGCATCGTGCAGGTATAAGCAGTGCATTCTCAAGTTGTATCGGGTTGCCACTTTAAGGGAGTGATACACCCCACTGTGGGGCCAGCACGGGTATCTACGAGTAGGGAGCCGATCGAAAGTGGGTAGTGGGGTACACCTAGTGGAGATAGGGGCAGACGACACCTATGTAGTCAGCTAGGGGTATGTAAGGCTATTTATAAAGTTTTTGTGTGAAGCAAGTGGGATCAAACAATAGGGTGACTGGTGTGGTGCAGTGTAGTAATGTGCGGTGCAGTGTAGTAATCATTCGTTAGTAATTAGGTGTGCCTTTACCGTTATCTTTAACGTTATCTTAAACGCTATCTTTATCTTCCTAAGAGTTCATAGACATTTACTTGTCTTCCAGCTTATGCCTTAGTCTAGTTATTTTGATAATAGTATTGTTAGAATTATCATACTCGCCAGACTTTATGTCTGACCCCCTCTATTTCTATCCTTTTTCCCCCTCCAGGTCCTCAGGTTGGGCACAGCTCTAGTGGAGTTTGATTTAATTGCTTCATCTCTCTTTGGAAAGCTTGGACCGTTGAAGTAAAGTCCAGCTTGTTATCTATTTAATTACTATTTATGTAATGGGATTATGTATTTTGTTTTTATGAAGATGGATATTATACTTGTTTATGATCTATGGTTTTATGATGTAACAAACATGTTTAATTTCCGCTGCAATAAAATGAAGTTTTAGATTTCCAAGTACTATTTACTATCTGTCTTGTTGTAATTTTTCTGTTCTGTATTCACTTATAACCTCCATGGAAGTTAATGCATTCCCTTCGTGAGTGACATTAATGGACGTGGGGTGTTACACGTGGTATCAGAGCTTAAGGTTACCAGAACCGATAAAAATACTTTAGAAAAATAGTTATTTTTGGAAGAAGTGTTTTCAAAAACATGTTTTAATGAGAAATTTAAAGAGAAAAGTTTTTTTAAAAAAACATAATCCCCAATTCCCCATATCTTTATCTTTCGAATTCTCCATTTTGAATCTTTCCTTTTTCGTTTCAGCATGGCTAAAGATCTTACTCTACCCGACGGTGTAACGATACCAGGATGGTATAGGAGGTTATTAGAGGCTAGGGCCGCTGCAGGTCCAGCCAATGTTCCTCCACCACCAGTTGCACCCGTTCCTCCTCCTACTCCTCACGTAGATACTTTTGCAAAGACGTGCAAGGAATTCAAGGCTATGGGTGGAAAACCATTTCAAGGGTCATAAACGTTTTTGGAAGCTAGAGATTGGCTTAAGGAGGTGGAAGAATTGCTAGAAATCTTTGAAGTAGAAGAAGGGAAGAGAGTTCATTTAGCAGCTTGGATGATGAAGGGAGAGGCCTCGTTTTGGTGGGAGGTCACTAATGGGGAGCATCCTGTTGACTCTTGGGCGGATTTCTGACGTAGGTTCGAGGCAAAGTTTCTCTCAAGGGCGGAAGAAAATCTATATATGGAAAGGTTCTTGACATTGAAGCAAGGAAGCTCATCAGTGAAAGAATATGTCAATAAATTTAATCAGTTAGCAAGGTTTGACTTGGACTTAGTGAACACGCCGGAGAAGAAGGCACTGAGGTTCGTGAATGACTTGAATGAACCATTGCAAGGGTTGGCTATGACCCACATCCCTATGGGGGCCACCTTTGAGAAGTTAGTAGAATTGGCGCTTATGCATGAGGAGAAAAGCGCTAAAGCTGATAAGGCACCCGAGAAGAAGGCAGATCAGAAGAAACCACAACAGCAAAACAAGAAGGGTGGTAAAGACAATAACGGCAAGGGAAAGAAGAAATGTTTTAACTGTGGGACACCAGGCCATCTCTACAAGGATTGCCGAAAGAAAAAGAAGACATGCTGTTTTCATTGTGGCGATGCGGGACATTTAGAGAAGGACTGCCCAAAGAAGGGGTAGAGGGCAGGAGCTACTTCGGGAGGACAGGTGCAGGCTCTTATGGCACAAGGGCAGGCAAGGGGACAAGTTCAGGCTCTCACGGTGTCACCACTGCAAGAACGAGGTAGAACCATTTCTGTTGAAAGCTTAGTTTTTCTGTTTGATCATCCTGTCCGTACCTTATTCGATTCAGGTGCATCACATTCGTTTATCTCTACATCATTAGTTGAATCGCTGCACTTAAACACCAGTTTAGTAGAGGATCCCTTAGTTGTTTCGAATCCAATTGGGGGCTCAGCTTACTTGTCTATGATGTGTTTGGATTTGAAAATTTCCATACTTAGCGTTGAATTTAGATGTGATGCTTATGTGTTGGGCTTCACGGGCTATGGGCTAATTTTAGGAATGGATTGGTTATCCAGAAATGGGGCCGTTCTTGATTGTGAAAGGAGAGTAGCTAGGCTCGTGACTCGCCTTGGCAACACTCTCGAAATCTTTTGTAATCCCATAAATTCGGTTATGCTAAGTTATCTAGAATCGCTTGAAGCGTCTGAGGAAAATCTACGATCTGTTAGAGTGGTCCAAGAATACTCGGATGTGTTTTGAGGAGGTGAAGGGCTTGCCTCCGAAGCGAGAGATAGATTTTCGAATATATCTTGTGGATAATGTGAAACCAGTATCTTTGCCAGTACGCCACATGGCTACACGTGAAAGGAGGGAACTCGATAAGCAAGTGAAGGAGTTGCTTGAGAAGGGGTTCATAAGACGAAGTATATCGGAGTGGGGTGCTCCAGTAGTATTTGCCCCGAAGGCGGATGGGTCCCTTAGACTTTGTGTGGACTACAGAGAACTTAATAAGCTTACTAAGAAGAACAGACACCCACTGCCGAGGATTGACGATCTCTTCGATCAGTTAGTTGGCGCCTCAGTGTTTTCGCAGTTGGACTTAGCCACTGGTTTCCATCAGTTGAGAGTGGCTGAGGATAGCATTGACAAGACTGCCTTTAGGACTCCGGACGGTTTCTATGAATGGCTAGTGATGCCCTTCGGTTTGACGAACGCCCCCGCATACTTTGTTGATTTGATGAGTAGGGTGTTTAGGGAGTACCTTAACAAATTTGTGGTAGTCTTTGTAGATGACATCTTGATCTTTTCCTAAGGATGAAGAAGAGCATGCCCTACATCTTAGGGAAGTGTTGGAGACTCTTCGAGCGCATAAGCTTAAAGCTAAATTTTCTAAGTGTCACTTTTGGAGGAAGGAAGTTCGGTTCTTAGGACACGTGGTTTCCAAAGAAGGAATAGCTGTAGATCCCGCGAAGGTGGTGGCCATCCAAGATTGGAAGGTTCCTAAAAATGCTACCGAAGTGAGAAGTTTCTTGGGGTTGGATAGCTACTATAGGAAGTTTATCAAAGACTTCGCAAAGATATCAGCTCCATTGACACGCTTGACGAAGAAGAACCTAGTTTTCACATGGGACGTAGATTGTGATGATGCGTTCCAACGTTTGAAGAGAGCTTTGACTTCAGCCCCAGTCTTAGTATTGCCAGACGGGAGTAAGCCGTTTACCGTTTATACTGACGCTTGTGGGACAGGACTAGGCGCGGTCTTAATGCAAGAGGGCAGGGTAATAGCCAATGGTGGAAGGCAGTTGAGAGCGCATGAGAAGAATTACCCCACACATGACCTAGAGTTGGCCGCTATCGTTTTCGCGCTTAAGTCTTGGCGTCATTATCTTCTTGGCGATAAATTCGAATTATTCACTGACCACAAGTCTTTAAAATCCTATTCTCTCAAAAGGACTTGAACTTAAGGCAGCAAAGGTGGATGGAGTTCTTAGCGTCCTACGACTTCGAAATAGCCTATACCCCTGGCAAGGGTAACGTGGTGGCAGACGCCTTAAGTAGAAAAAGATTATCCTTAAGTCCTTTGTTTGTTGAGCGGCGAAGTTTAGAATTCATTTCAATGTTTGACTTTAGACCTTCCGTTGACTTCGTACCCGGTTTGCTAGCATCCTTGGAGGTCAGACCTATGCTTTTGGGACGGATTGGCGAGGCACAGCGAGACGACCCACAGTTAATTGAGTTAGTAGAAAAGCTCAAAGGAGGGGAGTCATCAAGCTATCTCCGTAGGTGTAACGACCCAGAAAATCTGAACCAATTTAAAAATTTTAAATTGGCTAAAATAATGGATTTTAAATATTTAAAATAAATATTTTAAATAATGGCGATGAAAATTGAGTTAAAATCGACATTTGAAAACCAATATAATTAATTATAATTATATATAGAATTGAAAATGGCGCGGTAGTTCGATAATTCGATTTCAAACTTCAATTGAATATACCGGGTGCAAAACAATCCGGATTTTAGTGAAACCAAAAACATTAGGATCTAATTGATGATATCTTTCCAACGAATCCGACCAATCGAAATTTGATTGCGGGAATCAAAAGATATGTCCAGTTGAAAATTCTGAATAGTCGTTATGGAATTCAGGCCCTTAAAAATGGACATTTTGCAGATGACCTCGGATTTCGATGAAACCACTTTTGTTGGATCCGCAGTGTCAGGTTATTGCTAGGTTTCAAATTTCATAATTTTTCGAATCAATATGTGAGCGTAGCAAAAGAAAACGCGTTTGACCAGTTTCAGTTGATTTTAATCGACTGGAAATTGGCCATTTTTCAAACGGTCTCAGAATTTGACGAAACTAGTTTTGTTAGGACCGTATCGTCAATACGAAGCTAGAAAATATTTTTCTGGAATTTTTCTAGTTAGTATGTGACCCCGGTAATTTGAAATGTGCGTTTAAAATTCAATATAGTGATTTAAATGAAAAATCAAAAGGGAACTGATTGCAACGATCAAATCAGCTTGCGATACATATCCCATTGTGTTCGGAATGGGGGTAAAACGCTATGGGCGACAGGCGGTGGGCCTCGTTTCGAGGTCGTATGTAAAAGTCAACCTTTTTTTGAAAAATTAAATAATTAAATAATAAAAAGGAAAAAAAATAATATAAATTCCCCCCTATACCTTGCCCCCCCCCCCCCGTAATTCATTACCGATTTCAGTATACAGAATTTAAAAAAAAAAAAAAAGAAGAACGGAGGAAGAGCAGCTCGTCGCCTCCACCAAGCTCTGCCCGCCTCCGGCTGTTCCCCCCCCCCCCCCATCGATCGAACACCCGAACCCTCCCTGCCAATTCGCGAGCCTCCAGAAGCATCGCGACCCCCAAATCTCGAGCCCCCCGAAGCCGTTCGAAACCCTAGCGCCGCCCCCAAAACATCGAGACGCCACCAGACCTCCTGCCGCCGACGCCTTCTTCCCCCCCCTTCTTCGAAATACTGTAAGTATTTTATTGTATTTTATTTTTATTTTAATTCGTTAAAACTAATTTCGATTTTAGGGATTTAAAAACTGTTTTTTTAGGCATATAAAAACTGATTGATTTTTAAAGGATTAAAACTGATTTTTTTTATAAAGATTTAAAACTGTTTTTTTTATAAAGGATTAAAACTGATTTTAAATTTAAGTTAAAAGAAAAAGATTTGAACTTTGAATAGAAAAAGATCTGAACTTTGAAAAGAAAAAGATTTGAACTTTGAATAGAAAAAGATTTGAACTTGGAAAAAAATAAAGATCATATTTTTAAAAGAGAAAAGACGGAAATTTTATTAAGTAGAAGGAGTAAGATATGATTTTTGTATTTTTAAAGTAATAAAAATATAATCTTTACATCATAGGAATATTAAAAATATAATCTTTATTTTTTAAAAGGCGGAATATATATTTTTGAAATGCAGTTTTTATATATTGAATAACATAGTAAAAATTCGATTTTTACATATGTAGAGAATAAAGGCAACGAAGCGACAGAGTCGTAAAGGCGATGATTTCTCTAAGTGAAGTCGGATAGCTATTGGTGAGATTTCTGATTTAAAATATATTATATATGTGTGAAATGAAAGTGAATAGCTATATATAAATATATATATACGCCCCTCGTCCACAAACCATGGACGATATTTATTGATTGAAATTGTTGTGAAAAATTGGTTGATAGTGAATGATTGTTTGGGATTGTTTGTGATTGATATTGGTTGATTGTGGTTGAAAAATACCCGTTTGTGGTTGTGAAATATTTGGTTGAAACCACATAGGATTAGTTTGTGGAAATGAAATAAATATATACATGCCGCCTGCGTGCGAACTAGATGCATGATCCCCATTGTCAAAAACCGCGAGGTTTTAAGGTAGAGCGAGGAGCCGTACTAGGGACGGTCCCGGTGTAACTACCCTGCCGTTATGCTGCCGAAATTTTGAATAATATTCGTGTGTTTGAATTATTTTCATATGCTTAAACTATATTTATTCATTGAATAGAAAACATTCATGTGTTGAATTGATATTCATTCGTTGTTTAGAAATTCATGTGTTGAATGGTATTCGCGTTTTGAAATATAAAAATCACATTTTTATCTATATATAAAAACTATAGAAAACATTCATGTGTTGAATTGATATTCATTCGTTGTTTAGAAATTCATGTGTTGAATGGTATTCATATTTTGAAATAAATTGTTCGATAATAAAAATCACATTTTTATCTATATATAAAAACCATAGAAAACATTCATGTGTTGAATTGATATTCATTCGTTGATTAGAAATTCATGTGTTGAATGGTATTCATATTTTGAAATAAATTGTTTGATAATAAAAATCACCTTTTATCAACTATATGAACTATATAGAAAAATAGTGTTTTGAAATGAATCGTTTTACAATAAAAATCACATTTTTTATTGTATGCATAAATCGTTGAAATGTGAAGTGTTAAAAATAGCCACTTGTTCAAAATCAACATATATGAGTTGAAATATTCATTAATTAGCTAATGAAATGATTTGCACCTATTTATGTAACATTAGAATGAATGGAGTTTTTAAACCAAATAGAAATCAAATATGAAGTCGAAAAGAAATTGATAAATGATAAGAACTGTATATATATATGTACATGCAATATTCATTGAACAGGTTATAGCAAAGGGGCTAGAGAAGAGGAATAAAATTTTGTGCCCGACAAATAGGTACACATTTACTGATTTGTTTGGGTGATGATTTTGAGCCTGTTGGCTAGCCGCTTGGCTTTTTCTTTTTCTTTTTGAGATTAGAAGGACCGGGAACGCTATTTGCAATTTCCCGATGCTCCCGGTGCAGGGGAGGTTATGGCGAAATTTTCCAAAATTTTAAGGTGTTAGAAAAAAATTTGAAGTGAAAATGATATGGAAATCACTGAAAGAACTATATTTATATAAATATATAAATATAAATAAAATTAAAACAAAACGAGGCCGTGCAGTTCGTATTTTGAAACCGTGATTTCAAACAACTAGTGCGGGAAATCCGACCATTGGATTTTCCCGAAACCTCAACCGTCGGGTTCGCCTTGGAATAATCTTTCCAACGGCACCAACCTTGTAAAAATCCAACGGTTGGATTGTCTGGAATGTTTAATTCAAATCTGAAGAAAAACAGCGCCAGAAACGATTATATTTATATATAAATATAAATATAATTTTATTTAATCGAATAACGACGCTGCAGTTCGTATTTTGAAATCGAAACTTCAAACGATTGTACCGGGAGATCCGACCGTCGGATTTTCCCGAAACTGGAACCGTTGGATTCGTTTTGAAAAGACCTTTCTAATGATGTAAATTTTGTGAAGATCCAACGGTTAGATTTTCAGATATGTGTAAATCAAATCTGAAGAAAAACAGCGCCACAACCGCGTTATGGCCCGAAGCGTCGTTTTGAATAAATGGGCTATTTTAAAATAAATAAAAATAGCGATAAATCGTTATAAAATATTGGAAACAATATGGAATGGAAATAAACTGAATTTGTTCGATTTATGTGGCTTTTGATGGTTGAATGTGTTTGGTGTGAAAATTACATTAAAAGAACACAATTGGTGTTGTCGAATAATTTAACCATTGAAATAAATTGATTTGAAATTCTAAATATACGTGAATTATTTGAGAAGGCTGAGTTAATTCCCATTTCAAATAATTGACCGACGGTTGAAAGTCGAAGATGAAGACGATGGTCGAAGACCGGAGATCTTCACCTCGTTTGGATGGTAACCGAGGTCCTGATTGGGAGGCATCCCGAAATATGGATAATGAGTGGTGATCGTCCAGACGTACGTGTTGGTCGATGGGTTTGCGAGGTATTTAGTGCCTCCGGTTTCGTTCAGACCCAGAACGGACTTGTAAATGGACTGTGTGTCTGACATTGGAGTTTATTCTGTGTTGATTGATTTCTGTTAAATATACATCTGTTTGGCGGCGGAGAATTTATTCTTTTGCTTAACGCCCTTCTCTAAGACGCACGAGCTCAGAGGTTGTATATCGATGGACATCAGTCGCATGGCGTGAATTGCCTGTGTGGCATGCTAAGATGCAGTGATCAGGGCTTCCGTTGAAAAGCAAAGTCTTGTGGTGATGATCAAAGCACCGCCTGTGTGGCGTAGCTTTGTGTATAACGTGAATTCGCGAGCCTCACACCCCGGTATGAACCTAAAACGGGAGAGGACATCAGGGAGGGCATGCGTTTCTTCCTAGCTAGGGTGGTGTCAGTGACCTACCAGCCCTGACATTTATGTACTTTTCACCTATGTGGTTGTTGCTGTTGCGAGGCGCCTCGGTTTGATCGGACGATCCGGGTCCGATGGAGTCATTCGTTGGCTCGTTTACGCCCCAAAGGGCGGGGAAACGTATTGTTCAGGCATAATAATCCACATCGGTGGACCGGCCCTGACGATCCAAGGGACAGTTGCGGCTGTTCCTGAGGCTCGGGCTAGGCAGTCTCGAATTCGGTAAGGACTATCTTTTGCCTTGGTTCATGACGGAAATCCAATTTCCAAATACGTGACGATGCGGTTTCGATTGTATATATACATTTGGCGACATAGTGGCATGGGACGCTCATGTCGTCTATGATTGATAGTTATGATTTGAAATTGTTTTCAAAACATATAGACACTAGCAATAATATCAAATGCCTTTGTTTTATTCGTATCAAGCATATCTTGGCCGTTATAAGGTAAAACTCTATCCTCCGGTTTGCGTTGCATTGTGTGATGGGAACTGAGTCTTATAACGGCTTCATTTTTATAAAAAGCATAGCGATGTTTAAAAGAAAGATTTGTTTTAAAGCACTGGCAATCCAATGGAGTAAACCCGTTCCACGAAAGTGGCGTGGTCCTGTGATTAGCCAATTATATATGTGTTGAGTGGATTTCTCATACCAGTCCCATGACTGACTCGTAGTTTGTTTCACTTTCAAACTCGGGTGCCCCTTTTTCTACACGGGCAGCCTTGTATTCAGGTTTAGCTGGTTCTTTCTGGATAATTGGAGCTGAAGATGGATTCTATCATTTATTTCTTTTTATGCTGTTCAGCTCCTATTGTACATATTTTGTTTATTTCCGCTGTAGACATTTATGTATAGCTGAACTGTATTTGTACTAAGTAAGATCATGTATACTGTGTAACTCTGATGATTACTTTTATCCAGTATATTTGTTGTTCATTATCTGGTGTATTTATTTAACTCTGTTCTGCTATTATCTGTTTCTGTGTTATATTCCAAAGATAACCTTGTTTTCGTGAGAACGGGAATTCGGGTCGTCTCAGTAGGTATACCCTAGATGATAAGGGTTGGTTACGTAGGGACGGTAAACTTTGTGTACCAAAAGACGATGACCTAAGGAAGACTATTCTTGACGAAGCACATCATTCGAAGATGACCATTCATCCCGGCGTGGACAAGATGTACAAAGACATGGAGAGAGTTTACTTTTGGGCCGGCATGAAGAAAGACGTGGCCGAGTATGTCGCTAGATGCTTGGTATGCCAACAAGTAAAAGCGGAGCAAAAGAAACCCGGTGGGTTGCTTCACCCATTGGAGGTTCCACTATGGAAGTGGGAGAGTGTCTCGATGGATTTTGTGGATGGATTACCGCGATCGTGGAGGGGTAATACGGGTATTTGGGTTATAGTAGATAGACTTACTAAGAGCGCCCATTTCATTCCAGTGAAGAGTAAGAGGACTGCTCCATGGTTACTTTCTGTATATGTCCGAGAAATAGTTCGTTTGCACGGTGTTCCTTCTAGCATAGTGAGCGACCGCGATCCTATTTTCACTAGCGAATTTTGGAGAAGCTTACAAGAGGCGGTAGGGACTCAGTTATGTTTGAGCACCGCATATCATCCTCAGACAGACGGCCAGACTGAGAGGGTGAATCGCATTCTAGAGGATCTGTTGAGGCTATGTATCCTAGACTTTGGGGGTACATGGGAAGAGCATCTTCCATTGGTTGAGTTCGCATATAATAATAGCTTTCAGTCCAGCATTGGTATGGCACCATTCAAAGCTCTTTATGGACGACCTTATCGTTCACCTACATGTTGGTGGGAATCTAATGATAAGATCTTACTTGGGCCCGATATGATTAGGGAGACTTCGGAGAAGACCGACTTGATTCGAAGGAGGATGAAAGCAGCGCAAGATAGGCAGAAATCTTATGCAGATAAGAGGAGGACAGATCTCGAGTTTGAAGTTGGGGACGTGGTCTTTGTCAAAGTGTCTCCATTACGAAACGTTGTTCACTTTAGGTCCGTTGGGAAATTAGCACCAAGGTTTGTAGGGCCGTTTCCTATTAAGGAGAGGATTGGACTGATGGCGTATAGAGTGGAGTTGCCCGAGAGACTTAGTGGTGTACATGACATATTCCATGTGTCACATTTGAGGAAGTGCTTGCACGAGACCGCGGAAGTGGTAGAGCCGAGCTTGCTTAGAGAGGTGGAGATAGAGCGTGATGCGACAATTCGACGAACTCCTACGCGCATTCTTGTGTCGGAGATCAAGAGGTTGAGGAATCGAGAGGTCAGACTAGTCAAAGTGCAATGGGGAGATGAGGAAAGCAACGCTACTTGGGAGACGGAAGAGAAGATGTGTTCATGATACCCTTTTCTTTTTGAGGGTATGTCCTTTAATTTCTCCTTTATCGCTTAGCTTGTACTTATCTTATCTTAAGTATATCCTCTCGCTAGTATCTTTGACCTTTAGTTAGGATAATCCTATGGTTGAAACATGTGTTTGAGACATGTTATGTATGGTGGATGCAAAGTGGATGCAAGTGTTTGCTAGTGGTTGCTCGTGGATGCATATACACACACTATTAGGCACCAGATCGGCTCAGTCACTTCATATTGCATATTGCATATATATGGATGTATTCAGTAAAATGGATGTATAATGGTTGTATTATCATATAGTTGCTGCATTCGGGTGGATGGTTGTGCACGCATATAGAATTAATATGTATCATTAGGAATCTTTTGCATACATATTGGACGCATGGCACTATCATGAATTGCGCTAAGGAGGTCGACTGATTCAGTAGACCGCCTAATTTTGCATTAGATATGGACATATACACACACTGTGCATATAAACATTAAAGCATTAGAAGTCTTTTAAGGACAATGGATGCTGGTGTTTGATGGTTGAGTTGATGGACGATTAGATGGTAGGATATACATTCTACTTGAATTGGAGATTTCGGGGACGAAATCCTTTAAGGAGGGGAGAATGTAACACCCCGTAATTTTATAACATTAAAATTCACAAATTAAAGTATACTCAATTTTTAGAAAAGAATTAAGTGAAATGGGTTGCGCAGAGAAATATATATATATATATATCGATATATATAAATTAAAAATTAAATAAATAAATATGCGAAAAAGTTCAAAACAGCAAATTGGGAGGGGAAATAACCGAACCGGCCCATTTTTGAGGTCGACCCGAGCTCCGCTGGATCGACTAGGGGTTAATCTAGGGTGTTTGGATGTCAACCCGCGGGCCGATTCGCTCAAAGGAAGATTTTGCATTTGATTGGTTCTCATGGTTCAGGGTTAATCTAATGGTCCTAAATAACTTCCTACACCTATAAATACATCCTAATGCTAACCCTAAACCTAATTAAAATAGAATAGTTACCATCGCCATGGAAATCAATGGAGCCGCCGCCAACTAAGAAAGAAGAAAAGCAAATTCAGTTCTAATTCTCTCAACACTAAAGCAAAGCAAAACTCTCTCTTTTCTTCTCTAAATTGTGAGTATAATGATCTTAACAAGATTATTATCATTTTAATTAGGTTGAGTTATGAATGGATTATGAGTAGATGATGTGAATTATCATATATGTTATTGTAAACCCCTTTTTCTATCATGTATATTGTAAATCCAATGTTATGTGATGATGATATCTTATATGTTGTAAATCATGCTATGATGATGTTATGTATGTTGAAAGTTTCTATGCTAAGTTGTGATGAATCATACATGTTAAAAAGGCCATGATGTTACCATCTATGCTAGTTAGTTCATATTAATCAAATCATCATGTTTGGGTTATGTTGATCTATATGACAAGTCACATATGCAAGTTAGATTGATTAGAAAAGTTATGAACATATGCCAAGACATCTATTATGACATCTAGAATTATGCTATGACATATGTGATATCCTATGCTAGTTCACACCATCATTATGTTGCCTAAAAACCCCATATGCAAGTTTATATATAGATTTGGGCTATGATCATATCATGTAAATTGAGACATTTAACAAGTTGACACCTTTTGATCCTTAACATGTGTAGTTTATGCAAGTTTCACCCCTATTATGATTAGATTTATTTTAATTGTCTATATGTTATGATAATTTATCTTTGTGCTAGGTGTTAGACTATACAAGTCTAGCCTATATTATGCGTTGAATAAGCGAACGTATAAACGTGGGGTAAGGGTAATATTAAGGATTTAATATTAAAAAGTTAGGGTGCAATTGATATGATTTTGCACGCCATAATTGGATGGCTATAATTGAGTCAATTATGGACATCATTAAAAGTTGACTTAATTAATAATTTGAATAGGGAATTATTAAAACTGTGGTAAAAGATTTTAAGTGTTAATCAATGCTTAGGACACGAGGTTGGACTCGTTTGTGACGTAAACCTGCCCGGACCCACCCGGCAAATCCAGTGGTCACAAATGTCAGCCCAATGTGAGAGGTCCTAGGCCTAAACTAAAGCATAACAGTTGTAAAGACACGAGGTTAGACTCTTTTATGGTGTAGGACTGTCCGGACCTTCCCGGCAAATCCAGCTGCCATAAATGCCAGTCTAATGTGAGAGGTCTTTATGAGGTTATGGCCTGAATGAATTAAGAAATACTTGACCAGATAAACATGTAAAGTGGGACATGTGGGTTAAGTAGGTGCCTTGGGTGGCACGAGGAATCTAGGGGATGCCCTTAGTGGCATGTGAAATACGATTAGTAAGACTTAACCAAACACACATGTAAATGAACATGACTAAGAGGGTTAAGTGGGATATACTAGTGACAAGCTTAGGTGGGTAGCTTGTGGGGGCCCATTTCGACCAGTATCCCAAACGTATCTTTGTGGGCTCGACCCAAGTCGAGGACGGGACACGCATGCTGGGTTTGACTGTAAGAGGCCAAAACGGGGAGCGGTGGCAATGCAAGTCCAACGGGTTTCATATGCGTGTGTGGACCCGGGCTGGTAGGTAAGAAATTTTTGCATCGTGTAGGTATAAGCCGTGCATTCTCAAGTTGTATCGGGTTGCCACTTTAGGGGAGTGATACACCCCACTGTGGGGCCAGCACGGGTATCTACGAGTAGGGAGCCGATCGAAAGTGGGTAGTGGGGTACACCTAGTGGAGATAGGGGCAGACGACACCTATGTAGTCAGCTAGGGGTACGTAAGGCTATTTATAAAGTTTCTGTATGAAGCAAGTGGGATCAAACAATTGGGTGACTGGTGTGGTGCAGTGTAGTAATGTGCGGTGTAGTGTAGTAATCATTCGTTAGTAATTAGGTGTGCCTTTACCGTTATCTTTAACGTTATCTTAAACGCTATCTTTATCTTCCTAAGAGTTCATAGACATTTACTTGTCTTCCAGCTTATGCCTTAGTCTAGTTATTTTGATAGTAGTATTGTTAGAATTATCATACTCGCCAGACTTTATGTCTGACCCCCTCTATTTCTATCCTTTTTCCCCCTCCAGGTCCTCAGGTTGGGCCCAGCTCTAGTGGAGTTTGATTGAATTGCTTCATCTCTCTTTGGAAAGCTTGGACCGTTGAATTAATGTTCAGCTTGTTATCTTTTTAATGGCTATTTATGTAATGGGATTATGTATTTTGTTTTTATGAAGATGGATATTGTACTTGGTTATGATCTATGGTTTTATGATGTAACAAACATGTTTAATTTCCGCTGCAATAAAATGAAGTTTTAGATTTCCAAGTACTATTTACTATCTGTCTTGTTGTAATTTTTCTGTTCTATATTCACTTATAACCTCCATGGAAGTTAATGCATTCCCTTCGTGAGTGACATTAATGGACGTGGGGTGTTACAGATCTCTTCAAACGTATGTACGTTTGGTGGTGGAGGAATTCGTTTCTCTTAGCTGTATACCCGTTGTATTTTTGGGGAAATCGATTTGTGATTTGGCGGGTATGACGATGTGACATTAAAAGTGAATAATTGTGTGATCTGTCAGAGATAAGTGTGGCCTCTAGCCTCACAACTTGTAAATGACAAAAATCGGGCAGACAACATGGCTAAGTGGGTTGCTTCCAATTAGGGTGTATTGTCACCTGATCTAGAGTTTCATTTACTCCTTTAATCTATTCAATGCTATCCCATTCGGGAAACGGTTGCTGATCCCAACCGTTGGTGATATACATTCGATAGACTCAAGCGAAATGAGTGGTAGGTCATGTGTGGCCGGGTTGCAAGATGTTCTTGTTGAACCCAGTGCATTCCTCTCTAGAGGTACACTACCGGAAGGTGGTTCCATACCTTGACACAGTTGGAAATCAATTATCCAATAAGTGCTTGCGATTTTGATTGTATACTACGTATGTAGAACATGAGATGAAAGCGTTTCTGCTAGATGATTATTATATTGTGGTTGATAGGCACTATTATAATATCAAAAGAATTTTGATATAAAGATTATTTTGGATTCTCATAAGGAAAAAACCCGTTCCGTTATACGGCGTGGTCTTATGAGATATCGTTTAAGTGCTCAAACTGTTTTAAATTGTTTTACTCACACCAGGCCCATGACTGAACCAGGGTTCGTTTTGTTTTCCCTAAACTCTTCGGTGCCCAATTTTGTACGGGCAGTCAAGTAGTCAGGATTTTACAAATATACTTGGAGAGCCTGGAGCAGGAGGCTTCCGGATTATATTGCTATTGTTATTTCTGTTGTGTTGTACTCTGATAATATTACTGTATACATATACTGATTTTATTTCAAAGTTATGTATCTATTATATATTGTTCGTTCCGCTGTGAGATTCGTGTTTACTCTGATGTTGTATGTTCTTCTTCTTCTTCTTCTTCTATTCTAAGTTTCTATCTTATCAATTCTCACCCTCTGTTTTCTTTCTATTAGTTTTCTAGTTTCCAGTGCAATTTGGGTTGGACTTGTGTTATGTGGTCAGCTCAAATAGTACCGAAAATTCGGGACACTACATTGTTGCAGTTGAAAACGTCTTTTTTTCTGAATTTGTCGTTGTTGACAATAAATTTTCTTTTTTTTAACCTTCATTTGACAGCGCTCGAATATTTTAATTAATAATTTTATTCGGAAATTATATGGAAGAAGAAGAAGAGAGTGAAGAAACAACAAATGATAATGGAGAGCTATATGGTCCTTTATATATGAAGCTTAAATCGATGCTAACCGTCTATTTTACCTTGATGAATTCTATTCTCTCCATGTCATATTGCCAATAAGAAGTTGCCACATCAACAATAATTTTGAACTGGATCAATAGAATAAAGCCAACAAGGCATGCATTGTCACTTCCAACCAATTCAATTTGCCAATTAGGCGCAAAAGATTGAATTTCGAATGTTTGAATTGTTTTGGCGAAGAAATTTAATTTTCAAACTTTTGAATTTATGGAATTTATTTAACTGTTATATTCACATGTATTCTTCCTATACGAATACAATTCCTATAACGACCATTTTACGCATATATATATATATATATATATATGCATAACTTTTGCGCAGAAATTTGATTTTCGAACTTCTAAATTTTTGGATTTATTTAACTGTTATATTCACATATATTCTTCCTATACGAATACAATTCTTATAACGACCATTTTACGCGTATATATATATATATACGCATAACTTTTGTTTCACTTTCAAAATTCAAACGGTATTGCACCGCTATTTGATTGTTGCCATATTTCTATGATTTCAGCCTTATCTTGAATTTTATCTCTTGTATATATATATATATATTCCTACATATATATACGTGTGTATTCTCATATACATATATTTTCTTTACTTCCTTATATGTATATTTTTCCTTATATGTGTGTTTATACATATTTTCTCTCATGAACATGTGTTATTTTAGCCATTTTCCATAAAACAAAAATATGGCGCTGGCGGAGATCAAACTCTGTGCCTCTTATATGCAAGTCACATGTTCTAACCAACTGGACAACTAAGGCTTTTGTTAACAAGTCTTAGAACAATGATAATTATTGTTCTCTCCTTATTTCTCTTTTTCATGTTTGTTATAATATTTAAATTAAACAACTGAATGAATCTTTTTCTTTTATTTCTCTTTTAATATTACTGCATTATGTTTGCAAATCAGTGCATGCAACATATTTATACTGCATGCAACCAATCCTTTCTTTCTCTCAATGCATGTATTACATATATTTTTTCAGTGCATGTATTTATTACATGCAATCCTTATTTTATTCTTTATTTTATATTTTGATTTGTTTGTATATATATATATATATATATATATATATCTATCTTTTGTGCGTATACAAACTTCTAGGCTTAATGACTTCTTCATACAATGTCCAATTTATGCAAACCAGGTGTTTATCTTGACCAGAATTCTGAGATGGACGCAATGGCCCAATCCATTTTACTTAATTCTCAATATTTAATTAAGTAACTCACATTTTATTATCATAAAAATGCCGGGTGTTACATTCTCCCACCCTTAGGAAATTTCGTCCCCGAATTTTGATAAGGGTAAAAATCAGTTAGCCCCTCGCATAATATACATCCATCATGTGTGCATCCAATTTTTGCAAACATTGTGCACTTGTGCATAGTGAAATACAACATAATAATACTTGTATGCCTAAGCGGTACCTCCTACATGTATGCAAATTTTCAAAAATTCTTTAAAAATATGATATCACATCCTAAATATACTGACAGTTCTACATGAATGCAATATTTTGAAGACAAAAAACGCTTTTCATCCAATTTTTCCTAGACTCTTACTAAGCAAAAGCATAGTTCATCCTTTTTTTTGCATCCAAACCCTACCAAGCAACCTCATTTTTGGAATTTCAGAAAAAACTAATTTTATAAATTCGGTTTCTTACGTTACAAAAAGGAGGAAAACGGAAAACTTCACATCTTCCGTCTTTCTTTTAATTACCTTTTTCCGACCATACTTTGGATTTTATGAAACTATCCTATAAAGATCACCTATTTTTCTATCCCAGCATAGCCCACATAAGAAAATTTTCTCTGTTACAGATTTTCTTTTCATCTTATCTTGGAATTTTTTTCTTATCCTTCATTTTTTCATAATTTTTCCATTTTTCTTGAACTGTCATGTTTGTTGCTTTACTGATTTTGGTTTTTCCTTTTTGGTTGTACCATTTCTGTTTTCTTAGCTTATTTAATCATCTGATTTAATTTTAGTTTCGAATTAGCCTTCTAGTCTTACAACTAAAATAGGAAAATAGACGCTATACACAACTACTACTAAGGGCTAAGAATCTCAAGACTATGTTCCCCTCAGAAAAATTCAAACAAAAGGATGTAAATGCTTACTTTCCCTTTTCTATCTAGTAGTCACCATTAGTCCTAGTTGTGTACAAATAATCATTTCAAGGAACATTCTAGACTTTTCAATGCTTACGCATTTTACGAGAAATTACATTATTCCAAGATAATTCTCACTATTTACTTCATAGCCTCAAAAATTTTCCCGTCTTCCCTAAGCGCTACCTACTCCATACTTTTAAAACACGGTTTGGCCTTTTCATTTCATTTTTTTTTGAAAAGTTAAAAAGTATCAAAACTTTATTTTCCTCATCAAAACTTACTTTTGCCAAACCATAAAACATGTCATTTTATATAAAATATGTAAAACATTTTTTTTTAAAATCAGAAAAACTGGAGTAGATAAGGACAACTATTTCTCAATCGGGTTTATAACTTGTACTTACCTATAAGGTCGGTTCATTTACTTCTTATAAGGTGCAAATATCTACTCTATTTTTAATTTCTACAACTTATTTTGTCCACCCAAAAAAATTTTCTCTTTTAAAACAATTTATCAAAAATGATTGTCAAAAGAATTGAGATTTCAAAAAAAGTTTTACTGAGAATTTTAACAAAATGCAGTACTTTCTAAGTTTTGCTTTTAGATCCTTTCATGCAATATAACAAGAAAACTAGAGACCTATACATGCTCTATAATATGCACCTTTTATTGACAGAATTTTATTTTAGACAAAATTTTGGCAAGAAATCACTATTTACGAAATATACCCCATTTTACATTAAAATTCAATATGTATACTTTACATATTTATAACTTTTAAGATTAAAACTTGAAAACACCATAAACCATTTTCCAAAAACTTTTACAATTTCAAGCTCTTAAAAGTTAACAACGGGGTTAGACTCAAAGCGGGTTTCCAATTTTTCTAGGCTTTCCTAGACAATTCCACAAAGTCAATTCTCTCAACTATATATATTCCTAATCCATTTTTCTCTTTTTAATCTTTTCCAATATATAAGGTTTACCGCCAAACCCACTGACCCAAAATACTAATCATATGGGATTCTCCTTCCTTCCATACAAAATATATTGTACACTTTCCACCCAAATTTCCTAAGGGTCGCAAATTTCCATATTCATTCCTTTAGTGTAAAAAACAAATATCCCATTTCTTATCATATTATGCTCTTTCTATTTAGTGGGTTCCTCTATGGATCTAGATGTATATATAATAGATATATTTCTATTTTAAAATAGATACAAATACGTTCACTCATTATCTATATAGGAATCCTAAACCTAAGCTCCGATACCAGATGTCACAATTCGAATTCCGACAAACCGAATTTTTTTTAAATTCTAATCTATCGAAACTCATGTTGGTTTGTTTGGTATCACGCAGAAAACACAGGAACATAAAATATGTCAAAGCTTAGAAAATATCTCACAGCGGAAAGGAAAAAATATAATATACTCAAAGTATAGCCTTACCGTATTAATAATACTGCCTAACCAATATCCAAAGCTATCATGTCTCTGCCACAAATCTTACCTGCGAGTATGTTATGAGGAGGGGGACAGAACACAAGTTCTAGCTACTGGATTTAAATTATACACTTTGGATAATCCTACGTATACCGTTCAATCACATTTTCTTGCTTATTAGGTTACTTGTGTAAACATCACTCAAGGCTTACACACATGTCGTACCCATTTACTTCCCAGTGGATTAACCTAATGCTGTATATATGTAGCTATCCCCCCCCCCCAATATTAAAGTACACCCATGGTAACCCAATCGCATGGTTTCCACTGAAATGTCATAGAAATAAATGCAGTCCCTCATCCTACGCCGGAGTGACGTACGGATCTCTACATTACATTGTTACATTTCGCATATATCTATCATTACTACGCTATGTAAGCGTACAGACTGCCACCTTCGATTGAATCAGATTCCATACTAGAGTAATGCCCTCATGTCTACGATACACCACCCAGAGCCGACATGCGTGCATCTAGACTTTCCCACGTATGTATCGACCGTATTCGATGCCTTAACTTCACATAATGTGCACCGAGTTCTGTGGCAGAGCTATACAAGAAACACGGAACTTGATCGGGGGCTTCTCCATATCTGTACAGGTCCGCCTTTAGGGGACTCAAAATATAAATATCCCTCGGGTCTGTTTTTTTTCATGGTGGTTATAGCCCCACCTCCCCCCCCCCCCCCGCAACTAGTAAAGACTACAAGAGCTAAGCGACTTGCCTCTAACAAACAATCTAAACATCTAGTTGGCGTCTTGTGATGGCCCGAAAATCCGTACCAATTTGAGCTGACTAATATCCTACACATTCAACTCAAAGTGCACGAAAATTCAGATCATTAATAGAAAGAATTTAGAGGGTGAGAAAGAAAAGATAGAACTAATAGCATAGAAGAAGAAGAAGAATACAACAACTGAAAAGAATCAAAGTAAACACGAAACTCACAGCGGAACAATAAAATTTCTTATAACATAATTTTTGAAATACAAATCCGAATTTGTACATATATACATACCATATCAGAGTCTAACTCATATACATCACAGCAGAAATGATCTCTATCTAATTAATGGTGAAGCCTTCTGCTTCCAACTCCTTCAAGTGAATCTGTAAAAGCCTAAAACACTTGACTGCCCGTACAAATTTGGGCACCCAAGAGTTTAGGGAAAACAAACAAAATAAACTCTGGGTCAGTCATGGGACCGGTGTGAGTAAATTCCAACCATTCTGTTTAATTTCAAATATCCTTTTTAAACAAAAGGATAATAGTAATACCAGTCCACACATAAACATGGACGGTTTTTACCTAACTATAACCCAAGATATCTTAACATCAAAACCTAGTGATATTATAATAATGTCTAATCAAATAAATAACCAAGTAGAGGAATTCTTGCATCTCACGCTCCACATATACATAGTATAAAATCATAAACCGCAGGGTGCGTATTGGAGATTGGATCCCGATAGACAAGGTATGGTAGCACCTTCTGATTAGTGTACTCCAGAGGGGATACACTCAGGGTTCAACGAGAACGTCTTGCAACCCGGCCACACATGACCGACCACTCATTTAGCTTGAGTGTATCGAATATATTGCCACCACGGTTGTAGGCCATCCAGCTGTCATCCGAAGACACAGAATCGAAAAGAAGTATAAATATGAATTTTCTCTAGATCGGTGACAATACACCCTGCATGGGGATGACCCAACTAGCCATGCTGCCTAGCCTAACTTTTGTTACTTCCTGGTTGTGAGGCTAGAGGCTACGTCTATTTTTAGAACATCCGATCACCATTCACTTTGAATGCCACATCCTTAAATCTGTAATCACGTATTTATTACACAAATGCACACTGGGTGTAGAATAAAGAGAAGTTACCTTCTCCCCACCAACTTGGTATATTCATAAAAATCAACGGTGTGACCGTTGGAAATACTCCGTCAGACACTCGTCCATACAAGTTGTCCTGGGATTGGACAAACAAAAACACCATTCTCGAACTGGACGACCCTTGTATTTAACTCCGTATTCAATTATCTTCAGGATATCTAATCGCACGCTTATGCCTATACGGAGTGGTTTTCAGATAACATATCCAACCGGTCTCTCCATATTGACAACGATGGTCAAACACTTCGATAGTCGGTTATTCAACCATTGAAGTAAAAACAATCATTCATTCAAATGTATAGCTAGACATCACATAAACACAGGTACTTTTTATTTAACGTTCGTTTTTATTATTCGAACTCCCATATCTTACAAGATATTTCTCAAATCCCGTTTTAGTCTTTTTATACTTCTTGGAAAACATTTCCAGTTATTATAAACTCTAATTCTCCATATTCCAGAAACATACGTTATTAATGTTCGAAACATTCACGTTTTTTATTTCTATGCTTGGATAATCTACCCTAACTATACTGGAAAATTAATTCCAATTTCATTATAAATATTTAAATTGGCCAACCGTTCCCTTTTAAAACATTATTCAATTTAAAACGTGAATATCATCCCTATTATATAAATCTAGACACCTTTATCAAATATCCTTTTATTTAGGTAATAAACACCCTTATCTTGTTTACTGAAATCTCTTTCTTGAATTTATATTCCTATTCCACTTTATAGATCATGTTTCCAAGTCAACTTCTCGTTAAATCAATATTAATTCTATAACTAAATATTGATTATATAGCCTATTTTAATCTAGTGGTTTAAAACTAAATATTAACCATCTTATCAGATTATAATTCCTAAAAATAATTTACTTTTAATACATTCAACATCGTCGAATTCTAGTTCCAAATCCTAATGGTTTAATTCTAATCATATTTCGAACATCGAAATGATGTCATCGTTTTCTAACACGATTCTCCAATTTCTCTTTCTATACTTAATCTTAAATTTTCTTTGGACAAACATCTATACTTATTTCCTTTAGAATACGTGGATTTCAAATCAAATTGTTTCTTTTTCTAGGAAGTGCTGCTATATATAAAAATCACGCTTAAGTTTGATTAACAACGTTAATTTTATCGCTACAGTTCAAACTTGCCATACGCTGTAATATTCTCCTTTACAACTAATCTTGACATAACAGTCATGTTTAAGCCTAGTCAACAGCGTTATTTTATCGCTATAGTTCTAAGACTTCCAATACGCTGCCATATTTCCTTTTTACTAATCTCGACATCTCTTTCCGTTACAAACTGATATCGTTCCTTGATAATAGTGAAGCCGTTCGAGTTGGGGTATTTTATTTACCTCTCAGACCTTGATCGACAACGTTCTTACCTTAGAACAGATATAAGTATGTAATTTAATCCCTTATTACTTAAATATCTATCAGACCGTATTTTCTTGTTTAATTTGAGCTATGGTTTTATAATACCATATCCGTACTTTGAAACTCGGTTGTTTTCGACTATCTATATTAAACATTACTCTTCACTTTAACTTCATTTCATGGTTCTATTTATAACTTATTTAGATATCAAATAATCGTTTATATTTATTTTATAGAAACGAACTATAAAATAACAGTTTTTAATATCACTTCTATTACGATTTTAAAACTTTGCTTTAATTATAAAAATATAATTTTTATAATTAACTTCGTTGATTTGTCTGATGGCCAATCAACTCCTTACAAAACGATTGGTTTATGGTCGATTGTTGTCACTTTCTTAATCGATATCGTTTATTTATTTAATCAAAAATATGTCGAATTTCCATTCAACATCAATACTCACATGGTGTTTTACTGTCGTTTGGGTTCAAATAGTGCATATTGAAATAATATACAACCAACAGTACAGATAAATATTGTGGAATCAGGTTGGATTCCTCCAACCGGTTTTCCGCATCCACAGATGTTAGTCAAACAATTTACACTGATTTCATACTAGGGTGTACTATAATCGACGGAGTCGGTATCTAACATATGCAACAATATATTTTTCAATCAATTTAATTGTGATCTACCTAACCGACCATCACACAGTATTCAAACAACATTAAAATATAATTATAATATTTTAAAATAGATCAGAGTTAGTGAATTTACTCACCTTTGCGCGTTAACCGTTAAATAACGATTTATGTCAGTTGATTATACCCGGCGCTTTAATTGCCTAAACTGTAACGTGCTCCAATCAGCTCCACTGGGTAGCCTGCGTCTAACGCGACAAACTGTGTTCAGCTCTGTGCTGCTTCTCTCTAGTTTCACTTACCGAGTCTCTTCCCTTTCTACTGACCACCGTCAACCCTTTGGCCTTTCTCTCGTTTTCTTCCGTTGATTTTTATTTTGTAAGTGGGCTTATCCTTTTTTTTCTAATATTATAACGGGCTTTACCATAGTCATTCGGCCCATTATACATCTGCACTCGCTCCATCACATCTGCCAAACCATATTTGCACACGCTGCAAACTGTAGCTGCTTCTTATGAAAGAAGGAGGCACCAATCTTTAAAGCACATTTACACAATGCCTCTCTCCCTCTTTCATATGCAAATCCTGAGTTCTCTTATTAATCTTGATCAGCTCCATCATCTCTGTGACGGCCCGCCCCGCACCAGCCTGCATTTCCTCCGAAAGTGCGCTGTACACATGCCCGACTAGCACGGGACGGTCGTCAGAAGGAAGGAAATAAGGGAATTAACTAATCAAGAACCTGTAGAATGTCTCACAGCGCATGGAGTAAAATATAATAATAATAACATACTTGACATAATATAGGTGAGACGGTGCATAAGCTGATAACTAAAATCAACATCAACATCAAAGTAGTGGAAATCCAAATACAGCTTATTACAACTTTCCAAATTTACTGTCTCTAAACAAAAGAAAGCTAAAATAGAAGATGCACCACAAGCAGTGATCTTCAACAACACAGGGAGAATACTGTATATATATATATTACGTGGAAGCCTCCTGCTCGTCTCCGGATCATCTAGCCGTGCATCACCAGCTAACCTGTCTCTAGTCTGCTCGTGTGAGCACCCAGAGTAATAAGAGGAGACATAAAACTCTGGGTCAGACATAAAGCCTGGTATGAGCGATAAGCGTCTAAACAGAACGATAACAGGTATACTAAACCATACCTGAACCTGGACCTGCAACCAAAGAGTTAGTACCACATACCGTACAGTACTCTAAGGTGCCATAATAAATAGTGTAAAGAATACGGGGGTGGGGTATGCATGTCATAATGATAGCAAACAAATCATCCATAGCAACCATCCTCACATCTCTCACTCAGTGCGTAAAGCATACGATGTCCACCACTGTCAATCACTAGACCCATTGAAGTAGTGACGGAGTTCGACTTGTACAACTACTGCTACTACCAAGCTTACCACATGGAGTCATGACCAAATTTTTACAAATGAGCCCACTTCATTGGTTTATAGCCCTTTAGTCGTACCTAGTCCACTGTGGCCCTGAATCCGTTCACGTACCTCCCATACATAGTGATCCAAAGTTATAGACATCGACTGCCCCTTGGCACACGTCCCGCAGCAAATCCCAATCATGAAGTGAACCCATCGGTTTCCAACTGGATCCTGAGCTCTAACTTCCCATATTGGACTACCTTTGCATCTCGGGTTATTGGTCAATACTGGGTTGGGTCGGGTTCTCCTTCTTGCCATCGGTTCGGCTCGGGTCCTCTACTTCGGGTCGGTTCGTAGTCTTCTCCCGTAGCGGTTCGGTTCGGGTCCACAGCGTCGCATCGGTTCGGGTCGGGTGCCCCACATCGGGTCGGGTGCCCCACATCGGGTCGGGTCGGGCGTCCTCCTCCGGGTCGGGTCAGATGCCATACCCCTTCTAGTTCGTGCTTCCGCTCCGATCCGCTCCCTTGTCCTTCACGTGCTCCGATCCGATCCCTCATTCTTCATCCGATCTGATCCCAGCTCAATTAGCGTGGCCTTCCTTCTTGCCAGTTCTCCCAAGTGTCAAGTTCCGATCCGAGCCCTTCGACCCTGCATCGATCCGATCCCCAGCTTAGCCAATATGGCCTTCCTTTTTGCCAAGCCTCTTTTGTGCCAGACTCCAGTTCGGGTCGGGTTCCTTACCCAGATCTCCAACCCGATCCGAGCTCTTATCCGATCCGATCCGAAACCCTACACAACTTTCTGCCACTTTTTCTACCAACTTGTTTACGCCATTCGACGACGTTTTCGACAAATCTAACTATACTAATCAATCACAAATCATGTCAAACAGTCATAGCAACATAGCAAACTAACCACAAACACCAAAACAATGAATTTACATGTCAAAATGGATAAAATATGCCCAAAACCCCTTATTTTACCTTAAGCATGTTTAAGTAAAACTAATCATAGGTTTAACAAAACTTAATCAAATTAAACCAAATTTCTACCAGAGCCATAAAATATTATTTTTGAATTTATAGACATATTTCCAGAATTTATTAGTGTATATATTCGCTAATCTTCACTAATTACCCTTAATTAACTGTAATTAGTGTCAAAACGATGCTAATCACTCACCTTGGCCACAAACGAAATTCTCAGAACTAAAACCTTGCTGATTTGGGCGAATACTGATGTCTAACAGTAGCTCTAGCCTTTCTTTCGTGTTTCCTCTCCTTAATTTGATGTAGATTAAGCAAAAACTTGATTAGAAAGTGATTAGAAGGTGATTTGGGTGTTGGAGGCCATTGCTAGGGTTGCAAGAAAGAAAGTGGCGGCTGGAAAATGAGGATAAGATCGTTCTCTAACTGATTTCAGCCTCCTCCTTACCCTAATCCCGAAATCCCCCATTGGGCCTAGCTGTTAATCACCCGGTTAAGCCCAATTAAGCTGTTTTTCACCATCTGAAACTTGTTTTAGCCATATCTCCCAAACGGTGAGTCCGTTTGGTTAATCTGACCACTCTACGGAATTGTAAACCATTATCCGGAGCCAAGGGAAGTGGTTTCAGGTCAAAATTCCTTTCCAGTCAGACGTTATGGCCAAAACAATGCTAACTAGGGGTAAAATGGTCATTTAAAAATCGGGAAAAATCATGAATATGGGAAATGACCCCAATAGTCGTCTCCCAAAGTTACATGACCATATGACTTCGTATGTGAAAGAAATAAATATTCTACGATCCTATGATGCGTAGAATACGGGTCGTTACACTCTCCCCCCTTAAGAAATTTCGTCCCCGAAATTCCTTAACCCAAAACATACAAAGGATCCCGCATGCCTAACAACCACATACAACAATCAAACATGCAAAACAAGCAAACAAGCCTATCCTAGCATGCGGAAAACTAAATCGAAGTTAAAATCTTACCAGGCAAAGAGTTCTGGATACGTCTTCCTAATGTTCTCCTCTGTCTCCCAAGTGCAATCATTCTCGTCCTCGCCCCACTGAACCTTGACTAGCTTCATTGCCTTCCTTCGAAGTTGCTTCATGTCGTGCTCGACAATATGGGCTGGCTTGCGGTTCCCAACCGCCTCAGGTTCTACTTCGAAGTCCTCTAACTGATCAGGTGAAATAGTCATATCTGGGTCGTGAACAAACTTCCTTAGTTGGGAAACATGAAATACATTGTGAACTCCCGCAATCTTCTCTGGTAAGTCAACTCTATATATGCCAAATTCCCGACTAGTTCAAGAATAGGGAATGGGCCAACAAATCTTGGTGCCAACTTGCCTCTCTTGCCAAATCGTATTACGCTCTTCAACGGAGAAATCTTGACAAACACCAAGTCGCCAATGGAGAATTTTAAGTCTCTTCTCCTCTTATCAGCATAACTCTTCTGCCTATCTTGGGCAGGCTTCATTCGTTGTTCAATGATCTTGATTTTATCTGAAGTTTCCCTCACCACATCTGGTCCAAGCATAAACTTCTCGCCACTCTCTATCCAACATAATGGTAAGTTGCACGGTCTTCCGTACAAAGCTTCATATGGAGCCATACCGATACTGGATTGGTAGCTATTATTATATGCAAACTCTACTAGATGCAAATGGTCATCCCATGATCCACCAAAATCCAATATACATGCTCTCAAGAGATCTTCCAAAATACGATTCACCCTCTCTGTCTGACCGTCGGTCTGAGGATGATATGCGGTACTGAGATGTAACTCTGACCCAAGAGCCTCTTGTAAGCTCTTCCAAAACCCACTAGTGAACAACGGGTCTCGTTCACTCACAATGCTTTTGGGTACTCCATGAAATCTCACTACCCACTTCATGTACAATTTTGCAAACTTAGCTGCCGTTCTGGTCGATTTGACTGGTATGAATCTTGCACTCTTAGTCAGTCGATCCACAATTACCCAAATGCTATCATGTCCCGCTCTAGTCCTGGGTAAACCATCGATGAAATCCATCGAGACTTGCTCCCATTTCCATTCGGGAATTTCTAATGGTTGCAACAACCCACTAGGCTTCTTTTGCTCGGCTTTAACTAGCTGGCAATTCATGCATTTGGATATAAACCTCCCAATGTCTCACTTCATCACTTCCCAGTAGTAGTTCTGCTTCATGTCTCGATACGTCTTGTTACCACCGGGGTGTATAGTCAGTTTTGAGTGATGACATTCTCTAAGCACTTCATCTCTCAATCCATTGACATTGGGTACGACTAGTCTTCCATCCTTTCTAAGCCATCCATCTCGATCAAGCCCATACTTGTTCATCTCCTCATCGATACCCATCTCTAACTTGGAGATGATTTCCAATAGGTTAAGATCGTCCCTCTGACTAGAGCCGATCCGCTCAATCAAAGTGGGTCTGACCGTCAAACTTACTAGCATTTCTGGATTCAATTCGCACTTTGGTCTGAAATCAAACCCCGCGATATACTCCAGTTGCTCCCATTCTAGGAACATAGCCCCTAAGCTGGCATGTCTCTTACTCAATGCATCAGCCACCGCATTGCCATTTCCCGGTGTATATGCGATGTCAAAATCATAGGAAGCCAAGAATTCTAACCACCTTTGTTGCCGGAGATTTAGATCCTTCTGGGAGAAGAGATACTTCAACGACTTATGATCTATAAACAGCTCAAATCTTTCTCCCAAGAGATAATGTCTCCACATCTTTAACGCGAACACAATCGCCGCCAATTCCAAATCATGGGTAGGGTATCTTCTTTCGTGCGGTTTCAATTACCGACTTGCATAAGCTACAACCCTACCGCTTTGCATCAATACAGCACCCAGTCCGATACCACAGGCATCCGTGTATACCGTCATCTCTTCATTCCCCTTAGGAATGACTAATACTGGTGCGCTTGTCAACTTGTCCTTTAGACTCTTGAATGCATCCTCGCACCTTTCATCCCAGACAAAAGCTTGATTCTTCTTGGTCAACTGGGTCAATGGTGCTGCTATCTTGGAGAAACCTTGGATAAACTTACGATAATATCCAGCTAACCCCAAGAAACTTCTTACATCTGTTGCATTCTTGGGCGTAGGCCAATCCTGTACCGTAGCTACCTTCGTCGGGTCCACGACAATACCATTCTCTGATACAACATGGCCCAAGAACCTCATTTCCCTCTTCCAGAAGTGATACTTAGAAAACTTTGCTTTCAATTGGTGTTTTCTTAACACCTCCATCACTATTCTTAAATGCTCCTTGTGTTCTTCCTCTGTCCTCGAATAGACCAAAATATCATCAATGAACACAAGGACAAACCTATTCAACTGATCTCTGAATACCCTATTCATAAGATCCACAAAATATGCTGGGGCATTGGTCAGCCCGAATGGCATGACCAACCACTCATAAAATCCAGACGGCGTCCGAAATGCCATTTTAGCTATACTCTCAGCTTCCACTCTAAGCTGATGAAAACCTGTCGCGAGATCCAACTGAGAAAATACTCTCGCGCCACTCAACTGATCGAACAAAACATCTATCCGCAGTAGAGGATACTTGTTCTTCCTCGTCACTTTATTCAACTCACGGTAGGCTACACACAAACGAAGGGAACAATCCGCCTTGGTAGCAAACACAACTGGTGCTCCCCATTCAGAAACACTCCTTCTGATAAATCCCTTCTTCAAAAGATCGTTGACTTGCACCTCGAGCTCTCGCTGCTCCCTTGGTTCCATACGACGAAGTGGCATCACTATAGGTCTGGCATCTTTTATCAAATCAATACGAAACTCAGTCTCTCGGTGTGGTGGAAGCCCCGTCACTTCCTCGAAAACATCCGGATACTGGCCAACCACGGGAAAACCTGACAACTCACTTTGCAGAATGTCGAGGGAGTTTAGAAAACTAGCCAATACCCCCTTACTGGGTAGACCACCAAACACTATCCTCCGTCCATCATCCGCTCTAGCTGTCACCAAAAAGCCCTCACAGTCTACCACCACCCCGTATCTTCGGAGCCAATCTACTTCTAAAATGATGCCAAACCCAGTAAAGCCCAAAACAAAGCAATCACAAACAAACATGCATCCATGACTCGATAAGACCACATTACGACAAATCATACTAAGGCTAGTCGAACCACCAATTGGGTTCGTCACTACTAAAGGTCTATCGACAATCTCGGTCTCCAATCCCAACCTATCTACCAGGTCACTAGATATGAAAGAACTGGAAGCTCCGGTATCAAACAAAACTCTAACAGGAACATCAAAAACAGAAAACATACCTTGAATGACGACATTCTTTCCCTTCTCTGCCGCAGTTGGGGCATTCGACGAAGAAGGAATAGCATTAAGGGCGTAGGATTTCACCATTTGCTTTTCTTTGGGGGGTTGCGGACACTTGTCCTTGTGATGTCCCATTTGGTCACAGTTGAAGCACTTCTTATCCGCTGGCTTGGCCCGACAATTGCTAGCATAATGGTTCTTCTTACCACAGCTGAAGCACACAACATCTTGCTTATTCTTTTTCTTCTGGCCATCCTTAGTCTGATTCTGCTTCCTCTTATTCTGGGAACCACCCTTGCCTACACCACTTACTTGTGGCTTTGGCTCCTCTGCAGATGCAACCTCAGTCTTCGGCTCAGGGTAGAGACTTTCTAATCTCAATGCTTTTCCCACAATCGATTCAAACGTCTCATCGATGTGGTTAATAAGCCTTTCCCCCAAGTACTGATCCAAACCAGTTATGAATTTCTCATTCTTCTTCTCGGCAGTATCAATAAGAGATAACCCGTACTTCAACAAAGTGTCGAATTCAGCAATATACTCCGAGACAACTCTGCCATTCTGCTTGAGCTCCAAGAATTTCTCAAACAGCAATGACTTCTGAGCAGCTGGAATGAACTTCTCGCTAAAGCGGACCTTAAACTGCTCCCAAGTATTCTGATCTTCGGGAGTAGCTGCCTTTATAGCATTCCACCAATTCATTGCCCGCCCTTGCAGCTGACGGGACGCTAGCTTTCTCTTCATCGCATCCTCGATGCCCAAATCCTCGAAGATACGTTCGCAACTATCCAACCAATCCTGAACATCCGTAGCCGACTCCGTTCCGTGGAACGGCTTCCCACCAAGGCTAGTATAATCCTTATTTAGCTTGGCGAAGTCGACCCTCAGCGCCTGCACTATTGGACCACCACCATTTCCACCATTGGGAGCTGCCCTCTGCACGTCCCTAAACATCTCTCTCATGAGGTCAGTAAACATCGTCCTCATGTCAACAGCATTCCCATTATTGGCCCCTCTACCGGTACCTCTAACATATCGGCTCATCGTCAATCTAAAAAAGGAAACGATTAACGACCCCATAGTGGTGATAGTGCAACACGACTTCATTCTTATACTACTAATAGTATATATATATATATATAGCTTTTAAAAACCAAAATAATCACAAATACGCTCTCTCGTATACATATACTATCTCTCCCTGATAACTTCCCTAGGTTAACTACGCAACCTAGAGCTCTGATACCAAGTGTGACGGCCCGCCTCGCACCAGCCTGCATTTCCTCCGAAAGTGCGCTGTACACATGCCCGACTAGCACGGGATGGTCGTCAGAAGGAAGGAAAGAAGGGAATTAACTAATCAAGAACCTGTAGAATGTCTCACGACGCATGGAGTAAAATATAATAATAATAACATACTTGACATAAAATAGGTGAGACAGTGCATAAGCTGATAACTAAAATCAACATCAACATCAGAGCAGCAGAAATCCAAATACAGCTTATTACAACTTTCCAAATTTACTGTCTCTAAACAAAAGAAAGCTAAAATAGAAGATGCACCACTAATGCCCAAGCAGTGATCTTCAACACCACAGGGAGAATACTGTATATATATTACGTGGAAGCCTCCTGCTCGTCTCCGGATCATCTACCCGTGCATCACCAGCTAACCTGTCTCTAGTCTGCTCGTGTGAGCACCCAGAGTAATAAGAGGAGACATAAAACTCTGGGTCAAACATAAAGCCTGGTATGAGCGATAAGCATCTAAACAGAACAATAACAGGTATACTAAACCATACCTGAACCTGGACCTGCAACCAAAGAATTAGTACCACATACCGTACAGCACTCTAAGGTGCCATAATAAATAGTGTAAAGAATACGGGGGTGGGGTGTGCATGTCATAATGATAGCAAACAAATCATCCATAGCAACTATCCTCACATCTATCACTCGGTGCGTAAAGCATACGATGTCCACCACTGTCAATCGGTAGACCCATCGAAGTAGTGACGGAGTTCGACTTGTACAACTACTGCTACTACCAAGCTTACCACATGGAGTCATGACCAAATATTTACAAATGACCCCTCTTCATTGGTTTATAGCCCTTTAGTCGTACCTAGGCCACTGTGGCCCTGAATCCGTTCACGTACCTCCCATACATAATGATCCAAAGTCATAGACATCGACTGCCCCTTGGCACACGTCCCGCTGCAAAGCCCAATCATGAAGTGAACCCATCGGTTCCCAACTGGATCCTGAGCTCTAACTTCCCATACTGGACTACCTTTGCATCTTGGTTTATTGGTCAATACTAGGTCGGGTCGGGTTCTCCTTCTAGCCATCGGTTCGGGTCCGGTCCTCTACTTCGGGTCGGTTCGTAGTCTTCTCCTGTAGCGGTTCGGTTCGGGTCCACAGCGTCGCATCGGTTCGGGTCGGGTGCCCCACTTCGGGTCGGGTCGGGCGTCCTCCTCCGGGTCGGGTCGGGTGCCATCCCCCTTCCAGTTTGTGCTTTCGCTCTGATCCGCTCCCTCGTCCTTCATGTGCTCTGATCTGATCCCTCCTTCTTCATCCGATCTGATCCCAGCTCAATTAGCGTGGCCTTCCTTCTTGCCGGTTCTCCCAAGTGTCAAGTTCCAATCCGAGCCCTTCGTCCCTGCGTCGATCCGATCCCCAGCTTAACCAACATGGCCTTCCTTTTTTCCAAGCCTCTTTTGTGCCAGACTCCAGTTCGGGTCGGGTTCCTTACCCAGATCTCCAACCCGATCCGAGCCCATATCCGATCCGAAACCCTGCACAACTTTCTGCAACTTTTTCCAGCAACTTGTTTACGCCATTTGACGACGTTTTCGACAAATCTAACTATACTAATCAATCACAAATTATGTCAAACAGTCATAGCAACATAGCAAACTAACCAAAAACACCAAAACAATGGATTTACATGTCAAAATGGATCAAATATGCCCAAAACCCCTTATTTTACCTTAAGCATGTTTAAGTAAAACTAATCATAGGGTTAACAAAACTTAATCAAATTAAACCAAATTTCTACCAGAGGCATAAAATATTATTTTCTAATTTATAGACATTTTTCCAGAATTTATTAGTGTATAAATTCGCTAATCTTCACTAATTACCCTTAATTAACTGTAATTAGTGTCAAAACGATGCTAATCACCTACCTTGGCCACAAACGAAATTCTCCGAACTGAAACCTTGCTGATTTAGGCGAATACTGATGTCTAACAGCAGCTCTAGCCTTGCTTTCGTGTTTCCTCTCCTTAATTTGATGTAGATTAAGCCAAAACTTGATTAGAAAGTGATTAGAAGGTGATTTGGGTGTTGGAGGCCATTGCTAGGGTTGCAAGAAAGAAAGCGGCGACTGGAAAATGCGGATAAGATCGTTCTCTAACTGATTTCAGCCTCCTCCTTACCCTAATCCCGAAATCCCCCATTGGGCCTAGTTGTTAATCACCCGGTTAAGCGCAATTAAGCTGTTTTTCACCATCTGAAACTTGTTTCAGCCATATCTCCCAAACGGTGAGTCCGTTTGGCTAATGTGACCACTCTACGGAATTGTAAACCATCATCCGGAGCCAATGGAAGTGGTTTCAGCTCAAAATTCCTTTCCAGTCAGAAGTTATGGCCAAAACAGTGCCAACCAGGGGTAAAATGGACATTTAAAAATCGGGAAAAATCATGAACATGGAAAATGACCCCAATAGTCGTCTCCCAAAGTTACATGACCATACGACTTCGTATGTGAAAGAAATAAATATTCTACGATCCTATGATGCGTAGAATACGGGTCGTTACAATCTCCTTCCTAATATTTAATACCCTTTTCTTCTAACAAAATGGAACTACTTGCGATCCCATCAAGTGACTGCTGACCTCGTTCTCCCCTATACCAAAATAACCCCAACGTGTAGACAATGCTCCCTTTCTTTGTTTCTTATTCACGTCCTCTTCATGCATGCATCTTCACTATATTTCCGCCCCATTCCAGTATACACTTTTCCACTATTTAAATGGAAAGCCCACTAACCCATTAAACCAAAACAAGGCCCACCTGCTTTTCCGAAATTGCGTCACCGATCCTTTTCTTCCTCCCATTTTTTCCACCATAGCTTCCTCAACTCATCACTCACCACGTCGGCCTGCTCCTTTCATTCCTCCATAATGCCATGCCAAAACACGTACAACCCACGATTTATTTCCACCAACCATTTCCATACTTCGTTCCACTCCCTGTGTATACGAAACCCATCCCCCTTCAGCAAAAACTTCAAACTCTTGCCTCCTCTCTCATCTTTCTTTCCCACCCAGCGAAGACACCCGCAAGCACACACCCGACGTTGGAAACAAAACCACACCTTAGCTATACAACTATATGGCTCCATCCCTTCCGTGTACAACTGCTCCTTAATACATCAATGGCTATTCCCGGACCATCGAAACTCCATTACTCTTCCATTTACGAACCTGACTGACCCACGAAAGCCTTTAGATTCTTCCATCTAAACCCTTCCCACTTGCGTTCTTTATGGTGTTCATCTTCTTGCCTTAAGGTTTCTTTCTTTTTGTTTTTATGTTGTTGTCGCGTTTCGTAGAAGAGGGGCATGTATATATAACGAGGAGAGCAATTACTTTGTGGTTAAGTTTTAGACATGCTGTAGACTTTGATTAGTTGCGTGGTATACTATAAAGCCTACGTTATATAAAAATATATATACTATTTTACTTTGCAGCTAAGGAAGCAATAACCTATAGGTGGACTGTTGGTCATGTTAGGATAGCTGGTAGGTCCTTATGTTTTTTTCTTCTTTGCCGTGAAGCAACAGAATATAGGTTTGTATATTTTCTCTTAGGGTCTGCTGTAGTTTAGGTTAGGTTAGCACTTAGCAGATATGTTTATATATTTTGATTTTCCCATACAAGTTTGTTTAGGGTATGGCACATATATAGGGGAGGTATGGTTTCTTTGGCATTAAGAAATAGGGGAGGTAGGTACTTTTGTAGTTTGTAGGTAGAGAGTAGGGTATGCGTTTGATGTATATGTATTATAATATACTTAACATCTAAGTTTAGGATATAGGCATTTCATGAGTAGGTCCTTGTATATCTATATACTTATAGTAGCAAAATATCTTAATCACTAAGAAAAACCAAAGTAATTATTTAAATAAATAAAACGGGAAGGATATGTCCATATTTGTTATACATTCCGATTTACTGAATTTTGTTTATGTAGGGGTTGTTACGGACAGAATTGAGAACACCATCGTGACGAGCGAGGTGTCCCGACTCCAGAAATATAATAATATCGGTAGGTTATCTCATATTGTGAAATCCCGAAATACTGATACAGGGTGCAAAATACTCCAAATAAAAAGTTGTGTACTTAATTAATTAAAAATTGCAGTAAAATTCTTAAAATTAAATTATTACTATGTCTCAAAATAACCCTGTCCAAATTCGAATCCGATATCTAGTTATTTCAAATAAACCGATACGGTCGATATACGATTTCTGTAGCGACTTTCTGAATATTTGATTTGGATATATCTTGCAATCTATATGCCGAAATCTTGATTTTTCACTTTTGTTAGAAAGATACAGTTCAACAGATTTCAACGCTTCTTGTTTCGAAGAAATCCGACTAATAACGAGTCCTGTACACTCAATTGAAGTTCAGAACGTTAAATTACGAATTGTAGCGATATTTCGGGCTCGATTATATTTAATATATATATTTATATGTTCATCTTCATTTTAATTAATATATAAATCCATTTATATTACGAATTCAATATTTAAACTGATTTAAATATTCAAATTTGAACCGACAAAATGCGGGACATTACACGTCTCCCCTCAACCACCGTTTCCCGATAGTGAAAGGTGAATGGTCTATTGGGTTTAGCTCTAATCTTTTCGCATCCCACTGGCTGCCGATTACGGGTACCCGACGATCTACAACCTCTATTGGTCCTGACCTCTGCCTCCGCGTTGAGGCGACTGCCGAATCACCCTAGTGTCACCACGCCGCAGGGTTCTGACTGCAAAGCTACTTTTGCAGTCAAGGCCCACTCACCTGGTAGTTACGCACAGACCCAACCCCTGCGAGCACAATCTAAACATCTGCCACCGCATAGAGAATCACCAAGAGCACCGTTACATATCTCAAGAAGCCGCGTGCTTCCCCTTCCAGTCCTTCGGAGCCGACAAAATAATCAAATGAATGTGCGCTCCCCTCGTGCCACATGACACCACGATGATCTAACATGTTGGTTTGTTCACCCTCAAGCGTACGGACTGGTCCTAGTGCCTCAGTTTAATATGTCTTTAGATCCTATGTCTAAACATTCTTTTATGTGCTTGCTTTACCTCATCAAGTTTCCATTTAACTCGGTTATTCCCATTCACATTGACTTTTTACTCAAGTTACCAAGTTCCTCTTGCTTATTAATTTCAGTCGTATAATTTAACACATTTAAGTTTATTAATAAGCTCAAAACATGTTATTCTCTAGATTGCGATCCAAGGTCTGTAATCCATAATCCACTTACATTCTTGTTTGATTTCATAATTACAATAACATGTTATACTTAATATGTAATTAAGTATATCTATATTAACATGTTTTCTGTTAACATGTCTCTCATTATTTATGATTATATATAATTTATTTCGTTTCATGAGTTTGCCTCATTCGTTCCTATTTAATCATAATTCCATCTTACCCTGTCACTACAACTTATCATTTTTTACTTATTAACTTAGTTTTCTTAACTAAGATTCACTAATAAGTCTCCTTTCTATAACCTATGTTATAATTTCCTTTTTTGTGCTTAGGACAAACCTTAACATGTTATTGTAATCAGCATATTTCATATTTCCAAGTTTTCAAATTACTTAATTTATAATTAAGTACAACTTCTTTCATTTCATAAATTTTCCCCCATTTACTGATTACTTAATTTACAATTAAGTACCACTTATCTCGTTACACAAGTTATCTAATTTTCTCACTAGTTTATTATAACCTAAGTTATAATATCAACTTGTCTCTAGGACAAGTCTACCTATTATCTAACATCCTCATTAATGTAATTTATTTATAAAAGGTTTTTGTCATTCCCCGTTCATTCCAATCCTTTTATACACACGCACACACACACACACACACACACACACACACATATATATATATATGTATGTATGTATGTATATTTATGCGCTAGACCTCTCACATTAAGCCTACACTTGTGGATGCTGGATTTGCCGGGCGGTTACGGGCAGACTTCTTCCACAAGTTGACTTAACCTCATGTCTTAGCACCGTTGCCTGTTTAATTTATGCACTTAGAGCCCTCACATTAGATTTACCACATGTGGATGCTGGATATACCGGGGGGTTTCGGGCAGACTTCTATCACAAGCGTAATCTGACCTCGTGTCTAAGTGCGGTTACAGTTTCCCATTTACTGTAAATTTAGGCATATTATTTTTCTTACTTTTTACCGCAACCTATTTCACATGTTATCATATTATGCCTATTTTATGTCGCATGTTCTTTCTAACATACAATAATTTCTATTCTGACATGTAATCGTTTAATCATGTAATTGTTCAAATCTAACAAGTTAACATGTCATTTTCTCAATTCGAGCTAATAATATGCCACAAGTGAATCATGTAATTACAACAGTAGTAGTTACACATATTTTGACAAGTTTGCATTTCAAATATGAATTTTTCCAACATATTAATATTCTAATATGTCGTATTGGTCACTTTAATCTTTTTAGCATATGTTTAAACATTTCAACATGTCATATATTACATTTCAATGCTTTTTTTAATTATTCTAGCAAATTCACATCGTATAATAATGGGGAATGTTAAACAATAATATATCATTATCAAAAATGATATAACTTTAATCTACTCACCTTGATATGCCGATCTAGAAAAGAATCTCTTTGGATTGGTTGTAGATCGAGAGTCATGAGTTTGTACAGTCGTTGCAGTTGAAAACGCCTTATTTTCTGAATTTGTCGTTGTTGACGATAATGTTTTTATTAATGTTCATTTAGATTGCGCTCCGATATTATAATTAATAATCTTAGTCAGAAATTATATGGAGGAAGAAGAAGAGAGTGAAGAAACAACAAATGAGAATGGAGAGCTATATGGTCCTTTGTATATGAAGCTTAAATTGATGCTAACCGCCTATTTTCCCTGATGAAATCTATTCTCTCCTTGTCATATAGCTAATAGGAAGGTACCACATCAACAATAATTTTGAATTGGATCAATAGAATAAAGTCAACAAGGCATGCATTGTCACTTCCAACCAATTAAATGTGCCAATTAGGTGCAAAAATTTGAATTTCGAATGTTTGAATTATTTTGGCGCAGAAATTTGATTTTCGAACTTTTGAATTTCTGGAATTTATTTAACTATTATATTCACTTATATTCTTCTTATACGTGTACAATTCTTCTAACGACCATTTTACGCGTATATATATGCGCACAACTTTTGTTTCGTTTTCAAAATTCAAACGGTATTGCACCGCTATTTGATTCTTGCCATATTTCAATGATTTCATCCTTATATTGAATTTTATCTCTTGTATATATATATATATATATATATATATATATTCCTACATTCCTACACATATATATGCATGTATTCACATATATCTATATATATACATACATATGTTTTCTTTACTTCCTTATATGTGAGTTTATACATATTTTCTCTCATGAACATGTGTTATTTTAACCGTTTGCCTTAAAACAAAAATATGGTGCTGGCAGGGATCAAACTCTGTACCTCTTGTATGCAAGTCACATGTTCTAACCAACTGGACTACTAAAGCTTTTGTTAATAAGTCTTAGAACAATGATAATTTTTGTTCTTTCCTTACTTCTCATTTTCATGTTTGTTAAATTAAACCATTACATGAATCTTTTTCTTTTATTTCTCTTTTAATATTAATGCATTATGTTTGCAAATCAGTGCATGCAACATATTTACACTACAAGCAACCAATTCTTTCTTTCTCTCAATGCATGCATTACATATTTTTTTCAGTGCATGTATTTATTACATGCAATCCTTATTTTATTCTTAATTTATATTTTGATTTGTTTGTGTGTGTGTGTGTATATATATTTCTCTTGCGTGTATACAAACTTTTAGACTTAATGACTTCTTCATACGATGACCGCTTTATGAAAACTAGGTGTCTATCTTGACCAGAATTCCGAGACAGACGCAATAGCGCGGTCCATTTTACTTAATTCTCATTATTTAATTAAGTAACTCACATTTTATTATCTTAAAAATGTATGGTATTACAATATATACAATATACTTTGTCCCCCTGATCTTATCTTCAATTCAAAATTTGAATTCTCCTTCTTTATTACTAATTTATCATGGACCCATATATATATTATCCATTTGATTATATACACACACACACACATACGCACACACATACATATATATATTCTGCATTTACGGTCCAAATTATTTGATCATAACTTCTTCATACATTAACCGTTTTCAGCATATTATATATGAAAACTATTCAGAATTTCTCCACGAATCCAAATAAAAGAATTTCGTAGCCAAATTCCGTAAGCTACAAAAACCGCATTTTCCAGCCTCACTAATTAATTGCTTATTTTTATTTAATTATTTATTATTAATAATCATGAATTTTATGGGGTGTTACATTTTTCCCTACTTAAAATAGATTTCGTCCCAAATTCTGTTTAAGGGGCGAAAAATACAACTCACTCAAAACATCCATTTTGTACATCCATGTTATTTATAATTCGTCCATAAACATCCATGACTCGTAGTAATTATGAATTGTAGACCTACTAAACTGCGCTCTAGCCCAGCATGTAGGTGTAATAAGTGATGCAATATATATGCAAACAACCTAAAAATGCATATATTTCTGTATGAGTGCTCTTGTGCAATGGTATTGCATCCATTTCCTAACGTCCAATCTAGCCATCACGATGCATCCATAAACAATATTTAAAGGAAAAGTTACCCATGAAAAGCTCTGGGCGAGTCTGTCTCATCTTATCCTCGGTCTCCAATGTGCTTTCCACAGGGTCATTTCCCCATTGTACTCAAATGAGGCGAACGGTTTTGTTGTGGAGTCTCTTGATTTTGTGCTCTACAATCCTTACAGTGGCACAGAGCACCCTGGACCCCAACTCGATTTTTTATATGTCCCTAATTTTGTCAAGCTCGAGTCTGACAATAGAATCATGAAGGCATTTACTCAGATGAGATACATGAAAAAGTTATGGATTCCTGATAGATGCTCTGGGAGATCCACTCGATATGCCAAAGATCCTATCTTCTTGATAACACGAAAAGGCCCAGTAAATCCACGATCCAACTTTCAGTCTTCCCAAACTGAACACTCTTCTTCAGAGGGGATACTTTTACGAATACCAAGTCTCCAACATTAGACTCAAGTTCCCTTCTTCGCTTATTGGCATAAGATTTCTGACCGTCTTGGGATGCCTTTATCCTCTACCTAATCAAAGATATCTTCTCTATGGAATCACGGACGAAGTCAGGTGTGTGTATAACCTTGTTAGCAATTTCCCATCAACAAGTTGGCGATTTGCTTGGCCTCCCATGTAGCGCTTAAAAGGATTCATACCAATCGTCGTTTGAAAACTTTTTTTATACGTGAACTCCACAAGCGGTAGGTGTTGCTTTCAAACTCCTCCAAAGTCGATGATACAAGCTCTGAGTAGGTCTTCTAAGATTATGTTTATTCTTTCTGTCTGTCCTTCGGTCTGCGGATGATAAGCTGTGCTCAAGTTAAGGGTCGTTCCCAATGCTGCTTGTATGCTTCCTCAAAATTCGCATGTGAATAAGGGGTCTCTATCACTCACGATACTCGATGGGATACCATGTAGTCTGACTATCCCTTTGACATATAATTGGGCTAAGGAGGTTGCAGTCCATGTCTTCTCGACCAGTATAAAAAGGGCGCTCTTGGTTAGACGATCTACCACAACCATAAGGGCCTCATTTCCCTTTTGGCTTCTAGGAATTCCATATATAAAGTACATGGAAACATGTTCCCACTTCCACATGGGGATCTCTAAAGATAGTAACAGTCCTCCAGGCTTCCCTTGCTCTAATTTGACTTTTTGGCACGTCAAGCATTTGGCCACAAACTCGGCTACATCTCTCTTCATTCCATCCCAATGGAGATTCCTCTTCATATCCTTGTACATTTCATACCCACTAGAATGTATGGTCAATTTTTACCTAAGGCACTCCTATAGAATTTCTTTCCTCAACCCTTCATCTTTGGGGATGTGAAGTCGTCCATCCTAAAGTAAACTCCAAGTAAACTCCCATCATAACTGATCGAATACATAACCGAATGAGGAAAGGTCCCTTTCTTTCCCACTTTTTCCTTTATGCTTCTTAGTTCCTCGTCAAAGTCGTGTGTGCTTTGGATCCTTCCTCTTAGGGTAGGTCTAATTATCATAGCCCCAAGAAAACCATTAGAAGTGGTTGGTGAGGGTTGCAATTTAAAATTAGCGAGGAACTCTAATTGTTTCCATTCTAAGATTGCATTCAAATTCGCATGTTTCCTACATAAAGCATCCGCCACAACATTCCCATTGCCAAGGTATACTGAATCGTTAAGTCAAATAAGGCAATATATTCCATCCATCTTTGTTGTCTCAAGTTTAAGTCACATTGAAAAAATAAATACTTTAGGGATTTATGGTCAGTAAAGAGTTCAAATTTTCCCCTAAAAGATAATGCCTCCACATCTTAAAGGTGAATACTACTGCGGCTAACTCAAGGTCGTGAACTAGGTGTCTCCTCTCTGGATCCTTGAGTTGTCTACCGGCACAGGCAACTACTCTTCCTTCTTTCATAAGGACTTCTCCTAAGCCGGTCCCACATGCGTCAGTGTAAACGGTGAACAATTTTGAACCGTTAAGTATAATTAGGACATGTGCGCTAGATAATACTTCCTTTAATTTCTTAAAGGCTATATCACATTTATTACTCCAAGCAAACACCAAATTCTTCTTTATTAATTGGGTTAATGAAGTAGAAATCTTGGCAAAGTCTAACGAATTTCCTATAATATCCGGCCAACCAAAGAAAGCTTCTAACTTTTGTGGCGTTCCGAGGTATCCTCCATTCCTTGATTGCTTCCATCTTTGCGGGGTCTACGGCCAAGCTGTAACACCCCACATCCGTTAGTGTCACTCACAAAGGGAATGCACTAAGTTCTGTGGAGCATTTAGGGTAAAAGATGCAGATAAATTACAAGACAGACAGAAATTAAACAGCAGAAGATAAAACTTTGCTTTATTGATAAAATAATTTGTACAATGATTTCTTTACAATATCAGAGTATCATCTGTCTTACAAAATAAAGAAGCATAAAACAACATTTACATTCCCCAATTTTTGCATGACCCAGCCATAGCATCTGATAAGAGAATCCAAGCAGACTTCGATAAATCTTCAAGCTGGGAAAGAGTGACAGTCCAACTTAACCTGAGCTATACTACTCCCTCCTCTACTACCTGGGGGGGAAACGGAAGAAAAGAAGACGAAAGAAAAACAGAGTCAGACATAAAGCCTGAGTAAGTTCAGTAACTTCTAGCATGTGAACATGGAAAACAAAACGACATGAATTAACTGAATACAAGATTACACCATGACGATAGGGTCAACAAGATTGGACAAGGTAATCACAAGATATACTAAGATAAGATAAACTGGATACGCTCTAATACTTTCGCCGCTTCGCTCTAATACTTTGCCGCTTCGCTATTTCCTTGTTATACAGATTTCTATATCTCTGCACCACCTACCTAGTGTCCCAACTAGTAACGATAACGTGATCCCAATCCCTGTATTTTCCATTGCCTTCCAGCATACATTCATTATTTATTACCTAGATCAAATCTTGGGTTTTCTATCAGGTGCTTTCTAGATTTAACTAGAGTTTACGCTATCTGCTGAACGCTTCTCGGATTTATGCCACCTAGTCCAACTAGGGATTACGCTACCTGTCGAACGATGCCCCCAAGTCTAAGACACACTACCTAGAGTGGTATATGTTCCTATACTTCCCCACGCATCTATCGCGAATCGTTATCGCTTGTCTAGATGCACATGTCCTGTAATGTGCGGTCCGAGTCCTGTGACAGGGCAAATCAAGGAATATAGAACTCGGTCGGGAGCTTTCAGATATCTGCCGATGCAGATGCTAAGGTCTGTTTTTATTCCAGTGGCTATGGTCCCACTTGACCCCTCCCTCAACTAATGAAAGGCACCCTTTGTAAAATGAGAACTATACGCCGGCCCCCGGTGCCCCACTATCCTATGGCCATCCTCACCCATAACTAGATAGCAATTATGGTCTTTTGGAGTTCTCCGCCTTTCCGCTTCACGTATCTCGACTGACTCAAGATGGATGGTAGACGACGAGTTGCTATCACAGGGCTACCGTTTTCTCGCCGAATCACGCCGGTCCATCCTAGTCTTTAGGTTGCCATATATATATTGCAACCAAGGCATACCCTCGGTTCTTCTAACGCAGACCTTAACCTCTGTGAGCCTAGGATGATCATCTGCGGCCTCACAGAGGGATACCAAGAGTACTCTCACGTCCCCTCGAAGCCTCGGGCTTCGTAACCCAATTCGTTGGAGCCTTCTTAAAACCAGATGGATGTCTGCTCCTTCGTGTTATACTAAGAATTACTACTTAGTTCTACTAACTAAGGTTTACCACTTAGTTTCCAAATTCCTTGTTTTCTTAACTAAGTTTTACTACTTAGTCCCTTTTTCAACTGAGGTCTACTACTTAGTTTTCTTTCTCGCCAGGTTGGGTTGGTTAAGTGTCTTTAGTCGATTCAAGCTATCTTAACCCTCTTCCCTTTTCCTATTACACTGGTTAAGTGTTATCCCTTCATGCTTTTTACTTAACCCTATTCATTTATCATATTCTGATGGTTAAGCATTCAAGTTTACTTAACCCTATGGTCTAGTCCAGTTAACATATTAATTTGGCTAAGTGTATTACTTAACCCCAACCTCTAGTCTAATTAACATGTTAAATTGGCTAAGTGTATTAACTTTCCTTAACCCCACCTTCTAGTCTAGTCAACATGTTAATTTGGCTAAGTATTCCCATGGATTTAACCCTCCCATTCTAGCTTTAACTGTGCTAAGTTGGTTAAGTGTTCGTTAACCTTCCCATTCTAGCTTAACCGTGTTAGGTTGGTTAAGTGTTCCTATGGACTTAATATTCCCATTCTAGCTTAACTTTGTTAAGTCGGTTAAGTGTTCCTATGGACTTAACCCACCCATTCTTGCTTAACTGTGTTAAATTGGTTAAGTATTTCTATGGACTTAACTCTCCCATTCTTGTTCTAGCTTTAATTAATAAATTAAAGCCGCAAACTCTCACATTAGACAGATATTGCTGCGGTTACTGGATGTGCCGGTCGGTTCCGGGCAGGTTTACACCGCAACTCAGTCTAACCTCGGGTTAGGCATATTCATGTTTTCTAAGTTCAATGGGTTTTTGATTAATTTCCAAATCCGGTTTTGAAAACAACCATCCCGTCCTTCGGATCAGTTAGGGATAGCCAGGGAGGGCAGGAAACTTGTATTTTCCAAACCCATGCCTAGACACTATCCTCTCTGTCACCCTAGAACCTTCTGGTCTATGTGTTATAAAAAGGGATGTTATCAAAATACTTTTCTTTTGTTTATAAATTGTTAACAATTTATTTCAAAAGCCCATTTCCCCTTTTTAGACAAATTTGGCCTATATTTATTTGTCAAGCCTACTAGTAACTTGTATTCTAGGCCCAAGTCCTAACACAACATGCATTTAGGCCATTTCCTATTTCATTGCCGAAACTAGATTAAATATCCTAGTTTATAATTTATGGCCAAAACTTAACCAAGTTACATATTTTGTGGTAAATGAACAATTTAACATTTATGACGAATTCTATAAGTAAATTACTCCTAATTTACTTATTTCATTACTACTCTTTTAATGTACATTGTCACATTTATTATTATGGCCCATTCTCTCTTATTTATCATATTTATACTTTTTGGTATGTAAATTATACCAAATTTAGTGTCGCTAACCATAATTTATTCCAAACATGACAATTGCTCACAATTATGAATAAATTCAAAATTGTGCTAATATACTTATTCCAAATCAACCTTAATTAACCCAATCTTGGTTTAACATCCTAATTCACAATTTATGGCAAAACTAGAATTATTTTTCTAGTTTACATTTTATGCCTAAAATTTAGCTTACTTACTAACGCTAAATTTAATATGTCAAAATCACATATTCCCTAATCCATGTCAAATTTCCCCGTTTTCATTTTAATATGCATGTCATAATACATATTCCAAATTATGCCAATTTCCAAGTTTACAATTACGTTCATATTCATTTCCATGTTTTTCCCCAAATCGCATTCCCACCGTTCGAATAATCGTGATTCAACCTAGATTATAAATAAATCTAGATTCGTAGATAAAAAGGGAATGAATCAAAATGACAAGAAGGAATAATTGGCATAAAAAGGTTTGGATAACAATGTAGGTTCAAGAATATGGGTAGACCTAACTAAATAGGTAAATTCCCACTGTCTTAAAACCAAAGAATGGGCAAAATAGGTTCAAGAACGTGGGTAGACCTAACTTAATAGGTAAATTCCCACTGTCTTAAAACCAAAGAAAAACCAAGGAACAAGTAGAATAAATAATTGGGTTTAGACCTAACTTCTCAATCACAAAACTAAAGCAATATTTTCCTAATCATAAATCATGGGTGTCAAAATCACAGTTGTCCTCATTATGTCATAAGTAATAGTTTATGTCCAAATCAAAGGTATAGGCCTAGTCAAGGAAATAATCCTTGTAGTCACAGTCACAGTCATAGGAAATGTCCATAGTCATATGCGATGTTCATAGTCCAAAAGGAAAATAATTCCCATAGTCATAAGTCATTGTCATAGGCAATGTTTATATGTCCCAAAATCAAAGGCTTATGTCATAGTCCAAAGGCATATGCTTTCAAAGGCCACAGTTCTATAGTCATAGTCACGGTTACAGTCTTATTTGTCCTCGAATCATAACAGTTCTTAATTCAGTCCAAGAGTATAAACACAAATTCGAAGAGAGAGAGAGAGAGAGATTTGGCATATTCCTTTATTCCTTTAATTTCATGTCACAAATAAAACAAAATATTCAGATCTAGAAATAACCAACTTACTGAAAATAGATCTAGAAAAGAAGGAAAGCGTGGCTATGATTCGTGCGTCGTTGCTTGAAACTTGTTTGAGCTAGCCTTTGAATTCTTCACTTGAAACTTTGATTTGAATCCCTCCTTAAAAGTCTTTTAGCAGCATCTCCTCGTCTTGAATCATATTTTATTTTATTTATTTAAGAAAATTTAGAGGAGGGGAAGAAGCCATGAATCTTAGCAGCATAAGGATAGAAGAGAATTGGTGCAAAGAGAATGAAGACTAGGGCTGTTTATATAGCTGCTCAAGACCTTATCATACACGCAACGCTGAGTCAGCATTGAACCTAGTTAAGAAAATAGTCCAGGTACGTAGATGAATCTAGCCAAACCTTATCATACACGCAGTGCTGAGTCAGCATTGGGTCCCACAAGCTATTTTGGCGTAAAAGTTTGATTTTCAAACTTTTGAATTTCTGGAATTTATTTAACTGTTTTATTCACATGAAATATTCTTATATGTATACAATTCCTCTAACGACCATTTTACGCGTATATATATACGCACAACTTTCATTTTATTTTCAAAATTCAAATGATGTTGCCATATCTCATTGACTGTAGCCTTATCTTGAATTTTATCTTTCGTATACATATATTTTTGCATATATATATATATATTTATGTTCTCATATGTATATATATATTTTCTTTATTTCCTTATATGTACGTTCTTATCCTTTCAAATTTTGAATTTGTATACGCACATATATTCGCATGTTCAGTTGGCCCTCTCTAAAACAAAGATAAAAAATTATGCCGCCGCCGGGGTTCGAACCCCCGACCTCCATGCTACAAATCCAATGCCTTAACCAACTGAGCTACAGAGGCTTTTGTTAATAAGTCTTAGAACAATAATAATTATTGTTCTCTCCTTACTTCTCTTTTTCATGTTAGTTACAATACTTAAATTAAACAACTGCATGGATCTTTTTCTTTTAAATTTTCTTTTAAAAATTAATTATACTTTAATTTGAGAATCTTAATGTCAGAGAATTACGGGGTCTTACATTCTCCCCCACTTAAAAGGATTTCGTCCCCGAAATCTTCAAGTTAGGAAGAATGTGTCCTACCATCCAATCACCCATCTACTCAACCATTCAATCACAGGCATTCATTGTCCTTAAAAGATTTCTAATGCTTTCATGTTCATATGCATAGTGTGTGTATATGTCTCTATCTAATGCAAAATCAGGCGGTCTACTGATTCAGTTGACCTTCTTAATGCAAATCATGTTAGTGCCATGCATCCAATCATGCATGCAAACATCCCTAGTCATGTAAATACTACATGCGTGCACAGCCATTCATCCATATGCAACGTCCATATGATATCATATCAAGTTCAACTTATAAACAAATGCATATATGTAAATGCAATATGAGAGCGTCCGAACTTGATCTAGTTCCTAATATGTATGCATATGCATCCACGAGCAACCATTTGCAACCATTCAACCATAACATGTTTCAAATACATGTTTACATCCATTGGCTTCTACCTAAGGATCGCAGATACGACCTAGAGGATATACTTTGGAAAGAGAGAAACAACTACGCGTAAAGCTCCTAAACAGAGAAATCAAGGATGCACCCTTAAGGAAAAAGGGCATGTTGCTAGTATCTAGCCTTCTTGAGCTTTACTCCACTGTATCTTAAACAATTTATCTTCACGATTGTGAAGTTCCTAACCTCCATTTCCAAAATAAACAGATGTCAATCACGGTACCAAGTGTATGATTAGAGGTCTCTCCCTTATCCACCATGCCATAACTATAAGGGTTGAAAGATCACTACGCGCTTTTTAGAGCGCCTGTCACAACTATTCATCTCTCACGCAAACCATCCTAGTCGAACTCGACATTCCTCAAGTACAAGCCCCAAAGGCCTAAACCAATATCAGACAAGCACCCAAGGAATATCTCCCCCGAATTTAGACGATGTACGTGAGATGACAAAAGAAAACTCGATAGCTATTCTCAAATCCCTACTAACAAAAAAATAAACTGGTCGGACCACCAATTGGATTTGAGACTCTAGTGGGATCTTTCTACTATACAAGTACTATGGTGCAGAGACCCAACTATGAAAGTGGATATGAACAAATGAGAAGCGCTAGAACCTAAGGAAACAGCACGAACAGAAAACTAGACTCTTCCAACCGGACTACCTTTCTCCTAGGTACGCTTGGTGGCGAAAGCATGTACTTGTCCTTCTGAAAATCTCGTCCTCGTTCTTGCCCTTGTCCTTAAGCATATGCCCTATCATACCCTAGTAAAGATACTTCCTCTTGTCTTAGGCTTTATAATTTCTTCCTCCTTCGTGTGCTAAGTCTACATCCATGAATTCCTCATCCTAGGGTTATGCTCCTTAGCCAAACTCCTCATCCCCTTCCGTGTGTAGTCATGTTGACAAATCTCTCGAAAACTGCCTCCATCGTCCGGAAAACCTTATAAGCTTTGAAAGAAAACTGCCCGTAGATGAAACAACTACGGCTATGGATGGAAGCCGGGCACTACTTTGCCCTTCGATGAGGTTACCTCCCAGAAAGCCAGGAGCCCCAGAGACTCAAGAAAGAAGGAGACAAGAATTCAAACAGAGGAAGAAGAGACAATGCGTATGACTTTGGGGAATATGCCTTTAAAACAAATCCTTTTCTTTTGAAAATGCTTCTTTAAAAACTATTTTGAAAAATAATTTTTCAAATCTTTATCTGGTCCGGTAACCTTCAGCTCTGATACCACGTGTAACACCCCACATCCGTTAGTGTCACTCACAAAGGGAATGCACTAAGTTCTGTGGAGCATTTAGGGTAAAAGATGCAGATAAATTACAAGACAGACAGAAATTAAATAGCAGAAGATAAAACTTTGCTTTATTGATAAAATAATTTGTACAATGATTTCTTTACAATATCAGAGTATCATCTGTCTTACAAAATAAAGAAGCATAAAACAACATTTATATTCCCCAATTTTTGCATGAGCCAGCCATAGCATCTGATAAGAGAATCCAAGCAGACTTCGATAAATCTTCAAGCTGGGAAAGAGTGACAGTCCAACTTAACCTGAGCTATACTGCTCCCTCCTCTACTACCTGAGGGGGGGGGGAACGGAAGAAAAGAAGACGAAAGAAAAACAGAGTCAGACATAAAGCCTGAGTAAGTTCAGTAACTTCTAGCATGTGAACATGGAAAACAAAACGACATGAATTAACTGAATACAAGATTACACCATGACGATAGGGTCAACAAGATTGGACAAGGTAATCACAAGATATGCTAAGATAAGATAAACTGGATACGCTCTAATACTTTCGCCGCTTCGCTCTAATACTTCGCCGCTTCGCTATTTCCTTGTTATACTGATTTCTATATCTCTGCACCACCTACCTAGTGTCCCAACTAGTAACGATAACGTGATCCCAATCCCTGTATTTTCCATTGCCTTCCAGCATACATTCATTATTTATTACCTAGATCAAATCTAGGGTTTTCTATCAGGTGCTTTCTAGATTTAACTAGAGTTTACGCTATCTGCTGAACGCTTCTCGAATTTATGCCACCTAGTCCAACTAGGGATTACGCTACCTGTCGAACGATGCCCCTAAGTCTAAGACACACTACCTAGAGTGGTATATGTTCCTATACTTCCCCACGCATGTATCGCGAATCGTTATCGCTTGTCTAGATGCACATGTCCTGTAATGTGCGGTCCGAGTCCTGTGACAGGGCAAATCAAGGAATATAGAACTCGGTCGGGAGCTTTCAGATATCTGCCGATGCAGATGCTAAGGTCTGTTTTTATTCCAGTGGCTATGGTCCCACTTGACCCCTCCCTCAACTAATGAAAGGCACCCTTTGTAAAATGAGAACTATACGCCGGCCCCCGGTGCCCCCACTATCCTATGGCCATCCTCACCCATAACTAGATAGCAATTATGGTCTTTTGGAGTTCTCCGCCTTTCCGCTTCACGTATCTCGACTGACTCAAGATGGATGGTAGACGACGAGTTGCTATCACAGGGCTACCGTTTTCTCGCCGAATCACGCCGGTCCATCCTAGTCTTTAGGTTGCCATATATATATTGCAACCAAGGCATACCCTTGGTTCTTCTAACGCAGACCTTAACCTCTGTGAGCCTAGGATGATCATCTGCGGCCTCACAGAGGGATACCTAGAGTACCCTCACGTCCCCTCGAAGCCTCGGGCTTCGTAACCCAATTCGTTGGAGCCTTCTTAAAACCAGATGGATGTCTGCTCCTTCGTGTTATACTAAGAATTACTACTTAGTTCTACTAACTAAGGTTTACCACTTAGTTTCCAAATTCCTTGTTTTCTTAACTAAGTTTTACTACTTAGTCCCTTTTTCAACTGAGGTCTACTACTTAGTTTTCTTTCTCGCCAAGTTGGGTTGGTTAAGTGTCTTTAGTCGATTCAAGCTATCTTAACCCTCTTCCCTTTTCCTATTACACAGGTTAAGTGTTATCCCTTCATGCTTTTTACTTAACCCTATTCATTTATCATATTCTGATGGTTAAGCGTTCAAGTTTACTTAACCCTATGGTCTAGTCCAGTTAACATATTAATTTTGCTAAGTGTATTACTTAACCCCAACCTCTAGTCTAATTAACATGTTTAATTGGCTAAGTGTATTAACTTTTCTTAACCCCACCTTCTAGTCTAGTCAACATGTTAATTTGGCTAAGTATTCCCATGGACTTAACCCTCCCATTCTAGCTTTAACTGTGCTAAGTTGGTTAAGTGTAAGTTAACCTTCCCATTCTAGCTTAACCGTGTTAGGTTGGTTAAGTGTTCCTATGGACTTAACCTTCCCATTCTAGCTTAACTTTGTTAAGTCGGTTAAGTGTTCCTATGGACTTAACCCACCCATTCTTGCTTAACTGTGTTAAATTGGTTAAGTGTTTCTATGGACTTAACTCTCCCATTCTTGTTCTAGCTTTAATTAATAAATTAAAGCCGTAACCTCTCACATTAGACAGATATTGCTGCGGTTACTGGATGTGCCGGTCGGTTCCGGGCAGGTTTACACCGCAACTCAGTCTAACCTCGGGTTAGGCATATTCATGTTTTCTAAGTTCAAAGGGTTTTTGATTAATTTCCAAATCCAGTTTTGAAAACAACCATCCCGTCCTTCGGATCAGTTAGGGATAGCCAGGGAGGGCAGGAAACTTGTATTTTCCAAACCCATGCCTAGACACTATCCTCTCTGTCACCCTAGAACCTTCTGGTCTATGTGTTATAAAAAGGGATGTTATCAAAATACTTTTCTTTTGTTTATAAATTGTTAACAATTTATTTCAAAAGCCCATTTCCCCTTTTTAGACAAATTTGGCCTATATTTATTTGTCAAGCCTACTAGTAACTTATATTCTAGGCCCAAGTCCTAACCTAACATGCAGTTTAGGCCATTTCCTATTTCTTTGCCGAAACTAGATTAAATATCCTAGTTTATAATTTATGGCCAAAACTTAACCAAGTTACATATTTTGTGGTAAATGAACAATTTAACATTTATGACGAATTCTATAAGTAAATTACTCCTAATTTACTTATTTCATTACTACTCTTTTAATGTACATTGTCACATTTATTATTATGGCCCATTCTCTCTTATTTATCATATTTATACTTTTTGGTATGTAAATTATACCAAATTTAGTGTCGCTAACCATAATTTATTCTAAACATGACAATTGCTCACAATTATGAATAAATTCAAAATTGTGCTAATATACTTATTCCAAATCAACCTTAATTAACCCAATCTTGGTTTAACATCCTAATTCACAATTTATGGCAAAACTAGAATTATTTTTCTAGTTTACATTTTATGCCTAAAATTTAGCTTACTTACTAACGCTAAATTTAATATGTCAAAATCACATATTCCCTAATCCATGTCAAATTTCCCCGTTTTCATTTTAATATGCATGTCATAATACATATTCCAAATTATGCCAATTTCCAAGTTTACAATTACGTTCATATTCATTTCCATGTTTTTCCCCAAATCGCATTCCCACCGTTCGAATAATCGTGATTCAACCTAGATTATAAATAAATCTAGATTCGTAGATAAAAAGGGAATGAATCAAAATGACAAGAAGGAATAATTGGCATAAAAAGGTTTGGATAACAATGTAGGTTCAAGAATATGGGTAGACCTAACTAAATAGGTAAATTCCCACTGTCTTAAAACCAAAGAATGGGCAAAATAGGTTCAAGAACGTGGGTAGACCTAACTTAATAGGTAAATTCCCACTGTCTTAAAACCAAAGAAAAACCAAGGAACAGGTAGAATAAATAATTGGGTTTAGACCTAACTTCTCAATCACAAAACTAAAGCAATATTTTCCTAATCATAAATCATGGGTGTCAAAATCACAGTTGTCCTCATTATGTCATAAGTAATAGTTTATGTCCAAATCAAAGGTATAGGCCTAGTCAAGGAAATAATCCTTGTAGTCACAGTCACAGTCATAGGAAATGTCCATAGTCATATGCGATGTTCATAGTCCAAAAGGAAAATAATTCCCATAGTCATAAGTCATTGTCATAGGCAATGTTTATATGTCCCAAAATCAAAGGCTTATGTCATAGTCCAAAGGCATATGCTTTCAAAGGCCACAGTTCTATAGTCATAGTCACGGTTACAGTCTTATTTGTCCTCGAATCATAACAGTTCTTAATTCAGTCCAAGAGTATAAACACAAATTCGAAGAGAGAGAGAGAGAGAGAGATTTGGCATATTCCTTTATTCCTTTAATTTCATGTCACAAATAAAACAAAATATTCAGATCTAGAAATAACCAACTTACTGAAAATAGATCTAGAAAAGAAGGAAAGCGTGGCTATGATTCGTGCCTCGTTGCTTGAAACTTGTTTGAGCTAGCCTTTGAATTCTTCACTTGAAACTTTGATTTGAATCCCTCCTTAAAAGTCTTTTAGCAGCATCTCCTCGTCTTGAATCATATTTTATTTTATTTATTTAAGAAAATTTAGAGGAGGGGAAGAAGCCATGAATCTTAGCAGCATAAGGACAGAAGAGAATTGGTGCAAAGAGAATGAAGACTAGGGCTGTTTATATAGCTGCTCAAGACCTTATCATACACGCAACGCTGAGTCAGCATTGAACCTAGTTAAGAAAATAGTCCAGGTACGTAGATGAATCTAGCCAAACCTTATCATACACGCAGTGCTGAGTCAGCATTGGGTCCCACAAGCTATTTTGGCGTAAAAGTTTGATTTTCAAACTTTTGAATTTCTGGAATTTATTTAACTGTTTTATTCACATGAAATATTCTTATATGTATACAATTCCTCTAACGACCATTTTACGCGTATATATATACGCACAACTTTCATTTTATTTTCAAAATTCAAATGATGTTGCCATATTTCATTGACTGTAGCCTTATCTTTAATTTTATCTTTTGTATACATATATTTTTGCATATATATATATTTATGTTCTCATATGTATATATATTTTTTCTTTATTTCCTTATATGTACGTTCTTATCCTTTCAAATTTTGAATTTGTATACGCACATATATTCGCATGTTCAGTTGGCCCTCTCTAAAACAAAGATAAAAAATTATGCCGCCGCCGGGGTTCGAACCCCCGGCCTCCATGCTACAAATCCAATGCCTTAACCAACTGAGCTACAGAGGCTTTTGTTAATAAGTCTTAGAACAATAATAATTATTGTTCTCTCCTTACTTCTCTTTTTCATGTTAGTTACAATACTTAAATTAAACAACTGCATGGATCTTTTTCTTTTAAATTTTCTTTTAAAAATTAATTATACTTTAATTTGAGAATCTTAATGTCACAGAATTATGGGGTGTTACACAAGCCTTCGCTTGACACAATATGTCATAAAAATCTTACTTTATCCCTCTAGAAATGGAACTTCGAAAATTTTGCTTTTAATTGGTTCTTTCTCAATATCCTAAACGCTCGTCTTAGGTGGTCCTCATGCTCTTTATGGTCTTTTGAGAATATAAGGATATCATCTACGAAGACTACCACAATTTTATTTAGAATGCCCCTAAACACTCTACTCATGAGGTCAACAAAGAAGGTAGGTGCATTTGTTAGTCCGAAGAGCATAACTTCCCATTGGATTAATCCATCTGGTGTCCTAAATGCAGTTTTGTCCTTGCTGTCCTCTGCAATTCTTAAATGGTGAAATCCAGTAACAAGGTCTAGTTGGGAAAACACTCGGGCTCCTCCCAAGTGATCAAAAAGCACAACGATTTTAGGTAAAGGGTAAATATTCTTCTTGGTCAATTTATTAAGTTCCCTCTAGTCCACACAAAATCTCAAAGATCCATCTGCTTTGGTGGCAAATACAACAGGTCACTACAAAAAAAATACCCTATTGCAACTAGCTATTTGCAACAGGCGACAAATGACAGTTGCAGTAAACGATATTTAGCAACAGACCTATTATAGCAGTTGCAATATGTGAGATTTAGCAACAAGCCTTTTTCTCCTGTTGCGAAAAGCATATTTTTAGCAACTACGCTTCCGTTCCTGTTGCAAAAACATACTTTTAGCAACTATACTTCAATAACAGTTGCAACAAACATATTATCTGCAACTGCACTTTGAAACCAGTTGCAAATAAATATCTTTAGCAACTGTTTTTGCCTTTTGCAATAATTGTATTTTTTTTACAACTGGTAAAGTCAGTTGCAAAAAACATACTATTAAAAATAAATATCGGTTTTAATGTTTTACTAATTAATTTTATGTAATAACCCGGAAAATCTGGGCCAGTTTAAAATTTTTATTTCGGCAATTTTAATGAATTTAGAATATTTAAAATGAATTATTTTAAATAATAACGACTGAAAATTTATTTTCGACGAAGTTAAAACGAATAAATTTATTTTTATTATATAACGAGCCTGAAATGGCGCGGTAGTTCGAAAATTCGATTACTAATTTCAAATGAATATACCGAATTCAATATAAGTCAGAATTGAACGAAACAAGAGATATTTGAATCTGAATAACAATATCTTCCTAACGAAGTTAACAAACTGAGATTTCACTTTAGAAATGATAAGATACGCCCAGTTGAAAATTCAGAATAGTCGCTGTGGAATTTATATATATTTTAATATAATATATGGCCCTTAAAATAGCCATTTTGCAAACGACCTCTGTTTTCGACGAAACCAGTTTCGTTGGATCCGTGATGTCAAATTATTGCTATGTTTCAAAATTCATAATTTTTCGAATCAATATGTGAGCGTGGCGCAGTTAAACGTGTTTGACCAATTTCAGTTGAATTTAATCGACTGGGAAATGGCCATTTTTCAAACGGACTCAGAATTCGACGAAATTAGTTTTGTTAGGACCGTATCGTCGATACGAAGCTAGAAAATATTTTTTGGGAATTTTCAGAGTCCATACGTGGTCCCGGTAATTAAAATGTTCGTTCAAATTCAATATATAAAGATTTATATTTTAAATTTAAGGGAAACTGATCGTAACAGCCGAATTGGGTTACGAAACATATCCCATTGTGTTCGGAATGGGGGTAATTAGCTAGGGGCGACAGTCGTTGGGCTCGGCTTGGGGTTCATACGAAAAGTCTACTTTTAAAGAGGAAAATAATAATTAAATAATATAATTTTATATTTATACCTTCACTTTCTCCCTCCCTTCCTTCACAATATCGGTCAACGCCGATTGAATAAAATAAAAAGGGGCAGAACCCTAAACTCCTCGTCGCCCAACCCCTCCAGCCGCCAACGATGACCGCGCCACCACCAAGGGCACCACCGCACCCTTCCCCTCCCTCCTCCTCCGCCTGTTCTTCAACCCGTACCCCATCGAGTCATCCCCAGTTCGATTTAACGTCGTCGCCCTCCCTTAGACCGCCGCTGGCGATGCCGAGCCCTCCGCCCAGTTGCCGACGACGCCCTTCTCCCTCCGACCTCCCCTTGCTTTTCCCCTCTCCCTCCAATTCGAACGAACCCCAAATCCATATGTCCCGCTGCCAGTCTCTAAGGCGCCACCACCGCCCAGGTTGGCCTGCCGCCGACCACCAGGGGAGAGCCTCGCCAACTGCAGCCCCGACGTGCCATCCCCACCCCTCCCATGATTTCTTGTAAGTTTTATACATTCATTTTAGTGGTTTTTCTATGTAATGGTTTTAAAATAAATATACATGGGTTTTAATAATAAAAATAGCTTTGTTTTTAATATGATTGTTAGGCTATTAAAAATAGGGTTTTCATGTTAATAAAAATAGGATTTTTATATTATTTATAAGCAAAGATTTAATTTTTATCATGGACAAAGTTTGATTTTTTTTTTTTTTTATGAACAAGAAAGTTAAGATTTTTAAGGTTAGAAAGTCGAGATTTTTTAAGGTTAGAAAGGCGAGTTTTAAAGTTACAAAGGTTTGATTTTTATTTGAATGACGCCTTACAAAGAAGTGATTTTTATTTTTTATAAAGATTGGATTTTTAATCATTTGAATGGCCTATAAAACATAAAGAAGTGATTATTTTTATCAACATAAAGAAGTGATTTTTATCAACATAAAGATGTGAGTTTTATATAGGTAGCGAAATGGGAATTCGATATTTATATATATGAAGTAGCGGTAAAAATTCGATTTTGATATATATAATAACCAAAAGAAAAATGTGACTTTTATTTATAAAGTAGCGTTGTTAAAAATGTGGCTTTTAACATTACCGCGTGAAACAGACCTCGTTGGAGAAACGGCGAAGATTTTCTACCTATGAAGAGTCGTGGCGTTTGGATTATCTTTGGTGAGAACTTCTCACTCTTCAAATTTCTTTTTCTAGTTATATATATATATATACACTAGGATGCAGACGGTGCTTAGTAGCACCCGACACCCGTCATCCACAGACCATGGATGGCTTGTTTGTTAAATTGTTTGGTTGAGTAGTTGGTTAGTTTGTTGGGTTTGAATTGAATGGTTTGGTGAAATGGAATGGATTTGATTGATGTGTGAATGGCGTGGGCCTTCACTAGACCAGGGATAAGGCTAGGCCTCGTCCCGTTTCTAGTATCGTGCCGTTATGCCGCCGAAATTTTCTAAAATATGATAGAAAAAGAAAAATATCATTTTTATTGTGTAAATGAAATGAATAGAAATTCATGTGTTAAAATAAAATATATTATCATTAAAAATATAGTTTTAACGTGAAAGTGAATAAATAAATATTTATAAACAAATCGGTTGATTTGTTTATATACACTGATTTGACTGATATTGAATGGGTCGATAAATTTTACACATCGCCCAACTGCACAACTAAAAATCTGTGTTTGATTGTTTGAAACCCCACACGGGTGTTGGGATGAAATTTGAAGTTCACTCATCCTGATTGATTAAATATGTCGATCGATTGATTGACAGGCTGTTATAAGCGTAAGATATCTATATTTGATGCTTATACAGTGTAGTGCACTTTGGTTGATGGTTGATTGTTTATTATTGCTATTATATACATGTGTTGTATGGAATCCATATAATTAACGTTATATGGTGATTGATTGGGCCTCATTCCAATCGGGAAAGTAATGAATATTATAAAAGAAAATTTATGTGTTGAATATAAAAATAGTGATGTGTTGACAGTACTCATGTGTTGAGATTAGTCGTGTTTTGAAATAAATATAGATTCATGTGTTGAATGGGATAAATATTCATTTGTTGGATAGAATAAAGAAGTTTTGAAAATATAAAGTCGTGTTGATTAGATTGACGCCATTTTGACGTAAACGATATTTATATCGATTTTATTCATTTCGAAATGAATTGAATTGAAAACGATTTCGAAATGAATTGAATTGAAAACGATTTCGAAATGAATTGAATTGAAAACGATTTCGAAATGAATTGAATTGAAAACGATTTCGAAATGAATTGAATTGAAAACGATTTCAAAATGAATTGAATTGAAAACGATTTCTAAATGAATTGAATTGAAAACGATTTCGAAATGAATTGGATTGAAAACGATTTCGAAATGAATTGAATTGAAAACGATTTCGAAATGAATTGAATTGAAAACGATTTCGAAATGAATTGAATTGAAAACGATTTCGAAATGAATTGAATTGAAAACGATTTCGAAATGAATTGAATTGAAAACGATTTCGAAATGAATTGAATTGAAAACGATTTCGAAATGAATTGAATTGAAAACGATTTCGAAATGAATTGAATTGAAAACGATTTCGAAATGAATTGAATTGAAAACGATTTCGAAATGAATTGAATTGAAAGCGAATTCAAATGAATTCAAATTGAATTGAATAGAAATGAATTTTAAAACGAATTTATAAAGAAGAATTCAATTTTGATTTGAATTGAAATGGAAGTTGAAATTGTTTTGAAACGAATGTAGAACTATTTATAAAATTCGTTTTAAAAGGAAATCGACGAAATATAATACATATATATATATATATATATATATTATATATATATAATGGCCTGAATAGAACGCGCCGCGCCGCGGCAGTTCGTGAATTTCGACCATTTATTTCAAATGGACATTGCGGGAGATCCGACCGTCGAATTCTCCTAAAACCGGAACCGTTGGGTTCGTATTGAAAAGAGCTTTCCAATGAATATTAGAAATTTGAAATCTAACGGTTGGATTTGGAATTATGTCCAAATCAATTTCAGAAAAGGTCACTGTAAGTGCAGTTCGATGGCCGTTGATGGAAATCGACTGTACGGGCCTTGATAAAATTATTAAAAATATCTATAATTTGTGTAAAATCAAAATATGTGAATTGGAAAGAATTGGGCTGAAGAATTCCATATTTGAAAAGATAAAAATAGATTTTTATCGAAATGAACTAGTTTTGAACTAGAATTAAAATCAATTTATTTTTGAAATAAATAAATTGAATTTGAAAGTGATTTTAAAAATAATCAATATTCCCAATACGCGGATTGGACTGGAGTTGAATCGAAATTATCTTCGGGATATTTCGATGTTGGATTTCGTGACTATACAGATATTGTTATGGGAATTTGAAAGATATATTTTATATCGTTATTTCCAATACGATATATGTTGGTTTCAGAATTTGATATTGAATATAAGCCGATATATTTTCTATTCAAAGCCTTGTATTTAATATCAAATGTGATTTGGGTTTATCGTGAATCGTGTTTTAGATGACATTGGTTCTTTAACCCAGTTAAAGGCAAGATATTGATTTTTGAGAAGATTAAAACTAAGTGGAGTTTTAATGAATCTTTAATTAGATTAAAAATGTGAATTGATAATTTAAATTATCAAATCTGAAAGGTGATCGGGAATGGAGTACCACCAGTTTTGCTCCAAAGCGATAGTTAAAGATTTAATTAGATTTGAACGTGAAATGGTAATTAATTTTACCGATAACACCGTGGTGTTAGATGTGGAGTATTACCAGTTTTCTCCATGGGATATATAGGTTGGGATTGGGAAATAAACTAAATAATTACTTCGGTGTGGTTCGTTAATCCCGACTAGTTAGAAATGATATCCAAAGGAGGATTAAAGAATAAATTTAGAAGAATTTATCTTGGATAAAATTAATGGGAACATTTCCCTAAGAATGTGATTTTGTGAATAAAAGAATATTCTGAATTGGAATGAGGCGTTCATTATGTTTGTGTAACATTTGTTTATTATATACGTGGGTTATTCAGAAAGGCCGGGTTATACCCATTCTGAATAACCGATTCGACGAGATGTCGAAGATGAAGACGGTGGTTGAAGACCGGAAGTCTTCACATCGTTTGGGTGATTACTGATGATCTTGATTGGGCTGTACACCCGAGATGAGGGAAACAGTTGGTGATCGTCCAGACGTACTTGGAGATCGATGGATATGCGAGGAAAGTGCCTCCGGTTTCGTTCAGACCTAGAACGAACTTGTAAATGGATTGTGTGTCTGACATTGGATTTTATTCCATGTTGATTGATCTTTATTAAATATATGTCTGTTTGGCGGCGGAGAATTTATTCTCTTGCTTAACGCCCTTCTCTGAGACGTACGAGCTCAGAGGTTGTATATCGATGGACATCAGTCGCATGGAGTGAATTGCCAATGTGGCATGCGTAAGTGGCAATTGATCAAGGCTTCTGTTGAAAAGCAAAGTCTTGTGGTTGATGATCAAAGCACGGCCTGTGTGGCGTAGCTTTGTGTATAACGTGAATTCGCGAGCCTCACACCTCGGTATGAGTCAAAAACGGGATAGTGACTGCAGGGAGAGCACGACGTTTCTTTCTAGCTAGGGTGGTGTCAGTGACCTACCAGCCCTGACATTTATATACTTTTCACCTGTATGGTTGTTGGATATGAGGCGCCTCGGATATAGGTCTGTAAGGACCGGGAAACGTGTGTTCAGGAATTGCCAATCCTCAAAAGTAAGAGAGGACCGGCCCTGAAGATCCAAAGATCATAGTGGGGTCCTGAGACATTTGCTAGAGTGTCTCGAATCGGAGAGGAGCTTGCCCCTTGCCTCGGCTCATGACGGAATCCAATCTCCAATACGCGTGTTTCGGTTTTATTTGTAGAGCCTAGTATGGCGACATAGTAGATGGTAGCAATGCCGCCTATGATTGATACTTATGATTGAAATTGTTTTGACACTATACACCTATAATAGTATCAAATAATGTGTTTTAAACGTATCAAGCATGCTTTGGCTGTTATAAGGTAAAAACCCTATCCTCCGGCTTGCGTTGCATTGTGTGATGGGACCTGGGTCTTATAACAGCTTCATTTTTCTTTATTTAGCATTGCGCTGTTTGTTTTATGCACTGGTATTCTTGGGAGGAAACCCGTTCCGTGTTATACGGCGTGGTCCCTTGATTTACCTAACCTTAAAAATAAAGATTAACAACTGTTTTAGTTCTCACACCAGTCACATGACTGACCTGGAGTTTATTGTTTTAACCTAAACTCTGGGTGCCCCTATTTTCCGCACGGGCAGCTAGTAGTTTTGGTTTTGCAGAATTATATTCACAGGGTCCTGATATACAGCTGGGACGATGCTCGGAAAGCTCTGTATCCGTGTATCACTTCTAGTTGTGCTTTTGTATTATTTTCCGCTGCTATGTAATTTAAATCTCTGATATTTATCGAATGTAATTTATTCATTTATACTCTGTATATTCTTGTATCTGATGGAATTGTTGTAATAACAATGAAATGTTCTTCCGTCTGCGTCCTTTTGTGTGTTGTTCTCAAAGTATTCGGGCTTTCCTTCACGGGGAAGTTACGGGTCTTTACAGTTGGTATCAGAGCTTTGGTTTACAGAGCTCGAGAACAAGACACATTAGAACCATACGAAAGAATTCATCAGATATTGGATTAGTAATATCCAATTAGAATGACTCATTAGAGATAGGATCAGTAGTATCCTAGAACGAGTGTGAAGAGTATATTTTTCAAATGAAAACAATTTTGTTTTGAAAATTTAAATCGCTTTATACGTATTTGATTATTTATTTATTTTCAATATGGACAATCGAGTATATATAGATTTCGCGTATACGCGTCATGAACGTATAGTCGAAGTTTTAATATACTGGATAGATATAGAGTCACATTCTAGACACCCGAAGATGATTCTGATGATTGTAGCTACATCATCAGTATTTATGTTCGTGTTTCGAAGGTGTGATTTCTATATATTTCCATTAGACTGGTGTGATAACCAAACTTATTTAGCTAGAACACATTGTTGTGAATTGGCATCAAAAACATGATTTTTGTATATATATCAAATTATGAATTTGAAACTCTAATTCACTAATTGATTGATGTTTGTGTTGTTTGTTTATTTGATTGATAATTTTAACCATTTAGCCTAATATAATCAAATATTGAACTATATTGAAAATTGGTCGCATTTGCTTGCATATACATATACTTACATTGAACAGGTCATAGCAAGGAGGCTAGAGCAGAGAATAAAATTTGTTTGCCCGACAAATAGGTACATGTTTACTATAATTTACTGTTTTGTTTGGGTGATGATGATTTTATGAGCCTATTGGCTAGCCGCTTGGCTTTTTCTTTTTCTTTTTGAGATCTGAAGGACCGGGGAAGCTATTTGAAATTTCCCGATGCTCCCGGTGCAGGGGAGGTTATGGCGAAATTTTTCGAAAAATTAGGGTGTTAGCCAAATTTTTGAAAATTTGAGAATTCTCATAAACTGAAAAGTTGGAGAATGGAAGCCAGATCGAATGTAGAGCTTATTGATCAAACCACTTTCGACTTTGTTCCTTTTCGGGGACGAAAAGTTTTAAGTGGGGGAGATTGTAATAACCCGGAAAATCTGGGCCAGTTTAAATTTTTTATTTCGGCAATTTTAATGAATTTAGAATATTTAAAATGAATTATTTTAAATAATAACGACTGAAAATTTATTTTCGACGAAGTTAAAACGAATAAATTTATTTTTATTATATAACGAGCCTGAAATGGCGCGGTAGTTCGAAAATTCGATTTCTAATTTCAAATGAATATACCGAATTCAATATAAGTCAGAATTGAACGAAACAAGAGATATTTGAATCTGAATAACAATATCTTCCTAACGAAGTTAACAAACTGAGATTTCACTTTAGAAATGATAAGATACGCCCAGTTGAAAATTCAGAATAGTCGCTGTGGAATTTATATATATTTTAATATAATATATGGCCCTTAAAATAGCCATTTTGCAAACGACCTCTGTTTTCGACGAAACCAGTTTCGTTAGATCCGTGATGTCAAATTATTTCTATGTTTCAAAATTCATAATTTTTCGAATCAATATGTGAGCGTGGCGCAGTTAAACGTGTTTGACCAATTTCAGTTGAATTTAATCGACTGGGAAATGGCCATTTTTCAAACGGACTCAGAATTCGACGAAATTAGTTTCGTTAGGACCGTATCGTCGATACGAAGCTAGAAAATATTTTTTGGGAATTTTTAGAGTCCATACGTGGTCCCGGTAAATTAAAATGTTCGTTCAAATTCAATATATAAAGATTTATATTTTAAATTTAAGGGAAACTGATCGTAACAGCCGAATTGGGTTACGAAACAAATCCCATTGTGTTCGGAATGGGGGTAATTAGCTAGGAGCGACAGTCGTTGGGCTCGGTTTGGGGTTCATACGAAAAGTCTACTTTTAAAGAGGAAACTAATAATTAAATAATATAATTTTATATTTATACCTTCACTTTCTCCCTCCCTTCCTTCACAATATCGGTCAACGCCGATTGAATAAAATAAAAAGGGGCAGAACCCTAAACTCCTCGTCGCCCAACCCCTCCAGCCGCCAACGATGACCGCGCCACCACCAAGGGCACCACCGCACCCTTCCCCTCCCTCCTCCTCCGCCTGTTCTTCAACCGTACCCCATCGAGTCATCCCCAGTTCGATTTAACGTCGTCGCCCTCCCTTAGACCACCGCTGGCGATGCCGAGCCCTCCGCCCAGTTGCCGACGACGCCCTTCTCCCTCCGACCTCCCCTTGCTTTTCCCCTCTCCCTCCAATTCGAACGAACCCCAAATCCATATGTCCCGCTGCCAGTCTCTAAGGCGCCACCACCGCCCAGGTTGGCCTGCCGCCGACCACCAGGGGAGAGCCTCGCCAACTGCAGCCCCGACGTGCCATCCCCACCCCTCCCATGATTTCTTGTAAGTTTTATACATTCATTTTAGTGGTTTTTCTATGTAATGGTTTTAAAATAAATATACATGGGTTTTAATAATAAAAATAGCTTTGTTTTTAATATGATTGTTAGGCTATTAAAAATAGTGTTTTCATGTTAATAAAAATAGGATTTTTATATTATTTATAAGCAAAGATTTAATTTTTATCATGGACAAAGTTTGATTTTTTTTTTTTTTATGAACAAGAAAGTTAAGATTTTTAAGGTTAGAAAGTCGAGAATTTTAAGGTTATAAAGGCGAGTTTTAAAGTTACAAAGGTTTGATTTTTATTTGAATGACGCCTTAGAAAGAAGTGATTTTTATTTTTTATAAAGATTGGATTTTTAATCATTTGAATGGCCTATAAAACATAAAGAAGTGATTATTTTTATCAACATAAAGAAGTGATTTTTATCAACATAAAGATGTGATTTTTATATAGGTAGCGAAATGGGAATTCGATATTTATATATATGAAGTAGCGGTAAAAATTCGATTTTGATATATATAATAACCGAAAGAAAAATGTGACTTTATAAAGTAGCGTTGTTAAAAATGTGGCTTTTAACATTACCGCGTGAAACAGACCTCGTTGGAGAAACGGCGAAGATTTTCTACCTATGAAGAGTCGTGGCGTTTGGATTAGCTTTGTTGAAAACTTCTCACTCTTCAAATTTCTTTTTCTAGTTATATATATATATATACTAGGATGCAGACGGTGCTTAGTAGCACCCGACACCCGTCATCCACAGACCATGGATGGCTTGTTTGTTAAATTGTTTGGTTGAGTAGTTGGTTAGTTTGTTGGGTTTGAATTGAATGGTTTGGTGAAATGGAATGGATTTGATTGATGTGTGAATGGTGTGGGCCTTCACTAGACCGGGGATAAGGCTAGGCCTCGTCCCGTTTCTAGTATCGTGCCGTTATGCCGCCGAAATTTTCTAAAATATGTTAGAAAAAGAAAAATATCATTTTTATTGTGTAAATGAAATGAATAGAAATTCATGTGTTAAAATAAAATATATTATCATTAAAAATATTGTTTTAACGTGAAAGTGAATAAATAAATATTTATAAACAAATCGGCCGATTTGTTTATATACACTGATTTGACTGATATTGAATGGGTCGATAAATTTTACACATCGCCCAACTGCACAACTAAAAATCTGTGTTTGATTGTTTGTAACCCCACACGGGTGTTGGGATGAAATTTGAAGTTCACTCATCCTGATTGATTAAATATGTCGATCGATTGATTGACAGGCTGTTATATGCGTAAGATATCTATATTTGATGCTTATACAGTGTAGTGCACTTTGGTTGATGGTTGATTGTTTATTATTGCTATTATATACATGTGTTGTATGGAATCCATATAATTAACGTTATATGGTGATTGATTGGGCCTCATTCCAATCGGGAAAGTAATGAATATTATAAAAGAAAATTTATGTGTTGAATATAAAAATAGTGATGTGTTGACAGTACTCATGTGTTGAGATTAGTCGTGTGTTGAAATAAATATAGATTCATGTGTTGAATGGGATAAATATTCATTTGTTGGATAGAATAAAGAAGTTTTGAAAATATAAAGCCGTGTTGATTAGATTGACGCCATTTTGACGTAAATGATATTTATATCGATTTTATTCATTTCGAAATGAATTGAATTGAAAACGATTTCGAAATGAATTGAATTGAAAACGATTTCGAAATGAATTGAATTGAAAACGATTTCGAAATGAATTGAATTGAAAACGATTTCGAAATGAATTGAATTGAAAACGATTTCGAAATGAATTGAATTGAAAACGATTTCGAAATGAATTGAATTGAAAACGATTTCGAAATGAATTGAATTGAAAACGATTTCGAAATGAATTGAATTGAAAACGATTTCGAAATGAATTGAATTGAAAACGATTTCGAAATGAATTGAATTGAAAGCGAATTCAAATGAATTCAAATTGAATTGAATAGAAATGAATTTTAAAACGAATTTATAAAGAAGAATTCAATTTTGATTTGAATTGAAATGGAAGTTGAAATTGTTTTGAAACGAATGTAGAACTATTTATAAAATTCGTTTTAAAAGGAAATCGACGAAATATATATATATTATATATATAATGGCCTGAATAGAACGCGCCGCGCCGCGGCAGTTCGTGAATTTCGACCATTTATTTCAAACGGACATTGCGGGAGATCCAGCCGTCGGATTCTCCTAAAACCGGAACCGTTTGGTTCGTATCGAAAAGAGCTTTCCAATGAATATTAGAAATTTGAAATCTAACGGTTGGATTTGGAATTATGTCCAAACCAATTTCAGAAAAGGTCGCTGTAAGTGCAGTTCGATGGCCGTTGATGGAAATCGACTGTACGGGCCTTGATAAAATTATTAAAAATATCTATAATTTGTGTAAAATCAAAATATGTGAATTGGAAAGAATTGGGCTGAAGAATTCCACATTTGAAAAGATAAAAATAGATTTTTATCGAAATGAACTAGTTTTGAACTAGAATTAAAATCAATTTATTTTTGAAATAAATAAATTGAATTTGAAAGTGATTTTAAAAATAATCAATATTCCCAATACGCGGATTAAACTGGAGTTGAATCGAAATTATCTTTGGGATATTTCGATGTTGGATTTCGTGACTATACAGATATTGTTATGGGAATTTGAAAGATATATTTTATATCGTTATTTCCAATACGATATATGTTGGTTTCAGAATTTGATATTGAATATAAGCCGATATATTTTCTATTCAAAGCCTTGTATTTAATATCAAATGTGATTTGGGTTTATCGTGAATCGTGTTTTAGATGACATTGGTTCTTTAACCCAGTTAAAGGCAAGATATTGATTTTTGAGAAGATTAAAACTAAGTGGAGTTTTAATGAATCTTTAATTAGATTAAAAATGTGAATTGATAATTTAAATTATCAAATCTGAAAGGTGATCGGGAATGGAGTACCACCAGTTTTGCTCCAAAGCGATAGTTAAATCTTTAATTAGATTTGAACGTGAAATGGTAATTAATTTTATCGATAACACCGTGGTGTTAGATGTGGAGTATTACCAGTTTTCTCCATGGGATATATAGGTTGGGACTGGGAAATAAACTAAATAATTACTTCGGTGTGGTTCGTTAATCCCGACTAGTTAGAAATGATATCCAAAGGAGGATTAAAGAATAAATTTAGAAGAATTTATCTTGGATAAAATTAATGGGAACATTTCCCTAAGAATGTGATTTTGTGAATAAAAGAATATTCTGAATTGGAATGAGGCGTTCATTGTGTTTGTGTAACATTTGTTTATTATATATGTGGGTTATTCAGAAAGGCCGGGTTATACCCATTCTGAATAACCGATTCGACGAGATGTCGAAGATGAAGACGGTGGTTGAAGACCGGAAGTCTTTACATCGTTTGGGTGATTACTAATGATCTTGATTGGGCCGTACACCCGAGATGAGGGAAACAGTTGGTGATCGTCCAGACGTACTTGGAGATCGATGGATATGCGAGGAAAGTGCCTCCGGTTTCGTTCAGACCTAGAACGAACTTGTAAATGGATTGTGTGTCTGACATTGGATTTTATTCCGTGTTGATTGATCTTTATTAAATATACGTCTGTTTGGCGGCGGAGAATTTATTCTCTTGCTTAACGCCCTTCTCTGAGACGTACGAGCTCAGAGGTTGTATATCGATGGACATCAGTCGCATGGAGTGAATTGCCAATATGGCATGCGTAAGTGGCAATTGATCAAGGCTTCTGTTGAAAAGCAAAGTCTTGTGGTTGATGATCAAAGCACGGCCTGTGTGGCATAGCTTTGTGTATAACGTGAATTCGCGAGCCTCACACCTCGGTATGAGTCAAAAACGGGATAGTGACTGCAGGGAGAGCACGACGTTTCTTTCTAGCTAGGGTGGTGTCAGTGACCTACCAGCCCTGACATTTATATACTTTTCACCTGTGTGGTTGTTGGATACGAGGCGCCTCGGATATAGGTCTGTAAGGACCGGGAAACGTGTGTTCAGGAATTGCCAATCCTCAAAAGTAAGAGAGGACCGGCCCTGAAGATCCAAGGATCATAGTGGGGTCCTGAGACATTTGCTAGAGTGTCTCGAATCGGAGAGGAGCTTGCCCCTTGCCTCGGCTCATGACGGAGTCCAATCTCCAATACGTGTGTTTCGGTTTTATTTGTAGAGCCTAGTATGGCGACATAGTAGATGGTAGCTATGCCGCCTATGATTGATACTTATGATTGAAATTGTTCTGACACTATACACCTATAATAGTATCAAATAATGTGTTTTAAATGTATCAAGCATGCTTTGGCTGTTATAAGGTAAAAACCCTATCCTCCGGCTTGCGTTGCATTGTGTGATGGGACCTGGGTCTTATAACAGCTTCATTTTTCTTTATTTAGCATTGCGCTGTTTGTTTTATGCACTGGTATTCTTGGGAGGAAACCCGTTCCGTGTTATACGGCGTGGTCCCTTGATTTACCTAACCTTAAAAATAAAGATTAACAACTGTTTTAGTTCTCACACCAGTCACATGACTGACCTGGAGTTTATTGTTTTAACCTAAACTCTGGGTGCCCCTATTTTCCGCACGGGCAGCTAGTAGTTTTGGTTTTGCAGATTTATATTCACAGGGTCCTGATATACAGCTGGGACGATGCTCGGAAAGCTCTGTATCCGTGTATCACTTCTAGTTGTGCTTTTGTATTATTTTCCGCTGCTATGTAATTTAAATCTCTGATATTTATCGAATGTAATTTATTCATTTATACTCTATATATTCTTGTATCTGATGGAACTGTTGTAATAACAATGAAATGTTCTTCCGTCTGCGTCCTTTTGTGTGTTGTTCTCAAAGTATTCGGGCTTTCCTTCACGGGGAAGTTATGGGTCTTTACATTTTAAAATTACTATTAAATGACTAACTACTAGTAAATATATAATAATTAAGATTAATATTTAATAATTAATAATTAATAATAAAATTTTAGTATTATAAAGTGATATTTTAACTGATAATTAAATAATAATTACTAATTAACTGATAATTAACATTTGTTATGCATAGTTACTATTAAATACAAAAGTGCGAAGTAATAAGTAATATTTAGTTATTATATAATAAGTATTAAGTAATGATAATTAATTAATATGAATTATTATTTTAATAATTTATCATGGTTAGTTGTTAATAGTGTATAAATTATATTTAACAATTATTAACTACATTTAATTTAAATAAATCTAATTAATAATAAAATTTAAATAATTAATAAAATATTCATAATATTAAATAATTAATAAATCATAATAATTACTAAGTAGATAACCATTCATAATTACATAATAATTAAGATAACAATTTAATATTGTTATTAATTGATAATAAAATTTAATTTTAATAAATTGATATTTATTTTTAATAATATTATTCAGTAATTTACCAAAAAGGGTTTACAACTTTGGACAACACAAAATCAAACCAGTTTATTATGGTCAACTGCTACAAATCCAGGTACTTTTTAGTTCGTAGCTGTATGTTCGTGCCTCCTTTCCCCCGAAAATTTTATTTCTTGCTTTCACCGTCTCAGACCCGATAATCTCAATCCCACGAAATTTCTAGAGCCCCTTCGCTTTGTTTTTAATTAGACTTCATTTTGTTCATATCTCGTTTATTTTCTTTCCCGTGGCTGTCGTTCCTATCACGATGACCTACCACTCATCCACATCTCCCTCTCACCTTCTCACCCTCCCCAATGCCTCCCCTTGCCATATCCATCTCTTCCCAGCCTATCTCCTTGACGCCGAGGCCATCACCGCTACAGCTGAAGGGTGAACAACATGGGTTTTCCACTTCGCGAGCCGTGCAGTTGTGACTTCCTTGATTTTAGCCATGGTTCCCAATTTGAAGTGGAAAGGGGTTTTCAATGAATCTCGATTATTGCATTCAGAAAAAGGTACGCTTTTTTTTCTCTCACCGATTTCTTTGTTTTATTAAACTTATTACCTAGTTCTGGTAAATTTCTTAGATTGGTGTGGGGTTAGTTTTGATCTTTATCTTGCACTTGTTTAATACCGTTGCTTTATGTAGTTTCTGTTACATGATTTACATCAGTAAATTATTCTTTCTAACTCTACACTACTGCTTCAATTCACCACAAAATTTATGTCCTAGTCTGTTAAACTATACATTCTCTAATATAGAAATTCACCAATTCAGAATAAAACAGCGTAGCCTTTAACATAAGTCGTAATCTTTATTTATTTACTTTTTAAGAAAGATTACTCATGTTAACATACATATATGATCTGGAATTATTAATTTAGCAGTTAAGTTACCTAATAATGTTATGAAGCCTGACATGGGTCCAAAGTGTTATATTTCCTATGGATTTCATGTAGAGTTGGGACAAGGTGATTCTATGATGTGTTATGTCTGATGCGGAATATCCGCTCTTGCAGCTAGCTAGTTAGCTTTTTCATTTCCGGAAGGCAATATTGTTTTGGTTTAGCATTTTTAGTTGAATGGTCCTACTGTAAATAGTTGTTGGGGAAAAAGCAATCTAATGCATTCTTATGTTTATATGTTGTTAGGTGTGCTATTATCACCTATTTTGTTTGCACGTAGAAGTCGGCCATATAAAATTAACAATTGACAAATGGGACGCACTTGTGTTAGTTGTGACTGATTATTTGAATGCTCAGTTATCTGAACTAATGGAGATCAGTTGCCTAATTTGTTTTATGTACTTAGATATGCATGCCTGCAGTCACAGGTGAATACCTTGATGTATATTCAGAATTCAAGACCTCTAGAAAACAGCTGCATACAATAAATAGAATGAAAAAAGCACATTAAGCAAAATGTTAAAGAAAATTGTGGCATTGGAAGCATAAGTTTATCTATCGAGTTGAATAAAGTGAATGTCAACGGAGTTCAGAGTCTTGAGAAATATCAAAATGAATCCATTTTAACAAATACCCAGAAAGAGGTGCTCTTTGGGATATATTTCGACGGGAAGACATCTTGAAGCTTGAAGATTACATTAGGAAGCATTGTAAAGAGTTCAGGGATCTCCAGTAGAGGTGGTGTATAATTTTTTTTTTATCAATATTACACTACTATTCTAAAATTCAAATTAACGTGATAAAACATTAGTTTGTTGTACTAAATTTAAAATTGATTCTAATGATCAGGTGTCTCATCCTATTCATGATCAGTCTTTTTATTTAAGCTTGGAACACAAGAGGAAACTGAAGGAATAATATGGTATGTAATTATTTTTTTGTTGGAAATGGATGTTATGTATATCCCTCAAAGCTCCCTTTTTAGTTTTTACTCTAATTTTGCACATCTGTAGGCGTTAAACCTTAGACATTTGAGAAAAAGATTGGTGAAGCTACATTTATCCCTGCTGGTTGCCTACATCAAGTTAGAAACCTCAAGGTAATCTATGAATTAGGCTCTTGTTTGTTGGCTATGACTATCAATTTGTAATGATCGTTTTGGTAAACAGCATAATTCTTCTGTACAAGATGAAGGGCAAGTTCATGTTTATGTTCATGATCGACGACTAACTTGGATCATGAACTGCAGATTTGTTCTAGTGAATTGATTATATTTATTCTCTTGTTATAGTATGTATGATAGAGTAGAAATATGATTAGAAAAACTCTATTCGAAAAAAATGTGTTGTGTGAGAGAAGAAATTGTTATGCATGAATGGTGTATAAAAATTGAATAAATTTTTGTTAGAATTGTTTAACTATTGAAACTTTGTGAAAATAAAATTTTTTATTTGTTTATTTCGTTCAGTGATATACACTATTACTAAAACGAATACATTTAATATGTAGTATCTATAAGCTGTAATTTTTTTTTACAGATTTATAAATCTATTGCAACGGGCATATATTGTTGCAAAAGGATCTGTTGCAACAACAAAAGCCTATTGCAAAAAAGTATACCGCAGCAGGCGGAAAATGTTGCGAACTTTTTACAACTCCAGCTATACCAACAAGCGCGAGTTTGTTGCAATTGGTCTACTGCAACAGTTATAGCTTGTTGCAAAAAGTGTTTTTTGTTGTAGTGGGTGCACCCCAATCTAAGGTACTTCGACAAATGAAACCTTTTTGTAATAACTCTGAAATCTTTTTATCTAACTCTCTTCTTTCGTTGTGCGCCAAATACCTCAAGGGTAGTGCTATAGGTCGAGCATCTTTCTCTAGGTCGATATGAAAAGAGATTTCTCTGTGGGGCGGAAGTCCCATGAGTTCCTCAAAGACATCTAAGAATTCACATACTATAGGGACATAAGATGGTCCTTCAGAACTAGGAGATAAGGAATATAATAAGGCTTTATCCTTGTTTCTAACATTACAAGGAATACTTAGGCCGCGTCCTCCTCGGCTCCTAAGACGAACGAGTCTCTTATCACAATGTAGGATGACCCCAAAAAAGTTAGCCAGTCCATACCTAGGATAATGTCATACCCCATAAAATCTAATGCATATGCTTTGCAATGGAACTCGACATTGTCAACCTCCAATACCAGGTCTTTACACAACAACTCATGATACTTAGATCCTCCGATAGGGTTGGCTACCTCTATCGAACTATCTGAGATAAATATGGAAAGATTCAATAGGTTTAGTAATCGCTAGGAGATAAAATAATGGATCGCTCCAGAATCGAACAAGGTATATACTAAGTTTCCTAAAACAGAGGTTACACCTTCGAGTGTGGGATGCCCTTGGTCTCTTGGGGGTCGGCTTTGAATTGGTGTTACTTCTATTGCATAGTTCTGGCCACTCTTCACAACTTTGGGCCTTGGGAAGTCTGTGGACATGTGTCCTTCTTCATGGAAGTTGTAACTTTTTCCCTTGAACTCCTTTTTCGCCAATGACATCCTACAATTCTTGGCCTCATGGCCCTTGTGGTTGAACCTCATGCAAGTCTTTGCATCCTTTTTGAATTTGTTTTCCTTCTTATTTTTCCACCATTTCTTCTTCTTATTCTTGTTGGAGCTTTCTCCCTTCTCTCCTTCATTGTCCTCCTTGGCGCCTACAGCCGTGCATAGGGTAGCCGTCTCAACTAGAGTTTCAAATGTTGCCCCAAACGTTACTTGGGCTAATAGGGTTTCCTTCAGTGGAGAGTTCAGTCCTTTAACAAATCTAAGGGATTTGTTTATAAGGGTGTCTACCATCCCTCTTCCAAACTCACACAACTCGGTGAATTTTGATATATACTCTTGTAGGCTCAAGCTTCCTTGCACGAGGTGGATGAATTTCTCCAACTGGATGGTCATATCTTCCCTTTGCAAAAACTTTGCTTCAAAACAAGTCTTGAATTCGGCCCATGTAAATATTCGTCCCTCGTTCTCCATCGATATTAAGTTCCACCATTCAAAGGCCTCATCCTTCAAATGCTAGGCCATTATCCTCCTTTTTACTTCATCGGACCTAGCAGTAGCCTCAAAGATTCTTTCACAGTCCATAACCCAAGATTGGGCACTAGCAAAGCCTTCCTCCCCAGAAAATGATTTCCCTTCAAGATTCATAAAGGTCTTACAAAAGCATGAAAAATCAAAGGCTACTTTAGCAGGAGCTGCTAGAGCAAGGTTGGCAGCAGGGACCTGTTCAACCAGTACGGAGATACTATTGAAACCATTATAGCAACTATCTGGGCCTTGCCTGATTACCCTGCTCAGTTGGGTTTTCAGCCATTCTACTATCTGAAAAGAAAAGGAAGAATCCTTTAGTGGATGCTCCTGATGTAGTATTTAAGCTGAAAGGGAAGGAAAAACAATAAAGATGCCTAGTATAGTTGTGTAACCTTATTGGGTTAAGTATATATATTATATATATAGTTTGAAAAATCTTTTTCAATATACAAATATGTCTCTCATACGTATAATTCCTTTATAATCGGGTAACCTAGGCTTTGATACCAAATGTTACAACCACCCGGAATGGGCCTAAATTTCGACCTAGAAAAGACCCATCGAAACTTAGAGTGATTCTAAATGGGTCGTCGGTTCCTGTAAGGATTACGTTTTCATAGAATATGTACATACACATATACTTCAAATGGAAATCACACACAACGAAAAGAGAAAATATAATACTAAAAATACGATGTACCATTTATTTCAAAACCACAGAAATACAGCAGTCACAGTTACATATGTTCAGTGGGTAATCAAATAGTTCATTCTCATAAGTTTCCAAAAGAATTAAAGCAATAACTACTAAAAATAGCATAACAACTTCATCTTCTTCATAAGATTCAATCATCACTTTATCCATGGCTTTTACCCCATCTACTGACTTGTTGGATACGTTGAGGAAAGGTGTCAGAACATAAAGTTCTATGTGACTGAAATATAGTGTTACTTAATGTCCATACCCTATATTTTTAGCAGTGTTAAGGAATGTCTACGCAGCACTCAACAAACACCAAGTTTCTAACCAATGGGGTGGATATCCTAGTTAATCGCTCATTTGTGTTTTTAGGGTAAATACCAAACCAGGTTGCATTTTCGGTCACTTATGGCCCTATTAAAGGTGGATTCTTATGATCTCTTAAAACCCTAAGGAGGACCCCTAGCCTTTTCATACCCCGTCCTAGTACGTTAACATTCTTAAGAATATTCTCTCATTTGTAATACAAGAAGTAGTTTTGCGAACATTACTACTTAACTGATATTACCCGGTAGGACACCTATATCGCTTAAGACGTCCCTTAGACAGTTGGTGTGTAGTATCCCTAAATTCCGGTCCAATTTGAGCTGACTAAATAACACAAGTCCAACCCACATTACACTGGAAATCAGAAAACTAATAGAAAGAAATTAGAAGGTGAGAATAGATAAGATAGAAACATAGAATAGAAGAAGAAGAAGGACACAACATCAGAGTAAACACGAATCTCACAGCGGAACGGACAACATATAATATATAACATATCCTTAAAATAAAATCAGTATATGTATACAATAACATTATCAGAGTACAACACTTACAACACAGCGGAAATAACTATAGCTATATAATCCTGAAGCCTCCTGCTCCAAGCTCTTCCAGCATATCTGTAAATCACGACTACTTGACTGCCCGTACAAAATTGGGCACCCAAGAGTTTAGGGAAAACAAAACAAGATAAACTCTGGGTCAGTCATGGGACAGGTATGAGTAAAAAAGTTTAAAACAGTTTGAACAAGTAAACGATATCTCATAAGACCACGCCGTATAACGGAACGGGTTTTTCCCTTATGATAATCCAAATTATCTTTATATCAAAAACCTTTTGATATTATAATAATGTCTATCAACGACAATATAATCATCATCTAGCAGAAACGCTTTCATCTCACGTTCTACATATATAGTATACAATCAAAACCGCAAGCACGTATTGTGTAATTGATTTCCAACTATGATAAGGTATGGAACCACCTTCTGCTAGTGCACCTCTAGAGAGGAATACACTGGGTTCAACAAGAACATCTTGCAACCCGGCCACACATGACCGACCACTCATTTCGCTTGAGTGTATCGAATCTATATCACTAACGGTTGGGATCAGCAACCGTTTCCCAAATGGGACAACATCGACAATAGATTTTTAGAAGTAAATGGAACTCTAGATCAGGTGATTATACACCTGTAACACCCCGCATTTTTAATATAATTAAAAATGTACAGAAATGTGTGTGTATATATATATATATATACAAGGATAGGTAAATAATGGTGATGTATAATGAAAATTAATTAATATATGAAGGAAAGAAAGGATTGGTTGCATGCGATGTAAATATTTTGCATGTACTGATTTGCAAACATAATGCATTAACATTAAAAGAAAAATAAAAGAAAAAGATTCATGCAATGGTTTAATTTAAGTATTGTAACTAACATGAAAAAGAGAAGTAAGGAGAGAACAATAATTATCATTGTTCTAAGACTTATTAACAAAATACTTTGTAGCTCAGTTGGTTAAGTCATTGGATTTGTAACATAGAGGTCGGGGGTTCGAACCCCGGCGGCGGCATAATTTTTATCCTTATTTTAGAGAGGGCCAACTGAGCATGCAAATATATGTACATATACAAATTCAAAATTTGAAAGGATAAGAACGTACATATAAGGAAATAAAGAAAATATATGTATATATATGAGAATTTATATATATATATATATATATATATATGCAGAAATATATGTGTACGAAAGATAAAATTTAAGATAAGATAGTAAATGATATATGGCCAGAATTAAATAACGGTGCAACATCGTTTAAATTTTGAAAATAAAATGAAAGTTGTGCATATGTATATACGCGTCAAATGGTCGTTAGAGGAATTGTATACATATAAGAATATTTCATATGAATAAAACAGTTAAATAAATTCAAGAAATTCAAAAGTTCGAAAATCAAATTTCTACGCCAAAACAACTTGTGGGACCCAATGTTGACTCAGCACTGCGTGTACGATAAGATTTGGCTAGATTCATCTGCGAACCTAGACAATTTTCTTAACTGGGTTCAATGCTGACTCAGCGTTGTGCGTACGATAAGGTCTTCAGCACCTATATAAACACCCTAGGCTCATTGTAAATCTCCACAACAATTCATGGCGAAGCCATGGCTCTCTTCTCTCTCATTATCTTCTTCTTCTCCAAAAAGATCTTGCATCTATTCTTCCCTCTTTTCTGTACAACATCTATTCTTAAAAATTAAAAGAATGAGATCTAGAACAACGAATGAAATGGAAAAGAGATTCAAATCTAAAGAGAAGATAATGGATTCAGATTCACAAATTTATGCCGCAAAGAGAAATCAAAGATGATTCAAAACAGTAATTCGAGCTAAGCAAAAGAGGGAAAACAATTCAAGAGTTATCTAGTCCTTATTTTGAAGACGACTAGCAAAGTGAGTGGAATTACGATAAAATTTTGTATAATATATATTATTATCGTTTACCATTTCCCCAGATATGAATTCAATGCAAGAATTATGTGATAGTAATTGTTCTTTAACTCTCCTGCCGTTTTCATTGTGGATCTAGGATATCTCGAACCTAGACGAAAATATTATTATACATACGAACGGTTGAAATAGGGAAATTTTGGGGCATATTTCATTTTATGCAATCGAGAAACATAACCTAAAATTTGGGAATTTGTGGCATAGCAATTATTATTGCGAATATTGGGAATTGTGGCATAGCAATTATTATTGCAAATATTGGGACTGTGGCATAACAGTTATTGTTGCAATTGTAAAATAATGGTGATAGAGCTTGAAGTTGGTAAATTTTGGGATGCAATCCATAGTGAATCTTTTATATGATTTGGGAATGTGAATAGCGCATAATCATATACTCTAATTTATGATGTTAACATGAAATTATGTAAATTTAATTGGAATTATTTATTCCAAGTCTAATATTATGTGATTGGGGTTTAAACTATAAGTTGAAATGAAGTAATAGGCGTAACCTATTAATGAGATTATAGGCATAAGCATAAATTGAGATAATTTACATTAGAAATTGACATGTTTAGGTGAGTAACATTCCATTTGTGAATTTGGCTAAAATAAGATAATTTGGGTAACATGAAATTGGGCCGACTATTATGAAATTGACGTAGTTAATGACAAGCTAGAGATAGGCATGAAAATGAAATGTAATTAAGTTGAATTAGGAATAAGGCATAAATATGATTTGTAAATAAAGCTAATTAGTAGGTAATTAGTGACAAGTTGAAATAGGAAAAATTATAAACATGACTATATGTTGAATTTGGAACACATAACATGAAAATTGGGGTTTGGGTGAAATACGATGTTAATAAACCTTTGACACGAGGTTAGACGCAATTGTGGTGTAAGACTGCCCGGAACTGCCAGGCGAATCCAGCTGCCACAATTGGACGTCTAATGTGAGAGGTCAAAGGCGGGAATTGTAGGCGTAACGGTTAGTGACACAAGGTTAGACCCGCTTTGTGGTGTAAGACTGCCCGGAACCGCCTGGCAAATCCAGCAGCCACAAAGTGTTCGGTCTAATGTGGGAGGTCATGCACCGTTCGTCATAATGAATAAATTAAGAAATACTAACCATAATAAAACATGTGGGTGACATGGGCATGGTTAGAAGATTAAGGGGATGGTATAAATGACATGTAAAACATGACTAATGTAGACTTAACCATAGTAAGACATGTGTAAGGCATGGAAACAATAATAAAGGGTTAAGTGGGACATGGGCGACATGTAAGACCTAAATAAATAAATGCTTAACCAAATGGGACCCGTAATGGTATTACAAATTAATTGAATTGGGTAAAGTTTTGGTAACGGGTTAAATAAATAGAAAGGGTTAAGTAAATCTAAATTAATGACAAAAGTGGGGGAATGGTAAATAACCTATTATGAATGAATTTGAATAAGAAAAGGAAGGATAATAGGTTAGACTTGTCCTAGGGACAAGTGGAAAGTATAACTTATAGGATAAGATAAGTTATAAGAAACGATAAAGGAAAATAAGATAACTTATATTTAAGGATATACTTAATTATAAATTAAGTAGTTTGGGAAGGAGAAGCGTGAAATATATGAGGATATAAGTTATACGAATGGAAAAGAAGTAAATTAGAATCATATATGTTGGTTGGGTTGAGCAATTCTCTGGGTGCCAGTCTGATGTTGATTTCGGTCTTCGGGGCTGGTGTTTAGGGGGTTATTCTCCTAATCAGCATATATATGGGATAAGGCATACTTAAAATATGAATTAAGTATAACATGTTGTTGTAACCCAAAAAGGGAATAATTCATGAAATTGGAAAATAACATGTTGTGGGCTTATTAATGGACTTAAACAGGTTAAGTATAAATTTAATTAATAAGCAAGGGTAACTTGGTAAATACGAAAAAGGAAGCTAATGTGAATAACCAAGTTAAATGAGAAAGTTGACGAGGTGGCACAAGCGCGAAATGAATGGTTAGACTTAGGGTCTAATGACATATAAAACTAGGACGCTTGGAGCAGTCCGTACATTGTAAGGCACGAGGAGAACGCAAGCTCGTCATTTTGGCGGATCCAACGGACTGGAAGGGGAGGCAGGCGGCTTCCTGATACGTTAAAGGTGCTCCTGGTAGTCCTCTGTGGTGGTTTAGCTTCCGGCTAGGATTACAGAGGTTGGGTCTGCGCGGAACTACCAGGTGGGTGGGCCTTGACTGCACAAGTAGAGGTCAATTAGAATGCTGTACGCAGTGGCATTAAGGGTGGTTCGGCGGTTGCCTCAGGCGGAGGTGGAGGGTCAAGACCAAATGATATCAAGATCGTCGAACGCCTGTCACCAGCAGCCTAAGAAATGCGAAAAGACAAGAGCTGACCCCTAGAGATCGTTAACCTTTGCTATCAAGGGACGGGTGCGGGGAGACCCTACATGGATGTTTAGATTGTTTGCTTGTTATGGGTGGTTGCTTAGCTCGTGTGGTCTTTACTAGTTGAGGGAGGGGCCGAGTTGGGGCCATAGCCACCATAGAAAAACCAGACCCGAGGGATATCTGTACATTGGACACTCTTAGAGGCGGGCTAGTAACAGATATAGAAAAGCTCCCGACCGAGTTCTGTGTTTCTGGTATAGCCCTGCCACGGAACTCGGATGCACAAGTAGAGCTTATGTGCAGTAGAAACATCAAGTACGATTGATGATACGTACATGAGAAAGTCTAGGTACAACCATGTCTTCTCTGGGTGGTATATCGTAGACTAGAGGGCATTATTCGTTGATGAAACTAAATTCGATCGAATAGTTCGAAGATGGCAGTCAGTACACTTACGTCAGCGGTTCTATGTGGATGTAGCATTGTTATATATATACAGAGATATGTACCTTACTATGGCATAGAATGAGGGACTGCGCGTTTTACCGTGGTGTTACGGAGGAGGCCGTGCGAATAGGGTATCACGGGGTGTACCTCGGTTTGGGGGTAGCTACATATACATTATATTAGGTTACTCTACTAGGGAGTAGGTGGGTGCGACGTGTGTGTAAACTTTGAGTAACACGTATAAACTAATAAGCAAGAAAATGTAACTGAACGGTATATGTAGGATTATACAGAAGTTTATTTTAAGTCCACTCACACAGAACTTATGTTCTGACCCCCTCCTCATTACATACTTCCAGGTTAGGTTCATGACAGAGATGGTATAGCTTTGGATACTGGTTAGACAGTATGATATATAAGATAAAGCTATTTTTGAATATATTATATTTTAATTCCTTCCGCTGTGAGATGCTTTACGAGTTCTGACTTGTTTCTTTATCTCCGTCTTTTTCTGCAGGATACCAGAGCACCCAACTCGGGTTTTGATTGATCGAATTTTAAAAATTTGGTCTGTCGGAATCTGGGTTGTTACATCTGGTTTCAGAGCTTCGGTTTAGTGATCTTAGGGCAATAATGAGTGAACGTATTTGTATTTTCTACAATATAAATATATTATATATATAAACCTAAATCCATAAAGTAGCCCACTAGGCATGAAAAGGGTTGGGATATCTAGTATGTACACTCAAGGACTGAACATAGGAATTTGGAAACCATTAGGTGGTTGAGAAAGTGTTCAATATGACTTGGCATTGGAAAAAGAAAATATCCCATGGGATGGAAACAGAAATGTTAGTATTTCAGAGTAGTGGGTTTAGAAGTGTAACCTTATAAATTAGGAGAAGGTTAAAATGCGGAAAATGGATTAGGAATATATATATAGTTGAGAGAATTGGTTTGGAAAGTACCTAGGAAAGCCTAGTTGAGTTGAGAGACCCGCTTTTAGTCTAACCCAATAATAAACTTTTAAGAACTTGAATTTGTAAAAGAGTTTGGTATTTGAAAAATGCATATTGGGTTTTAAAATAAAGTAGGGTATATTGTGAAAAATCATGATTTCTTGTTTTTGAAGAATTCTCTCATGAAAAGGTGCATATTATGGAGCATATATATATGGCTCACTAGTTCTCATATATGAAAATCTTGAAAGGAAAATGTTGCATTTTGAAAAAGGAATTTTTGAAATCTCTATTCTATTAAATTTTGATTATCGTTTTAAAAGTTTTGTTGGGTAAACAAAATAAGTGGTAATAAGAATAGAGTAGATGTTTGCACCATAGTAGCCAAGATTAACATTGTAAGTAGGAACAATGTAACCCATTAGTTGTTCTTGTCTACTCCAGTTTCATGATTTGAAGAAAATGTTTTGCATTTTATTTTGTGACATGTTTTTTTTTGTTTTGGCAAAAGCAAGTTTTTGAGAAAAGAATAAAAGTTTTACCACTTTTAGTTTATGGAAGAAGAATGTAATAAAAAAAAGAAGGCCAAACCATGTTTTAAAAATGGAGTAGTTAAGGATTAAGGCCTAGAAAGAACGAGATGAAGTTAAAGCAATTAGAACCAACTGGGGATTGGTTGAGTTAAGTAATTCTCTAAGTGTCAGTCTGATGTTGATTTCGGTCTTCGGGGTTGATACTTAGGGAGTTACTTTCTTGCCAATTTTCAGTCAGGGATTAGAAAATATGGAACTAATGGAAAATTTCCCGTAGAATGCATAAACCATATGAGTCTAGGATTGTTTCTTGAAAGAGAAGTATAGGCTGTAATACACAGCATGTGCTAGTAGTGACTACTAGGTAGTGAAGGGCAAACAAGCATATAGATCCTGTTGAGTGGACTCGTGACATAGTCCTAAGATGCATGGCCCATAGTTGTAGCTGTATAGGATGCTGTTTGACTTGAAAACAGAAAAAGCTTATATGAAATAATAAACTTAAGTAATTGGATTAAGTCAAATAAGCTAAGAAAGAGAATAGCCTAACTAACAAGAAACAATAAATTCAGTAAAGCAACAAACGTGACGGGAAAAGAAAATGAAAATCTTAAGAAAAAGATAAATAAGTATGAAATTACTCCAAGATAAGATGAAATGGAAAAGAAGGCTTTCTAATGTAGTTGTGCTTGGACAGGAAAATAGGAAATCTTTATAGAATAGTTATGTAAAAACCCAAGTACAATTAGAAAAGAAAAACAGAGGATGTGAGTTTTTCCATTTTCGTAACATAAGAAATCAAAATTGGAAAATTAGATTTTTCTAAATTTCGAATTTAATGATGGTTGGTAGGGTTTTGGATGCGACAATTGGATGAACTATGCTCTTATTTTGTAAGAGTATGGGAAAATTTGGGTGAAAAATGTTTTGATTTTTCAAAAATGTTGCATTCATATAGAACTGCAAGTATATTTAGGATGTGAGCATCATATTTTAAAAAGAGTTTTTAAAATTTGCATGATCATAGTTGGATCCAAATTAGGCATACATACTTTACTATGATGTATCTCACTTTGCACATGTGCACAATGTTTGCAACAATTGGATGCACACTTGATGGATGGATATTGCGAGGGATTATCTATTTTACTCTTATCGAATTTCGGGGACGAAATTCTTTAAGGGTGGGAGAATGTAACACCCCGCATTTTTAATATAATTAAAAATGTATAGAAATGTGTGTGTGTGTATATATATATATATACACACAAGGATAGGTAAATAATGGTGATGTATAATGAAAATTAATTAATATATGAAAGAAAGAAAGGATTGGTTGCATGCGATGTAAATATGTTGCATGCACTGATTTGCAAACATAATGCATTAACATTAAAAGAAAAATAAAAGAAAAAGATTCATGCAATGGTTTAATTTAAGTATTGTAACTAACATGAAAAAGAGAAGTAAGGAGAGAACAATAATTATCATTGTTCTAAGACTTATTAACAAAATACTTTGTAGCTCAGTTGGTTAAGGCATTGGATTTGTAACATAGAGGTCGGGGGTTCGAACCCCGGCCGTGGCATAATTTTTATCCCTATTTTAGATAGGGCCAACTGAGTATGCAAATATATGTACATATACAAATTCAAAATTTGAAAGGATAAGAACGTACATATAAGGAAATAAAGAAAATATATGTATATATATGAGAATATATATATATATATATATATATATATGCAGAAATATATGTATACGAAAGATAAAATTTAAGATAAGATAGTAAATGAAATATGGTGAGAATTAAATAACAGTGCAACATCGTTTGAATTTTGAAAATAAAATGAAAGTTGTGCGTATATATATACGCGTCAAATGGTCGTTAGAGGAATTGTATACATACAAGAATATTTCATATGAATAAAACAGTTAAATAAATTCAATAAATTCAAAAGTTCGAAAATCAAATTTCTACGCCAAAACAACTTGTGGGACCCAATGTTGACTCAGCACTGCGTGTACGATAAGATTTGGCTAGATTCATCTGCGAACCTGGACAATTTTCTTAACTGGGTTCAATGCTGACTCAGCGTTGCGCGTACGATAAGGTCTTCAGCACCTATATAAACACCCTAGGCTCATTGTAAATCTCCACAACAATTCATGGCGAAGCCACGACTCTCTTCTCTCTCATTATCTTCTTCTTCTCCAAAAAGATCTTGCATCTATTCTTCCCTCTTTTCTGTACAACATCTATTCTTAAAAATTAAAAGAATGAGATCTAGAACAACGAATGAAATGTAAAAGAGATTCAAATCTAAAGAGAAGATAATGGATTCAGATTCACAAATTTATGCCGCAAAGAGAAATCAAAGATGATTCAAAACAGTAATTCGAGCTAAGCAAAAGAGGGAAAACAATTCAAGAGTTATCTAGTCCTTATTTTGAAGACGACTAGCAAAGTGAGTGGAATTACGATAAAATTTTGTATAATATATATTATTATCGTTCACCATTTCCCCAGATATGAATTCAATGCAAGAATTATGTGATAGTAATTGTTCTTTAACTCTCCTGCCGTTTTCATTGTGGATCTAGGATATCTCGAACCTAAACGAAAATATTATTATACTTACGAACGGTTGAAATAGGGAAATTTTGGGGCATATTTCATTTTATGCAATCGAGAAACATAACCTAAAATTTGGGAATTTGTGGCATAGCAATTATTATTGCGAATATTGGGAATTGTGGCATAGCAATTATTATTGCAAATATTGGGACTGTGGCATAACAGTTATTGTTGCAATTGTAAAATCAAGGTGATAGAGCTTGAAGTTGGTAAATTTTGGGATGCAATCCATAGTGAATCTTTTATATGATTTGGGAATGTGAATAGCGCATAATCATATACTCTAATTTATGATGTTAACATGAAATTATGTAAATTTAATTGGAATTATTTATTCCAAGTCTAATATTATGTGATTGGGGTTTAAACTATAAGTTGAAATGAAGTAATAGGCGTAACCTATTAATGAGATTATAGGCATAAGCAAAAATTGAGATAATTTACATTAGAAATTGACATGTTTAGGTGAGTAACATTCCATTTGTGAATTTGGCTAAAATAAGATAATTTGGGTAATATGAAATTGGGCCGACTATTATGAAATTGACGTAGTTAATGACAAGCTAGAGATAGGCATGAAAATGAAATGTAATTAAGTTGAATTAGGAACAAGGCATAAATATGATTTGTAAATAAAGCTAATTAGTAGGTAATTAGTGACAAGTTGAAATAGGAAAAATTATAAACATGACTATATGTTGAATTTGGAACACATAACATGAAAATTGGGGTTTGGGTGAAATACGATGTTAATAAACCTTTGACACGAGGTTAGACGCAATTGTGGTGTAAGACTGCCCGGAACTGCCAGGCAAATCCAGCTGCCACAATTGGACGTCTAATGTGAGAGGTCAAAGGCGGGAATTGTAGGCGTAACAGTTAGTGACACGAGGTTAGACCCGCTTTGTGGTGTAAGACTGCCCGGAACCGCATGGCAAATCCAGCAGCCACAAAGTGTTCGGTCTAATGTGGGAGGTCATGTACCGTTCGTCATAATGAATAAATTAAGAAATACTAACCATAATAAAACATGTGGGTGACATGGGCATGGTTAGAAGATTAAGGGGATGGTATAAATGACATGTAAAACATGACTAATGTAGACTTAACCATAGTAAGACATGTGTAAGGCATGGAAACAATAATAGAGGGTTAAGTGGGACATGGGCGACATGTAAGACCTAAATAAATAAATGCTTAACCAAATGGGACCCGTAATGGTATTACAAATTAATTGAATTGGGTAAAGTTTAGGTAACGGGTTAAATAAATAGAAAGGGTTAAGTAAATCTAAATTAATGACAAAAGTGGGGGAATGGTAAATAACCTATTATGAATGAATTTGAATAAGAAAAGGAAGGATAATAGGTTAGACTTGTCCTAGGGACAAGTGGAAAGTATAACTTATAGGATAAGATAAGTTATAAGAAACGATAAAGGAAAATAAGATAACTTATATATAAGGATATACTTAATTATAAATTAAGTAGTTTGGGAAGGAGAAGCGTGAAATATATGAGGATATAAGTTATATGAATGGAAAAGAAGTAAATTAGAATCATATATGTTGGTTGGGTTGAGCAATTCTTTGGGTGCCAGTCTGATGTTGATTTCGGTCTTCGGGGCTGGTGTTTAGGGGGTTGTTCTCCTAATCAGCATATATGTGGTATAAGGCATACTTAAACTATGAATTAAGTATAACATGTTGTTGTAACCCAAAAAGGGAATAATTCATGAAATTGGAAAATAACATGTTGTGGGCTGTAAAGACCCGCAACTTCCCCGTAAAGGAAAGCGTCGGATAGTTCGAGAACAAGCCACAACAGAACGCATACAGAAGAACATTTCATTGTATATAACAACAATGCATCAGATTACAAGAATATACAGAGTATGAATGAATATTACACAGAAATATCAGAGATTTAAATTACATTTAAATACATAGCAGCGGAAAATAATACAATACACAACTAGAAGAAGATATACGGATACAAAGCTTTCCGGATATCGTTCCAGCTGTAAACCAAAATCCTGTGAATATAAATCTGCAAAACCAAAACTACTAGCTGCCCGTGTCGAAATAAGGGCACCCAGAGTTTAGGTTAAAACAATAAACTCCAGGTCAGTCATGTGACTGGTGTGAGAACTAAAACAGTTGTTAATCTTTGTTTTTAAAGTTAGGTAAATCAAGGGACCACGCCGTATAACACGGAACGGGTTTCCTCCCAAGAATACCAGTGCATAAAACCAACAGCGCAATGCTAAATAAAGAAAGATGAAGCTGTTATAAGACCCAGGTCCTATCACACAATGCAACGCAAGCCGGGGGATAGGGTTTTCCCTTATAACAGCCAAAGAATGCTTGATACGTTTAAAACAAATCATTTGATACTATTATAAGTGCATAGTGTATAAAACACTTCAAATCATAAGTATCAATCATAGGCGGCATGAGCGCCCCATCCCACTATGTCACCATATATAGGTTTACAAATAAAACCGCAAATGTCACGTATTTGGAAATTGGATTTCCGTCTATGAACCGAGGCAAAAGATAGTCCTCAACCGATTCGTGACTCTCTAGCCCGAGCCACAGGTCAGAGCTCGAGTGACCTTGGAGCGACAGGGCCGGTCCACCGATGTGGATTAAAATGCCTGAACACTACGTTTCCCCACCCTATGGGGTGTAAGTCTGGTCCGTCAGCCGACCAGAATGCATCGGCCGAAACCGATATAACCGAGGCGCCTCGCAACAGCAACAACCACATAAGTCAAACTCGTCAGGGCGTGTAAAACCACTGACGCCACTTCTAACTAGAAAGAAACGCAAGTCCTCCCTGAGGTCCGTCTCCCGTTTTTGGTTCATACCTGGTGTGAAACACGCGAGGTAAACGTTACACAAAGCTACGCCACAAAGGCCGTGCTTTGATCATCACCACAAGACTTTGCTTTTCAACAGAAGCCTTGATCATTTGCATCTTAGCATGCCACACAGGCAAACCATCCTATGCAACCGATATCAGTCACACAGAATGAAATCCGATGTCAGACACACAGTCCATTTACAAGTCCGTTCTGGGTCTGAACGAAACCGGAGGCACCTAGTACCTCGCATATCCATCGATCTCCAAGTACGTCTGGACGATCACTAACTGTTTCCATCTTCTTGGGTGTACAGCCCAATCAAGATCATCAGTTATCACCCAAACGACGTGAAGACCTCCGGTCTTCGACCATCGTCTTCATCTTCGACTTATCGTCGTATCAGTTATTCAGAATGGGATAAACCCGGTCTTTCCGAATAACTCGCGTATATTTTAAATAAGTGTTACACAAACACAACATACGCCTCATTCCAATTCATTAGTCACTAACCGTAAATTAATCAAGAGAATAATTCCCCAAATATTAACCCCGAAGGCCGAAACCAACATCAGATCAATATCCAGAAAACCATTCTGCTTGGCTAACCGACAGTTAGTTTCTAAATTTCACGTTCAAATCTAATTAAAGATTTAACTATCGCCTGGAGCAAAACTGGTGATACTCCATTCTCGATCTTTTCAATCTAATTAAAGATTCATTAAAACTCCACTTAGTTTTAATCTTTTGACTGGGTTAAAGAATCAGTGTCATTTAAAAACACGGTTCACGATAAACCCAAAATCACATTCATTAATCGTCGGGTTAAAGAACGAGTGTTATTTAAAAACACTGTCCACGATAAACCCAAAAATCAATATCGATTCAATTCCAATTAAATGTTATTTAATTGGTACACTTCATTAAATCTAAATAAAAAGATTTAATCATTTCTCAACTGGGTTCAAGAACAGTGTTAGTGAAGACACCATTCACGACGAACCCAAATCACATTCATTAATTATCGGGTTAAAGAACGAGTGTTATTTAAAACACTGTTCACGATAAACCCAAAAATCAATATCAATTCAATTCCAATTAAATGTTATTTAATTGGTACACTTCATTAAATCTAAATCAAAAGATTTAATCTTTTCTCAGCTGGGTTCAAGAACAGTGTTAGTGAAGACACCATTCACGACGAACCCAAATCACATTCATTAATTATCGGGTTAAAGAACGAGTGTTATTTAAAACACTGTTCACGATAAACCCAAAAATCAATATCAATTCAATTCCAATTAAATGTTATTTAATTGGTACACTTCATTAAATCTAAATAAAAAGATTTAATCTTTTCTCAGCTGGGTTCAAGAACAGTGTTAGTGAAGACACCATTCACGACAAACCCAAATCACATTCGATATTCAATACAAGGCTCTGAATAGAAAATATATCGGCTTATATTCAATATCGAATTCTACGACTAACAAATGTCGTATTGGAAATAACGATATACATATATATCTTTCAAATTTCCATAACAACACCTGTATAATCATGAATTCCAACATCGAAATATTCCGAAGACAATTTCGATTCAAATCCACTCCAGTGTAATCATTGGAATTTTGGTTACTTTTAAAACCCTTTTCGAATTCAATTTATTTATTTAAAAATAAATAGAATTATAATTCTAGTTCAAAACTAGTTCATTTCGATAAAAATCTATTTTTATCTTTTCTAATATGGAATTTTTCATCCCAATTCTTTCTAAATCATTTCTTATGATTTTACACAAATTATTACTATTTTTAATAATTTTATCAAGGCCCGTACAGTCGATTTCCATCAATGGCCATCGAACTGCACTTATAGCGACCTTTTTCGAATTTGATTTGGACATAATTCCAAATCCAACCGTTAGATTTCAAATTTCTAACATTCATTAGAAAGCTCTTTTCGATACGAACCCAACGGTTCCGGTTTTAGGAGAATCCGACGGTCGGATCTCCCGTAATGTCCGTTTGAAATAAATGGTCGAAATTCGCGAACTGCCGCGGCGCGGCGCGTTCTATTCAGGCCATTATATTATATATATAATATATATATAATATATACTTCGTCGATTTCTATTTAAAACGAATTATATAAATAGTTTTAAAATTCGTTTCAAAAGCAATCTCAACTTCCTTTTCAATTCAAATCAAAATTGAATTCTTCTTTATAAATTCGTTTCAAAATTCATTTCTATTCAATTCGAATTTCAATTCAATTTGAATTCATTTCAATTCGCTTTTAATTCAATTCGAATTCGTTTTCAATTCAATTCATTTCGAAATCGTTTTCAATTCAATTCGAATTCGTTTTCAATTCAATTCATTTCGAAATCGTTTTCAATTCAATTCGAATTCGTTTTCAATTCAATTCATTTCGAAATCGTTTTCAATTCAATTCATTTCGAAATCGTTTTCAATTCAATTCATTTCGAAATCGTTTTCAATTCAATTCGAATTCATTTTCAATTCAATTCATTTCGAAATCGTTTTCAATTCAATTCATTTCGAAATCGTTTTCAATTCAATTCGAATTCATTTTCAATTCAATTCATTTCGAAATCGTTTTCAATTCAATTCATTTCGAAATCGTTTTCAATTCAATTCGAATTCATTTTCAATTCAATTCATTTCGAAATCGTTTTCAATTCAATTCGAATTCATTTTCAATTCAATTCATTTCGAAATCGTTTTCAATTCAATTCATTTCGAAATCGTTTTCAATTCAATTCGAATTCATTTTCAATTCAATTCATTTCGAAATCGTTTTCAATTCAATTCATTTCGAAATCGTTTTCAATTCAATTCGAATTCATTTTCAATTCAATTCATTTCGAAATCGTTTTCAATTCAATTCATTTCGAAATCGTTTTCAATTCAATTCATTTCGAAATCGTTTTCAATTCAATTCATTTCGAAATCGTTTTCAATTCAATTCATTTCGAAATCGTTTTCAATTCATTTCATTTCGAAATCGTTTTCAATTCATTTCGAATTCGTTTTTAAAATCGATATAAATATCGTTCACGTCAAAATGGCGTCAATCTAATCAACACGGCTTCATATATTCCTTTATTTTCAAATATTCTATTTCAAATATTTCTTTTTCAAATATTTCTTTTTCAAAACTGGAATGAGGCCCAATCAATTACCATATAAAATTAATTATATGGATTTTCATACAACACATGTATATAATAGCATTGAAAATAATCAACCATCAACCAAAGTGCACTACACTGTATAAGCATCAAATATAGATATTCAACGCTTATAACAGCCTGTCAATCAATCGATCGACATATTTAATCAATCAGGATGAGTGAACTTCAAATTTCATCCTAACACCCGTGTGGGGTTTCAAACAATCAAACACATATTTTATTTGTGCAGTTAGGCGATGTGTAAAATTTATCGACCCAATCAACGTCATTCAAATAGGTGTACATAAACAAACCGTCTGGTTTGTAAATGAATATTTATTTATTCACATTCACGTTAAAAATTATATTTTTAACGATAACACATTTTATTTTGACATATGAATTTCTATTCTTCATTTACACAAATAAAATGATATTTTTATTTTTCTAACATATTTTAGAAAATTTCGGCGGCATAACGGCACGATACTAGAAACGGGACAAGGCCTAGCCTTATCCCCGGTCTAGTGAAGGCCCACGCCATTCACACATCAATCAAATCAATTCGTTATGCAAACCACAAACTTTGGAGTAAGGGTCTAACCTAGCCTTACTCCTTCGCCTTATAACGGCGCACGTCTAATCCTAACCAATTTATCGATTCGATTTTTCACACCACAAACCACATTCAAACCAATATCGCAATCAATCACCAAACAGTCAAACAAACAAGTCCATGGTCTGTGGACGATTGTGTCGGGTGCTACTAAGCACCGTCTGCATCCTAGTATATATATATAACTAGAAATAAAATAGAAAGGTGAGAAATTCTCACTTATAGCTATCCTAGCTCCACGGCTCTTCTTTGATAGAAAACTTCATCGTTTCGCCTTTTTGTCACCTTCGTTGCTGCTTTCACTACACACGTAAAAATCACATTTTTTTACTACGCTATTCAATATATAAAAATCGAATTTTTAGTTCAAAGTTCAATATATAAAAATCGAATTTTTAGTTCAAAGTTCAATATATAAAAATCAAATTTTTATTTCAAAGTTCAATTATATAAAAATCGAATTTTTATTTCAAAGTTCAATTTATAAAAATCGAATTTTTATTTTAAAGTTCAATAGATAAAAATCATATTTTTTTTTTCGAAGTTCAATATGTAAAAATCTAGTCTTCGCCTTATAAAAAAATATAGTCTTTGAAGTTCAAACCTTTTTCTAAAAATCAGTTTTTACTTTTATTTTAAAATCAGTTTTAAAATCTTATCAAATCAGTTTTTAAATATTTAAAAATTCAGTTTTTAAACTCTTATCAAATCAGTTTTTATATATTTAAAAATTCAGTTTATAAAATTCTTAAAAATCAGTTTACAAATCTAATTAAAACCAGTTTAAAATGCTTTTAAAAAAAACAGTTTAAAACCCTAAAATAAAAATAAAATAAAATGTTTACTGTTACCTGCGAAGAAGGGGGGGGGATGCTGCTGTCGGTGGTCATCAGGCGGGGTTGGACGTCGGAGCCGAGGTGGTGGCCAGCAGGGGCTTCGATTCGGAGCTGAACAAAAGGGGGGGGGACTACGGGGTTGTCGCGCCGTGGGGGCTTCGCTCCGTCGAGGAGGGCAGGTGAGAGAGGAGCGAGGCTGGAGGGAGGAGGCACCTGAGGGGAAGATCGGCGGCAGCTCCGCCTGTGGCGGCGGCGAAACTCTGGGGGGCGCGATCGATGTCTGAAGTTTTTTTTTTTTTTTTTTTTTTTTTTTTTTTTCTTATTTTCTGTTTGAAATGAATGGACGGGGGGGCCAAAGTGTTTTAAGGAGGGCAAAGATTTTTTTTTTTTATTATTAATTTTATTATTATTTAATTCAACCTTAAGTTGACTTTTTTCATACGACCTCGAAACGAGGCCCACCGCCTGTCGTCCATAGCGTTCTACCCCCATTCCGAACACAATGGGATATGTATCGTACGCTGATTCGGCTGTTACAATCAGTTTCCGTTGAATTAACATTTAAATCACTATATTGAATTTTAAACGTACATTTCAAATTACCGGGGTCACATACGAACTTTAAAAATTCCAGAAAAATATTTTCTAGCTTCGTATTGACGATACGGTCCTAACAAAACTAGTTTCGCCGAATTCTGAGACCGTTTGAAAAATGGCCAATTTCCAGTCGATTAAAATCTACTGAAACTGGTCAAACGCGTTTTCCTTTGCCACGCTCACATATCGATTCGAAAAATTATGAAATTTGGAATCTAGCAATAACTTGACATCCCGGACCCAACCAAACTGGTTTCGTCGAAATCCGAGGTCGTTTGCAAAATGTCCATTTTTAAGGGCCTGAATTCCATAGCGACTATTCAGAATTTTCAACTGGACATATCTTTTGATTCCCGATATGAAATCTTGATTTTTCGCATTCGTTGGAAAGATATTATCAATTAGATTCCATTATTTTTGGTTTCACTAAAATCCGGATTGTTTTGCACCCGGTACATTCAATTGAAGTTTGAAATCGAATTATCGAACTACCGCGCCATTTTCAATTCTATTTATAATTATATATAAATATTTATATTCTAACGACGACGCGTATAAAATATACGTTTGATTTATATTCAGAATAAATTTATCGTCGATATTATTTAAAATAATTCATTTTAAATAATCAAAATTCGCTAAAATGGCCAAAATAAAAATTTTAAACTGGCCCAGATTTTCGGGTTGTTACAATCTCCCCCACTTAAAACTTTTCGTCCCCGAAAAGGAACAAAGTCGAAAGTGGTTTGATTATTCAACTCTACGCTCGACCTGGCTTCCATTCTCGAACTTTTCAGTTTCTGAGAATTTCTAAAATTTCAAAAATTTGGCTAACACCCTAAATTTTCGAAAAATTTCGCCATAACCTCCCCTGCAATGGGAGCATCGGGGAATTCCAAATAGCTTCCCCGGTCCTTCAGATCTCAAAAAGAAAAAGAAAAAGCCAAGCGGCTAGCCAATAGGCTCACAAAATCATCATCACCCAAACAAAACAGGAAATTATGTAGTAAACATGTACCTATTTGTCGGGCAAACAAATTTTATTCTCTGGCTCTAGCCTCCTTGCTATGACCTGTTCAATATATATATGTATATGCAAGCAAATGCGACCAATCTTCGATACAGTTCAATATTTGATTCAATTAGGCTAAATGGCTAAAAATTAGCAAACAAATAACGAAACAACACAAACATCAATCGATTAGTGAATTAGAGTTTCAAATTCATAATTTTGATACATATACAAAAATCATGTTTTTGATACCAAATCACAACAATAGGCCCTATCTAATTTTGGTTCTCACACCAGTCTAATGGAAATATATAGATATCACACATTCGAAACACGAATATAAATACTAATGATGTGGCCACATCATCAGAATTATCCCCGGGTGTCTAGAATGTGACTCTATATCTATCCAATATATTAAAATTTCAAATACACGCGGATCAGACGTATACGCAAAATCTATATATATTGGATTGTCCACATCAATATAAATAGGTAATCAAATACGAATAATTGATTTAAATTTTCAAAACAAAAATTTGTTTTCACTTTCAAAAATATACTCTTCACACTCGTTCTAGGATACTACTGATCCCATCTCTAACGAGTCATTCCCGTTGGATTTTACTAATCCAATATCTGATGTATTCTTTCGTATGGTTCTAATGTGTCTTGTTCTCTAGCTTTGTAAACCAAAGCTCTGATACCAAATGTAAAGACCCGCAACTTCCCCGTAAAGGAAAGCGTCGGATAGTTCGAGAACAAGCCACAACAGAACGCATACAGAAGAACATTTCATTGTATATAACAACAATGCATCAGATTACAAGAATATACAGAGTATGAATGAATATTACACAGAAATATCAGAGATTTAAATTACATTTAAATACATAGCAGCGGAAAATAATACAATACACAACTAGAAGAAGATATACGGATACAAAGCTTTCCGGATATCGTTCCAGCTGTAAACCAAAATCCTGTGAATATAAATCTGCAAAACCAAAACTACTAGCTGCCCGTGTCGAAATAAGGGCACCCAGAGTTTAGGTTAAAACAATAAACTCCAGGTCAGTCATGTGACTGGTGTGAGAACTAAAACAGTTGTTAATCTTTGTTTTTAAAGTTAGGTAAATCAAGGGACCACGCCGTATAACACGGAACGGGTTTCCTCCCAAGAATACCAGTGCATAAAACCAACAGCGCAATGCTAAATAAAGAAAGATGAAGCTGTTATAAGACCCAGGTCCTATCACACAATGCAACGCAAGCCGGGGGATAGGGTTTTCCCTTATAACAGCCAAAGAATGCTTGATACGTTTAAAACAAATCATTTGATACTATTATAAGTGCATAGTGTATAAAACACTTCAAATCATAAGTATCAATCATAGGCGGCATGAGCGCCCCATCCCACTATGTCACCATATATAGGTTTACAAATAAAACCGCAAATGTCACGTATTTGGAAATTGGATTTCCGTCTATGAACCGAGGCAAAAGATAGTCCTCAACCGATTCGTGACTCTCTAGCCCGAGCCACAGGTCAGAGCTCGAGTGACCTTGGAGCGACAGGGCCGGTCCACCGATGTGGATTAAAATGCCTGAACACTACGTTTCCCCACCCTATGGGGTGTAAGTCTGGTCCGTCAGCCGACCAGAATGCATCGGCCGAAACCGATATAACCGAGGCGCCTCGCAACAGCAACAACCACATAAGTCAAACTCGTCAGGGCGTGTAAAACCACTGACGCCACTTCTAACTAGAAAGAAACGCAAGTCCTCCCTGAGGTCCGTCTCCCGTTTTTGGTTCATACCTGGTGTGAAACACGCGAGGTAAACGTTACACAAAGCTACGCCACAAAGGCCGTGCTTTGATCATCACCACAAGACTTTGCTTTTCAACAGAAGCCTTGATCATTTGCATCTTAGCATGCCACACAGGCAAACCATCCTATGCAACCGATATCAGTCACACAGAATGAAATCCGATGTCAGACACACAGTCCATTTACAAGTCCGTTCTGGGTCTGAACGAAACCGGAGGCACCTAGTACCTCGCATATCCATCGATCTCCAAGTACGTCTGGACGATCACTAACTGTTTCCATCTTCTTGGGTGTACAGCCCAATCAAGATCATCAGTTATCACCCAAACGACGTGAAGACCTCCGGTCTTCGACCATCGTCTTCATCTTCGACTTATCGTCGTATCAGTTATTCAGAATGGGATAAACCCGGTCTTTCCGAATAACTCGCGTATATTTTAAATAAGTGTTACACAAACACAACATACGCCTCATTCCAATTCATTAGTCACTAACCGTAAATTAATCAAGAGAATAATTCCCCAAATATTAACCCCGAAGGCCGAAACCAACATCAGATCAATATCCAGAAAACCATTCTGCTTGGCTAACCGACAGTTAGTTTCTAAATTTCACGTTCAAATCTAATTAAAGATTTAACTATCGCCTGGAGCAAAACTGGTGATACTCCATTCTCGATCTTTTCAATCTAATTAAAGATTCATTAAAACTCCACTTAGTTTTAATCTTTTGACTGGGTTAAAGAATCAGTGTCATTTAAAAACACGGTTCACGATAAACCCAAAATCACATTCATTAATCGTCGGGTTAAAGAACGAGTGTTATTTAAAAACACTGTCCACGATAAACCCAAAAATCAATATCGATTCAATTCCAATTAAATGTTATTTAATTGGTACACTTCATTAAATCTAAATAAAAAGATTTAATCATTTCTCAACTGGGTTCAAGAACAGTGTTAGTGAAGACACCATTCACGACGAACCCAAATCACATTCATTAATTATCGGGTTAAAGAACGAGTGTTATTTAAAACACTGTTCACGATAAACCCAAAAATCAATATCAATTCAATTCCAATTAAATGTTATTTAATTGGTACACTTCATTAAATCTAAATCAAAAGATTTAATCTTTTCTCAGCTGGGTTCAAGAACAGTGTTAGTGAAGACACCATTCACGACGAACCCAAATCACATTCATTAATTATCGGGTTAAAGAACGAGTGTTATTTAAAACACTGTTCACGATAAACCCAAAAATCAATATCAATTCAATTCCAATTAAATGTTATTTAATTGGTACACTTCATTAAATCTAAATAAAAAGATTTAATCTTTTCTCAGCTGGGTTCAAGAACAGTGTTAGTGAAGACACCATTCACGACAAACCCAAATCACATTCGATATTCAATACAAGGCTCTGAATAGAAAATATATCGGCTTATATTCAATATCGAATTCTACGACTAACAAATGTCGTATTGGAAATAACGATATACATATATATCTTTCAAATTTCCATAACAACACCTGTATAATCATGAATTCCAACATCGAAATATTCCGAAGACAATTTCGATTCAAATCCACTCCAGTGTAATCATTGGAATTTTGGTTACTTTTAAAACCCTTTTCGAATTCAATTTATTTATTTAAAAATAAATAGAATTATAATTCTAGTTCAAAACTAGTTCATTTCGATAAAAATCTATTTTTATCTTTTCTAATATGGAATTTTTCATCCCAATTCTTTCTAAATCATTTCTTATGATTTTACACAAATTATTACTATTTTTAATAATTTTATCAAGGCCCGTACAGTCGATTTCCATCAATGGCCATCGAACTGCACTTATAGCGACCTTTTTCGAATTTGATTTGGACATAATTCCAAATCCAACCGTTAGATTTCAAATTTCTAACATTCATTAGAAAGCTCTTTTCGATACGAACCCAACGGTTCCGGTTTTAGGAGAATCCGACGGTCGGATCTCCCGTAATGTCCGTTTGAAATAAATGGTCGAAATTCGCGAACTGCCGCGGCGCGGCGCGTTCTATTCAGGCCATTATATTATATATATAATATATATATAATATATACTTCGTCGATTTCTATTTAAAACGAATTATATAAATAGTTTTAAAATTCGTTTCAAAAGCAATCTCAACTTCCTTTTCAATTCAAATCAAAATTGAATTCTTCTTTATAAATTCGTTTCAAAATTCATTTCTATTCAATTCGAATTTCAATTCAATTTGAATTCATTTCAATTCGCTTTTAATTCAATTCGAATTCGTTTTCAATTCAATTCATTTCGAAATCGTTTTCAATTCAATTCGAATTCGTTTTCAATTCAATTCATTTCGAAATCGTTTTCAATTCAATTCGAATTCGTTTTCAATTCAATTCATTTCGAAATCGTTTTCAATTCAATTCATTTCGAAATCGTTTTCAATTCAATTCATTTCGAAATCGTTTTCAATTCAATTCGAATTCATTTTCAATTCAATTCATTTCGAAATCGTTTTCAATTCAATTCATTTCGAAATCGTTTTCAATTCAATTCGAATTCATTTTCAATTCAATTCATTTCGAAATCGTTTTCAATTCAATTCATTTCGAAATCGTTTTCAATTCAATTCGAATTCATTTTCAATTCAATTCATTTCGAAATCGTTTTCAATTCAATTCGAATTCATTTTCAATTCAATTCATTTCGAAATCGTTTTCAATTCAATTCATTTCGAAATCGTTTTCAATTCAATTCGAATTCATTTTCAATTCAATTCATTTCGAAATCGTTTTCAATTCAATTCATTTCGAAATCGTTTTCAATTCAATTCGAATTCATTTTCAATTCAATTCATTTCGAAATCGTTTTCAATTCAATTCATTTCGAAATCGTTTTCAATTCAATTCATTTCGAAATCGTTTTCAATTCAATTCATTTCGAAATCGTTTTCAATTCAATTCATTTCGAAATCGTTTTCAATTCATTTCATTTCGAAATCGTTTTCAATTCATTTCGAATTCGTTTTTAAAATCGATATAAATATCGTTCACGTCAAAATGGCGTCAATCTAATCAACACGGCTTCATATATTCCTTTATTTTCAAATATTCTATTTCAAATATTTCTTTTTCAAATATTTCTTTTTCAAAACTGGAATGAGGCCCAATCAATTACCATATAAAATTAATTATATGGATTTTCATACAACACATGTATATAATAGCATTGAAAATAATCAACCATCAACCAAAGTGCACTACACTGTATAAGCATCAAATATAGATATTCAACGCTTATAACAGCCTGTCAATCAATCGATCGACATATTTAATCAATCAGGATGAGTGAACTTCAAATTTCATCCTAACACCCGTGTGGGGTTTCAAACAATCAAACACATATTTTATTTGTGCAGTTAGGCGATGTGTAAAATTTATCGACCCAATCAACGTCATTCAAATAGGTGTACATAAACAAACCGTCTGGTTTGTAAATGAATATTTATTTATTCACATTCACGTTAAAAATTATATTTTTAACGATAACACATTTTATTTTGACATATGAATTTCTATTCTTCATTTACACAAATAAAATGATATTTTTATTTTTCTAACATATTTTAGAAAATTTCGGCGGCATAACGGCACGATACTAGAAACGGGACAAGGCCTAGCCTTATCCCCGGTCTAGTGAAGGCCCACGCCATTCACACATCAATCAAATCAATTCGTTATGCAAACCACAAACTTTGGAGTAAGGGTCTAACCTAGCCTTACTCCTTCGCCTTATAACGGCGCACGTCTAATCCTAACCAATTTATCGATTCGATTTTTCACACCACAAACCACATTCAAACCAATATCGCAATCAATCACCAAACAGTCAAACAAACAAGTCCATGGTCTGTGGACGATTGTGTCGGGTGCTACTAAGCACCGTCTGCATCCTAGTATATATATATAACTAGAAATAAAATAGAAAGGTGAGAAATTCTCACTTATAGCTATCCTAGCTCCACGGCTCTTCTTTGATAGAAAACTTCATCGTTTCGCCTTTTTGTCACCTTCGTTGCTGCTTTCACTACACACGTAAAAATCACATTTTTTTACTACGCTATTCAATATATAAAAATCGAATTTTTAGTTCAAAGTTCAATATATAAAAATCGAATTTTTAGTTCAAAGTTCAATATATAAAAATCAAATTTTTATTTCAAAGTTCAATTATATAAAAATCGAATTTTTATTTCAAAGTTCAATTTATAAAAATCGAATTTTTATTTTAAAGTTCAATAGATAAAAATCATATTTTTTTTTTCGAAGTTCAATATGTAAAAATCTAGTCTTCGCCTTATAAAAAAATATAGTCTTTGAAGTTCAAACCTTTTTCTAAAAATCAGTTTTTACTTTTATTTTAAAATCAGTTTTAAAATCTTATCAAATCAGTTTTTAAATATTTAAAAATTCAGTTTTTAAACTCTTATCAAATCAGTTTTTATATATTTAAAAATTCAGTTTATAAAATTCTTAAAAATCAGTTTACAAATCTAATTAAAACCAGTTTAAAATGCTTTTAAAAAAAACAGTTTAAAACCCTAAAATAAAAATAAAATAAAATGTTTACTGTTACCTGCGAAGAAGGGGGGGGGATGCTGCTGTCGGTGGTCATCAGGCGGGGTTGGACGTCGGAGCCGAGGTGGTGGCCAGCAGGGGCTTCGATTCGGAGCTGAACAAAAGGGGGGGGGACTACGGGGTTGTCGCGCCGTGGGGGCTTCGCTCCGTCGAGGAGGGCAGGTGAGAGAGGAGCGAGGCTGGAGGGAGGAGGCACCTGAGGGGAAGATCGGCGGCAGCTCCGCCTGTGGCGGCGGCGAAACTCTGGGGGGCGCGATCGATGTCTGAAGTTTTTTTTTTTTTTTTTTTTTTTTTTTTTTTTCTTATTTTCTGTTTGAAATGAATGGACGGGGGGGCCAAAGTGTTTTAAGGAGGGCAAAGATTTTTTTTTTTTATTATTAATTTTATTATTATTTAATTCAACCTTAAGTTGACTTTTTTTCATACGACCTCGAAACGAGGCCCACCGCCTGTCGTCCATAGCGTTCTACCCCCATTCCGAACACAATGGGATATGTATCGTACGCTGATTCGGCTGTTACAATCAGTTTCCGTTGAATTAACATTTAAATCACTATATTGAATTTTAAACGTACATTTCAAATTACCGGGGTCACATACGAACTTTAAAAATTCCAGAAAAATATTTTCTAGCTTCGTATTGACGATACGGTCCTAACAAAACTAGTTTCGCCGAATTCTGAGACCGTTTGAAAAATGGCCAATTTCCAGTCGATTAAAATCTACTGAAACTGGTCAAACGCGTTTTCCTTTGCCACGCTCACATATCGATTCGAAAAATTATGAAATTTGGAATCTAGCAATAACTTGACATCCCGGACCCAACCAAACTGGTTTCGTCGAAATCCGAGGTCGTTTGCAAAATGTCCATTTTTAAGGGCCTGAATTCCATAGCGACTATTCAGAATTTTCAACTGGACATATCTTTTGATTCCCGATATGAAATCTTGATTTTTCGCATTCGTTGGAAAGATATTATCAATTAGATTCCATTATTTTTGGTTTCACTAAAATCCGGATTGTTTTGCACCCGGTACATTCAATTGAAGTTTGAAATCGAATTATCGAACTACCGCGCCATTTTCAATTCTATTTATAATTATATATAAATATTTATATTCTAACGACGACGCGTATAAAATATACGTTTGATTTATATTCAGAATAAATTTATCGTCGATATTATTTAAAATAATTCATTTTAAATAATCAAAATTCGCTAAAATGGCCAAAATAAAAATTTTAAACTGGCCCAGATTTTCGGGTTGTTACATGGGCTTATTAATGGACTTAAATGGGTTAAGTATAAATTTAATTAATAAGCAAGGGTAACTTGGTAAATACAAAAAAGGAAGCTAATGTGAATAACCAAGTTAAATGAGAAAGTTGACGAGGTGGCACAAGCGCGAAATGAATGGTTAGACTTAGGGTCTAATGACATATAAAACTAGGACGCTTGAAGCAGTCCGTACATTGTAGGATGAATAACTCAACGAGGTAGATCATCACGGTGTCTTAAGGCACGAAGAGAACGCAAGCTCATCATTTTGGCGGATCCAACGGACTGGAAGGGGAGGCAGGCGGCTTCCTGATACGTTAAAGGTGCTCCTGGTAGTCCTCTGTGGTGGTTTAGCTTCGGGCTAGGATTACAGAGGTTGGGTCTGCGCGGAACTACCAGGTGGGTGGGCCTTGACTGCACAAGTAGAGGGCAGTCAGAATGCTGTACGTGGTGGCATTAAGGGTAGTTCGGCGGTTGCCTCAGGCGGAGGTGGAGGGTCAAGACCAAATGATAGCAAGATCGTCGAACGCCTGTCACCAGCAGCCTAAGAAATGCGAAAAGACAAGAGCTAACCCCTAGAGATCGTTAACCTTTGCTATCAAGGGACGGGTGCGGGGAGATCCCACATGGATGTTTAGATTGTTTGCTTGTTAGGGGTGGTCGCTTAGCTCGTGTGGTCTTTACTAGTTGAGGGAGGGGCCGAGTTGGGGCCATAGCCACCATAGAAAAAACAGACCCGAGGGATATCTGTACATTGGACACTCTTAGAGGCAGGCCAGTAACAGATATAGAAAAGCTCCCGACCGAGTTCCGTGTTTCCGGTATAGCCCTGCCACGGAACTCGGATGCACAAGTAGAGGTTATGTGCAGTAGAAACATCAAGTACGATTGATGATACGTACGTAAGAAAGTCTAGGTACAACCATGTCTGCTCTGGGTGGTATATCGTAGACTAGAGGGCATTATTCGATGATGAAACCAAATTCGATCGAATAGTTCGAAGATGGCAGTCAGTACACTTACGTCAGCGGTTCTATGTGGATGTAGCTTTGTTATATATATACAGAGATATGTACGTTACTATGGCATAGAATGAGGGACTGCGCGTTTTACCGTGGTGTTACGGAGGAGGCCGTGCGAATAGGGTATCACGGGGTGTACCTCGGTTTGGGGGTAGCTACATATACATTATATTAGGTTACTCTACTAGGGAGTAGGTGGGTGCGACGTGTGTGTAAACTTTGAGTAACACGTATAACCTAATAAGCAAGAAAATGTAACTGAACGGTATATGTAGGATTATACAGAAGTTTATTTTAAGTCCACTCACACAGAACTTATGTTCTGACCCCCTCCTCATTACATACTTCCAGGTTAGGTTCATGACAGAGATGGTATAGCTTTGGATACTGGTTAGACAGTATGATATATAAGGTAAAGCTATTTTTGAATATATTATATTTTAATTCCTTCCGCTGTGAGATGTTTTACGAGTTCTGACTTGTTTCTTTATCTCTGTCTTTTTCTGCAGGATACCAGAGCACCCAACTCGGGTTTTGATTGATCGAATTTTAAAAATTTAGTCTGTCGGAATCCGGGTTGTTACAACACCCTAATAGGTGCGACCTACATAGCCATGATGCCTGCCCGATTTTTGTCATTTCCCAGTTGTGAGGCTAGAGACTACGCTTATCTCTGACAGATCACACATTTATTCACTTTGAATTTCAAATCGTCATACCAGCCGAATCACAATTTGATTTCCCCAAAAATACCATGGGTATACAGCTAGGAGAAACGATTTCCTCCGCCACCAAACGTAAATACGTTTGAAGAGATCAACTTACGCGATCTATTAAATATACCCTGTCAGACATTCTTCCATACAGGTCGTCCTGGGACTGGACAAACCGAAGGCACTATTCAGTACAACCATCTTAGGCAATCTTTATCTAATATTTATACAACAGCCCTTGCACTTTACTCCGTCTTCAATTATCTTTGGCATATATGATTCGCAACGCTTATGCCAATACGGAGTGGTTCTTCGGAAAATAATCCAACCGATCTCTCCATCTTAGCAACGTTAAAATGGTCAAAACTTTGATAGTCTGTGATTTAACTATCAAAGAAAAACACGTGTGCAAACAGCGATATTATTTCCAAATGAAAATTATATTGATCAATCATCATTGAACATTTATCTCTTTAGTTCATTAATTTACTTATCTCCTGTTTCCATATATTCAACATTACTTATTTTAGAAAACATATGTTATTAACAATGGAAAACATTTCCTATTTCCTGTTTTCTATATCAAAAAACATTTCTGATTTCTTATTTGGAAAACATTTCCAAAGTTCCTTCATTGGATTTAAACAGATGTTTAAATAAAACATCGCTATGCCAACTCAAACCATTTACTAAATTCACTTAACCATCATTCACTATCAAACCTTACCATTCCTTAGTTAAGAAGGAAGTCAATCAAGTTGAGGTATAATTACCTCTCAGACCTTAACTGAACAACGTTTTAACTTCGAAATAGTCAAAGTTTATCTTTTACATGTTTAACAAACTTCCTTACGTACCTCTCGGATTCTATTTACGAATCCACTTCTTTATTGAAAACATTGGTTATAACTATAGCATTATAACCCCTACTCTTGAAAAATCCAAATTCAAATTATAACTTTTATTCCTTAATGTGAATAAATAAATAAAAACCTAATTTATAAATAAATAAATCTTGATTTAAAAACCAGAAAGTATAAATACTTTCCCTAATTCGTTATAATTGAATTCGATGTATAACTCTCTTTCGTGTAATCTCTATTTTATTAACTCTTCTTCGAATAACCTATATTCGATTATCTCTCTTCGAATAACTTATTATCCAAAATCTGTCTTCGAATAACTTATATTCGAAATCTCTCTTTGAATAACTTATTTTTGATAATCTCACTTCAAATAATTAAATTCAATTTAACTTCTTTCGAATAAACTATATTCGATTAACTCCTTTAACTCTATTCGAATAAACTATATTCGATTAACTCCTTTGGATTTTCTCATTTGGATTAACTCATCTTATTTAACTCAACTTGATTAACTCCTATCGAATAACTAATATTCGATTAACTTATATTCGAATAACTATGTCTGTTTTAACTTTATTTCGAATAGCTAATATTCGATTAACTATAATTGAATACTGATGTTCAATTAATCCTAATTCGATTAACTATGTTCAATTAACTCTATCTGGTTAACTCTTATTCGAATTACTGATATTCGATAAACTCTAATTGAATAACTAATATTCAATTAACTCTACTTGTCGATTTACCCTTATTCACTAACTTTATTTGCTTTATAAAGATTTCCTTTTAACAATGTTTATTCCTTTATTTAGATTTCCTTTTAAGTGCGTTTATTCACTTATAATGATTTCCTTTTAACAACGTTTATTCACTTATAATGATTTCCTTTTAACATCGTTTATTCACTTACAATGATTTCCTTTTAACAGCGTTTATTCACTTATAAAGTGTTGACGTCACATTCTATCAAAAACATCGGTGAAAATACCAATTTCTACTTCTTTATATAAGTTCAGACTTATATATTCCATTTATCCAATGGTAAATATTTTATTTAATTTATAAAATATTATTTATAAATTATTCTTCTCCATCTATCTGTTAAACAGGTTTCTATAGAATTCTACTTGAAATAAATCTTCTCATAACTCTTTTATATCTTGTCAATTTCCCTTTTTAATCCTATTTATTTTCCAAATAAACATTCCTTTTATAATTCTATTTATTCTCTAAATAAATATTCCTTTAATGATTCTATTTATTCTCTAAATAAATATCTCCTTTTATACCTTTATTTATTTTCTGAATAAATATTCCGTTTATAAAATCCTTTGATTTTATACATAATTTATTTTCAAAATATTATCTTTTATAAAATCTGTTGATTTTATAAAAATTCCTTTGTTTCAATATACCTATTAAAATATTCCTTTTCTACATCCCAGGGTTTCTTATGGTATTTAACATACCAGTTAACAATGATCAATATCATTCTAACACACATAATCAATAGCAGATTATATATCACATCATATATCACAATATATGAAAACGGTAAAATAAATGTTGAGGAATCCAGTCGGATTCCTCCAACCTGTCTCCCTGCATACACAGATGTTAAACAACATAAATAACATCACTATATAACAATATCTACGTTTTCAATCAAATCTATTTAACAGTCCAAACAATCAGTACCCAACAATCAATCATTTTCTATCAAAAATAAAGTACAGTTTATAAAAATATAAACTGAGCAGATTTAATGAGTTTTACTCACATTTCGCGTTAACCACTAAATAATGATTTGCGTCTATTGATTCGGAGGGAAAATTTATTTCGCCATAAATTGTAACGAGCTCCGATGGACTTCCAGTCAGTTCTATTGTGTAGTGCTCATCCATATGATCCAAACGGATCTGTCCGTTCGAAATTCTGATAATTATGAACTAGTTATTATGTTTACAAGTGTATACGTTATTAGTTTAAATAAAACTTAAGTTATTTAAAACTAAATTTAGGCCTCACTCTTCTTTTCCTCCCGCCCGGTTACCCAAGAAATCCCGCATCCAACTGCTTTCCTTCTTCCTGGAAATTCAACTCCGATACTCGCTCACCAAACTCCTCTCATGGCCGATCTTCAAGACTTATTCCCTGCCACGTTACTACACCAATCATCAACCAAAGCATACCATACTTATTCTCTTCACAGCTCTTACATCCCAGTACACAATTCATCAAACTCACTCCCTCTTCTACTCCAGCAATTCACGCAAAAATCTCGTCTATTTTGATCACCCCATCTTCTAGTTCTCTCCAGTAAATTAATGCACATAACCTGCTCCGTTCACAAGCCATAACTGCATGTTTAAAACACGCATTTGTAACATACAAACCCACAACTCCTTGTACCTGCCTCCGAAAACAACAATGCATTTTCCCTATACTGTTAAAACCGCTCTGCTTCTTTCCAACGAACGAAGACTGCCATCTCGAGTAAAACTTAACCGCCATATATTCCTGTATTTTCATCTTCAATTCAGTACCAATGAACCCATTCTGGCGAGCTCCTTTCCTCTATCTTGCAGCTTGCCCTCTCGCAAACCACTCCCAGACTTCACCGTGCTGCTAATACAAAGCACCCTCCATCATTATTTCAATACATATATAGTTTCAGCTCCTCTCCCACAAACAGTCTTCACTTTGTTCAAAATGAAAACACAAGTCTGCCTCTCACTTCGCAACAGTACTACGATGCTTAAGCAAATCCCATTTAGTCCTTCCTGGCCGTTCAAAAAACCATAACCCCTTCACGTTTACACAGACCAGCCTCTCCATTGTCTGCAGCTCGCCCAGAACCTATCGTGTCTTCTCAGCCTCACGCATAAACACCCTTGTCATTTCGAAAACTCCCACAATAGTTTCTTCTTCCCCTATCTCCATGACCAAATCTCCAGTGGCGACCTCCCCTTCATAAATCACATCCTTTCGTACACCATAAACTCGCGTCATGTAACAACCCGTATTTTGAATAACATGTTATAACATTAATCAAGGCAGAATTAAATGTTAAAATCTGAATCAAGGGAAACGGACTGTGCCATTACGTTCGACTCGGAAAAATACGCGAAATAGAGTCCAAGTTTTCGAAAATCGGAGTCCGTGTGACCCAGTTATGGCCTGTAGAAGTTTTCAGAAAATCCAGTGTTTAAAAACAGTTCGAAAATCAAATCTAGAGCCAAACAGACTGGGTGGGAAAATTTCCCACCCAGCCCCAAGTCGACCGGGGAGTCGATTTGGGAGTCGACTTGCCCCAGCTGGTGTCGACTGCCCAGTCGACACCCCCGTCGATCTGGGTGGTCGGGCCAGTTTGGCCTGGTGCACCTGTTTTGGCTCTTGGGTCTTGTTTTGTTGGCTTGTGACGTGATTTGATGGCTCAGATCTGAATTAGGGTTAATCCTATGGCCTAAACTAGTCTCTACACCTATAAAAACACCCTAATACCTACCCTAAATCATCACAAATCAACCTAACAACTAAATTCTGCCAAAATGCTCCCTAATCATGGCCTCCATCTTCATCTTGAGAGATTCTAAGGTAAAAAGGAGCAAGCTTTCTTCTTTCTATCAAAGGAGCTACTTATTTTCAAGGCTATTTGCGTTGCTACATCATTCCAAGAGCTTCTACAACGTCTCTATCTTGTTCTATTGTGTTCTAGTTCTCATAGCCACACTTTGTAAGCCCCTCTCTACTCTTAGATTTAAACTATGAAGTTAATATGATCATGTAGCAAGTTGAAATGAGACTTTTGGGTATAATACTTGTCTTGGGGGCTATATTTGTATGCATAGATCCATTTATGACTCTTTTGATCTATGATTATGGCACTATCATGAACCTAGTATAATTTACCTTGATTTTTGGGTATAAAGCTATGAGCTTTATTTGGTGGTTATGCATAATGCAACATAAAACTTGGTAGTTATGCATAATGCAACATAGAACCTCTCATAACCTTGATGTTAACTTGCATATGATGTTGAACTACATGCTACCCACAAGTTTATTTGCTAAGTTTGAAGTCATACATGTTTTGAGGCCAAATCACCCTTGTGCTATTTGACATGTTTGAGGCCAAATCACCTTTATGTTATTGTCGTGTTTGAGGCCAAGTCACCTTTTATGCTATCATACATGTTGAGGCCATATGCTAGTATGTTGAACCCCTTTTGCCTCAAATATCACCATGTTTAACTTTTGACAGACTTTGCCATCTTATGCCCACCTTGTCATATTCTTATGTTCCCCCTTTTGATCTATTTTTGTTGATGCGAACTTACGTGCGATGGGGTTACGTTATGGGTAAACTTAAATGACATGAAACATGACTTGAAAATATGACATGTGATTATGCTTGAAAACATGAACGTGGACATGACATATAGAAAACATCAAAGTGGCCAACTCGAGGTTGGGTTGAGTTTGTAGCATAAATCTACCCGGAACCGACCGGCTTAACTAGTGGCTGCAAACAATAGAACCCAATGTGAGTTGTTGGTCATATCGCACTTAAAACCCGAGGTTAGACTAGGTTGTGGTGTAAAGCTACCCGGACCCGCCCGGCTTAACTAGTAACCACAACAAAGTCTAATGTGAGAGGTTGGGGTGCATTAAGTTAATTAATGCCACATGGTAGGGTTAAGTCATGGACCACTTAAATACTTAACCAATTAAACACGATGGATTGTTGGGGTTAAGTCATGAACCACTTGGGTATACTTAACCAAGTTGATACATGGTTTGGATAGGGTTAACCACACTTAACCCATTAGAAACCCTAGTTTGCGGGGCCCTTTTCAGCAGTAACCCACTTGGGAGTATCGGGATACCCTAGGGACTAGGTTAGGGGTGGGGCACGATTACTGGGCTGATTGTAAGTGACCAAAAGGGACGGCTAGGTAGGTGCGCCATCGTAGATTCCGGCGGACTATGGTCGTGCACATAGTCCGGGGATGAAAGACAGACATGGGCACCAGTAGGCTTGGACTGTGCGTGCTTGTTTTGTGTCAGTGGTTGGCACCCTAGGGCCAGAATACACCCTAGGGTGGACCTTGCACAGTCGACTACATCTCGCGGTTGGGCCGTATGACACCGACACTTGACGAGTTAGGCTTATAGGGAGCCGATCGACTAGACCGTGTAGTTGGACCTTGATTTAGGTCATCTCATGATGTTGGGCCAATTTTGGGCCAAGGGATCATTTCTTGGTTATACTTGAAATGGATTAGAATACTAGTACACTTGGTGCAACTTAACCTTGTATATGCGATGCCACTCTTGTTAACTTTTCACCATGCCAGTTATCATCCTATGTTTCATCTCTGTTTTACATGTCCAGTTAACTTTATTAGTTTTTACACTAATAGTAGGTAGGACTTACCAGTCTTTTTGACTGACCTGTTTTCCTTTCGCCTCTTTTCTTCCGTTCCCCCCCCCCCCAAGGTTCTCAGGGTGGGAACACTAGCACCTAGCTTGGATCTTTAGCTTGCTTTCTGGATAGATCATGTACGGTTTGGACTTGAGCTCGCTATGGCTTTACCACGTCTACTTTGGGGATAGTTTACTTTATGTTATTTCCAGTTTTCAGTTTATGTTTCTAGACTTGTAGTAGTTAGAAAATAATGACTAAGTACTTTGATGTAACTTGACTATGGTTTTGAAATAGTAATTTTATCTGCTGCTTTATTTACTCTGTTTTACTCATATGTTCTGTCTTGTGATATCTTCATGCATGTTTACCTTGTCCAACACCCCTCCAAAGCCAGTGTACTTGCAAGAGTGACCCTGGCGGAAGTGGTGTGTTACATTTGGTATCAGAGCATAAGGTTTACAAGATTTGAGCAAAAGGTTTTTAAAACTTACCTTTGGAAAACTATTTTCAAAACCGATTATAAAGAAGTATTTTCCAAGAAAAGTCTTGTAACGACCCGTGTTTTTGTCCGTCAAATATTTAATTTAATTTATTTATGACATTTGAAATATTAATGGAATTTAATATTTAATTCGATAATAAAACGAGGGTTGAACGTTATAATTTATATATAATTTAAATAGAGCTTGAAAATGGCGTGCAGTTCGTAATATGGAGTTTTGAACTTCAACTGAGAATACAGAGTCCGATATAAGTCGGATTTCCATGAAACAAGAAACGCAAGAGGCGTGTTGATGATAATTTTCATATAAAAGAGAAAAATCCAGATTCCGTGTTACAGAGTGCGAGTTATGGCTAAATCAAAATTTGAAAAAAAAAACGCTATGGAAATCGTTATTTGAAATATCGACCTTTAAAATGGCCGTTTTGCAAACGGACTCTATTTTCGACGAAATCAGTTTCATTGGAACCGTATCGTTAAATTATTGTACGGTGTTAGATGGCGTGGCAAACCAATGTCGTATGTGGCCACGATAGCCGTAAACGCCCGTTCATTTTCCATAGCTCGTGATTTATATAATAAAGGGATATTTGAGTGTAACTAGAGCAGACGATCGAATTAGGCCACGAAACCAGTTCCGTTGAGTTCGTATCGTCGATTAGAGTCAGGATAGGTATATATTTTGTTATTTTTGAAGACTGTGAAATTTGGTGTTAAAAAGGGTAGTGCGGTGCGCGTTAAAATGGCCTACCGGGGCAACAGTCTCAGAATGCGACGAAATTAGTGCCGTTGGGTTCGTATCGAAAAGTTATTATCGATGTTCGCAGTTTCAAGTGGATTTGATTTATCTGGTAACCGCGGAAAAATTAAACGCGTGTTCATTTCTGGTTTTATAAAGGAATTTTTTTCAAACGATATCGGATTTCGACGAAACTTGTCCCATTGGGTTCAGAATACCTTTTTACACCAGGATTAGCCTTTTAATCAGTAAACAGAAATCATATGAAGTAGAATTTGTGTGTTACTTTACGCCCAAATTCATTATAATACTTATATAATATTTCCTACCCATGCAAGCTAAGTGATACATCAAAATCAAAATCATAGCTGTTCTGACGTAGAAACTCCTATCCCAAATTTGTGAAGCCTTGCCGACCAAGGGTCATGGATTCCCAGACATACAGCTAGCTGTATTTGCAGCTACCTATCCTAAAAGTGGACCAAATTTCGTGCTTCCCAAACCATCCCAACCGTGTTCCCCAAGTTCCACCCTTCTTTAAATACTCATAGTTGTTTTCGATTCTCAAACAAAAACAAAACCTGAAGCTTATATAAAAGAAAAGTTGCGGAAAAAAAAGAGAAAAAAAAAAGAAAAAAAGGGGGAATAAAGCCAAATCCGAAAGTCTGTATAAGTAGCAATGGGAAGGGGAGACTTTAACGTGAAAATGGGGCGGCGGGCACATTTGAGTGTGGTGGCGTTTGCAGTGTAAGGGAAGAACAGGGTTTTGGTTCGAGGTTGGAATAACTGTTTGGGCGTATGTATTGGAGCGTGGGGATCCATGAAGTAGTAGGAGGAGGAAGTGCGCAAACTTGAAGGTCACTACAGCATGGCATGGTCTGGAGATGAAGAGGGCTGTCATGATGGAGCTGCTTGTTTTTCTTTTGGAAACGGGCAGTCTCTGGGAGAAGGACGGTGCATGCTTTTGTGGAGACGGGTTTGCATGAGGCTCGGGTGGAGTAACGGGTGTGGGAGGAATGGATACAGTCACGAAATGAAGTTGCAGGCATAGAAGAAAAAGCTAAAGTGAAGAAGAGAGGTATCATGGCTTTTACCGTGAGCTTTGAAATGATTTATCAGGCGTAATTAATTTAATAAAAAAAAGGGAATTAGTGATATGCCATGATATGCCTAAATATATTTTAACGTGTTATACTAACATAGCTTATGACGTGAGGTTTAAAAGTGCCAAAAACACCATTAAGGTAGTTAAGTATTAAACCATGCACAAATAATTTGTTTATTTAATATATACCAATTATGTTGTAACCCTACGTATCCTATGTGGGTTCGAATAAATACATGGACAGTAAGCAGGAATCGCAAACTTAGGTAACATGCCTAACTAGTGTTAATAAATATAATTAGTAATTAGGATCATTAATATGATTAGTTAATTAAGGTGAATTATTATAAATGTATAACTTATATCTTAATTATACGTTCACAGACGCAAAGTAACAAAAAGATTTGGAATCGGGTTAACAAACACTTCATGGTGGAGCTGGTCCGGTCAGAGTCGGTAAACGCTGGGATTTTCTGACCAAATTAAGCCTCTGTTTAATTTGGTTAAAACAAATTGCTTTCACAACAGATGAAGATCAAGGTGAGTTAAACTCACTCAGTTACCCTTTTTATATTTTATATAAATTGGGTATTTTTATTTTGTGTGCTCTGCTTGCCAATGGTTGACTGTTTTGCTAGTTATCTGCTTATCTGTTGATTTAACCGATGAAATTAAACTATGTTTAATTTCAGTGAAATACCAAATCATTATTTTTAACGATTGGTTCCAATAAAGGTGACTCACCTTGGTTGGTCATGTTTATTTATAAACATGTTTAAATGGTTGAATTGTTTGAATTGCTTATGGTTGATGTTAAATGGTCGTTATTTAATTTATCAGTTAAACAAAACTGAACCATCTGATTTGAGAAAAACCATTTGAATACAGGGAAGTACAGGTTGGAGGGACCCAACCGGATCCCTCAAATGTATTATTTATTTCATATTATCATATATGAACTGATCTGTTTGTGTGATTGATTTGATGGTTGATTATTAATTGAATATTCAACATCTGTTTGGTTTGAACCAATAGGTGATATTGGTTAAGTGTTTGGCAGTGTATGGCCTTTAAAATCAATCGGGTTATAGACAGTGATTCACCGTAAGGTGAATCGATAGAGTTGAAGTTATAAAATTTACTTTATAACTGGAGTTAGATTTTGAAAAAAAAATGTATTATTTTGAACAAAAGTTATTAAAGAGAATTAAATAAATATTTTATTTATTTAAGATTTGATTTGTTAGTAATTTATTTTATAAAGTAAATTCTGATGTTAATCAGATTTACAAAGAATGAGAATAGAGAATGAATCGAATGGTTAAACTTTGATAATTGTTTTGAAAAGAAAACAATTAATGGAAATAATTTAAATTAATTATAATTTTAATTAATTTAAAGTGAAGGTTAATTGGAATTAGTTTACGAGATAATCGAATTTTGACTTGACAAAATTGACCATTTAAACTGGAATCGAATATCAAATTAGTTTGTTTCGAAATTGCGAAATGAAATAGCTGAAGAATATTGTTTTAACTTTAAACAAGATCTTTAAAAAGGATTTTCTATTTATTTTAGTAAATAAAGAAATTAACTACTGAAGTAGTTAATGAGTAAAGAAAATTATGGTTTTAATAAGAATTTAGAAGACTACTTTTGAAAAGTAATCGAAGAGAAGTGTAATCCAAATTGGATTGTGAAAGGAATCTATGAGCGGGTTTTATATTTAAAGCTAAAATTTTTATAACGATGTTAAAAAGAGGATTTCAAGCGAAGATGATAACTTAAATTTAAGTGTTGTTTAATTGTGTGAATTAAGGTAAAGGGTTTATATAAACCAGGGTCGTGTAAATGAGGTTTAACGTGTTAAGGCGTTAATTTTATTTAACGTTACTTGAAAACAAGATCAAATAAAAAGGAGAATTTTAAATGAGATTTCAAAATGGGAAAATGGTCGAATAATTTTGAAAGGAGATTGGAAATAAGCGAATCTGGGTAAAGAACTGAGTTATAGGGTTGTATATCCAAATCCAATAGTTAAATGGAATTTGTTTGAGACTAGAATGAAATATTGATTTTGATTACAACTTATGTTTATCGGAGGATAAGAACGTTGTTGATCAAGGTCTGAGAGGTAATTAAAATACCCCAACTTGAACAACATCGGGATTATCTGAAGATAGTATTAGTTGGTAATCGTAAGAGACGTTAGTGGATATGTTTGAAAATCTAAACAGCGATTTTAGCGATGTTGTTATAATATATGTTTTGTAAATCTAATATAGCGATTGTAGCGCTTTTGCTATAGTAAATGGGTTGTAAACCTAAACAGCGATTATAGCGTTGTTGTTTTGTAAATCTAAATAGTAATTATAACGCTATTGATATAACATATGTGCTATAAATTTCTTTGTTAAACGAATGGATTTCCGAATTTAAAAGATGATTTGAAGGAAGAATTAAGTGGGAAATTGAATATAGTTATTCGAGATAGAATTAGCCAAACATAATTATTCGGCTGAGTTGCCATTTCATACGACTGCTAGCGTAATTCGCAGGGCTGCAGATAGCCTATGGCGGTCGGATGTTTCCTGAGGGAATCAGGCGTAACCATTGGGATCGCTGCGATCTAGAGTCAAGCGAATGGAGTTAAGTCAAATATTAGTTAATCGATTAGAGTTAAATCGAATTAGAGTTATTCAAATATCGTATTTTTAAATATTAACAGAGTTAGAAGTTTTGATTTAACAAAGTAAATCAAGTGTTAAAAGGCTAGGTAATGCTGAATGCTTAACCAGTGAACTCATTGGAGTGTCATGATTGAAACACTGTATATTTTGATAGTTAAAACACCGACTATCAAATCTGACCAATACGATTGTTGGTATGGAAAGACCGGGATCGAATTTATATTCGAAACCCATTCCGACCAACAAATACGTGAAGATATCAGAAGATGATCGAGATGGTGCTGTGAAGACCGTGGATTTTCATAAATGGAAGAACCACTAATATTCTCTGCCTGGCAAGCAGAGATAAGTTGTGATTCTTTCGTGGTTGGAATCTACGGGTTGCAAGAACTTCTCGCTACCGATCCATGGGGTGATTCCTATATTGGATGCAGTAGGAGAGTACCTTCGGTTCATCCTGTTCCTGGATGACTTGTATGGACGGATGTCTGACAGAGTATTTCCAAAGTGTCACGTACGTTGATTTCTCCAAACGTACGATAGTTGTTGGCAGAGATTTGCCGTTCTCGTAGCTTCCAGCTAGAGTATTTTTGTGGACGTCAGTTAGTGATATCTGACGGATCTGACGATGTGGCATTCAAAGTGAATGATGACCAGGTGTTCAAAGGTAAATCTAAACCTCAAGCCTCATCAACCGGGAAATGACAAAAATCAGGCAGGCAGCATGGCTATGTGGGTCGCTCCCATTAGGGTGTAGAATCACCTATCTAGAGAAATTCCATTTGTTTCTTAAAGTCTATATTCGATGCTGTCCCTTTTTGGGAGGCGGTTGCTGATCCCAACCGTCGGTGGTATACATTCGATACACTCAAGCAAAATGAGTGGTCGGTCATGTGAGGGCCGGGTTGCAAGATGTTCTTGTTGAACCCAGTGTATTCGTCTCTAGAGATACACTATCGGCAGGTGGTCCCATACCTTGTCAAGGTCGGAATCCAATCTCCAATAAGCGCCTGCGGGTTTTGATTGTATACTATATATGTGGAGCGTGAGATGCAAGCGTTCCACTAGATTTCTATTTACTTGTGTTTAGACATTATTATAATATCAGACAAGATATTGGTTTCAAACTGTTTTGGGTTATCGTAAGGTAAAAACCGTCCGTATTTATGTGTGGATTTGGTCTTACAATTATCCCTTCTTTTGAAAAGATTTTAAACTTCAAAATCATGATTGGATGGTTCACCTTATTACTGTGCGAGTTTATCTCACTCTGGTTCACCAGACTGACTCGGTGTTTTGTAAATGCTCGGGTTAGACCGGGTTGTACAGGTTCAGGTTATCGACTTCTATGAAGAGACGAGCTGGAAGAGTCCAAACGTATGATATTACTACTATTCCGCTGTGTGTTGTATATGGGAACAGGCTATTATAACTGTCCCATGGTATGATGTACTCTGATACTGTAAGTATTTTAAAGCTTTCAATAAAGACTATTTATGTATTATATTTTGTTCCGCTGCGATGTGAGACTCTGTGTGGTGTTCTTCTTCTTCTATTCAATATTTCTACCTTATTTATTCTCATCCTCTAACTTCTTTCTATTAATGATCTGGAATGTTCGATGTCTGAATGGTCAACATGATAGTTTGATGTTGATTTTCGGAGTCGAAAATCCCAGTTCGTTACAGTGGTATCAGAGCTGGTTGCTTAATTGGTACGGATGATAGGGGGTTCTCGCTTCGCGTTTGGTGGCGAACGGGAGACTCTTACCCCTACATCTCCCGACAATGTGGGTTGGTCGAGTCGAGAGGCTGGCCGTAAAAGCAGTTCTGAGGTATCTCTGTAAGCCACGGTGGGAGGTTAGCCCACTGCCCTTGTGGTCGTTACAGTGGTATCAGAGCTGAAGGTTAAGTGATTACCTTGGCTCTGTGGCGTGACTCAGTAGAGATGGGGTTAGCAATACCCTAGATTGAGTTTGAGTGTATATATACGAGTGAACGTATTTGTAGATTTGATATAAAATTTGTTTTATATTGTGGAGATTTATCGGTTGAGTTGTTTATGAATTCTGATCGATCAGTTTGATCCACTGTATCGATAAGGGTTTATAAACACTCGAATACGATGGGTTGTCACGATATGTTTTGAAAAGAGGGTAAATGAAATAATTTTACCCAAATTATATTTTAATATAAAAGGATGATTAATATTTGAAGTATTATAGTATATTGGATGTGTTGGTTGATTATAATTGAAATGGTTATATAAATAACCAATTGGAATTCGTATAATACAAAAGCAGATTTATTAATTCTGTAATTAAGATCAGAATTTGAAATTTAAATTCCTAAAAGTGAGAAAGTGTTTGCAAATGGATTTGAATTGCATATATGAGAAATTTTAAATCCTGGGAGATTTTAAATTGTTTTACGAGCATTGTGTTTGGTATTTTGAAATATATTTCAAAATGAAAATGTTTAGATACTGTTTTGATAAATAATATAGTATTGAACTCACTTCGATAGCTGGGGAATAACTCTGAGGATGCTGGCCACATCATCAGTGTTCATTTCCGAGTTCTAAGTGACGGATTACTGCCAAAATATTGTTTTGAATTGCTTTGAGAAAAACAAGTTGTTTGAATCCTGGAAAAGGAATATTTGATTTTTGAATAAGCTGAACTGTTTAAAAACTCCCAGAGAAACTATTTGAACAAAAACAAAATTAAATAGAATTTGTGAAAGCAAATACGAATTAAAATCAATTAACTGGGAATTGAATCAGGATAAATCAAGTAGAATCAGATCTTGAATTGGGAGACAGGAATCTGAAAAGGATATTGGACTGGTAAGTTAGGAGTTGAAATGGATAATGGATGGAAATTGAGTTAAGAATGAGATTTGGCTTGAACGCGTGAAAGATTTGGTTTTGAGGATAAAATTGGAATTTTGTTTGGAAATGCATTTGTATATGCTGAAAGGGCAGCAGATGGAAAGGATATAATGATATGCCCAACAAAAAGGTACACATTTATTTTTATATGGGTTTGGAGATTTATGAACCTATTTGCAAGCCGCTTGGCTGTTTGTTTTCATTTGGATTGGGGGAGGCCTAGAGAGGCAAGTTGGAATTTGACCGATTGACCCGTATAAAGGAGGTGCTGACGAAATTTTTAGAAATTTCGGGTGTTAGAAAGTTTTCGGAATTTTTGAAAATTTTCGTTTATAGAAATAAAGTAATAATTTAATTGGAAAAAAAATAAATAAATTCAGTTGAAACTGAAATTAAAGAGGTAAACGAATAATTCGAAACCAGTTAATAGGGTTGTTCTCCAGCTTAGCAATTTCGAGGACGAAATTATTTTAAGGGGGGAAGAATGTAACGACCCGTGTTTTTGGCTGTCAAATATTTAATTTAATTTATTTATGACATTTGAAATAATAATGGAATTTAATATTTAATTCGATAATAAAACGAGGGTTGAACGTTATAATTTATATATAATTTAAATAGAGCTTGAAAATGGCGTGCAGTTCGTAATATGGAGTTTTGCACTTCAACTGAGAATACAGAGTCCGATATAAGTCGGATTTCCGTGAAACAAGAAACGCAAGAGGCGTGTTGATGATAATTTTCATATAAAAGAGAAAAATCCAGATTCCGTGTTACAGAGTGCGAGTTATGGCTAAATCAAAATTTGAAAAAAAAACGCTGTGGAAATCGTTATTTGAAATATCGACCTTTAAAATGGCCGTTTTGCAAACGGACTCTGTTTTCGACGAAATCAGTTTCATTGGAACCGTATCGTTAAATTATTGTACGGTGTTAGATGGCGTGGCAAACCAATGTCGTATGTGGCCACGATAGCCGTAAACGCCCGTTCATTTTCCATAGCGCGTGATTTATATAATAAAGGGATATTTGAGTGTAACTAGAGCAAACGATCGAATTAGGCCACGAAACCAGTTCCGTTGAGTTCGTATCGTCGATTAGAGTCAGGATAGGTATATAGTTTGTTATTTTCGAAGACTGTGAAATTTGGTGTTAAAAAGGGTAGTGCGGTGCGCGTTAAAATGGCCTACCGGGGCAACAGTCTCAGAATGCGACGAAATTAGTGCCGTTGGGTTCGTATCAAAAAGTTATTATCGATGTTCGCAGTTTCAAGTGGATTTGATTTATCTGGTGACCGCGGAAAAATTAAACGCGTGTTCATTTCTGGTTTTATAAAGGAATTTTTTTCAAACGATATCGGATTTCGACGAAACTTGTCCCATTGGGTTCAGAATACCTTTTTACACCAGGATTAGCCTTTTAATCAGTAAACAGAAATCATATGAAGTAGAATTTGTGTGTTACTTTACGCCCAAATTCATTATAATACTTATATAATATTTCCTACCCATGCAAGCTAAGTGATACATCAAAATCAAAATCATAGCTGTTCTGACGTACAAACTCCTGTCCAAAATTTGTGAAGCCTTGCCGACCAAGGGTCATGGATACCCAGACATACAGCTAGCTGTATTTGCAGCTACCTATCCTAAAAGTGTACCAAATTTCGTGCTTCCCAAACCATCCCAACCGTGTTCCCCAAGTTCCACCCTTCTTTAAATACTCATAGTTGTTTTCGATTCTCAACCAAAAACAAAACCTGAAGCTTATATAAAAGAAAAGTTGCGGAAAAAAAAGAGAAAAAAAAAAGAAAAAAAAAGGGGAATAAAGCCAAATCAGAAAGTCTGTATAAGTAGCAATGGGAAGGGGAGACTTTAACGTGAAAATGGGGCGGCGGGCACATTTGAGTGTGGTGGCGTTTGCAGTGTAAGGGAAGAAGAAGAAGAACAGGGTTTTGGTTCGAGGTTGGAATAACTGTTTGGGCGTATGTATTGGAGCGTGGGGATCCATGAAGTAGTAGGAGGAGGAAGTGCGCAAACTTGAAGGTCACTACAGCATGGCATGATCTGGATATGAAGAGGGCTGTCATGATGGAGCTGCTTGTTTTGCTTTTGGAAACGGGCAGTCTCTGGGAGAAGGACGGTGCATGCTTTTGTGGAGACGGGTTTGCATGAGGCTCGGGTGGAGTAACGGGTGTGGGAGGAATGGATACAGTCACGAAATGAAGTTGCAGGCATAAAAGAAAAAGCTAAAGTGAAGAAGAGAGGTATCATGGCTTTTACCGTGAGCTTTGAAATGATTTATCAGGCGTAATTAATTTAATAAAAAAAAGGGAATTAGTGATATGCCATGATATGCCTAAATATATTTTAACGTGTTATACTAACATAGCTTATGACATGAGGTTTAAAAGTGCCAAAAACACCATTAAGGTAGTTAAGTATTAAATCATGCACAAATAATTTGTTTATTTAATATATACCAATTATGTTGTAACCCTACGTATCCTATGTGGGTTCGAATAAATACATGGACAGTAAGCAGGAATCGCAAACTTAGGTAACATGCCTAACTAGTGTTAATAAATATAATTAGTAATTAGGATCATTAATATGATTAGTTAATTAAGGTGAATTATTATAAATGTAAAACTTATATCTTAATTATACGTTCACAAACGCAAAGTAACAAAAAGATTTGGAATCGGGTTAACAAACACTTCATGGTGGAGCTGGTCCGGTCAGAGTCGGTAAACGCTGGGATTTTCTGACCAAATTAAGCCTCTGTTTAATTTGGTTAAAACAAATTGTTTTAACAACAGATGAAGATCAAGGTGAATTAAACTCACTCAGTTACCCTTTTTATATTTTATATAAATTGGGTATTTTTATTTTGTGTGCTCTGCTTGCCAATGGTTGACTGTTTTGCTAGTTATCTGCTTATCTGTTGATTTAACCGATGAAATTAAACTGTGTTTAATTTCAGTGAAATACCAAATCGTTATTTTTAACGATTGGTTCCAATAAAGGTGACTCACCTTGGTTGGTCATGTTTATTTATAAACATGTTTAAATGGTTGAATTGTTTGAATTGCTTATGGTTGATGTTAAATGGTCGTTATTTAATTTATCAGTTAAACAAAACTGAACCGTCTGATTTGAGAAAAACCATTTGAATACAGGGAAGTACAGGTTGGAGGGACCCAACCGGATCCCTCAAATGTATTATTTATTTTCATATTATCATATATGAACTGATCTGTTTGTGTGATTGATTTGATGGTTGATTATAAATTGAATATTCAACATCTGTTTGGTTTGAACCAATAGGTGATATTGGTTAAGTGTTTGGCAGAGTATGGCCTTTAAAATCAATCGGGTTACAGACAGTGATTCACCGTAAGGTGAATCGATAGAGTTGAAGTTATAAAATTTACTTTATAACTGGAGTTAGATTTTGAAAAAAAAAATGTATTATTTTGAACAAAAGTTATTAAAGAGTATTAAATAAATATTTTATTTATTTAAGATTTGATTTGTTAGTAATTTATTTTATAAAGTAAATTCTGATGTTAATCAGATTTACAAAGAATGAGAATAGAGAATGAATCGAATGGTTAAACTTTGATAATTGTTTTGAAAAGAAAACAATTAATGGAAATAATTTAAATTAATTATATTTTTAATTAATTTAAAGTGAAGGTTAATTGGAATTAGTTTACGAGATAATCGAATTTTGACTTGACAAAATTGACCATTTAAACTGGAATCGAATATCAAATTAGTTTGTTTCGAAATTGCGAAATGAAATAGTTGAAGAATATTGTTTTAACTTTAAACAAGATCTTTAAAAAGGATTTTCTATTTATTTTAGTAAATAAAGAAATTAACTACTGAAGTAGTTAATGAGTAAAGAAAATTATGGTTTTAATAAGAATTTAGAAGACTACTTTTGAAAAGTAATCGAAGAGAAGTGTAATCCAAATTGGATTGTGAAAGGAATCTATGAGCGGGTTTTATATTTAAAGCTAAAATGTTTATAACGATGTTAAAAAGAGGATTTCAAGCGAAGATGATAACTTAAATTTAAGTGTTGTTTAATTGTGTGAATTAAGGTAAAGGGTTTATATAAACCAGGGTCGTGTAAATGAGGTTTAACGTGTTAAGGCGTTAATTTTATTTAACGTTACTTGAAAACAAGATCAAATAAAAAGGAGAATTTTAAATGAGATTTCAAAATGGGAAAATGGTCGAATAAATTTGAAAGGAGATTGGAAATAAGCGAATCTGGGTAAAGAACTGAGTTATACGGTTGTATAACCAAATCCAATAGTTAAATGGAATTTGTTTGAGACTAGAATGAAATATTGATTTTGATTACAACTTATGTTTATCGGAGGATAAGAACGTTGTTGATCAAGGTCTGAGAGGTAATTAAAATACCCCAACTTGAACAACATCGGGATTATCTGAAGATAGTATTAGTTGGTAATCGTAAGAGACGTTAGTGGATATGTTTGAAAATCTAAACAGCGATTTTAGCGCTGTTGTTATAATATATGTTTTGTAAATCTAATATAGCGATTGTAGCGCTTTTGCTATAGTAAATGGGTTGTAAACCTAAACAGCGATTATAGCGTTGTTGTTTTGTAAATCTAAATAGTAATTATAACGCTATTGTTATAACATATGTGCTATAAATTTCTTTGTTAAACTAATGGATTTCCGAATTTAAAAGATGATTTGAAGGAAGAATTAAGTGGGAAATTGAATATAGTTATTCGAGATAGAATTAGCCAAACATAATTATTCGGCTGAGTTGCCATTTCATACGACTGCTAGCGTAATTCGCAGGGCTACAGATAGCCTATGGCGGTCGGATGTTTCCTGAGGGAATCAGGCGTAACCATTGGGATCGCTACGATCTAGAGTCAAGCGAATGGAGTTAAGTCAAATATTAGTTAATCGATTAGAGTTAAATCGAATTAGAGTTATTCAAATATCGTATTTTTAAATATTAACAGAGTTAGAAGTTTTGATTTAACAAAGTAAATCGAGTGTTAAAAGGCCAGGTAATGCTGAATGCTTAACCAGTGAACTCATTGGAGTGTCATGATTGAAACACTGTATATTTTGATAGTTAAAACACCGACTATCAAATCTGACCAATACGATTGTTGGTATTGAAAGACCGGGATCGAATTTATATTCGAAACCCATTCCGACCAACAAATACGTGAAGATATCAGAAGATGATCGAGATGGTGCTGTGAAGACCGTGGATTTTCATAAATGGAAGAACCACTAATATTCTATGCCTGGCAAGCAGAGATAAGTTGTGATTCTGTCGTGGTTGGAATCTACGGGTTGCAAGAACTTCTCACTACCGATCCATGGGGTGATTCCTATATTGGATGCAGTAGGAAAGTACCTTCGGTTCATCCTGTTCCTGGATGACTTGTATGGACGGATGTCTGACAGAGTATTTCCAAAGTGTCACGTACGTTGATTTCTCCAAACGTACGATAGTTGTTGGCAGAGATTTGCCGTTCTCGTAGCTTCCAGCTAGAGAATTTTTGTGGACGTCAATTAGTGATATCTGACGGATCTGACGATGTGGCATTCAAAGTGAATGATGACCAGGTGTTCAAAGGTAAATCTAAACCTCAAGCCTCATCAACCGGGAAATGACAAAAATCGGGCAGGCAGCATGGCTATGTGGGTCGCTCCCATTAGGGTGTAGAATCACCTATCTAGAGAAATTCCATTTGTTTCTTAAAGTCTATATTCGATGCTGTCCCTTTTCGGGAGGCGGTTGCTGATCCCAACCGTCGGTGGTATACATTCGATACACTCAAGCGAAATGAGTGGTCGGTCATGTGAGGGCCGGGTTGCAAGACTTTCTTGTTGAACCCAGTGTATTCGTCTCTAGAGATACACTATCAGCAGGTGGTCCCATACCTTGTCAAGGTCGGAATCCAATCTCCAATAAGCGCCTGCGGGTTTTGATTGTATACTATATATGTGGAGCGTGAGATGCAAGAGTTCCACTAGATTTCTATTTACTTGTGTTTAGATATTATTATAATATCAGACAAGATATTGGTTTCAAACTGTTTTGGGTTATCGTAAGGTAAAAACCGTCCGTATTTATGTGTGGATTTGGTCTTACGATTATCCTTTCTTTTGAAAAGATTTTAAACTTCAAAATCATGATTGGATGGTTCACCCTTATTACTGTGCGAGTTTATCTCACTCTGGTTCACCAGACTGACCCGGTGTTTTGTAAATGCTCGGGTTAGACCGGGTTGTACAGGTTCAGGTTATCGACTGCTATGAAGAGACGAGCTGGAAGAGTCCAGACGTACGATATTACTACTATTCCGCTGTGTGTTGTATATGGGAATAGGCTATTATAACTGTCCCATGGTATGATGTACTCTGATACTGTAAGTATTTTAAAGCTTTCAATAAAGACTATTTATGTATTATATTTTGTTCCGCTGCGATGTGAGACTCTGTGTGGTGTTCTTCTTCTTCTTCTATTCAATATTTCTACCTTATCTATTATCATCCTCTAACTTCTTCCTATTAATGATCTGGAATGTTCGATGTCTGAATGGTCAACATGATAGTTTGATGTTGATTTTCGGAGTCGAAAATCCCAGTTCGTTACAGTGGTATCAGAGCTGGTTGCTTAATTGGTACGTATTATAGGGGGTTCTCGCTTCGTGTTTGGTGGCGAACGGGAGACTCTTACCCCTACATCTCCCGACAATGTGGGTTGGTCGAGTCGAGAGGCTGGCCGTAAAAGTAGTTCTGAGGTATCTCTGTAAGCCACGGTGGGAGGTTAGCCCACTGCCCTTGTGGTCGTTACAGTGGTATCAGTGCTGAAGGTTAAGTGATTACCTTGGCTCTGTGGCGCGACTCAGTAGAGATGGGGTTAGCAATACCCTAGATTGAGTTTGAGTGTATATATACGAGTGAACGTATTTGTAGATTTGATATAAAATTTGTTTTATATTGTGGAGATTTATCGGTTGAGTTGTTTATGAATTCTGATCGATCAGTTTGATCCACTGTATCGATAGGGGTTTATAAACACTCGAATACGATGGGTTGTCACGATGTGTTTTGAAAAGAGGGTAAATGAAATAATTTTACCCAAATTATATTTTAATATAAAAGGATGATTAATATTTGAAGTATTATAGTATATTGGATGTGTTGGTTGATTATAATTGAAATGGTTATATAAATAACCAATTGGAATTCGTATAATACAAAAGCAGATTTATTAATTCTGTAATTAAGATCAGAATTTGAAATTTAAATTCCTAAAAGTGAGAAAGCGTTTGCAAATGGATTTGAATTGCATATATGAGAAATTTTAAATCCTGGGAGATTTTAAATTGTTTTCAAGCATTGTGTTTGGTATTTTGAAATAGATTTCAAAATGAAAATGTTTAGATACTGTTTTGATAAATAATATAGTATTGAACTCACTTCGATAGCTGGGGAATAACTCTGAGGATGCTGGCCACATCATCAGTGTTCATTTCCGAGTTCTAAGTGACGTATTACTGGCAAAATATTGTTTTGAATTGCTTTGAGAAAAACAAGTTGTTTGAATCCTGGAAAAGGAATATTTGATTTTTGAATAAGCTGAACTGTTTAAAAACTCCCAGAGAAACTATTTGAACAAAAACAAAATTAAATAGAATTTGTGAAAGCAAATACGAATTAAAACCAATTAACTGGGAATTGAATCAGGATAAATCAAGTAGAATCAGATCTTGAATTGGGAGACAGGAATCTGAAAAGGATATTAGACTGGTAAGTTAGGAGTTGAAATGGATAATGGATGGAAATTGAGTTAAGAATGAGATTTGGCTTGAACGCGTGAAAGATTTGGTTTTGAGGATAAAATTGGAATTTTGTTTGGAAATGCATTTGTATATGCTGAAAGGGCAGCAGGTGGAAAGGATATAATGATATGCCCAACAAAAAGGTACACGTTTATTTTTATATGGGTTTGGAGATTTATGAACCTATTTGCAAGCCGCTTGGCTGTTTGTTTTCTTTTGGATTGGGGGAGGCCTAGAGAGGCAAGTTGGAATTTGACCGATTGACCCGCATAAAGGAGGTGCTGACGAATTTTTGTAGAAATTTCGGGTGTTAGAAAGTTTTCGGAATTTTTGAAAATTTTCGTTTATAGAAATAAAGTAATAATTTAATTGGAAAAAAAATAAATAAATTCAGTTGAAACTGAAATTAAAGAGGTAAACGAATAATTCGAAACCAGTTAATAGGGTTGTTCTCCAGCTTAGCAATTTCGAGGACGAAATTATTTTAAGGGGGGAAGAATGTAACGACCCGTGTTTTTGGCCGTCAAATATTTAATTTAATTTATTTATGACATTTGAAATATTAATGGAATTTAATATTTAATTCGATAATAAAACGAGGGTTGAACGTTATAATTTATATATAATTTAAATAGAGCTTGAAAATGGCGTGCAGTTCGTAATATGGAGTTTTGAACTTCAACTGAGAATACAGAGTCCGATATAAGTCGGATTTCCGTGAAACAAGAAACGCAAGAGGCGTGTTGATGATAATTTTCATATAAAAGAGAAAAATCCAGATTCCGTGTTACAGAGTGCGAGTTATGGCTAAATCAAAATTTGAAAAAAAAACGCTGTGGAAATCGTTATTTGAAATATCGACCTTTAAAATGGCCGTTTTGCAAACGGACTCTGTTTTCGACGAAATCATTTTCATTGGAACCGTATCGTTAAATTATTGTACGGTGTTAGATGGCGTGGCAAACCAATGTCGTATGTGGCCACGATAGCCGTAAACGCCCGTTCATTTTCCATAGCGCGTGATTTATATAATAAAGGGATATTTGAGTGTAACTAGAGCAAACGATCGAATTAGGCCACGAAACTAGTTCCGTTGAGTTTGTATCGTCGATTAGAGTCAGGATAGGTATATAGTTTGTTATTTTTGAAGACTGTGAAATTTGGTGTTAAAAAGGGTAGTGCGGTGCGCGTTAAAATGGCCTACCGGGGCAACAGTCTCAGAATGCGACGAAATTAGTGCCGTTGGGTTCGTATCAAAAAGTTATTATCGATGTTCGCAGTTTCAAGTGGATTTGATTTATCTGGTGACCGCGGAAAAATTAAACGCGTGTTCATTTCTGGTTTTATAAAGGAATTTTTTTCAAACGATATCGGATTTCGACGAAACTTGTCCCATTGGGTTCAGAATACCTTTTTACACCAGGATTAGCCTTTTAATCAGTAAACAGAAATCATATGAAGTAGAATTTGTGTGTTACTTAACGCCCAGATTCATTATAATACTTATATAATATTTCCTACCCATGCAAGCTAAGTGATACATCAAAATCAAAATCATAGTTGTTCTGACGTACAAACTCCTGTCCCAAATTTGTGAAGCCTTGCCGACCTAGGGTCATGGATTCCCAGACATACAGCTAGCTGTATTTGCAGCTACCTATCCTAAAAGTGTACCAAATTTCGTGCTTCTCAAACCATCCCAACCGTGTTCCCCAAGTTCCACCCTTCTTTAAATACTCATAGTTGTTTTCGATTCTCAAACAAAAACAAAACCTGAAGCTTATATAAAAGAAAAGTTGCGGAAAAAAAAGAGAGAAAAAAAGGGGAATAAAGCCAAATCCGAAAGTCTGTATAAGTAGCAATGGGAAGGGGAGACTTTAACGTGAAAATGGGGCGGCGGGCACATTTGAGTGTGGTGGCGTTTGCAGTGTAAGGGAAGAAACATGGTTTTGGTTCGAGGTTGGAATAACTGTTTGGGCGTATGTATTGGAGCGTGGGGATCCATGAAGTAGTAGCAGGAGGAAGTGCGCAAACTTGAAGGTCACTACAGCATGGCGTGATCTGGAGATGAAGAGGGCTGTCATGATGGAGCTGCTTGTTTTGCTTTTGGAAACGGGCAGTCTCTGGGAGAAGGACGGTGCATGCTTTTGTGGAGACGGGTTTGCATGAGGCTCGGGTGGAGTAACGGGTGTGGGAGGAATGGATACAGTCACGAAATGAAGTTGCAGGCATAGAAGAAAAAGCTAAAGTGAAGAAGAGAGGTATCATGGCTTTTACCGTGAGCTTTGAAATGATTTATCAGGCCTAATTAATTTAATAAAAAAAAGGGAATTAGTGATATGCCATGATATGCCTAAATATATTTTAACGTGCTATACTAACATAGCTTATGACGTGAGGTTTAAAAGTGCCAAAAACACCATTAAGGTAGTTAAGTATTAAATCATGCACAAATAATTTGTTTATTTAATATATACCAATTATGTTGTAACCCTACGTATCCTATGTGGGTTCGAATAAATACATGGACAGTAAGCAGGAATCGCAAACTTAGGTAACATGCCTAACTAGTGTTAATAAATATAATTAGTAATTAGGATCATTAATATGATTAGTTAATTAAGGTGAATTATTATAAATGTATAACTTATATCTTAATTATACGTTCACAGACGCAAAGTAACAAAAAGATTTGGAATCGGGTTAACAAACACTTCATGGTGGAGCTGGTCCGGTCAGAGTCGGTAAACGCTGGGATTTTTTGACCAAATTAAGCCTCTGTTTAATTTGGTTAAAACAAATTGTTTTAACAGCAGATGAAGATCAAGGTGAGTTAAACTCACTCAGTTACCCTTTTTATATTTTATATAAATTGGGTATTTTTATTTTGTGTGCTCTGCTTGCCAATGGTTGACTGTTTTGCTAGTTATCTGCTTATCTGTTGATTTAACCGATGAAATTAAACTGTGTTTAATTTCAGTGAAATACCAAATCGTTATTTTTAACGATTGGTTCCAATAAAGGTGACTCACCTTGGTTGGTCATGTTTATTTATAAACATGTTTAAATGGTTGAATTGTTTGAATTGCTTATGGTTGATGTTAAATGGTCGTTATTTAATTTATCAGTTAAACAAAATTGAACCGTCTGATTTGAGAAAAACCATTTGAATACAGGGAAGTACAGGTTGGAGGGACCCAACCAGATCCCTCAAATGTATTATTTATTTTCATATTATCATATATGAACTGATCTGTTTGTGTGATTGATTTGATGGTTGATTATTAATTGAATATTCAACATCTGTTTGGTTTGAACCAATAGGTGATATTGGTTAAGTGTTTGGCAGAGTATGGCCTTTAAAATCAATCGGGTTATAGACAGTGATTCACCGTAAGGTGAATCGATAGAGTTGAAGTTATAAAATTTACTTTATAACTGGAGTTAGATTTTGAAAAAAAATGTATTATTTTGAACAAAAGTTATTAAAGAGAATTAAATAAATATTTTATTTATTTAAGATTTGATTTGTTAGTAATTTATTTTATAAAGTAAATTCTGATGTTAATCAGATTTACAAAGAATGAGAATAGAGAATGAATCGAATGGTTAAACTTTGATAATTGTTTTGAAAAGAAAACAATTAATGGAAATAATTTAAATTAATTTTATTTTTAATTAATTTAAAGTGAAGGTTAATTGGAATTAGTTTACGAGATAATCGAATTTTGACTTGACAAAGTTGACCATTTAAACTGGAATCGAATATCAAATTTGTTTGTTTCGAAATTGCGAAATGAAATAGTTGAAGAATATTGTTTTAACTTTAAACAAGATCTTTAAAAAGGATTTTCTATTTATTTTAGTAAATAAAGAAATTAACTACTGAAGTAGTTAATGAGTAAAGAAAATTATGGTTTTAATAAGAATTTAGAAGACTACTTTTGAAAAGTAATCGAAGAGAAGTGTAATCCAAATTGGATTGTGAAAGGAATCTATGAGCGGGTTTTATATTTAAAGCTAAAATGTTTATAACGATGTTAAAAAGAGGATTTCAAGCGAAGATGATAACTTAAATTTAAGTGTTGTTTAATTGTGTGAATTAAGGTAAAGGGTTTATATAAACCAGGGTCGTGTAAATGAGGTTTAACGTGTTAAGGCGTTAATTTTATTTAACGTTACTTGAAAACAAGATCAAATAAAAAGGAGAATTTTAGATGAGATTTCAAAATGGGAAAATGGTCGAATAATTTTGAAAGGAGATTGGAAATAAGCGAATCTGGGTAAAGAACTGAGTTATAGGGTTGTATAACCAAATCCAATAGTTAAATGGAATTTGTTTGAGACTAGAATAAAATATTGATTTTGATTACAACTTATGTTTATCGGAGGATAAGAACGTTGTTGATCAAGGTCTGAAAGGTAATTAAAATACCCCAACTTGAACAGCATCGGGATTATCTGAAGATAGTATTAGTTGGTAATCGTAAGAGACGTTAGTGGATATGTTTGAAAATCTAAACAACGATTTTAGCGCTGTTGTTATAAAATATGTTTTGTAAATCTAATATAGCGATTGTAGCGCTTTTGCTATAGTAAATGGGTTGTAAACTTAAACAGCGATTATAGCGTTGTTGTTTTGTAAATCTAAATAGTAATTATAACGCTATTGTTATAACATATGTGCTATAAATTTCTTTGTTAAACTAATGGATTTCCGAATTTAAAAGATGATTTGAAGGAAGAATTAAGTGGGAAATTGAATATAGTTATTCGAGATAGAATTAGCCAAACATAATTATTCGGCTGAGTTGCCATTTCATACGACTGCTAGCGTAATTCGCAGGGCTGCAGATAGCCTATGACGGTCGGATGTTTCCTGAGGGAATCAGGCGTAACCATTGGGATCGCTGCGATCTAGAGTCAAGCGAATGGAGTTAAGTCAAATATATGTTAATCGATTAGAGTTAAATCGAATTAGAGTTATTCAAATATCGTATTTTTAAATATTAACAGAGTTAGAAGTTTTGATTTAACAAAGTAAATCAAGTGTTAAAAGGCCAGGTAATGCTGAATGCTTAACTAGTGAACTCATTGGAGTGTCATGATTGAAACACTGTATATTTTGATAGTTAAAACACCGACTATCAAATCTGGCCAATACGATTGTTGGTATGGAAAGACCGGGATCGAATTTATATTCGAAACCCATTCCGACCAACAAATACGTGAAGATATCAGAAGATGATCGAGATGGTGCTATGAAGACCGTGGATTTTCATAAATGGAAGAACCACTAATATTCTCTGCCTGGCAAGCAGAGATAAGTTGTGATTTTGTCGTGGTTGGAATCTACGGGTTGCAAGAACTTCTCGCTACCGATCCATTGGGTGATTCCTATATTGGATGCAGTAGGAGAGTACCTTTGGTTCATCCTGTTCCTGGATGACTTGTATGGACGGATGTCTGACAGAGTATTTCCAAAGTGTCACGTACGTTGATTTCTCCAAACGTACGATAGTTGTTGGCAGAGATTTACCGTTCTCGTAGCTTCCAGCTAGAGTATTTTTGTGGACGTCAATTAGTGATATCTGATGGATCTGACGATGTGGCATCCAAAGTGAATGATGACCAGGTGTTCAAAGGTAAATCTAAACCTCAAGCCTCATCAACCGGGAAATGACAAAAATCGGGCAGGCAGCATGGCTATGTGGGTCACTCCCATTAGGGTGTAGAATCACCTATCTAGAGAAATTCCATTTGTTTCTTAAAGTCTATATTCGATGCTGTCCCTTTTCGGGAGGCGGTTGCTGATCCCAACCGTCGGTGGTATACATTCGATACACTCAAGCAAAATGAGTGGTCGGTCATGTGAGGGCCGGGTTGCAAGACGTTCTTGTTGAACCCAGTGTATTCTTCTCTAGAGATACACTATCGGCAGGTGGTCCCATTCCTTGTCAAGGTCGGAATCCAATCTCCAATAAGCGCCTGCGGGTTTTGATTGTATACTATATATGTGGAGCGTGAGATGCAAGCGTTCCACTAGATTTCTATTTACTTGTGTTTAGACATTATTATAATATCAGACAAGATATTGGTTTCAAACTGTTTGTCCCTAGTTGAGCCCTTGCAATCTTCTAGAGGAAGTGGATATCCTCATGAACTACCCTACCTTGTTACCATTTTATGCCTTACCACCTTTATAAAAGGAGGACCCAAATACTTACTTCAAATCTGATGAGGGTGGGTCCCATGACTTTGGCTCCTCTTCAAGGAGTAAACCTTCGGAGGGATCTTAGTCCTAACCAATTAAGACCCAAATAAGATAAAAAGAGAGTCAGCCAATTAAGACCTTCTCAATGCGTAGTAAACTTGCCTAGTTTCACACAATAGACTTATATATGTATATAGTTATATATATACACACACTAGACCTCTCACATTAAACCGTATACCTGTAGATACTGGATATGTCGGTCGATTACGGGAATACTTCTATTACAAGTTGGTTTAACCTCGTATCTAGTGTACTAAATTTTAGAATGGCCCATGGCACCTAGACATCTCACATTAGTTGGACCTGCTTGTGGTTGCTGGATTTTTGGTCGGTTCCAGCAAGACTTCTATGACAAATGGAAACGTGTCTATGTGTCACTATTTATATATTTTAAAACCATTCTATATATGCACACACAAGTAATCAAACATATATTTATTATAGGGACATTTCAAATTCAAATGTAATCTAACTGCATTTATTATGCTAATACAACGATAATTACGTTGATATAGGTACAATAATAATAACACTTAAATAACTTAAATATTCGTATAAATGGTGAAACGTTCTATCGAGGTGGCAATTGTCAACTTTTATCCAAGCCAAGGCATACAAGTTAGGTTTTCCATACTTTTACCGCTACAACATAAGCATGATAAAATAATAATAAGATAACAAATACCAATGGATGGAAAAACATACATATACAAAATTTCAACTTGCATGGATATGATTTCAATGCTGAATAAAAAATAGAGTATTACTTTCACTTACATGTATGCTTACAATTCATATTTTATCCAATTCACCTTTTTTTGGTGTTGTACACATAAAATTGTTTACATTTGACCTATTTCAATTGTGAATGCATTTAGATCCAAACCCAATTCAAATCATGAAATCATCAAATCCAAATCTTTTTAGGTTGTGATCAAATGATAATTAAAGGTGAATTACATAAAATAGGAATAATAGTAGCAACACCCCAATTTCATCTTTAATCCAATAGTGAAACCAAAAATCCACAAAACCCGAATAATCATGACAATTCATACTGTAATGACCCGAAAATCTGAACCAGTTTGAAAATTTTATTTTAAGATATTTTGTTGGGTTGTGAGTCAAAATTTTAAATTTTAAATTTTAAATAACTTTGAAGCAGTTGAAAATGACCACTTTGCAAACGACCTCGGAATCCGACGAAACCACTTTCATTGGATCCGGAGTGTCATAATATGGCTAAGTTTCAATTTTTAGAATTTTTCGATTTAATATGTGAGCGTGGCGTAAGGAGCTGTGTTTGGTCAAAAGCAGTTGAAATTGAACAGCTTGAAAATAGCCATTTTTCGAACAGTCTCAGAATTCGATGAAACTGGCTTTGTGAGGACCGTATCGTCATAACGATGCCAAAATAATTTTTCTGTATTTTTCCGAGTCAGTATGTAGCCTCGGGGAATTAATATGTATGTCCGAATTTAAATTAAACAATTTAATTTAAAAATAAAAGGAACCAGACTGTAACTTCAGAATTGGACCATGCGGATAGCGCCATCGTATTCAGAAGACGTGAAAACATTAAGATCGACAGTCGTTGAGCGCGAATCGGGGATCGTTTGAGTTAACACTATTTTCACGAATTAATTAATTAAGTAATTAAATAAAAATAATCATTAGAAAACCCTAAATACCTATATAAATACGCTCGTATACGGGGTATATGTCGTCTTCTTCCTCCGCATAGTAAAGCCGCCGAAACCCATTAAGTATCAAAACTTTGAAATCCATTTTCTCTCTCGTTCCTCAACGATTTTTAGCAAACTTTACACCGTTTCGAAGAGGAGACAAAGACCTTCAAGCTCCGACCAGTTGCACCCGCTCTCGTCCACCGTACAGGCCGCCACCTCCACCCGAACGCCCGCCGTCGCGAGTCCCGCCGCGCCGCCAGCAGCCCATCGCGCCCCACCCCCTTGCCGGCGCACCTGCGCCTCTCGTAGCCGGACGTCGTCGCGAAGACGGTTCGTGAAACCATCGCCTGTAGCCTCCGAAATCTGGATCCAAAGATTCGAACCAAAACTGGAAATTCAAAGGTATAATTTCGTTCAGATTTTGCGACGCTTCTGAGTGTCGCTGAGTCAGTTGTTAAAAGTCAGTTTAATTAAAACATTGATAACTTATTCGTATGAATTCGGATTCTGAAAATTTCAGAACCAATAGGACCGTGACTACGAGTGGATGCTGCTAAAATCAATTGGAGCATTCTGAAAATTTAATTGGATTTATTATATTTATTATCCAATCAAGGTGAGAGTTTCAAACCGCAAATTTATTTAAATTTTTTTTTTAATTGAATAAATTGTTGAGTGTTTATGTGGATAATAATTGGGCATCATAATTATGTGCTATGCTATGACGATGAATTTGACACCATTATTTTTGTGATGCTATAACGATAAAATTTACACCATAATTTGCGATGTTATGACATGATAAAAATTGTCACCATAAATTGTTTGATGTTATGACATGATAAAATTTGACACCGTTTAATTTGCGATGTTATGACATGATAAAAATTGTCACCATAAATTGTTTGATGTTATGACATGATAAAATTTGACACCGTTTAATTTGCGATGTTATGACATGATAAAAATTGTCACCATAAATTGTTGGATGTTATGACACAAGGAATTGATACCATATATTGTGCGATGCTATGACATGTAAAAATTGACGTTGTATGTAGCGTAGTGTTGACAGTAAGTTTTGGGAACAAATTGGCAATATAATTTTATTGACATTTTTGTTAATATTAAAATAGGAAAATGAACACTGTATGTAAATTGACATTTTTGGTTAATATTAAAATAGGAAAATGAACACTGTATGTAAATTGACATTTTCGTTAATATTAAAATAGGAAAATGAACATCGTATGGTAAAAATAACATTTTTTTTTATTAAATGTTAGAAAAATAGAAATTTGCATTGCATAAAATGATATTTTGTCATGTTAGAAAAATAGAAATTTGCATTGCATAAAATGATATTTTGTCATGTTAGAAAAATAGAAATTTGCATTGCATAAAATGATATTTTGTCATGTTAGAAAAATAGAAATTTGCATTGCATAAAATGATATTTTGTCATGTTAGAAAAATATAAATTTTCATTGCATAAAATGATAAAATTTGCATTGCATAAAATGATATTTTGTCATGTTAGAAAAATAGAAATTTGCATTGCATAAAATGATATTTTGTCATGTTAGAAAAATAGAAATTTGCATTGCATAAAATGATATTTTGTCATGTTAGAAAAATAGAAATTTGCACTGCATGTCAACGATATAGAAATTGCAGGGTAAGATAAAATACATATTTATAATGTTTATAAAAAGAGAAATTGCATGGTAAGATAAAATAGCATTATTTATAATGTAAATAAAAAGAGAATTCACCCCGTAGGAAAAATTAACATTTATTTTATGTTAAATAAAAGAAATGAAACCACATGCAAGAATTAACTTTTTTTTTATGTCAAATAAAAAGAAATGAAACGTAGGAGAAGATTTACATTATTTATAGTGTATAAAGGTTACACCATAGAAAATGTCCATTGTTCAAAATGTAATGGGAAAAGAAATATACAAGGAATTAAAGGAATGGTACGTTATAATTTACATTTTCAAATGTAAATTATAAAATATTAAAATAAATAATAATGGTGGTAGATTAAAAGAAAAGGATCATCGTCTAATCCTAAAATAAATTGTAATGCAAGTAGAAAAGTAAAAGTTAAGAGGGAAAGGATGTTATACATAAGGGCGATGAGTTAAACGAACTAATTATATATATATTTATATAAATAATTGAAAATATAACGAATCGAGCGCGGTAGTTCGCGTTTTGAAATCGAACTTTCAAATGATTATACCGGAAGATCCGACCATCGGATTTTCCCAAAACTGAAACCGCTATGACCGTCTTGGAAATATCTTTCCAACGATATAAGCTACGCTAAAATCCAACGGTTAGATCTTGAGAAAAGTAAAAATCAAAATGGATGGAAAACAGCGCCAGAGTCGCCTTTGACCTGAAGTGTCGTTAATTAAAGAAATTAATTATATTAAATAATTAAGGCAAGGATTTATCGTTATAAGACAACATAACGACATGAAATGTGTTTTTCTCTAAATTATGAACGCGAGATTGTTTGGGAAGTCCGGGTTCATCCCATTCCAAACGATTTTACGATTTCAAGAATCTAAAAATGGAGACGGCATATGAAGACCGTAAATCTTCCCTCGGATGGACAACGACCAAGACTCTGAATTGGGTAGCTCCCGATTCACGAGTCGGGGAAATTGCCCAAACGTACGCGTTGATTTCACGGGTTTGACCCTAGTTCAGACCTAGAGCATGGGTGTAAATGGATGGTATGTCTGACACTGTATCCCATTAAATATCATGCTGTCGATTTTCTGTTAATATAAGAATGTTGGTGGTAGAGAATTCGTTCTCTACTTAACACCCGTTTATATATTGACTGATGGTCGATGGTACGGTATGGAATGACGGTGTGGCATGCTAAGATGAAATGATCAGGGTTTCTTGTTGAAAAGCAGAACCTTGTGGTATGAAGAACATGACCTCACGAGCCTCACAAACCAGTAGAGTCTAAAAAGGGGGAAGGGAGCGCAGGGAAAGTAGCACGTTTCTTTCTAGTTAGTAGTCATTTTACTTTTTGGAGGATGATGAAATGAGGCGCCTCTGATAGGTCCTATAGGACCGGGGAACGTGTGCTTAGGAATTGCCAATCCTCTAAGTTGTATGTGAGGACCGGCCCTGTAGGATCCAAGGGTTAACTGCGGGTAATCCTGAGATGTTAACTAGAGCGTCTCGAATCGGTAAGGAGTCCTCCCTAGCCTGGACTCATGATGGAAACCCAAATTTCCAATACGACCCCGACGGATTTGATTTGTATTACTAGTATTGGAGGCATAATATATGGTACCTATGCTTCCTAGGATTAATACATTGCTTTGAATTGTTTTAAAACATATACACCCTAATATTAATAATATTAGTTTCGTATTTGGCGTATTTAGCATGTTTAACCACCATAAGGTAAAACTCTATCCTCTTGGTGTGCGTTGCATTGTGTGATGGGACCTGAGTCTTATGGTGGTTCCATTTTTCAAAAGACATTGCGCTGTGTTACGTTTTGTTTATTTGTACTGACACTGCAGTTATGCACGGCAATCCATTGGTACAACCCGTTCCGCGTTAGCGGCGTGGTCCTTGGATTTGCCTTATTAGTATGAGTAATTTTAGTTAAGAATTCTCACACCAGTCCCACGACTGACCCATTGTTTGTTTCACCTTTTTGCAAACTTGGGTGCCCTCTCTTCTACACGGGCAGCCAAGTAGACAGGTTCTTTTTCTGCTTGGAGTTCTTTGGGGCTACTTTTATCTTTTCGCTTGGAGTTGCTTTTGGTGAAGATAAGGTGATGGAGCTTTGAAGACCTATCTTTTCGCTTATCGCATTTTTCTTTCCTTTTATTTTCAGACTTATTTCCATTCCACGTTCTTTTATTTGGAGTTGGAACTTATGCAATTCTCTGAAAAACCTGCTGTAATAACTTAGACTCTGTGACTGTGGATTTTCTATTGCTGATGACATTATATATCCGCTGCTATAATGTTGTTATTATATGGAATTCCTGTGCTATGTTGTTTTCTGTGACTTGTTGTACTATATTTATGTTGTATTCCATATGATTTCTCCTTGCTTTCACTTGTGGAAGTTTGGGGCTGTCACACATACGAAATTATAAAATAAAGGATTTAGGGTTTTTAACGTTTATATTATCGAATTTCCAAATCCTCTAGGAATATCTATTCCATGACAATCTATTAAAAACATGAATACGCCTTAAGTAAACAATATTTCACTCATAGATCTAGGCGGAATAAAGAGAAATCTGCGGTAGATCTAGGTCTGCACTACTCTTTGTGTTGGATTGCTTTGTGATCAAGCCACACAAAGCTTGAATATTCAAGATTTAGTAAAGAGAAGGTTCGGCTTGCAGTATGTGGTCAGAAGTCACCGGGTCGTGGTACATGACTCATGACCATGAACCTGTGCACAAAGAGACCAAAACAGTGGAAGGGAAGAGCACCAGCTCGGGTCTTGGGGGTGCGACCCGACCCCATCCTTACGAGGCTGAAATGAAGACATGATTCACCCACAATCTCCACTACCCGAAAAATACAGATCCTCTACCACGTGTGACGAACCTCCTTAGTAATTGCCTCTCCACTGACTCAAGAATTGCTCCGAGATTTCTGGGATGAGCGCCACATCATCCCATGGCCCGCTTGAAGAATTTTCCTATATACAACTCAAGGTTTGCCATTTTGGGGATCATTTCCCATTTGAGTGATTCTTCTTCCTCCATTGCTACATCTTATACAACTTATTCAAATTTAACTCCATTTTGTTGAGTTTTGTTTGGTGAGTATTGGGAGACTTATCATTGTAATTGTGAGATACAGTGAATAAACAGATTGTACTTGTAATCGTCAGTCAATCAGAATCGTATAAAGTGGATGTAGGCTCGTTAACGTCGAACCACTATAAATTGTGTGTGTTTGTTGCTTTTTATTTTATTTCTAGTTATAATCCTCTATGAATTCTAGTCCGTTGGGTGTTAGAACCACATTTTGGTCTATCATTTTTGGTTCTTTCACTGAGAAACTTGAATTCTCAGCATTTTGGACTATCGTTCTATTGTTTGGATTCCCAAGTCTGAAGAAGTTAGTCTGCTTTTCTACTGTATTTGAAGACCTCTTTGATCTCAATAATATCATAACTTTATAGCTCTATGGAAAAGTAAGGATTCGCAAACCTCTCGAGCAAACGAAGCTAATGAAGAAAGTGTGCAGGAGTAGGTTAAAGTAGGCTCGCGGCTCGTGGCTCACAAGGGGCGACTCGACCCCATGGAGCAAACATGACCCGAAGTGAAGATGGGATTTTGATGGCACCAGGAAACCAGGTCATGACCCGAATGGGTAAGACGATCACAAACCGACCCCAGGGAGCAACCATGACCCGATCCCAGGTTGGGTCACTTGGAAGATTTGTGTAGTGTCCCGAAATTCCGGTCCAATTTGAGCTGACCAAATAACACAAGTCCAACCCCAATTGCACCGGAAAACAGAAAACTAATGGAAAGAAAATAGAGGATGAGGATAGATAAGATAGAAACTTAGAATAAAAGAAGAAGAAGATACAACATCAGAGTAATATGAATCTCACAACGGAATGAACAGCATATAATAGATAACATATCCTTGAAATAAAATCAGTATATGTATACAATAACATTATCAGAGTACAACACTTACATTTACAACACAACGGAAATAACTATAGCAATATAATATGGAAGCCTCCTGCTCCAAGCTCTTCCAGTATATCTGTAAATCCTGACTACTTGACTGGCCATACAAAATTGGGCACCCGAGAGTTTAGGGAAAACAAAACAAAATAAAATCCAGGTCAGTCATATGACGGGTATGAGTAAAACAGTTTAAAACAGTTTGAGCCATTAAACGATATCTCATAAGACCACGTCGTATAACGGAACGGGTTTTCCCTTATGAGAATCCAAAATAATCTTTATATCGGATCTCATTGATATTATAATAGTGTCTATCAACCACAATATAATAATCATCTAGCTAAAACGCTTTCATCTCACGTTTTACATATATAGTATACAATCAAAACTGAAAGCACGTATTGGGTAATGAATTTCCAACTATGACAAGGTATGGAACCACCTTTCGCTAGTGTACCTCTAGAGAGGAATACACTCGGTTCAACAAAAACATCTTGCAACCCGGCCACACATGACCAACCACTCATTTCGCTTGAGTGTATCGAATGTATATCACCAACGGTTGGCATCAGCAACTGTTTCCCGAATGGGACAGCATCGACAATAGATTTTTTGAAGTAAATGAAACTCTAGATCAGGTGATTATACACCCTAATAGGTGCGACCTACATAGTCATGCTGCCTGCCCGACTTTTTTCATTTCCCAGTTGTGAGACTAGAGGCCACGCTTATCTCTGACAGATAACACATTTATTCACTTTGAATGTCACATCGTCATAACCGCCAAATCACAAATCGCTTTCCCCAAAAATACCACGGGTATACAGCTAAGAGAAATGAATTTCTCCGCCACCAGAGATAAATACGTTTGAAGAGATCAACTTACGTGATCTATTAGATATACTCTGTCAGACATTCTTCCATACAGGTCGTCCTGGGACTGGACAAACCGAAGGCACTATTCAGTACAACCATCTTAGGCAATCTTTACCTAAGATTTATACAACAGCCCTTGCACTTTACTCCGTCTTCAATATATTCAGCGTACTTGATTCGCAACGCTTATGCCAATACGGTGTGGTTCTTCGGATAATAATCCAACCACGTTAAAATGGTCAAAACTTTGATAGTTGGTGATTTAACTATCAAATGAAAACATGTCTGTGTACACACAATGATCTTATTTCCAAATGGAATTATCGATCTGATCATCAAACATATATATATATATACACACACATCTCCTTATTTTCTATGTTTAGAAAATATACGTTATTAACACTGGAAAACATTTCCGTGGCTTAATTACGTATCACTATTCTTCCACATCTATCAGACTCAAACTATAAACTAACAAGAGAACAACTTCCTAATTACAAACTCCGAAGGCCGAAACCAACATCAGATCGATACTTAGGAAACCATTCAACTTATTAATCTCTAGTCAGTTTCTAATTTTGGTTTAACTCCATTTTGATTAACTATGTTCGATTAACTCCTTTCGATTAATTCGACTAGACCAACCATTTTCGATTAACTCTACTTAACTTGATTCGATTAACTAACTTGTCTTAACTAATTCAATTAACTAACTTATCTTAACAAATTTGATTAACTAACTTATCTTAACAAATTTGATTAACCCTTATTATGTCTCATCAATTTCCTTTTTATACTTCTGTTTAAATATATATTTCCTTTATAACTCTATTTATTTCCTAAATAAATATTCCTTTATTAATTCTATTTATTTATCAAATAATCCCTTTATAAATTCTATTTACTTTCTTAAATAAATATTCCTTTTATAAAATCCTTCGATTTTATAGATATTTTATTTTCAATATACTTTGAAAATTCCTTTTTTTTACATTCACGTATTCTTATGGTATTTAAATATACCAAATAATAATGATCAATATCATTCTAACACACATAATCAAAAACAGATTATATATCACATCATATATCACCATATATGAAAATAATAAAATAAATGTTGAGGAATCCAGGATTCCTCCAACCTGTTTCCCTGCATCACAGATGTTAAACAATATAAATAACATCGATTTCATTTCAATATGAAATATTCTGGTAAACAGAATCAATATTTGATTAACGATTTTTATATATATCGTTATCTATAATTTCAACCAATACATAAGCAATTCAACCAAACAGTTAACACACAACAATCAACAGATAATTATCAGTTCTAAGAATACATTATAAAAATATAAATGTTCAGAGTTTGTGAGTTTTACTCACATTGGACGATCATCGTTAATAACGATAACCATCGCTTGATTCAGACGGACATTTTATTTTGCAATAAATTTTAACGAGCTTCGATTCACTCCCTGTCAGTTCCATGTTGTAGTGTCTGTCCCTACGATCTCAACGGATCTGACCATTCAGTATTCTGATAATGTATGGATGAGATATGATTTATACAAGTTATTATACAAATATTTAAATTAAAACTTGATTTAAATGGTTTCTTTAGGCCTCACCAACCTTTCATCCTATCTCCTTTCACACCCGTTCAAAGCTTCAATCCCTTTCTTCCTGTTCGAATCAAACTCCAGACAAGTTCTTCATTCATGGCCACATTTTTCCAAGCCCCTTCCTCCTTCATTACTCAACCATTTTCAAAATCAAAAATTCCACTCATTTCCTCTTCTCAGAACCTTCCTCTCCCTTACCATTTGATCAATTCGAACAAACTTTGAACGCTCGATGTCAGCTCAAACTTACTGTTCACAGTAAGACGCCGGGCAACCTGTTCTCCCTCTAGATTCCATTAAACCACAACCCGTTCTCACTCAGCAACTCCTATTCCCGCACCCTACATCTCCATCACAATTTCGCCAAAACCCGACATCCCCATCTATGTTGCGTTCTCACTCAAAGGCCGTGACCTCCAGTAAATCAAGCGAACAAAAATTTGATAGAAAATTCCCAAAAACACAAGATAGATGCTAAAACACCCCATAAACTCAGAAACAATCTCAGATTCAAGTATTAACCCCTTAAATCCTCAAAACACTGAACCCTAGGACACGCCGCGAAGAAACCCAAACGTAGAACGGACGTCGAACTACATGAATGTGGCATAGGAAGGAAGCCCCGGTCCTGACGATCTCAAAGAACTCAATTTTGTGATTTAGAGAATTTATTTGAACTTTCTCTTGATTTTCTTATTCACGATTTTTCTGAGAGGATGGATATCTTCTTGCGTTTATAAGAAGTGAGGGCGAGGCTGAGAGGAAAGAAACGTGGCCTTGCATTTTATAATTTTAGATTTCTCATTTCTAGAACAAATGGACGAGCTTCTGTTTGATGTGTATATATATAGTTTAGAAACATTGGATCGAATATAGCCATATCATATTTGTGTAGTGGTAGGAAGTACACGTTGGAGCTCCAACGTAGGTGTACAGATACATTAAAATGTTGATTTGAGATTTCAGTTTCCGGTTTGATTTGATTATACATGAAACAATAAATCAGCTTCAACAGAACTTCGTGACGGGATCGATAGGATCGAAAACTTAAGGGTTAAGGACTTCATGTTTTTAATTGTTTTAAGTTATAAACGTTCATATGTCCTGCTGCATACAATTATATCCTTGTACAAGCACTGTAGACTGAAATAAATATACCGCTGTGATTAGCAATGTGTCATGATCTCAAAAATATAATAATACCGGTAGATTAACTCATATTCTGAAACCCCAAAATCGCTGATTAAGGATGCGAAATACTCCAAATAAAAAGTTGTTTATTTAATTAATTAAAAATTACAGTAAAATTCTAAAAATTAAATTATCACTACGTCTCAGAAGGACCTTGTCTAAATTCAAACCCGATATTCAAATATTTTTAAATAACCGTTATGGCCACGAACGAATATACCGCTGTTTTTCTGAATATTTGATTTGGACATAAATCAAAATCTACACGACGAAATCCCGATTTTTCTCTTCCACTAGAAAAATATACCTTACCAGCTCCGTACATTTCTTATTTCACAGAAATCCGATTTAAAAAAGACCTAATATATCCAGTTGAAGTTCAAATCGCCCAATAGCGAACTGCCGCGCCATTTCGAGCTCGATTATATTTATAATATAAATATACATTCAAACTTCATTTAAATTATATTTTCGTTAATATAATTCAACTCTGAACTGAATTATATATTATAAATTGTCCAGTTCACATTATATTGTGAATTTCACAAACTCTGATTATTTCAAAATTTAAATATATTATTTTAATTAAATATTCAATATTTTTTTATTAACGACCATTATATTCTCTGAATCACCATTTAAATAATTGAATAAATTAATTATTATATCGCTGAAAATACGGGTCGTTACATTCTTCCCCACTTTAAATAATTTCGTCCTCGAAATTGCTAAGGTAGAAAACAAACCCTATCAACCGGTTAAAACTTAGTTGTTCACTTCTTAACTTCAATCTCAACTGTACTAATTTAATTTTAATTAAAATATTAATTAATCCTTATCAACGAAAATTTTCAAAAATCCTGAAAATTTTCTAACACCTTAACTTTTCGAAAATTTTTGCCAGCACCTCCTTTGTACTGATCAATAGGTCAAACTCCAACTCGCCTCTCTGGGCCTTTTCCAACCCAAAAGAAAATCAAATAGCCAAGCGGCATGCCAATTCGGCTCATAAATCTCATGCTTATATCAAATATAAACTTGTACCTTTTTGTTGGGCATATCAACTCTATCACTTTCACCTGTTATCATTCTACATATGCCAACGTCATCTCAACCAATTTCCAATCAGTTTTAATCCACAAATCCAACCATTTTCTTATACCTAAGTCAAATTCAATTTCAAATCAAAGTTCCATTTTTGATTTTAAATTCTTAACTCATCAATCCAATACCATTTCAGATTCTATCTCACAATTCAAAATCTGATTCTACTTGATATATCGTATCCAATTCAATTTCCAGTTAATTGGTTTCAATTTAGTTCTAGCTCGGTTTCACAAATTTCTATTTTTATTTCAACAATCTTTTCTTGGGAGTTTTAAATAGCTTTTCTTTTCTCAAAAATCAAACTTTCCTTTTTAGGATTCAAAACAACTTGTTTGATCAAATCAATTCAAAAACAATAACCTTGGTAGTAATCTGTCACTTACAAACTCGTAAATGAACACCGATGATGCACCATCGGAATTTATTTCCTAGCGATCAAAGTAAGTTCAATACTATAACATTTTCAAAACCATTATTTAAACACCTTCATTTTGAAATCACTTTCAAAATATCCTTCACAATGCTTGTAAACAATTTAATATCTCCCAAGATCTTAAAATTTACATATATTTAATCCAAATCTGTTAACGAACCCTTATTCAAATTTCCAGGGTTCTAATTTCAATTCTGACTTTAATTTCAGATTTAATTCATCTCGTAACACTTATACGAATTCTGATTGGTTATTTACATAATCCGTTTCAATTATAATCTTATTTGATTATAATGACAACCAATGTATCCAATATATTATAATCATTTCAATATCAATTTCTGATATCAAAATATAATTTGGGTAAAATTATTTTATTTACCCTCTTTTCAAAACATACCATGACGGTTCATTGTATTCGAGAGTTTAGAAACTCCTACCGATACAGTGGATCAAACTGATCGACCAGAACTCATAAACAACTCAACCAATAAATCACCACAATATAAAACAATTTTTATATCAATAACAAATACGCTCACTTGTATATATACACTCAACTCAATCTAGGGTATTGCTAACCCTATCTCTACTGAGTCACGCCACAGAACCAAGGTAATAACTTAACCTTAAGCTCTGATACTAAATGTAGTGTCCTGAAATTCCGGTCCAATTTGAGCTGACCAAATAACGCAAGTCCAAACCCAATTGCACTGGAAAGCAGAAAACTAATGGAAAGAAAATAGAGGGTGAGGATAGATAAGATAGAAACTTAGAATAGTAGAAGAAGAAGATACAATATCAGAGTAACACGAATCTCACAGCGGAACGAACAACATATAATAGATAACATATCATTGAAATAAAATCAGTATATGTATACAATAATATTATCAGAGTACAACACTTACATTTACAACACAGCGGAAATAACTATAGCTATATAATCCTGAAGCCTCCAGCTCCAAGCTCTTCCCGTATATCTGTAAATCCTGACTACTTGACTTCCCATACAAAACTGGGCACCCAAGAGTTCAGGGAAAACAAAACAAAATAAACTTCGGGTCAGTCATGGGTCTGGTATGAGTAAAACAGTTTAAAACAGTTTGAGCCATTAAACGATATCTCATAAGACCACGTCGTATAACGGAACGGGTTTTCCCTTATGAGAATCCAAAATAATCTTTATATCAAAACTCATTGATATTGTAATAGTATCTATCAACCACAATATAATAATCATCTAGCAGAAATACTTTCATCTCACGTTCTACATATATAGTATACAATCAAAATCGCAAGCACGTATTGGATAATGGATTTCCAACTATGACAAGGTATGGAACCACCTTTCGCTTGTGTACCTCTAGAGAGGAATACACTGGGTTCAACAAGAACATCTTGCAACCCGGCCACACATGACCGACCACTCATTTCGCTTGAGTGTATCGAATGTATATCACCAACGGTTGGCATCAGCAACCGTTTCCCGAATGGGACAGCATCGACAATAGATTTTTAGAAGTAAATGAAACTCTAGATCAGGTGATTATACAACCTAATAGGTGCGACCTACATAGTCATGCTGCCTGCCCGACTTTTTTCATTTCACGGTTGTGAGGCTAGAGGCCATGCTTATCTCTGAAAGATCACACATTCATTCACTTTGAATGTCACTTCGTCATACCCACCAAATCACAAATTGATTTCCCCAAAAATACCATGAGTATACAGCTAAGAGAAACGAATTCCTTCTCCACCAAACGTAAATATGTTTGAAGAGATCAACTTACGCTATCTATTAGATATACTCTGTCAGACATTCTTCCATACAGGTCATCCTGGGACTGGACCAACCGAAGGCACTATTCAGTACAACCATCTTAGGCAATCTTTACCTAAGATTTATACAACAGCCCTTGCACTTTACTTCGTCTTCAATATATTTAGCCTACTTGAGTCGCAATGCTTATGCCAATACGGAGTGGTTCTTCGGATAATAATCCAACCGGTTTCTCCATATTAACAACGTTAAAATGGTCAAAACTTTGATATTTAGTGATTTAACTATCAAATGAAAACATGTCGGTGTACACACAACGATCTTATTTCCAAACGGAAGTATCAATCCAATCATCAAACATATATATATATATATCCCCATTTTCTATGTTTAGAAAATATACATTATTAACACTGGAAAACATTTCCATGGCTTAATTACGTATCACTATTCTTCCACATCTATTAGACTCTAACTATAAACTAACAAGAGAACAACTTCCTAAGTACAAACCCCGAAGGCCGAAACCAGCGTCAGATCGATACATAGGAAACCATTCAACTTATTAATCTTTAATCAGTTTCTACTTTTTGTTTAACTCCATTTTGATTAACTATGTTCGATTAACTCCTTTCGATTAATTCGACTAGACCAACCGTATTTGATTAACTCGACTTAACTTGATTCGATTAACTAACTTGTCTTAACTAGTTCGATTAACTAACTTATCATAACAAATTTGATTAACTAACTTATCTTGACAAATTTGATTAACCCTTATTATGTCTCATCAATTTCCTTTTTATACTTCTATTTAAATAAATATTTTCTTTATAACTCTATTTATTTCCTAAATAAATATTCCTTTATTAATTCTGTTTATTTAACAAATAAATATTCCTTTATAAATTCTATTTACTTTCTTAAATAAATATTCCTTTTATAAAATCGTTCGATTTTATAAATATTTTTTTTTCAATATACTTTGAAAATTCCTTTTTTTAACATTCACGTATTCTTATGGTATTTAAATATATCCAAAAATAATGATCAATATCATTCTAACACACATAATAAACAACATATTATATATCACATCATATATCACCATATACAAAAACAGTAAAATAAATGTTAAGGAATCCAGTTGGATTCCTCCAACCTGTTTCCCTGCATCACAGATGTTAAACAATATAAATAACGTCGATTTCATTTCAATATGAAATATTCTGCTAAACAGAATCAATATTTGATTAACGATTTATATATATATTGTTATCTATAATTTCAACCAATACATAAGCAATTCAACCAAACAGTTAACACACAGCAATCAACAGATAATTATCAGTTCTAAGAATACTATATAAAAATATAACTATTCAGAGTTGGTGAGTTTTACTCACATTGGACGATCATCGTTAATAACGATAACCATCGCTTGATTCAGACCGACAATTTATTTTGCAATAAATTGTAACGAGCTTTGATTCACTCCCCGTTAGTTCCATGTTGTAGTGTCCGTCCCTACGATCCCGACGGATCTGACCGTTCAGAATTCTGATAAAGTATGGATGAGATATGATTTATACAAGTTATTATACAAATATTTAAATTAAAACTTGATTTAAATGGTTTCTTTGGGCCTCACCAACCTTTCATCCCGTCTCCTTTCACACCCGTTCAAAGCTTCAATCCCTTTCTTCCTATTCGAACCAAACTCCAGACAAGTTCTTCATTCATGGCAGCATTTTTCCAACCCTCTTCCTCCTTCATTCCTCAACCATTTTCAAAATAAAAAACTCCACTCATTTCCTCTCCTCTCCCTTACCATCTGATCAATTCGAACAGACTTTGAACGCTCGACGTCAACTTAAACTTACTGTTCACAGTAAGACATCGGGCAACCTGTTCTTCCTCTAGATTCCATTAAACCATAAGCCGTTCTCACCCAGCAACTCATATGCCCGCACCCTACATCTCCATCACAATTTCGCCAAAACCCGACATCCCCCTCATTGTTGCGTTCTCGCTCAAAGGCCGAGACCTCCAATAAATCAAGCGACCAGTATTAACCCCTTAAATCCTCCAAACACTGAACCCTAGGACACGCCGTGAAGAAACCCCAACGCAGAACGGACGTCGAACTACATTAAAATGGTATAGGATGGAAACCCCGGTCCTGACGATCTCAAAGAACTCAACTTTGTGATTTAGAGAATTTATTTGAACTTTCTCTTGATTTTCTTATTCACAATTTTTCTGATAGGATGGATATCTTCTTGCGTTTATAAGAAGTGAGGGTGAGGCTGAGAGGAAAGGAACGTGGCCTTGCATTTTATAATTTTAGATTTCTCATTTGTAGAACAAATGGACGAGCTTCTATTTGATGTGTATATATATAGTTTAGAAATGTTGGATCGAATATAGCCATATCATATTTGTGTACAGGTAGGAAGTACACGTTGGAGCTCCAATGTAGGTGTGCAGATACATTAAAATGTTGATTTGAGATTTCAGTTACCGGTTTGAATTGATTATACATGAAACAATAAATCAACTTCAACAGCATTGCGTGACGGGATCGATAGGATCGAAAACTTAAGGGTTAAGGACTTCATGTTTTAATTGTTTTATGTTATAAACGTTCATATGTCCTGCTACGTACAATTATATCCATGTACGAGCACTGCAGACTGAAATAAATATACCGCTGTGATGAGCAATGTGTCATGATCTCAAAAATATAATAATACCGGTAGATTAACTCATATTGCGAAACCCCAAAATCGCTGATTAAGGATGCGAAATACTCCAAATTAAAAGTTGTTTATTTAATTAATTAAAAATTATAGTAAAATTCTAAAAATTAAATTATCACTACGTCTCAAAAGAACCTTGTCTAAATTCAAACCCGATATTTAAATATTTTTAAATAACCGTTATGGCCATGAACGAATATACTGCTGTTTTTCTGAATATTTGATTTGGACATAAATAAAAATCCACACAATGAAATCCCGATTTTTCTCTTCCACTAGAAAAATATACCTTACCAGCTCCGTACGTTTCGTTTCACAGAAATCCGATTTACAACGGACCCTGTATATCCAGTTGAAGTTCAAATCTCCCAATAGCGAACTACCGCGCCATTTCGAGCTCGATTATATTTATAATATAATTATACGTTCAAACTTCATTTAAATTATATTTTCGTTAATATAATCAACTCTAAACTGAATTATATATTATAAATTGTCCAGTTCACATTATATTGTGAATTTCACAAATTCTGATTTTTTCAAAATTTAAATATATTATTTTAATTAAATATTCAATATTTTTTATTAACGACCATTAAATTCTCTGAATCACTATTTAAATAATTGAATAAATTAATTATTATATCGCTGAAAATACATGTCATTACATTCTTCCCCACTTAAAATAATTTCGTCCTCGAAATTGCTAAGGTAGAAAACAAACCCTACCGACCGGTTAAAAGTTAGTTGTTCGCTTCTTAACTTCAATTTCAACTGTACCAATTTAATTTTAATTAAAATATTAATTAATCCTTATCAACGATAAATTTAAAAAATCCTAAAAATTTTCTAACACCTTAACTTTTCGAAATTTTTTGCCAGCACCTCCTTTGTACTGATCAATAGGTCAAACTCCAACTCGCCTCTCTAGGCCTTCTCCAACCCAAAAGAAAATCAAACAGCCAAGCGACATGCCAATTCGGCTCATAAATCTCATGCTTATATCAAATATAAACTTGTACCTTTTTGTTGGGCATATCAACTCTATCACTTTCACCTGTTATCAGTCTACATATGCCAACGTCATCTCAACCAATTTCCAATCAGTTTTTATCCACAAATCCAACCATTCGCTTATACCTAATTCGAATTCAATTTCAAATCAAAGTTCCATTTTCGATTTTTAAATTCTTAACTCATCAATCCAATACCATTTCAGATTCTATCTCACAATTCAAAATCTGATTCTACTTGATATATCGTATCCAATTCAATTTCCAGTTAATTGGTTTCAATTCAGTTCCAGCTCGGTTTCACAAATTTCTATTTTTATTTCAACAATCTTTTCTTGGGAGTTTTAAACAGCTTTTCTTTTCTCAAAAATCAAACTTTCCTTTTTAGGATTCAAAACAACTTGTTTGATCAAATCAATTCAAAAACAATAACCTTGGTAGTAATCCGTCACTTAGAAACTCGAAAATGAACACCGATGATGCACCATCGGAATTTATTTCCCAGCGATCAAAGTAAGTTCAATACTATAACATTTTCAAAACCATTCTTTAAACACCTTCCTTTTGAAATCACTTTCAAAATATCCTTCACAATGCTTGTAAACAATTTAATATCTCCCAAGATCTTAAAATTTATATATATTTAATCCAAATCTATTAACAAACCCTTATTCAAATTTCCAGGGTTCTAAATTCAATTCTGACTTTAATTTCAGATTTAATTCATCTCGTAACACTTATACGAATTCTGATTGGTTATTTACATAATCCATTTCAATTATAATCTTATTTGATTATAATGACAACCAATATATCCAATATATTATAATCATTTCAATATCAATTTTTGATATCAAAATATAATTTGGGTAAAATTATTTTATTTACCCTCTTTTCAAAACATACATGACGGTTCATCGTATTCGAGTGTTTAGAAACTCCTACCGATACAGTGGATCAAACTGACCGACCAGAACTCATAAACAACTCAACCAATAAATCACCACAATATAAAACAATTTTTATATCAATAACAAATAAGCACACTCGTATATATACACTCAACTCAATCTAGGGTATTGCTAACCCCATCACTACTGAGTCACGCCACAGAGCCAAGGTAATAACTTACCCTTAAGCTCTGATACCAACATTAGTGTCCTGAAATTCCGGTCCAATTTGAGCTGACCAAATAATGCAAGTCCAACCCCAATTGCACTGGAAAACAGAAAACTAATGGAAAGAAAATAGAGGGTGAAGATAGATAAGATAGAAACTTAGAATAGAAGAAGAAGATACAATATCAAAGTAACACGAATCTCACAGCGGAACGAACAACATATAATAGATAACATATCCTTGAAATAAAATCAGTATATGTATACAATAACATTATCAGAGTACAACACTTACATTTACAACACAGCGGAAATAACTATAGCTATATAATCCTGAAGCCTCCAGCTCCAAGCTCTTCCCGTATATCTGTAAATCCTGACTACTTGACTGCCCGTACAAAACTGGGCACCCAAGAGTTTAGGGAAAACAAAAAAAAGTAAACTCCGGGTCAGTCATGGGACTGGTATGAGTAAAACAGTTTAAAACAGTTTGAGCCATTAAACGATATCTCATAAGACCACACCGTATAACGGAACGGGTTTTCCCTTATGAGAATCCAAAATAATCTTTATATCAAAACTCATTGATATTACAATAGTGTCTATCAACCACAATATAATAATCATCTAGCAGAATCGCTTTCATCTCACGTTCTACATATATAGTATACAATCAAAACCGCAAGCACGTATTGGGTAATGGATTTCCAACTATGACAAGGTATGGAACCACCTTTCGCTAGTGTACCTCTAGAGAGGAATACACTGGGTTCAACAAGAACATCTTGCAACCCGGCCACACATGACCGACCACTCATTTCGCTTGAGTGTATCGAATGTATATCACCAACGGTTGGCATCAGCAACCGTTTCCCGAATGGGACAACATCGACAATAGATTTTTAGATGTAAATGAAACTCTAGATCAGGTGATTATACCCCATAATAGGTGCGACCAATATAGTCATGTTGCCTGCCCGACTTTTGTAATTTCCCGGTTGTGAGGATAGAGGCCACGCTTATCTCTGAAAGATCACACATTTATTCATTTTGAATGTCACATCATTATACTCGCCAAATCACAAATTGATTTCCCCAAAAATACCACGGGTATACAGCTAAGAGAAACGAATTCCTTCTCCACCAAACGTAAATATGTTTGAAGAGATCAACTTACGCTATCTATTAGATATACTCTGTCAGACATTCTTCCATACAGGCCATCCTGGGACTGGACCAACCGAAGGCACTATTCAGTACAACCATCTTAGGCAATCTTTACCTAAGATTTATACAACAGCCCTTGCACTTTACTTCGTCTTCAATATATTCGACGTACTTGATTCGCAACGCTTATGCCAATATGGAGTGGTTCTTCAGATAATAATCCAACCGGTTTCTCCATATTAACAACGTTAAAATGGTCAAAACTTTGATAGTCAGTGATTTAACTATCAAATGAAAACATGTTAGTGTACACACAACGATCTTATTTCCAAATTGAATTATCGATCCAATCATCAAACATATATATATATATATTCCCTCATTTTCTATGTTTAGAAAATATATGTTATTAACACTGGAAAACATTTTCATGGCTTAATTACGTATCACTATTCTTCCATATCTATTAGACTCTAACTATAAACTAACAAGAGAACAACTTCCTAAGTACAAACCCCGAAGGCCGAAACCAACATCAGATCGATACATAGGAAACCATTCAACTTATTAATCTTTAGTCAGTTTCTAATTTTTGTTTAACTCCATTTTGATTAACTATGTTCGATTAACTCCTTTCGATTAATTCGACTAGACCAACCATATTTGATTAACTCGACTTAACTTGATTCGATTAACTAACTTGTCTTAACTAGTTCGATTAACTAACTTATCTTAACAAATTTGATTAACCCTTATTATGTCTCATTAATTTCCTTTTTATACTTCTATTTAAATAAATATTTTCTTTATAACTCTATTTATTTCCTAAATAAATATTCCTTTATTAATACTATTTATTTAACAAATAAATATCCCTTTATAAATTCTATTTACTTTCTTAAATAAATATTCCTTTGGTAAAATCATTTGATTTTATAAATATTTTATTTTCAAAATACTTTGAAAATTCCTTTTTTTAACATTCACGTATTATTATGGTATTTAAATATACCATAAAATAATGATCAATATCATTCTAACACACATAATCAACAACATGTTATATATCACGTCATATATCACCATATATGAAAACAGTAAAATAAATGTTGAGGAATCCAGTTGGATTCCTCCAACCTGTTTCCCTGCATCACAGATGTTAAACAATATAAATAACGTCGATTTCATTTCAATATGAAATATTCTGCTAAACAGAATCAATATTTGATTAACGATTTATATATATATCGTTATCTATAATTTCAACCAATACATAAGCAATTCAACCAAACTGTTAACACACAGCAATCAACAGATAATTATCATTTCTAAGAATACGTTATAAAAATATAACTATTTAGAGTTGGTGAGTTTTACTCACATTGGACGATCATCGTTAATAATGATAACCATCACTTGATTCAGACCGACAATTTATTTTGCAATAAATTGTAACAGGCTTTGATTCACTCCCCGTCAGTTCCACGTTGTAGTGTCCGTCCCTACGATCCCAATGGATCTGACTGTTCAGAATTCTGATAACGTATGGATGAGATATTATTTATACAAGTTATTATAAAAATATTTAAATTAAAACTTGATTTAAATGGTTTGTTTGGGCCTCACCAACCTTTCATCCCATCTCCTTTCACACCCGTTCAAAGCTTCAATCCCTTTCTTCCTATTCGAACCAAACTCCAGACAAGTTCTTCATTCATGGCCGCTTTTTTCCAACCCTCTTCCTCCTTCATTACTCAACCATTTTCAAAATCAAAAACTCCACTCATTTCCTCTTCTCAAAACCTTCCTCTCCCTTACCATCTGATCAATTCGAACGGACTTTGAACGCTCGACGTCAGCTCAAACTTACTGTTCACAGTAAGACGTCGGACAACCTGTTCTCCCTCTAGATTCCATTAAACCATCACCCGTTCTCACCTAGCAACTCCTATTCCCACACCCTACATCTCCATCACAATTTCGCCAAAACCCGACATTACCATAATTGTTGCATTCTCGCTCAAAGGCCGTGACCTCCAGTAAATCAAGCGACCAAATATTTCATAGAAAATTCCGAAAAACACAAGATAGATGCTAAAACACCCCATAAACTCAGGAACAATCTCAGATTCAAGTATTAACCCCTTAAATCCTCCAAACACTGAACCCTAGGACACGCCGTGAAGAAACCCCAACGCAGAACGGACGTCGAACTACATTAAAATGGTATAGGATGGAAGCCCCTGTCGTGATGATCTCAAAGAACTCAACTTTGGGATTTAGAGAATTTATTTGAACTTTCTCTTGATTTTCTTGTTCACAATTTTTCTGAGAGGATGGATATCTTCTTGCGTTTATATGAAGTGAGGGTGAGGCTGAGAGGAAAGGAACGTGGCCTTGCATTTTATAATTTTAGATTTCTCATTTGTAGAGCAAATGGACGAGCTTCTGTTTGATGTGTATATATATAGTTTAGAAATGTTGGATCGAATATAGCCATATCATATTTGTGTACTGGTAGGTAGTACACGTTGGAGATTCAACGTAGGTGTGCAGATACCTTAAAATGTTGATTTGAGATTTCAGTTACCGGTTTGATTTGATTATACATGAAACAATAAATCAGCTTCAACAGCACTGCGTGACGGGATCGATAGGATCGAAAACTTAAGGGTTAAGGACTTCATGTTTTTAATTGTTTTAAGTTATAAACGTTCATATGTCCTGCTACATACAATTATATCCATGTACGAGCACTGCAGACTGAAATAAATATACCACTGTGATGAGCAATGTGTCATGATCTCAAAAATATAATAATACCGGTAGATTAACTCATATTGCGAAACCCCAAAATCGCTGATTAAGGATACGAAATATTCCAAATAAAAAGTTGTTTATATAATTAATTAAAAATTACATTAAAATTCTAAAAATTAAATTATCACTACGTCTCAAAAGAACCCTATCAAAATTCAAACCCGATATTCAAATATTTTTAAATAACCGTTATGGCCATGAACGAATATACCGCTGTTTTTCTGAATATTTGATTTGGACATAAATCAAAATCCACACAACGAAATCCCGATTTTTCTCTTCCACTAGAAAAGTATAACTTACCATCTCTGTACGTTTATTATTTCACAGAAATCCGATTTACAATGGACCCTGTATATCCAGTTGAAGTTCAAATCGCCCAATAGCGAACTGCCGCGCCATTTCGAGCTCGATTATATTTATAATATAATTATACGTTCAAACTTCATTGAAATTATAATTTCATTAATATAATTCAACTCTAAACTAAATTATATAATATAAATTGTCTTGTTCACATTATATTGTGAATTTCACAAATTCTGATTATTTCAAAATTTAAATATATTATTTAATTATTATTTTAATTAAATATTCAATATTTTTTATTAACGACCATTAAATTCTCTGAATCACTATTTAAATAATTGAATAAATTAATTATTATATCACTGAAAATACGGGTTGTTACAATTTGACCATCGGGTTACTACCACAATTCGATCCGAACCGGCTACAGTTGAAGCTGGTACTTCTACTCGAGCTATTGCAAATGCTCCAATACCAGCCACTACAACTAGTAATCAACCTTCTATCTCTGTGGTTGTTTCACATATGGATTTCTCGCGCCTTCTTGACATGTTGGATGGAACCAACGATGCCTTAGAAGCCCAAAGGCATGATAGCGTTCTTATGCAAGAGAACATGAAAGCTATGAGAAGAGAGATATACGAGCTTCATAGGTAGAGAGCACCCTCTTCGAATCATCATCTCGCTTCAAACCATTCATCTTCTTCGGATGAAAGACGTCCGCGCCAAAGGAGGCCGTATAAGAGACCGAAAACCTTGAAGAAATGACATTTGGATACTTGGGATCTCGAGAAGATGAAGCTCGCATGTTGGGACCTGATGACCCAAGCATGAGAGAACCAATGTTGTTTCCAATGCGGGGATCTCATATCCTTCCCAAGGATCCCAACATTTTAACCATACTTAGGGACAACTCTTTCAGCCCACCCGTCCTGTGAACGACCGAGACTATAGGGGGAAAGGAAATTCAGCTGCTGTCAGGAACTAAAGAACATCACCCGATGTAGAGACTGGACATATTAGGAGAACTAGAAGTGCGGATCCTGAACACTCGTTAACCAATGTTGAAGTAGAGGCAATGGTATGTCAGATTATGGCTGATAGTCGACATTACACAAATGGGGATTGGGGTATCGATCGTAGCCACACCCCTTCCAGTGATGATATTCTTGATTTGCAATTCATAGACGTTTCAACCTACCTACAATGGATTGATATGAAGGGAGAACCGATCTGAGACCGCATTTAATGAGGTATTCATGGTACGTGAATGCCAGCAGCTCCTGACGCCGTAAAATGTAAGGCTTTCCCGATATACCTTGAAGATGTTGCATTGATGTGGTTAACTCGACTTCCTCCTCGATAAATCTCCACCATTAAAGAGCTAAGTGAAAGTTTTATGAACCAGTTCCAACTCCATGCCCGAAAATTTAAAAGTGTCATTGAGTTGTCTGCAATCAATCAGGCAGCCGGGGAAACCCTAAAGTTGCATTTGGACCGCTTTAATTTGGCAGTCCCCGAAGGGAGTGACTCACATGAGCAAACTATTCTGATGGCATTAATAGATGGAGTGGATAAGGACACTAAGTTCGGAGGATACTTGGCTGGGAAGCCGCCATTAACTAGGGAGTTATTCTACGAAAAGGCAAATATTCGTCTTCGACGAGAAGAAATATATGCCAAAAGAAAGAGAAAGTATGAGGGATCTCCTAGGGAGGACATTCAGAGCAATGTCGCTATCAGGTAGTCCGGAGATAGTGCAGGGAAAGTCGAAATAAATTTCGGTAACAAAAGTGGAGGAAATGGTAGCCAGGGTGGAAACAATGGTAAAAGAAATCGGAATCCGGGGAAAAATTCCAAGAATAGACCTCAATTTCAAACTTTCAAGAATTACATGCCATTGAGTGACACTTTGGAGAACATCTATCTAGATACTTATAATGTTGTACAGTATAAGAAACCTCCACCCAGGGACTCCACCGAGAAGGAAGGCGAAACTGGGAAATTATGTCGGTTTCATGAAACCCATGGTCACTCTATGAATGAGTGTCGTCATCTGAGGGATGTTGTCGAAAAACCGCTTCGTGCAGGAAAACTGGATGAATACAAATTCACCCCAAGGGACGGGGGCATGGAGGACAGGCTCCAAATCAGAATCAACCCGCTTCCAAACCCGCCACTCAACAAAAGGGAAAAGGTATAGTCATTAATACTATAATTGGGGGACCACATCCGGTTGTATTTAGCAACAAGACAATGGAACAATATGTTAATGCAGCCAAACATCCAAAAATTGGAGAATGTAGCAATCTTGAAGAGGCCACACCAATAAAACGGCAAAAGACAACAACATATGATGTGATCTTCCGAGATACCGAGTGTTAGGGTCGAAGCGCCTAGCACCAATCCATCGGTGATAACTACAATTATCGGACCAACATTAATTAAGAAAGTCCTGGTGGATAGCGGAAGTAATGTAAACATCTTGTTTAAAAAGGCTTTTGATCAAATGAAGTTAGAAATAAAAGATTTGAAGTCGTATGGAGGTTGGATACGCGGCTTTAACGGATCATCAACAACTCCAATTGGTATGGTGGAGTTGTCCGTAGAAAATGGAGAGGGAGATCATCGAAGATTAAGGATCCTCCCATTCGTAATCATGGATATTGATTCACCTTACAATACCTTCGTAGGCCGACCAGCCTTGGCAGAATTTAGGGCCTACATTGCACCCTGGTGCCTGTTAATGAAGTTCCCAACCGATGTCGGCGTAGGAATGGTTTGCGGAGACTAGGTTACTGGAAGAGCTTGTCACATGGCGGAGTTAAAAATGTTGTGCAATGGAAAAGATGCAGAGTCCAAGAGCGCTTCCACTCCCGCTGGGGAGGGTTCAACATAGCAGCTAAAGAAAATATCGCCAAAGGAATTGCTTGATGACCTGCCTAAAGATATCAATCCTAGAGAGGACAAAGTACCAGGAAGGCGATGCCTAATGAAGCAACCATAGATATTTTGATCGATAACGACGACCCGACAAAGGTCTTGAAGATCGGATCTCACTTGGATTCTTTCCGGACGAAAGAAGTAACAGACTTTCTAAAAGAAACCTAGATATGTTTGCCCGGACCCACGTTGACAAGTCTAAGATTTCTCCCTCAATTATGAGCCATTCACTAAGCATAAATCCAAAGCATCCTCCTGCGAAACAGAAAAGGTGAATGTCGGGCCTGGAGAGGTTAGCCACCTTGAAAGAGGAAGTGAAGAAGTTAAGAGATAACGGGTTCATCAGAGACTCGACATATCCCGACTGGATATCAAAACCCGTCTTGGTAAAGAAATCCAATGGGAAGTGGTGAACGTGTATTGACTTCTCTGATCTAAACAAGGACTGCTCGAAAGACACCTTTGCGCTCTCTAGAATTGACCAATTGGTAGACTCAACGGTAGGGCGTGAACTTCTCTATTTCGTGGTTGCATATTCAGGATATTACCAGATTCCCATGTATGTACCGGATTAGGAGCATACAAGTTTTATTATGGACTTGAGTTTGTACTGCTATGTGGTGATGCCTTCGGATTGAAGAATGCCGGAGCCACTTATCAGCGCTTAGTGAATTGGATGTTTTACAAACAAATTGGGAAGACAATAGAAGTATATGTGGATTATATGCTTGTAAAGTCGAAGCGATCATCTGACCATACAGCGGACTTAGTAGAAATGTTCGGTATTCTTCGAAGATATGGAATGAAGCTTAATCCTCTGAAATGCTAATTTGGAATCGCATCTGGAAAGTTTCTGGGCTTCGTAGTCAGTTCCCGTGGAATTGAGGTCAATCCCAACCAAATTGCGGCCATCAGGAATGTTGAGAAACCGCGAAAAATTAAAGATGTCTAGAGTTCAGCGGGAAAGATCGCAGCATTGAGTAGATTTATTTTTAAATCCATAGACAAGTGTGTTCCTTTTTTCGATCTAATAAAACGTGGGAAACATAATTTTGAATGGACTCCAGATTGTGTAGGGCTTTTTAGAATGTGTTGTGCTTCCTAGAAAAACCTCCGATACTATTTAAACCAGTAGATCATGAAGATTTATTCGTATATTTGGCAGTATCATCCTATGTCATTAGTTCGGCTCTAGTTCGCAAGGAAGATAAGTTTCAGAGGCCAGTATGTTATGTGAGCAAAAATTTGGTGGCAGCAGAGCGCAATTATCCGAGGATAGAGAAGCTTGCTTATAGCCTACTAATTGCTTCCAGAAAGCTCCGCCATTATTTCCAAGCTCATCCGATTGTCATATATACTAATCAACCGCTTCGACAGGTTTTTCTACGACTCGGGGCATCCGGCGTTTGGTTAAGTGGAATATTGAGTTAAGCCAGTTCAACTTGAACTTCCAGCCCAGAAGATCAATACAGGAGCAAGCATTGGCTAACTTCATCGTTGAATTCACAAAGAGGATGTATTAAATGAGGAGGTTGGCCCCTTAGATTAGAGGTTAGAAATTAGACCCTAGAAACTATATACATATGGGGATAAGAATGATCGACAATCCAGTGCCGGAGTTGTTTTGATAACTCATGAAGGACGATCGATTTATTATGCTCTGCGATTAGAATTCTCTGCAACTAACAATGATTCCGAATACAAGGCCCTGATTACTGGCTTGAAACTTGCTAAGGAATTGGGTGTAACAACATTGACTATTTTCTATGATTTAAAGATTGTCATTTGCCAGGTTCAGAAGGAGTTACAGGCTAAAGGATCCCGACTCGTCGATTACTTGAAAAGGATAGAAGGCTTGTTAGACAACTTAGAGCATTATAGCATAACTCACATTCCATGGACACAAAATTAGAAAGCAAATAGACTAGCTAAGTTGGAAAGCTCTGACAATATGAAGACGGAAATGGTCCCGATTGAGGTACTAGAATCCCCAAGCATCGACCAGATGGAAGTCGATCCATTGCTGGAAACCGCGCCGGAAAGAGAATCATGGATTACACCAATAACGAACTTTTTGTAATACAGAACACTTACAGCAAAGAAGAATGAGAGATGGTCGTGGTTCGTAAAGACGCAAGATATGTCATGCAAGATGAAGTTCTTTTTCGTCAGGGATTTTCAATGCCATTGCTTCGACATATAGTACACAACGACATCAAGCGTGTACTAAGAGAAGTGCATGAGAGTGAGTGTGGAGATCATACCGGGGTTCAAACACTGGCAAAGAAAATATTGCGATATGGCTACTTCTGGACAACCATAAACCGAGAAGCAGTTGATTATTCACGACACTTCGACAGGTGCCAGAAATTCGCAAAGATTCCCAGAGCACCTCACAGTCAACTTAAAATGATGTTGAGCCCGTGGCCATTTGCTATGTGGGGGATAGACATTATTGGAAGTCTACCGATAGCCAAAGGTAGAGCAAAATATGTAATTGTGGCCGTAGATTATCTTACTAAATGGCCAAAGGCTGAGCCATTAACTATGATCGCGACAAAGAAGTGATTAATTTTATGGTCAAGAACATCATTTGTCGATTTGGGTTTCCCAAAACCATCATAACTGATAATGGAACCTAGTTTGATAGCACTGAGTTCAAAGATTTCTTCCATAAATACAAGATTGATAAGAGATACACCGTAGTGGCTCACCCGCAATCAAATGGACAAGTCGAAGCAATAAAAAAAATTCATTAAGCCCATCTTGAGAAAGCAATTGGAACATGCAAAAGCCCTATGGGTCGACGAGTTACCATTAGCATTATGGGCTTACCAAATGACTTACAAGACATTAATGGGTCATTCCCCCATCTCACTTTCTTTCGGATCAGAAGCGGTCATTCCAATGGAGTTGAAAGTTCCCTCTCACAGGACAACGTACTACGATCCGATGACGAACAGAGCGCTTCTTCTTGAATCCTTAGATATGGTTGAGGAAAAGAGAGATGAAGCAAACTTACGAGCCAAGAGTCACAGGCACCAAGTTGCGTGATATTACAACAAGAAGGTTCGACCCCGCACCTTTAAACCTGGAGAGCTAGTGCTGAAACGTATCTTCCCGCCCCTTGTACATTTGGATCCAAAATGGGAAGTACCATACACCATTTAACGGAAACTTGAAACGGGAGCTTTCAAGTTAACGACTGTAGATGGTGAGGAAGTACCTAGAGCATGGAATGCCCAACACTTGCGATAACACATGACTTAAGATTGTACTGTTTCTTTTGCGAATTCCCAGCACTTACGGTAATACTTGACTTAAGATTGTACTGTTTCTTTTGTTTTATAAAATATGTAAAAGGCACGACTTGCCTAAAAAAGTCTAGTCAATATAAAACAAAAAATTATAAAGTTGACCTAGGCTATGATTTGGCCGAACCACTATAAATGTCGCGTGTCATTTATTTTTCCAAATTTTATCTCTTTATATCCTACGATTGTTTTGCTTTAGGTATGAAAAATTAAACTTGAATTGAAAACTGGGAACAAATATAACACTCGAACCAGTGAGACTCCGCTTTAAGAAATTGGGTGTAGAAAGAAAACCGGAGCTAATGAGACCACCATTTGCATAATAGAGTGTAAAGGAGTGGAAGACAACGTCCGAAACTCTAAATCTCATGAATCGAGGGAGAGTATAGAGGATGGGAAGATGATGTCCCCAAGGCGTGATGGTGCACCACATTAAAGACCGCCTTGAACACACTCTAACCTAGTCATACGACAGGAGAGTATAAAGGTGCTAAGAACATGTGCCAATGAAAAAGGATCCTTACCCCCACCAAAGGATTAGGGGACAATTTAATGATAATCCTAATCAATCCCGAACAAGCCCTGACCATGCATTTTATTCAAGATTGATTGGGGGCATACACATACACATCATAGGAAAACAAGCTACTTTATTTACATAAGTGCAGGTTTATAAAAGGAAACTAATCAAAAGATGTGAAGGCCTCACTCGCTACAACAACAATAGACAAGTGGAAAACAAAATGGAAAAGACTGAACTACGTTTTATTTGAGCTTTGGGGATATTTTGAACTTTTTGGAAGATTTGAGCCTAGCTTTCTCCTCTCGCTCAACATCGGTTAGGATATGTTTCTTTCTACCTTTATCAACTGGATGCACATTTGGATCAGTTGGGGACATCTGAGTTAAACTCCCAGTTATTGATTGGGTAGAGAGCTTGACAACTAATCCTGACTGAGGAGCAATGGCTTGAAGAGGATTAACATTATGGGGCTCTTCCTTTTCGACCTTGACTTTTAAAAGTACATCTTTCTTTGCCTTCATCTCAGCCAAAGTCATGTCATCGGCTTCCCCCGAGCCTCCAGCCACCACGACATCGTCATCTTCCTCGTTTCCATCATTGTCGTCATCATCTTTCAAAGTGTCTATCAATTCCTCGTACTTGGGAGTCTCAGTGCTAGAAAGCGTGAGAGCTTTGTCAGTAACTTCTTCTTTATTATCCTCAGTCTTCCCTGCAGACTTTAAGTCGGTGGCTTATCCCTTTTTCTCCTGAGTCTTCTAAGCATACTTTGTATCATTGATTTCTTATTGTTATTCATCAGTCTTATCGGTTGGCTATACACCTACAGGACGAGAAGTAACAGTTATTAGCTCAGGAACAAAGGGGGTTCTTTAATTGTTTGCCCAATGATAGGATGGAAAGTTGAGATAGGCTTAAAAAATTGAGGCGAAAAGGTGGAAATACCTTCTAATGACTTTTCAAAATGGGAAACAGGTGTTTCCAATGTTGTGGGAGACAGAAGAGATGCTTTAGGAAGTCCTGGATTCTCAGGGTCGTACCATTCTAATTCGGTAGCCCCGATGGCAACAGATGAAGAGCCAATTTTGATAGTTTGTTTTCCCTTAAGGTGGCGCATCTCATCCTCCATAGTAGTGGCAATATGTTTATGCCCTTCAGCTAAGCTTATCGGCTCCTCAACCTTTATATATTTATCCACGAGTTTTCCTTCATCAACGGAGTCCATCTTGAGCTCTTTCTTCTCCCATTCAACAACTTGATCCCACACATAAACCAGAGTTATTGGGTAGTCTTTGATCCAAGATATGTCCCGATAGCGGGTCACCTGAGCAAAAAACTGTATCATGAGCTCACTATAGTCATCCAATTCTTTTTGGGCTTCATAGAGTTATGCATTGGCATCCTCGGCAGATTTAATGGCAATGTTTGCATTCCCTTTGGCTAGGACTGCCCTCGGTTCGATTTCCATTAGCTTGGCTTCCATCTCAGCATTCTTCTTCGCTAACTCTGCCTTCTCTTGCTCCAGACGAGAACTAGCTGACTTTGCCTTAGCACTTTCAGATTTAGCATCCTTGGCTTGTTTCTTCAAATCCAAGTGTTCCTGGCTGTGAGCTTCCAGTTCAGTATGATAAGGCTTTTGAAGCTCTTCGTGTTATTTCTTGTAGTTGTCAACATTGCGTTATGTGAGAGCAAATTGAGCTTGTGCATCCTCCTCTTCTTTTTCTGTCTCTTTCAGGATTCCGTCATCATACTTGGCCATTTCCTTTATATTTTTTACATCAATAATTAAGTCTCAAATGACTTTGGAAAGATTGCACGAGTATTTGAACATCTCCTTATATTGCTTATCCGCTATGTTTATTTTAGCCTTGACTCCATCCACCCAATTCGAAGGCACTAGCTCAAGGGTAGGAACGAAAAGCATATTATTAAAGTGATGATCGGAAAATTGTTTCGTCAGAAGTTTCAGTTTTGCTTTATTCTCGAAATCGATTATCACAGGCTTAGCTATTGATAGATCGACTTCCCGTCGCTTAGCAGATACAAGGGTCGTTTTACCTTTCTATTTCCCTTTCTCAGAAGTTTTGGTTTTGTCTTGTGGGTCGGGATGTTTTAGTGGTAGGCTTTCCTGACGATATTTTTCCTTTGGAGGAGTCGGAACCTTGGGTTGTGCTTTATCCCCTTCACGACGATCATGATGGATCTTATGCTTACCAGGGTCTGACCGACAGGGAGAACAGGTGCGCGAAGAATAAGGACAGTTAGAACCATAGTGTCTCCTACTATCTCTCCCGCGACTATTATCCCGATTATGTTCCATATCAGAGTCAAATCTGCGCATGCTTGAATGAATATTTCTGAGAGAGTAGCTGTAGCGCATCATTTGTCCTACAAAATAGCACAAGTAAATATTAAAATCAGGATTAATATGGTACACGAATGTTGTGACATGCAGTGCAAGTTTTTTGTGCATATCCTAAGTGATCCCCCAAAAGAATGTAGTCTAAAGCTAGGACTATTTGTGTAGTCTCCCTAGCTTTTACAGGAGTAACATCTTCCTCAGAAGTGGGAAAGAAAGAATCAGTTCCAAAATATTCCGAATTGTAAATGGCATCGAGCAGGAGAAGCCTTCCCAAACCTTGTATATGGATTCGTCGATATGAGAGTCATTGACTTGAGATTTGGCTATCGGTGGCGTCTTGGGAGAAGTATGTCCTTCAGGAGTAGTAGCGCCCTCAGGAGTAACATACAGAGGCCTATCTCTGGCAGGTTTGTTCAATAATACATCGTCCTGAATTAGCATAAAAAAGGGCTCTTTCGGAGTGCAGTTGGAACCTCCCCCTCTGTTATTTCTTTATCTTTTGTACGCAATTCTTGGCTGGAGCCTATGGGTTTCTGACCCTTCGAACTCTCTCCCTTCTCAACTAAAATTGTAGTTGGTCCCTAAACTGGGGGTATGTATCTGTAGGGTTTTCCTCCATGGCCAAGGCCTCGTCTTATATCTAATAAGTGGTGTCGATGCAAGTTCTCCTCGACACATTTTCTAATCCTAAGGAAATCAAAATTGCTTTTCTTAAGACGAACCAAGTGGTCTTCATATATCTCACCCTCCTCTTTTTTGGGACTGGGAACTGCCAGAATGAAAAGAAATATTAGCGAAACAGTTCGAGTAGCTAAAACAGACGTTCAAGAATCTGGAACTTACTCGACTGAAGCCACCTTCTTGCACATCCATCTTGGAGTTTGATATAAAACTATTCAGGCCTAATGTTACCCAAGCTGTTAAGCCCATCGGTCAGAACTTTTCTATCTGGTATGGATTCAAAGAAAATGAGAGATGGAGTTCCTTTCAAATGATGCTTGAAATGGAAGAAGAAATTCGTATCTTTGAAAAAGAGCTTGGTGCCCAGAATTTCCATGTATGCAACACACAAAGTATATACAAAAGCATAGGCATTGGGATGAAGTTTCATCGGAGCTAAGCGTAATCGTCTTAGAAACTCGATGACGATTGGCTGAAATGGAGCAATAGAACCTATTGAGCACATTACTTTGCTGATAACCATATAACCTTCAGGAGCGATATGAGGTATATCCCTTTTTTTGCCGCTTTGACATCATCCCATGGGGTCCTGTGCTTTGGGCATACTCTTCTAAGTTTTATTTCGTCGAGTGTGGAAGCTACAGAATCGCTTGGATTTTCCAATCTGACGGCATTCTCAAACTCATCAGGAGCTCGATCGTCTCCAATTCCTCCTTCCTCTTCTTCGTCCAAAGACACTGCACTCTTAGATGATGTTGCCTCTTCATGAATATTTACTTCAAAATCTGAACCTGGATTTGAAAAGTCTGACTCTGAAGGGAGCACATCAGGATTGTAATAGCTGGTGGACCCTGGAGTTGTACTCTTCTCGGACAATCTCGCCGAGTGTTTACCAGACGTATCTTCTGTATTGATGGATAAATATTAAGAATTAGAGTGTAGTTATCCGTGACTCCCATGTGTGCAAGTGCTAGTATGTGTCAATGAGTGCAGTACTGAAAAGAGAAAGCATGAAGTAAAGAGAAAAACATGTAGTTAGTTAGCTTATGTCTTCAAGTTATATGGTAAATCAGTCCAGAGCGATAAGTTTGAAGGCTCTATCCTAACTGGCCATTCATTTGTTCGAGTTACAGTTATTTTCCATTAAAGTGTGTATTGGTACATTTGGTAAATTCACGATTGTTATGACGGTTGAAGTCATAAGTTGGATCAACTTGAGGAATAAACGTGACTAAGTGTTCATATAATGGCTCGCACATAGCAGGAACGGGTCACCAATAAATATTAGCTCGTGATATGGTAAAAATACATAATTAAAGTTCAGCTAGTGACTAGGGCCCGGAATATATGATAGGATCGGCTCGCATAGTCACGATCAGCTCACGCTCCACGCCTCAATCGCAATTTCACTTATAAGAGCTGGTTTGTGACCACATACAGTTCACAAAGTGGGATCAACCCGTGATTGGCGTTGGCTCGCTTAAGAGAACGACCCATGCATTGAGGTTCAGCTCACATCCAGGAATCCATTCTTGAACTAGCTCCAGTTCGCATCCATGAACTGGCTTATGGCCATGCACAGTTCAAATATCAGAAAAAATTCAAGACCAATTATTGATTCAAGTATAAAGGTCGGCTCCTGTGTGTATTTTGGCTCGTATACAGGGTTGGTTCGTGCTCAAAAGATGAAAAGGAATTGCTTTCGCTTATCAAATTTTCAATAGGAAAGGATCTGCACTACATGGGGCTCGTGATGATGGGTCAACTCGCAAGCCTCTCTCGTGATAAACGCCAGGATCGGATCCCCAGTCATCACCACGATCTGCTTCCGCATAAACATATCTCTTCTTTGAATCTCCATCTTTTCCTCCTCCAATCCATTTGACTCGCTCCGCTGGAGTTCATCCTCTTTCTGAATCCTCGCCTAACATAACACGAGCCAGCCTCATACACAAAAGCGAGTATGAGTGCTCCGTTCCCACTTTCATTTCTTACAAAGCATCATCTTCCCCCATAAATTTATTTACATATCTAAGAATGCTCATCCCGATGCTCATCTCGATTACATCGCTAGAGCGTGACCAAGGTCACCACCGTTGGCGATGATACCAAGAATGAGCGCGATGGAGCAGTCGATGAAAATTAGAAAGGAAATCACGCACTATTTGTTGGTGGTTCAGATTAGAAACAATAATTAAAATGGAACGGATTATAATTTATGATTACCTATTTGATTTGGATTAGAATTCTGGTCGAGTTAGGGGAAGTGAGAATTAAGGTTTCGAATTAGGAAAAGTAAAATTATGGCTGTAAAAAGTGAATAAGGAAGGGGGATTGAAATGCCTTCCGCCATAGGCTATTACCCTTCCTTTGAGGTCAGTGAATAATTCGAATTTTTCGCCAAGAAGATAATGACGCCAAGACTTAAGCGCGAAGATAATAGCGGCCAACTCTAGGTCATGTGTAGGGTAATTTCTTTCATGCACTCTCAACTGCCTTCCGCCATAGGCTATTACCCTTCCCTCTTGCATTAAGACTGCGCCTAGTCATGTCCCACAAGCGTCGGTATAAACTTGAAATGGCTTACTCCAATCTGGCAACACTAAGACAGGGACTGTGGTCAAAGCTCTCTTTAAACGTTGGAACGCATCATCACAATCTACGTCCCACATGAAAACTAAGTTCTTCTTCATCAAGCGTGTTAATGGAGCTGATATTTTTGCGAAGTCTTTGTTAAATTTCCTATAGTAGCCAGCCAACCCTAAGAAACTCCTCACCTCGGTCGCATTTTTAGGAACCTTCCAATCTTGGATGGCCACTATCTTCGCGGGATCCACTGCTATCCCTTCTTTGGAAACCACGTACCCTAAGAATCGCACTTCTTTCCTCCAAAAGTGACATTTAGAAAATTTTGCTTTAAGGCTATGCGCTCGAAGAGTCTCCAACACTTCCCTAAGATGTAGGGCATGCTCTTCTTCGCTTTTAGAAAAATCAAGATGTCGTCCACAAAGACTACCACGAACTTATTAAGGTACTCCCTAAACACCCTACTCATCAAATCAACAAAGTATGCGGGAGCGTTTGTCAAACCGAAGGGCATCACCAGCCACTCGAAGAAACCGTCTGGAGTCCTAAAGGCAATCTTATCTATGTTATCCTCAGCCACTCTCAACTGATGGAAACCAATGGCTAAGTCCAACTGCGAAAACACTGAGGCGCCAACTAACTGATCGAAAAGATCTTCAATCCTCGGCAGTGTGTGTCTATTCTTCTTAGTAAGCTTATTAAGTTCTCTATAGTCCACACAAAGTCTAAGGGACCCATCCGCCTTCGTGGCAAATACTACTGGAGCACCCCACTCCGATATACTACGTCTGATGAACCCCTTCTCAAGCAATTCTTTCACTTGCCTACTGAGTTCTCTTCTCTCTCTTGGAGCCATGTGGCGCACTGGCAATGCAACTGGCTTTGCATTGTCCACTAGATATATTCGAAAGTCTATCTCACGTTTTGGGGATAAACCTCTCACCTCATCGAAGACATCAGTATATTCACGAACAATGGGAACAGAATGTAAATCATCATTGGATGCGTCAAGGGATTCTAGGTAACTAAGCATTACTGGACCTCTAGGGTCATAAGAAATATCAAGGGTCTTTCCCGAACGAGTCAACAATCTAACTACCCTTCTTTCACAATCTAGGATGGCCCCATATCTAGTTAGCCAATCCATACCTAGAATTAAACCGTAGCCTATGAAGCCAAGAACAAAAGCGTTGCACTCAAACTCAACGCCCAAAATAAAAATCTCAAATCCCGACAAATCATAGAAAGATGAGCCGAACCACCAGTAGGATTTGAGACTACTAAGGGATCAGTAACAAGACTAGTATCTAGGTGCAAAGTTTCAACTAATGATGTAGAAATAAACGAATGCGATGCGCCAGAATCGAATAAAGTACGGATAGGATGATCAAACAGAAAAACTAAACTTTCAACGGAAATTGCTCTACCTCGTTCTTGCAGCAATGGGACCATGAGAGCCTGAACTTGTCCCCTTGCCTGCCCGGGTGCCATAAGAGCTTGCACCTGTCCTCCCAAGGTAGACCCTGCCCTCTGCCCTTTCTTTGGGCAGTCCTTAATAAGATGTCCCGCCTCGCCACAGTGGAAAAAACCAGTCTTCTTTTTCTTCCTACAATCTTTTCTTAGATGGTCGGGTGTCCCACAATTAAAGCATTTCTTCTTCCCCTTAGCATTGTTGCCTTTGCCACCTTTCTTGTTATGTTGTTGCTGTTGCGGCTTCTTTTGATCCCCTTTCTTCTCGGGTGCCTTATTTGCATTGGCGCCCTTCTCCTCTTTATGCATGAGTGCCATGTCAACTAACCTCTCAAAGGTAGCCCCCATGGGAATGTGGGTCATAGCTAACCCATGAAGCGGCTCGTTTAAACCCTTAACAAATCTTAGAGCCTTCTTTTCTAGAGTGTTCACCAAGTCTAAGCCAAACCTTTCCAATTGGTTGAATTTGTTAACGTACTCTTTCACCGATAGATTCCCTTGCTTCAGCGCCAAAAACCTTTCCATGTATAGATTCTCTTCAGCCTGTAAGAGAAACTTCGCCTCAAACCTTTGCCTAAAATCTAGCCATGTATCAACGGGACATCCCCCATTAGTGACCTCCCATCAAAACGAGGCCTCATCCTTCATTAGCCAGACAGCTAGCTGGACTTTTCTTCCATCATCCACTTCAAAGATTCCAAACAATTCTTCCACCTCCTTTAGCCAGTTATGAGCTTTCGCATACCCTCTGATTTGATTTAAAGGGCCGACCTGATGGATCGCCTGCTCTTGGCCTAAACGTGCCACAACTTACTCAAGAACAGGCCCTGTTATTAGCTCTTGACAATTCAAACTCCTATAATCCAACTCAGAAAGAGTAAAAAAATTACCCGAGAAATCACTCGCAATATACTTTGAAGTTTGAAATCAACAAGCATAGCGGAAATAGTTGAAAACTTGATTTCGTATCTATACTCTTCCCAGAAATCGGTGGGATACAGTTTCGTGAAATGACACGACAATACAGACATGACCGTTAGCGTTTACCGATTCAAAAATGGCTAGGTAAACTATTTCAAAGCATGTCTCATCCGTGATAAAATATACTTCGAGGGGGTAAAATGTTGGCTTGCTTTGTGATCAAGCCACACGAAACTTGAATATTCAAGATTTAGTAAGGAGAAGGTTCGGCTCGCAGTATGTAGTCAGAAGTCACTGGGTCGTGGTACTCGGCTCGTGACCATGAACCTGTGCACAACGAGACCAAAAGAGACCAAAACAATGGAGAGGGCAGAGCAATAGGTCGGTTCATGGGGGTGCGACCCGACCCCATCTTTAGGAGGCTGAAACGAAGACATGATTCACCCACGATCTCCACTACCCGAAAAGCACGGATCCTCTGCCACATGTCACGAACTGCCTCAGTAACTGCCTCTCCACTCACTCATGAACCGCTCCGAGATTTCCGGTTTGAGCTCCACGTCATCCCACAACCCACCTGTAGAATTCGCCTATATATAACCCAAGACTTGCCTTTTTTGGGATTGTTTACACCAAAAATGGTCTAAACACCCAAGGTACTAAAATGTACTTAACCAATTCGGTAAGAAATAAGTGGAACCGTTTTTAATCAGTAATTGAAAGTAAAAAATGCGAGTAAATTAAAGTAGAGACAAAATTTAGAGTGGTTCAGCCGTTAACGAGGCCTACGTCCACTATGAAGGTGTTTTCCTGTCTTATAATGAGGATTACAAGATACGTCAACTCTCTCTTTTCATACATCTCTATATCCACTCAGTATACCCTTGTTTACATATTTCAATCCAAGGAATTATACAAGAGAATGGTAGAATTTGAGGAGAAGAAGGATGGATGAATGATTGAGAAGGAGGATGTCTTTGTTTTCCTTCACTACAAGATTGTACTTGATCCCATGGCCGAATCTGTACTTGAGGATGGAATTTAGCAGCACTTCGTGGTTTCCAAGATCGGATCCCCCTTATGTTGGTACTCATGGCATATTTATAGGTGAACCCCCTCTGGGGAATGACCTGAGATCCATTTATGCAGGCTACGGATCGTTCATTCTATTAATTACAATCATGCCATCGACTAGATGTAGCCTGCTTTCCGTGGATGTATCCAATTATCATATGCTGACGACTCGTCGGGGCGAGTGTCTTGTATAGTTGAGCGGGTCTGTAAAAGTGGCCGTTCCTGTGAATGTTTCGGGAGATGTCTACAAGAGCGGAATGCAGGGCTAGAGTAGATTCTCCTTCATTCCTTGCGCGACTGTCCTTCTTGGTTCAAGGGCACTCGTCTTCTTGCTGCCTTTGCATGGTGCTGTTTGCTCATGCAGCTACACTATAAAATTGCTACCGCCTATGTTGAATGGGCAACTTTTTTTATTTCGGTGTTTGAGCGGTTCACGGGATATGCGACATTTATCTTTATCGGGTTGCACTCTTCATAGCATGTCGTGTCGTTATTCTCCGGTTGCACTGGTTAACTTGACCTGCCTCGGGTTTGATATTTGAATGTTTAGGTGCCCCGGATAACCTTTCGCACGACCGAGCCTGATGATGTCCGCTCCGTATTCTTTACTCAATGTTCATATGGATTTTTTAGGGATTAACACTTGCCCCTCGAAGTATGTGATTTCTTTTTAGTAAGGAATTACTGGCTTCGACATTTTTGGTCGCACAATGTATGGTAGAATTTATCAAGGGGTTGTTCATGCAAAAGATTGAGGTTGCTTCATGGTAGCTGATTGGTATTGTCCTTTCCTATGGGCGAGAAGCTCGATGTAGGTTATTGTGCGAACAGTTGAGCTTTAGAGGAACAGTTGGAATTTGATGAGACACTTTTGTGTAACTGAGCACTAAGATGACGTGGTGAGAATACTCTGGATGGATTAAGTTCAATGCTCTACGCCCTCATAGATAACTTTTATTTTCAAAATTTGGATATTTTCACAATTGTTTGTCTTTGGGCATTTGGCGGGATATTTCCTAAGTACGTTAAACCTGATCACTAGTTCTTAATTGAGTTGTCATATCATAAAAAGGGGCTTCTAGTCGTCTTAAATATTGTCTCTTCATTTTCCTGCTTTTATATTTCTTCAATAAGCTTATTTTAATGGTGATTTCATCGTAGGAGACCTCGCTGTTGCTTCTTGAGACTCCGATTCTCTTTACTTGATTGATCATCTTGCCCATCCTCCTTTGGTCGACGATTTCCCTCAGCTTTGTTTTCGGCTACAACGCTCCTTTCTTCGAATTGAATTTCACTTGTAAGTGAATTTCCTTCTTTTTTCCTCTGATTTTGGGTTAATTCTTTTAGTTTTGTAAAGGAGGGCTCTCAAATGGCAACAATGAGTTGTTGGAACACATGGTTGTGATATTTGAGAAGTGTTGATTTGACTTGGTATGTGCTTGGACTTCAGGCAGAATCCTTTAGTGATAAACGTTAGCCCTTTTTATGCTGGCAAGTCATTTACTGAAATGACTAAGAAATGACATTTCCTAATTTGCAATGCCTTAACTGGTTGTTCAATGGAATAATTATATCGTAGCAATACTTCTGTTCTTCCTTTGACTCTTAACAATTCAATTTGTAATTTCTTTTTAAGCATACGTTTCTGTGCTGACGTGTGAAAAACTGCCTATTCATCTCAATCCCAGTTAACTCATTATGTCTGGGGAACGAGAGGATCTGGATCTGGCAATTGAGGTTGCTCCGGCTACTGGTTCCGATCTGGTTGTTAGTCAGATTCATCCCCAACCTCGCTTTTTTGATAGGGTGGCGGCCGGTTGCCGTAAATCGACACTTTCTTTTGATCATTTTTTTACAAATGTACAACCGCTTTGGGTTTTCAAAGGATGAATCCAGATATCCCAGAAAGGGAGAGTTGGCCGATTGTCCGCCCCTTGGGTATGTTGCGGTCAACTATCACATGTTGTCTAGTGGGGCGATTCCCCCTTTAATCCTTATCTAGAGACCATTTGGCGGCAACTGTCCATTGCCCCATATCAGCTGCATCCTAGTGGATATCAAATTTTGCTTGGGCTGGACATACTTTTCATGAAGGTCCAGCAGCAGGAACCCACGTTTGCGGATATTTGTTCTTTATATACTTTTAAGAAGAGGGAGGTAGACGGTCCTTCTTTCTTTTTTATGGAAAGCATGCTTGATAGAATTATCACTGGTTTGACGGATGGTGCTAAGGGGTTCCTGGATCAATATTTCTTTGTCCGGTGTCCTAGTAAATTTTACGGACGATGGGCAGAAGGAGGTAATTATACCTTTGCTCCTGGAGTTCTTATTCCTTTTCTCTTTCTCATCCGGCTTTCTTTTTGACTTTTGTAGTGATTCCTTCTGTTGCGGGTCTTACTTTAGATCAAGGCCTCCTTAATTCTTTAATTTCTATTAACAAAAGGGAAAGGAGAAAAGAGATGTTGCTTTCAGAGGAAAACCTTTGCAAGTACCAAATAATTTGCTCTACACGATCCCTTGGAAAGGCTTTGGTTCACTTTCAACGTTCTACTGGTAAGACTTTTAAGAGATCAATCCTTGATGTAAGTGGTCGACCATCATTGCCGATAACCAAAGGGAGTTACAGAAGAGTTGATGAGAATGCATGTGGTCCAAAGGTCGATGTAACTTCTGGAATGACCGCCGGAAGTTTTGCTCGCCCTGTTATTCAGGCGGAAGGTTCCTCAGGGGCATTTGGAGATCTGGGAGATTTGGACTCTGCCAAATACTTGAGCCAGGGTGTTGTTCTGATGCCTGACCATGTTGTATCTGATATGGGAGGAATCCGAGGGCCTGCTCAGCGTCCTGAGAAAGCTTCTGTTTTTTTAACTTCCCCTAAAACCGGTTTTGATACCGTCTTACTTGCGGCATAATTTCCCATAAATCTGATAATCTCTGAATGCTTGCAGAACTCGTACTTTATTTATTTTCCAGGTGTAAATGCAAACTACTCGTTATCGGATAGTTTCTCTCAACAAGCCGATCTTACTAATCCACGAAGCCTCCTATAGTATTTTCTTTCCTATTATTCAATGTGTCCCCAACTATCTTCAAGTTCTTGGGTCCGACATACCTCCGAACTCTCAATGGTTGATTCTTTAAGGCGTGAGGGGCTTGACCAGGCTAAGATGCTTGCAATGACCGAATCTTCTGCAAGATCTATAGTTCTGACTCCTACTCAAGTTCAAATGATACTTGATCGTCCACCTTATAAGGTTCCTCCTGGAAACTCAACGCTTAAGGATCACTTCAGCGATTGGGACCTAAGGGGAATGCATTTCGATCTGGATTTACATCCCAATGATAGGCGAAATGCTGCGAAAAATTTGGATGTTGTAAAAAGTAGCGTGACCAATCAGCTTGGTAATGTTAAGGATCAATTCGAGACACAGTTGAATCTGTCATGAAAGATGTTGATGAGCGACTAGAGCATTGAGCCAAATTTGGCTATGAATTTCAGAGATTAAATGCTCGACACCTTGGCCATATTGAAACCTTAGAAAACGACAAAGCTGGCCTGATCCACTTGATTAAATCCCAAGAATCTGAGATTACTTATTTAAAGAGCAGAAGCACTAAAGTGAATAGCTTAGAGGCCAGAAATGTCAAGCTCAAGAAGGAACTGGAGGGTGTGCGAGCGCGGCTTTTAGGGGCTCAATCTGCTCAAAAGCTTGCCGAGCATCATTTGGCCTTAGAAAAGCAGGCTTTGATTTCTTTAGAACAGGAAAACATGGCTCTCGAAGGCAACTTGCTTCTTAGAACGAAACCCTCAGAACCTTTGAAGAGGATAAGATTAGGTTGCAAAAAGATCTTGATGAAACTAAAAATGGAATTGAGAATACTCTATTTCAATTCTATGTTTGCAGTGTCTGAGTCGTGGAAGCTTGAGTTACTTGGACAAATATTTTCCACGAACTCTGGCTCTTATTTGGGAGCGAATACTTCCGTACTCCGATGATGTCGATGATGAGTTCCTTCAAGGACAGCTTTTAGAAGAGAAAAATCGCGAGGCTCTAACTAAAGGTAGGAGGATTTTGACGAACGAGTGAGCTCAATTGTTTAGGGAGGAATGTACGGACGCTTCCATTCCTTGTGCCCTACCTGACTCCGTTGGGATTGATACTTCGAGTTCCCTTGCACCCCCAGCAGGTTGCTCTACCATGGATGTCCCTGTCGCTAGAGTTCAACCCATTACTGAGTGCCCAAATCAAGAAAATGTTGTGGCACAGTGCACGAGTTACGACTATACTTCTTTGAATGCGGATGATTATAGGGCTGATTTTGCATGTCCAGTAACTTTAGGTAAAACTGACATCTATCAATTTGTCCCGGATTTGGATTTTCTTATTTCCTCTCCTGAGATTGCTGAGTTTAGTGCTTGTTATCTATTGGCATCAGGCGCCCTTTCGCCACCTTCTTTATCTGCGTGCGGTGTCGTTGCCTAACTTGCTATTGTTGATTCTGTTCTGATCTCTAACAACGTTAATCCTCTCACCATACCTTCATCAGATGACCCACTTTTACTAGATGCGGACGAGATTTGGAATACCAAGGCTTTGTCCACCCTGAAATGCAAAAGGAAGCTAACTGGTTAATAATTGAAGATCACACGCCTCTTTCCTTTTGATGACTCTTTTGCGTAGCTAGATCAGCAAAAGCCTGAACAATTGGTTCATCCTTCCCTACATAAGAGATAGCATTTGTGACCTTTGTGGTCTGACTCCAGCTTATTTTCTTTTACTTTTACGTACTTAGACTTGTTTTTTGTGCGAGTGCCGGCCCTAGCATAATATTTTATGTTTGCGCACTTACGTTTGTATTGTTTAGGGGCTATCATAGTTTTATTACTTTCATTCTTATGAGTGGCCGCGCTTTTAGTTTGTTGTTCGCGCGAATCTTATCGTTTGAATAGTTCTTGCAACGAAGTTATAACTAGGCTGTGGTATGTTTTGAGTAGGCATTGGTGATTTTTTACACAATAGTGATGTCCCCATACCAAAGCTCTTTTTAATTACATAGATTCTATTGATTTCGAATCGTAATTTCATTTGATCAGCTCATGATTGTTTTTAGAAACAACGCATGGTTATTATATGTTTTCTTTTGGGTGCCCCCATGGGAGGTCTTGGGTTTCAATTTCGACCCAAGTTCGGTCTTGCTAGCCCTGAGTTTTCTAGGACTGAAAGATCTTGTGGGATACCCCCGTACGGCTAGGATTTCTGATACCTCCTTTCGGCTAGGATTTCTGCTTTTATAATCCAACCTTCGCTTTTTTTGACTTGGTTAAAAACAAAGAACAAGGATGGACACCTCCTTTCGGTCAGGGTTTCTATTTTGTGCTGGTCCTTCCAGCATGTTTTGCCTATCCTTCCGACACTAGGACTGATGTTTCCAGCCTAGGTATTTATCCGTGGGACATTTTAACATTTCCCTTGTACTTTTTTTTGAATCTTGATGTCAGTTTCTCCAACAAATGCTTGCTTAGGGAAGTTCCACCTTTTGGCTTGTTGTTTATCTTTAGACTGCATATCCGGTTGAGGCGACGTGCTTATACATCCGGTTTGGTTTGCATGTTTCTCGTGGTGCTTTGAAGTCGTTTCGCTCAAGATGTGCTTTAAGAACCTTCCCTTTGCAGTTAGGATGGGTGTGATTTACTGCTTCTATCATGCCTACATTCGAAAAATCAGTTTTCAATGTACAGTAATGAGTACAGTACTCAAGTGAGCACACGATAACTTTCTTTGTACATTGCATTTGTATGTAATTCATCGTCAAACATGAATATAGCAATTGGCAAAACAAATTAGAACGACTACCATTTCTTAAGTAAACAGAATACAACAGAGAAACTGAGTAGTAAGGCAGAGCCATGGGAATTTCAGTTCTAAATTCCATGATTAGGACACCAATCACTGATCCTTAGCCACACATCTGTCCCGGGCTATTTTAGGCCCTTTCTTCGGAGAGTTTGCTGCCCCTTGTTTGCGGAGAAATGGGACATTGGCCTTGCACATATTGTTGCAAATGGTTCTTTCTGACCAGCCCCTCAATTAACGATTTCAAGTGTCTACATTCATTAGTATTGTGTCCTGGTTGGTCATGGAAATAGCTGAACCTTCCCGATTTCATGGTAGCATCTTTGACTTGCATCCGTTCTGGGGCTGGATATTTTACAGTGTCCTTCGTTGCCCTAAAGATATCCTCTATGGTGTCATTGAGGGAGGTGAATTCGGAATTTTTGAAAAAACGCGGTATCATTCTGCACTACTTGGTTCCACCTCTTGCACCTAAAATATACCTTCGCTTTTCATTCTGTTCCGTGGAACGAGTGCTTTTCTCCTAGATCTTTGCCAAGGCCCATAATCATGACAGGAAGTTTTCGGAATGAAGCTTTCTTGTTCAGCAAAAAATTCTATTTCTATTGCACGACTAGTTTGAGCGAACGAAAAGTCAGCGACACTTGGAGCGACTTTTGTGGCAGAGGCCAGGGTAACGAATATTGACTCGATCTTCCTTATCAATGCGTTGTTTGCAATAGTTATTTGACTCATTATCCCTGCCATTGCTTCTTCCAACTCCCTCTAGTTACGTCCACCTCGACTTTTAACGGTTCCCTTTCTTCGGAACGGATGGTAGGTGATGTGTCAGTGCCGGAGATGCCACCAATTTTGTCAGCATCAGTTTCTCTCAGCATGCTCATGATTTCAAGCACAATGTTTCCCAGAAAATCTCGTCAGATCAGAATGGGAAGAGAAACGAACATGGCCCCACGGTGGGCGCCAAAATGTTTGCATCAGAAATGGTCTAAACACCCAAGGTACTAAAATGTACTTCACCAATTCGGTAAGAAATAAGTGGAACTGTGTTTAATCAGTAATTGAAAGTAAAAAATGCAAGAAAAGTAAAGTAGAGACGAAATTTAGAGTGGTTCAGCCAATAACGAGGCCTACGTCCACTATGAAGGTGATTTCCTGTCTTATAATGAGGATTACAAGATACATCAACTCTTTCTTTTCATACATCTCTATATCCACTCAATATACCCTCGTTTACATATTTCAATCCAAGGAATTATACCAGAGAATGGTAGAATTTAAGGAGAAGAAGGATGGATGGATGATTGAGAAGGAGGATGTCTTCATTTTCCTTCACTATAAGATTGTACTTGATGCCATGGCTGAATCTGTAGTTGAGGATGGAATTTAGCAGCACTTCGTGGTTTCCAAGATCGGATCCCACTTATGTTGGTAGTCATGGCGTATTTATAGGTGAACCCCCTCTGGGGAATGGCATGAGATCCATTTATGCAGGCTATGGATCGTTCATTCTATTAATTACAATCATGCCATCGGCTAGCTGTAGCCAGCTGTCTGTGGCTGTATCCTATTATCATGTGCGGACGACTCGTCGAGGCGAGCGGCTTGTATAGATGAGCGGATCGATACAAGCGGGCGTTCCTGTGAAAGAGAATGTTTCGGGAGATGTCTGTAAGAGCGGAATGCGGGGCTGGAGTCGATTCTCCTTCGTTCCTTGCGCGACCGTCCTTCTTGGTTCAAGGGCGCTCGTCTTCTTGCTGCCTTTCTGTGGTGCTGTTTGTTCATATAGCTACGCTACAAGACTGCTCCCGCCTATGTTGAATGGGCGACTTGTTTTATTTCTATGTTTGAGCAGTTCACGGGATATGCGACCTTTATCTTTATCGGGTCGCACTCTTCATAGCATGTCGTGTCATTATTCTCCGGTCACACTGGTTGACTTGACCTGCCTTGGGTTTGATATTTGAATGTTTAGGTGCCTCGGATAACCTTTCGCATGACCGACCCTGCTGATGTCCGCTCCGTATTCTTTACACGATATGCGTATGGATTTTTTTGGGACTAACATGGATCTTTTCGCATTTGAGTGATTCTTCTTTCTCCGTTGCTACATCTTATCCAAGTTTTTCAGATTTAACTCCACTTTGCTGAGATTTATTTGGTGAATATTGAGAGATTTATCATTATAATTGTGAGAGAGAGAGTGAATACACAGATTGTACTTGTAATCGTCAATCAATCAATCATATAAAGTGGGCGTAGGCTCGTTAACACCGAACCACTAGAAATTGTGTGTGTTTACTGCTTTTTATTTTATTTCTAGTTATTATCCTCTATGAATTCTAGTCTGTAGGTTGTTAGAACCACTTTTTGGTCTAACATTTTACGTTCAAGCGTGCTCCTATAATCCTTCTAAGTATATACATATAAGAGACTGGAATTGGTTCATGGTGCCAAAATGGTAGTCGGTTAAACTATGATATAAGGATCCTGCTGTATAAATGATAATAGTAGAGGTCATCATAATCATGAAGCAAATAGGCATTCACATACTCTCAATAAAATGTTTCATACAACAGAACTACGAAATGGACAAGGAAGCATGCATCCAGATTGTAAACAAGATTTCCTAGTGGTATAAATATTTACAATTAAAACAATGGCCTGGGTATGAACAATTTCCGAAAACAAAGTGTAAGTGCCCACTTCTATTGATGCTTTAATTATTTGTTTGAATAATAGCTCATTACATATACAAATAGAAAATTGGTTGTTCAAAATCTTAATTAATTCTCTAATGTTAATCACCTTTTTCCACTTAGACACATCTTCCTTCGTATTGTTATATAATCAATATCACTCCAAAATCAGTTTCAACCCGGATATGGGAACAGACACCCACCTAACCGAATAACCCAAAGGAATCCCAGTTTTCAAGTTAATTAATACAGAAAAGATGAGTGCCTAAATAGGTACATTACAGCCTTGCCAAATAAATACAGAAGACAGGGTTAAAAAAATAAACCGTGGACAAAGCAAGGTGCAACGGTGCAAATAGCATCCGAACAGTGCAGTAACAAAACCTCAAACCAAACGTATATGCGGACACTCGGTTTTAACAATTCAATAAAGTTAAGTTATTGAGGTCAATTACTTGAACTAAGCTAAATCATGAGTAACGAACTCACCTTGAACGATACCGATGAAGGCTCAAGGCAGAGAGGTTGCGATTGCAAACAGCGGTGGCGAATTTACGTGAGTAGCGACAGGGGCTGACTACGGTGGCTCGGGTGGTTGTTGCGCTTGCATCTTGATGGTGGAAGGCTGTAACACCCCACGTCCATTAATGTCACTCACAAAGGAATGCATTAACTTTCATGGAATATTATTGGTGTATAGAACGGAATATAACAAGACAGATACAAATATTGGTACTTGAAAATTTTAAAACAAATTTTATTGCAGCGGAGAAATAGTTTGATTACTACATCATAAACCAACAATAAAACCAAGTACACTTAAGATCCATCTTGACAAATTGTTTTCTGAGTACATAAAGTAAAAAAGCATAACCCCAACATAAGTAACCATAAAAGAAATAAGCTGAACTTTACTTTCAGCAATCCAAGCACTTCCAAAAGAGAGAGAAAAAGATCTAAATCAAGCTCCACTAGCAATAGTCCCACACTGAGAACCTGGGGGGAAAGGAAGAAAAGAGGCAAAAACAAGGGGGTCAGACATAAAGTCTGGCGAGTACAATAACTTTAACAATATAATTATTAAAGTAATTAGGATAAGGCATAAACTGGTAAAACAAGTAATGACTGTGAAGCAAATGGGCAAGACAAAACAAATAAGAGGAATATGCTGGCGTTAATCGCGCTGCTAATCACTAAAGGATAATTACTATACTACACCAATACTAGTCACCCTAAAAGTTGATCCCGTCTACTGAACAAAATAATAATAATGGTAGTTTCGTGTACCCCTAGTTGTCTTCATAGGTGTCGCCTGCTCCTATCTCCACCAGTTGTAACCACTACCCTCCCCAACATTTATTCATAATATGGTAGTTGTACTCCTAGCTGTCTTCATAGGTGCCGCCTGCTCTTATCTCCGCTAGTCATACCCACTACCTTCCCCATTTGATCGGCTCCCTAACTCGTAGATACCCGTGCTGGTCCCACAGTAGGGTGTATCACTCCCTAAAGTGGCAACCCGATATGACTGAAATGCACGGCTTATACCTACACGATGCAACAACGTCTTACCTACCAGCCCGGGCACACGCACGCACATGGCCCCATTGAACTTGTGTTGCCACCGCTAACCCGTTTTGACCTCTTACAATCAAATCAAGTAAGCATGTCCCGTCCTCGACCTAGATCGAGCTAACTTGGATACTAAATGGGTTACTGGTTGAAAAGGGTCCCCACACTTGACACAAGCTTTCCATCTATGCTTGGTCCCCACTAGGATTTCCCACTTAACCCCCTCTTATTCATGTCTTCTTACATGTTTCAACTTAGTTAATTGTTTATAATTATATCCTGTAACACCCCACCTCCACTAGGGTCACTCACAAAGGGAATGCACTAGTTTTGGTGGAGTATTATCTAGGTAAACATACACAGAGATATCACAAGGCAGAACATAAGTAACAGCGGTAGAGATTAAAAAACCAATTTTTTTTTATTACTTTCAAGAAAAGAGTCAAAACCTCATATATCCAAGGTTATAAATTATTCCATTACATCAATTTCTAGATAAAGAAGCATAAATTTAAGATAACAAAAGTAAATTATTCCCCATAAATAGCAGAAGTGCAGCCATAGCATAGCTCAAGATCAAACCGTACATGAGCTGATAGAAAGCAAGCTAAATCCAAGATAAGAGCTAGTGTTTCCTCCCTGAGAACCTGGGGCGGAACGAAAGAAAAAGAGGCGAAAGAAAAGGGTCAGTCATAAAGACAGGTAAGTCCTAGTGACTTTCAGTATAAAAACTAGTAAAGTTAATAAGACATGAGTAAACGAAAATTAAACATAGCGGTGATAATGAGACTAGCAAGATAACAAGATAAATCAAGTCTAGCATCGCATATTCAAGATTCGCAGCACCAACTGTACTAGTATTCTAACCCATGTCAAGTATTAATCATGAAATGATCCCTTGGCCCAATATCATGAAGTGACCCATTACGGGGTCCTACGGTACGATCTACTAATCGATCGGCTCCCTACAAGTCCTAGCTCGTCAAGTGTCTGTGTCATACGGCCCAATCATGAAATGTAGTCACCTGTGCTCGGTCCACCCTAGGGTGTATCAAGCCCTAGGGTGCCAACCACCGACACGAATCAAGCACGCACAGTGTAAACCTACGGGTGCCCAATGCCTACTTTTTCAACTCCGGACTACGTGCACGACCATAGTCCGCCTGAACCTATAATGGCGCACCTACTCAGCCGTCGTTCTGGTCGCTTACAATCAGCCTAGTAATCGTGCCGCACCCTGCCTAGTCTCAGGGTATCGTGATACATCTAAGTGGGTTACTGCTGAAAAAGACCGCGTAACTAGGGTTTCTAATGGGTTAAGTGTTGTCATTCAAATTCGTGACTTAACCCTATCCAAATCATGTATCAAGTTGGTTAAGTGTGTTCAAGCGGTTCATGACTTAACCCTATCAAATCATCATGTGAAATTGGTTAAGTATATTCAAGTGGTTCATGACTTAACTCTATCAAATCATCGTGTCAAATTGGTTAAGTATATTCAAGTGGTTCATGACTTAACCCTATCATGTGGCATTAATTCATTAATGCACCCCAACCTCTCAACATTAGACTAGTTGTTGTGGTTACTGGATTTGTCGGGCGGTTCCGGGCAGATTTACACCACAACATAGTCTAACCTCGGGTTTTACGTGCGATATGACCAACTACCCACATTGGATCCTATTGTTTGCAGTCACTGGATTTGTCGGGCGGTTCCGGGCAGATTTACACTGCAAACTCAACCCAACCTCGAGTTGGCCATTTTCAAATTCATTCTAAGTGTCATGTCCCGGTTCAAGTTTCGAGTCTAAATTCATGTCAAGTTTTCATGTCATGTTTCGTGTCAAATCATGTCAAGTTCATGTCCATATCCAGGTTCAAGTTATAACAATGTTCACGTTTCAATTTTATAGTAAATTCAGGTTTGCCTAAACTACCCAAATCGTATTCCCATCGCACGTGAATTCGAATCGATACAAACAAATCTAATTAGGGAATAACATAGAAAGAACGGGCATAAGGTGGCAAAAGTGATTATAAGTAAAGCATGGTATAAATTGAGTTAAATTACTACAACAATACTGGCATATGGAATAGTGGTTTCAAAAATCTAACTTAGAAAAATAGAGTGATAGTCATGGTAATAGTTGACCTAAGATAATAACCCCAAACTTGTGAATAAAAACTAATTCAACATCAGAGGCATGTTAACATCATAGACATGAAGAGTTTAGGTTTACAACATGTTTAGGCCCCAAATCAGTTTCATATAAATATTACCACAAGTCAAGATTCAAGATGAATAGATCCAAGGTGAACAAATAGTGGATCCAAAATACTAGATTCAAAATGAACAATGATAGGTCCAAGATATACAATGATAGGTCCAAGATGATTGTCATACTTATGTTCAATTTCAATTTACAACATGTCCATATTAAGTTTAAAGTTTAGATCTAAAAGTAAATTGGGCTTACAGATCGTGGTTTGAGAATAAGAAAACAAAGAGGCGATGTTGAATCTCGAGTCTAAAAGAAATCCCCCGAATAGCAATACTCTACACGTAGCCTTGTTGGAGAAGAAGCAATTCCTTTTTCTCTAACTTTTCAACCAGAGTTTTAGAAGCATAAGAACAGAGAGAATTTGTGTAGAGAGACTAGAGTTAGGGGCTATTTATATAGGGTTAGGCCAACGAATCTAGACAGAAATCAGACTAAATACAACAGAGTGGATTCTGACTCGAAAATGGACTCGGGAACCAGGTCGACACCCAGGTCGACACTATGGTCGACCTGGTCCTGGGCAGGTTGAACCTATGGTCGACCCCCAGGTCGATCTGGTCCTGGGCGGGAAATTTTCCGCCCAGTCCGTTCTGGGTTTGAATTCGAAATTTGAATTCGAATTCTGAGCTGTTTTGAACTTGAAAATTTCTGAAAACTTCGAAGAGTCATAACTTGGTCATACGGACTCCGATTTTCGAAAACTCGGACTCCTTTCCAAGAAGAATTTCGAGACGAACGTAATGGTGTAACCCATTGCCCTTGATTCTTATTTTAAAAATTAATTCTGCCTTGATTTATAGTTATAACACGTTATCAAAATACGGGTTGTTACATTCTCCCCTCCTTAAAAGATTTCGTTCCCGAAATCCCTAAGTTAGAAAGAATATATCTTACCATCCAATCATCCATCTACTCAAAACATCATCCACAAGCAACCATTGTCCTTAAAAGCTTTCTAGTGTTGTATGAACATATGCAGTAAGTGTGTGTATATGTATTTATCTAATGCAAATGGTTACTGATTCAGTAAACCTCCTTAATGCAAAATATGTTAGTGTAATGAGTCCAATATGTATGCAAATTCCTAACATAATTTATAATCTCTACATGAGTGAACATAACATTCATTCATATGCAACATCCAAGTGATAGCATAACAAGTTCCATCCATGTACAAGTATCAGCACTCATGCATATGCAACATGAAAATGTGACTGAGCCGATCTAGTGCCTAATGTGTGTCATGCATACACTAGCAATCACTTGCAAACACTTGCAACCATTTACAAACATCAACCATAACATGTTTCAATCACATGTTTACATCCATATGGTTCTACCTAAGGTTCTCAAGATAAGATCGAGAAGATAACAAGACAAACATAGGTAGTAAAAGCATGATACGAAAAGGTTTTCAACTTTATAGGGAAAAGAGATCGAGAATGTACCCTCAAAAAGAAATGGGCAAAGCGTGCGTATCTTCTCTTCGGTTTCCCAAGTTGCGTCTTCTTGGGCTTCACTCCACTGAACTTTAACTAGTTTGACTTCTCGAATCCTTAGCTTGTTGATCTCCGTTCCTGAGATATGAATCGGAACTCGCCTCAATGTTGCTTCTTTTTCCACTCCTACGCCTTCAAGGATGCTTGGCCCAACCACTTCGGCTGATTCATATAAGCACTTTCGAAGATGCGAGACATGAAAGACATTGTGTACTCCGGCCAGCCTCTCGGGTAATTCTACCTTATAGGCCATCTGCCCAACCCTCTCAGTGATAGGGAACGGTCCTATGAACCTTGGTGCTAGCTTTCCAACCGCTCCAAAACGAACTACATTGCGTAAAGGAGAAACTTTTATAAAGACCATGTCTCCGACTTCGAACTCTAGGTCTGTCCTTCTCTTGTCCGCATAAGATTTCTGTCTATCTTGGGCCGTTTTCATCCGTCTTCGTATCAACTCAACCTTCTCATAAGTGTCCCTTAACATGTCGGGCCCAAGTATAAGCATGTATGTCATCTTCCACCAACAAGTTGGTGACTTGCACGGTCTTCCATACAGGGCTTCGAACGGTGCCATTCCGATGCTAGCTTGGTAAATATTATTATATGCAAACTCCACGAGAGGAAGATGGTCTTCCCAAGTACCACCAAAGTCAAGAATGCATAGTCTCAAAAGATCCTCTAGTACCCTATTTACCCTTTTGGTTTGTCCATCCGTCTGCGGGTGATAGGCCATGCTTAAGCTCAGTCATGTACCCATTGCTTCTTGCAGACTATTCCAAAACTGGCTAGTGAAAATCGGGTCACGATCACTAACTATACTAGAAGGAACCCCGTGCAACCGTACCACCTCTCGTAGGTAAATAGACGCTAGCCATGATGCGGTCCTCTTGCTTTTCACCGGAATGAAGTGAGCACTTTTCGTGAGTCTATCAACTATGACCCATATGCTAGTATTTCCCTTCCTTGACCTAGGTTGTCCATCCACGAAATCCATCGAGATACTCTCCCATTTCCATTGCGGAACCTCCAAAGGATGTAATAGCCCACCGGGCTTCTTCGATTCGGCCTTTACTTGTTGGCACACCATGCACTTTGAAACGAACTCTGCCACGTCCTTTTTCATTCCAGTCCAAAAGAAAATGCGTTTCATATCTCTGTACATCTTATCCCCTCCGGGGTGTATAGTCATCTTCGAGTGATGCGCCGCTTCGAGAACTTTCCTTACTGAGTCTCCTACTTGTGGGACACATAGCCTTCCATCACGCCTTAGCCATCCCTTGTCATCTATGGCATACCTACCGAGGTGACTTGACGTCTCACCACTAATCAGCTTGTCCATGATTTCGACTATCTGTGGGTCTTCCTTCTGTGAAGTCCCTACTTGATTTTGAAGTGTAGGTCTTAACTCAAGAGATGCTAATGTAACAGTCAATGACTCAACAACAGGTGTAAAATCAAAGGTTGCTATAAACTCTAAACTTTTCCTTTCTACAAACAAGGGGCTCAAGGTTAACCTTTTCCTACTTAGCGCATCCGCCACCACTTTACCCTTGCCAGGGGTATAAGCTATATCGAAGTCATATGATGCCAAGAATTCCATCCACCGCTGTTGTCTCAGATTCAAATCTTTCTGTGAGAAGAGGTACTTAAGCGATTTGTGGTCGGTATACAGCTCGAACCTCTCCCCTAGAAGATAATCACGCCAAGATTTAAGTGCAAAAACGATCGCCACCAACTCCAAGTCATGTGTGGGATAGTTCTTCTCATGAACTTTAAGTTGTCTACCCCCGTAGAAAATCACTTTCGCTTCTTGCATTAGGACTGCACCTAATCCCGTGCCACACGCATCTGTGTACACCGTAAACATCTTACCTCCATCGGGTAATGCCAAAACTGGAGCTATGGCGAGGGCTCTCTTAAGTCTCTGAAAAGCAATCTCACATTCTATGTCCCATGCAAACGCTAGGTTTTTCTTCGTTAACCTAGTAAGAGGGGCTGAAATCTTAGCGAAGTCCTTAATGAACTTCCTATAGTAGCCTGCCAAACCGAGAAAGCTTCTCACCTCCGTTGCGTTCTTAGGAATTTTCCAGTCTTGCACCGCAACTACCTTTGCGGGGTCCACGGCTATGCCTTTCTTAGAAACTAAATGTCCAAGAAACCGAACTTCCTTCCTCCAAAAATGGCATTTGGAGAACTTAGCCCTTAACTGGTGTGTTCTAAGGGTATCCATGACTTCCTTGAGATGTCTAGCATGCTCTTCTTCGTCCTTTGAGAAGATCAAAATATCGTCTACGAGAACCACTACAAACTTGTTAAGGAACTCCCGAAACACCCTACTCATCAAATCTACAAAGTACGCGGGTGCATTCGTTAACCCAAACGGCATGACGAGCCATTCGAAGAACCCATCTGGAGTCCTAAACGCGGTTTTGTCAATACTATCCTCAGCCACTCTAAGCTGATGGAATCCTGTGGCTAGATCGAGTTGAGAGAAAGCAGATGCTCCTGCAAGCTGGTCAAAGAGATCGTCGATTCTTGGTAGTGGGTGCCTATTTTTCTTAGTAGCTTGTTTAACTCACGATAATCTACGCATAGACGAAGCGAACCGTCCACCTTCGTAGCGAATACCACCGGAGCACCCCATTCAGAAATGCTTCGTCTTATGAAATTTTTCTCAAGCAACTCCTTAACTTCTTTACTGAGCTCTCTTCTTTCTCGCGGGGCCATGTGCCTAACGGGCAATGAAACTGGCTTGGCATTATCAACAAGATAAATTCGGAAGTCTATCTCGCATTTAGGAGGTAACCCCCTCACCTCATCAAGGACATCTGGATATTCTCGGACCACTCTTACAGATTGCAAATTGTCGATGGACGAGTCAAGAGATTCAAGATAACACAACATGACCGGACCCTTAGGGTTACAAGAAATTTCAAGGGTATTACCGAGGTGAGTCATGAGCCTCACTACCCTTCGTTCACAATCAAGAATGGCTCCATAATTGGACAACCAATCCATACCTAGGATTAAACCGTATCCTATTAATCCGAGAACATAAGCATTACACGCGAATTCTACGCTTAAGATAGAGATCCTCAAATCCACACATATCATAGATAAATGAGCGGATCCCCCAATTGGATTTGAAACACTAACGGGATCCTCAACTAGACTAGTACTTAGTTGCAGATTTTCAACAATATCAGAAGAAATAAAAGTATGCGATGCGGCAGAGTCAAATAAGGTTCGAACAGGAAAGTCATAAATGTAAACAAAGCTTTATACAGAAATATTACTACCTCGGTCAAGAACTGGAGTGGTGTTGAGAGCATGCAACTGCCCTCCAAAAGGTCCTGCTCGCTGGGTCTGCCCTTGCCCCTGTCCTTGCTTCTTAGGGCAATCCTTGTTGATGTGTCCAGTATCTCCATAATGAAAGCATTCACCCAACTTTCTCTTCTTCTTTCTACAGTCTTTAGCTAGATGTCCCGTAATACCACAAAAGTTGCACTTCCTTGTCTCACGTGCCTTGTTATTATTGTTGTTGCCCTTGTTATTCTTGTTGCCTCCCTTCTTAAAGTCAACTTTCTTATTCTGAGTCTCATTAGGCTTAACCTCCTTCTTGCTATTCTTGTCTTCCTCATGAAGTAGAGCCATATCCACCAAGCTTTCAAAGGTCGCCCCCATGGGTATATGAGTTATGGCCAAACTGTGTAGTGGCTCGTTCAATCCTCGAGCAAAGTGTACAGCCTTTTTCTGGGCCGTGTTAACCAAGTCCAGACCGAACCGAGCAAGCTGATTAAACTTATTCACGTACTCCCTAACAGATAGGTCCCCTTGCTTGACTGCTAGGAATCTTTCCATCTGAAGGTTCTCTTCTGCTGACGATAAGAATTTAAGCCAAAACCTCTCTCTAAAGTCTGCCTAAGTCTCAATTGGCCTGGTAGTGTTGGTGACTTCCCACCAAAATGCAACTTCCTCTTTCAACAACCATGCGACCAACTGAACTTTCCTATGGTCCTCCACATCAAAGATAATAAACAAGTCTTCAGTCTCCTTTAGCCAGTTTCATGACTCAACAAAGGTTTCAGTTCCAACGAAGTTCTTGCCGCCCATTGCTTTAAAGTCTTTGCATATTTTGGCAAAGGCGGTACCAGGAGGAGGAGGAACCACAACCACTAGGGGAGGAGGAGGAGTGATGTCTGCCGGGCCCGCGCCGTTGGCCCTAGCTTCTAAGTACCTTCGGAACCATCCAGGTACGGGTACTCCCTCAGGAAGGTTAAGATTAGACATGCTGAAAAACCAAAAGAAAATGATTCAAACGAGGAAACAAAGGAAAGTGCTAATGGCTTTTGGGGAATAGCCTTTTTAATCATAAAACTTCTATTGAAAAATTCTTCTTTATATACGGTTTTGGAAAATAGTTTTAGAAGGTTTTTAAAAAATTTGTCCCATCTGGTAACCTTCTGCTCTGATACCAAATGTAACACCCCACCTCCGCTAGGATCACTCACAAAGGGAATGCACTAGTTTTGGTGGAGTATTATCTAGGTAAACATACACAGAGATATCACAAGGCAGAACATAAGTAAAGCAGTAGTAGAAATTAAAAACCAATTTTTTTTATTACTTTCAAGAAAAGTGTCAAAACCTCATATATCCAAGGTACAAATTATTCCATTACATCAAGTTCTAGATAAAGAAGCATTAACTTAAGATTACAGAAGTAAATTATTCCCCATAAATAGCAGAAGTGCAGCCATAGCATAGATTAAGACCAAACCGTACATTAGCTGATAGAAAGCAAGCTAAATCCAAGCTAAGAGCTAGTGTTTACTCGCTGAGAACCTGGGGGGGAAACGAAAGAAAAAGAGGCGAAAGAAAAAGAGTCAGTCATAAAGACAGGTAAGTCCTAGTGACTTTCAGTATAAAAACTAGTAAAGTTAACAAGACATGAGTAAACGTAAAGTAAACATAGGGGTGATAATGAGACTGGCAAGATAACTAAGATTACAAGATAAATCAAGTCTAGCATCGCATATTCAAGATTCGCTGCACCAACTGTACTAGTATTCTAACCCATGTCAAGTATTAATCATGAAATGATCCCTTGGCCCAATATCATGAAGTGACCCATTACGGGGTCCTACGGTACGATCTACTAATTGATCGGCTCCCTACAAGTCCTAGCTCGTCAAGTGTCTGTGTCATACGGCCCAATCACGAAATGTAGTCACCTGTGCTAGGTCCACCCTAGGGTGTATCAAGCCCTAGGGTGCCAACCACTGACACAAATCAAGCACGCACAGTGTAAACCTACGGGTGCCCAATGCCTGCTTTTTCAACTTCGGACTACGTGCATGACCATAGTCCGCCTAAACCTACAATGGCGCACCTACTTAGCCGTCGTTCTGGTCGCTTACAATCAGCCCAGTAATCGTGCCCCACCCTGCCTAGTCCAAGGGTATCGTGATACATCTAAGTGGGTTACTGCTGAAAAGGACCGCGTAACTAGGGTTTCTAATGGGTTAAGTGTTGTCATTCAAATTCGTGACTTAACCCTATCCAAATCATGTATCAAGTTGGTTAAATGTGTTCAAGTGGTTCATGACTTAACCCTATCAAATCATCATGTAAAATTGGTTAAGTATATTCAAGTGATTCATGACTTTACCCTATCAAATCATCGTGTCAAATTGGTTAAGTATATTCAAGTGGTTCATGACTTAACCCTATCATGTGGCATTAATTCATTAATGCACCCCAACCTCTCAACATTAGACTAGTTGTTGTGGTTACTGGATTTGCCAGGCGGTTCCGGGCAGATTTACACCACAACATAGTCTAACCTCGGGTTTTACGTGCGATATGACCAACTACCCACATTGGATCCTATTGTTTGCAGTCACTGGATTTGTTGGGCGGTTCCGGGCAGATTTACACTGCAAACTCAACCCAACCTCGAGTTGGCCATTTTCAAATTCATTCTAAGTGTCATGTCCCGGTTCAAGTTTCGAGTCTAAATTCATGTCAAGTTTTCATGTCATGTTTCGTGTCAAATCATGTCAAGTCCATGTCCATATCCAGGTTCAAGTTATAACAATGTTCACGTTTCAATTTTATAGTTAATTCAGGTTTGCCTAAACTACCCAAATCGTATTCCCATCGCACGTGAATTCGAATCGATACAAACAAATCCAATTAGGGAATAACATAGAAAGAACGGGCATAAGGTGGCAAAAGTGATTATAAGTAAAGCATAGTATAAATTGAGGTAAATTACTACAACAATACTGGCATATGGAATAGTGGTTTCAAAAATCTAACTTAGAAAAATAGAGTGATAGTCATGGTAATAGTTGACCTAAGATAATAACCCCAAACTTGTGAATAAAAACTAATTCAACATCAGAGGCATGTTAACATCATAGACATGAAGAGTTTAGGTTTACAACATGTTTAGGCCCCAAATTAGTTTCATATAAATATTACCACAAGTCAAGATTCAAGATGAATAGATCCAAGGTGAAAAAATAGTGGATCCAAAATACTAGATTCAAAATGAACAATGATAGGTCCAAGATATACAATGATAGGTCCAAGATGATTGTCATACTTATGTTCAATTTCAATTTACAACATGTCCATATTAAGTTTAAAGTTTAGATCTAAAAGTAACTGGGGCTTACAGATCATGGTATGAGAATCAGAAAACAAAGAGGCGATGTTGAATCTCGAGTGTAACAGAAATCACCCAAACAGCAATACTCTACACGTAGCCTTGTTGGAGAAGAAGCAATTCCTTTTTCTCTAACTTTTCAACCAGAGTTTTAGCAGCATAAGAACAGAGAGAATTTGTGTAGAGAGACTAGAGTTAGGGGCTGTTTATATAGGGTCAGGCCAACGAATCTAGACAGAAATCGGATTAAATACATCAGAGTGAATTCTGACTCGAAAATGGACTCGGGAACCAGGCCGACACCCAGGTCGACACTATGGTCGACCTGGTCCTGGGAAGGTCGACCCTATGGTCGACCTGGTCCTGGGCGGGAAATTTCCCGCCCAGTCCGTTCTGGGTTTGAATTCGAAATTTGAATTCGAATTCTGAGCTATTTTGAACTTGAAAATTTCTGAAACTTCGAAGGGTCATAACTTGGTCATACGGACTCTGCTTTTCGAAAACTTGGACTCGTTTCCGAGCAGAATTTCGAGATGAACGTAATGGCGTAACCCATTGCCCTTGATTCTTATTTGAAAAATTAATTCTCCCTTTATTTATAGTTATAACACGTTGTCAAAATACAGGTTGTTACATATCCCACATGTCATCCATGTTTCCCACTTATCAAATCAACATGTGTTATTGGTCAAGCTAGTCTTAACCCTATCCGCTTATCAAATCAATATAGATATTGTTGGCTAAGCTGGTCTTAACCCTATCCACTTATATATTACTGGTTAAGTTGGTCTTAACCCTATCCACTTATCACATTAATATATATTATTGGTTAAGCTAGTATTAACCCTACCTATTTATCAGATTATTGGTTAAGCTGGTCTTAACCCTATCCACTTATTATGTTTTGTATATCGTATAACATGTTGTACTTAATTTATGATTAAGTACATCTTAGATCACAGATACATTGGTTAAGAGAATAACTGCCTAAGTATTAACCCTGAAGATCGAAATCAACATCAGATTGGTATTCAGAGAATTACTCAACTCAACCAAACTTCTGTTTGTCATTCATATTCGTCTTTGATAAGCATTAATTAATTATTAATGCACATACCTCTCACATTAAGTCGATATCTTGTGGCCGCTGGATATGCCGAGCGGTTCCGGGCGGACTTCCACCACAAGCCAGACTTAACCTCGTGTCAAAGCATCTTTTAATTATGCCTACGACCTCTCACATTAGACTGCAGTTTGCGGTTTCTGGATGTGCCGGGCGGGTCTGGGCAGTCTTATACCACAAACGAGTCTAACCTTGTGTCTTAGGCATTTATTACGCATTTAATTTATGCCTTTGACCTCTCACATTAGACTACCATTTGTGGTTGCTGGATTTGCCGGGCGGGTCCGGGCAGTCTTATACCACAAACGAGTCTAACCTCATGTCTTAGGCAGTTATTATTACACATTATTATTCAACCCCAATTTGAATTAATATCCCTATTTCAAATTGTCAATATCTTCCAAATTAATCTATGTCCACAATTGTCACCTAAATTATGTCCATAATTTCTATGCATATAAATTAGGCTAATTAATGTCTCAAATTTATCATATGCTTTTAAGCAATTTTTATGCCAATTCACAATATTAATATTTAATATTTTCCCATTGCCCCCACGTCGTTCGCACGTTTAATATGAAATATGTTAAACCCACAACTAGTCTTACTCGTCAAAAGAAAAGAAACATCACAACTTGCATAACACATAAAATAGATCTAACTTGCAAATAAGAATAAGCTAGCATGGATCAAAACTTTCATGATTATAATTTACATAATCAATAACTTGCATAGGCAATAGGCATAATTTGCATAAACTACAAACTGGCATGGATCTAATTATATAAGATGTGATTTGCATAGATCTATACACATAAAGGTGAACTTGCATATATGAACATGGTTTTCGCATAAACTTGCATATGATCTACATACAAACTTGTATTAAACTTGCATATGCAATTTAGACATGTAAACTAAGACTTACATATGATTCGCATACAATCTTACTAGCATATGATTCACATCCAAACTTATATATAAACTTGCATATATAATTTAGACATGTAAATTAAGATTTACATTTACACTTGCATATGATTTAGACATGTAAATTAATGTCACAAAATGAATCAAATCTAGCATATATGTTTAGACATATGAACCAAGATCATGAATTTAAACATGTAAACTAATATCACATGTTTTACATATAAACTCGCATGTATATATATACTTGATTCACATATAAACTTGTGTATAATTCGCATACAAACTTGCATATAAACCGATGTCATAAAATGAATCAAATTAAACAAATGTGATTGGACATATGAAATAGATCTACTAACATAAGTTAACAAAATTGTCATATGTTCACAAACATACGATAACAAAATCAAGCAACGTCACATGATTCAATAGGCATGTTCTCATAATCCCAATTATAACTCATCATAATTAATTTATTAATTATTTTGTGAAAGAAATTGTACTCACGAAGATGGATTAGAAAAGAGAATAATTCGTTCGTCGTTTGTATAAGAATTCTGACTTGCAATTCCTAAGCTTTAAGAAGAAGGTGAATTATTCCAGCAGCAGTATGGAGGCCATGAGACTAATTTAGTTTAGGTTTAGAGCTTTGAGTCTATGTATGCTTATATAGAAGTTTAGATTAATTCTAGCCTTTAGATATTAGGTTTTTAATCCGCATCGTACACCTAGTACTGAGTCAGCAAATGTATTTTATATATATTAATAACCTTCTATTTTTCTTTCCTTAAATTAATATGAACTGAACTTAAACATCTAATTGCATGTTTTCTTCGATTAGCGTATTTTTCTTAATTGATGTCAATTAACAACGAATAACAATTTTACTATATTCCTCAAATTAACATATTCTGCTTAATGTTAATTGACATAAGTGACAAATTAGCATAAGCATTAATACAAATTAAGATAATTACATGGTTTCCTAACAATACCTTATTAACATGTTTACAATTTGATGTCAAATAACATGCTTTTACAAATGAACATAAATGCCTAATTAACATATTTTCTTTAATTAATATCAATTAATATGAATGGCAAATTAGCACAAATACATATATAAACTAAGGTCAATTGCATGTTTTTCAATCAATGCCATATTAATGCACATCTACAAATTAATTTCAATCTATTCATGTTTACATATTCTTCCTTTACTTTATACATTAATTGCCCATATATATATATATATATATATATATATATATATATATATATATATATACACACACACACACACGCACATATTCATAAATTCTAATATTGACAACTAATGCAAATTGATTGCTTATCTATTTTAAAATGTGGAAAACGAGTATATAATTTAATTCCCTTTTTTTCTACTTTGCTCGTAACATACAAAGTCAATGCATAATGAAGTTACCAACATACATATATATCTATTTATACATGCATAACTCTTTCCTTCCCAAATAAATTGACTATATTTATCTTCTTCTTCTTTTCTTTCTTTTTATTTCATGCATCCACACATTTGCTTCTGCTTTTTGTATTAATTGCATTAATTTTTCTTTTACTGTAGCCTAATTAATTCGCATGCATTTTTTTCAATGCAAATTTTTAAACTTGTACCTTCTTAACATAATTGCATATATATATATATATTCACTTTTTTTATTTTATTTTTCATTAATTAATTAATCCTTTAATTAATTATCTTTACGGTATAGTATATCTAATTTCGTGGTGTTACATTCTCCCCTACTTAAAGGATTTCGTCCCCGAAATCTTCAAGTTAAGAAGAATGTTACCATCCTACCAACCACAACCATCTACTCATCCATCAAACACAGGTATCCATTGTCCTTAAAAGATTTCTAATGCTGTATGAACATATGCAAAAAGTGTGTGTATATGTTCCTTATCTAATGCAAAATCAGGTGGTCTATTGATTCAGTTGACCTCCTTAATGAAAATCATGATGGTGCCATGCGTCCATTATGTATGCAAAAGAATCCTAACGATACATATTATTTCTACATGTATGCTCAACCATTCATCAAAATGCAGCATCCATATGATAACACAACCATTATACAAAATATGCACACATATTTATATGCAATATGAAAGTGATTGAGCCGGTCAAGTGCCTAATGTGTGTGTAAATGCATCCACGAGCAACCACTAGCAAACACTTGCATCCACTTGCATCCACCAAACATAACATGTCTCAAACACATGTTTACAACCATTGGATTTTTCCTAACTAAAGATCGATGATATAATCGCGAAGACATACTAAACGATAGGACAAGCATAAACAAAGCGGTAGAAAAGGAGAGGTTAAAAACATACCCTCAAAAAGGAATGGGTATAACGTACGCATCTTGTCTTCTGTCTCCCAAGTCGCGTCTCCTTGATCATCTCCCCATTGCACTTTGACCAACTTGACCTCTTTGTTGCGTAGCTTTTTGACCTCCGATCCGAGAATGCGTGTTGGAACTTGTCTAACCGTGGCATTTCTCTCTACATCCACTTCTTTGAGCGTGCTCGGCTCCACCACTTCCGCCGTATCATGTAAACACTTACACAAAGGCGAAACGTGAAACACGTCGTGAACACTACTAAGCTCGTTGCCTTTTCTCATGTCCCTCCAAAATCTAGGATACATAACCTCAAAAGAACTTCAAGGATTCTATTCACCCCTTTTTGTCCATCCATCCGTCTGTGGATGATAAGCGATGCTCGTACTTGCCGCCTTTTACATATCACCTTTTCCTCTTGCATCGAAAACTGCTCCAAGCCATGTCCCGCAAGCACCGATATATACTGCAAATGGTTTGCTCCCATCTAGCAAAATCAAAACTGAAGTTGTCGTCAAAGCCCTCTTCAAACGTTGGAAAGCATTGGTACAGTCAACATCCTAAGAAAAAGTCAAGTTCTTCTTCGTCAACTAAGTAAGTGGGGTTGATATCTTCGCGAAGTCCTTATTGAACTTCCTATAATAGCCTACCAGCCCTAGAAAGCTTCTTACTTCCGTTGTGTTTCTAGGATCTTTCCAATCTTGGATTGCCACCACCTTTGCGGGATCCACAACTATCCCTTCCTTAGAGACCATGTGTCATAAGGACCTCACTTCTCTTCTCCCTCTCGGAGCCATGTGTCGTACTGGTAATGCAACCGGCTTTGCATTATCTACTAGGTATATACGAAAGTCTATCTCACGCCTCGGGGGTAAACCCCGAACTTCATCTAAAACGCCACCATACTCACGGACCACACGAACAGATTCCAAATAATCGTTGGACGCGTCAAGAGATTCTAGGTAGCTAAGCGTCACAGATCCCCTAGGGTCACAAGAAATATCAAGGGTCTTTCCACAACGAGTCAACGATCTAACTACCCTTCTTACGCAGTCTAGGGTGGCACCGTATCTTGCTAGCCAATCCATGCCTAGAATCAAGCCATAGCCCATGAAGTCAAGAACGTAGGCATTGCATTCAAACCCAACGCCCAAGATAGACACTCTCAAATCCCGACACACCATAAATAAATGAGCCGAACCACCAACAAGATTTGAGACTACCATGCGATCCCTAACTAGACTAGTATTTAAGTGCATTGTTTCAACTTACGAAGCATATACAAACTAATGTGAAGCGCCAAAATCAAACAAAGTTCGAACAGGATGATCAAAAAGGAAAACCAAATTTCAACCGAGATGTTTATACCTCTATCAGGTATACCAGCTGTGAGGGAACGCATCTGCCCTCCAGAAGATCCTGTACTTTGTCCTTGCCCTTGCCTCTTTGGACAATCCTAATAAGATGTCCTATCTCTCCGTAATGATAACAACTAGTCTTCTTCTTCTTTAAGTAGTTAGGTATTTCACAAGTGTGGCACTTCCTTTTCTTTTGTCACCTTGTTATCCTTACCGCCTTTCTTTGGATCTACTTTCTTATCGTGTGTCCTATCCATGTCTCTCCTGCACATTCTCCATTCGTAACCTTCCAAGAAAATGAAGCTTCACCCTTCATTAACCAAGCAGCTGGTTGAACCTTCCTCCCATCGTCTACCTCAAAGGTACCAACAAGTCCTCCACTTCCTTCTAGCTTTGACAAACGTCTCAGTCCCATGAAGTGGTTTTCCGCCCATCGTACGGAAGTTCTTACATATCTTAGAAAAAGTGTCTATACGTGGAGGAAGAGATTCAAAAAGGAAAGAGGAAAAGATCCAAAACGGAGAATCGAAAGGAAGATAAATGGCTTTTGGGGATATGTTTTTCAAAACAAACTTTCCTTTTGAAAATACTTCCTTTTAAAACCTTTTTGAAAATAGTTTTCAAAAAAACTTTTATCAAATCTGGTAACCTTCAACTCTGATACCACGTGTAACACCCCACGTCCATTAAAGTCACTCACAAAGGGAATGCATTAACTTTCATGGAGTATTATTGGTGTATAGAACGAAATATAACAAGACAGATACATATATTGGTACTTGAAAATTTTAAAACAACTTTTATAGCAACGGAGAAATAGTTTGATTACAACATCATAAATCAACAATAAAACCAAGTACACTTAAGATCCATCTTGACAAATTGTTTTCTGAGTACATAAAGTAAAAAGCATAACCCCAACATAGGTAGCATTAAAGAGATAAGTTGAACTTTACTTTAAGCAATCCAAGCACTTCCAAAAGAGAGAGAAAGAGATCCAAATCAAGCTCCATTAGCACTAGTCCCAACCTGAGAACCTGGGGTGGGAAAGGAAGAAAAGAGGCGAAAACAAAGGGGTCAGACATAAAGTCTGGCAAGTACAATAACTTTAACAATACAATTATTAAATTAGTTAGGATAAGACATAAACTGGTAAAACAAGGAATGACTATGAAGCAAATGGGCAAAACAAAACAAATAAGAGGAATATGCTGGCATTATTCGTGCTTCTAATCACTATAAGATAATTACTATACTACACCAACACTAGTCACCCTAAAAGTTGATCCCGCCTACTGAACAAAATAATAATAATGGTAGTTTCGTGTACCCCTAGTTGTCTTCATAGGTGCCGCCTGCTCCTATCTCCACTAGTTGTAACCACTACCCTCCCCAACATTTATTCATAATATGGTAGTTGTACTCCTAGCTGTCTTCATAGGTGCCGCCTTGTGACGACCCCATTTCCTATATAGACGGAGACAAGGGTAATCTTTGGAATATAACACAGAAACAGATAATAGCAGAACAGAAATAAATAAATACACCAGATAATGAACAATAGAATATACTGGATAAAAGTAATCATCAGAGTTACACAGTATACAGGATCTTACTAAGTACAAATACAGTTCAACTATACATATATGTCTACAGCGGAAAACAAACATAATGTACAATAGGAGCTGAACAACATAAAAAGAGATAAATGATAGAATCCATCTTCAACTCCAGCTATCCGGAAAGAACCAGCTAAACTTGAATACAAGGCTGCCCGTGTAGAAAAAGGGGCACCCGAGTTTGAAAGTGAAACAAACTACGAGTCAGTCATGGGACTGGTATGAGAAATCAACTCAACACATGTAAAATATGGCTAATCACAGGACCATGCCACTTTCGTGGAATGGGTTTTCTCCATTGGATTGCCAGTGATTTAAAACAAATCATTCTTCTAAACATCGCAATGCTTTTTATAAAAATGAAGCCATTATAAGACTCAGTTCCCATCACACAAAGCAACGCAAACCGGAGGATAGAGTTTTACCTTATAATGGCCAAAATATGATTTATACGAATAAAACAAAGGCATTTGATATTATTGCTAGTGTTTATATGTCTTGAAAACAATTTCAAATCATAACTTATCAATCATAGACGGCATGGGTACCATATATCATGTCGCCATATATATATACAATCAAAACCGCACGGTGTCGTATTTGGAAATTGGATTTCCGTCATGAACCAAGGCAAAAGATAGTCCTTACCGAATTCAAGACTGTCTAGCCCGAGTCTCAGGCACAGCCGCAGCCATACCTTGGATCGTCAGGGCCGGTCCACACGAAGTGGATTATAATGCCTGAACAATGCGTTTCTCCGCCCTTTGGGGCGTAAGGGAGCCAACGAATGACTCCATCGGACCCGGATCGTCCGATTTAACCAGGGCGCCTCGCAACAGTAACAACCACATAAGTCAAACTCGTCAAGGCGTGTAAAACCACCGATGCCACTTCTAGCTAGAAAGAAAACGCACGTCCCCCCTGATGTCCTCTCCCGTTTCTGGTTCATACCGGGGTGTGAGGCTCGCGAATTCACGTTATACACAAAGCTACGCCACACAGGCGGTGCTTTGATCATCACCACAAGACTTTGCTTTTCAACAGAAGCCCTGATCATTTGCCACTTAGGCATGCCACGTGTAACACCCCACGCCCGCTATGGTCACTCACTAAGGGAATGCCATAGCATCGGTGGAGTATTTTAGTGAATATAGAACAGAAAAATTACAACAAGACAGATATAAATAGTACTTGAAAATTTAAAACATCATCTCATAACAGCGGAAATAAACATGTCTGGTTACATCATAAAACCATGATAAAAGTCAAGTACAATATCCGTCAAAATAAAGAAGTACATAATCCCACTCTCTCATACAATAGCCAGAACAAAAGAAAAGATAACTGGATAACTTGAGCTTTACATCTATCCAAGCCCCTAAAGACTGGAACAGCAATCCGATCAAGCTCCACTGCTGCTAGGATCCACCGTAGGACCTGAGGGTTGGGAAAAAGATAAAAGCAACAGGGTCAGACATAAGTCTGAGTGAGTCCTATAACTTTAACAATACCATCATTAAAGTAACCAGAGAAGACATAAACTTGACCTACGGTAATATCTGGGGATGAATGGCTACACTAAGCAGCTTGGTAGACTTAGGATAAACTAAGATAACCGTAAGGACGCATCTACCCACCCAAGGATAATTACTAACTACACCACACCAGTCATTCCTACTTAAAGGTTGATCCCTCCAAGGACATAGAAAATTTCCCCAGTAGTTTCGTGTACTCCTAGCCCACTACATAGGTGCCGTCTGCCCCTATCTCCACTAGGTGTACTCAGTAATTCTTACCCAGTAGTTTCGTGTACCCCTACATAGGTGCCGTCTGCCCCTATCTCTACTAGGTATACCCACTACTCCCCAGCGATCGGCTCCCTACCGTAGATACCCGTGCTGGTCCCACAGTGGGGTGTATCACTCCCCTAAAGTGGCTACCCAATACTATCAACGGTGCACGGCTTTATATCTACACGATGCAACAACGACTTATCTACCAGCCCGGGCCCACACACGCATATGAAACCCGTTGGACTTGCGTTGCCACCGCTAACCCGTTTTGGCCTCTTATAATCAAGCCCAATATGCGTGTCCCGTCACCCGACTAGAGTCGAGCCCACTAAGATACGTTTGGGATATTGGTTGAAATGGGCCCCCACAAGCTACCCACCTAAGCTTGTCATTCATTTAGTATAACCCAATAATGGGTCCCCACAAGCTACCCACCTAAGCTTGTCATTTATCAAATGTACCCCTATAATGGGTCCCACAAGCTACCCACCTAAGCTTGTCACTTTTATCTAGTGCATCCCACTTAACCCCTTATGTATTCATGCCCACTTACATGTTAAGATTTGGTTATGTCATCAATCATATTTCAATTGCCACATAGGGCACCCACTAGATTTCCACATGCCACCCAAAGCACTTACTTAACCCTTCACTCATGTTTTAATTACATGTTCCACTTTGGTTAAGTATTCTAATCGTATTTTATCATGCCACCCATGGCGCTTACTTAACCCTTTTTATCATGTTTAATTACATGTTCTACTTTGGTTAAGTATTCTAATCGTATTTTTCTATTGCCACTCAAGGCAACCCACTAGTCTCATCATGCCACCCCAAGGCACCCACTTAACCCCTCATGTCCCACTACATGCTAATATGGTTAAGTGTTTCTTAATTCATTAATTAAGATCATGAACTCATAAAGACCTCTCACATTAGACCGTCTTTTATGACTGCTGGATATGCCGGTTGGTCCCGGGCAGACTTCTGTCATCAAAAGGGTCTAACCTCGTGTCTTTACTTTAATCATGTATTTAATTTATGACTAAGACCTCTCACATTGGGCCAATCATTTGTAGCCGCTGGATGGCCGGTCGGTTCCGGGCAGACTTCCGCTACAAAAGGGTCCAACCTCGTGTCTTAGTTGATTAATTACACCTAATTAATCACCCCCATATTAATTATCCCTAATTAATATCAAGTTTTTCCATAACATGGGTAGACCTAACTCAATAGGTAAATTCCTATGGGGTAGACCTAACTCAATAGGTAAATTCCCACTTATGGTAATTTATTTATTTTATGGTATGCTCAATCATACCCAATCATACTTTATTAACATATTTATTAACCCCATCGTTCCCCCACGTAAATCGTTCTCATTTCATAACATAATAAAGGGGAAGATCCATCACAAATAGCATGGGTTTAGCATATAACTTTGTCATGGGTTAAGAGGATGTCAACTTGCATATATGAGCATATATTAACCCAACTACATATAACCCAAACTTGCATATTATCATACACATGATTTGCATAACATATGACATATGAGCTTGCATATTATCATACACATATCTTGCATAACATGTTGAACTTGCATATAAGCATTCTCATAACTTGCATAACATGTTAATCATGCATTTAAGCATACACATAACTTGCATAAGCATTCACATACTTGCATAAGCATTTACATACTTGCATAAGCATTTACATACTTGCATAAGCATGCATGACTTGCATATCATGTTAAACTTGCATTTAAGCATATACATATCTTGCATAAGCATTCATATACTTGCATAAGCATTCATAACTTGCAAATCATGTTAAACTTGCATTTAAACATATACATAACTTGCATATGAACTTGCATAACTCACTTTGTTAAACATGCACAAATCCACTTATTAAATATGCATAAACCCACATATTAAACATGCATAAATCCACTTGTTAAATATGCATAAACCAACTTGTTAAGCATGCATAAACCAACTTATCAAACATGCATAAACTCACTTATTAATTATGCATATACATAGAGAAACATGGAATAACATATCATTACAAATGATTCAAACTCACTAATCCGCATCTAAGACCATAAGTCTCATTACACCCAATCTACTTACTTTAACAATTGATGTTAAAGTGATAGAAACTCACCAAGCCCAAAATTAACCAACTTATGAAGTGGAATTAGTTGCTAAATATGAAGATGGTGATGATTAGAGAATGATTTGAGAGGGATTAGCTTGCAACTTCCTTCTTAGATTAGTGGAGACTCCTTCTAGGATTTAATTTGGCGGCATGAGGCCTTCATTTCTATTTTTAGTATGGATTAAGGTAGGTTTAGGGTGTATTTATAGATTAGGAGAGTGTTTTAGGCCCTTAGATTAACCCTAAATTAGATTAGGTCCGTTAGATTTAGGAAATCTCTAGAACCCAGCCCAGCCCTAGCCAGAAAACCAGATCTGGTGCACCCAAGCACCCTGGTTCGACACGCCGTGTCGACAGGCAAGTCGATAGGCAAGTCGACACCTTTGTCGACAGGCCTGTCGACAGCCCTGTCGACATGCTTAGGGCGGGAATCTTCCCGCCTGGCCCCGCTGGTTCTAATTTAAAATCTGAATTTAAGTTTCTAAATCTTTTTTTTTAGCTCTAAATTTTCTGCAAACTTCTTTGGGCAATAACCGGGCCATACGGACTCCGATTCTCGAAAACTCGGACTCTATTTCACGTATTTTTCCGAGACGAACGCAATAACGCAGCCCGTTACCCCAAATTCCCATGTCTGAGATTATTTATCCTGTAATTAGTGAATTTTAGTATTAGCTAAAATTCGGGGTGTTACATTCTCCCCTCCTTAAAGGATTTCGTCCCCGAAATCTCTAAGCTAAGGAGAATGCATATCCTACCATCCAAACAACCATCTACTCAACCCATCAAAACACGGGCATCCATTGTCCTTAAAACAATTTCTAATGATGTATGAGCATATGCAAAAAGTGTGTGTATATGTTCCCTATCTAATGTATGAACATATGCAAACAATGATAGTGCCATGCATCCATTATGTATGCAAGAGAACCCTATCGACACATACAATATCTACATGAGTGCACAATCATTCACCAAAATGCATCATCCATATGATAACACAACCATTATACATCCATAGATATAGCTTCCTACACACAATTTTATGCAATATGCAATATGAAGTGACTGAGCCGATCTAGTGCCTAGAGTGTGTGTATATGCATCCACGAGCAACCACTAGCAAACACTTGCATCCACTTGCATCCGTCATACATAACATGTCTCAAACACATGTTTCAACCATAGGACTATCCTACCTGAAGGTCAAAGGTAATAACGAGAGGACATACTAAGGATAAGATAAGCACAAGATATGCGATGTAGGAGAAGCAAAAGGACGTACCCTCCGAAAGAAAAGGGTACCTCGAACGCATCTTCGCTTCCGTCTCCCAGGTAGCGTCACTCTCTTCATCTCCCCTTTGTACTTTGACTAGTTGAACCTCTCTGTTTCTCAACTTCCAAATCTCTGACCCAAGAATGCAAGTAGGAGCTCGTCGAATCGTCGCATCACGCTCTGCTTCCAAAACTCGGCTCCACCACCTCTGCGGTCTCATGTAGGCACTTCCTCCCATGGAATAGATCATGTACACCACTAAGTCTGTCGGGCAACTCCACCAATGGAAGATGCTCCTCCCATGTACCTCCAAAATCCAAGATACATAGCCTCAAAAGGTCTTCTAAAATATGATTCACCCTCTCGGTCTGGCCGTCCGTCTGAGGATGATATGCGGTACTCAAATGCAACTGAGTCCCTACCGCCTTTTGCAAACTCTTCCAAAACTCTCTAGTGAAGATAGGATCTCGATCACTCACTATACTGGAGGGTACACCATGCAATCTAATAATCTCTCGAATATAAACTGAAGCTAGCCATGGAGCAGTTCTCTTACTCTTCACAGGTATACAATGGGCGTTCTTAGTAAGCCTGTCTACTACCACCCAAATTCCCGTATTACCCTTCCTTGATCTTGGTAACCTGTCAATAAAATCCTTCGAGATGCTATCCCACTTCCGTTGCGGAACTTCCAATGGGTGCAGCAACCCACCTGGTTTCTTCTGCTCCGCCTTCACTTGTTGGCACACCAAGCATCAAGCGACATGCTCGGCCACATCTTTCTTCACACCGGCCCAGAAGAAAGTCCTTTTCATGTCTTGGTACATCTCGTCCCCACCGGGATGAATGGTCATCCTAGAACGGTGTGCATTATCAGGAATAACCTTCCTCAAACCCTCGTCTTGCGGTACACAAGGTCTACCGTCTCTACGCAAGCACCCCCTATCGTCTAGGGTGTACCTACTCAAATGGTTGGACGACTCTCCCCTTATGAGCTTCTCTACCAACTCAACCAACTGTGGGTCGTCCCTCTGTGCTTCTCCAAAGCCCCAAAAGAGTAGGCCTAACCTCCAATGAGGCTAGCAAACCGGGTACAAAGTCAACGGAAGGTCTAAAGTCAAACATAGAAATAAACTCTAAGCTCCGTCGTTCAACGAACCACAAACTCGAGGACAACCTTTTTCTACTTAAGGCGTCCGCTACCATGCTACCCTTACCGTGGGTGTATGCTATCTCAAACTCATAGGACGCTAAGAATCCTATTCACTTTTGCTGTCTTAAGACTATGCGCCTGGGGAGTCTCCAATACTTCCCTAAGATATAGGGCAGGTTTTTCTCCACTCCTAGAGAAAATCAGGATATTCTCCCATGCAAAATCGTCACAACTATCCATCACTCACGCAGACCACCCTGGTCGAACTCGACATCCCCCAAATGCAAGCCCCAAAGGCCTAAACCAATATCAGACAAACACCCAAGAGATGCCTCCTTCGAACCTAGACGTCCTACGTGAGATGATACTAGTAAAAACGGCTAAATAATTAAGCCCTTGTCCAGCTCTGGATGTCCTCGCCAGTCTCGCTCCAAAACCATCGTTTATCCCATATTGGCTTTGCTCAGCCTATTGAGCACATACGAAAACTTATTTCGCTCCTAGAGAAGACCAAGATGTCATCCACAAAGACCATCACAACTTATTTAGGTACTCCTTGGACACCCTTCTCATCAAACCAACAAAATATGCGGGGGCGTACGTCAAACCAAATGGCATCACAAGCCACTCATAAAAACCGTCCGGAGTCCTGAAGGTAGTCTTCTCTATACTATCCTCAGCCACTCTCAACTGATGAAACTCCGTGGCTGAGTCCACCACGACAACACTGAAGCGCCAACCAACTGATCAAAGAGATCATCAATCCTCGACAATGGGTGTCTATTCTTCTTTGTGAGTTTATTTAGCTCTCTTTAGCCTACACAAAGTCTGAGGGACCCATCCGCCTTCGTGGCAACAACTACTGGAGTGCCCCACTCCGATATACTTCGTCTTATGAACCCCTTCTCAAGCAAATCGCCTACTTACTTGTGGAGTTCCCTCCTCTCACGAGGAGCCACGTGGCACACTAGCCAAAACACTGGTTTGGCTTTATCTACCAGATATATTTGGAAGTCAATTTCCTGCTCCGGAGGTAAACCTTTCACCTCCCCAAACTCATCCGAGTATTCCCGGACCACTCTAACAGATCACAAACTCTTGACTGACGTGTCAAGCGATTCTAGATAACTTAGCATAACAGATTCTATGGGATTACAAGAGATCTCGAGAGTGTTACCCAAGCGGGCCATAAGCCTAACAACTCTCCCTTCAAAATCAAGAACGGCACCCCTACTGGATAACCAGTCCATGCCCAAAACTAACCCATAGCCCGTGAAGCCCAACAAGCATCACATCTAAACTCAACGCTAAGTATAGAAACTTTCAAACCCAAACATATCATGGAGCCCCAATTGGGTTTGAAACAACTAAGGGATCATCTACCAAACTGGTGTCTAAGTGCAGTGACTCAACTAACAATGGTGAGATAAACGAACTCGATATATCAGAATCAAATAAAGCTTGAATCGGATGATAAAGAAATCCAAATTCCAACCTAGACGGTCATATCCCCATCTGGTACCCTAGTCGTGAGGGAATACAACTACCCTCCAGAAGATTCCATACCTTTCCTTTGCTTCTTTGGACAATCCTAATAACGTGTCCTATTCCTCCCAAAAGGATAACTACCAGCCTTCTTCTTCCCTATTCTCCACTCATAACCTCCCACCAATGAGGTTTCATCCTTCATTAACCAAACAACTATTTGAGCCTTCCTCTCATCGTCTATCCTATAGGTACCTACCAGTCCTCCTCCTTCTTGAACCAACTTCTGGTCCGACTAATGTCCAAGTTCCTTGAAGTGGTTTTCCATCATTATCTATCTTAGAAAGATCATCTATACGCGGAGGGGAAACTCAAAATGAGAGAGAGGAAGAGATTCAAAATGGAGAATTTGAAAGATATAGATATGGCTATTGGGGATTATGCTTTTCTTTCAAAAAAAACTTTTCTCTTAAAAGACGTGTTTTTGAAAATACTCCTTTCAAAAATATTCTTAGAAAATAGTTTTTCTAAAAATTTTATCTGTTCCGGTAACCTTAAGCTCTGATACAACGTGTAACACCCCACGCCCGCTATGGTCACTCACTAAGGGAATGCCATAGCATCGGTGGAGTATTTTAGTGAATATAGAACAGAAAAATTACAACAAGACAGATATAAATAGTACTTGAAAATTTAAAACATCATCTCATAACAGCGGAAATAAACATGTCTGGTTACATCATAAAACCATGATAAAAGTCAAGTACAATATCCGTCAAAATAAAGAAGTACATAATCCCACTCTCTCATACAATAGCCAGAACAAAAGAAAAGATAACTGGATAACTGGAGCTTTACATCTATCCAAGCTCCTAAAGACTGGAACAGCAATCCTATCAAGCTCCACTACTGCTAGGATCCACCGTAGGACCTGAGGGTTGGGAAAAAGATAAAAGCAACGAGGTCAGACATAAGTCTGAGTGAGTCCTATAACTTTAACAATACCATCATTAAAGTAACCAGAAAAGACATAAACTTGACCAACGGTAATATCTGGGGATGAATGGCTACACTAAGCAGCTTGGTAGACTTAGGATAAACTAAGATAACCGTAAGGACGCATCTACCCACCCAAGGATAATTACTAACTACACCACACCAGTCATTCCTACTTAAAGGTTGATCCCTCCAAGGACTTAGAAAATTTCCCCAGTAGTTTCGTGTACTCCTAGCCCACTACATAGGTGCCGTCTGCCCCTATCTCCACTAGGTGTACTCAGTAATTCTTACCCAGTAGTTTCGTGTACCCCTACATAGGTGTTGTCTGCCCCTATCTCTACTAGGTGTACCCACTACTCCCCAGCGATCGGCTCCCTACCGTAGATACCCGTGCTGGTCCCACAGTGGGGTGTATCACTCCCCTAAAGTGGCTACCCAATACTATCAACGGTGCACGGCTTTATATCTACACGATGCAACAACGGCTTATCTACCAGCCCGGGCCCACACACGCATATGAAACCCGTTGGACTTGCGTTGCCACCGCTAACCCGTTTTGGCCTCTTATAATCAAGCCCAATATGCGTGTCCCGTCACCCGACTAGAGTCGAGCCCACTAAGATACGTTTGGGATATTGGTTTAAATGGGCCCCCACAAGCTACCCACCTAAGCTTGTCATTCATTTAGTATAACCCAATAATGGGCCCCCACAAGCTACCCACCTAAGCTTGTCATTTATCAAATGTACCCCTATAATGGGTCCCACAAGCTACCCACCTAAGCTTGTCACTTTTATCTAGTGCATCCCACTTAACCCCTTATGTAGTCATGCCCACTTACATGTTAAGATTTGGTTAAGTCATCAATCATATTTCAATTGCCACATAGGGCACCCACTAGATTTCCACATGCCACCCAAAGCACTTACTTAACCCTTCACCCATGTTTTAATTACATGTTCCACTTTGGTTAAGTATTCTAATCGTATTTTATCATGCCACCCATGGCACTTACTTAACCCTTTTTATCATGTTTAATTACATGTTCTACTTTGGTTAAGTATTCTAATCGTATTTTTCTATTTCCACCCAAGGCAACCCACTAGTCTCATCATGCCACCCCAAGGCACCCACTTAACCCCTCATGTCCCACTACATGCTAATATGGTTAAGTGTTTCTTAATTCATTAATTAAGATCATGAACTCATAAAGACCTCTCACATTAGACCGTCTTTTATTACTGCTGGATATGCCGGTTGGTTCCGGGCAGACTTCTGTCATCAAAAGGGTCTAACCTCGTGTCTTTACTTTAATCATGTATTTAATTTATGACTAAGACCTCTCACATTGGGCCAATCATTTGTAGCCGCTGGATGGCCGGTCGGTTCCGGGCAGACTTCCGCTACAAAAGGGTCCAACCTCGTGTCTTAGTTGATTAATTACACCTAATTAATCACCCCCATATTAATTATCCCTAATTAATATCAAGTTTTTCCATAACATGGGTAGACCTAACTCAATAGGTAAATTCCCATGGGGTAGACCTAACTCAATAGGTAAATTCCCACTTATGGTAATTTATTTATTTTATGGTATGCTCAATCATACCCAATCATACTTTATTAACATATTTATTAACCCCATCGTTCCCCCACGTAAATCGTTCTCATTTCATAACATAATAAAGGGGAAGATCCATCACAAATAGCATGGGTTTAGCATATAACTTTGTCATGGGTTAAGAGGATGTCAACTTGCATATATGAGCATATATTAACCCAACTACATATAACCCAAACTTGCATATTATCATACACATGATTTGCATAACATATGACATATGAGCTTGCATATTATCATACACATATCTTGCATAACATGTTGAACTTGCATATAAGCATTCTCATAACTTGCATAACATGTTAATCATGCATTTAAGCATACACATAACTTGCATAAGCATTCACATACTTGCATAAGCATTTACATACTTGCATAAGCATTTACATACTTGCATAAGCATGCATGACTTGCATATCATGTTAAACTTGCATTTAAGCATATACATATCTTGCATAAGCATTCATATACTTGCATAAGCATTCATAACTTGCAAATCATGTTAAACTTGCATTTAAGCATATACATAACTTGCATATGAACTTGCATAACTCACTTTGTTAAACATGCACAAATCCACTTATTAAATATGCATAAACCCACATATTAAACATGCATAAATCCACTTGTTAAATATGCATAAACCAACTTGTTAAGCATGCATAAACCAACTTATCAAACATGCATAAACTCACTTATTAATTATGCATATACATAGAGAAACATGGAATAACATATCATTACAAATGATTCAAACTCACTAATCCGCATCTAAGACCATAAGTCTCATTACACCCAATCTACTTACTTTAACAATTGATGTTAAAGTGATAGAAACTCACCAAGCCCAAAATTAACCAACTTATGAAGTGGAATTAGTTGCTAAATATGAAGATGGTGATGATTAGAGAATGATTTGAGAGGGATTAGCTTGCAACTTCCTTCTTAGATTAGTGGAGACTCCTTCTAGGATTTAATTTGGCGGCATGAGGCCTTCATTTCTATTTTTAGTATGGATTAAGGTAGGTTTAGGGTGTATTTATAGATTAGGAGAGTGTTTTAGGCCCTTAGATTAACCCTAAATTAGATTAGGTCCGTTAGATTTAGGAAATCTCTAGAACCCAGCCCAGTCCTAGCCAGAAAACCAGATCTGGTGCACCCAAGCACCCTGGTTCGACACGCCGTGTCGACAGGCAAGTCGACAGGCAAGTCGACACCCCTGTCGATAGGCCTATCGACAACCCTGTCGACATGCTTAGGGCGGGAATCTACCCGCCTGGCCCCGCTGGTTCTAATTTAAAATCTGAATTTAAGTTTCTAAATCTTTTTTTTTTAGCTCTAAATTTTCTGCAAACTTCTTTGGGCCATAACCGGGCCATACGGACTCCGATTCTCGAAAACTCGGACTCTATTTCGCGTATTTTTCCGAGACGAATGCAATAACGCAGCCCGTTACCCCCAATACCCATGTCTGAGATTATTTATCCTGTAATTAGTGAATTTTAGTATTAGCTAAAATTCGGGGTGTTACACCACACTAGCAGTTCATGCCATGCAACTGATGTCCATCGATATACAACCCTGAGCTCATGCGTTTCAGAGAAGGGCGTTAAGCAAAAGAATAAATTCTCCACCGCTAAACAGATGTATATTTAACAGAGATCAATCAACACAGAATAAAATCCAATGTCAGACACACAGTCCATTTCCAAGACCGTTCTGGGTCTGAATGAAACTAGAGGCACTATATACCTCGCAAACCCATTGATCACCACGTACATCTGGACGATCACCACTCATTATCCATATTTCGGGATGCCTCCCAATCAGGACCTCGGTTACCAACCAAACGAGGTGAAGATCTCCGGTCTTTGACCACCGTCTTCATCTTCGACTTCTTATCGTCGATTCAGTTATTCAGAATGGGATAAACCCGGTCTTTCTGAGCAACTCGCGTATATAATAAAAAAGTTCAACACTAACATACACACGCATCATTTCAATTCATTAGCCACTAGCCGTCAATCAGTAAGAGAACGATTTCCCAAATACTAACCCCGAAGGCCGAAACCAACATCAGATCAATACCCGAGAAACCATTCGACTTAGCCAACCTTTAGTTAATTTATAAATTTCACATCCATATCGTTTATAATATTTTATAATGATTTATCACTGTTTTTATTTATTTTAAAATAGCCAATTTATTCAAAACGACGCTTCGGGCCATAACGCGGCCGTGGCGCTGTTTTTCTTCAGATTAAATTTACACATATCTGAAAATCTAACCGTTGGATCTTCACAAAATTTACATCATTAGAAAGATCTTTTCAAAACGAATCCAACGGTTCCAGTTTCGGGAAAATCCGACGGTCGGATCTCCCGGTACAATCGTTTGAAGTTTCGGTTTCAAAAAATGAACTGCAGCGTCGTTATTCGATTAAATATAATTATATATATATATAATCGATTATGGCATTGTTTTTCTTCATATTTGAATTAAACATTCCAGAAAATCCAACCGTTGGATTTTTACAAAGTTGGTGCCGTTGGAAAGATATTTCCAAAGCGAACCCAACGATTGCAATTTCAGGAAAATCCGATGGTCGGATCTCCCGGTATAATCGTTTGAAATCACGGTTTCAAAATACGAACTGCAACATCGTTATTCGATTAAATATAATTATATATATATATAATCGATTCTGGCGCTGTTTTTCTTCAGATTTGAATTAAACATTCCAGACAATCCAACCGTTGGATTTTTACAAAGTTGGTACCGTTGGTAAGATATTTCCAAAGCGATCCCAACGGTTGTGATTTCAAGAAAATTCGATGGTCGGATCTCCCGGTATAATCGTTTGAAATCACGGTTTCAAAATACGAACTGCAGTGTCGTTATTCGATATATTTTAATTCTATTTATATATATATATATATCGATTCTTCGATTTCAAAACTATATTATTTTCATACATTAGATAAAAATGATATTTTTATCTAACTGCCTTCTATTCCAACACTTCACTATATTTAGCAATTCATGTATATAATAAAAATGTGATTTTTATTGTAAAACAATTCATTTCAAAACACTATTATTTTATATAGTTTATATAGGTAATAAAAATAGGATTTTTATTATAAAACAATTTCTTTCAAAACAATATTATTTTATATAGTTCGTACAGATGATAAAAAATGTGATTTTTATTATAAAACAATTTATTTCAAAATATTAATACCATTCAACACATGAATTTCAATTCAACGAATGAATTTCGATTCAACACATGAAGGTTTTCTATAGTTTGTATATATAGATAAAAATGTGATTTTTATATTTAAAACACGAATACCATTCAATACATGAATTTTATATCAACGAATGAATTTCAATTCTACACATGAAGGTATTCTATACAACGAATAAATATAGTTTCAGCAAATGAAAATAATTCAAACACATGAATATTATTCAAAATTTCGGCAGCATAACGGCAGGGTAATTAAAATCGGGACCGTCCCTAGTACGGCTCCTCGCTCTACCTTAAAACCTCGCGGTTTTTGACAATGGGGATCATGCATCTAGTTCGCACGCAGGCGGCATGTATATATATTTCATTCCCACAAACTAATCCTATGTGGTTTCAACCAAATATTTCTCAACCACAAACGGGTATTTTTCAACCACAATCAATCAATATCAACCACAAACAATTCCAATCAACCATTCACTATCAATCAATTTTCACACCAATCACAACAAATAAATATCGTCCATGGTTTGTGGACGAGGGGCGTGTGTGTGTGTGTATATATATATATATATATATATATATATATATACACACACACATATATATATAGCAATTTACTTCTATTTCAACACATATATAATTTTTACAATGCATATATAATTTATACATCGAACGTACAACTTATACAACGCTTATACATGAGGTGTACAATGCTTATATAACCCATACATCGACTATATAATTTATACATCGTCGTTTTCCATATCGTTTATAAATTAGAAATCTCACATTGGGTTCCACTCCACCAAAAATAGCAGAAGACTCAGAAAAATATGCGGTATCTTCTAGATGTAGAAGACGTCCACACGAGTCCACTGTCTCTTGTTTCACTGAATTTCGTCAAGAAACGAAAAAGATATGATTTTTACAGTAAAATCAAAAATTGTAGCGCTTTAAACTTCTATAATATAGATAAAATAAAAATAGTCGTATACCTTTCTGAAATGTTCAAAACTAGGTCACGCGATTTCGTGAAATCCGTGAATCGATAGCTCGATCGGGCTACGCAGTGTCGAAGGGGGAGGAGAGGCGCTCAGGCGCCGGGGGGAGTTGGCCGGTTCGACGCTGGCAGGAGGGTGCTGCGGCGGTCTGAACGGCTCGATTTTGAGCCCGAGATCTCCCCCGATACTCAACGAAAAAATCCAAACTCCATATGGATTTGAATCTCGTCTCGAGCACTTCAAAATCTTCAACTGGAGGAGGGGCTGATTTTGCTTGTAGGAGGCGCAATCGAAGGAGGAAGGGAGGAGTGGTTTATCGTCGTCGATCGGCTGATAATCGGGGAGAGAGAAAATGAATTTTCCTTTTTTTATAAAAATTATGATTGGCAGGTGGGTTTTAAAGGGGTTTTCTGACACAACCACCAATCTAAACCCAAAGACTTTCGTCCCTAGCGTTTTACCCCCATTCCGAACACAATGGGATATGTTTTGTAGGCCCATTCGACTGTTTCAGTCAGTTTCCATTCAATTTAAAATATATAACATTCAATATTCGATTTGAACGTACATTTCAATTTGCCAGGGCCACAAACTGATTCGAAAAATTCCAGAAAAATAAATCTGGCTATGTTTTGACTATACGGTCCCACCAAAACTAGTTTCGTCGAATTCTGAGACCGTTTGCAAAAAGGCCCATTTCTAGTCGATCCAATTTAACTATAATTGACCAAAACACGTTTTCCTTTGCCACGCTCACATACTAGCTTCAAAAATTATGAAATTTGAAATCTAGAAATAACTTCTCATCCCAGATCCAACAAAAGTGGTTTCGTCGAATTCCGAGGTCGTATGCAAAATGGCCAATTTCACGGGCTATATAAATTCCATAGCGACCTTTTTGAAAATTCATTTGGCCATAACTTTTGCTTTCCGACATGAAAATTCGATTTTTCAGATTCATTAGAAAGGTATTCACTAACAGATTTTAATATTTTTGGTTTCACTCAAATCCGTTTTGTTTTGCACCCGGTATAGTCCGACAAAGTTTGAATTCAATTTTTGAAACTGCAGCGCCATTTCAGGCCTTGTATATAATTAGAATTAAATATACTGTTTTCAATTATCGATTCAAACTCTGTTTTCATTGCTATTATTTAAAATATTTATTTTAAATATTTTAAATCCATTATTTTAGCCAATTTAAAAAATTTAAATTGGTTCAGATTTTCTGGGATGTTACAATCACCCCCACTTAAAACTTTTCGTCCCCGAAAAGGAATAAAGTCGAAAGTGGTTTGATTAATCAACTCTACGTTCAATCTGGCTTCAATTCTCCAACTTTTCAGTTTCTGAGAATTTTCAAATTCTTCAAAAATTTGGCTAACACCCGGAATTTTCGAAAAATTTCGCCATAACCTCCTTTGTACGGGGAGGGGTTTGGAAATTTATTGGGCCGTATTAGGTAACAATAAATCCTAATAAGCATACACATATTTATAGTGATATATTCTGGTGTTTACAAGGGAGCGTGTATTGATAATAACTCCAGAGAATAAATTCTCGTCACCCTGTCAAAGCCTGAGGGAGTGTGTATTTTAAATGCTCCAGAGGATAAATCCTCGTCACCTCGTCCCGTGTGGGAAATAAATAGTCCATGTGCCGTATCTAATAACTAGAGAGACGTGATTATTTTCAACTCTAGACCCGTGTGGTTTTTTTTATTAATCTGGAAATTTTATCGCTACAATTTAAATAGTCCATATCAGTCATCAGTTCAACCAGTAAAATATAGTCATCGCCATACAAGCCTCTCGCTCGTATGGTAAATCTTCCACCTCGTCACACAAGCTCCAAATGCTTATGTGGTATATGATGAAGTGTGCCTATCTTCTGAAGTATGCCATGCAGTGTAGTTCAAAATTAATTGTTACTATCCTATGGCGATATTTATTATTTCACACAGAACAACCAGCACTCCGCATCCAATGGCATTCACAGGAGTTGATATAATAATATTTTGCATCCAACTCATTAAGGTTTACCTATTTGTCGAGCACGCAAATAAAATCTTTACTCAACAGCTAATCCATTTACCTGTTCAAACATATATAATGCACAAGTATATATATTTCTATCTATGTTCTAATCAGTTAAATGTGCGATATAATCGAATAAATTCTACCATTCATTCCATTATTGATTAAATTAACTATCATTTCAATAATTTAATTAATCAAATCTACTATCACACAACACAAACAACAATACAAATTAATTCATACACTCTTTTTAAATTAAGCAGACTATAGAATTAAAAGTGCACATCCATGGAAAGAAAATAACAACAAAGTAGAGAACTGATTGGTAATGCAAAGTATGGTAAATGTACCTTGCACCGGAGTCAATCAGAGATATCCACTCGGCATCTAGGGTAGGCTTTCTGAATGCTCTCCTCAGTTTCCCAAGTACAACCTCGCGGATCTCCACTCCATTGCACTTTGACTAAGAGAACCTTCTTGTTCCTCATTTCTTTGGTTTCTTTGCAATGATCTTGAGCGGCTCTCTTCTCACAGCTAATTCAGGGGTAATTTCAATATCCTGTTGAGCTGCTTCTTCCACGATCAAGTCTGGGTCATGAACGTGCTTTTGAAGTTGAGATATATGAAACACATCATGCACCCCAGGCAACCAATCTGGCAATTTAACCCTATAAGCGAGAGTTCCGATCCATTCCAGAATAGGAAACGGACCAATGAATTTGGGTGCCAACTTTCCAGTTTTACCGAACTGGATAACTCCTCTCATCGGCGATACTTTCAAATATACATAGTCGCCAACTGCAAATGATATATCTCTTCTTCTCCTATCGGCATAGCTCTTTTGTCAGCTTTGAGAGGTGAGTAATCGCTTCTTAATAAAATCGACTTTGTCGGCAGCTTCTCGGATCATATCAGGCCCTAACACAAGTCTATTACTGGGTTCGACCGAACAAGCAGGAGATCGGCATGGTCTACCATATAATGCTTCGAATGGCGACATTGTCAAACTCGCTTGGTAGCTGTTGTTATATGAGAATTCAGCCAAATGCAGATGGTCTTCCCACGATCCACCAAAGTCTAGAACACAAGCCCGCAATAGATCATCTAAAATACGATTCACCCTCTCAGTCTGACCGTCTGTCTGAGGATGATAAGCGGTGCTCAAGTTCAACTTCGTTCCCAGTTCGACTTGAAATGCCTCCCAGAATTTTCTAGTGAATATTGTGTCTCTATCACTGACTATACTAAGCGGCACTCCATGTAGTCTAACAATTTCCTTGAAGTAAATCTACGCCAGACTCTGAGCAGTTCTGTTTGATCTGACAGGTATGAAATGGGCGCTCTTTGTGAAGCGATCTACGATCACCCAAATACTATCATTTCCTTTTCTGGTTCTGGGAAAACCATCAATGAAGTCCATGGAAATATGTTCCCACTTCCATCCAGGAACGTCTAGCGGTTGTAACAATCCAGCCAGCTTCTGTTGGTCGCTCTTGACTAGTTGGCAAGTAGGGCATCGGCTAACATATAAAGAAATGTCCCTCTTCATCGACCTCCACCAAAAAGTGCATTTAATGTCGTTATACATTTTGCTTACTCCCGGATGGATACTAAGTTTTGACTTGTGGCATTCATCCAGTACTTCCTTTCGGAGCTCAGCAATGTTAGGAACACAAATTTGACCCTTCAGCCTTAAAATCCCCTCATTATCAACTTGGAAACTCGAGGGTTTGCCTTTCTGAATTATCTCTCTGATCTTCTGAATGAAGTGGTCATCCTTCTGAAGAGCAGATATTTTATCTATCAATGAAGTCGCGACAATAAAAATGGCGATCATTTCATTTTTTCGGCTCAACGCATCGGCCACGACATTGGCTTTCCCTGGAGTGTATGTAATTTTAAAGTCATATGCTGCAAGAAAATCCAGTCAACGTTGCTGCCTCAGATTCAAGTCTTTCTGGGTGAACAGATACTTTAGCGACTGGTGATCTGTAAACAGTTCAAATCTCTCGCCCAGAAGATAATGTCTCCAGATTTTGAAGGCGAATACTATAAGCAATAACTCAAGATCATGAGTTACGTAGTTCTTCTCGTGTGGCTTCAATTGAAGGCTAGCATAAGCAATCACTTGGCCCCTTTGCATTAATACTGCGCCAAGGCCTTCTCTAGAAGCATTAGTCCAGACTTTCAAATCCTGATTGCCATCGATGATGGTTAACACTGGAGCAATCGTTAGTCTTAACTTTAGCTCTTCAAAAGCCTCCTCACTTTCTGGAGTCCATTTGAATTTAGAGTGCTTCTTCGTAAGCTTCGTTAAATGACCAGATATCTTCGAAAAGTTTTTAATGAACTTCCGGTAATAACTAGCCAATCCGAGAAAATTGCAGACTTCTGTAGGAGTACTGGGCTGCTTCCAATTCTGAATAGCTGTGATTTTGCTTGGATCCACAGCAATTCCTTCTTTAGATACGACGTGGCCTAGAAATTTCACTTCATCCTGCCAGAATATACATTTGGATAGTTTGGCTTTTAATCATTCCTTCTGAGGATTTCCATAACCTGTTCCAAATGCTTTTCATGTTCGGCCTTTGATTTTGAGAAGATTAGAATATCGTCAATAAAAACAAGAACAAATTTATTCAAAACCCCTCTAAACACTCTATTCATCAGATTGACGAAGTAAGCAGGAGTGTTACATAAGCCGAACGGCATTACTAACCACACGTAGAATAAGTCGGGACCTCTGAATGCTGTCATCGGAACACACTCTTCGGCAATACGAAGCTGATGGAAACCTGTAGCTAGATCCATTCGTGAAAATACTTGTGCACCATTTAATCATTCAACAAATCATCAATCCGCGGCAATGGATATTTGTTCATTATTGTTTGTTTGTTTGTTTGTTTAAATCACGATAATCCACACATAGCCATAGAGTACCGTCAGATTTTGGGACAAACACCACTGTTGCTCCCTAATCAGAGAAACTAGGCCTGATCAGAACCTTCCATACGAGCTGTCGTGTTTGATTGTCTAATTCCTCTTTCTGTTTCAAGGACATTCTTCGAATAGCGTGAACTACCGGCCTTGCATTGGGAATTAAATCAATTTTGAAATCAATCAATCTCTGCGGAGGTAAGCAAACAACTTCTTCTAACACATCCGCATAGTTCCTAACGATAGGAATGTCTTTGATGAGGTCTGAAATATTCTCTGTGACTTCAGGGATATCTTCTATTAGGGCTGGAGAAACATCAAGAGCTGCACAGAAGTCTTTTCTATTAGATTTCTGACCTTCACACGATATGGTTATATAATTTCCTAATTTAATCCTAGCCCTAACAACTCTCTCGGCGCATCTAACCTTTGCTTCATATTTGGTTAGCCAATCCAATCCCAGAATAAGATCGAATTCATTAAAATTCATGACGATAGAGATAGTAGGGGATTTATAGCAGGAAAAGGAGACAGGTACTGGACAAACCCAACTGAGATCGATGGAACCCCCGACCGGATTTTGAGCAGTCATTGGTTCTTTGAGCTTCCCCAATTTCAAATCCAACTTCTTAGCTGCGTTATTTGCAATAAAGCTTCATGACGCGCCTGTGTCAAATAGTATTTTTACTGGAATGTTTTTGACAGTAAGCGTTCCTTCTAAAATGTCATCCCTTTCCTGAGATGACGAAGATGCAGGCACTTCGGCTATTTCATTTACCTGAGCTTCTCTGGTTGTTTTTAACAGCCGGCACTCTTGTTTTACATGACCAAACCGATGGCATTGATTGCATCTTTTACTTTCCTGGAGCTTCTTGCCGGATTTAAACCCATCCTCCTTTCGTTTCTTCGAGGATTTACACTTCCTGGTCAGATGCCCCTGTTTATTGCAGTTAGAGCATGTGGCAGTTGTTACTGGTTCCTTCTTAGATTTAGCCCTTTTTCTCTTGGCACTGGGCTTCTTACTGACCAGACCTCGTACTGGCTTCAGGAATATCAGTTTCAGACTCCCTTTTGTTACTCGAGCTGACTTCCTCTTCGTCGCGCAACATACCTTTCTTATGGAGATCTTCATACTGATAAGCCATGTATATCATTTCAGAAAAAGGAAGCTTCACATTCCTCATCACACTATTTTGATTTTTTTTTTTTTTTTTTGCAGACCATGAATAAATCTCAGATTCTTCCTCTTTGGATCTTGAATCAGATGAGAAGCAAAGTGAGCAAGTTCGTTGAATTTCTTATGATATTCTGGGATGGTCATATCACCTTGTATCAGTTAAGAAAATTCATCACATAATCGCTCCGTCGCTTCGGGAGGAGTAAATTTTTCTAGGAAAATTTCTTTGAATCTGTCCCAGGTGATATCACCTTCTGGATTATCTTTGATGATTGTTCCCCACCAGATTAAAGCTTCTCCATTGAGCGCCCAAGATGATACTAATCTTTTCTGGTCGTCTCTCAACTGGAAACGCTCAAATATTCTTTCTGCAGAGCTCACCCAAGCTTGAGTTTGAATGATAAATTCATTGCCCGAGAATTGTGCTCCACCTAGATTTCGATATCTCTTAAATAGAGCCTCTAGATCTGGTTCTGCATTTCTTCTGTTTGTGACACTCATTTTTCTAGTACTTCTGCAAATGGAAAATCAAGTGTCAGGTCACAGAAAAGATATTTTAAAATATAGAAACACATACTTCAAATGTAAATGTGTCTATCGAGGTGTAATTTCATTATGCTTTACTCGTACTAGGATATTGCTGATCCTATCTGTATAGAGTTACCTGTCCTAGAACACTACTGGTTCTATTTCTGATGAGTTCGTTAATATGTTATATTCCAGAACTAAGCTTAACCAAAGCTCTGATACCACGATGTGACGACCCCATTTCCCATACAGACGGAGACAAGGGTAATCTTTGGAATATAACACAGAAACAGATAATAGCAGAACAGAAATAAATAAATACACCAGATAATGAACAATAGAATATACTGGATAAAAGTAATCATCAGAGTTACACAGTATACAGGATCTTACTTAGTACAAATATAGTTCAACAATACATATATGTCTACAGCGGAAAACAAACATAATGTACAATAGGAGCTGAACAGCATAAAAAGAGATAAATGATAGAATCCATCTTCAGCTCCAGCTATCCGGAAAGAACCAGCTAAACCTGAATATAAGGTTGCCCGTGTAGAAAAAGGGGCACTCGAGTTTGAAAGTGAAACAAACTACGAGTCAGTCATAGGATTGGTATGAGAAATCAACTCAACACATGTAAAATAAGGCTAATCACAGGACCACGCCACTTTCGTGGAATGGGTTTTCTCCATTGGATTGCCAGTGCTTTAAAACAAATCATTCTTCTAAACACCGCAATGCTTTTTATAAAAATAAAGCCATTATAAGACTCAGTTCCCATCACACAATGCAACGCAAACCGGAGGATAGAGTTTTACCTTATAATGGCCAAAATATGATTGATACGAATAAAACAAAGGCATTTGATATTATTGCTAGTGTTTATATGTCTTAAAAACAATTTCAAATCATAACTTATCAATCATAGACGGCATGGGTACCATATATCATGTCGCCATATATATATACAATCAAAACCGCACGGTGTCGTATTTGGAAATTGGATTTCCATCATGAACCAAGGCAAAAGATAGCCCTTACCGAATTCGAGACTGTCTAGCCCGAGTCTCAGGCACAACTGCAACCGTACCATGGATCGTCAGGGCCGGTCCACACGAAGTGGATTATAATGCCTGAACAATGCGTTTCTCCGCCCTTTGGGGCGTAAGCGAGCCAACGAATGACTCCATCGGACCCGGATCGTCCGATCTAACCGAGGCGCCTCGCAACAGTAACAACCACATAAGTCAAACTCGTCAGGGCATGTAAAATCACTGACGCCACTTCTAGCTAGAAAGAAAACGCACGTCCCCCCTAATGTCCTCTCCCGTTTTTGGTTCATACCGGGGTGTGAGGCTCACGAATTCTTGTTATACACAAAGCTACGCCACACAGGCGGTGCTTTGATCATCACCACAAGACTTTGCTTTTCAACAGAAGCCCTGATCATTTGCCACTTAGGCATGCCACACTAGAATTTCATGCCATGCGACTGATGTCCATCGATATGCAACCCCTGAGCTCGTGCGTTTCAGAGAAGGGCGTTAAGCAAAAGAATAAATTCTCCACCGCCAAACAGATGTATATTTAACAGAGATCAATCAACACAGAATAAAATCCAATGTCAGACACACAGTCCATTTATAAGTCCGTTCTGGGTCTGAACGAAACCGGAGGCACTATATACCTCGCAAACCCATTGATCACCATGTACGTCTGGACGATCACCACTCATTATCCATATTTCGGGATGCCTCCCAATCAGGACCTCGGTTATCATCCAAACGAGGTGAAGATCTCCGGTCTTCGACCACCGTCTTCATCTTCGACTTCTTATCGTTGATTCAGTTATTCAGAATGGGATAAACCCGGTCTTTCTGAGCAACTCGCGTATATAATAAACAAGTGCAACACTAACATAAACACGCATCATTTCAATTCATTAGCCACTAACCGTCAATCAGTAAGAGAACGATTTCCCAAATATTAACCCCAAAGGCCGAAACCAACATCAGATCAATACCCGAGAAACCATTCGACTTAGCCAACCTTCAGTTAATTTATAAATTTGACATCCATATCGTTTATAACATTTTATAACGATTTATCGCTATTTTTATTTATTTTAAAATAGCCAATTTATTCAAAATGACGCTTCGGGCCATAACGCGGCCGTGGCGCTGTTTTTTCTTTAGATTTGATTTAAACATATCTGAAAATCTAACCGTTGGATCTTCACAAAATTTACATCATTAGAAAGATCTTTTCAAAACGAATCCAACAGTTCCAGTTTTAGGAAAATCCGACGGTCGGATCTCTCGGTACAATCGTTTGAAGTTTCGGTTTCAAAATACGAACTGCAGCATCGTTATTCGATTAAATATAATTATATATATATATATATATATAATCGATTCTGGCGCTGTTTTTCTTCAGATTTGAATTAAACATTCCGGACAATCCAACCGTTGGATTTTTACAAAGTTGGTGCCGTTGGAAAGATATTTCCAAAGCGAACCCAACGGTTGCGATTTCAGGAAAATCCGATGGTCGGATCTCCCGGTATAATCGTTTGAAATCACGGTTTAAAAATACGAACTGCAGCATCGTTATTCGAATAAATATAATTATATATATATAATCGATTCTGGCGTTGTTTTTCTTCAGATTTGAATTAAACATTCCAGACAATCCAACCGTTGGATTTTTACAAAGTTGGTGCCGTTGGAAAGATATTTCCAAAGCGATCCCAACGGTTGTGATTTCAAGAAAATCCGATGGTCGGATCTCCCGGTATAATCGTTTGAAATCACGGTTTCAAAATACGAACTGCAGTGTCGTTATTCGATATATTTTAATTCTATTTATATATATATCGATTCTTCGATTTCAAAACTATATTATTTTCATACATTAGATAAAAATGATATTTTTATCTAACTGCCTTCTATTTCAACACTTCACTATATTTAGCAATTCATGTATATAATAAAAATGTGATTTTTATTGTAAAACAATTCATTTCAAAACACTATTATTTTATATAGTTTATATAGGTAATAAAAATAGGATTTTTATTATAAAACAATTTCTTTCAAAACAAGATTATTTTATATAGTTCGTACAGATGATAAAAAATGTGATTTTTATTATAAAACAATTTATTTCAAAATATTAATACCATTCAACACATGAATTTCAATTCAACGAATGAATTTCGATTCAACACATGAAGGTTTTCTATAGTTTGTATATATAGATAAAAATGTGATTTTTATATTTAAAACACGAATACCATTCAATACATGAATTTTATATCAACGAATGAATTTCAATTCAACACATGAAGGTTTTCTATACAACGAATAAATATAGTTTCAGCAAATGAAAATAATTCAAACACATGAATATTATTCAAAATTTCGGCAGCATAACGGCAGGGTAATTAAAATCGCGACCGTCCCTAGTACGGCTCCTCGCCCTACCTTAAAACCTCGCGGTTTTTTACAATGGGGATCATGCATCTAGTTCGCACGCAGGCGGCATGTATATATATTTCATTCCCACAAACTAATCCTATGTGGTTTCAACCAAAAATTTCTCAACCACAAACGGGTATTTTTCAACCACAATCAATCAATATCAACCACAAACAATTCCAATCAACCATTCGCTATCAATCAATTTTCACACCAATCACAACAAATAAATATCGTCCATGGTTTGTGGATGAGGGGCGTATATGTGTTATATATATATATATATATATATATATATATAGCAATTCACTTCTAGTTCAACACATATATAATTTTTACAACGCATATATAACTTATACATCGAACGTAAAACTTATATAACGCTTATACATGAGGTATACAACGCTTATATATCCCATACATCGACTATATAATTTATACATCGTCGTTTTCCATATCGTTTATAAATTAGAAATCTCACATTGGGTTCCACTCCACCAAAAATAGCATAAGGCTCAGAAAAATATGCGGTCTCTTCTAGATGTAGAAGACGTCCACACGAGTCCACTGTCTCTTGTTTCACTGAATTTCGTCAAGAAACGAAAAAGATATGATTTTTACAGTGAAATCAAAAACCGTAGCGCTTTAAACTGCTATAATATAGTTAAAATAAAAATAGTTGTATACCTTTCTGAAATGTTCAAAACTAGGTCACGCAATTTAGTGAAATCCGTGAATCGATAGCTCGATCGGGCTACGCAGTGTCGAAGGGGTAGGAGAGGCGCTCAGGCGCAGGGGGGAGTTGGCCAGTTCGACGCTGGCAGGAGGGTGCGGCGGCGGTCTGAATGGCTCGACTTTCGAGCCCGAGATCTCCCCCGATACTCAACGAAAAAATCCAAACTCCATATGGATTTGAAGCTCGTCTCGTGCACTTCAAAATCTTCAACTGGAGGAGGGGCTGATTTTACTTGTAGGAGGCGCAATCGAGGGAGGAAGGGAGGAGTGGTTTATCGTCGTCGATCGGCTGATAATCGGGGAGAGAGAAAATGAATCATCCTTTTTTTTATAAAAATTATGATTGGCCGGTGGGTTTTAAAGAGGTTTTCTGACACAATCACCAATCTAATCCCAATGACTGTCGTCCCTAGCGTTTTACCCCCACTCCGAACACAATGGGATATGTTTCGTAGGCCCATTCGACTGTTTCAGTCAGTTTCCATTCAATTTAAAATATATAACATTCAATATTCGATTTGAACGTACATTTCAATTTGCCAAGGCCACAAACTGATTCGAAAAATTCCAAAAAAATAAATCTGGCTATGTTTTGACGATACGGTCCCAACAAAACTAGTTTCGTCGAATTCTGAGACCGTTTGCAAGAAGGCCCATTTCTTGTCTATCCAATTTAACTGTAATTGACCAAAACACGTTTTCCTTTGCCACGCTCACATACTAGCTTCAAAAATTATGAAATTTGAAACCTAGCAATAACTTCTCATCCTGGATCCAACAAAAGTGGTTTCGTCGAATTCCAAGGTCATGTGCAAAATGGCCAATTTCACGGGCTATATAAATTCCATAGCGACCTTTCTGAAAATTCAATTGGCCATAACTTTTGCTTTCCGCTATGAGAATTCGATTTTTCAGATTCGTTAGAAAGGTATTTACTAACAGATTTAAATATTTTTGGTTTCACTCAAATTCATTTTGTTTTACACCCAGTACAGTCCGACAAAGTTTGAATTCAATTTTTGAAACTACAGCGCCATTTCATGCCTTGTATATAATTAGAATTAATTATATTCGTTTTCAATTGTCGATTCAAACTCAGTTTTCATTGCTATTATTTAAAATATTTATTTTAAATATTTAAAATTCATTATTTTAGCCAATTTAAAATTTTTAAATTGGTTCAGATTTTCTGGGTCGTTACACGCCTGCTCCTATCTCCGCTATTCGTACCCACTACCTTCCCCATTCGATCGCCTCCCTAACTCGTAGATACCCATGTTGGTCCCACAGTAGGGTGTATCACTCCCTAAAGTGGCAACCCGATATGACTGAAATGCACGGCTTATACCTACACGATGCAACGTCTTACCTACCAGTTTGGGCCCACGCACGCACATGAGCCCGTTGGACTTGCGTTGCCACCGCTAACCTTTTTTGACCTCGTACAATCAAATCTAGTAAGCGTGTCCTGTCCTCGACCTAGATCGAGCTCACTTGGATACTAAATGGGTTAATGGTTGAAAAGGGTCCCCACACTTGACACAAGCTTTCCACCTGTGCTTGGTCCCCACTAGGATTTCCCACTTAACCCCCTCTTATTCATGTCTTCTTACATGTTTCAACTTAGTTAAGTGTTTATAATTATATCTTACATGTCACCCATGTTTCCCACTTATCAAATCAACATGTGTTATTGGTCAAACTTGTCTTAACACTATCTGCTTATCAGATCAATATAGATATTGTTGGCTAAGCTGGTCTTAACCCTATCCACTTATATATTATTGGTTAAGTTGGTCTTAACCCTATCCACTTATCAGATAAATATATATTATTGGTTAAGCTAGTCTAAACCCTACCTATTTATCAGATTATTGGTTAAGCTGGTCTTAACCCTATCCACTTATCATGTTTTATATATCGTATAACATGTTTTACTTAATTTATGATTAAATATATCTTAGATCACAGATACATTGGTTAAGAGAATAACTCCCTAAGTATCAAACCCGAAGACCGAAATCAACATTAGATTGGTACTCAGAGAATTACTCAACTCAACCAAACTTCTGTTTGTCATTCATATTCGTCTTTGATCAGCATTAATTAATTATTAATGCACAGATCTCTCACATTAAGTCGATTGCTTGTGGCCGCTGGATACGCCGGGCGGTTCAGGGCAAACTTCCACCACAAGCCATACTTAACCTCGTGTCTAAGCATCTTTTAATTATGCCTATGACCTCTCACATAAGACTGCCGTTTGCGGTTGCTGGATGTGCCGGGCAGGTCCAGGCAATCTTATACCACAAACGAGTCTAACCTCGTGCCTTAGGCATTTATTATGCATTTAATTTATGCCTTTGACCTCTCACATTAGACTATCGTTTGTGGTTGCTGGATTTGTCGGGCGGGTCTGGGCTGTTACGACCCGAACTTCCCCGGTAAGGAAAGCCTGGATTATATTGAGAACAAGCCACATTGGAACACAAACAGAAGAACATTTCATTGTTGATTACAATAATTCCATCAGAACACAAGAATATACAGAGTATGAATCAATATTACACATCATAAAATATCAGAGATTTAAATACATTACTGCAGCGGAAAAATAACACAAAACACAACTGAAAATAATATACAGATACAGAGCTTTTCGGATATCATTCCAATTGTAAACCAGGATCCTGTGAATATAAATCTGCAAAATCAAAACTACTAGCTGCCAGTGTCAAAATAAGGGCATCTAGAGTTTAGGTTAAAACAATAAACTCCAGGTCAGTCATGTGACTGGTGTGAGAACTAAAACAGTTATTAATCTTTATTTTAAAGTTAGGTAAATCTAGGGACCACGCCGTGTAACACGGAACGGGTTTCCTCCCAAGAATACCAGTGCATAAAACAACAGCGCAATTCTAAATAAAGAACAATGAAGTTATTATAATACCCAGGTCCCATCACACAATGCAACACAAGCCGGAGGATAGGGTTTTACCTTATAATAGCCAAAGAATGCTTGGTACGCTAAATTTCATCTTTTAATATTACTATAAGTGTATAGTGTCAAAACAATTTCAATCATAAGTATCAATCATAGACGACATAAGTGCCCCATACCACTATGTCACCATATATAAGTTCTACAATCAAAACCGCAAAATCACGTATTGGAAGTTGGATTTCCATCTGTGAACCGAGGCAAAGGATCATCCTTACCGAATTCGAGATGCTCTAGCCCGTGTCTCAGGAACATAGCGCATCGTCCCTTGGATCGTCAGGGCGGTCCACCGATGTGGATTAAAATGACTGAACACTGCGTTTCCCGCCTTATGGGGCGTCAATGAGCCAAATGACTCCATCGGACCCGGATCGTCCGATCTAACCGAGGCGCCTCGCAATCCATTATCCACATAAGTAAAATGTCCGGGCGTGTGAAACCAAAAACACCACTCCTAGATAGAAGGAAACGCATGCCCTCCCTGAGGTCCTTCTCCCGTTTCTGGTTCACAACGGGGTGTGAGGCCCGCGAATTAACGCTATACAAAGTTGTGCCACACAGGCGGTGCTTTGATCATCAACCACAAGACTCTGCTTTTCAACAGAAGCCTTGATCATTTGCATCTTAGCATGCCATACAGGCAAACCACTCCATGCAACCGATATCCATCAATCACACAGAATGATATCCAATGTCAGACACACAGTCCATTAACAAGTTTGTTCTGGGTCTGAACGAAACCGGAGGCACCTTGTACCTCGCATATCCATCGATTTCCAAGTACGTTTGGACGATCACCAACTGATTCCCTCCTCTTAGGTGTACATCCCAATCAAGATCATCAGTAATTATCCAAACGATGTGAAGACCTCCGGTCTTCGACCACCGTCTTCATCCTCGATACATCGTCGAATCAGTTATTCAGAATGGGATAAACCCGGTTTTTCTGAATAACTCGCGTATATAATAAACAAGTGTTACAAAAACACAACATACGCCTCATTCCAATTCAGAATATTCTTTTATTCAAATATTCTTATACTTTAGGAAAGGTTCCCATTAATTTTATCAAAGATAAATTCTTTAAATTTATTCTTTAATCTTCCTTTGAATACCAATTCAAACCAAATTATGGTTTATCCAAACTAGTCGGGATTATTGAACCTTACCGAAGTAATCATTTGTTTTAATTTCCCAATCCCAACCTATTTATCCTATGAAGTAAAACTGGTAATACTTCATATCTAACACCACGGTGTTATCGGTAAATTCAATTACCATTTCACGTTCAAATCTAATTAAAGATTTAACTATCGCCTGGAGCAAAACTAGTGATACTCCATTCTCGATCATTAAAATCTAATTAAAGATTCATTAAAACTCCACTCGGTTTTAATCTTCCCAAAAATCAATATTATTGATTGTTTAACTTGGGAAACCATATCCTGTCTTTAACTGGGTTAAAGAACCAATGTCATTTAAAACACGGTTCATGATAAAACCAAAATCACATTCCATTTACAATGGAATCTTCATGGAAAAAAAATCGATATATATGTATATAATCGATATAAACTTCCATATCCGACTAATAATATAAATGGAATAACGGCAAAGCCTTTTAAATTCCAGATATATTAGTTGTCTTCCTCCACAGAAATTCACTTCGATTATTACCAAATCGAATTCCATTCCATTCCAATTTATTTTATTAAATTGGAAAACTTTACTTTGGAAAATCTCCTTTAAATCTTAACCAAAGATTTATAAATTACAAATCACATTTCACTGTAAATCGGGTTAAAGAACGAATGTCGTTAAAACACAGTTCACGATAAACCCAATTCACGTTCCATTAATTATCGGGTTAAAGAACAAGTGTTATTTAAAACACCGTTCACGATAAACCCAAAAATCAATTCAAATTCAATTCCAATTAAATACCATTTAATTGGTATACTTCATTAAATCTAAATAAAAAGATTTAATCTTTTTCTCAACTGGGTTTAAGAACAGTGTTAATGAAGACACCATTCACGAAAAACCCAAATCCCATTTGTTATTAAATACAAGGCTCTGAATAGAAAATATATCAGCTTATATTCAATATCAAATTCTACGACCAGCAAATATCGTATTGGAAATAACGATATAAATATATCTTTCAAATTTCCATAACAATATTTGTATAATCACGAAATCCAACATCAAAATATTCCAAAGACAATTTCGATTCAAATCCATTCCAATTCAATTATTGGAAATTTTGGTTACTTTTAAAACCCCTTCAAATCCAATTTATTTATTTCAAAAATAAATAGATTATAATTCTAGTTCAAAACTAGTTCATTTCGATAAAAAACTATTTTTATCTTTTCAAATATGGAATTTTTCATCCCAATTCTTTCCAAATCATTTCTTATGATTTTACACAAATTATTGCTATTTTTAATAATTTTATCAAGGTCCATACAGTCGATTTCCATCAACGGCCATCGAACTGCACTTATAGCGACCTTTTCCAAATTTGATTTGGACATGATTCCAAATCCAACCTTTAGATTTCAAATTTCTAATATTCGTTAGAAAGATCTTTTCGATACGAACCCAACGGTTCCGGTTTTAGGAGAATCCGACGGTCGGATCTCCCGTAATGTCCATTCGAAATCAATGGTCGAAATTCGCGAACTGCCGCGGCGCGGCGCGTTCTATTCAGGCCATTATATATATATATATATATATATATATATATATATATATATATATGTATGTATGTATGTATGTATGTATATATATGGTCGATTTCCTTTTAAAACGTATTTTATAAATCGTTTTAAATTCGTTTTCAAAACGATTTCAACTTCCTATTCAATTTCTAATTAAAATTGAATATTCCATATCATCGATATATAAATGATAATATTTTCAAAACATTATGTTTTGAAATCACTTCCTTCTCGATATTCATTATAAAAATGAATAAAACCGATATAAATATCGTTTACGTCAAAATGGCGTCAATCTAACCGACACGGCTATATATATTTCAATAACTTCTTTATTCTATTCAACAAATGAATATTTTCTTCAACACATGAAATTTCTTTTATTCAACACATGAATATTCTTTTTATTCAACACATGAATTTTCTTTTATTCAACACATGAATATATATTTTATTCAACACATGCATTTTCTTTATTTTCCAACTTGGAATGTGGCCCAATCAATTACCATACAATGTGATTGATATGGATTTCATACACACACGTACACTACAACAGTCAAACACAGTCAACCATCACCCAAGGTGCATTCTACACTGCATAAGCATCAAATATAGGTATTTAACGCTTATAATAGCATGTCAATCAATCGATCGACATACAGCTAATTACTGGGACTAGTGTATGGCCAATTTCATCCCTACACCCGTGTGGGGTTTTCAAACAATCAAACACGGGTTTTATTTGTGTAGTTGGGCGATGTGAAAAATTTATCGTCCCAATCAATATCAGTCAAATGTGTGTATATAAACAAATCGTCCAATTTGTTTATAAATTTTTATTTTATATACACATTAAAAAATTATATTTTTAACCATAAAATAATTTATTTCATTCCAATACACACAATCATTTTTCACAACACATCAATCAAACAAATATGTCATCCATGGTCTGTGGACGACGGGTGTCGGGTGCTGCTAAGCACCGTCTACATCCTAATATATATTTTAACTAGAAAACAAATTAAAACTGAGAAGTTCTCACCGAAAAGCTAAACCAAATGTCGTGACTCTTCATATGTAGGAAATCTTCACTGTGCTTCTAACGAGATCTGTTTCACACGGTCTTATGTTAAAAATCTCATTTTTATTTCATATCTACATGTATAAAATCGCATTTTTATGATATCACTTCATGTATAAAAATTATATTTTTATATCGTTCTTTACATAAGAAAGATTATATTTTTACATCGCTACTTTCTATATAAAAATCGAGTTTTTATTGCTACTTCATATATATAAAAATCGAATTTTTATATCGATGTTCATATAATAAAAATCATATTTTTCTCTCGCCATTCTCTATATAAAAATCACATTTATATATATAAAGATCATATTTTTATATCTCTACTACTTATGTAAAATGTAACACCCCACCTCCGCCAGGGTGGCTCTTGCAAGCAACTCTGACTTTGGTGGGGCGTTTTAAAACAAGGTAAACATGCATAATGATATAACAAGGCAGGACATGACGTATATATATATATATATATATATATATATATATATGTAAATAAACAGAGTAAGTAGATAAAACAGCGGAAGATTTTTAAACCATTTCAAAACACAAGTCCGGTACATCAAAATGTCAATTTCCCAAATAAACAAGTCTAGTACATAAAATAACATCATCTGAAACTGAAAAGGAAAACATAAAAGTAGCTATCCCCAAAGTGGAAAAACCATAGCGAGCTCAAGTCCAAAGCATACATGAGCTATCCAAGAAAGCAGCTAAGATCCAAGCTAGGCTCCTGTATTCCCTCCGTGAGAACCTTGGGGGGGGGGGGGAACGGAAGAAAAGAGGCGAAAGAAAACAGGTCAGTCAAAAAGACTGAGTAAGCCCTGCTACGATCAGTCTATAAACTAATAAAGTTAACAGCATGATGGAAACTGAGATGATCATAGATAACAACATACTGGCATGATAAATTAACTACAAGATAGATAGAGGTGTCATCGCATAAACAAGGCTAAGTTTTGCACCACGGTGTACTAGCAAACCAACATAGCAGGTATTGATCCCTTGGCCCAAGCTTTGACCCAATAACATGAAGTGACCTTAATATAAGGTCCAACCAAACGGTCTAGTCGATCGGCTCCCTATAAGCCTATCACGTCAAGTGTTGGTGTCCATACGGCCCACATATGGATGTAGCCAGACTGTGCTGGGTCCACCTTCGGGTGTATCAAGCCCTCGGGTGTCAACCCCAGACACTGAAGCAATAATGCACAGTCTAAACCTACTGGTACCCGTGCCTCGAGTTTGTCCAATACCGGATTACGTGCACGTCCGTAGCCCGCCTGGACCCGCACCGCTGTACAACTCAGCCGTCGCTTTGGTCGCTTACATCCGTCCAGTAATCGTGCCCCGCCCTAGCCTAGCCTCTAGGGTTGTGATGATACCAAACTGGGATTACTGCTGGAACAGACCACGTTGCTAGGGTTTCCTAAGAGGGTTAAGTGCGATTTAACCCTTCACTAATCATGGATTAAATTGGTTAAGTGTAACCGACAGTTCACAACTTAACCCCATTTCAATCCCTCAAACCCCCAAATGGATTAAATTGGTTAAGTGTAACCGACAGTTCACACTTAACCCCATTTCAATCCCTCAAACCCCCAAATGGATTAAATTGGTTAAGTGTAACCGACAGTTCACACTTAACCCCATTTCAATCCCTCGAATCCCCAAATCGGTTAAGTATTAGTGGACCCTGACTTAACCCTAATCATGAGGCATTAATTAATTTAATGCACCTTAACCTCTCACATTAGACTTTGTTGTGGTTACCTAGTTAAGCCGGTGGGTTCCGGGTAGATTTACACCACAACTTGGTCTAACCTCGGGTCTTGGCACCACATGACCAACTTCTCACATTGGGTCCTATTGTTTGTAGCCACTAGTTAAGCCGGTTGGTTCCGGGTAGAATTACGCTACAAACTCAACCCAACCTCGAGTTGGCCACACTTATGTTTTCTAAGTGTCATGTCCACTTTATTTCAAAACATAATTACAAGTCAACAAATACTTGGGTAGACCTAACTTAATAGGTAAATTCCCAAGGGGTAGACCTAACTTAATAGGTAAATTCCCAATCTTATATTTTCATGTATTTTAAGTTTACCCAAACCCCCCAACGTCATTCTATCGCTTACATATTCGTAATAACGCATAAAGGATAGGAAGAGGGAACTTGGCATAACATACATGATGAACATGCATATCACAACAAACATGCATAACACGTTAGACTTGCATAACTTAGCATAGTGAACTTGCATATTACCATAAACATGCATAACATGTTAAACTTGCCTAACATGGTATATGGAACTTGCATAAACACGCATAACTTGTCAATCATGCATAACATGTCATTGTGAACTTGCATAAGCACGCATAACTTATTAAACATGCATAACATGGCATAGTGAACTTGCATAAGCATGCATAACTTATTAAACATGCATAACATGGCATAGTGAACTTGCATAAACATGCATAACTTATTTATCATGCATAACATGGCATAGTGAACTTGCATAAACATGCATAACCCAATAAACTTGCAAATCATGGCATAGTGAACTTGCATAAACATGCATAACTCAATAAACTTGCAAATCATGGCTTAGTGAACTTGCATAAACATGCATAACTCAATAAACTTGCAAATCATGGCTTAGTGAACTTGCATAAACATGCATAACTTATCAAACATGTGTAACATGGCATATTGAACTCGCATAAGCATGCATAACTTATCAAACATGTGTAACATGGCATATTGAACTCGCATAATCATGCATAACTTATTAAACATGCATAAATCCCAACTTTCATCACATATTAACTTTAGAGTTTCTAAAATGAAGGTAAGAGGGCTTACAATGCTTATGCGGACTCAAATGAGTATAGCAAATGTAAGAAACCCCTTATGCAACAAAATAAAACCCCAAAAATGCAAGCAAACTTGATCAAGACTCCTCCTTTATGATGATAATAGAGAAACAAGACTTTAATGCAAGCTAAAGAGGATCATACAAGCCTAAATACACTTGTATGCATGGAAATCTCTTAGGAATTTGTTTAGGAATTGTATGAAGAGAGTGGAGGCCATGAGAGTTTTGATTTTGACATAGTTTAGTTGCTAGAATGAATAATGAGTGATTTAGGGTAGGTTGGGGTCTTATTTATAGATTAGGCTAGTGATTTAGACCATGGGATTAACCCTAGGTTGAATCAGGTCCATCAGATTTCGGAATTCTCCAGAACCAAGCCACACAACCAAGCCCAATCAAAAATGGTGCGCCAGGCAAAACTGCCCGGCCACCCCGTGTCGACAGGGCTGTCGACACCCTCAGACCCCTGTCGACATGCCTGTCGACATGGGGGTCTTGGCGGGAGTTTTCCCGCCTGACGCCAGTTTGCCCTAATTCCCAACTTTGAACTTGAAATTCAAATCTGTTTTTACTTAGGAATTTTCTGAAAACTTCGTTGGGCCTTAATCGGGTCATACGGACTCCGATTTTCGAAAACTCGAACTCTATTTCGCGTATTTTTCCGAGACGAACGCAATGGCATAGCCTGTTTCCCTTGATTCACGTTTTAGAATTAAATTCTGCCTCGATTTATGTTATAACAGGTTATTGAAAATACGGGTTGTTACATCCTCCCCTCCTTAAAGGATTTCGTCCCCGAAATCTTCAAGTTAGGAAGAACATATCCTACCATCCAACATCCATCTACTCAAAACATCATCCATGAGCAATCATTGTCCTTACAAGATTCTAAATGTGGTATGAACATATGCAAAAGTGTGTATATGTACCTACCTAATGCGAAAATCAGGCGGTTACTGATACAGTAAACCTCCTTAATGCATATGTATGTCAGTGAAATGAATCCATATGTATGCAAATTCCTAACATGATTCATAGTACTATATGAGTGCACATAACATTCATCCATATGCAACATCCATGTGATAACACACAATTTTCATCCATGAATAAACACTCATGCATATGCAATATGAGGAGTGTGCGAGCCGATCTAGTGCCTAATTGTGTATAATGCGTCCACGAGCAACCACTTGCAAACACTAGCAACCACTTGCAACCATCAAGCATAACATGTCTCAAACACATGTTTCATCCAAAGGGTTTCTACCTAAGGCTCTCATGATAAGATAAACACGATAAACTAGATAAACTAGATAAACATGGACAGAGAGATATGCTAAAAAGAGATCTTAGAAGATAAGCAAGATAAACTCCTTTTTGGATTACAAGAAATCCATTCAAACTCTGACATATAGTACCAACCGATGAGTCATAACCCCCTTATGGAGTTTACAACAGAAATAAGATCGAGAATGGGACCGAGAGGATATATACAAAAGATAACTTGCAAGCAGCTCCACAGGAAAACAAGGATCAAGGATGCACTCTTAAAAAGAGATATGATGCGCGTATCTAGTCTTCACTCTTCTTAGTCACGTTTCCTTGAGCTTAACTCCACTGTGCTTTGACCGTCTTTTTCTTCATGATTTCTTGGCTTCCTAACTCCTTTTTCCCAAATTCAAGTTGGAACTCATTTCATTATCGCCTCTCGTCTTCCTTTTCCACTTATTCTTCTTTCTGTATACTTGGCTTAAACATAACTGTAACCTCGTGATTTCATGCAAGCTCTCCAAAATTCACTAGTGAATCCGGGATCTCGTCTATAAAGTATTCCACGCAGCAGAACTTTTCTTGAAAATACCAATCCACGTTGCCAATTGCCCTTATAAACGTGATTCTCATGCTTAATCGAAATGAACCATCCGCCTATGAGTGATAGGCCATACCTAGATTCAGTTGCCTATCCATGGCTTCCTGTAGGCTATTTCAAAACTGGCCAACTTCTTGAGGGTAAACCGTTGCTAACCATGATGCAGTCCTCTCGCTCTTCACCGGACTGAAATGAGCACTCTTCGTGAGTCTACCAATTATGACCCTCATACCTGTATTCCCTTTCTTTGATCTAGGTAATCTATCCACATAATCTATCGAGATGTTTTCACACTTCCCTTGCGGAACCCCCAATGGGGTTAATGGCCTGCCGGGCTTCTATGACTTGGCCTTAACCTGGTGGCACAACATGCATCCTGAGACCAACTCGGCCACCTCCTCGAGTGATGCGCATCTTCAAGAACCTTCTTTATCAAGTCTTCCACTCGAGGAACACATAATCTCTCATCACGCCTTAGTCATCCCTTATCATCTATAATATATCTAGCGAGGTGACTTAACATCTCGCCTCGAATCAACTGGTCCATGTTCTTGACTAACTGCGGGTCTTCTTTCTGTGAAACCCCCTTCTTGATCCAGAAGAGTAAGTCTAAGCTCAGGGAATGCTAACTAACTAGCCAAACGGAGAGAGCTTCTTACTTCAATTTCCCTCCTCAGAGTTTTCCGGTTCTTAAACCGCAACCACTTTAGCGGAATCCACCGCTAAGCCTTACTTAGGAACTATGTGCCCAAGAAATCCAACTTCTTTCCTCCAAAGTGACATTTGGAGAACTTGACCTTCAACTGGTGGCTCTAAGCGTATCCATCACCTCCTTGAGATGTCTAGCATGCTCTTCCTCGTTCTTTTAAGGAGATCAAAATATCGTCTACGACGACCACGACAAACTTGTTCAAGGACTCCCTAAACACCCTACCCATCAAGTTCATGTAATATGCGGGTGCATTAGTCAAACCAAATAGCATGACTAGCCATTCCAAAAATCCATCTAGAGTCCTAAACGCAGTCTTGTCGATTCCATCCTCAGCTATCCTAAGCTGATGGAATCCGGTAGCTAGATCAAAAGAAAACAGATGCTCCTACAAGCTGATCAAACAAATCATCGATCCTTGGTAACGGTTGTCTATCCTTCTCACGATAATCAACACATAAACGAAGCAAACTGTCCACATTAGTAACGAATACTACTGGAGCACCTTACTCGAAAATGCTTCATCTTAGGCAGTTCTTCTCAAGCAACTCCTTGACTTGCTTTCTCAATTCTCATCTCGCGAGGTCATGTGCCTAACCGGCCACGAAACTGGCTTGGTATTACCAACCAGATAATGCGGAAATCTATCCCACGTCTAGGGGTAACCCCTTTACTTCCCCCAAGATATCCAGATATTCTCGGACCACCCTCACAGATTGCAAACTATCGATAGACGAGTTGAGGGGTTCAAAATAACATAACATGACGGGACCCATAGGGTTGCTAGAAATTTCTAGGGTATTACCGAGGCGGGTCATGAGCCTCACAACCCTATATACAAAAACCAAGAATGGCTCCAAAACAGGACAACCATTCCATGCCCAAAACCAACCCATGTCCTCTGAAACCGAGAATATAACATCCCACGAGAATTCTATACTCAAGATAGAAATTTTCAAACCCACTCAGACCACAGACAACCGGGCAGAACCCCCAATTGGATTTGAAACACATACGGGATCATCAACTAGACTAGTACTTAGGTGCAAACTTTCAACTAGATCAAATGAAATAAAACTATGCGATGAGCCAGAATCAAACAAAGTACGAATAGGGAAAGTCAGAAAATGTAAACAAGACTTTCAACAGAAACACTACCTCTATCATGAGCTGGAAGAACGGTGTTGAGGGGATGAACTCGCCCTCCAGATAGTCCCGCACACTGAGTCTGACCTTGCCCTTGTTTCCTCGGGCAATCCTTGCTGAGATGTCCAGACTCACCACAATGAAAGCATTCGCCCCTCTTTCTCTTCTTCTTCTTCCTACATTCCCTGGATATATGTCCAACTTTACCACAGAAGTTGCATTTCCTATTCTCTCTTGGCTTGTCCTTGCGGTTGTTGTTATTCCTGCCTCGTTTCCCGGAATTTACCCTCTTGCCTTGAGACTCATTCGCCTTGACCTCTTTCTTGTCATTGTTATCTTCTTCTTGAAGTAGGGCCATATTCACCAAATTCTCGAAAGTCGCCCCCAAGGGTATATGAGACATGGCCAAACCATGTAATGGCTCGTTTAATCCTAGAGCAAAGTGTAGGGCCTTCTTCTGAGCTGTACTAACCAAGTCTAAATCGACCCGAGCCAGTTGATTAAACTTATCTATGTATTCCCTAATAGTCATGTCCCCTTGCTTCAGTGATAAGAACCTCAGTCCAAACCTTCCTCTAAAGTCATCCCAAGTCTCAATTGGCCTAGTAGCGGTGGTGACTACCCACCAACATGCAGCTTCTTCCTTTAGCAACCATACTGCTAATAAAACCTTCATGCGGTCACCTATATCAAAGGTGGCTAAAAGATCTTCGGTCTCTTTCAACCAATTCCTTGCCTCTACAAAAGTCTCTGTTCCACTAAAATTCTTGCCACCCATCATCTTAAAGTTCTTACAAGTTTCCGCAAAATCTGCTTGTGGAGGCTGAGGGAGAAGAGGAACATCAGCTACGGAAGGAGGAGGAGGAACTGCGGCCTTGACAGGAAGGACAACATTAGAGACACCCGGGACCGGTGCCGTGACTTCCAAGTACCGACGAAACCAACCGGGTATTGTTACTCCTTCGGGTAAAATGAGATTATCAGACATGCTGGAAATGAAAAGAAAAGAGTTCAAACGAGGAGTCAAAGGATAGTGCTAATGACCTTTTGGGGAATAGCTTTTAAAAATAACTAGACTTTTCTTTGGAAAATACTTTATACTTGGTTTTGAAAATAGTTTTTCAAAAGTTTTAAAAACCTTTTTATCCCTTCTCGTAAACCATATGCTCTGATACCAAATGTAACACCCCACCTCCGCCAGGGTGGCTCTTGCAAGCAACTCTGACTTTGGTGGGGCGTTTTAAAACAAGGTAAACATGCCTAATGATATAACAAGGCAGGACATGACGTATATATATATGTAAATAAACAGAGTAAGTAGATAAAACAGCGGAAGATTTTTAAACCATTTCAAAACACAAGTCTGGTACATCAAAATGTCAATTTCCCAAATAAACAAGTCTAGTACATAAAATAACATCATCTGAAACTGAAAAGGAAAACATAAAAGTAGTTATCCCCAAAGTGGAAAAACCATAGCGAGCTCAAGTCCAAAGCATACATGAGCTATCCAAGAAAGCAGCTAAGATCCAAGCTAGGCTCTTGTATTCCCTCCCTGAGAACCTGGGGGGGGGAACGGAAGAAAAGAGGCGAAAGAAACCAGGTCATTCAAAAAGACTGAGTAAGCCCTGCTACGATCAGTCTATAAACTAATAAAGTTAACAGCATGATGGAAACTGAGATGATCATAGATAACAACATACTGGCATGATAAATTAACTACAAGATAGATAGAGGTGTCATCGCATAAACAAGGTTAAGTTTTGCACCACGGTGTACTAGCAAACCAACATAGCAGGTATTGATCCCTTGGCCCAAGCTTTGACCCAATAACATGAAGTGACCTTAATATAAGGTCCAACCAAACGGTCTAGTCGATCGGCTCCCTATAAGCCTATCACGTCAAGTGTTGGTGTCCATACGGCCCACATATGGATGTAGTCAGACTGTGCTGGACCTTCGGGTGTATCAAGCCCTCGGGTGTCAACCCCAGACACTGAAGCAATAATGCACAGTCTAAACCTACTGGTACCCGTGCCTCGAGTTTGTCCAATACCGGATTACGTGCACGTCCGTAGCCCGCCTGGACCCGCACCGCTGTACCACTCAGCCGTCGCTTTGGTCGCTTACATCCGTCCAGTAATCGTGCCCCGCCCTAGCCTAGCCTCTAGGGTTGTGATGATACCAAACTGGGATTACTGCTGGAACAGACCACGTTGCTAGGGTTTCCTAAGAGGGTTAAGTGCGATTTAACCCTTCACTAATCATGGATTAAATTGGTTAAGTGTAACCAACAGTTCACAACTTAACCCCATTTCAATCCCTCAAACCCCCAAATGGATTAAATTGGTTAAGTGTAACCGACAGTTCACACTTAACCCCATTTCAATCCCTCAAACCCCCAAATGGATTAAATTGGTTAAGTGTAACCGACAGTTCACACTTAACCCCATTTCAATCCCTCGTATCCCCAAATCGGTTAAGTATTAGTGGACCCTGACTTAACCCTAATCATGAGGCATTAATTAATTTAATGCACCTTAACCTCTCACATTAGACTTTGTTGTGGTTACCTAGTTAAGACGGTGGGTTCCGGGTAGATTTACACCACAACTTGGTCTAACCTCGGGTCTTGGCACCACATGACCAACTTCTCACATTGGGTCCTATTATTTGTAGCCACTAGTTAAGCCGGTAGGTTCCGGGTAGAATTACGCTACAAACTCAACCCAACCTCGAGTTGGCCACACTTATGTTTTCTAAGTGTCATGTCCACTTTATTTCAAAACATAATTACAAGTCAACAAATACTTGGGTAGACCTAACTTAATAGGTAAATTCCCAAGGGGTAGACCTAACTTAATAGGTAAATTCCCAATCTTATATTTTCATGTATTTTAAGTTTACCCAAACCCCCCAACGTCATTCTATCGCTTACATATTCGTAATAACGCATAAAGGATAGGAAGAGGGAACTTGGCATAACATACATGATGAACATGCATATCACAACAAACATGCATAACACGTTAGACTTGCATAACTTAGCATAGTGAACTTGCATATTACCATAAACATGCATAACATGTTAAACTTGCCTAACATGGTATATGGAACTTGTATAAACACGCATAACTTGTCAATCATGCATAACATGTCATTGTGAACTTGCATAAGCACGCATAACTTATTAAACATGCATAACATGGCATAGTGAACTAGCATAAGCATGCATAACTTATTAAACATGCATAACATGGCATAGTGAACTTGCATAAACATGCATAACTTATTAATCATGCATAACATGGCATAGTGAACTTGCATAAACATGCATAACCCAATAAACTTGCAAATCATGGCATAGTGAACTTGCATAAACATGCATAACTCAATAAACTTGCAAATCATGGCTTAGTGAACTTGCATAAACATGCATAACTCAATAAACTTGCAAATCATGGCTTAGTGAACTTGCATAAACATGCATAACTTATCAAACATGTGTAACATGGCATATTGAACTCGCATAAGTATGCATAACTTATCAAACATGTGTAACATGGCATATTGAACTCGCATAAGCATGCATAACTTATTAAACATGCATAAATCCCAACTTTCATCACATATTAACTTTAGAGTTTCTAAAATGAAGGTAAGAGGGCTTACAATGCTTATGCGGACTCAAATGAGTATAGCAAATGTAAGAAACCCCTTATGCAACAAAATAAAACCCCAAAAATGCAAGCAAACTTGATCAAGACTCCTCCTTTATGATGATAATAGAGAAACAAGACTTTAATGCAAGCTAAAGAGGATCATACAAGCCTAAATACACTTGTATGCATGGAAATCTCTTAGGAATTTGTTTAGGAATTGTATGAAGAGAGTGGAGGCCATGAGAGTTTTGATTTTGACATAGTTTAGTTGCTAGAATGAATAATGAGTGATTTAGGGTAGGTTAGGGTCTTATTTATAGATTAGGCTAGTGATTTAGACCATATGATTAACCCTAGGTTGAATCAGGTCCATCAGATTTCGGAATTCTCCAGAACCAAGCCACACAACCAAGCCCAATAAAAAATGGTGCGCCAGGCAAAACTGCCCGGCCACCCCGTGTCGACAGGGCTGTCGACACCCTCAGACCCCTGTCGACATGGGGGTCTTGGCGGGAGTTTTCCCGCCTGACGCCAGTTTGCCCTAATTCCCAACTTTGAACTTGAAATTCAAATCTGTTTTTACTTAGGAATTTTCTGAAAACTTCGTTGGGCCTTAATCGGGTCATACGGACTCCGATTTTCGAAAACTCGGACTCTATTTCGGGTATTTTTCCGAGACGAACGCAATGGCATAGCCCGTTTCCCTTGATTCACGTTTTAGAATTAAATTCTGCCTCGATTTATGTTATAACAGGTTATTGAAAATACGGGTTGTTACATAAAAACCGCTCCTTTACACCGCTACTTTCCTGATAAAAATTATATTTTTATCTTGCTAGTAATATAATAAAAATTATATTTTTACCTCACTATATATATATATATAAATTATATTACTATTACATAAATAAAAATCATATTTTTATTAAATTAAAATCATATCTTTTCATGATTCAAAATCATAGCTTTTCCAACTTAAAAATATAATCTTTCCTAAGGTAAAATCATATCTTTACTTTAAGAAAAATCTCGTCTTTACTTTAAGAAAAATCTAATCTTTACTATATTAAAAATCTAATCTTTATATTATATTTTTATTTTTATTCGACTAAAATTCATATATTCTTTTCAAATATGTTTCTAACATATAAAAACTGATTTTAACTAGGTTTATAACTTAAATAAAATCAGATTATAAAAATAAAATAGTATAAAAACTCACTTAGATTTTGTAAAAATCGGATCTTTGCCATTGAGGGGTTTCACGTCGGCCTTGTGGGGGATGGGGGAGGCGCGCAGGTGGCTGGAGGCCTTGCTGGTTTGGTGCGGTTCAGATCTGGCTTTGGGGGTAAGGGGTTTGCAGGTTTCAATGGAAGAGGAGGAGAGAGAAGGCGATGGGGGAGGGAGGAGGTGAAGGGAAGGGGTGGGCGGCAGACCGCGATCCCCCTTTCCTTTTTTTCTTTTTCGTTCTGATTTTGAACAGGGGGGTTTGACTTTCAAAAGAAAAGGGGAGGGGGTTTATTTAATTTAATTATTTTAATAGTTTATAAAAGTAACTTTTTAACACGAACTCCAAATGAGACCCGCCGACTGTCGCCCCTAGCTATTTACCCCCATTCCGAATACAATGGGATATGTATCGCAGGCCAATTCGACCGTTACGATCAGTTTCCGTTACATTTAAAATATAATTCTTTAAATATTCAATTTAAACACACATTTCAATTTACCGGGGCCACATACAGTTTCTAAAAATTCCGAAAAATATTTTCTAGCTTCGTTTTGACGATACGGTCCTAACAAAACTAATTTCATCAAATTCTGAGACAGTTTGAAAAATGGCCATTTTCAGGTCGATCCAAATTGATAGAAACTGACAATTTGCCACGCTCACATATTGACTTTAAAAATTTCGAATTTTGGAATCTAGAAATAACTTGACATCCCGGATCCAAAAAAGTGGTTTCGCCGACTGTCGGATTTCCGGGTTATTACATGGGCAGTCTTATACAATAAACGAGTCTAACCTCCTGTCTTAGGCAGTTATTATTACAGATTATTATTCAACCACAGTTTGAACTAATATCCCTATTCCAAATTGTCAATATCTTCCAAATTAATATATTTGCATAATTGTCACCTAAATTATGTCCATAATTTCTATGCATATAAATTAGGCTAATTAATGTCTCAAATCTATCATATGCTTTTAAGCCATTTTTATGCCAATTCACAATATTAATATTTAATATTTTCCCATTGCCCCCACGTCGTTCGCACGTTTAATATGAAATATGTTAGACCCGCAAATAGTCTAACTCATAAGAAGAAAAGAATCATCACAACTTCCATAACACATAAAATAGATCTAACTTACAAATAAGAATAGGCTAGCATGGATCAAAACTTGCATGATTATAATTTACATAATCATAAATTTGCATAATCAATAAATTGCATAGGCAATAGGCATAATTTGCATAAACTACAAATTGGCATGGATCTAATTATATAAGATGTGATTTGCATAGATCTATACACATAAAGGTGAACTTGCATATATGAACATGGTTTTCGCATAAACTTGCATATGATCTACATACAAACTTGTATTAAACTTGCATATGCAATTTATACATGTAAACTAAGACTTACATATGATTCGCATACAATCTTACTAGCATATGATTCACATCCAAACTTATATATAAACTTGCATATATAATTTAGACATGTAAGTTAAGATTTACATTTACACTTGCATATGATTTAGACATGTAAATTAATGTCACAAAATGAATCAAATCTAGCATATGTGTTTAGACATATGAACCAACATCATATGAACCAACATCATGAATTTAAACATGTAAACTAATATCACTCGTTTTACATATAAACTCGCATGTATATATATACTTGATTCACATATAAACTTGTGTATAATTCGCATACAAACTTACATATAAACTGATGTCATAAAATGAATCAAGTCAAACATATGTGATTGGACATATGAAATAGATCTACTAACATAAGTTAACAAAACTGTCATATGTTCACAAACAGATAATAACAAAATCAAGTAACGTCACATGATTCAACAGGCATGTTCTCATAATCCCAATTATAACTCATCATAATTAATTTATTAATTATTTTGTGAAAGAAATTGTACTCACAAAGATGGATTAGAAAAGAGAATAATTTGTTCGTCGTTTTTCTAAGAATTCCGACTTGCAATTCCTAAGCATTAAGAAGAAGGTGAATTATTCCAGCAGCATCATGGAGGCCATGAGACTAATTTAGTTTAGGTTTAGAGCTTGAGTCTATGTATGCTTATATAGAAGTTTAGATTAATTCAATCCTTTAGATATTAGGTTTTTAATCTGCATCGTACACCTAGTGTTGAGTCAGCAAATGTATTTTATATATATTAATAACCTTCTGTTTTTCTTCCCTTTAATTAATATGAATTGAACTTAAACATCTAATTGCATGTTTTCGTCGATTAGCGTATTCTTCTTAATTGATGTCAATTAACATTGAATAACAATTTTACTATATTCCTCAAATTAACATGTTCTGCTTAATGTTAATTGACATAAGTGACAAATTAGCATAAGCATTTATACAAATTAAGATAATTACATGGTTTCCTAACAATACCCTATTAACATGTTTACAATTTGATGTCAAATAACATGCTTTTACAAATGAACATAAATGCCGAATTAACATATTTTCTTTAATTAATATCAATTAATATGAATGACAAATTAGCACAAACACATATATAAACTAAGGTCAATAACATGTTTTTCAATCAATGCCATATTAATACACATCTACAAATTAATTTCAATCTATTCATGTTTACATATTCTTCCTTTACTGCATGCATTGATTGCCCATATATATATATATATATATATATATATATATATATATATATATATATACACGCACCTATTCATTAATTCTAATATTGACAACTAATGCAAATTGAGTGCTTACCTATTTTAAAAAGTGGAAAACGAGTATATAATTTAATTCCCCTTTTTTTTCTACTTTGCTCGTAACATACAAAGTCAATGCATAATGAAGTTACCAACATACATATATATCTATTTATACATGCATAAATCTTTCCTTCCCAAATAAATTGATTGTATTTATCTTCTTCTTCTTTTCTTTCTTTTTACTGCATGCATCCACACATTTCCTTCCCCTTTTTGTATTAATTGCATTAATTTTTCTTTTATTGTAGCCTAATTGATTCGCATGCATTTTTTACAATGCACATTTTTAAACTTGTACCTTCTTAACGTAATTGCATATATATATTCATTTCTTTTTATTTTTCTTCATTAGTTAATTAATCCTTTAATTAATTATCTTTACGGTATAATATATCTAATTTCGGAGTGTCACAAAGGCGGTGACAACGAAGGGCGGAAGGGAAGAGCAAAGATTTTGGTGGCCGCCATTTCGATTTGGAAGATTTAATTTAATATGAGGATGGATTTGGGAAAAACGTTTGGCTAAGAAAAAAAGTAAAGTAAAGGGAAAAGTGATAAAAAAGAAAGGGAAGGGAACAGTTTTGTAAAACGGGAAAGACGCAAGGAGATACATGGAAGGACACGGTAACAAAAGGGACACGCGTTAATTTTCTTATATCACGAAAGAAACGGTCAATATGTTTCACCAATTCAAATATTGAATATTTAACTAATTAATTAATTTATTTTATATTTTATTTTCAACGCATGCATGCAGGAGATGATAATGTTCGGAATAAATCAAGGATTAATTGACACGAATAATCCCAAGTTTAACGTATCCGCCCATATTAATCTCAAGTTTGCATTATTTAAAAATAATCCCAAGTTTAGAGGGTGTCTTCCCAAATTGATCCTATTGACCCTTTAACCTGTTATAGCCAGTAACCTTGTTTAGCTTTCTCAAATCAAAAATACAATTCACTTTATTGATTTTGCACAGCTTTGAAAAGCAAATCACACAGCTGCATCACCATACATCTAAAATAAAAAACAAACATACATCTGAAACTATTTGTCTGAAAATCAAAACTCAAATCTGGTGACCAAAATAAACTCAACCTCAAGGAGAAACAACCTCCATTAGATATCTACATGGCAAGCGAATTTAATTCATATGAGCAGCTTCAACAATTCCGCCTTCTTCGAATGTATACGTCAGCAACTAATTTTCCACCTGCATCGCTATAGTTGAAATCCAAAAATAACCTGTTAATTGAAACTCTGACTCTGCTAGACCTTTGATTGCCACGCTGGGAATGAAACCTTTGTGAAAAATGAGTGCGACTTTTCTTCCAGTCCTCTCGTCCCTGAGTCTGTCAAGTATCATTGTGGTAACAATGTTAATGGGTTAGGTGGTAGTGCAATTTGGCATGAGAACATGGGTGTCAAATATTCTAGCACACAAGGTCTTTGTGATTTTATCAAAACGAATTCTAGTACTGCTGCGAATCATGTGCATGTTCCTTTTATTCACTGCAATGATAAAATAACCTGTACCTCCTTTTTATGTAAGTCCATCCACTATACTTCATGAGCTACTTCATCCTGTGACACTGTACTCTAGGACTTCCATTTTCTGCAAACCATTTCCACATCCTGGCCATCTCTTCCAAACAATCAAACAATAATAGACTAGCCATCAGAAATTACCAAATTACCCTTTTCTACCCATTATCAACTTCCCGTCCTTTCTATCCCTTAACCCCCAAATCATAATTTCCGAGTACCCCCTCATCCATTCAGTCCATTTCCATGCTCAACACTCAGACCAAATTGGTCCTCGTGGTGGAAGACGTCGACTGCTCACATGACCTCTCCGATTGCAACGTTGGCGCTAGGCCTGGTATGAATGACAACCCAAAATCGGAGGCGGATTCGGGTAGAAAGGATCAATTGACGATGAACCATCCGAAGAAGTTGGATCCGGTGATGATGAGGCCGGGTAGGATGGATTGAAAGATCAATTTGGGGTACTGTGGGATGGAAGGGTTTAAGGTTCTGGCAAAGAATTATTTGGAGGTTGATGAAGGGCGTGAGGGGATGAAGGAGAGAAGGAACGAGTGTAGTAAAAATGGTTATACAGAGGAATCTGGAGACGTTAAAAGTTTAAACAGGCTACAACAAGTTAACAGGTTAGCGGGATCAATTTGGGAAGGCACCCCCAAAACATGGGATTATTTTTAAATAACGCAAACTTAGGATTAATATGGGCGGACACATTAAACTTTGGATTATTCGTGTCAATTAATCCATAAATCAAACGCATAAATATTTTGAACCATGAAAAGCTATAAAGTGAATGAACTGTTAGTTGAGAGGGACAACTTTTAGGTATGCATGTATCGTAAATCAAAGAATATGTGAAACCAACAAGGGAAAAAGTAAAACGAGATATACATGCCATTTCATATCTTTGGTTGAGTGTGCATGGATGTTTCACATAGAAAGTAAACAAAAGTTGGGACAATGGCATACTAACGCAAGCATGGATGTTTTACTTAGGAAGAATGAAGGCTCGTGTATGGGAATGTAAAGAATACAAACTATATATGCATGGTTTTCTTTTTAAACATTAGAAAATGGATGGAAACGTGAAGTCAAATGGTTTGGGAAACAATGCATGGAAAAATGAGTTGCATGCTTTTTAAAGACAGAGAGCAACATATGCTTAAGAATAAGATTGAAAATGTGTCCAACTCACAGAAAAATTAAATAAATGGGTGATTTATAAAAATAAAAGAATGGGTTTCGCAGACCCAAAATTTCTAGAATAATATGAGGGATCCGAATATGGACACTTCGAACTTCAATGGCTTTGTTTCAAAAATGAATTGCGCAAGCCTTTTCGCAATTTCAGCACAAACTGAGCACCGAAACTGACAAATGAATATATTGCAGTAATCAGTTCGACGAGACGGACACAATGGTATACAGTTTGCAGTGTCAGGATGCTCCGTTAAAAAAGGCATTACGGACCGCTTTTAAAAGAAAAAATGGCACGAAAAACCAATTAAACGGAAGTCAAAACGTCTGATTTTCGCAAAACGAATTTCGCCGTCGTATTCGTGACAACGAATAGAATATTTTTCATGTTTGTCCGAACTGATTTCAAAGAGATTTTACGGTTGCTAAAATTTGAAAGGTTAGGCGCAGCTTTGCAATAAAAAATGCGTGACTGGCAAACATTCAAATTTTCCAACGAAATTTTCAGAGTTGCTACGTCCCACTATACGTATATCAAATTCCAAATTCCTATTACAAGAAATTATAAAATATTATGAAATTTAAAATAAATATATAATTTTTATTAATATCGAAAACAAATTATATAATACAACTTTACTATTTATAATTAAAATATAAGAATAAATTCAAATTCAACTAAATAAACTCGATTTAATTTATATACTAAATAAGATCGAAATTGAAAATATTATTAAAATATTATATTCATATCAAATCAATTTCATTTGTTATATAAAACCAAAATAAATTTAGGTTTTAATTCAAAAATCAAAATAGTTATAAAATACAACAACCCGAGTTTTAAATGAATAAAAATAAAATCAAAATTTAAATTAAATAATCAAATAAAAATACACTTAAAATTTCGGTTGTTACATTCTCCCCCACTCAAAACTTTTTGTCCCCGAAAAGGAACGAGACAGGGAAATGGTTTTTAAATAATTATTTTTAAAACAATAGTTCAAATTTATCTCCGTATCTATATATACTTTGAAATTATATATATATATATATATATATTTAAATCAATGTTAAAATATTTTCTAAAGGTCCAAAATAATTTTAAGTATTCACTCGACGTCTCTATTGGCGATATATATCTACCGTACTTTCGAAACCCAAAAATAGATATCGATGATGCTGCGCAGTCATCACCAGAATCATTTTCAAGCGACTAGAGTGTGACTCTATATCTATCAAATACTTATAGGATTTAACATATACATTGATCAGACTTATACCTAAATCACTAGGTATTCAATAAGCCAATTTTAATGTCAGATAAATACTCAAAACATCTTTCTATATTTAAATTGAATATATATCAAAATTTCAATACTACACTAAGGAAATTTTATATTATAATACTTTTTCAAAAAAGTTATTTCAAATCAATATTTAGTAAAATGGACTCGCTGGAAGACTTACACTCTCTTTCTACTTCTTACCTTGTTGTGGACAAGGATAAGTCATAGAATTCAAGTTAGAAGCTGAACGAACGAAAGAACCTAATCAAAGAGGATCTACAAAGGAAAAAGGATTCGAATGGAAAGGAAATTTCAGAAAAGTTTTAAATACTAAATAAAATTTTTATATTCGGAAATATTTGTTTTAAAAACATTTAAAATCTCTTTCTTAGTTTATTATGTTGAGGTTATATAAATTTAATTGCAGGTTACTGGTTTGTTATTTAATGTTTGAAAATACTTGATAACTCGAAGTTTAACAAGTTTACTATCGTTCTTGCAGACGTTAGGCATACGCTGGCTAGGCGTACGACCAAAATCTCTAGGTACTAAATATCCTTGTTTCAACTTCCAGTGAAAATACTTTTTAAAATAGATATGGAAAATACTTCCCCCATGGATCGCGGTTACTCGGCGGTTGCGCTACTATTCCAGTAGAATCGCTTGTAACCATAGGTATCACACCCCTCGAATTTCACCATGGTTGTTGCCATAGATCGCAGTTACGCGGCGGTTACGTCACTATCCCAGTGAAATCGCTTGTAACAGTAGGCATCGCGCCCCCGAATTACGCTATGGCATCTAGATCGCAGTTACGCGGCGGTTACGTCACTATCCCAGTGAAAACGCGTGTAACTGTAGGCATCTCGCTCCCCGAATTACGCTAGAATAGATAAGTAATAATAATCAACATGGCCTCACCGAGTGAGATTCCAATATCGAAGGATACTCCAATCGACGGAGCACCAATGTAGCTACAATTTCAAATTTTCGATGGACACTCTCGACGAGCGCCAACACAATCCTTCTCTCAGGAATTGTGATTTCGATGGAAGGTACTTCCCATATATTTATTTCGAAGACATATATACTATATATAGTACTTTATTTCACGCTTCACGCATATCATACTTATATAAATATCAATGTGCATAAGATTTCATTTTCAACATCATGTTTTCAAATATATCATTCTTATATAAATTCACTATATAAGATTTCATTTAAATCAATTAACTTCCAAATCAATAGCTTTTGAATTAATCGCTATTTCTTATATAAATCTTCCATATATATAAGGTTCGAAAACTTCGGATCAAATACTCAATATCAAAGATTCTCGAAATTTCATTTTAATACCAATTCAGTTTTGATTTATATAATAAAATTTAATATTTATTATCATTCCAAATCTTATTCATAAATGGGTGGATCATTTAAATAATTGAAATATATTTCAATTTAATAATTGGAAATCATGAGTTCAATCATTTCTTAACATCATAAGATATACAATTACACTATCCTAATATATAGGATTATCATTCGACCAAACTCGAGAATCAATTCCGAATTTTCTTTCAATCATTCAAAATATACATATATGTGTATATCAAATCATGCTTCACAAATCAAACTTTATTAGATAAACATGTAGCAAAGCAACCAAAGTGGTCTCCATTCATATATTTTCCTTTTTGAATACATTTCATAAAATCATTTCAAACTTTTTATTCGAAAATACTTGTATATACTGCTAGTACTTTTTTTAAAACTTTAGAAATCAATCTCAAAGTATTCCGAAACAAAATTCTCAAGGTTTAGTCAAACAATCTCCTTAGTTATAACCAAATCATTTTTTTCCACAACTTATCATTATTTGGAATTCACTTCTATTTAATTTTAATGGTTCAACATTCTTCAATTTACTCATCCATTCATATATAAATTATAAATTAACATTTCCTGAATTTCAACAACCATTTGTTCTAACAAGTATTTTCCAAACACTTGATTCAAATTTAATTAGTGAATAACTAATTTTTGTATTGCTTCACTTAACTTACATTATTCTTACATTGCTCGATAAACCACGACAACTCGAAGATGGATTTCGAATGGGCTCAAAATTCAAGTCTAGGAAGGCCTTAATAAAGAAAGCTATCGAAGAGAACAGATTCGAAGAATGGGATTTCAAACGGATTTTAAATTTCAAAATACTTCACGTTTCAAAATAATTTAAAATTTCAAAATGCTTTATTTTTTAAAATACGCTCTCTCTAGAGTAATCCCGGTGATAATTCCACTCATTCTGTGGTATTGCTACCCTATCTCTAATGAGTTTTTAAACCCGATAAGCTAAGCTTTGTATAAACCAAAGCTCTGATACCAACTTTAACAACCTGCCTTTTTGACCGCAACAAGTCAGTATTTAAACCAAATCAGAACGTTCAAAATGAAAATTCGTTATTAGCTTACACGGTTTAAACAGAATAACACATAATCATAGTACACGATATTTTCAGTGGAATAAAAATATATACATATATCAGAGTTTGTACAATACTTTTTGTACAGCGGAAGAATTTATAAATATACATGAATTTTTAAAATAAAAACTTTACGGTTCTGTTGAGTCTTGCGCGCACATATGCGTCTTCACGTCCCTCTCCTGTTTGCAAGCTAAAAAACTAAAATCTGCAACACTGGTATCTGACCCGAGCATTCCATGCAAAACATAAAACACTTGAGTCAGGATTAATCATAGTTCAAGTAAATTAACTTCAATAGAACTGAAATACACTAGTTTATCCTAACTTCTATATGAAGTTATAATTCATGAAATTAAACTACCGTTCTAAGGGCTTATAAATATCAAAATTTCTCAAACAGAATACATGTATAAAGGTGTAAGTGTAATGGTTGCGCATACAAAGACAAAATCAACAAAACGGCACACAACCGAAACAACACAAAGGAAAAATGGTCAAATGTTACTTGATGTGTTCAACAGCCATGAAGTATACGAAAGCTTACAAAAGGTTTAAAACATGATGGCAACCACGGACCCATATCACAATATAAAAGCTAGTACACACGAAAATTTAACAGTGTAAGTTTATGAGGCAAAAATGACAAACATGCATGTGCGTCCTGTTTCATTTCAACGCAACTACTGATGACTGAAATCAGTCCACCATATTGGACTGGAATTAGTTCATGGTGCCAAAATGGTAGTCGGTTAAACTATGATATAAGGATCCTATTGTATAAATGATAATAGTAGAGGTCATCATAATTATGAAGCAAATAGGCATTCACATACTCTCAATAAAATGTTTCATACTACAGGACTACGAAATGGACAAGGAAGCATGCATCTAGATTGTAAACAAGACTGCCTAGTGGTATAAATATTTATAATTAAAACAATGGCCTGGGTATGAACAATTTCCGAAAACAAAGTGTAAGTGCCCACTTCAATTGATTCTTTGATTATTTGTTTGAATAATAGCTCATTACATATACAGATAGAAAAATGGTTGCTCAAAATCTTAATTAATTCTCTAATGTTAATCACCTTTTTCCACTTAGACACATCTTCCTTCGTATTGTTATATAATCAATATCACTCCAAAATCAGTTTCAACCCGGACAAGGGAACAGACACCCACCTAACCGAATAACCCAAAGGAATCCCAGTTTTCAAGTTAATTAATACAACAATGATGAGTGCCTAAATAGGTACATTACAGCGTTGCCAAATAAATGCAGAAGACAAATAATAAACTGTGGACAAAGCAAGGTGCAACGGTGCAAATAGCATCCGAACAGTGCAGTAACAAAACCTCAACAAACGTATATGCGGACACTCAGTTTTAACAATTCAATAAAGTTGAGGTATTGAGGTCAATATACTTGAACTAAGCTAAATCGTGAGTAACGAACTCACCTTGAACCATAGCGGCGAAGGCTCAAGGCAGAGAGGTTGCGATTGCAAACAACGGTGGCGATTTTACGTGAGTGGCGACAGGGGTTGACTGCGGTGGCTCGGGTGGTTGTTGCGGTTGCATCTCGATGGTGGAAGGTGGTGACAACGAAGGGCGGAAGGGAAGAGCAAAGATTTTGGAGGCCGCCATTTTGATTTGCAAGATTTAATTTTCGGTGAGGATGGATTTGGGAAAAACATTTGGCTGAGAAAAAAAATTAAAGTAAAGGGGAAAGTGATAAAAAAACAAAGAAAATGCTAATTCGACTGCTTTTTTGTTTGTGAAAATCTGCGGTACTTCCAACAACCGTTCGATTCTCTTCCTCCTAATGAATTTCGTTCGTCCGATCTTAATTCCGGTGTAGTTCACCGTTTTTTTTCCTCGGTTGATGTAGCAGCGTCCAAAAAAAAGGGAAGGGAACGGTTTTGTAAAAGGGGAGAGACGCAAGGAGATACATGGAAGGACACGGTAATAAAAGAGAGAAATGCTACACGGACCGACTTTCTTTCGGGCTAAATATACGGCACAGTTGTATTCATTAAATTCAAGCGGGGTAAACTTGTAATTTCAATGGATATATGTGGGAACTCCGAATTATTTGTTTCTTTCACACATATTGACCGACTGTGATTCGATTAATTTAGCTTTTCTGGGACACGCGTTAATTTTCTTAGATCACGAAAGAAACGGTCAATATGTTTCACCGATTCAAATATTGGATATTTAACTAGTTAATTTATTTACTTTATATTTTATTTTCAACGCATGAATGCAGGAGATGATAATGTTCGGAATAAATCAAATGCATAAATATTTTGAACCAAGAAAAGCTGTAAAGTTAATGAACTGTTGGTTGAGAGGGACAACGTTTATGCATGCATGTACCGTAAATCAAAAGAAAATGTGAAACCAACATGGGAAAAAGTAAAATGAGATATACATGCCATTTAATATCTTTGGTTGAGTGCGCATGGATGTTTCACATAGAAAGTAAACAAAAGTTTGGGACAATGGCATACTAATGCATGCATGGATGTTTTATCTATGAAGAATGAAGGCTCGGTTATGGGAACGTAAAGAATACAAACTGTATATGCATGGTTTTTTTTTAAACATTAGAAAATGGATGGAAACGTGAAGTCAAATGGTTTGGGAGACAATGGACACGCATGGAAAAATGAGTTGCATGCTTTTGTAAAAACAGAGAGCAAAATATGCTTAAGAATAAGATTGAAAATGTGTCCAACTCACAGAATAATTAAATAAATGGGTGATTTATAAAAATAAAAGAATGGGTTTCGCAGACCCAAAATTTCTAGAATAATATGAGGGATCCGAATATGGACACTTCGAACTCCAATGGCTTTGTATCAAAAATAAATTGCGCAAGCCTTTTCTTAATTTCAGCGCGAACCGAGCACCGAAACTGACAAATGAATATATAGCAGTAATCAGCTCGACGAGACGGACACAACGGTATACAGTTTGCAGTGTCAGGATGCTCCGTTAATAAAGGCTTTACAGACCGCTTTTAAAAGGAAAAATGGCACGAGAAAGCAATTAAACGGAAGTCAAAACTTCTGATTTTCGCAAAACGAATTTCGCCGTCTTATTCGTGACAATGAATAGAATATTTTTTATGTTTGTCCGAACTGATTTCAGAGAGATTTTACGGTTGCTAAAATTTGAACTGTTAGGCGCAACTTTGCACTAAAAAATACGTGACCAGCAAACATTCAAATTTTCCGACGAAATTTTCAGAGTTGCTACGTCCCACTATACGTATATCAAATTCCAAATCCCTGTTACGAGAAATTATAAAATATTATGAAATTTAAAACAAATATATAATTTTTATCAATATCGAAAACAAATTATATAATACAACTTTACTATTTAAAATTAAAATAGAAGAATAAATTCAAATTCAACTAAATAAACTCGATTTAATTTATATACTAAATAAGATCGAAATTGAAAATATTATTAAAATATTATATTCATATCAAATTAATTTCATTTGTTATATAAAACCAAAATAAATTTAAGTTTTAATTCAAAAATCAAAATAGTTATAAAATACAACAACCCGAGTTTTAAACGAATAAAATAAAATCAAAATTTAAATTAAATAATCAAATAAAAATACACTTAAAATTTCGGGTTGTTACATTCTCCCCCACTCAAAACTTTTCGTCCCCGAAAAGGAACGAGACAGGGAAATAGTTTTTAAATAATTATTTTTAAAACAATAGTTCAAATTTATCTTCGTATCTATATATACTTTGAAAATTATATATATATATATATATTTAAATCAATGTTAAAATATTTTCTAAAGTTTCAAAATAATTTTAAGTATTCACTCGACGTCTCTATTGGCGATATATATCTATCCCACTTTCGAAATCCAAAAATAGATATCGATGATGCTGCGCAGTCATCACCAGAATCATTTTCAAGCGACTAGAGTGTGACTCTATATCTATCAAATACTTATAGGATTTAACATATACGTTGATCAGACGTATACCTAAATCACTAGGTATTCAATAAGCCAATTTTAACGTTAGGTAAATACTCAAAACATCTTTCTATATTTAAATAGAATATATATCAAAATTTCAATACTACACTAAGGAAATTCTATATTATAATACTTTTTCAAAATAGTTATTTCAAATCAATATTTAGTAAAATGGACTCGCTGGAAGACTTACACTCTCCTTCTGCTTCTTACCTTGTTGTGGACAAGGATAAGTCATAGAATTCAAGTTAAAAGCTGAACGAACGAAAGAACCTAATCAAAGAGGATCTACAAAGGAAAAAGGATTCGAATGGAAAGGAAATTTCAGAAAAGATTTAAATACTAAATAAAAATTCTATATTCGGAAATATTTGTTTTAAAAACATTTAAAATCTCTTTCTTAGTTTATTATGTTGAGGTTATATAAATTTAATTGCAGGTTATTGGTTTGTTATTTAACGTCTGAAAATACTTGATAACTCGAAGTTTAACAAGTTTACTATCGTTCTTACATACATTAGGCATACGCTGGCAAGGCGTACGACCAAAATCTCTAAGTACTAAATATTCTTATTTCAACTTCCAATGAAAATACTTCAAACATTTAAAATAGATATGGAAAATACTTCCCCCATGGATCGCGGTTACTCGGCGGTTGCGCTACTATTCCAGTAGAATCGCTTGTAACCGTAGGTATCACACCCCTCGAATTTCACCATGGTTGTTGCCATAGATCGCAGTTACACGGCGGTTACGTCACTATCCCAGTGAAATCGCTTGTAACTGTAGGCATCGCACCCCCGAATTACGCTATGGCATCTAGATCGCAGTTACGCGGCGGTTTCGTCACTATCCCAGTGAAAACGCGTGTAACTATAGGCATCTCGCCCCCCGAATTACGCTAGAACAGATAAGTAATAATAACAATCAACATGGCCTCACCGAGTGAGATTCCAATATCGATGGATACTCCAATCGACGGAGCACCAATGTAGCTACGATTTCCAATTTTCGATGGACACTCTCGACGAGCGCCAACACAATCCCTCTCTCAGGAATTGCGATTTCGATGGAAGGTACTTCCCATATCTTTATTTCGAAAACATATATACTATATATAGTACTTCATTTCACGCTTCACGCATATCATACTTATATAAATATCAATTTGCATAAGATTTCATTTTCAACATCATGTTTTCAAATATATCATTCTTATATAAATTCACTATATAAGATTTCATTTAAATCAATTAACTTCCAAATCAATAGCTTTCGAATTAATCGCCATTTCTTATATAAATCTTCCATATATATAAGGTTCGAAAACTTCGTATCAAATACTCAATATCAAAGATTCTCGAAATTTTGTTTCAATACCAATTCAGTTTTGATTTATATAATAAAATTGAATATTCATTATCGTTCCAAATCTTATTCATAAATGGTTGGATCATTCAAATAATTGAAATATATTTCAATTTAATAATTGGAAATCATGAGTTCAATCATTTCTTAACATCACAGGATATACAATTACACTATCCTAATATATAGGATTATCATTTGACCAAACTCGAGAATCAATTCCGAATTTTCTTTCAATCATTCAAAATATACATATATGTGTATATCAAATCATGCTTCACAAATCAAACTTTATTGGATAAACATTTAGCAAAGCAACCAAAATGGTCTCCATTCATATATTTTCCTTTTCGAAGACATTTCATAAAATCATTTCAAACTTTTTATTCGAAAATACTTGTATATACTACTAGTACTTTTTTTCAAAACTTTAGAAATCAATCTCAAAGTATTCCGAAACAAAATTCTCAAGTAGTCAAACGATCTCCTTAGTTATAACCAAATCATTTTATTCCACAACTTATCATTATTTGGAATTCACTTCTATTTAATTTTAATGGTTCAATATTCTTCAATTTACTCATCCATTCATTTATAAATTATAAATTAACATTTCCTGAATTTCAACAACCATTTGTTCTTACAAGTATTTTCCAAACACTTGATTCAAATTCAATTAGTGAATAACTAATTTTTTTTTATTGCTTAATTAACTTACATTATTCTTACATTGCTCGATAAACCACGACAACTCGAAGATGGATTTCGAATGGGTTCAAAATTCAAGTCTAGGAAGGCCTTAATAAAGAAAGTTATCAAAGAGAACAGATTCGAGGAATGGGATTTCGAACGGATTTTAAATTTCAAAATACTTCACGTTTCAAAATAATTTATAATTTCAAAATGCTTTATTTTTCTAAATACGCTCTCTCTAGAGTAATCCCGGTGATAATTCCACTCGTTCTAAGGTATTGCTACCCTATCTCCAATGAGTTTTTAAACCCGATAAGCTAAGCTTTGTATAAACCAAAGCTTTGATACCAACTTTAACGTCCTGCCTTTTTGACCGCAACAAGTCAGTATTTAAACCAAATCAGAACGTTCAAAATGACAGTTTGTTATTAGCTTACACGGTTTAAACAGAATAACACATAATCACAGTACACGATATTTTCAGCGGAATAAGAATATTTACATATATATCAGAGTTTGTACAATACTTTTTGTACAACGGAAGAATTTATAAATATACATGAATTTTGTAACGACCCAAAATTTTGGGGAAAATTTAAATTTTTTATTTTAGTTAATTTGATGGATTTAGTATATTTAAAATAATTTATTTTAAAATAATAACGATTAAAAACTTATTTTATTTGAGGAATAAAGCATAAAAATTTATATTAATTCTATTCCGAGCCTGAAATGGCGTGGTAATTTTAATATTCGATTTTCAACTTTGGAAAAATATATAAAATTCATTATAATTCAGAATTGGACGAAACAAGAAACGCTGGGACCATATTGACGGTATCTTTCCAATGAATTTCAGAAATTAAGATTTCAGTTTATAATTTGTAAGTTATAACAAAATTAAAATGTCAGAAAAACGCTATGGAATTTATAATATATATATATATATATATATATATATATATATATATATATATATATATATATATATATGGCCCAAAACTCTACTCTTTGCATACAAATGAATTTGGACTCGAAACCACTTCCATTGAGTTCAAAATGATATTTCTACATTGAAAAAGTATAAACACTCATATATTTCGAGTTTCGGAAATTATTCAAATTTATTTGTATTTTTAATATTAAATATATACGCCTTAAAAATGGGAATTTTGCATACGACCTCTAAACTCGACGAAACCACTTTCTATGGATCCGGAATATTAAATTATTGCTAGATTCCAAAATTCATAATTTTTGGAGTCAGTATGTGGTCGTTATTAATTTTTCAATGAAAACGGTCAATTTTCAAACTTTAAAAATTCATTAATAATTCATACGGACTCGGAATTTAACGAAATTAGTTTCTATGGGTTTGTAATGTAAAGAATTAGCAGTGTTCCATTTTTCAGAAAAATTGAAATCAGTATGTGATCACACTATTTTTAAAACGAAGAAAAGGACAAAATTAAAGAAAATTACAACATAAAGGCTTATTATTATATAAGTTATATAGACAAGGACTTGAATAGAAAATTTGCAACCTCTATATAATATCTCATTCTCTCATAACCCTAACTTTTCCTAAACCTATCAGCCTCCTTTTCCTTCATTTTCATGGCGGCTACACTCCTTCCTCTACAAACTTCTTTGCAAATTAGCCCCTGAAAACGAAATAATTTATATCTCTCAATCAGAACAAAATCAGACCAAACCCTTTCTGGGTTTTGTTCATGTCAATAACCACTACCTAGCACGTAAAATTCATGACCTATCGTCGCACGGATTCGCCGGAATCTCAATCCAAAGGCAGCAAGTCTATTTTCGTTTTTTGGGTATTGCAGGCCCCACGAAGAGAGTTAGGTCGAGCGACTTCAGGCAGTCGTAGAGGGGAAGCATACGGTTCTTTTGGCGGTGGTGGCATGTTCTCAGGTGGTCGGAGTTGGCCGGAATGTCAATTTTACTGGAGGGGTGCTGAAAACAGGACAGTCGCAAAGATGAGCAATTTCCCATCGATCCGTACATTTTCAGGCGAAGTGACCAGAGCGAAAGTTGTTCGGGAGGTCGAGATCTAGCTACTGGCAAAAATTGGTAGCATTTGGAGTACCGAGGCGGCCGCAGCACTAAGATGAACGGAAAAGGCAGTTTTCCGTTCAACTGCAGATCGTGGGGCCCAGGTGGCGAAATGGAGAGGGGGACCACCAGGCGTGGAAAGAGGGGGAGAAGCTGGAGAGAATGGCCCTGCTTTCGTGCAATTCCAACTTACGGTTTGGCCGTGGCGAGCATTTTAAGTTGAGGGTGTCGTTTGAAAAAAAAAGGTGAAGGGCTTAAACGCGAAACATTATTTAATTTTATGTTCAATGTACGTTATGTAATATCTTTTACATACGAGATCGAAATTTGACGATTTCTGGTCTGTTGCGATCGTGGCGATGAGAGCTTCGCGTGGACACTAAATTTGTCCAATATGGAGGAAATTGAAATTTTGGGTAATTTTTACAAATTTAAATATTATTTAAATTGATTTGTTAACTTCGCAAGTGCATAACTTTTTGTCACGTTATCGAAATTGCATGAAACTGAATCCGTTGAGATCGTTATGTCAAGAGCTTCGAGCGAGCAGTAATTTTGTCCATTTCTGAGCAAGTTGAAAATTTGGGTAATTTTCATAATTTAAATTAAGAGTTAATTAGTTTAAAGGACAAACATATAATAAACTTTAAAAATTCGGACGCAACTTTACGAAATTAAGCGGAAGGACAGTCGTCATCTTCTTCTTTTATTTCCTCCATCATCGATTATCAACAGCCGTCGTCGGCCATGATTATCACCAGCTGAGTCACTGCCCACCCAAGACTAGCTGCCGCCATCCAATCCGCCGCCGCCTTCGCGTTCGCCTTCTTCTCATCGCGATTTCGCCTTCTTCCACCAACATCAGTTCGAATTCCTCCAAAACTGAAGTTGCCGCCGTCGCTTGAAGCTGCTACCGCCGACGCTTGAAGATGCCGCTGTCGTCGCCTGAAGCTGTCGCCGCTGCCAACACCCGAAGCTGCTGCAGTTGTCTGAATTCAGTCAATTCGAAGCAATTCTCCATCTACTCATATTTTCTGCTGAAAATCCCAAATTTTTTCTCTTATATGTGGTATATAAAGATTGGAATGATGATACTAATCATTTCAACATATGCTCTGTTTCGTAGTCTTGAGCAGGTCTTCTTTTAAATTTCAATTTGCTTCTGCTGAGTAAGAATAATGCTATATTCAACTACCATTTAGCATATTCTATACATGCTAGTTCACTTTAAAAATACGATGTTGAAATCAACTATCATTTATTTTGTTTTGTACATTCTAGATTACTTTAAAATACAATACTATATTAACTATCATTTAGCATATTTAAACATTCTACTTTCTTTAAAAAGATACAATGCTAAATTCAACTATCATTTATTCTATTCTATTCATGCTAGTTCATTTTAATAATAAATACTACATTCAAACAATACTTTGCAAACTCTACACATGCGAACTCACTATAAAAATACAAATGATAAATTTAACTATCATTTATTAAATTTTATACATGGTAGCTCACATTAAAAATAAAATGCTATATTCAACTATCATTTAGCATATTGTACATCTTATTTCACTTTAAAAAATACAATTCTAAATTCAACTATCATTTACCAAAAATGTAATGCTATATTCAGATATCATTCATCATGTTATATACATGCTAGTTCACTTTGAAAACATAACGCTACATTCATTTATCATTTATCATATTTTATAATGTTAGTAACTCTAATTTAGCATTTGAGTAATGATAGACATACATAACATTAATTTAGCATCCATCTGTATTTAGTGCAGAATATGTTAGGTTAATTAAGTGCAGAATATTCTAGATAAATTTAGCATTATAGCATTGATCTGTATTTAATGGATTGATTTGTATTTATAGCATTAATTTAACATCCGTTTGTATTTAGTCTACAAAAATGCCAGGTTAACCTAGCATTGTAACAAATGACCGAACCCTTGAATATTGTATGAAAATGCTAGGTTTTATGAAAATGCTAGGTTAACCTAGCATTATAGCGCATGAATGAACCTTAGAACAGTGTCCGGAAATGCTAGATTAACCTAGCACTATAGCGAATGACCGAGCCCTTGAAAATCATATGAAAACGCTAGGTTAACCTAGCATTATAGAGCATGACCGAGCCCTTAACCAGTATATGAAAATGCCAAGTTAACCTAGCACTATAGAGAATGACCGAGCCCTTGAAAATTGTATAAAAATGCTAAGTTAACCTAGCATTATAGGGCATGACCGAGCCCTTAACCAGTATATGGAAATGTCAGGTTGACCTAGCACTATAGCGAATGACCGAGCCCTTGAAAATTGTATGAAAATGCTAGGTTAACCTAGCATTATAGGGCATGACCGAGCCCTTAACCAGTATATGAAAATGCCAGGTTAATCTAGCATTATAGCAATTGATCGAGCCCTTGAAAATTGTATGAAAATGCTAGGTTAGCCTAGCATTATAGGGCATTACCGAGCCCTTAACAAGTATATGAAAATGGCAGGTTAACCTAGCATTATATTGAATGATTGATCCCTTAAACAATGTATGAAAATGCTAGTTTAACCTAGCATTATGCCGCACGACCAAACCCTTCAACGGTATATGGAAAATGCTAGGTTAACCTAGCATTACAGGGCATGACCAAGCCCTTGACTATTGTATGAAAATGCCAGGTTAACCTAACATTATAGCGAATAACTGAGCCATTGACAAATGTATGAAAATGCTAGATTAATCTAGCATTATATTGTAGAAAAAATAATAGCTATTTGCATGAGTAAATATTAAACAACAAGAAAATGCTAAATGCACATAGCATTAAAATCTAAAAATAATAATAACAGCGTATCCAAAAACATACTCTTGTTCTTCTCTACTGATTGAAACCAAATCAGACATATTAATGCTAAAAACCTGTAAATTCATAAGGAAATAAGATCGACAAAATATAACAAAAGCAAGATGAATAGTTATAGAGTGATAGATAAATATTGCATCGAGAAAAAATGATAGACAAATATATCGTAGGCTCGGTCATGGGCTCGGTCAAGTACTCGGTCAAGGGCACAGTCAGCTTGAGAACGCAAACCGTCTACAAGATATTCAGGCATAGATTATATCTTAATTACTACTGATGGCGAACCCGAGAGTTTCCAAGAAGTGTTGTATAGTGAAGACAAGAATCTTTGGCACGAAGCTATGAAAGAAGAGATTGATTCGATGATGAAGAATCATACTTATAAGTTGGTGAATCTTCCTAATGGCAAAAAAATCTTGAAAAACAAATGGGTTTTTAAAAACAAGAAATATGGTGAGAAGATAATAAAGCGTAAAGCTAGATTGGTTGTCAAAGGTTGCAACCAGAAAAAGGGCATTGATTTTGATGAGATTTTATCACCTGTGGTCAAGATGTCCTTTATAAGAACTATTTTGGGGCTAACTATGTCTTGATCTTGAGTTAGGGCTATCATTTATCATATATATATATATATATATATATACATGTTATTTCTCTTTATGAAACACACTGCTATATATGCTAGTTCTCTTTAAAAATATAATGCTACATTTAGCAATCATTTAGCATATTATATACATGCTAGTTCACTTTAAAAATAAGATGTTGAAATTGACTATCATTTATTATGTTCTATACATTCTAGTTTACTTTAAAAATACCATACTATATTCAACTATCATTTAACATATTTAGATCTTCTAGTTCCTTTTAATAAATACAACGTTAAGTTCACTATCATTTATTATTTTCTATTCATGTAATCCATTTTACTAATAAATACTACATTCAAACAATATTTGCAAACTCTACACATGCTAACTCACTATAAAAATACAAATGATAAATTCAACTATCATTTATTATATTTTATACATGGTAGCTCATTTTGAAAATACAATGCTATATTCAACTATCATTTAGCATATTGTACATCATATTTCACTTTAAAAAATAAAATTCTAAATTCAACTATCATTTACCACTTTAAAAATGTAATGTTATATTCATATATCATTCATCATATTATATACATGCTAGTTCACTTTGAAAACATAACGCTATATTCATCGATCATTTATCATATTCTATAATGTTAGCTCACTTTAAAATAGCGTTTGAGTAATGATAGACATACATATGACACGTAAAAGGCTTCTGCACGTAAGGCCTAATCGGGTACTCCGGCATCGATTCTTCACCCAGTAGAAATTAGTTAACTGAGCGGGTACCCGTGACACTAAAAGACTTCCGCATGCAAGGCCTAATCGAGTACCTAAGACACGTAATAGACTTCCGCACGCAAGGACTAATCGGGTACTCCAGTAACGATTCTGCACCCAGTAGGAATTAGTTAACCGAGGGGTACCCGTGATACGTAAAAGACTTCCGCGCGCAAGACCTAATCGGGTACATATGACACGTAAAAGACTTTCGCATGCAAGGCCTAATCAGGTACCTATGACAAGTAAAACACTTCGCACGCAAGGCCTAATCGGGTACTACTGCAATGATTTTACACCCAGTAGGAATTATTTAACCGACCAGGTACCCGTGACACGTAAAAGACTTCCGCACGCAAGGCCTAATCGGGTATTACAACGACGATTCTACATCCAGTAGGAATTAGTTAACCGAGCGGGTACCCGTGATACATAAAAGACTTCCGCACGCATGGCCTAATCGGGTACCTATGACACGTAAAAGACTACTGCATGCAAGACCTAATCGAGTACTCCAGCAATGATTCTGCACCCAGTAGGAATTAGTTAACGAGCGGGTACCCGTGACACGTAAAAGACTTCCGCACGCATGGCCTAATCAGGTACCTATGACACGTAAAATACTTCGGCATGTAAAGCCTAATCGGGTACTCCAGCAATGATTCTGCACCCAGTATAATTAGTTAACCGAGCGGGTGTCGTGACATGTAAAAGACTTCCGCACGCAAGACCTAAACGGGTACCTATGACACGTAAAAGACTTCTGCACGCAAGGCCTAATCGGGTACTCCAACAACGATTCTAAAGCCAGTAGGAATTAGTTAACCGACCGGGTACCTGTGACACGTAAAAGACTTCCGCACGCAAGGTCTAATCGGATACTCCATCAATGATTCTGCACCCAGTAGAAATTAGTTAACCCAACGGGTACCCATGACACGTAAAAGACTTCCGCATGCAAGGCCTAATCGGGTACATATGACACGTAAAAGACTTCCGCACGCAAGGCCTAATCGGGTACTCCAGCAACGAATCTGCACCTAGTATGGATTAGTTAACCGAACGGGTACCAGTGACACATAAAAGACATCCGGATGTAAGGCTTAATCGGGTACCTATGACACGTAAAAGACGTCCGAATGTAAGATCTAATCGGGTACCGCTGCAACGATTCTACACCTAGTAGGAATTAGTTAACCGAACGAGTACCTGTGACACGTAAAAGACTTCCGCACACAAGATCTAATCGAGTACCTATGACACGTAAAAGACTTCCGCACGCAAGGACTAATTTGGTACTCCAGCGATGATTCTACAATCAGTAGGAATTAGTTAACCGAGCGGGTAACCGTGACACGTAAAAGACTTCCGCACGCAAGGCCTAATTAGGTACCTATGACACGTAAAAGACTTCTGCACGCAAGGCCTAATCGGGTACTCCAGTGACGATTCTGCACCTAGTAGGAATTAGTTAACTGAGCGGGTACCCGTGACACGTAAAAAACTTCCGCACACAAGGCCTAATCGGGTACCTATGACACGTAAAAGACTTCCGCACGCAAGGCCTAATCGGGTACTGCAGCAACGATTCTGCACCCAGTATGAATTAGTTAACTGAGCGGGTATCGGTGACACGTCAAAGAATTCTGCACCCAAGGCCTAATCGGGTACCTATGACATGTAAAAGATGTCAGTACACAAGGCCTAATCGGGTACTTCAGCAACAATCTGCACCCAGTTGGGATTAATTACCGAGCGGGTACCAGTGACACGTAAAAAACATCTGGATGCAAGGCCTAATCGGGTTTCTATGACATGTAAAAGATGTCCAGATGCAAGGTTTAATTGGGTACTTCAGCAACGAATCTGCACCCTGTAGGGATTGATTAACCGAGCTGGTACCTGTGACACGTAAAAGCCATCCGAACGTAAGGCCTAATCGGGTAACTATGACACGTAAAAGACATCCGGATGCAAGACGTAATCGGGTACTTAGACAACAAATCTGCACCCAGTGGGGATTGATTAACCGAGCGGGTAGTGATGACATGTAAAAGACATCCGTACACAATAAACCAATCACCAGATCAACACAAGCATCAACTCCCAGCTTCAAACAAGCTTCATTTCTGGTAAGTAAAATATGTACACAACATGGTATGCAAATTATGAAAGGGAAAAATAATGCTATATTCAACTATCATTGTAGAATGAAAATTGAGACGATTGATGTTGATAGTTTGTATTATACTAAAATGCTATATACAACTATCATTATATAAAAAAAACGATGTTTAATATCTTAATATTAGATGTGCATCCTGATTATCCCTTGATGCCGTTGTAAAATTCCATATGCCCACCTAGCTGAAATGCATTATATTTTCTATACTTTTAAGCTGGAGCATCATGTACAACTAATGCTTCAAACCAAATGCAAATACTAAACCAGATTTGTCTATACATATCATAGTTGTATAATAAGTATTGTCAAATGTGAAAAACCATTTAGTACACCTCTCAACTATATGCAATCATGCACTATACAAATATGAAACCATATAACTAAAACGATATGTACAATCAGCATTATACTCAAATAAATAATAATAAAACCACAAATACAATCAATAGAGTAAATCAAACAGAAACAAATCACACAGCATGCATCATACAATCAAAATATAAATGAAACGATATATACAACTAGCATTATACCGTAACAAATGATTATATAACCACAAACATAATCAACAGAAAAAATCAAGTAGAATAAAAATTAGACGATATTTGCATAGTATTTAAACAATTGAAAAAAATTAAATTACATAGCAAAATGTATAATACATTAAACTGCAAGAGCACATGGAAAACCAGTAATTCTCCATTGATTACAACTACATGAATGATTTTGAAGATCAACAACTTGTGACTTCCAAAACTTAACTTCAAAAATAAACTCTGATGACTTGAAAACATCCCAACCAAAATCGTCAACTAATTTTGATAAATGGTCCTCCATGATATGACAAAGAACTATTTTCCATAGCGCACATTTCTCCCTCTTTCTGGCAATTTGCTCCATAATTTTACTGTATGAAATAATATATGCAACTACCATTATGCAGTAATAATTATACAATCATCAGACTAAAAGAAATAAACCACTGTCAAACTAAATGACAATATAAACAGAAAATGAAAGTTAAACATACCATTTGAATACAAATGACAATAAAATTTAAAAACCATATTTAAGATGATAATCATAACTTGATGCGACCAACATTCACAAATTTCATGCTTAACTTCATATAAAGAAGAGTCCATGCTAGGACAGGTGGAATATGAATTATCATTATACTCAAAAACAACTAGCAAGCTTGTTGATTCATAGAGGTAATATCATCATTGCAAAACAAATGTGTACATTTATTATTAACAAAGCAGAAAATGTTATACCCACATAGCATAGCAGGGTAAAATATCTCCAATCCACCGCCGTTAAATGATAATATAAACAGAAAATGATAGTTAAACATACCATTTGAAACAAATAACAATAAAAATTAAAAACCATATTTAAGTTGATAATCATACCTTAATATGACCAACATTCACAAATTTCATGCTTAACTTCAAATAAAGAAGAGTTCATGATATGATAGGTGGAATATGAACTATCATTATATTAAAAAATAACTAGCAAGCTTGTTGATTCACAAAGGTAATATCATCACTGCAAAACAAATGTATACAGTTATTATTAACAAAACAGAAAATACTATACATATAGCATATCAGGGTAAAACAACTCCAATACACTGCTGTTAAATGATGATATAAATAGAAAATGATAGCTAAACATACCATTTGAATACAAATAACAATAAAATTTAAAAACCATATTTAAGATGATAATCATACCTTGATGCGACCAACATTCACAATTTTCACGATTAACTTCAAATAAAGAAGAGTCTGAGCTAAGATAGGTGGAACATTCACAAACGATAGCAAGCTTGCTGATTCACAAAGGTAATATCAGTTATTATTAACAAAACAGAAAATGCTATACACAAATAGCATATTAGGGTAAAATACCTCATGTCCACCGCCGTTGTTCATCTGAAATCTGCCATCAACATCATCGCTCAAGTTGTCATCGACCTGCAAAGTAGTCGCTTGATTGATTCGAGATCGTTCGATCAAATTTGCAACAAGCTTAACCTACAACCGCCGTCTTTAGATTGAAGTCTTCTCCAAATTTGACAACAGAAAAAACACAACTTCATATCAATTTGGAATTAAAGGCGTCGTTTTCAGATTGTAGCGCACGATTTGAAATTTAAGATCGATTTTTTTTTGTTTTTTGATCGGCGGGATTTAGGATGGAGATTGAAGAAGAAACGCACGATTTAATTTCCTGTGGAAATTTTCCTTCAGCCAAAAATTAAAACATGCGCGTCCTTCTTTTATAAAAATAATTAGTGTGTCCTATAAACTAAAAAACGCTACAAGTATTTCCTTCAACCGATTTTCCTGTTAAATTAATTATTTAATTATTACAAACTTCAGATATTCATAACTTTGTGATACGAACTCGAAATCGCACGAAACAGGATTTTCTGCGATCAGTGAGTCGAGGGCTACGCGTAGACACTAATTTCATCAAATTTGGAGCATGTTGAATTTTGGGCTAAAATTGGGCCCGAACCGTCAATTTAAAGCCGACAAAGGTGAGAACTTTTATCTCACTCAAGTTTTTGAAAAATTAATTATTTTTATTATTAAATATTAATTAATTATCTGTGTTGAAATTATTGTTTGTTGGATAAATGTTGATTTGGATAAGTTGTGAATTGTTTGAAATTTGAAATATGTAGCACGTTGTTATGACATTTATGATATTTAAAACATGTTTACACTGTCATTTACAAGTTGTCTGACTTGTTTATGTTGATTGGACGATAAATTTTCATTCAAGAGCACAATTAATAATATATTATTTGAATTTGTGTTGGTTGAACCCCCACACGGGTCTTGGGTTGATATTCTAACCACACATCGCCCTTGTAGTTAGTTTAAAATGCACTTTGGCTGTTATTGAATGTTTTATCATTACTATGGAATTAATGCAATGTTTGAAATCCATATAATTAAAATTATATGGTAATGGATTGGTTCTCATTCCAATTTTGAATGAAAAGAACATTTTAATTTAACATTCAGTTAATGGAATTAATTGACATATGAATTAGAAAGATTAAATTTTTGTTGTTTAAAAGTTATAATAAAAGGATTCAATTAAAAAGATTACATCTTTATGGTCAGTATGTTAAGATAAGAAGTTTTGATTTCAAAATTTGAACATTTTGAAAAGATTATTATTATGATATAATAATAATATAGAAAGTTCGATTTTTATTAAAAATTTAAATGTCGGTTAGGATATTCGGAAACAAAGGGTTTTAAAAAATTAGTGACAATTTAATGTAAAGATCATACCTTTATTTTAAAATAATATTTTCAGTGGATTAATTATAAATATTAATTATAATTGTACTAGGACACGAGGTTAGGTTACATTTGTGGTATAAGTCTGCCCGGACCCGCCCGGCATATCCAGCAGCCATAAATGTTGAACCTAATGTGAGAGGTCCAAGTGCGCAAGTACGAATTGGGCCATGACATGAGGTTAACCCTAACTTGTGGGATAAGTCTGCCCTGGAACCAACCGGCATATCCAGCATCCACAAGTCGCAGGCTTAATGTGGGAGGTCTGGCCCAGTATAAGATTTAAATGAAAATATTACATTTTTCATTGTAATAAAGTTTGAAATGAAAATATTACATTTTTCAATGTAATAAAGTTTGAAATGAAAATATTACATTTTCAATGTAATAAAGATTGAAATGAAAATATTACATTTTTCAATGTAATAAAGGTTGAAATGAAAATATTACATTTTTCAATGTAATAAAGGTTGAACTAAAAAGATTACATTAAAACGATTTCATTTTTATTTTTAAGATTGATTACATTAGAAAGAATACATTTTTATAGTTGTTTCAAAAGAATGAAAAAGATTCATTTTATTGTTAATATACATTTCAATGTAAAAGAATGAGTGATTTATTTATTTTAATAAATTGATTAAAATAAATAAAATGATTTAAATGGTTTTAATAAAACCAAGATTTTCCAGTAGATATATTGGAATGGATTTGAATGGAAATAATCTTCGGATTATTTCAGTACTGGATTCTGTGATTATATGGATATTATTGTGGGAATTTGGAAGATATTAATATCGGTATTCCCGATTTGGTATACGTTAGTTTTCAGAATTTGATATTGAACATAAATTGATATAATTTCTATTCAAAGAACGATATTTAATATCTGATTAGAATTTGGGTTTGTCGTGAATAGTGTCTTAAATAACACTGTTCTTAAACCCATTTGGGAAAGAATAAATCTTTTAATTAAGATTTAAATAAGATTTCCAATTATTAAACATAATTGAAAATTAAGTGAAACTGACTTTTAGGTTGATTGTGAACAATGTTTTTAAATGACATTAGTTCTTAAACCCCGATTCATAGTGAAATTTAGATTGGTAATTCATAAATCTTTTAATTAAGATTTAACGAAATATTCCAAAGAGAAATTTTCAATTTAATATATTAAATTGGAATATGATTTTGGGTTTATTGTGAACGATGTTTTTAAGCAACATTTGTTCTTTAAACCAATTAAAGGCAAGATTATTTCTTGAAAGTTAAATAAGCATTAAATAATGATTCTTGAAGATTAAAGCTAAATATAGTTTTAATAAATCTTTAATTGGATTGAGTGAGGATAAAAGTAATTAAGTTTACTTAATTCAAGAAATGAACGATAATGGAGTACCACTAGTTTAACTCCATGCGATAGTTAAATGTTTAATTAGATTTGAACGATAAAACAGTAATTAAGTTTACCGTAACACATTGGGTGTTAAATATGGAGTACCACTAGTTTTACTCCATGGGTTGTATAGGTTGGGAATGGGATATTAATAAATGATTACTTCGGTAAGGTGTTAATCCCGACTAGTTGAATAAACATTAATTTTACCTTAATTAAAATCAAAGAATATTCTTGATTGGAATGAGGCGTTGGTTGTGTTTCTATATAGCACATGATTTTAAAGTACGCAAATTATTTAGAAAGACTGGGTTCTACCCATTTTGAATAATCCATACGACGATTGAAGATCGACGATGAAGACGGCAATTGAAGACCGGGAAATGTCTAAGTCGGATGGATGATTATTGATATCTTGATTGGACTGTACACCCAAGATCAGGGGATAATTAGTGATCATCCAGACGTATTTGGAGATCTACCGGATATGGTTTTTTTCAGACCCAGAACGGACTTGTAAATGGATGGTATGTCTGACATTGTATTCCTTTATGCTGTATTCATTGATCTCTGCTATATATATATCTGTTGGTGGCGGAGAATTTATTCTCTTACTTAACACCCTTCTCTGAGACGTATGTGCTCAAAGGTTATATATATTTACAGAAATCAATGGTATGGTATGTATTGACAATGTGGCATGCTAAGATGCATGGATCAAGTCTTTTGTTGAAAAGCAGAGCCTTGTGGATGATGATCAAAGCACAACTTTAATTAGCATAGCTTTGTGTACAACGTTACTTCGCGAGCCTCATACCCCTGTATGATGGTGAACGATTTGTTTGATTAGTAGGTTTGACCAATATACTTTATATATATGGTTTTGTTCGGCCTAGTTATGTTGGGTGTGGTCGCTCCACACTTGGAGATCGGGATAGGTCATTTCAGCCGACCGAATCCCATGGTGATAGGGCACACATTGTCCGAATCCCAATAGGATAGATCAGACTGCTGCTCATCCAAGTGCGGATAGAATGTATTACGGTGTTTTCTCTTGCCGAGACATAAGCCGTGGAGATACATGACGCGATTGGTCTTTCGAATCAGCAGCCATCATACTTGAAATCCAATTTTCCAATACGAGCTTTACGGTTTCAGTTGTATACTTATATGTTCACATAATATGTTATGCCGCTTACATAACATATTATGCCACCTAGGATTGATACATTTATATTCGAAATTGACTTCTATACTATGCACTTATAGTATAAAGATAAAATTCGCGTATCAATATTTTTCGATCATTATAAGGTAAAACTCTATCCTTCGGCTTGCGGTGCATGGGACTTGAGTCGTATAATGGTTTCAATTTTCTAAAGAGCATTGCGCTGTTTGTTTTATGCACTGGTATTCTTGGGGATAAACCTGTTCCGCATTAGCGGCGTGGTCCCTTGATTTACCTAACCTTATTTGAAAAATTAATAACTGTTCTTAGTTCTCACACCAGTCCCATGACTGACCTGGAGTTTATTGTTTTAACCTAAACTCTGGGTGCCCATATTCTCCACACGGGCAGCTAGTAGTTTTGGTTTTGCAGATATTATTTTCATAGGATCCTGGAGTTTACAGCTAAAGCTATATTCAGAAAGCTCTATATCCGTGTATTTCTTTCACTTGTATTTTGTATTATTTTTCCGCTGTGTTATAATTTGTAAATCTTTGACATTTTAATCGTGTAATATTTATTTATACTCTGAAATATTCTTGTACTCTGATGTAATTGTTGCAACAGCAATGAAATGTTCTTCTGCTTGTGTTCTGATTTGTCGTGTTCTCAAAACAATCCGGGCTTTCCTTTACGGGAAGTTTGGGTTGTTACATTTGGTATCAGAGCTTTAGTTTAGAGAGCTCGAGAACAAGATACATTAGAATCGAATGGTAGAATTCATCAGAGATTGGATTAGTAATATTCAATAAGAATGACTCGTTAGAGATAGGATCGGTAGTATCCTAGAACGAGTGTGAAGAGTATTATTTTCCTTAAAATTAAAATAATAAAACAAATTTAGTTTTAAATTTTTTATCTTAAAATACGTATTTGAGATATTATTATTATATTTTAATTTGGACAATCGAGTATATAAAGATTTTGAATAGACGAGTAATTAACGGATATTCGAAGTTTTAATATACTGGATAGATATAGAATCACACTCTAGTCACCCGGAGATGATTATGATGATTGAGGCCTCATCATCAGTATTTATGTTCGAGTATCGAAAGTGTGATATCTATATATTTCCATTGACTGGTGTGAGAACCAAAACTTAGATAGGGTCTATGGTTGTGATTTGCACTGAAACAAGATTTTTGATTATATATAAAAGTTATATATATTTAAAAAATGTTAACCACCTAATGGATTGCTGGCTGTGATGTTTGATTATTAGTTTAACTAATAAAATTATTGGAATGATAAATTTAACTAGATCAAATTTAATATTGAACTGTTTTGGAAATCGATTAGAATTGAAAGTTGAGTTGGGTAATTAAACAACTTTCAGCTCTGTTCCTTTTCGAGGATGAAAAGATTTTAAGTAGGGGAGATTGTAACGACCCAGAATTTTGGGGCAAATTTAATTTTTTTTTTAGTTAATTTAATGGATTTAGTATACTTAAAATATTTTATTTTAAAATAATAACAGTTAAAAACTTATTTTATTTGAGGAATAAAACATAAAAAATTATATTAATTCTATTCCGAGCCTGAAATGGCGTGGTAATTTTAATATTCGATTTTCAACTTTGGAAAAATATATAAAATTCATTATAATTCAGAATTGGACGAAACAAGAAATGCTGGGACCGTATTGACGATATCTTTCCAATGAATTTTAGAAACTAAGATTTCAGTTTATAATTTGTAAGTTATGACAAAATTAAAATTTCAGAAAAACGCTATGGAATATATATATATATATATATATATATATATATATATATATAGTATGGCCCAAAACTCTACTTTTTGCATACGAATGAATTTGTCCTCGAAACCATTTCCATTGAGTTCAAAATGATATTTTTGCATTGAAAAAGTATAAATACTTATATATTTCGAGTTTCAGAAATTATTCAAATATATTTGTATTTTTAATATTAAATATATACGCCTTAAAAATGGGAATTTTGCAAATGACATGTAATTCGACGAAACCACTTTCTATGGATCCGGAATATTAAATTATTGCTAGATTCCAAAATTCATAATTTTTATAGTCAGTATGTGGTTGTTATTAATTTTTCAATGAAAACGGTCAATTTTCAAACTTTAAAAATTCATTAATAATTCGTACGGACTCGGAATTTAACGAAATTAGTTTCTATGGGTTCGTAATGATAAGAATTAGCTGAGTTCAAATTTTCAGAAAAATTGAAATCGGTATGTGATCACACAGTTTTTAAAACGAAGAAAAGGACTAAAAATTAAAGAAAATTACAACATAAAGGCTTATTATTATATAAGTTATAATAGACATGGACTTGAATAGAAAATTCACAACCTCTATATAATATCTCATTCTCTCATAACCCTAACTTTTCCTAAACCTATCAGCCTCCTTTTCCTTCATTTTCATGGCGGCTACACTCCTTCTTCCTCTAAAAACTTCTTTGCAAATTAGCCCCTGAAAACAAAATAATTTATATCTCTCAATCAGAACAAAATCAGACCAAACCCTTTCTGGGTTTTGTTCATATCAATAACCACTACCTACCACGAAAAATTCATGACCTATCGTCGCACGGATTCGCCGGAATCTCAATCCCAAGTCAGCAGGTCTATTTTCTTTTTTTGGGTATAGCGGGCCCTATGAAGAGAGTTAGGTCGAGCAACTTCAGGCATTGGTAGAGGGGAAGCATACGGTTCATTTGGCGGTGGTGGCATGGTCTCAGGTGGTCGGAGTTGGCCGGAATGTCAATTTTACTAGAGGGGTGCTGAAAACTGGACAATCGCAAAGATGAGCAATTTCCCGTCGATCCATACATTTTCAGGCGAAGTGACCTGAACGAAAGTTGTTCGGGAGGTCGAGATATAGCTACTGACAAAAATTGGTGGCATTTGGAGTACCGAGGCGGCCGCAGCACTAAGATGAACGGAAAAGGCAGTTTTTCGTTCAACTGCAGATCGTGGGGCTCACGTGGTGAACTGGAGAGGGGGACCACCAGGCGTGGAAAGATGGGGAGAACCTGGAGAGAATGGCGCTAGTTTCGTGCAATTCCGACTTACGGTTTGACCGTGGCGAGCATTTTAAGTTGAGGGTGTCGTTTGAAAAAAAAGGTGAAGGGCTTAAACGCGAAACATTATTTAATTTTATGTTTTTTTTTTGAAATGCAAGCCAGTTTTTATAGTGGACCGTGTCACTTTTTATTAAAAAAGAAAAGCGAAAATGTTCTGCACAGGCACGGAGACATAAACTGGTTTGAAGTGCCAGCATACTAATACAAGAAATTATCTCATATTTCTAATGATAGAGCGGACCATTGAGTGTTTAGAAGAAATGACTCCTCCAACACTCGCATGTTCCTCTCCATCCATATCATATAAATAAATTTCTCAAGTAATTTCAAAAGAATCTTCCCTTTATCACTCTTCCACCTTGTTGCTTTAAAGACAGTGAACCATTCAATTACCGAAACTCTAGACGGTATGTGTAGATTAAAATGAAGGAGCACTTTAGACCAAATAAAATGAGAGAAACTACATTCGAAAAATAGGTGGTAAATACATTCATTTCCCCTCCTACAAAGAAGACAAGCAGCATTATCGACAATATGCATTCTTTTAAGCTTACTGAAATTAAGAAGCCCATTCCTAAGAACCTTCCACAACATAATGTTTTCTTTCGGCAACGAACCACAGTTCCATATACGCGAATGCCATGGAAAGCAATCCATCGTATTAGTATCATTTATGTAAACTTGTCTAATGCTATGAGGATGGCCATTCCAACAAACTTATTTTGAGGAAGCTGGGAATAATTTACTGTGTATGATATTCCACGCATTCCTTATCAAAGACGAGCTACTGTACGGCATAGAAAAAGCACCTTCATACCAATAATCGATCAACAAAGCATTGTCATTAATCCCAGTCAACAGCCGCAGGTTGTAGGAATAATGTTACTAAGAATAAGGCCTTTAGAAACCCATGGGTCATGCCAGAAATAAATCTTGTCCATATATTCCATACCCACTTGCACCATAGGTAGAAAGTCCTCTCTATGTCTTAGTACATTCCTCCAGGCCCAAGAACAGCCCACATTAGGCAGCATTGTCCAGAAGAAAGCATTTTTAATAAGGTAAATATGAGTCCAAGAAGCCCATAGGTTACTATCAAATTTCATAAGTTTGTCAATCCTTGCCAACAGAGCTGCCTTGTTCCAGTTCTTAATATTCATCAAACCTAAGCCACCATTCTCCTTCGAACAACAAACATGCTTAAAAGCTATGGGAATCATCTTGTTTGAGAACGGATTACCGTAACAGAGGAAATGATTAAGAGCAGAACTGATCATATTAATTAGCTTAATTGGTAGGATGAAAATGCGAGCATAATAGATGCTAATGGAAGTCGCAACATATTTAAGAATAATAAGTCTACCTGCCATAGAAAACTTGGAGCTAGGCCAGCTAGAGATTTTTGCAGTGATCCTTTCATATAGTTGAAGGCACTGAGACAGTTTGATTCGAGATGAGCACATGGGAGCTCCAAGGTATGTTTCATTTTCATTGAAGGGAGCCAACCAGAGATGGTATAGATAGCAGATTTAACGTCCTCAGTAATACCAGCTATTCGAATTTTAGATTTGCTTTTGTTGATAGTTAGACCAGTCAGACTGTTAAAAAGTGATAGAATACTTTTGAACACCATTCATAGATTTTATATTGGGTTTGGTGTATAACAACAGGTGATCAGCAAAAAGCAATGCGGATAGCGATAGTTTCATGCACATCGGGTGGTAGTCAAGTAATTTATTTGTGTGAGAATGCTTAGAGATGGAAGTGAGAAGCTCCATAACACAAACAAAAAGGTAGGGGGATAGGGGACATCCCTATCTAATTCCTTGAGTACCTCTGAAATATCCAAAACTTGATCCATTGCAGCTTAGAGTGTAGACAACTGTAGAGATGCAAGTGTACACCCAATATAGGAAAGGCATTGGAAAGTTCATTTTAAAGAGGATGTAGATGATGGAATTCCAGTGAATCGAGTCATATGCTTTTTGCAAATCAAGTTTCAGAGCACATCTAGGGGATATGTTTTTCCTGTTGTAGCCCTTCATCAGTTCGACAGATAGTAATATATTGTCAGAGATGTCACGACCACTTATGAAAGCACTTTGATTAGGAGAAATAAGATCAGAAATAACCAGCTTCATTCTGTCTGCAATAATTTTGGCAATACATTTATAAACAACATTGCAACAAGCAATGGGTCTATAATGTGAAACATTATCTGGTTGAGGAATTTTAGGAATCAAGACGAGTCTGGTAGCATTAATACCACTCAGCATTTTACTATGCATGAAAAAGTTTTTAATAGCTTTCGTCACATCTCCACCAATAATACACCAAGAAACTTTATAAAAGTAAGCATTAAAGCCATCCGGCCCAGGGGAACTAGTTGCTTTCATACTAAATATTGCGATTTTTATTTCTTCATCAGACACTGCTTCAATAAGTTTGCCTCTCATGTTCATGTTGATTGAAGGAATTTGGAGCATTTCAAAATTAGCTAAGGAAGTGGAGGAAAAATGAGCAGAGCTTAAAAAATTCTGAAAAAATTCAAGAAAAGCATTTTGTATAGTGCCACGAGAGGTACATTGAATTCCATCTTTATCTTTATTGCTAGAAACATATGAGTTGGCATTTTGAATTTTCAGGGTTTTATGGAAGGTAGAAGAATTCCTATCACCGTATACATGCCATTTGTGCTTTAATTTTTGTTTTGCCATGGAATTTTCTTCAATCAGAGCCTTGGATAATTGTTTTGAAAGACTTGATTCATCAGCAGCAAGACTGGAGAGAAAAGGTGGATTTATGCAGTTCTGCAGCTCAGATTGCACATGGAATAAATTAGCTCGAATTTGAGAGGATAGACCATGACCATTCCCATATATTTCTTTAGCCCACTGCCTCATTTTTACCTTCAGCTGCTTTAGCTTGTGACGAGAAGGAATTTCGCTCGGTCCGAACCAGTCGCTAAACCGACCCAGACCGTTCGAAACGCCCTATCGTTTGAGAACAAGCCAAAACAGAACGCATACCAAAGAACATTTCATTGTATATTACAACAATGCATCAGATTACAAGAATATACAGAGTATAAATGAATAAATATTACACAGAAATATCAGAGATTTAAATTACATTTAAATACATAGCAGCGGAAAATAATACCATACACAACTAGAAGAGATATACGGATACAAAGCTTTCCGGATATCGTTCCAGCTGTAAACCAGGATCCTGTGAATATAAATCTGCAAAACCAAAACTACTAGCTGCCCGTGTCAAAATAAGGGCACCCAGAGTTTAGGTTAAAACAATAAACTCCAGGTCAGTCATGTGACTGGTGTGAGAACTAAAGCAGTTATTAATCTTTATTTTTAAAGTTAGGTAAATCAAGGGACCACGCCGTATAACACGGAACGGGTTTCCTCCCAAGAATACCGGTGCATAAAACAAACAGCGCAATGCTAAATAAAGAAAAATGAAGCTATTATAAGACCCAGTTCCCATCACACAATGCAACGCAAGCCGGAGGATAGGGTTTTTACCTTATAATAGCCAAGAATGCTTGATACGTTTAAAACAAATCATTTGATACTATTGTAAGTGCATAGTGTATAAAACAACTTCAAATCATAAGTATCAATCATAGGCGGCATAAGTGCCCCATCCCACTATGTCGCCATACTAGGCTCTACAAATAAAACCGCAAAAGTCACGTATCTGGAAATTGGGTTTCCATCTATGAACCGAGGCAAAAGATAGTCCTCTACCGATTCGAGACAATCTAGCCCATGTCTCAGGTCCCAGACTCAGGTGGGCCTTGGATCGTCAGGGCCGGTCCACCGATGTGGATTATTATGCCTGAACAATACGTCTCTCCGCCCTATGGGGCGTAAATGAGCCAATAAATGACTCCATCGGACCCAGATCGTCCGATCAAACCGAGGCGCCTCGCAACAGCAACAACAACATAAGTCAAACTCGTCAGGGCGTGTAAAACCACTGACGCCACTTCTAGCTAGAAAGAAACGCAAGTCCTCCCTGAGGTCCGTCTCCCGTTTTTGGTTCATACCGGGTGTGAAACTCGCGAATCAAACGTTACACAAAGCTACGCCACAAAGGTCGTGCTTTGATCATCACCACAAGACTTTGCTTTTCAACAGAAGCCTCGATCAATTGCCACTTAGGCATGCCACACAGGCAATTCACTCCATGTGTTTGATATCCATCAATATATAACCTCTGAGCTCGTACGTCTCAGAGAAGGGCGTTAAGCAAGAGAATAAATTCTTCGCCGCTAAACGGATATATATTTAATAGAGATCAATCACACGGACTAAAATCCAATGTCAGACACACAGTCCATTTTCAAGTCCGTTCTGGGTCTGAACGAAACCGGAGGCACCTAGTACCCCGCATATCCATCGATCTCCAAGTACGTCTGGACGATCACCAACTGTTTCCATCTTCTTGGGTGTACAGCCCAATCAAGATCATCAGTAATCACCCAAACAACATGAAGACCTCCGGTCTTCGACCATCGTCTTCATCTTCGACTTATCGTCGTATCAGTTATTCAGAATGGGATAAACCCGGTCTTTCCGAATAACTCGCGTATATTATAAATAAGTGTTACACAAACACAACATACGCCTCATTCCAATTCAGAATATTCTTTTATTCAAAATTTCCTATACTTTGGGAAAAGTTCCCATAAATTTTATCCAAGATAAATTCTTTAAATTTATTCTTTAATCTCCTTTGAATATCAATTCAAACTAGTCGGGATTAGCGAACCACACCGAAGTAATCATTTATTTTATTTCCCAATCCCAACCTATTCATCCCATGAAGTAAAACTGGTTATACTTCATATCTAACACCACGGTGTTATCGGTAAATTCAATTACCATTTCACGTTCAAATCTAATTAAAGATTTAACTATCGCCTGGAGCAAAACTGGTGGTACTCTATTTTCGATCTTTTCAATCTAATTAAAGATTCCTTAAAACTCCACGTAGTTTTAATCTTTAACTGGGTTAAAGAATCAGTGTCATTTAAAACATAGTTCACGATAAACCCCAAAATCACATTCATTAATTATCGGGTTAAAGAACGAGTGTTATTTAAAACACTATCCACGATAAACCCAAAAATCAATATCAATTCCATTCCAATTAAATATTATTTAATTGGTACACTTCGTTAAATCTAAACAAAAAGATTTAATCTTTTCTCAACTGGGTTCAAGAACAGTGTTAGTGAAGACACCATTCACGACAAACCCAAAACACATTTGATATTCAATACAAGGCTCTGAATAGAAAATATACCGGCTTATATTCAATATCAAATTCTACGATTAACAAATGTCGTATTGGAAATAACGATATAAATATATATCTTTCAAATTTTCATAACAACATCTGTATAATCACGAATTCCAACATCGAAATATTCCGAAGACAATTTCGATTCAAATCCATTCCAATGCAATCATTGGAAATTTTGGTTATCTTTAAAACCCTTTGCAAATTCAATTTATTTATTTAAAAATAAATAGAATTATAATTCTAGTTCAAAACTAGTTCATTTCGATAAAAATCTATTTTTATCTTTTCAAATATGGAGTTTTTCATCCCAAATCATTTCTTATGATTTTACACAAATTATTACTATTTTTAATAATTTTATCAAGGCCCGTACAGTCGATTTCCACCAATGGCCATCGAACCGCACTTACAGCGACCTTTTTCAAATTTGATTTGGACATAATTCCAAATCCAACCGTTATATTTCTAATTTCTAACATTCGTTAGAAAGCTCTTTTCGATACGAACCCAACGGTTCTGGTTTTAGGAGAATCCGACGGTCGGATCTCCCGTAATGTCCGTTTGAAATAAATAGTCGAAATTCACGAACTGCCGCGGCGCGGCACGTTCTATTCAGGCCATTATATTATATATATAATATATATAATATACACTTCGTCGATTTCCATTTAAAACGAATTATATAAATAGTTTTAAATTCGTTTCAAAAGCAATTTCAACTTCCTTTTCAATTCAAATCAAAATTGAATTCTTCTTTATAAATTCGTTTTAAAATTCATTTCTATTCAATTCAAATTTCAATTCAATTTGAATTCATTTCAATTCACTTTCAATTCAATTCGAATTCGTTTTCAATTCAATTCATTTCGAAATCGTTTTCAATTCAATTCGAAATCGTTTTCAATTCAATTCATTTCGAAATCGTTTTCAATTCAATTCATTTCGAAATCGTTTTCAATTCAATTCTTTTCGAAATCGTTTTCAATTCAATTCATTTCGAAATCATTTTCAATTCAATTCATTTCGAAATCGTTTTAAAATCGATATAAATATCGTTCACGTCAAAATGGCGTCAATCTAATCATCACGACTTCACATATTTCTATTTTTAAATATTCTATTTCAAATATTTCCTATTATCAAAATATTTGTTATTATCAAAATATTCTTTATTTTCACAATTGGAATGAGGCCCAATCAATCACCATATAAAGTTAATTATATGGATTCCATACAACACATGTATATAATATCATTGAAAAATAATCAACCATCAACCAAAATGCACTACACTGTATAAGCATCAAATATAGATATCTAACGCTTATAACAGTCTGGCAATCGATCGATCGACATATTTAATCAATCAGGATGAGTGAACTTCAAATTTCATCCCAACACCCGTGTGGGGTTTCAAACAATCAAACACATATTTTATTTGTGCTGTTGGGCGATGTGTAAAATTTATCGTCCCAATCAATGTCATTCAAATAGGTGTACATAAACAAACCGTCCGGTTTATAAATGAATATTTTATTTTATTCACTTCACGTTAAAATTATATTTTTAACGATAAAACATTTTATTTCAACCTATGAATTTCTATTCAATTCATTTACACAATAAAATGATATTTTTATTTTCTAACATATTTTAGAAAATTTCGGCGGCATAACGGCACGATACTAGAAACGGGACAAGGCCTAGCCTTATCCCCGGTCTAGTGAAGGCCCACGCCATTCACACATCAATCAAAATCACCAAACAACCAAATTCAAATCAAATCATATAACTAATCTATGCAACCAAACAAACAAGTCCATGGTCTGTGGACGATTGTGTCGGGTGCTACTAAGCACCGTCTGCATCCTAGTATATATATATAAATAGAAATGAAATTGAAAGGTGAGAAATTCTCACCGATAGCTATCCAATCATCTTGACTCTTCTTTGATATAAAGCTTCTTCGTTCTCGCCTTTTTGTCACCTTCGTTATCCGCTTTCACTACATATGTAAAAATCGAATTTTTACTTCGCTTTTCAATATATAAAAAATCATATTTTTAATTCGAAGTTCAATATATAAAAATCATATTTTTAATTCGAAGTTCAATATATAAAAATCATATTTTTAATTCGAAGTTCAATATATAAAAATCATATTTTTAATTCGAAGTTCAATATATAAAAATCATATTTTTAATTCGAAGTTCAATATATAAAAATCATATTTTTAATTCGAAGTTCAATATATAAAAATCATATTTTTAATTCGAAGTTCAATATATAAAAATCATATTTTTAATTCTGAAAATAAAGCAATGCTAATTTTATTTGAAAAACAATTCGAATCTCTTTTTAAAACAATGGTAATTTTATTTTTATCACTACCATTTTTAAATTTAAGTTAATTACACTGAATAAATTAAAATAAATAACCGAATAAAATATAATTAAAACTTACAGTTGTTAATTGAAGGAGGGGAGTGAAGAGCTGTCGCAGTGGGTGAAGAAGGAGGTCTTGGGCTCGGTTTTCATTCAGGAAAAGGGGAGAGAGAGGCGTTAGGGTTTCTGAAATGGGGAGGGAAGCAGCGTCGGAGCGGGGGGGGGGGGGGGGTGTGGCGGAGGTGGTCGGCGGCTGGCCACGGAGGTGCGGCGGCGCCCCTTTGGGTCGATTTGGGCTGCTGTGGGTTTTGGCGTGGACTGGAGGGAGGGGAAGATGGTGAAGGGGGCCAAGGGGAAAGCGCGACGGCCAGGCGAGGTGGGCGGTGGTTGGCGGCGAGCGACGGTGGGTGGGGTTGCGATGGGAGGCGGCGGGCTAGGGCTCGATCATTTTTTTTTTTAATCTGGAAATCGATATGTGAAGGGAGGAAGGAGAAGGAAAAGAGATGGGGGGGGTTTGAAAATAATTTATTTAATTCTTATTTTTTTAGTCCTTATAGTTGAAATTTTTATCCGACCTCGAAATTGGGCCCAACGACTGTCGCCCCTAGCGTAATACCCCCATTCCGAACACAATGGGATATGTACCGCAAGCTGAATCAATCGTTACAATCAGTTTCCGCTGAATTTACATTTAAATCGTTATATTGAATTTTAAACGTACCTTTCAAATTACCGAGGCCACATACGAACACGAAAAATTCCAGAAAAATATTTTCTAGCTTCGTATTGACGATACGGTCCTAACAAAACTAGTTTCGTCGAATTCTGAGACCGTTGGAAAAATGGCCATTTTCCAGTCGATTAAAATCAACTGAAACTGGTCAAACGCGTTTTCTTTTGCCATGCTCACATACTGATTCGAAAAATTATGAAATTTGAAACCTAGCAATAACTTTACATCACGGACCCAACAAAAGTGGTTTCGTCGAAAACCGAGATCGTTTGCAAAATGTCCATTTTTAAGGGTCTGAATTCCATAGCGACTATTCAGAATTTTCAACTGGACATATCTATTGATTCCCGCCACGAACTTTTGATTTTTCGGATTCGTTGGAAAGATATTATCAATTAGATCCTAATGTTTTTGGTTTCACTAAAATCCGGATTGTTTTGCACCCGGTACATTCAATTGAAGTTTGAAATCGAATTATCGAACTACCGTGCCATTTTCAATTTTATTTATAATTATATATAATATTTATATTCTAACGACGACGCGTATAATATATACGTTCGAATTCTATTCAAAATAAACTCCTCGACAATATTATTTAAAATAATCTATTTTAAATATTCAAAATTCGCTAAAATCGCCAAAATAAAAATTTTAAACTGGCCCAGAATTTCCGGGTTATTACATAGCTTTTCCTGCAAAATGAACATTGGGTTGCCAAAAAAAGTAAAATTCCAGTTAGACTGAACAAAAATTAAAAAGTCTGGATGATGCGCCCAGTTATTAAAAAAGAAAATGTGGGATGTCCTCTCTCATGGCTCAAGCCCCAATCCAATATCGGGGGGAGCGATCAAAAAGCGATGGAGGGGGAACTGTTGCAGTCAGAGAGGCCATAAGGTAAGGGTAGAGAAGTTAAGGTATGGTCTATCAAGCTTGCAATAAGTTCTATCACCAGTTCTACTAGAGTTGTTCCATGTGTAATTTTCACCTGAAGTGGGTATGGCCAGTAGATTTGCATCGTATATTGCTTTATTAAGAGGAGATATTTTTCTATAAGTAAGAGGAACACCTCCCTTTTTGTCAGTAGAGAATTGCATACAGTTCCAATCCCCTAAGCATATCCAAGAAAAACTGGTGTGTTAGAGGGACGGTAAAGAGTCAAGAAAGAGTTGTCTATGATTCACACTATTATCAGCATATACAGCTGTGAGCATATAGTGGGTAGATGAAGGAATGTGAGTAATTTTTGAGTGGATGAATTGTCTATGAACCACAATAGGAAGAAGATCAAATTTTGCAGGATTCCATAGAATAAGAAGTCTACCAAAAGGTGCTTGCGCAAGGTTGTGGATGTAGGACCATCCATGTCTAATTGTATGAACACCCTTGCTTGTTGTTTCATGATTAAGTTTGGTTTCCGCCATAATCATAAGCTCAATTTTGTTGCAGGAAATAAGGTTTACTATTTCAAGTTGCTTGTCAATGGAATTTTCCACCCTAGTATTCCAATAAGCAATTTTGTCTAACATCAAAGACTCTTAGAAGATGAGGCTCTGGTTTTTACACCAGAAGGGTTGGAGGAAGTCTCTTTATTGGCTGGCGTTGGTAAAATCCCCTTTTGACCAAAGGAGAAGTTTATTCCTTTGTCAAGGTCAGACAGTAAAGAAAGGGATTTTTTCCTTTTCCCTTTTTTCTTCTTGGAAGATGAAGTTACCAGTGGATTGCTGTCAACAGGGAGGGTTGTTAGATCTTTGAATATGTGAGATGGAAGGGAAAGGTCATTATATGGAGAATTTTCAATGATTGGAGTAAGGTCTGTATGTTTTTCAGAAATGGAAAAGGCAATGGAAGTACTTTGAGGGCAGATATTGTGAGTTACATTATTTGGTGAAGAATGCATGGAATTTAATGTGTGCATGTTTACATAGCTATGCATAACACCAGCAGTGGTAGCATTATCCATGCAAGGGTTATGAACTGTACTCTGTTTAGCAGATCCATGATCAGTACTAAATGAGGCATTAGATTTTGCAGTCACATTCTCATTGATATCAATAATTGAGTGGTTAAGCTCCTTGTCCATGTCATTGAGCTCACCAGAGGCATTATTTAATTTTATGCTCAATGTTCGTATTGCAATATCTTTTACATACGAGATCGAAATTTGACGATTTCAGGTCTGTTACGATCATGGAGACGAGAGCTTCGCGTGGACACCAAATTTGTCCAATTTTGAGGAAATTTAAATTTTGGGTAATTTTTACAAATTTAAATATTATTTAAATCGATTTGTTAACTTCGCAAGTGCATAACTTTTTGTCATGTTATCGAAATTGCATGAAACAGAATCCGTTGAGATCGTTATGTCAAGAGCTTCGAGCGAGCAGTAATTTTGTCCATTTCTGAGCAATTTGAAATTTTGGGTAATTTTCATAATTTAAATTAATTATTCAATTATTACAAACTTCAGAAATTCATAAATTTGTGATACGAACTCGAAATCGCAAGAAACAGGATTTGCTGCGATCAGTGAGTCAAGAGCAATGCGTAGACACTAATTTCATCAAATTTGGAGCATGTTGAATTTTGGGCTAAAATTGGGCCCGAACCATCAATTTAAAGCCGACAAAGGTGATAACTTTTATCTCACTCAAGTTTTTGAACAATTAATTATTTTTATTATTAAATATTAATTAATTATCTGTGTTGAAATTATTGTTTGTTGGATAAATGTTGATTTGGATAACTGTTGTGAATTGTTTGAAATTTGAAATATGGAACATGTTATGACATTTATGATATTTAAAACATGTTTACACTATCATTTACAAGTTGCCTGACTTGTTTATGTTGATTGGACGATAAATTTTCTTACATCGTTCAAGAGCACAATTAATAATATATTATTTGAATTTGTGTTGGTTGAAACCCCACACAGGTCTTGGGTTGATATTCTAAATACACATCGCCCTTGTGGTTAGTTTAAAATGCACTTTGGCTGTTATTGAATGTTTTATCATTATTATGGAATTATTCGATGTTTGAAATCCATATAATTAAAATTATATGGTAATGGATTGGGTTTCATTCTAATTTTGAATGAAAAGAACATTTTAATTTAACATTCAGTTAATGGAATTAATTGACATATGAATTAGAAAGATTATATTTTTGTTGTTTAAAAGTTATAATAAAAGGATTCAGTTAAAAAGATTACATCTTTACGGTCGGTATATTAAGATAAGAAGTTTTGATTTCAAAATTTGACATTTTGAAAAGATTATTATTATGATATAATAATAATATAGAAAGTTCGATTTTTATTAAAAATTGAAATGTCGGTTAGGATATTCGGAAACAAAGGGTTTTATAAAATTAGTAACAATTTAATGTAAAGAGCATACCTTTATTTTAAAATAATATTTTTAGTGGATTAATTATAAATATTAATTATAATTGTACTTGGACACGAGGTTAGGTTACATTTGTGGTATAAGTCTGCCCGGACCTGCCCGGCATATCCAGCAGACACAAATGTTGAACCTAATGTGAGAGTTCCAAGTGCGCAAGTACGAAGTGGGCCATGGCATGAGGTTAACCCTAACATGTGGAATAAGTCTGCCCGGAACCAACCGGCATATCCAGCATCCACAAGTCGCAGACTTAATGTGGGAGGTCTGGCCCAGTATAAGATTTAAATGAAATTATTACATTTTTCATTGTAATAAAGTTTGAAATGAAAATATTACATTTTTCAATGTAATAAAGATTGAAATGAAAATAATACATTTTTCAATGTAATAAAGGTTGAACTAAAAAGATTACATTAAAAAGATTTCATTTTTTATTTTTAAGATTGATTACATTAGAAAGAATACATTTTTATAGTTGTTTCAAAAGAATTAAAAAGATTCATTTTAATGTTAATATACATTTCAATGTAAAAGAATGAGTGATTTATTTATTTTAATAAATTGATTAAAATAAATAAAAGGATTTAAATGGTTTTAATAAAACCAAGATTTTCCAGTACATATATTGGAATGGATTTGAATGGAAATAATCTTCGGATTATTTCAGTATTGGATTCTGTGATTATACGGATATTATTGTGGGAATTTGGAAGATATTAATATTAGTATTCCCGATTTGGTATACGTTAGTTTTCAGAATTTGATATTGAACATAAATCGATATAATTTCTATTCAAAGCACGATATTTAATAACTGATTAGAATTTGGGTTTGTCGTGAATAGTGTCTTAAATAACACTGTTCTTAAACCCATTTGGGAAAGAATAAATCTTTTTTAATTAAGATTTAAATAAGATTTCCAGTTATTAAACATAATTGAAAATTAAGAGAAACTGACTTTTAGGTTGATTGTGAACAATGTTTTTAAATAACATTAGTTCTTAAAACCCGATTGACAGTGAAATTTAGATTGGTAATTCATAAATCTTTTAATTAAGATTTAACGAAATATTCTAAAGAGAAATTTTCAATTTAATATATTAAATTGGAATATGATTTTGGGTTTATTGTGAACGATATTTTTAAGCAACATTTGTTCTTTAACCCAGTTAAAGGCAAGATTATTTCTTGAAAGTTAAATAAGCATTAAATAATGATTCTTGAAGATTAAAGCTAAATATAGTTTTAATAAATCTTTAATTGGATTGAGTGAGGATAAAAGTAATTAAATTTACTTAATTCAAGAAATGAACGATAATGGAGTACCACCAGTTTAACTCCATGCGATTGTTTAATCTTTAATTAGATTTGAACGATAAAACGGTAATTAAGTTTACCGTAAGACATTGGGTGTTAAATATGGAGTACCACCAGTTTTACTCCATAGGTTGTATAGGTTGGGAATGTGATATTAATAAATGATTACTTCGGTAAGGTGTTAATCCCAACTAGTTGAATAAACCTTAATTTGGTTTAAATTAAAATCAAAGAATATTCTTGATTGGAATGAGGCGTTGGTTGTGTTTCTATATAGCACATGATTTTAAAATACGCAAATTATTTAGAATGACCGGTTTCAACCCATTCTGAATAATCCATTTGGCGATTGAAGATCGACGATAAATACGGCTATTGAAGACCGAGAGATGTCCAAGTTGGATGGATGATTATTGATATCTTGATTGGACTGTACACCCAAGATGAGGGAATAATTGGTGATCATCAAGACGTATTTGGAGATCTACTAGATACGGTTTCGTTCAGACCGAGAATGGACTTGTAAATGGATGGTATGTCTAACGTTGTATTTCTTTATGCTGTATTCATTGATCTCTGCTATATATATATATCTGTTGGCGACGGAGAATTTATTCTCTTGCTTAACACCCTTCTCTGAGACGTATGTGCTCAGAGGTTATATATATTTACAGAAATCAATGGTATGGTATGGATTGACAATGTGGCATGCTAAGATGCATGGATCAAGGCTTTTGTTGAAAAGCAGAGCCTTGTGGATGATGATCAAAGCACAACTTTAATTACCATAGCTTTATGTACAACGTTACTTCGCGAGCCTCACACCCCGGTATGATGGTAAACAATTTGTTTGATTAGTAGGTTTGACCAATATACTTTATATATATATATATGGTTTTGGTCAGCCGAGTTGTGCTGGGTGTGGTCGCTCCATACTTGGTGATCAGGATAGGTCATTTCAGCCGACCGAATCCCATGGTGATAGGGCATATATTGTCCGAATCCCAATAGGATAGATCGGATTGCTGCTCATCCTAGTGCGGTTCACTACACCATAATGGTCATTTGGTAACCCTTTTTTTTCAATTGTCAACACTTATTTCTGTTGCCGTGTAATAACCAAAATAAGCGTTGCAATGTTCAAAAAGTGTTACCAAAAATACATTATTTCAATTTTTTTATTGCCAACACTTATTCGTGTTGGCAAGGCTGATTTGTTGGGGTAAAAATGTAAACTTACATCCTTATACCCTATTTTCCATTTCTCCATCTTCTGGCCAACGCTTTTGCTAGAACGGACGCCAAAATCAGTAATTCTCAAATCCGAACGAGGGAGAAAAAAAATTCGAATCTAAATCGAAGAATCTGGCGGAAAGTGGAAGACTTCAATCCGCTCTTCGCTAATCGGTTTTTAGGGGTCACAGAGCAACTCAAATTCAATTTTTGGGATCCATTTGTGCTGGCGTTCAACTCGAATTCATCACATCAGTCGCTTCAGGTAAATTTTGTTCAATTTGTTCGATTTGTTCTACTCTGTTCTTTCTTAGTAGGCACCAAATATAACCACTAGTTCAGTATGATTTGTTATACGGTTGCTGTCTCTTGTTGGCTATTGTACCATTTTTTTGTGGATTGCCAAGGCTTGATTGTTAAGACTGTCATAAGCTGGAGATTTGTCTGATATACATAATAAATTTGTGTGTTTGCAAAGTTAAAGTTGATTCCTTTGGGGCTGGGACAAATCCAATCACCTTCGTAATACACGAAACCTTTGACTTGAAATGAGCATGCTAGCAAATTGATATGTCTTAATAGAATAAGACAATCAACCTGAGTACATTAGTTGTGTGTACCTTTCTTAGTAAAAAATATTGGGGAAACTTGCATTTTGTGTGTAATATCCATCCCTATACAATGCCCATATATAAAACAAGTTTTGCTAAAAAGAAAAGATTGAGAGGAAGTAAAGACTGTAGAGACCTTGTAGTTTGGATCCGGTGTCTTCAAATGTAGTCAGATCTTTCCTTGTGTGGTGGAGATGAGTGTTTATTGCATTCACGCCTAACATCCCTGTGTAAACTAGCTATTGGATATAGTGTACAGGAATTTAACTTTGCTGGGTAGTGGCAAGTTAAATAAATAAAATTGCTGGGTATACTTGTTGAGATAATCATATTTCGTCTATTTAAGATGGAAAGCATTATTCAATCGATTATAACTGTACATTTGGTATAAATGCTTCATGTATTCAAACATTTTCTTTTGGAGCTGTTATCCATATGAGTTACATAAATGTACCACAGGTCCCTCTCCACATGGAACTCTGATTAATATTAAAAAATAGTATTACACATTGGACCCACTAGAATTTATGTTTACATCCACCATAGCATGCTGCCAATAAGTTGATCTCAATAGTCAAATAGTACTTGCCTGCTCACTAGCTATATCTAGTGTCTCATGGATCTGCTCAGACCTTTAGCTCAAAATAAGAACTGATACCTTATTGCTTTGCTTTGGTTTTTATCGAAAAATGTACATTTGATAAATTGGTTTTCCTATGTTTGAAGTGTGATATTTAATGAAGAGGGAGCCACAGTTATAAACAAGTACTGTAAATTATTATTACCATTATTATGGACTTGATGAAAGTCCTACTCCTAGTGTAAAATTAATAAAATGTTAAATTTGCTGATGCATTCCATGAAGGTAGCATGTATCCCTCAAGGCTTCATTAACATGCATGCACGAAAATGAAAAGTATAGCAAGCTTGCATGTGATAACTGATTGTAACTATTGCCACTTTATATGTATGGAGTTATTGTCTGAATAGTAAAAAATTACTACATTTCCCTGTACACCTTGTCATGTAAAATTAAAGTGAAATATTATTTTTGCACTAGGTCTTGGTCATTACCCTGTCCAAGTCATAAATCCTTTTGGGATTCCATTGTTCAGCACATAATAAGTTGGAGAACTGATGTATAGCTTGTAGCTGCTGTTGCACAGCAGCATGTAGCTGCTGTGGCCACAGCAGCTTGTAGCTGCTGTTTGCACAGCAGTTGCAAGCTGTTGTGCAACAGCAGCTACAAGCTGCTGTTGGCTTTGGCATTTCCTTTTGCCTGATATCTTGTCCCGTTTATGGTTGGTTTTATCATTTAGTTACACAAGAGAGGTGATATACTAGGTTGGTTTCTTTCGACGCTAAGCACGTAATTCGTGGCTTCACCCCATGTCTCTGTTTTTAGAAGAGGAGAAAGAACAGAAGGCATAAACCTAACTAAACCACTTCTTTATTCATAAAATAATATCAAAACTGGGAAATGCCTTTTGTTACTTTGAAAAGGCTATGCTAAATTAATCGAATTTAACAGTCCACAAATTCATAGCTGATTATCAAATGACCTTGAGCATATCCTTGCCCATCAGTGTCCACTTCATTAAAAGCACCTTATGCTACAAGCTGCGGTCATACCTTCATTAATTTGCGGTTCCTTTCAAACATTTAATCTCATAAATGGGTCAACTTATGCTACTGCTCTTTGTTTTTATATTGCGGCATTTCGTGTATTGTGCTTGTTGATCGTTGGTCCGTTAACATTATAGTGTCAATGTTTGCAGCTTCAATACTCTGCATCTTAGTTTCTAGGTGCTTTTCTGATTTGCTGGTATAAAAATAGTGTACTGTTAATATTACCTACTTTTTTTTTCCCTAAACATAATGTTTGCGTGTAACACGTGAAACACAATGTAAACTAAGATTTCCGTGGTAAGGTCCCTAGCAAACATTTGTACAATTTGTCAAATTTGGATATTATTTAGGTATGTACTTGCCAGTTTAGTTTACATTGTTGAATCTGTAGTTATGAATTGATTCATGTGGAATATAGAATTGGTAATGTGTCATATACCAATTTGGGTATGTCATGCATTGGGGGAATAACTCATATATTAGATTGTAGAAAAAAGTGTATATGTGAAGTTCATGTTGCGTTGGTACCATCACTCAGCCAAGCTAGCTGTTGTTTGCACAACAACAGCTAGCTGCTGTCTGGCTAGCTGGTGTGCAGTTGCACAGCAGCTAGCCAGACAGCAGCAGCTAGCCGCTGGCTAGCTGCTGTGCAAACAGCAGCTAGCTGCTGTGCAAACAGCAGAGCTTGTAGCTGTTGTTGCACAGCAGCTTCAAGCTGTTGTGGCAACAACAACTACAAGCTGCTGTGGCGCAGCAGCTTGAAGCTGCTGCACAGCAGCTGAATTTAACAACAAACTGATATTTTTTTTTTCAATTTTCTGTTTTTAACAACAAACTGAACTTTTCAATTTAATGTGACATTCAATGATCGCAGGCACTTCTAGAGGCAGCGGAAGAAAAGAGAAAATTGGATGGTAGTTCTAGTGGCGCAGTAGATGATCTTGATAATGATCCAATTGCAGAAGTTTTTGGTTCCGACATGAAGAAAAATTATTGTCGAGCAATTAGTTCTACTTCTTCTATAAAACAAGTTAAGGTGGCTCGAGCTGTAAAAGCTGTAGCTGAAAAAAAACAAGCCGTGGATTTGTCCATTTGGAAATTGGAGATAGAAAGGCAAGTAGCTACTCAGGTTAATAACGCCATCAATTCAATTACTTCAACTTTTATGAAATTTATACCTAATTTGCAAGAAAAACTTCTTGCAAGTCCTTCCACTCCTCATACAGAAGGTGCTTCTAGTTTAGCGGATCATCCTATAAGTAATAATGTAACTGTTACTCCAAATGTGTCACTTAATGATCTTCATTCATCTACAATGGAAAAGAAATACGTAATGCTATTGTCAAATGATCTAGAGAAGGAGGTAGCAAAAGGTTATCTTGGAACACAAACAGTTTGTCATTTTAGGAAAGTGGTACCGAATATAGAGAAAGTAATTTGGGTTGTTGAAGTTATTGAACCGGATGCACCAATTTATGATGGTCCTCAAAATGGAATGTACAAGTTATGTGAATTTTCAGATGGAGGCTTCGTTATATGGCCAGAGTTTCGTATTCGGTATTTTTAGAATCTTATTTATGTATTGAATTTAGCAAACTAATTATGTATTGAATTTGACATCTTAATTATGTATTGTGTTTGTTTATTGTTAACTGATATTCTAAGTCGTTATGTGATTATGAATGTTATCTATTAGTATGCATTGAGTTTAATATTAGTTTTTGATTCATATTAAATATCGTCTATATTATCATCATGTTGGTTATTATTTGAATATTAATGTTAGAATATGCGAGTTGCTAATACATATTTCTGTTATTATTAAAATTTATATTTGTTGTCAATTAAAATTTTGTAACATGTATAGGCGTTACAAACAAATGTATTACAACATGTATAAGCGTTGCAAACAAAAATCTTACAACGATTATAAGCGTTGGTAAAGAAAATCTAGCAACGCTTATAAGTGTTGCTAAAGAAAATGTACCAACGCTTATAAGCGTTGCGACTGAAAATATACCAACGCTTATAAGCGTTGGGACAGAAAATCTACCAACGCTTATAAGCGTTGGTACTGAATTGCCACCCCCCCGTAGCAACACTAATAAGCGTTGCTGAAATTGTTTGCGACGGTTATACTCGTTGGGAATCACCTGTTTTGGTGTAGTGGTTAGAATATATTACGGTGTTTTCTCTTGCCGAGATGTAAGCCGTGGAGATACGTGACGCGATTGGTCTTTCGAATCAGCAGCCATCATACTTGAAATCCGATTTTCCAATACGAGCTTTACGGTTTCAGTTGTATACTTATATGGTGACATAATATGTTATGCCGTTTACATAACATATTATGCCACCTAGGATTGATACATTTATATTCGAAATTGACTTCTACACTATGCATTTATAGTATAAAGATAAAATTCGCGTATCAGCATTTTTTTATCATTTTAAGGTAAATCTCTATCCTTCGGCTTGCGGTGCGTGGGACTTGAGTCTTATAATGGTTTCATTTTTCTAAAGAGCATTGCGCTGTTTATTTTATGCATTGGTATTCTTGGGGATAAACCCATTCCGCGTTAGCGGCGTGGTCCCTTGATTTCCCTAAATTATTTGAAAAATTAATAACTGTTCTTAGTTCTCACACCAGTTCCATGACTGACCTGGAGTTTATTGTTTTAACCTAAACTCTAGGTGCCTATATTCTCCACACGGGTAGCTAGTAGTTTTGGTTTTGCAGATATTATTTTCACAGGATCCCGGAGTTTACAGCTGAAGCTATATTCGGAAAGCTCTGTATCCGTGTATTTCTTTCAGTTGTATTTTGTATTATTTTTCTGCTGCATTATAATTTGTAAATCTCTGACATTTTAATCGTGTAATATTTAATTATACTCTGAAATATTCTTGTACTCTGATGTAATTGTTGTAACAGCAATGAAATGTTCTTCTGTTTGTGTTCTGGTTTGTCATGTTCTCAAAACAATTCGGACTTTCCTTTACGGGAAGTTTGGGTTGTTACATTTGGTATCAGAGCTTTGGTTTATAGAGTTTGAGAACAAGACACATTAGAATCGAATGGTAGAATTCATCAGAGTTGGATTAGTAATATCCAATAAGAATGACTCGTTAGAGATAGGATCGGTAGTATCCTAGAACGAGTGTGAAGAGTATTATTTTCCTTAAAATTAAAATAATAAAACAAATTTAGTTTTAAATTTTTTATCTTAAAATACGTATTTGAGATGTTATTATTATATTTTAATTTGGACAATCGAGTATATAAAGATTTTGAATAGACGAGTAATTAACGGATATTCGAAGTTTTAATATACTGGATAGATATAGAATCACACTCTAGTCACCCGGAGATGATTATGATGATTGAGGCCTCATCATCAGTATTTATGTTCGAGTATCGAAAGTGTGATATCTATATATTTCCATTGACTGGTGTGAGAACCAAAACTTAGATAGGGTCTATGGTTGTGATTTGCACTGAAACAAGATTTTTGATTATATATAAAAGTTATATATATTTAAAAAATTTAACCACCTAATGGATTGCTGGCTGTGATGTTTGATTATTAGTTTAACTAATAAAATTATTGGAATGATAAATTTAACTAGATCAAATTTAATATGGAACTGTTTTGGAAATCGATTAGAATTGAAAGTTGAGTTGGGTAATTAAACAACTTTCAGCTCTGTTCCTTTTCGAAGACGAAAAGATTTTAAGTGGGGGAGATTGTAACGACCCAGAATTTTGGGGCAAATTTAAATTTTTTATTTTAGATAATTTAATGGATTTAGTATATTTAAAATAATTTATTTTAAAATAATAATGATTAAATACTTATTTTATTTGAGGAATAAAGCATAAAAATTTATATTAATTCGATTCCGAGCCTGAAATGGCGTGGTAATTTTAATATTCGATTTTCAATTTGGAAAAATATATAAAATTCATTATAATTCAGAATTGGACGAAACAAGAAACGCTGGGACCGTATTGACGATATCTTTCCAATGAATTTTGGAAATTAAGATTTCAGTTTATAATTTGTAAGTTATGACAAAATTAAAATTTCAAAAAAAGCTATGGAATATATACATATATATATATATATAATATATACCCAAAAACTCTACTTTTGCATACGAATGAATTTGGACTCGAAAGCACTTCCATTGAGTTCAAAATTATATTTCTGCATTGAAAAAGTATAAACACTTATATATTTCGAGTTTCGGAAATTATTCATATTTATTTGTATTTTTAATATTAAATATATACGCCTTAAAAATGGGAATTTTTGCAAATGACCTTTAAATTCGACGAAACCACTTTCTATGGATCCGGAATATTAAATTACTGCTAGATTCCAAAATTCATAATTTTTGGAGTTAGTATGTGGTCGTTATTAATTTTTCAATGAAGACGGTCAATTTTCAAACTTTAAAAATTCATTAATAATTCATACGGACTCGAAATTTAACGAAATCAGTTTTTATGCGTTCATAATGTTAAGAATTAGCTTTGTTCCAATTTTCACAAAAATTGAAATCAGTATGTGATCACACAGTTTTTAAAACGAAGAAAAGGACTAAAAATTAAAGAAAATTACAACATAAAGGCTTATTATTATATAAGTTATTATAGACAAGGACTTGAATAGAAAATTTGCAACCTCTATATAATATCTCATTCTCTCATAATCCAAACTTTTCCTAAAACTATCAGCCTCCTTTTCCTTCATTTTCATGGCCGCTACACTCCTTCTTCCTCTAAAAACTTCTTTGCAAATTAGCCCCTGAAAAAAAAAAAATTATAACTCTCAATCAGGACAAAATCAGACGAAACTCTTTCTTGGTTTTGTTCATATCAATAACCACTACCTACCACGAAAAATTCATGACCTATCATCGCATGAATTCGCTGGAATCTCAATCTAAAGGCAGCAGGTCTATTTTCGTTTTTTGGGTATTGCGGGCCCCACGAAGAGAGTTAGGTCGAGCGACTTCTGGCATTTGTAGAGGGGAAGCATATGGTTCATTTGGCGGTGGTGGCATGGTCTCAAGTGGTCGGAGTTGACCGGAATTTCAATTTTACTGGAGGGTTGCTGAAAACAGGACAGTCGCAAAGATGAACAATTTCTTGTCGATCCGTATATTTTCAGGCGAAGTGATCTGAACGAAAGTTGTTCGGGAGGTCGAGATCTAGCTACTGACAAAAATTGGTGGCATTAGGAGTACCGAGGCGGTCGCAGCACTAAGATGAACGGAAAAGGCAGTTTTCCGTTCAACTGCAGATCATGGGGCCCACGTGGCAAACTGGAGAGGGGGACCACCAGGCGTGGAAAGAGGGGGAGAAGCTGGAGAGAATGGCACTGGTTTCGTGCAATTCCGACTTACGGTTTGGCCGTGGGGAGCATTTTAAGTTGAGGGTGTCATTTGAAAAAAAAATGTGAAGGGCCTAAACGCGAAACAATATTTAATTTTATGTTCAATGTCGTAATGCAATATCTTTTACATATGAAATCGAAATTTGACGATTTCAGGTCTGCTGCGATCGTGGTGACAAGAGCTTCGCATGGTGTAACGGCTGGAAATTTTCGACTCCCCGAGAGTCGAAAATTCCGAGACGTTAGTGAAAGAAAGTAGAGGGTGAGGAAGAAAAGATAGAACTAATAGAATAGAAGAAGAAGAAGAACTTACCTCATCAGAGTAAACACGAATCTCACTGCGGAACGAATAAAATATAACATAACTTTGAAATAAAAATCAGTACTCGTATATACATACCATTTCAAAGTACAACACTTAACAACACAGCGGAATAATAATAGCTATAATCCTGAAGCCTCCTGCTCCAAGCTCTCCAAGTGTATCTGTAAAATCCCGACTACTTGACTGCCCGTACAAATTTAGGCATCCAAGAGTTTAGGGAAAACAAAACAAAATAAACTCCGGGTCAGTCATGGGACTGGTGTGAATAAAACTCCGACACTTGGTTAAATAAAGGATATCTTTCTGATATTATAATAATGTCTAAATACAAATAGATATCAATCTAGCAGAACGCTTGCATCTCACGTTCCACATACATAGTATACAAATAAAACCGTGAGCGCTTATTGGAGATTGGATTCCAACAGACAAGGTATGGGAGCACCTTCCGATCAGTGTACTCTAGAGGAGATACACTAGGGTTCAACAAGAACGTCTTGCAACCCGGCCACACATGACCGTTCACTCATTTAGCTTGAGTGTAACGAATATATTATCACCGATGGTTGGGATCAGCAACCATCCTTCCCGATAAGGGACAGCATTGAAATAGATTATAAAGAAGTACAATTGAATATTCTCTAGATGGTGATAATACACCCGGCTTGGGTATGGCCCAACTAGCCATGCTGCCTAGCCCAACTTCTGTTATTTCCCAGTTGTGAGGTTTGAGGTCACGTTTATCACTTTGACAGATTATTTCTTCAATTACTTTGAATGCCACATCGTCATACCCGCCAAATCATTATCGATTTCTCAAGGCATCACGAGTATAAAAGCTAAGAGAAACGAATTTCTCCGCCACCAAAGAAATACGTTTAAAGAGATCAACATATATGATTCGTTAAGAATACTTTGTCAGACACTCATCCATATACGTTGTCCTGGGACTGAACAAACCGAAGGCACTATTCAGTGAATCCATCCTACCTAGGCTTTTCACAATAGCCCTTGCACTTCACTCCGTCTTCAGTTATCTTCAGCGTACTTGATTCACAACGCTTATGTTAATACGGAGTGGTTCTTCGGATAATAATCCAACCGGTCTCTCCATATTTACAACGTAAATATGGTCAAAACTTTGATAGTCTGTGATTCAACTATCAAATGAAAACATGTCGGTGTACAAACAACGATCTTATTTCCAAATGGAAATTCGATCGATCAATCATCATATGTTCATATTTCTTTATTTCATATATTTATAAAATATATGTTATTAATCATTGGAAAACATTTCCATGGCTTATTTATGCATCACTATTATTTCACAATTATCAGTCCCTAACTGTAACTCGTATGAGAACAATTCTCTAAGTATCAATCCGGAAGGTCGAAACCAACATCAGATCGTCACTTAGAAAACCGTTAAACTTATCCTCTCTAGTCAGTTTCCGAATTTGCTTAACTATATTTCTTAAATTCTTATCATGAAAACATTTCATTTTCTAGGTTTAGAAAACATATCTGACTATATTTGGAAAACGTTTCCAAAACTCATTTACGGATTTCCAATGAACGTTGTATAAAACATCGTTACGCTTAATCCATTAATCGCTTATTACTTAACTATATTTCAAATCAACCTTTCCTATCGAACCACAACTATTCCTTTGTCAATTCTGAAGTCAATCAAGTTGGGGCATAATTACCTCTCAGACATTAATTGAACAACGTCCTTTACTGTGAAATAGATGAAGCTCATCACTCACTTTTTACAATCATCTGATTACGCAAATTCTCGGATTCAGGTTACGAATCCACTTCTTATATGAAACGTTTGATTATAACTATACCTTGATTTAAAACCCGGAAGGTAAATAGCACTTTCCCGAATTTGATATAATCGAATTCGACGTATAACTCTCTTTCGAGTAATCTCCATTCGATTAACTCTCCCTTTTTAATAACTTATATTCGATAAACTCTATTTCGATTAACTCCTATCGAATCACTAATATTCGAATAACTCTTCTTGATTGGCTCTATTTCATTAACTCTTATCGAATAACAAATATTCGATTTTCTTAAATGTGTCAGTTCTTATCGAATGACTAACATCCGATTAACTTATATCGATTTACTCTTATCGAATAACTTATTCGATTAACTTAACTTGATTTTCTTAACTCGATTATCTCAACTCGATTACTTAACTCAATTACTTAACTTGATAAATCTTAACTCGATATCTTAACTTAACCCAAATCGATTAACTCAACTCTAATCGATTACACTATTTGATAAATTATATTCACTTCTATCCTATCGAATAAACTATATTCGATATCTCCTCCAACACTATTCGAATAAACTATATTCGATTAACTTCTCTAACTCTATTCGAATAAATTATATTCGATTAACTCTTTTAACTTTACTCGAATAAACTATATTCGATTAACACTTTCTTTCGAATAACTATATTCGATTAACTCTTCGACTAACTCCTTTGGATTAACTAATCTTCGAATAACTTCTTTGGATTAACTAACTCCTAATAACTCCTTTGGATTAACCCTTCGAATAACTTCTTTGGATTAACTAACTTCGAATAACCAATATTCGATAACTACTCTTCGAATAAATAATATTCGGTAACTCTTCTCAAATGAATAACATTTGATTTCTCCACTCGAATAAACTATATTCGATTACTCTTCCCTCGAATATACTATATTCGATAACTCTACTTCGAATAAGTGATATCCGGCAACTCTACTCGATTAACTCCACTTGGATAACTCTAACTGGTCAACTCTAACTGGTCAACTTTAACTGGTCAACTTTAACTGGTCAACTCTAACTGTTTATCTTTAACTGGTAAACTTTAACTGGTTAACTTAAATGGTTTAACCCAACTTGTTAACTCAAATGGTTTAATCTAACTTGATTTACTTGTCTCGATTAACTGAACTAATCCACTTAGTTTAACTTAGTTAATTCACTTTGATTTACTCTAACCGATTTACTTAGTTTAACTCAGCTAATTCACTTTGATTAACCCTAACCGATTTACTTAGTTTAACTCAGCTAATTCACTTTGATTAACAAATTAGTTTAACTTAACTAAGTCACTTAGTTTGACGCAACTAATTCACTTTGATTTTCCAATTAGTTTAACTTAACTAATTCACTTCGATTAACTCGACCAATTCACTTGGTTAACTCGACCAATTCACTGGATTAACTCCTATTTATTTAACAAATAAATATCTCCATTAGTTTAATTCTATTTATTTAATCTCTAAATAAATATCCTTTATATTTCTTTTAACGAATATAATTCCTTTATATTTTGATTAACAAATATATCCCCTTATATTCGATTAACATACATATTCCCTTGTATTTGATTTACAAATAAAATTCTTTTATATTTGTTTTACCAACTATATTCCTTTATATTCAGAATCCTTTTTCTTATATATATATATATATATATATATATATATATATATATATAAAATCCCTTGATTTTATATAATTAAACTATTTTCAAAATATACTTTGAAAACCCCTCTCCTACATTTTGGTATTTCTCATGGTATTTAACACACCATATAACAACGATAAATATCGTCCCACCACACATAATCACACAGATTATATACATCACATTATATATCACAATATAAAAATCACAGTAAAATAACTGTTGTGGAATCCTGTTGGATTCCTCCAACCTGTTTCCCTGCACCACAGATGTTACACAATAAAATATAATAAATTTCATTCCAACATGAAATATACTGATGAACTGAATCAATATTTGATTGTCGTTTATATATATAACTATATCTATGTTTCAATCAAATCTATTTAACAGTCCAAACTATCAATACACAACAATCAAATCATTTAATACAGTTTATATAAAAATATAAACTGAGGAGAGTTAGTGAGTTTTACTCACATTTGCAGTTCATCGTTAAAGAACGATAAACTGTTGTTTGATCTGAATCAAACAGTTTAATTCGCCGTAAATTCAGACGAGCTCTACTCTACTACCAGTCAGTCCCATTGGGTAGTGTCCGTCCATACAATCCTATCGGATCTTGTTTCGTTGAATTCCGATAATGTATGTAAAAGATATCATCATTCGAAGTTTACACATTATTAAAATAAAAATAAAACTTGAATTAAATGAATTGGGCTTTCACCTTTTAAAACCCCGGCCTACTAAAAACCAACCCGCCTCCTACTAAAACCGACCCGCCTCCTTTTCTTCCTCAAATCCCAAATCGTCAGTTCCAGAAACAAAATCCTCCCCCATCGTGGTACTTCCACCACCCACCGATCCATCACCCGTCAGCGAAACCCAACGCAAAGAATACCATCTCACTCCTCATCTCAATCCCCATCCTCCCGTACCCATTTCGCCGAACTCGGTTACCGTCTCGAGCAGCAACAGGGCGCGACAGTACTGACAACCGAACCCATCCAAAGCCTCACCACCCGAGCGCCTCTCCATCCTGATCACCAATACCACCTCCATTTTATGAATTAAAGCCCCAAGGGTTTTCAAACCCGAACCCTAGCCTTCACTGTCAAATACACCCTCGACCAAACCGTGATCGCACCAAGTGAAAACCATACCAGCGGATGGAGCAAGTGACGAGTATCTCATCCATATACTCATACGGATTTTAGGAATTTTATACCATTTATTTAGGATTTTCTTTTGAGATTTTTTTTTTCTTGCTGTGTTCTGTTAATGCCATATATATATATACGGTGTATTGGTAGTTAGCGTTTGTGGTTGAGACAGGGTGAGGCGTGGCCTGCTTGTTACCAGAAAAATGGTTGGAGATATTTTCGAATTGAATTTATATTTTATTTAAATGATTTTCTCGTCGTATCTTCTTTCTAAAAATCCCAGTGATTACATAAGATACCTAAAAATTCCCAAACTGGACATGTAGCTAGAGTTCGACATTACGGTCCCAACGAAACTGGTTTCGTCGAATTCCAACTCCATATGCTCACACAGTGTATTTTCATCCGTCAGAATATCGACTGTTTTTCACTCTAAAAATCCGTACGACCACACAGTGACTCTAAAAATCATGAAACTGGAAATCGAACAACTATTTGATATTGCGGATCCAACAAAATTGGTTTCGTCGAATTCCGACTTCGTTTGCAAAAGTGGCTATTTTTAACGTTCTAAATAACCTATTTAAATATATAAATATATTTAAATATAAAAATTAAATTAAATATAAATAAATTTATATTATCGTATATCTTCACCCAGGAATATCATACAGCTCCAGTATATTTATTTACTCGCTATTCCGAGTCCAGATTGAATTGATATTCAATTTACATTGAAAAACCATTTTATAACGTATATAAAGCGTTATGAATTATAAAGGAAATTCCACAGCGACTTTTCTGAAATTTGATTTGGACGTACATCAAAATCTACACGACGAAATCCCGATTTTTCTCTTCCACTAGAAAGATATACTCCACCAGCTCCACACGTTTCTTCTTTCACAGAAATCCGACTTAGAATGAATCCTGTACATTCAGTTGAAGTTCGAATCGCCAAATAGCGAACTGCCGCGACGTTTCAGGTTCGTTTTAATTATAATTATAAATTATAAGTTCGAACGTTTTACTTTAAGTTATCGATATCGCCAAATCGATATATAAATAATTAAATAAATTAATTATTCGACAACTAACAAAACGCGCCATTACAGACTTGCCCCCTTAAAATAATTTCGTCCGCGAAATTGCTAAGTTAGAAAAATGCTACTAACTTTACTAACTAGATTCAAATATATTTTAGTTTACTTCTCAAGTCCAGTTTCAACTGAACCTATTTAATTTTAATTAATTTATTAATTCGTTTCCGACCAACTAAAATTTTCAAAAATTTCGAAAATTTTCCTACAGTAACGGCTGGAAATTTTCGAAAAATTTCGCCATAACCTCCTTTGTATGGCTCAATACGTCAAACCACAACTCACCTCTCTAGGCCTCCTCCAATCCAAAAGGAAATCAAAATAGCCAAGCGGCTTGCCAATTTGGCTCATAAAATCCAAACTCATATATGATATAAACTTGTACCTTTTTGTCGGACATTTAACTCTATCCCTTGCATCTGCTACCACTTCAACATATACCAATGTTATCCATTCCAATTGATCTCCAATCAGTTCATATCCTCAAATCCAAATCGAATTTCATTCGAACTCTAATATCAAATTCCAAATTATTGATTTATCAATTTGGTTCCATTCTAGATTATCTCTAATCCAATTCAATTTTATTTAACTCGGTTCAAGTTAAATTTCAATTTATTTTTACCATCTCATTTTATTTAACTTCATTAGTTAAATTTTAATTCCAGAACTTATGTTCCTGGGTTTCTTTCAAATCAATTTGAAATCATAATGCAATTCAAAACCTTTGAATTTCTAAGCAACTTGTTTTCTCAAAACAATTCAAAAACAAAACCTTCGGTAGTAATCCGTCACTTTGAACTCGAAAATGAACACTGATGATGTCTAGATTCATCATCAGAATCTATTTTCCATCTATCGAAGTGAGTTCAATACTATATCATTTTCAATTTGAAAAACATTTTCAAAATCTCTCAGGAACTTAAAATTTCCTTATTTTACATTCCAAATTCTGATTTAAATTCATATTTAATTCAAACTATTTCATATATTACATTCATATGAATTCTGATTGGTCATTTATAACCATTTCACCCTTTATAATCTTATTCGATTATAATAACAACCAACACAATCAATATACTATAATAATTTCAAGATATATATTTCTTCCATAAACAAATATATTTTGGGAAAAATTATTTCATTTACCCTCTGTCAAAACATACCATGACGGTTCATCGTATTCGAGTGTTTAGTAACCCTTATCGATACAGTGGATCAACTGATCGACCAGAATTCATAAGCCACTCAACCAATGAGTCTCCACAATAGAAAACCATTTTATATTGAATAACAATTACGCGCTCATATATATACACTCAAACTCAATCTAGGATATTACTAATCCCATCTCTATCGAGTTATGCCACAGAGCCAAGGTAATCACTTAACTTAAGCTCTGATACCAACTGTAACGGCTGGAAATTTTCGACTCCCCGAGAGTCGAAAATTCCGAGACGTTAGTGAAAGAAAGTAGAGGGTGAGGAAGAAAAGATAGAACTAATAGAATAGAAGAAGAAGAACTTACCTCACCAGAGTAAACACGAATCTCACAGCGGAACGAATAAAATATAACATAACTTTGAAATAAAAATCAGTACTCGTATATACATACCATTTCAAAGTACAACACTTAACAACACAGCGGAATAATAATAGCTATAATCCTGAAGCCTCCTGCTCCAAGCTCTCCAAGTGTATCTGTAAAATCCCGACTACTTGACTGCCCGTACAAATTTAGGCATCCAAGAGTTTAGGGAAAACAAAACAAAATAAACTCCGGGTCAGTCATGGGACTGGTGTGAATAAAACTCCAACACTTGGTTAAATAAAGGATATCTTTCTGATATTATAATAATGTCTAAATACAAATAGATATCAATCTAGCAGAACGCTTGCATCTCACGTTCCACATACATAGTATACAAATAAAACCGTGAGCGCTTATTGGAGATTGGATTCCAACAGACAAGGTATGGGAGCACCTTCCGATCAGTGTACTCTAGAGGAGATACACTAGGGTTCAACAAGAACGTCTTGCAACCCGGCCACACATGACCGTTCACTCATTTAGCTTGAGTGTAACGAATATATTATCACCGATGGTTGGGATCAGCAACCATCCTTCCCGATAAGGGATAGCATTGAAATAGATTATAAAGAAGTACAATTGAATATTCTCTAGATGGTGATAATACACCCTGCTTGGGTATGGCCCAACTAGCCATGCTGCCTAGCCCAACTTCTGTTATTTCCCAGTTGTGAGGTTTGAGGTCACGTTTATCACTTTGACAGATTATTTCTTCAATTACTTTGAATGCCACATCGTCATACCCGCCAAATCATTATCGATTTCTCAAGGCATCACGAGTATAAAAGCTAAGAGAAACGAATTTCTCCGCCACCAACGAAATACGTTTAAAGAGATCAACATATATGATTCGTTAAGAATACTTTGTCAGACACTCGTCCATATACGTTGTCCTGGGACTGAACAAACCGAAGGCACTATTCAGTGAATCCATCCTACCTAGGCTTTTCACAATAGCCCTTGCACTTCACTCCGTCTTCAGTTATCTTTAGCGTACTTGATTCACAACGCTTATGCTAATACGGAGTGGTTCTTCGGATAATAATCCAACCGGTCTCTCCATATTTACAACGTAAATATGGTCAAAACTTTGATAGTCTATGATTCAACTATCAAATGAAAACATGTCGGTGTACAAACAACGATCTTATTTCCAAATGGAAATTCGATCGATCAATCATCATATGTTCATATTTCTTTATTTCATATATTTAGAAAATATATGTTATTAATCATTGGAAAACATTTCCATGGCTTATTTATGCATCACTATTATTTCACAATTATCAGTCCCTAACTGTAACTGGTATGAGAACAATTCTCTAAGTATCAATCCGGAAGGTCGAAACCAACATCAGATCGTCACTTAGAAAACCGTTCAACTTACCCTCTCCAGTCAGTTTCTGAATTTGCTTAACTATATTTCTTAAATTCTTATCATGAAAACATTTCATTTTCTAGGTTTAGAAAACATATCTGACTATATTTGGAAAACGTTTCCAAAACTCATTTACGGATTTCCAATGAACGTTGTATAAAACATCGTTACGCTTAATCCATTAATCGCTTATTACTTAACTATATTTCAAATCAACCTTTCCTATCGAACCACAACTATTCCTTTGTCAATTCTGAAGTCAATCAAGTTGGGGTATAATTACCTCTCAGACCTTAATTGAACAACGTCCTTTACTATGAAATAGATGAAGCTCATCACTCACTTTTTACAATCATCTGATTACGCAAATTCTCAGATTCAGGTTACGAATCCACTTCTTATATGAAACGTTTGATTATAACTATACCTTGATTTAAAACCCGGAAGGTAAATAGCACTTTCCCGAATTTGATATAATCGAATTCGACGTATAACTCTCTTTTGAGTAATCTCCATTCGATTAACTCTCCCTTTTTAATAACTTATATTCGATAAACTCTATTTCGATTAACTCCTATCGAATCACTAATATTCGAATAACTCTTCTTGGTTGGCTCTATTTCATTAACTCTTATCGAATAACAAATATTCGATTTTCTTAAATGTGTCAGTTCTTATCGAATGACTAACATCCGATTAACTTATATGGATTTACTCTTATCGAATAACTTATTCGATTAACTTAACTTGATTTTCTTAACTCGATTATCTCAACTCGATTACTTAACTCGATTACTTAACTTGATAAATCTTAACTCGATATCTTAACTTAACCCAAATCGATTAACTCAACTCTAATCGATTACACTATTTGATAAATTATATTCACTTCTATCCTATCGAATAAACTATATTCGATATCTCCTCCAACACTATTCGAATAAACTATATTCGATTAACTTCTCTAACTCTATTCGAATAAATTATATTCGATTAACTCTTTTAACTTTACTCGAATAAACTATATTCGATTAACACTTTCTTTCAAATAACTATATTCGATTAACTCTTCGACTAACTCCTTTGGATTAACTAATCTTTGAATAACTTCTTTGGATTAACTAACTCCTAATAACTCCTTTGGATTAACCCTTCGAATAACTTCTTTGGATTAACTAACTTCGAATAACCAATATTCGATAACTACTCTTCGAATAAATAATATTCGGTAACTCTTCTCAAATGAATAACATTTGATTTCTCCACTCGAATAAACTATATTCGATTACTCTTCCCTCGAATATACTATATTCGATAACTCTACTTCGAATAAGTGATATCCGGCAACTCTACTCGATTAACTCCACTTGGATAACTCTAACTGGTCAACTCTAACTGGTCAACTTTAACTGGTCAACTTTAACTGGTCAACTCTAACTGTTTATCTTTAACTGGTAAACTTTAACTGGTTAACTTAAATGGTTTAACCCAACTGGTTAACTCAAATGGTTTAACCTAACTTGATTTACTTGTCTCAATTAACTGAACTAATCCACTTAGTTTAACTTAGTTAGTTCACTTTGATTTACTCTAACCGATTTACTTAGTTTAACTCAGCTAATTCACTTTGATTAACCCTAACCGATTTACTTAGTTTAACTCAGCTAATTCACTTTGATTAACAAATTAGTTTAACTTAACTAAGTCACTTAGTTTGACGCAACTAATTCACTTTGATTTTCCAATTAGTTAAACTTAACTAATTCACTTCGATTAACTCGACCAATTCACTTGGTTAACTCGACCAATTCACTGGATTAACTCCTATTTATTTAACAAATAAATATCACCTTTAGTTTAATTCTATTTATTTAATTTCTAAATAAATATCCTTTATATTTCTTTTAACGAATATAATTCCTTTATATTTTGATTAACAAATATATCCCCTTATATTCGATTAACATACATATTCCCTTGTATTTGATTTACAAATAAAATTCTTTTATATTTGTTTTACCAACTATATTCCTTTATATTCAGAATCCTTTTTCTTATATATATATCTATATATATATAATCCCTTGATTTTATATAAATAAACTATTTTCAAAATATACTTTGAAAACCCCTCTCCTACATTTTGGTATTTCTCATGGTATTTAACACACCATATAACAACGATAAATATCGTCCCACCACACATAATCACACAGATTATATACATTACATTATATATCACAATATAAAAATCACAGTAAAATAACTGTTGAGGAATCCTGTTGGATTCCTCCAACCTGTTTCCCTGCACCACAGATGTTACACAATAAAATATACATAAATTTCATTCCAACATGAAATATACTGATGAACTGAATCAATATTTGATTCTCGTTTATATATATAACTATATCTATGTTTCAATCAAATCTATTTAACAGTCCAAACTATCAATACACAGCAATCAAATCATTTAATACAGTTTATATAAAAATATAAACTGAGGAGAGTTAGTGAGTTTTACTCACATTTGCAGTTCATCGTTAAAGAACGATAAACTGTTGTTTGATCTGAATCAAACAGTTTAATTCGCCGTAAATTCAGACGAGCTCCACTCTACTACCAGCCAGTCCCATTGGGTAGTGTCCGTCCATACAATCCTATCGGATCTTGTTTCGTTGAATTCCGATAATGTATGTAAAAGATATCATCATTCGAAGTTTACACATTATTAAAACAAAAATAAAACTTGAATTAAATGAATTGGGCTTTCACCTTTTAAAACCCCGGCCCACTAAAAACCAACCCGCCTCCTACTAAAACCGACCCGCCTCCTTTTCTTCCTCAAATCCCAAATCGTCAGTTCCAGAAACAAAATCCTCCCCCATCGTGGTACTTCCACCACCCACCGATCCATCACCCGTCAGCGAAACCCAACGCCAAGAATACCATCTCACTCCTCATCGCAATCCCCATCCTCCTGTACCCATTTCGCCGAACTCGGTTACCGTCTCGAGCAGCAACAGGGCGCGACAGTACTGACAACCGAACCCATCCAAAGCCTCACCACCCGAGCGCCTCTCCATCCTGATCACCAATACCACCTCCATTTTATGAATTAAAGCCCCAAGGGTTTTCAAACCCGAACCCTAGCCTTCACTGTCAAATACACCCTCGACCAAACCGTGATCGCACCAAGTGAAAACCATACCAGCGGATGGAGCAAGTGACGAGTATCTCATCCATATACTCATACGGATTTTAGGAATTTATACCATTTATTTAGGATTTTCTTTTGAGATTTTTTTTCTTGCTGTGTTCTGTTAATGCCATATATATATATACGGTGTATTGGTAGTTAGCGTTTGTGGTTGAGACAGGGTGAGGCGTGGCCTGCTTGTTACCAGAAAAATGGTTGGAGATATTTTCGAATTGAATTTATATTTTATTTAAATGATTTTCTCGTTGTATCTTCTTTCTAAAAATCCCAATGATTACATAAGATACCTAAAAATTCCCAAACTGGACATGTAGCTAGAGTTCGACATTACGGTCCCAACGAAACTGGTTTCGTCGAATTCCGACTCCATATGCTCACACAGTGTATTTTCATCCGTCAGAATATCGACTGTTTTTCACTCTAAAAATCCGTACGACCACACAGTGACTCTAAAAATCATGAAACTGGAAATCTAACAACTATTTGATATTGTGGATCCAACAAAATTGGTTTCGTCGAATTCCGACTTCGTTTGCAAAAGTGGCTATTTTTAACGTTCTAAATAACCTATTTAAATATATAAATATATTTAAATATAAAAATAAATTAAATATAAATAAATTTATATTATCGTATATCTTCACCCAGGAATATCATACAGCTCCAGTATATTTATTTACTCGCTATTCCGAGTCCAGATTGAATTGATATTCAATTTACATTGAAAAACCATTTTATAACGTATATAAAGCGTTACGAATTATAAAGGAAATTACACAGCGACTTTTCTGAAATTTGATTTGGACGTACATCAAAATCTACACGACGAAATCCCGATTTTTCTCTTCCACTAGAAAGATATACACCACCAGCTCCACACGTTTCTTCTTTCACAGAAATCCGGCTTAGAACGAATCCTGTACATTCAGTTGAAGTTCGAATCGCCAAATAGCGAACTGCCGCGATGTTTCAGGTTCGTTTTAATTATAATTATAAATTATAAGTTCGAACGTTTTACTTTAAGTTATCGATATCACCAAATCGATATATAAAAAATTAAATAAATTAATTATTCGACAGCTAACAAAACGCGCCATTACACATGGACACCAAATTTGTCCAATTTGGAGGAAATTGAAATTTTGGGTAATTTTTACAAATTTAAATATTATTTAAATCGATTTGTTAACTTCGCAAGTGCATAACTTTTTGTCGCGTTATCGAAATTGCATGAAACTGAATCCGTTGAGATTGTTATGTCAAGAGCTTCGAGCGAGCAGTAATTTTGTCCATTTCTGAGCAAGTTGAAAATTTGGGTAATTTTCATAATTTAAATTAATTATTTAATTATTATAAACTTCAGAAATTCATAACTCTGTGATACGAACTCGAAATCGCAAGAAACAGGATTTGCTGCGATCAGTGAGTCAAGAGCAATGCGTAGACACTAATTTCATCAAATTTGGAGCATGTTGAATTTTGGGCTAAAATTGGGCCCGAACCATCAATTTAAAGCCGACAAAGGTGATAACTTTTATCTCACTCAAGTTTTTAAACAATTAATTATTTTTATTATTAAATATTAATTAATTATCTGTGTTGAAATTATTGTTTGTTGGATAAATGTTGATTTGGATAACTGTTGTGAATTGTTTGAAATTTGAAATATGGAACATGTTATGACATTTATGATATTTAAAACATTTTTACACTATCATTTACAAGTTGCCTGACTTGTTTATGTTGATTGTACGATAAATTTTCATACATCGTTCAAGAGCACAATTAATAATATATTATTTGAATTTGTGTTGGTTGAAACCCCACATGGGTCTTGGGTTGATATTCTAACTGCACATCGCCCTAGTGGTTAGTTTAAAATGCACTTTGGCTGTTATTGAATGTTTTATCATTATTATGGAATTAATGCGATGTTTGAAATCCATATAATTAAAATTATATGGTAATGGATTGGGTCTCATTCCAATTTTGAATGAAAAGAACATTTTAATTTAACATTCAGTTAATGGAATTAATTGACATATGAATTAGAAAGATTATATTTTTGTTGTTTAAAAGTTATAATAAAAGGATTCAATTAAAAAGATTACATCTTTACGGTCAGTATGTTAAGATAAGAAGTTTTGATTTCAAAATTTGAACATTTTGAAAAGATTATTATTATGATATAATAATAATATAGAAAGTTCGATTTTTATTAAAAATTGAAATGTCGGTTAGGATATTCGGAAACAAAGGGTTTTATAAAATTAGTAACAATTTAATGTAAAGATCATACCTTTATTTTAAAAGAATATTTTAAAATAATATTTTTAGTGGATTAATTATAAATATTAATTATAATTGTACGTGAACACGAGGTTAGGTTACATTTGCGGTATAAGTCTGCCTGGACCCGCCCGGCATATCCAGCAGCCACAAATGTTGAACCTAATGTGAGAGGTCCAAGTGTGCAAGTACGAATTGGACCATGACACGAGGTTAACCCTAACTTGTGGGATAAGTCTGCCCTGAACCAACCGGCATATCCAACATCCACAAGTCTCAGGCTTAATGTGGGAGGTCTGGCCCAGTATAAGATTTAAATGAAAATATTTCATTTTTCAATGTAATACTGTTTGAAATGAAAATATTACATTTTTCACTGTAATAAAGTTTGAAATGAGAATATTACATTTTTAAATGTAATAAAGATTGAAATGAAAATATTACATTTTTCAATGTAATAAAGGTTGAAAAACTAAAAAGATTACATTAAAAAGATTTCATTTTTATTTTTAAGATTGACTACATTAGAAAGAATACATTTTTATAGTTGTTTCAAAAGAATGAAAAAGATTAATTTTAATGTTAATATACATTTCAATGTAAAAGAATGAGTGATTTATTTATTTTAATAAATTGATTAAAATAAATAAAAGGATTTAAATGGTTTTAATAAAACCAAGATTTTCCAGTACATATATCGGAATGGATTTGAATGGAAATAATCTTCGGATTATTTCTGTATTGGATTCTGTGATTATACGGATATTATTATGGGAATTTGGAAGGTATTAATATCGGTATTCCCGATTTGGTATACGTTAGTTTTCATATTTTGATATTGAACATAAATCGATATAATTTCTATTCAAAGCACGATATTTAATATCTGATTAGAATTTGGGTTTGTCGTGAATAGTGTCTTAAATAACACTGTTCTTAAACCCATTTGGGAAAGAATAAATCTTTTAATTAAGATTTAAATAAGATTTCCAATTATTAACATAATTGAAAATTAAGTGAAACTGACTTTTAGGTTGATTGTGAACAATGTTTTTAAATGACATTAGTTCTTAAAACCCGATTGACAGTGAAATTTAGATTGTTAATTCATAAATCTTTTAATTAAGATTTAACGAAATTTTCTAAAGAGAAAATTTCAATTTAATATATTAAATTGGAATATGATTTTGGGTTTATTGTGAACGATGTTTTTAAGCAACATTTGTTCTTTAACCCTGTTAAAGGCAAGATTATTTCTTGAAAGTTAAATAAGCATTAAATAATGATTCTTGAAGATTAATGCTAAATATAGTTTTAATAAATCTTTAATTGGATTGAGTGAGGATAAAAGTAATTAAATTTACTTAATTCAAGAAATGAACGATAATGAAGTACCACCAGTTTAACTCCATGCGATAGTTAAATCTTTAATTAGAATTGAACGATAAAATGGTAATTAAGTTTATTGTAACACATTGGGTGTTAAATATAGAGTACCACCAGTTTTACTCCATGGGTTGTATAGGTTGGGAATGGGATATTAATAAATGGTTACTACGGTAAGGTGTTAATCCTGACTAGTTGAATAAACCTTAATTTGGTTTAAATTAAAATCAAAGAATATTCTTGATTGGAATGAGGCGTTGGTTGTGTTTCTATATAGCACATGATTTTAAAGTACCCAAATTATTTAGAAAGGCCGGGTTCAATCCATTTTGAATAATCCATACGACGATTGAAGATCGACGATAAAGACGACAATTGAAGACCGAGAAATGTCTAAGTCGGATGGATGATTATTGATATCTTGATTGGACTGTACACCCAAGATGAGGGAATAATTGGTGATCATCCAGACTTATTTGGAGATCTACCGGATATGGTTTCGTTCAAACCCAGAACGGACTTGTAAATGGATGGTATGTCTGACGTTGTATTCCTTTATGATGTATTCGTTGATCTCTGCTATATATATATATATATATATATATATATCTGTTGGTGGCGGAGAATTTATTCTCTTGCTTAACACCCTTCTCTGAGACGTATGTGCTCAGAGGTTATATATATTGACAGAAATCAATGGTATGGTACGGATTGACAATGTGGCATGCTAAGATGCATAGATCAAGGCTTTTGTTGAAAAGCAGAGCCTTGTGGATGATGATCAAAGCACAACTTTAATTAGCATAACTTTATGTACAACGTTACTTCGCGAGCCTCACACCCCGGTATGATGGTGAACGATTGGTTTGACTAGTAGGATTGACCAATATACTTTATATATATATTGTTTTGGTCGGCCGAGTTGTGCTGGGTGTGGTCTCTCCACACTTGGAGATTGGGATAGGTCATTTCAGCCGACTGAATCCCATGGTGATAGTGCGCCCATTTTCCGAATCCCAATAGGATAGATCAGACTACTGCTCATCCAAGTGCGGTTAGAATGTATTACGGTGTTTTCTCTTGCCGAGACGTAAGCCGTGGAGATACATGACGCGATTGGTCTTTCGAATCAACAGCCATCATACTTGAAATCCAATTTTCCAATACGAGCTTTACGGTTTCAGTTGTATACTTATATTGTGACATAATATGTTATGCCGCTTACATAACATATTATGCCACCTAGGATTGATACATTTATATTCGAAATTGACTTCTACACTATGCACTTATAGTATAAAGATAAAATTCACGTATCAGCATTTTTTGATCATTACAAGGTAAAACTCTATCCTTCGGCTAGCGGTGCATGGGACTTGAGTCTTATAATGGTTTCATTTTTCTAAAGAGCATTGCACTGTTTATTTTATGCACTGGTATTCTAAGGGATAAACCCGTTCCGCGTTAGCGGCGTGGTCCCTTGATTTACCTAACTTTATTTGAAAAAATAATAACTGTTCTTAGTTCTCACACCACTCCCATGACTGACCTAGTGTTTATTGTTTTAACCTAAACTCTGGGTGCCCATATTCTCCACATGGGAAGCTAGTAGTTTTGGTTTTGCAGATATTATTTTCACAGGATCCTGGAGTTTACAGTTGAAGCTATATTCAGAAAGCTCTGTATCCGTGTATTTCTTCCAGTTGTATTTTGTATTATTTTTCCGCTGCGTTATAATTTGTAAATCTCCGACATTTTAATCGTGTAATATTTATTTTTACTCTGAAATATTCTTGTACTCTGATGTAATTGTTGTAACAGCAATGAAATGTTCTTCTGCTTGTGTTCTGATTTGTCGTGTTATTAAAACAATCTGGGCTTTCCTTTACGGAAAGTTTGGGTTGTTACATTTGGTATCAGAGCTTTGGTTATAGAGCTCGAGAACAAGACACATTAGAATCAAATGGTAGAATTCATCAGAGATTAGATTATTAATATCCAATAAGAATGACTCGTTAGAGATAGGATCGTTAGTATCCTAGAACGAGTGTGAAGAGTATTATTTTCCTTAAAATTAAAATAATAAAACAAATTTAGTTTTAAATTTTTTATCTTAAAATACGTATTTGAGATACTATTATTATATTTTAATTTGGACAATCGAGTATATAAAGATTTTGAATAGACGAGTAATTAACGGATATTCGAAGTTTTAATATACTGGATAGATATAAAATCACACTCTAGTCACCCGGAGATGATTCTGATGATTGAGACCTCATCATCAGTATTTATGTTCGAGTATCGAAAGTGTGATATCTATATATTTCCATTGACTGGTGTGAGAACCAAAACTTAGATAGGGTCTATGGTTGTGATTTGCACTGAAACAAGATTTTTGATTATATATAAAAGTTATATATGTAACACCCCGTAATTCTATGACATTAAGAATCTCAAATTAAAGTATAATTAATTTTTAAAAGAAAAATTAAAAGAAAAAGATCCATGCAGTTGTTTAATTTAAGTATTGTAACTAACATGAAAAAGAGAAGTAAGGAGAGAACAATAATTATTATTGTTCTAAGACTTATTAACAAAAGCCTCTGTAGCTCAGTTGGTTAAGGCATTGGATTTGTAGCATAGAGGTCGGGGGTTCGAACCCCGGCGACGGCATAATTTTTTATCTTTGTTTTAGAGAGGGCCAACTGAACATGCAAATATATGTACGTATACAAATTCAAAATTTGAAAGGATAAGAACGTACATATAAGGAAATAAAGAATATATATATACATACGAGAATATAAATATAAATATATATATATATATATATGCAAAAATATATGTATACGAAAGATAAAATTCAAGATAAGGCTACAGTCAATGAAATATGGCAACATCATTTGAATTTTGAAAATAAAATGAAAGTTGTGCGTATATATATACGCGTAAAATGGTCGTTAGAGGAATTGTATACATATAAGAATATTTCATGTGAATAAAACAGTTAAATAAATTCCAGAAATTCAAAAGTTTGAAAATCAAACTTTTACGCCAAAATAGCTTGTGGGACCCAATGCTGACTCAGCACTGCGTGTATGATAAGGTTTGGCTAGATTCATCTACGTACCTGGACTATTTTCTTAACTAGGTTCAATGCTGACTCAGCGCTGCGTGTACGATAAGGTCTTGAGCAGCTATATAAACAGCCCTAGTCTTCATTCTCTTTGCACCAATTCTCTTCTATCCTTATGCTGCTAAGATTCATGGCTTCTTCCCCTCTTCTAAATTTTCTTAAATAAATAAAATAAAATATGATTCAAGACGAGGAGATGCTGCTAAAAGACTTTTAAGGAGGGATTCAAATCAAAGTTTCAAGCGAAGAATTCAAAGGCTAGCTCAAACAAGTTTCAAGCAACGACGCACGAATCATAGCCACGCTTTCCTTCTTTTCTAGATCTATTTTCTGTAAGTTGGTTATTTCTAGATCTGAATATTTTGTTTTATTTGTGACATGAAATTAAAGGAATAAAGGAATATGCCAAATCTCTCTCTCTCTCTCTCTCTCTCTCTCTTCAAATCTATGTTTATACTCTTGGACTGAATTAAGAACTGTTATGATTCAAGGACAAATAAGACTGTAACCGTGACTATGACTATAGAACTGTGGCCTTTGAAAGCATATGCCTTTGGGCTATGACATAAGCCTTTGATTTTGGGACATATAAACATTGCCTATGACAATGACTTAGGACTATGGGAATTATTTTCCCTTTTGGACTATGAACATCGCCTATATTGCCTATGACCATGAACATTACTTATGACTAAGAACATAAGCCTTTGAATTGGACATAAACTATTGCTTATGACATAATGAGGACAATTGTGATTTTGACACCCATGATTCATGATTAGGAAAATATTGCTTTAGTTTGGTGATTGTGAAATTGGGCCTAAACCCAATTATTTATTCTACCTGTTCCTTGGTTTTTTCTTTGGTTTTAAGACAGTGGGAATTTACCTATTAAGTTAGGTCTACCCACGTTCTTGAACCTATTTTGCCCATTCTTTGGTTTTAAGACAGTGGGAATTTACCTATTTAGTTAGGTCTACCCATATTCTTGAACCTACATTGTTATCCAAACTTTTTTATGCCAATTATTCCTTCTTGTCATTTTGATTCATTCTTTTTTTTATCTACGAATCTAGATTTATTTATAATCTAGGTTGAATCACGATTATTCGAACGGTGGGAATGCGATTTGGGGAAAAACATGGAAATGAATATGAACGTAATTGTAAACTTGGAAATTGGCCTAATTTGGAATATGTATTATGACATGCATATTAAAATGAAAACGGGGAAATTTGACATGGATTAGGGAATATGTGATTTTGACATATTAAATTTAGCATTAGTAAGTAAGCTAAATTTTAGGCATAAAATGTAAACTAGAAAAATAATTCTAGTTTTGCCATAAATTGTGAATTAGGATGTTAAACCAAGATTGGGTTAATTAAGGTTGATTTGGAATAAGTATATTAGCACAATTTTGAATTTATTCATAATTGTGAGCAATTGTCATGTTTAGAATAAATTATGGTTAGCGACCCTAAATTTGGTATAATTTACATAACAAAAAGTATAAATATGATAAATAAGAGAGAATGGGCCATAATAATAAATGTGACAATGTACATTAAAAGAGTAGTAATGAAATAAGTAAATTAGGAGTAATTTACTTATAGAATTCGTCATAAATGTTAAATTGTTCATTTACCACAAAATATGTAACTTGGTTAAGTTTTGGCCATAAATTATAAACTAGGATATTTAATCTAGTTTCGGCAATGAAATAGGAAATGGCCTAAACTGCATGTTGGGTTAGGACTTGGGCCTAGAATATAAGTATACTAGTAGGCTTGACAAATAAATATAGGCCAAATTTGTCTAAAAAGGGGAAATGGGCTTTTGAAATAAATTGTTAACAATTTATAAACAAAAGAAAAGTATTTTGATAACATCCCTTTTTATAACACATAGATCAGAAGGTTCTAGGGTGACAGAGAGGATAGTGTCTAGGCTTGGGTTTGGAAAATACAAGTTTCCTGCCCTCCCTGGCTATCCCTAACTGATCCGAAGGACGGGATGGTTGTTTTCAAAACCAGATTTGGAGATTAATCAAAAACCCTTTGAACTTAGAAAACATGAATATGCCTAACCCGAGGTTAGACTGAGTTGCGGTGTAAACCTGCCCGGAACCGACCGGCACATCCAGTAACCGCAGCAATATCTGTCTAATGTGAGAGGTTGCGGCTTTAATTTATTAATTAAAGCTAGAACAAGAATGGGAGAGTTAAGTCCATAGGAACACTTAACCAACCTAACACGGTTAAGCTAGAATGGGAAGGTTAAGGAACACTTAACCAACTTAGCACAGTTAAAGCTAGAATGGGAGGGTTAAGTCCACGGGAATACTTAGCCAAATTAACATGTTGACTAGACTAGAAGGTGGGGTTAAGTAAAGTTAATACACTTAGCCAATTTAACATGTTAATTAGACTAGAGGTTGGGGTTAAGTAATACACTTAGCCAAATTAATATGTTAACTGGACTAGACCATAGGGTTAAGTAAACTTGAACGCTTAACCATCAGAATATGATAAATGAACAGGGTTAAGTAAAAAGCATGAAGGGATAACACTTAACCAGTGTAATAGGATAAGGGAAGAGGGTTAAGATAGCTTGAATTGACTAAAGACACTTAACCAACCCAACCTGGCGAGAAAGAAAACTAAGTAGTAGACCTCAGTTGAAAAAGGGACTAAGTAGTAAAACTTAGTTAAGAAAACAAGGAATTTGGAAACTAAGTGGTAAACCTTAGTTAGTAGAACTAAGTAGTAATTCTTAGTATAACACGAAGGAGCAGACATCCATCTGGTTTTAAGAAGGCTCCACCGAATTGGGTTACGAAGCCCGAAGCTTCGAGGGGACGTGAGGGTACTCTTGGTATCCCTCTGTGAGGCTGCAGATGATCATCCTGGGCTCACAGAGGTTAAGGTCTGCGTTAGAAGAACCGAGGGTATGCCTTGGTTGCAATATATATGTGGCAACCTAAAGACTAGGATGGACCAACGTGATTCGGCGAGAAGACGGTAGCCCTGTCATAGCAACTCGTCGTCTACCATCCATCTTGAGTCAATCGAGATACGTGAAGCGGAAAGGCGGAGAACTCCAAAAGACCATATACTTGCTATCTAGTTATGGTTGCGGATGGCCATAGGATAGTGGGGCACCGGGGGCCGGCGTATAGTTCTCATTTTACGAGGTGTGCCTTTCATTAGCTGAGGGAGGGGTCAAGTGGGACCATAGCCACTGGAGTAAAAACAGACCTTAGCATCTGCATCGGTAGATATCTGAAAGCTCCCGACCGAGTTCTGTATTCCTTGATTTGCCCTGTCACAGGACTCGGATCGCACATTACAGGACATGTGCATCTAGACAAGCGATAACGATTCGCGATACATACGTGGGGAAGCCTAGGAACATATACCACTCTAGGTAGTGTGTCCTAGACTTGGGGGCATTGTTCGACAGGTAGCGTAATCCCTAGTTGGACTAGGTGGCATAAACCCTGAACTCGAAAAGCGTTCAGCAGATAGCGTAAAACTATAGTTAAATCTAGAAAGCAGTGGATAGAAAACCCTAGATTAGATCTAGGTAACAATTAATAAATGGATGCCTGAAGGCGATGGAAAATACAGGGATTGGGATCACGTTATCGTTACTAGTTGAAACACTAGTTAGGCGGTGCAGAGATATAGAAACCAGTATAACAAGTAAATAGCGAAGCAGCGAAAGTATTAGACCGTATCCAGTTTATCTTAGCATATCTTGTGACTACCTTATCTAATCTTGTTGACCCTATCGTCATGGTGTAATCTTGTATTCAGTTAATTCATGTCGTTTTGTTTTCCATGTTCACATGCTAGAAGTTACTGAACTTACTCAGGCTTTATGTCTGACTCTGTTTTTCTTTCGTCTTCTTTCTTTCGTTCTCCCCCCCACCCCCCCCCCCCCCAGGTTGTTAAGGAGGAAATAGGATAGATCAGATTTGTTTTGGGATGATTTCTCTTTCCAAGCTTGAAGAATCTTGGATGCATCGGCTTTGGATTGCTATGGCTGGCTTTTGTTACATTGGGGAATATAAATGTATTTTATACTTCTTTATTTTGTAAAGACAGTTGATACTCTGATATTGTTAAGGAACCTTGTACAAATTATTTTGTCAATAAAGCAAAGTTTTATTTTCCGCTGTTTAATGTTTGTCTGTCTTGTAATTTATCTGCATCTTTTACCCATAATGCTCCACAGAACTTAGTGCATTCCCTTTGTGAGTGACACTAACGGATGTGGGGTGTTACACGTGGTATCAGAGCTGAAGGTTACCAGATCAGATAAAGGATTTGAAAATTTATTTTCAAAACGGTTTTTAAAGAAGCATTTTTCAAGAGAAAAGATTTGTTTTAAAGACATATTCCCCAAAGCCATACGCACCATCTTCTCTTCCTCTGTTTAAATTCGTATCTCCTTCTTTCTTGAGTCTCTGGGGCTCCTGGCTTTCTGGGAGGTAACCTCATCGAAGGGCAAAGTAGTGCCCGGCTTCCATCCATAGCCGTAGTTGTTTCATCTACGGGCAGTTTTCTTTCGAAGCTTATAGGGTTTTCCGGACGATGGAGGCAGTTTTCGAGAGATTTGTCAACATGACTACACACGAAAGGGGATGAGGAGTCTGGCTATGGAGCATAACCCTAGGATGAGGAAATCATGGATGTAAACTTAGCACACGAAGTAGGAAGAAATTATAAAACCTAAGACAAGAGGAAGTATCTTTACTAGGGTATGATAGGGCATATACTTTAAGGACAAGGGCAAGATCGAGGTACAAGATTTTCATAAGGACAAGTACATGCTTTCGCCACCAAGCGTACCTAGGAGAAAGGTAGTCCGGTTGGAAGAGTCTAGTTTTCTGTTCGTACAATTTCCTTAGGTTCTAGCGCTTCTCATTTGTTCGTATTTGCTTCCATAGTTGAGTCTCTGCACCTTAGTACTTGTATAGTAAGAAGATCCCAATCAGTCTCAAACCCAGTGGGTGGTTCGACCCGTTTATTTTTGGTTAAGTAGGGGTTTGAATAGCTATCGAGTTTGCTTATATCATATCACGTCGATCATCTAAAATCGGAGGAGATATTCCCTGGATACTTGTCTGATATTGGTTTACGCCTTTGGGGCTTGTACTTGAGGAATGTCGAGTTCGGTTTGGATGGTTTGCGGGAGAGATGAATAGTTGTGGTAGGCACCCCAAAGAGCATGTAGTGACCTTTCGACTCTTATAGTTATGGCATGACGGATAAGAGGGAAACCTCTAATCATCTTAGTACGTATACTTGGTACCGTGATTGACATCTGTTTATTTTGGAATTTGAGGTCGGAAACTTCACAATCGTGAAGTTAAATTGGTTAAGATACAGTGGAGTAAAGCTCAAGCAGGCTAGATACTAGCAACATGCCCTTTTTCCTTAAGGGCGCATTCTTGATTTCTCTGTTTAGGAGCTTTACGCGTAGTTGTTTCTCTCTTTCCAAAGTATATCCTGTAGGTCGTATCTGCAATCCTTAGGTAGAAGCTAATGGATGTAAACATGTATTTGAAACATGTTATGGTTGAGTGGTTGCAAGTGGTTGCAAATGGTTGCTTGTGGATGCATATGCATACGTATTAGGCACTAGATCAAGTTCAGACGCTCTCATATTGCATTTACATATATGCATATGTTTATAAGTTGAACTTGATATGATATCATATGGACGTTGCATATGGATGAATGGTTGTGCACGCATGTAGTATTTACATGACTAGGGATGTTTGCATGCATGATTGGACGCATGGCACTAACATGATTTGCATTAAGGAGATCAACTGAATCAGTAGACCGCCTGATTTTGCATTAGATAGAGACATATACACACACTATGCATATGAACATGAAAGCATTAGAAATCTTTTAAGGACAATGAATGCCTGTGATTGAATGGTTGAGTAGATGGGTGATTGTATGGTAGGACACATTCTTCCTAACTTGAAGATTTCGGGGACGAAATCCTTTTAAGTGGGGAAGAATGTAACACCCCGTAATTCTATGACATTAAGAATCTCAAATTAAAGTATAATTAATTTTTAAAAGAAAAATTAAAAGAAAAAGATCCATGCGGTTGTTTAATTTAAGTATTGTAACTAACAAGAAAAAGAGAAGTAAGGAGAGAACAATAATTATTATTGTTCTAAGACTTATTAACAAAAGCCTCTGTAGCTCAGTTGGTTAAGGCATAGGATTTGTAGCATAGAGGTCGGGGGTTCGAACCCCGGCGACGGCATAATTTTTTATCTTTGTTTTAGAGAGGGCCAACTGAACATGCAAATATATGTACGTATACAAATTCAAAATTTGAAAGGATAAGAACGTACATATAAGGAAATAAAGAATATATATATATATACATACGAGAATATAAATATATATATATATATGCAAAAATATATGTATACGAAAGATAAAATTCAAGATAAGGCTACAGTCAATGAAATATGGCAACATCATTTGAATTTTGAAAATAAAATGAAAGTTGTGCGTATATATATACGCGTAAAATGGTCGTTAGAGGAATTGTATACATATAAGAATATTTCATGTGAATAAAACAGTTAAATAAATTCCAGAAATTCAAAAGTTTGAAAATCAAACTTTTACGCCAAAATAGCTTGTGGGACCCAATGCTGACTCAGCACTGCGTGTATGATAAGGTTTGGCTAGATTCATCTACGTACCTGGACTATTTTCTTAACTAGGTTCAATGCTGACTCAACGCTGCGTGTACGATAAGGTCTTGAGCAGCTATATAAACAGTCCTAGTCTTCATTCTCTTTGCACCAATTCTCTTCTATCCTTATGCTGCTAAGATTCATGGCTTCTTCCCCTCTTCTAAATTTTCTTAAATAAATAAAATAAAATATGATTCAAGACGAGGAGATGCTGCTAAAAGACTTTTAAGGAGGGATTCAAATCAAAGTTTCAAGCGAAGAATTCAAAGGCTAGCTCAAACAAGTTTCAAGCAACGACGCACGAATCATAGCCACGCTTTCCTTCTTTTCTAGATCTATTTTCTGTAAGTTGGTTATTTCTAGATCTGAATATTTTGTTTTATTTGTGACATGAAATTAAAGGAATAAAGGAATATGCCAAATCTCTCTCTCTCTCTCTCTCTTCGAATCTGTGTTTATACTCTTGGACTGAATTAAGAACTGTTATGATTCGAGGACAAATAAGACTGCAACCGTGACTATGACTATAGAACTGTGGCCTTTGAAAGCATATGCCTTTGGGCTATGACATAAGCCTTTGATTTTGGGACATATAAACATTGCCTATGACAATGACTTAGGACTATGGGAATTATTTTCCCTTTTGGACTATGAACATCGCCTATATTGCCTATAACCATGAACATTACTTATGACTAAGAACATAAGCCTTTGAATTGGACATAAACTATTGCTTATGACATAATGAGGACAATTGTGATTTTGACACCCATGATTCATGATTAGGAAAATATTGCTTTAGTTTGGTGATTGTGAAATTGGGTCTAAACCCAATTATTTATTCTACCTGTTCCTTGGTTTTTTCTTTGGTTTTAAGACAGTGGGAATTTACCTATTAAGTTAGGTCTACCCACGTTCTTGAACCTATTTTGCCCATTCTTTGGTTTTAAGACAGTGGGAATTTACCTATTTAGTTAGGTCTACCCATATTCTTGAACCTACATTGTTATCCAAACTTTTTTATGCCAATTATTCCTTCTTGTCATTTTGATTCATTCTTTTTTTTATCTACGAATCTAGATTTATTTATAATCTAGGTTGAATCACGATTATTCGAACGGTGGGAATGCGATTTGGGGAAAAACATGGAAATGAATATGAACATAATTGTAAACTTGGAAATTGGCCTAATTTGGAATATGTATTATGACATGCATATTAAAATGAAAACGGGGAAATTTGACATGGATTAGGGAATATGTGATTTTGACATATTAAATTTAGCATTAGTAAGTAAGCTAAATTTTAGGCATAAAATGTAAACTAGAAAAATAATTCTAGTTTTGCCATAAATTGTGAATTAGGATGTTAAACCAAGATTGGGTTAATTAAGGTTGATTTGGAATAAGTATATTAGCACAATTTTGAATTTATTCATAATTGTGAGCAATTGTCATGTTTAGAATAAATTATGCTTAGCGACACTAAATTTGGTATAATTTACATACCAATAAGTATAAATATGATAAATAAGAGAGAATGGGCCATAATAATAAATGTGACAATGTACATTAAAAGAGTAGTAATGAAATAAGTAAATTAGGAGTAATTTACTTATAGAATTCGTCATAAATGTTAAATTGTTCATTTACCACAAAATATGTAACTTGGTTAAGTTTTGGCCATAAATTATAAACTAGGATATTTAATCTAGTTTCGACAATGAAATAGGAAATGGCCTAAACTGCATGTTGGGTTAGGACTTGGGCCTAGAATATAAGTATACTAGTAGGCTTGACAAATAAATATAGGCCAAATTTGTCTAAAAAGGGGAAATGGGCTTTTGAAATAAATTGTTAACAATTTATAAACAAAAGAAAAGTATTTTGATAACATCCCTTTTTATAACACATAGACCAGAAGGTTCTAGGGTGACAGAGAGGATAGTGTCTAGGCTGGTCAAGCTGGATGTTGAGGTTGGTCAAGCTGCTGTGTTCCCTCCCTGAGGACCTGGGGGGGGGGGGGAACGGAAGAAAGAAGACGAAAGAAAAGTAGAGTCAGACATAAAGCCTGAGTAAGTCTAGTACTATTTTGTCTATGAATAAAGAACTGGGTATGATAAGTATAAAAAAGAAGTGGGCATGCACTATAAACTTGGTTAAGTTGTCTAGGGTCGAATATACTATCGTACCCCATGTTAATCTCTGAACCCATATAAACTAGTTTCCAACTGGCACCCCAAAATCAGGGTGATGTGATCCATTCTATGATGATCGGCTCCTACTCGCATAGTTACATGTGTCTTACGGCCCCCGATGTTGTAGTTACCTATGCTGGTCCCACCATGGGGTGTATCAAGTCCCATAGTGGCAACCCGACACAACCTTAGAGTGCACAGGTATGCTACTGGTGCCCAGTGCCTTATTTTTCTGCGCCGGAGTGTGTGCACGCCCGCACTCCGTTAGAACCTACACTGCTATACCACCGCCGTCGATTTGACCTCTTACAATCAGCCCAGTAATCGTGCCCCACCCTGCCTAGTTTCAGGGTATCCTGATACACCTTTTAGGGTTACTGCTGAAAAGGGTCCCCCGTTACTAGGTTTTCTATCTTTAGCCAACATGCTAAGTTGGTTAAGTGTTTTCTAACCTAACCCCCACCAGTCCGTTTAGTTTAGCATGTTCCATTTTGATTAAGTCTTTAGTTCACTTAATCCTAACAATCCTGACTCAGCCTTAATTGTCTTATTAAGGCCCTGACCTCTCACATTAGACAGGTATTGTTGTGGCTGCCTGTTGCCGGTTGGTTCTGGGCAGTCTTACGCCACAACTCAGTCTAACCTCGGGTCCTTGCTGGGCTCCATGTTTAACCTCCCACATTGGATAGGTATTGTTGTGACTACTGGACAGCCGGGCGGTTCCGGGCAGGTTTACATCACAACTCAATCCAACCTCGGGTTAAACACATCGTATGTTCTACATTTACATATTTTGTCATTCCTCTTTATTTCTTATATGTAAATATTTGCGGCCCATTATTAAGTTAATGGTGTAAAGGTTACACCAATCATGGGCCCAACCCATACTTGAACTTGGGCCCTTCTATTTTATATTTTCATTCATTAATTAATTTTAACCCAACGTTATTTTCCCCCGTCTTACACGTCCGTTTATATATACATTGGGCTTAGCCTTTTAAAGCCCAATTTAGCCATGCGAAAAGGGGAGGCTTATGGCGTGATTACATACACAAAAGGGGAAGGTGAGCGTATGAACTTGCAATATGACGTTGGGAATACAAAATAGAAACTGGTGTACTTGCATAGTAGTGACATATACTTTGGTCATAAAACATAGGTGACATGAATCAAAGCATGTGAACTTGTAATTGAGATATCATTATTGACACATGAACCTATATTTTTATTTAGGCATAATGTCAAACATAAGCATGGCATAAATATTTCTAGCATAAGCATAGCATAATGTCAAACATAAGCATGGCATAAATACTTCTAGCATAAACATGGCATAATGTCAAACATAAGCATGGCATAAATACTTCTAGCATGAAATCATGATTCTTACTTTAGTCGTGTAAACTTACAAAAGGGACTTTTTGAACCTAACCTAGCCATGTACCACATATGTCATCATATAATTCTTGTAAACAAGATAGACTTAATCATGGATTTCAACTATGCCAAATATCATTCATAGCCTAGCCATATTCATAAGTTTGCAAATAGGTTTTCTAGTACAAAAGCATGGCTTAATACATGATGCCAAATTCTCAACATAATTTCCTATGGATTATAATAACCAAACTTGTTCTAATTACTTACAAAATGATTTATGCACAAAAATATACATCATGATGGCATAGTAGCAAAACCCCAAACTTGCATAAATTTAAATCAACTACATACATGTAGCTTCAGCATAATTTGCGAAATATTCCAAACGTATACTTGCATAGAACTACCGCATGTAGTTCTTTATAACATGAATAACATAATTCAAGAATATCCAAACGTATATAATATTTCAAATTGATAAGAACGCACAAATATGAATTACTTTATTGCCACAATTCAAGCATACAAACCAACACAATTGTTTATTCATACCAAAGTAATACTCTACTTACAATGGTTTGATGAATTCTCTAGTTTAGGGATTGAAGATGCAAATTCCTTTGTTGAATTGATTTGCTTAGGTTGCTTGAATTGCTTTAGGCTTTAGAACTTTCCTCCTAATTCTCTCTCCAATTTGGTGGCTACTCCTAGTCGTTCCTCAGCAACATGGCGGCTATGTTCTTATTTTTGAATGAATAGATTAGGGTTTAGTCTAGGGTTGTTTATATAGAGGTTAGGAACTGATTAGGACCATTGATGTTGCTTGGATTGATCGTAGCCATTCATTCGATAGAGAGACCAATTAAAACTTGCCACCTAGCCCTAGTGACAAAGCAGACCACAGAAAATCGGCCACACACAGACCTGGCCAGCCAGGTTGACTGGGCTCGACCAGGTCGACACCCCTGTCGACAGGGCTGTCGACAGCCCTGTCGACATGGGTAGCCCAGGTCGACAGCTCAGTCGACCTGGGTGGCCTAGGCGGGTGTCTATCCGCCCTGGCCCATTGGGCCCCATTTTCGAATTTAAACTTGATTTATTCTGTTTGAATTTTAAATTTAATTCTCAAACTTCCGAAGGCCATATCTTCTTCATACGGAGTCCGTTTTTCGAAAACTCGGACTCTATTTCGCGTATTTTTCCGAGACGAACGCAATGGAGTATCCCGTTTCCCTTAGTTCTCTGATTTCGGATTAATTATACTTTAATTTGTTAATTTCACAGTTATAGAATTTTCGGGGTGTTACAATTTTCGTGTAACTCTTTTTAATAACCAAAATGGTATATTTTGGTGTAACTCTTTTTAATGACCAAAATATGACAATTTAGTCTAATCATTTTAATGTATATAAAATGTTGATTTTGTCTAACCCTTTCCAAGGTATAACAATGTTCACTTTTATCTAATTCTTTTCACAAATCAAGTTTTGACGAAAATGTTATTCTTTTTCATAAATCAAGTTTTGACAAAATGTCATTCTTTTTAATGTATAAAATACACATTTTCTACTCGTTCCTTTTTTAATGTATAAAAATATACATTTTCATTTGATTCTTTTTTAATGTATAAGAATATACATTTTCATTTGATAATCAAGTTTTGACCAAAAATGAATATTTTGGTGAAATTCTTTTAAGTGACCAAAAATGAATATTTTGGTGAAATTCTTTCTAAAGGAGAAAATGAATATTTTTAATATCACATAGAAGTGAAATCTTTTATTTCTTTTATTACATGAAAAAGTAACCTTTTCTTCTCATTCTTTGATTACATTAAAAATGTAATCTTTTTATTTCATTCTTTGATTACACACAAAAATTGTAATTTGTTATTCTTTTCTTTGAACACAAATAAAAATGTACTTTCTTATTCTTTTCTTTGAATATAAGATTTTAATGTTAATATATTTTGCTTTGTCAAAATATGAACATTTCTCTAATATTCTATTTTACATTAAAAGGTAGATTTTTAATGTCAACATATTCTGCTTGTAAAAATATGATCATTTTTCTAATTCATTTTCAGTACACAAAAATGTCAATTTTGCCTGATTCACTTTTAATATATAAAAATGTCCATTTTGTCTGATTCACTTTTAATATACAAAAGTGTCCATTTATCGTATTTAACATTTTTTAAAACAAAAATGTCCTTTATATTTTCAACAAAAAGAAATGTCAATTTTTGTTCTCTATAATCCCATTAACAAAAATTTTAATTTTATCCTTTATAATCTAATTAACAAAAATGTAAATTTGGTCTTTTATAATCTAATTAACAAAAATATTAATTTTTTCTTTTATAATCTAATTAACAAAAATGTTAATTTTGTCTTTTACAAATTGACGATGAAATTATGTCACCAAATGATAATGAAAAATATCTCTTTTTATTTCAACTGAATAATAATGAAAAATGTCCTCATATTATCTTAACACACGACAATGAATTAATGTCTCCTTCTTTTCAATGAACAAAAATATGATAATCTTGTCTATTTCTTTAATCAAAATAATGCAAATAAAAAGGGTCTTTTTATCTTATCCTTTCATTTAACAAATAAAATGTAAATAAATGTGTATTTCCAATCTTATCCTTTTTTTTAACAACTACAATGTAAATAAAAGTGTTTTTCTAATCTTGTTCTTTTACTCAACAACTACAATGTAAATAAAAGTGTTTTTCTAATCATGTCTTTTTTACTCAACAACTACAAAGTAAATAAAAGTGTTTTTATAATCATGTCTTTGACTCAACAACTACAATGTAAATAAAAGTGTTTTAATAATCATGTCTTTTTTTTATTTATCATAAAAAGTCAATTAAAATGTAACTCCTACCATGTGTGTAATGGCTCGCGAATCCGTACTATCTGAGTCGACTAATAACACCACACGTCCAACCCAAATTGCACAGAAATACGAATCATTATTAGAAAGAAGTTAGAGGATGAGAAATAGAAAGAAAGAAATATTAGAATAGAAGAAAATGAAGATCGCAACTCACAGCGGAACGAATAAAATATATTATATAACATAACCTTTGAAATACAAATCAGTAACTTTATACACATACCATCATCAGAGCACAACAGTTATTCCTAGAACAGTTATAAAAACTGTTTCCAGATACAAACATGGATCACAACGGAATATATGATAGTCTATAGCTAACTGGTGAAGCCTCCTGCTTTCTGCTCCTCCAAACGAATCTGTAAAATCCCTACTACTTGACTGCCCGTACAAATTTGGGCATGCAAGAGTTTAGGGAAAACAAACAAAATAAACTCTGGGTCAGTCATGGGACTGGTGTGAGTAAACTCCAACCATTTGTTTAACTTCCAAAATCCTTTCGAAAGAAAAGATAATAGTAAGACCAGCCCACACATAAACATGGACGGTTTTTACCTTACTATAACCCAAAACACTTTGATACGAAAATCCAGTGATATTATAATAATGTCTAAATCAAATAAATAACCAAATAGCAGAATGCTTGCATCTCACGCTGCACATATATAGTATAAAATCAAAAACCGCAGGGCGCTTATTGGATATTGGATTCCAACTATGACAAGGTATGGAACCACCTTCCGATCAGTGTACTCTAGAGGCGATACACTGGGGTTCAACAAGAACGTCTTGCAACCCGACCCACACATGACCGACCACTCATTTCACTTGAGTGTATCAAATGTATATCACCAACGGTTGGGATCAGCAACCATTTCCCGAATGGGACAGCATCGAACAGAATAAGGAATTAAATGAATCTCCAGATAGGTGATTATACATCCTAATGGGAGCGACCCACATAGCCATGTTGCCTGCCCGATTTTTTTTCATTTCCCGGTTGTTGAGGCCTGAAGCTACGCTCACTTGCCATTCATTTATAGCACAATCACTTTGAATGCCACATTGTCAGATCCGTTAATCATTAATTGATTTGCACAAATATTCTAGATATTATGCTAAGGGAATAAATCCGTTGCAACCATATATATTTATACAGACCAACCCATTAGATCATTGGAAATACTTTGTCAGACATTCGTCCATTTACGTTCGTTCTGGGATTGAATGAAACCGAAGGCACAATTTCTATTAATAGAAAAAGCCCTTGCACTTTACTCCGTCTTCGATTATCTTCATATAATCTGATTCACAACGCTACTACCAATACAGAGTGGTTCATGGATAATAATCCAACCGGTCTCTCCATATTGACAACGATATTGGCAAACACTTCGATAGTCGGTTATTTAACTATTGAAGAAAAACAAACAAGCATCCATTCAAACATCAAACAAATCACTGGGCCCTTTGATTACCATTCATTAATTAAATCACCCTTTCCATTTCCTTATCAATATTTGTTCAACAAATATTTTCAATTATCATCACGGTCTCTTACATTCTTTGGAAAAACATTTCTATATCTCGCCTTCTTTTATTTTCTACACTTAGAAAATATATTCTATTTGAAATTGAAAACAGTTTCAATCACTTATCTCTTTCCCGACTATTTTAATTATACTCAGGAAATATTACTTTTATATTTCCAAAATTCCATTACTTGGGTTAAAACGAATGTTGTGTAAAACATCGTTACAACAACCCAAAATATTTTATTCAACTAATTCTTTTTCAAACACTTCTCTTCGAGACTGGATCCTGCTATTTATCAATTAAAAATGAAATCAATCAAGTTGGGGTATTATTACCTCTCAGATCTTGACTGAAAACATCCCTAACTTTAAAACGGTAAAACCACTTACCTCGAATAAACACACTATAAAACCCAATTATTCATTTTTAAAACATGTATAAAGTTCGCGTCGTATTTCTATTTTATAGATTTCCCTTTTTGTTTATAATATTCTATTTTAAAATTCGTTTCCTTATCGAATTCAATATATATCGATATATTGATTTCTAACTATCAAAATTTCTTAAAAATATTCTAACTCCTTAAATTCCCGGAAAATTTCGCCATAACCTCCCTTGTACCGGGAGCTTTGGGATATTTCAAATAGCCTCCCATGGCCCTTTCCAATCCAAAAGAAAAAGAAAAACCCAAGCGGCTTGCCGATACGGCGCATAAAACCTCATATATGAATTTAAACGTGTACCTTTTTGTCGGGTACATAAATTAAAATCTTCATATTCTTCATCCCATACCTGTCAACACATGTTCACCTATTTTCAACTCAATTCATCTCAAACCAATCGTTTGAATTCAGTTTTCGCTCATTTATTCTTTATTTAGCTATTTCGCTTATTTCACTTCTTTTTTTTTGAACATAACATGTTCAAATAAAATATTTAACTTGCTCAATACAAAATTGAATTCTAATTTCAATTCTAGTTTCCTTTTCGATTTCGAATATAAATTTTCAAATCGAATTCACTTATTCAAAGCCCAATATCAATTCCAAATCTCATTAACTAATTTCTATTCAAATTAGTTAATTTTATTCAATAATCAACAAATCTGATTTCTGTTTCAAAAATCATATTCATTTACATAACTTGAATTCACATATATTTAACAACTTAACTCTAAAATTTTCTAAATAGAATTTTGGATTGTATTCGCTTAAAATCCCTTTTATAAAATTAAATAAATCGTTATGGTTTTTAAATGGTTACGGCGCTGCTTTTCTGAAAATTTGATTTTGATATAACTCAAAATCTATACGACGAAATTCAGATTTTTCTCTTTCATTAGAAATCTATTATCAAATCGGTCCTGACGTTTCTTGTTTCAAAGAATTCCGACTTCAATTGAGTTCTATATGCTCAATTGAAGTTCGAAACGCCAATTTACGAGCTGCAGTGATGCGGTGAGTTCGTTTTAATTATATTTATATATATAAACGTTTTAAAACCTCGTTTATATAAATTCAACTCTATTCTGATATATTTTTAATATATATCAAATCCATTTTTCAATTCAACATAATACTTCCGATCTATTTCACTTCTATTTGAAATTCTATATTCAAATTTCAATCCACTTCTATTTTTTTCCAAATTCTATTTGGATTTCTATATTCGAATTTCCTTTATTCAAATCTCATTTGAATTTCTACGTTCAAATTCTATATTTGAATTTCCTTTATTCAAATCTCATTTGAATTTCTACGTTCAAATTCTATATTTGAATTTCCTTTATTCAATCTCATTTGAATTTCTACGTTCAAATTCTATATTTGAATTTCCTTTGAATTTCATATATACAAACTCCATTTGAAATTTCTATTTGAATCCTATGTTCAAATTCCATATTTTAAATTCCATTTGAATTCTCTATTCAAATTACATGGTTTAAATTCCATTATTTCAAATCTCTATATTTGAATTTCATTTGAACTCCCTTTCTTCAAATCCATTTGAATTCCTTTGAATTCAAATTCTATTTGAATTCAAATTTCTGTATATTCAAATTCTATTCAAATACAATATATTCAAATTCTCTTCAAATTCTATATACAAATTCTATTTAATTTTTCTATATACAAATTCTATTTAAATTTTCTATATACAAATTCTATTTTCAAACTCCATTTGAATTATATATTCCAATTCTCATTTCAACTCTATTCTATATTCGAATTCCCATTTCAAATTCCATTTTCAAATTTCTATTTTCAAATTTAACATTTAAAATTTCTTTATTCAAATTCCATTTCATTTTCGATATTCAAATTCTATATTTGAATTCCTTTATAATTTCTATATTCAATTTCTATTTGAATTTTCTTTATATTCAATTTCTATTTGAATTTTCTTTATTTCTTCTTTAAACAAGTCTCGATTTCAATTCCTTTTGTAATCGATATTTCTAAAATAATAGATATCACTTTTCAGTTTCACACTTGTATTTTTATTTCTGAATTATCAAGTGATAATTCTTTTCACTTCATTTATAACTTCGTTATAAAAGAACTATTTATAAACTTTTTTTATAAAGGAACTACTTGTTTTATTTTTCAAAATAAGTTTATATTATTTTATTCCATTCAAATTTCAAATTCTATTTAAAAATAGAATTTTCCCCTTTTAATCTCAAATATCCTTTTCATGATATTTTAAATAAATTAACACTTGGCCCAGTGATATTTAAAACAATCACATCACCCAATTTTCAACCATTTTGTTTTTAACACGTCATATATGAATATATGAAACCAAGCAAACAAATAAATAGATAATATATTTTTGACGAATCCAGTTGGATTCCTCCAACCTGTTTTCCTGCATCCACAGACGTTAGTCAACATAGTAATACCCATCCTGCTTCGTGGCAGGATATCGCGGTATAAAAGGGGATCCACTTATTACGTGGGCGTAGGGTCATTCGCTAATGATACCGCGGGAATCCGCTAATGATATCGCGGGAACAATCCAATCACCAAACCAATATTGTAACAACCCGTATTTTCAATAACCTATTCTAACATAAATCGAGGCAGAATTTAATTTATAAATCTGAATCAAGGGAAACGGGCTATGCCATTGCGTTCGCTTCGGAAAAATACGCGAAATAGAGTCCGAGTTTTCGAAAATCGGAGTCCGTATGACCCGATTAAGGCCCAACGAAGTTTTCAGAAAATTTCAAAGTAAAAACAGATTTCAAATTCAAGTTTGAATTTGGAAATTAGGGAGTTGGGCGCAGGGGGGAAATTTCCCGCCAGACCACCCATGTCGACAGGCCTGTCGACTGGGCAGTCGACATGGTTAGGCCTAAGTCGACAGCCCTGTCGACTTGGGTGTCGACTTGGTTCAGCCGGGCAGTTTTGCCCGGTGCACCATTTTGGAGTTGTGTTGAGTTTGGGGGCCAGATTCGGTTTTGAGGGCTGAGATTGGAATTAGGGTTTAATCCTAAGGCTAAAACTAATGCTAATCTCTATAAATAAGCCCCTAACCTAACCCTAAATCATCATTATTCATTCAAGTAACTAAACTATGGCAAAATCATTCCTCTCATGGCCTCCACTCTCTTCATAAAATTCTAAGTTATTTCTCTGAGAGATTTTCCATGCATACAAGTGTTTTCAAGCTTGTATGAGTGTCATTAGCTTGCAATCAAGTCAAGTTTCCATATTTACATCATAAAGCAAGGGTTTTGATCATTTTGGCTCAAGGGTTTTTCTATTGGAGCTTGCATTTTGGGTTTATTTGATTGCATAAGGGCCTTATCTCAATCTATATATATTTTTGTGTCTTCATAAGCATTGTAAGCCCTTTTCTACTTTCATATTTAAACTCTAAAGTTAAATGAATGATGCAAGTTTGGTTGATCATTATGATATGCAAGTTTGCCATGTTATGATATGCAAGTTTATCATGTTATGTTATGCAAGTATGCCATGTTATGATATGCAAGTTTACCATGTTATGCTATGCAAGTTTGCCATGTTATGATATGCAAGTTTATCATGTTATGTTATGCAAGTTTGCCATGTTATGATATGCAAGTTTATCATGTTATGTTATGCAAGTATGCCATGTTATGATATGCAAGTTTACCATGTTATGCTATGCAAGTTTGCCATGTTATGATATGCAAGTTTATCATGTTATGTTATGCAAGTTTGCCATGTTATGATATGCAAGTTTATCATGTTATGTTATGCAAGTTTGCTATGTTATGATATGCAAGTTTGCCATATGATATGCAAGTTATGTTATGCAAGTTTGGGTTGATCATTTTGCTCATGTTATCATGTTATGCAAGCTTATCTTGGGTTTGTGAGCTTAAAGCTTCAAGCTTTATGCTAAAGGTTGCATTTTGGCAACATGTAAGTTATCATATCCCTTATGATAACTTGCATGTGAGGCTAAATGCGAACTTATGGCAACTTCTACACGTCATTTATAACCATGTATCACTTATATGCTAAGTTTGGTTTTATGCATACTTTTGAGGCCTAATGATGTAATATGCAAGTATATGAACATATGTACATTTCATATGCCACCATGTTAAACTTGTGGCTTCAACACCATTTGTCATCTTTATGCCAAGTTCCCTCTTTCTATCCTTTATGCGCTATTGCGATTATGTAAGCGATGGGATTGCGTTTGGGGTTGGGTAAACTTAAAAGACATGAAAACATAAGATTGGGAATTTACCTATTAAGTTAGGTCTACCCATTGGGAATTTACCTATAAACTTAGGTCTACCCAAATTCTTGAAAACTTGTAATATGTTTTGGAAACATGATGGACATGACACTTAGAAAATATAAGTGTGACCAACTCGAGGTTGGGTTGAGTTTGTAGCGTAAAACTACTCGGAACCGACCGACTTAACTAGTTGCTACAAACAATAGGACCCAATGTGAGAAGTTGGTCATGTTGTACCTTGAACCCGAGGTTAGACCAAGTTGTGGTGTAAAGCTACCCGGACCCGCCCGGCTTAACTAGTAACCACAACAAGGTCTAATGTGAGAGGTTAAGGCACATTAAATTAGTTAATGCCTCATGATTAGGGTTAAGTCATGGTCCACTTAATACTTAACCAATTTGGGCTTGGTAGATTAATAAGGGTTAAGTCGTGAACTCATCGTTACACTTAACCAAGTTAATCCATGATTAGTAAAAGGGTTAAACCGTACTTAAGCCACTAGAAAATCCTTGCAATGGGGGTCCACTCCAGCAGTAATCCCAAGTTTGTATCATTAAGACCCTAGGGACTAGGCTATGGTGGGGCACGATTACTGGACTTGAGGTAAGTGACCAAAAACGACGGCAGAGTGGTACGCCGGTGTAGTTCCGGACGGACTATGGTCGTGCACATAGTCCGTAGCCGGAGAAAACATGCACGGGTACCAGTAGATCGAGACTGTGCACTTATTTTATGGTGTCCAAGGGTTTACACCCTAGGGCTTGATACACCCGAAGGGTGGACCCGGCACAGTCCGACTACAATTATGTTTGGGCTGTATTGACACCAACACGTGACGAGTTAGGCTTAGGGAGCCGATCGATTAGACCGTTTGGTTGGACCTCGTATTAGGGTCACTTCATGTTATTGGACCTCGTATTAGGGTCACTTCATGTTATTGGACCTCGTATTAGGGTCACTTCATGTTATTGGACCTCGTATTAGGGTCATTTCATGTTATTGGGTCAAAGCTTGGGCCAAGGGATCAATACGTGTTTATTCAAGTCATGTTAGTTTGCTAGTACACCTGTGGTGCAAAACCTTAAACCTGATTATGCGATGACACCTTTATCTATCATGCCAGTATGTAGTTATCCTTATGTTCATCCCTGCTTCTCGTGCCAGTTAACTTTATCAGTTTACATTGATTGTAGTAGGGCTTACTCAATCTTTTTGACTGACCTGTTTTTCTTTCGCCTCTTTTCTTCCATTCCCCCCCCCCCCCCCAGGTTCTCAGGGTGGGAATATTGGAGCTTAGCTTGGATTTCTGATCGCTTGCTTGTGGGATTTTAGCTCATGTACGGTCTCGATATGAAGCTAGCTATGGTTATCACTTATTTTGGGGATAGTACTTATGTATTTCAGTTTTTCAGTTGATGTTGTTTTTATCTAGACTTGTTTATTTGGAAAGTTATGTTGTACCAGACTTGTTTTGAAATAGTTTGAAATCTTCCGCTGTTTAACTTATCTTATTTACTCTGTTTACATATATACATATGTTCTTGTTCTGCCTTGATATATCATTATGCATGTTTACCCAGTACAAACGCCCCTCCAAAGTCAGAGTGCTTGCAAGAGCCACCCTGGCGGAGGTGGGGTGTTACATTTGGTATCAGAGCATATGGTTTACGAGAAGGAACAAAAAGGTTTTTAGAAAACTTTTGGAAAACTATTTTCAAAACCAAGTATAAAGTATTTTCCAAAGAAAAGTCTAGTTTATTTTAAAGGCTATTCCCCAAAAGCCATTAACAAAAATTCCTTCGTTTTTCTCCATTCTGAATCTATCTTTTTCTTCATTTTCAGTATGGCCAATAACTTTGCCATTCCGGAGGGAGTACATGTACCTGTTTGGTATAGGAGACTTTTGGAGGCTAGGGCGACCGAAGCCGACCCCGCCGATGTTCCTCCTCCTCCTCCGGTAGTTAATGTTCCTCCTCCTCCTGTCGCTGAGGTTCCTCTTCCTCCTCCCCCTCAGCATCCACAAGAGGATTTCGCGGAGATTTGCAAAGACTTTAAGGCGATGGGTTGCAAGAATTTCATTGGAACCGAGACTTATGTAGAGGCAAGGAATTGGTTGAAAGAAACCGAAGATCTTTTTGCCTTCTTTGATATAGATGACCGTAGGAAGGTTTTATTGGCAGTGTGGTTGCTAAAGGAAGAAGCTGCACGTTGGTGGGTGGTCACCACCGCTACTAGGCCAATTGAGACTTGGGATGACTTTCGGGGAAAGTTTGGACTAAGGTTCCTATCACTGAAGCAAGGGGACATGACTATTAGGGAATACATAGATAAGTTTAATCAACTGGCTCGGGTCGGTTTAGACTTGGTTAACACAACTCAGAAGAAGGCCATGCACTTTGCTCTAGGTCTAAACGAGCCATTGCGCGGTTTGGCCATATCTCATATACCCATCGGAGCAACCTTCGAGATTTTGGTAAATATGGCCCTGCTTCAAGAGGAAGATAAGAAGGAAAAAAAGTGCTTTACTTGTGGAAGCTCGACTCATCTAAACAAGGATTGCAGAAAGAGGAAGGGCACTTGCTTTGACTGTGGAGAAATGGGACACTTCACTAGGGACTGCCCGAAGAAGGGAGGGCCTACGTCGGAAGGAACGGTGAATTCCGGGAAGCAAGGCAAGAACTCCAAAAACCGCAAGAACAAGAGTCAAGGCAACAAGGGGAACAATAGCAAGGGCAATAACGACAAGAGGAAGTGCCATTATTGCGGTTCAGTTGGGCATCTTATTAAGGATTGTAGGAAGAGAAAAAGGAAGAGTGGTGAATGCTTTCATTATGGTGAGTTTGGACATTTCAGCAAAGTTTGCCCGAAGAAGCAAGGGCAAGGTCAGACTCAGTGTGCAAGACCATCTGGAGGGCGAATTCATCCCCTCAACATCGTTCTTCCAGCTCATGATCGAGGTAGTGTTTCTGTTAAAAGTCCTGTTTACATTTCTGATTTTCCTGTTTGTACTTTGTTTGATTCTGGCACATCGCATAGTTTATTTCATCTGCTCTAGTTGGAAGTTTGCACCTAAGTACTAGTCTAGTTAATGATCCCGTGTGTGTTCCAAATCCAATTGGGGTTTCTGCCCATTTGTCTATTATCTACGTGGATTTGAAAATCTTTATCTTTAGTGTAGAGTTCTCGTGTGATGCTTATATTCTCGGTTTCATGGGGTATGGGTTAATTTTGGGCATGGATCGATTGTCCAGTTTTGGAGCCATCCTTGATTTTTGAGCATAGGGTTGTGAGGCTCATGACTCGCCTCAGTAATACCCTAAAAATTTCTAGTAACCCTATGAGTCCCATCATGTTGTGTTATCTTGAATCCCTTAACTCGTCTATCGATAGTTTGCAATCGGTGAGGGTGGTCCGAGAATATCCTGATATCTTGGGTGAAGTGAAGGGGTTACCCCTAAACGCGAGGTAGATTTTCGCATTTATCTGGTTGATAATGCCAAGCCAGTTACGTGGCTGGTTAGGCACATGGTCCCGCAAGATGAGAGTTAAGAAAGTAAGTCAAGGAGTTGCTTGAGAAGAACTTCATATGATGAAGCATTTCCGAGGAAGGTGCTCTAGTAGTATTCGCTACTAATGTGGACAGTTCGCTTCGCCCGTGTGTTGATTATCGTGAGTAGAACAAGGAGAATAGACAACCATTACCAAGGATCGATGATTTGTTTGATCAGGTTGTAGGAACATCTGTTTTCTCTTGATCTTGTTACTGGATTCCATCAGCTCAGAGTAGCTGAGGATAGTATAGACAAAACTGCGTTCAGAACTCCAGATGGATTCTTAGAATGGCTAGTCATGCCATTCGGTTTGACTAATGCACCCGCCTACTTCGTGGACTTGATGAGTAGGGTGCCAAGGGAGTTCCTGAACAAGTTTGTGGTAGTCTTTGTAGATGATATCCTGACTTTCTTAAAGAACGAGGAAGAACATGCTAGACATCTCAAGGAGGTGATGGATACGCTTAGAGCGCATCAGTTGAAAGCCAAGTCCTCCAAATGTCATTTTGGAGAAAAAGGAGTTAGATTTCTTGGGCACATAGTTTCTAAGCAAGGCTTAGTGGTGGATCCTGCTAAAGTGGTCGCGGTTCAAAACCGAAAAGCTCCGACGAGGACAATTAAAGTAAGAAGTTCTCTCAGTTTAATTAGTTAGTTAGCGTCCCTTGAGCTTAGACCTACCCTTCTGGATCAAGTAGGGACTTCACAGAAAGAAGACCCGCAGTTAGTCGAGATCATGGACAAGTTGATTAGAGGTAGGATGTTAAGTCACCTCGCCATAGATAACAAGGGATGGCTAAGACGCGATGAGAGAAAGAAGGTTCTTGAAGATGCATATCATCCGAGGAGGTGGCCGAGTTTTTCCTAAGGTGCATGTTGTGCCAACAGGTTAAGGCCGAGTCATAAAAAGCCTGGTGGGCTATTACATCCATTGGAGGTCCCCGCAATGGAAGTGGGAAAGCGTCACGAAGGATTTCGTGGATGGACTGCCTAGATCAAGGAAAGGGAATACGAGCATGTGGGTCATGGTAGGTAGACTCACGAAGAGCGCTCATTTCACTCCGGTAAAGAGAGAAAGAACTGCATCATAGCTAGCGACAGTTTACTTTCAAGAAACAAAGCGGTTGCACGGGGTTCCCTAAAGTATAGTTAGTAACCATGACTCATTCTTCACTAGCCAGTTTTGGGATAGTCTACGGGAAGTCATGGGCAAGCAACTGAATCTAAGGACGTCCTATCATTCACAGGCAGATGGTTCATTTCGTTCAAGCATGAGTTATAGAAAATTACGTTAGTAAGAGCAATTGGTAAACGTGGATTGGTATTTTCAAGAAAAGTTCTGCTGCGTGGAATACTTTATAGAAAGTAAACGAGATCCAGGATTCACTGGTGAATTTTGGAGAGCTTGCAGGAAACCATGAGGTCACAGTTATGTTTAAGCCAAGTATGATAGAAGAAGAGTAAGTGAAAGAGGAAAACGAGAGGCGACAATGAAATGGGTTCCAACTCATATTTGGAAATAAGAGTTAAGAAGCCAAGAAATCATGAGGTAAAAGACGGTCAAAGCACAGTGGAGTTAAGCTCAAGGAAACGTGACTTAGAAGACTGAAGGCTAGATACGCGCATCATATCTCTTTTTAAGAGCATATCCTTGATCCTTGTTTTCCTATGGAACTTACTCGCATGTTATCTTTTTACGTATATCCTCTCGGTCCCATTCTCGGTCCTATTTCTGTCGGAAGATATGACTTATTGGCTAGTAATACATGTCAGGGTTTGAAGGGGTCCGTTAGGTTGACTAAACCTTTTTGGCTTTTATAGAATATGGGTTGGGTTAGGAAGGGATTTCTTGTAATCTGAAAGGGGTATATCCTGCTTATCTTCCCGATCTCTTTGTAGCATATCTTTTGCTATCCATGTTTGTCTTGATTATCTAGTTTATCATGTTAATCTTGTCATGAGAACCTTAGGTAGAAACCCTTTGGATGAAACATGTGTTTGAAACATGTTATGCTTGATGTTTGCAAGGGGTTGCAAGTGTTTGCAAGTGGTTACTCGTGGATGCATTATACACATTAGGCACTAGATCGGCTCACACACTCCTCATATTGCATATGCATGAGTGTTTACGCTTATTCATGGATGAAAATTTTTGTGTTATCACATGGATGTTGCATATGGATGTATGTTATGTGCACACATATAGATGTTATACATTATGTTAGGAATTGCATACATATGGATTCATTTCACTAACATAATTTGCATTGATGATATTTGCATTAGATAAGTACATATACACACACCTTTGCATATGTTCATACAACATTTAGAATCTTGTAAGGACAATGATTGCTCGTGGATGATGTTTTGAGTAGATGGATGTTGGATGGTAGGATACGTTCTTCCTAACTTGAAGATTTCGGGGACGAAATCCTTTAAGGAGGGGAGAATGTAACAACCCGTTATTTCAATAACCTATTCTAACATAAATCGAGGCAGAATTTAATTTATAAATCTGAATCAAGGGAAACGGGCTATGCCATTGCGTTCGCTTCGGAAAAATACGCGAAATAGAGTCCGAGTTTTCGAAAATCGGAGTCCATATGACCCAATTAAGGCCCAACGAAGTTTTCAGAAAATTTCAAAGTAAAAACAGATTTCAAATTCAAGTTTGAATTTGGAAATTAGGGAGTTGGGCGCAGGGGGGAAATTTCCAGCCAGACCACCCATGTCGACAGGCCTGTCGACTGGGCAGTCGACATGGTTAGGCCCAAGTCGACAGCCCTGTCGACAAGGGTGTCGACTTGGTTCATCCGGGCAGTTTTGCCCGGTGCACCATTTTGGAGTTGTGTTGAGTTTGGGGGCCAGATTCGGTTTTGAGGGCTGAGATTGGAATTAGGGTTTAATCCTAAGGCTAAAACTAATCCTAATCTCTATAAATAAGCCCCTAACCTAACCCTAAATCATCATTATTCATTCAAGTAACTAAACTATGGCAAAATCATTCCTCTCATGGCCTCCACTCTCTTCATAAAATTCTAAGTTATTTCTATGAGAGATTTTCCATGCATACAAGTGTTTTCAAGCTTGTATGAGTGTCATTAGCTTGCAATCAAGTCAAGTTTCCATATTTACATCATAAAGCAAGGGTTTTGATCATTTTGGCTCAAGGGTTTTTCTATTGGAGCTTGCATTTTGGGTTTATTTGATTGCATAAGGGCCTTGTCTCAATCTATATATATTTTTGTGTCTTCATAAGCATTGTAAGCCCTTTTCTACTTTCATATTTAAACTCTAAAGTTAAATGAATGATGCAAGTTTGGTTGATCATGTTATGTTATGATATGCAAGTTTATCATGTTATGTTATGCAAGTATGCCATGTTATGATATGCAAGTTTACCATGTTATGCTATGCAAGTTTGCCATGTTATGATATGCAAGTTTATCATGTTATGTTATGCAAGTTTTCCATGTTATGATATGCAAGTTTATCATGTTATGTTATGCAAGTATGCCATGTTATGATATGCAAGTTTACCATGTTATGCTATGCAAGTTTGCCATGTTATGATATGCAAGTTTATCATGTTATGTTATGCAAGTTTTCCATGTTATGATATGCAAGTTTATCATGTTATGTTATGCAAGTTTGCTATGTTATGATATGCAAGTTTGCCATATGATATGCAAGTTATGTTATGCAAGTTTGGGTTGATCATTTTGCTCATGTTATCATGTTATGCAAGCTTATCTTGGGTTTATGAGCTTAAAGCTTCAAGCTTTATGCTAAAGGTTGCATTTTGACAACATGTAAGTTATCATATCCCTTATGATAACTTGCATGTGAGGCTAAATGCGAACTTATGGCAACTTCTACATGTCATTTATCACCATGTATCACTTATATGCTAAGTTTGGTTTTATGCATACTTTTGAGGCCTAATGATGCAATATGCAAGTATATGAACATATGTACATTTCATATGCCACCATGTTAAACTTGTGGCTTCAACACCATTTTCATCTTTATGCCAAGTTCCCTCTTTCTATCCTTTATGCGCTATTGCGATTATGTAAGCGATGGGATTGCGTTTGGGGTTGGGTAACCTTAAAAGACATGAAAACATAAGATTGGGAATTTACCTATTAAGTTAGGTCTACCCATTGGGAATTTACCTATTAAGTTAGGTCTACCCAAATTCTTGAAAACTTGTAATATGTTTTGGAAACATGATGGACATGACACTTAGAAAATATAAGTGTGACCAACTCGAGGTTGGGTTGAGTTTGTAGCGTAAAACTACCCGGAACCGACCGGCTTAACTAGTTGCTACAAACAATAGGACCCAACGTGAGAAGTTGGTCATGTTGTACCTTGAACCCGAGGATAGACCAAGTTGTGGTGTAAAGCTACCCGGACCCGCCCGGCTTAACTAGTAACCACAACAAGGTCTAATGTGAGAGGTTAAGGCACATTAAATTAGTTAATGCCTCATGATTCGTGTTAAGTCATGGTCCACTTAATACTTAACCAATTTGGGCTTGGTAGATTAATCAGGGTTAAGTCGTGAACTCATCGTTACACTTAACCAAGTTAATCCATGATTAGTAAAAGGGTTAAACCGTACTTAACCCACTAGAAAATCCTAGCAATGGGGGTCCACTCCAGCAGTAATCCCAAGTTTGTATCATTAAGACCCTAGGGACTAGGCTAGGGTGGGGCACGATTACTGGACTTGAGGTAAGTGACCAAAAACGATGGCAGAGTGGTACGCCGGTGTAGTTCCGGACGGACTATGGTCGTGCACATAGTCCGTAGCCGGAGAAAATATGCACGGGTACCAGTAGATCGAGACTGTGCACTTATGTTTATGGTGTCCAGGGGTTTACACCCTAGGGCTTGATACACCCGAAGGGTGGACTCGGCACAGTCCGACTACAATTATGTTTGGGCCGTATTGACACAAACACGTGACGAGTTAGGCTTAGGGAGCCGATCGATTAGACCGTTTGGTTGGACCTCGTATTAGGGTCACTTCATGTTATTGGACCTCGTATTAGGGTCACTTCATGTTATTGGACCTCGTATTAGGGTCACTTCATGTTATTGGACCTCGTATTAGGGTCACTTCATGTTATTGGACCTCGTATTAGGGTCATTTCATGTTATTGGGTCAAAGCTTGGGCCAAGGGATCAATACGTGTTTATTCAAGTCATGTTAGTTTGCTAGTACACCTGTGGTGCAAAACCTTAAACCTGATTATGCGATGACACCTTTATCTATCATGCCAGTATGTAGTTATCCTTATGTTCATCCCTGCTTCTCATGCCAGTTAACTTTATCAGTTTACATTGATTGTAGTAGGGCTTACTCAATCTTTTTGACTGACCTGTTTTTCTTTCGCCTCTTTTCTTCCATTCCCCCCCCCCCCCCAGGTTCTCAGGGTGGGAATATTGGAGCTTAGCTTGGATTTCTGATCGCTTGCTTGTGGGATTTTAGCTCATGTACGGTCTCGACATGAAGCTAGCTATGGTTATCACTTATTTTGGGGATAGTACTTATGTATTTCAGTTTTTCAGTTGATGTTGTTTTTATCTAGACTTGTTTATTTGGAAAGTTATGTTGTACCAGACTTGTTTTGAAATAGTTTGAAATCTTCCGCTGTTTTACTTATCTTATTTACTCTGTTTACATATATACATATGTTCTTGTTCTGCCTTGATATATCATTATGCATGTTTACCCAGTACAAACGCCCCTCCAAAGTCAGAGTGCTTGCAAGATCCACCCTGGCGGAGGTGGGGTGTTACAAATATATATATATAATAGTCAATCCTAAATAACTAATATTTTTAAATCAACCAGAAAGCATTCAAACAAACATCAAACAATTATTTTTAACGAATAAAAATAATTTCTAAATAAAAGATGAGTGAGATTTACTCATCGTGATTTTAATTGATGATTCTCGTCGTTCTATCTAATTTTAAACAATTGTTTAAAATTAGATGAAAATCCCAAGAAGCTTCAAAACACTTCCAACCCATCCCGTAGCATAGCCTACGATCATATGAACACAACGCTTCTATTTTCCCTCGAAATCTGAATTCATATGGAATATATATATGTTGTCATTACGGGTTTGTAAAGGGTTTAAGAAACCATTAACCATTAGTTAACTTTTTAATTTAAACCTTGTAAAATATTTCTCAGTAGTTGATTAACAAATTTAGTAACATAAAACACACTTGACCAATTTAAATTAACTTTCATTAACATAGGTAATAATTTAAAAATTAATCTTAAATCTTCATTTAAGCTGTTACCTTCCCCTGCGTGAATTACATCGAGTCCTACTTCACTTCATCAGAAATCGGCTTCCACCAAATCATTACAACCAACATCGCTCCATCTAAACATCACGAGCTGTAACCTCGACTGCCAAAATCGCGATGTCACCAACTTTACCCAATCGAGATACCCTCAAGTTGAACTCGTCAAAAACCAATTTTGAAATCCCAATCTTCCTTGATGCGATGAACTTACATTTCCATAAATCAATTGAACTCGGTTTGAACTAGGGTATTTCGATATTACCCATTGCGATCTTGAATCCCATCGCGAACCCCCAAATCAAAGCTCAACTCCACCCAGTTACCATCACCGAACCCTTACCATCCCCAAAAATCCATCGCTTGGAATTTCGATATCATCAGCTCCGACCTTCACCTGATTCGAACCCTAACTGGCCATTGTGACTTCCCCATCTGACCATCGCAACTTCCTGATCCCAGAATCTCGAGTGAACCATATTATCGAACGAAGCTGTTGAAAGCCCGCCCCCATTCCTCCTGATTCGCGAGAAACTCTGATGTTCGAAGTCGAGCTTCCTGCCTCGCGACTTACGATCGTGATTTCGATCTTTGTTTCGAAAGGAAGAAAATGGGTCAGGTTATTTTAATTGGAGTGTTCGAATTGATTTCAAGATGAAACGAGACTTGCGATTTTGAAATGAATTAGGGAAGATCAGCTATTTTATATGTGGAGCTTTGATTTTCATTTAGAAGTGCTGCTATATTTTCTTTATTTATTTGGGAGATATGGTTTTCAAATGAATGAATAAAACGAAGGCATATATAGTCTCATATAAATGTGGAGGAGGAGTAAAGCTTCAGCTCGAAGGAATGTATGGTACGAATAAGTAGGCCGACGGTGGTACGATGTAGGTGTAAAATTTGAACATTATAGGGTGGCTTGAAATGATGTGTATTAATTTGATTTGATTTCGTATTTAATACGATTTGATATAAAGGGATTTTTATTTTTTTTAAATAGATTTCGATTTGATTTTGATCCTATCCACTAATCAAACAAATCGGGGTTCACAATTAAAACGTGAACCGCTATTTTAGCATCCCGACCGTCATTCCAATATTGTAACGCTATTACGAACTGAATTGAATATATTTTAATATTTAATTTTAACGTATATAGAATAATCATTTTAAATCTATACAAAATAATTTAAATTCATGAATAAATTTCTCGATAATATATTATTATCATTATCGATTACATTCACATAGAATTTATATTTATTATCTGAACTATTTTGACTCAGTATTTAAATTTCGAATTGAATTATTTTAAATTCTCGTATTACGATGATTATCAAAATAAATCGTATTTCGATTATTTAATCGATAACCCAATAAAATACCATTTATATTATAAATTCAATATTTAAAACCATACTAAATATTTAATATAAATTGACCAAAAAAATGGGTCGTTACATTCTTCCCCCCTTAAAATAATTTCGTCCTCGAAATTGCTAAGGTAGGAAAAATGGTACGAATCCATATTTTTTTCAAAATCTCACTTATGTTGAAACCTACCTCTTCATATTTCAACAAATTAGCTCCAACCAAAACTTTTGGTTTTCAGACATTTAATCCAAATGATTTACACCCAATTCAAATTCTATTCAATCTTATTCAATTTGAATTTCATTAATTTATTTACCTCGATCCATTTAACTTGCTTCAGTTAAATTTAAACTTCAGAATTCAAATTCCTGGGTTTTCCTTTCCAATCCTTCTGAAATCACATAAATATATACATATATTTTTATTTTCATTTCAAATTCAAAACATTTGAATTTTCAAACCACTTGTTTTCTTTCAAAACAAATTTCCATCGAAATTTTTCTAAGGTAGCAATCCATCACTTAGAAACTCGAAAATGAACACTGATAATGCTGCATTCATTATCAGAATTATTTTCCAGCGACTGAAGTGAGTTCAATGCTTTATCACTTTCGAAATCCATTCAAAAATAATATTTATACAAAAATCCTTTCAAATCAAAGCTATATCCTTTTAATATACTTCGAAAATATTTTCTAACTTCCCAGGATTTAAATTCTGAATTCTGTTTTGAATTCAAATTTTAATTCATCTCATTTTTATATATCATTCATATACAAATTTAATTTTGGTAATAAATAACCATTTCAATTTTTATAATCTAATTTGATTATAATATTAACAACCAACTCATCCATATAATGTAATAGTTCCAGGAAATTATTCCTTTTCTATAAAAATAGAATTTTGGGCAAAATTATTTCATTTACCCATTTTAAAACAATACTGTGTCAAATTCCTCTGTTCAAGTGTTTAGAAATTCTTATCGACTTTGTGGCGTCCCACTATTCGATCAGAATCCATAAACAGCTCAACAGACTAACCAACACAATATAAAATAGTTTTTATATCAATTTACAAATACGCGCTCTCGTATATACACTCAACTTATTCGGTTACTACTGACCCTATCTCTAATGAGCACAACCCACCAAAGCCTAGGTATTCGCTCAACCTAAGCTCTGATACCAACTGTAATGGCCCGCAAATCCGTACTATCTGAGTCGACTAATAACACCACACGTCCAACCCAAATTGCACAGAAATACGAATCATTATTAGAAAGAAGTTAGAGGATGATAAATAGAAAGAAAGAAATATTAGGATAGAAGAAAATGAAGATCACAACTCACAGCGGAACGAATAAAATATATTATATAACATAACCTTTGAAATACAAATCAGTAACTTTATACACATACCATCATCACAGCACAACAGTTATTCCTGGAACAGTTATAAAAAACTGTTTCCAGATACAAACATGGATCACATCGGAATATATGATAGTCTATAGCTAACTGGTGAAGCCTCCTGCTTTCAGCTCCTCCAAACGAATCTGTAAAATCCCTACTACTTGACTACCCGTACAAATTTGGGCACCCAAGAGTTTAGGGAAAACAAACAAAATAAATTCTGGGTCAATCATGGGACTGGTGTGAGTAAACTCCAACCATTTGTTTAACTTCCAAAATCCTTTCGAAAGAAAAGATAATAGTAAGACCAGCCCACACATAAACATGGACGGTTTTTACCTTACTATAACCCAAAACACTTTGATACGAAAATCCAGTGATATTATAATAATGTCTACATCAAATAAATAACCAAATAGCAGAACGCTTGCATCTCACGCTCCACATATATAGTATAAAATCAAAAACTGCAGGGCGCTTATTGGAGATTGGATTCCAACTATAACTAGGTATGGAACCACCTTCCGGTAGTGTACTCTAGAGGCGGTACACTGGGGTTCAACAAGAACGTCTTGCAACCCGACCCACACATGACCGACCACTCATTTCGCTTGAGTGTATCGAATGTATATCACCAACGGTTGGGATCAGCAAACGTTTCCCGAATGGGACAACATCGAACAGAATAAGGAATTAAATGAATCTCTAGATAGGTGATTATACATCCTAATGGGAGTGACCCACATAGCCATGCTGCCTGCCCGATTTTTATCATTTCCCTGTTTTGAGGCCTGAAGCTACGCTCATTTGCCATTCATTTATAGCACAATCACTTTGAATGCCACATTGTCAGATCCGTTAATCATTAATTGATTTGCACAAATATTCTGGATATTATGCTAAGGGAATAAATCCGTTGCGACCATATATATTTATACAGACCAACCCATTAGATCATTGGAAATACTTTGTCAGATATTCGTCCATTTACATTCATTCTGAGATTGAACGAAACCGAAGGCACAATTTCTATTAATAGAAAAAGCCCTTGCACTTTACTCCGTCTTCGATTATCTTCATATAATCTGATTCGCAACGCTACTGCCAATACAGAGTGGTTCACGGATAATAATCCAACCGGTCTCTCCATATTGACAACGATATTGGCAAACACTTCGATAGTCGGCTATTTAACTATCAAAGAAAAACAAACAAACATCCATTCAAACATCAAACAAATCACTGGGCCCTTTGATTAACATTCATTAATTAAATCACCCTTTCCATTTCCTTATCAATATTTGTTCAACAAATATTTTCAATTATCATCACAGTCTCTTACATTCTTTGGAAAAACATTTCTATATCTCGCCTTCTTTTATTTTCTACACTTAGGAAATATATTCTATTTGAAATTGAAAACAGTTTCAATCACTTATCTCTTTCCCGACTATTTTAACTATACTCAGGAAATATTACTTTTATATTTCCAAAATTTCATTACTTGGGTTAAAATGAATGTTGTGTAAAACATCGTTACAACAACCCAAAATATTTTATTCAACTAACTCTTTTTCAAACACTTCTCTTCGAGACTGGATCCTGCTATTTATCAATTAAAAATGAAATCAATCAAGTTGGGGTATTATTACCTCTCAGACCTTGACTGAAAACATCCCCAACTTCAAAACGGCAAAACCACTTACCTCGAATAAACACACTATAAAACCCAATTATTCATTTTTAAAACATGTATAAAGTTCGCTTTCTATTTCAATTTTATAGATTTCCCTTTTTGTTTATAATATTCTATTTTAAAATTCGTTTCCTTATCGAATTCAATATATATCGATATATTGATTTCTAACTATCAAAATTTCTTAAAAATATTCTAACTCCTTAAATTCCTGGAAAATTTTGCCATAACCTCCCTTGTACCGGGAGCTTCGGGATATTTCAAATAGCCTCCCATGGCCCTTTCCAATCCAAAAGAAAAAGAAAAAGCCAAGCGGCTTGCCGATACAGCGCATAAAACCTCATATACGAATTTAAACGTGTACCTTTTCATCGGGCACATAAATTAAAATCTTCATATTCTTCATCCCATACCTGTCTAACACATGTTCACCTGTTTTCAACTCAATTCTTCTCAAACCAATCGTTTGAATTCAGTTTTCTCTCATTTATTCTTTATTTAGCTATTTCGCTTATTTCACTTCTTTGTTTTGAACATAACATGTTCAAATAAAATATTTAACTTGCTCAATACAAAATTGAATTCTAATTTCAATTCTAGTTTCCTTTTCGATTTTGAATATAAATTTTCAAATCGAATTCACTTATTCAAAGCCCAATATCAATTCCAAATCTCATTAACTAATTTCTATTCAAATTAGTTATTTTTATTCAATAATCAACAAATCTGATTTCTGTTTCAAAAATCATATTCATTTACATAACTTGAATTCGCATATATCTAACAACTTAACTCTGAAATTTTCTAAATAGAAATTCGGATTGTATTCGCTTAAAATCCCTTTTATAAAATTAAATAAATCGTTATGGTTTTTAAATGGTTACGGCGCCGCTTTTCTGAAAATTTGATTTTGATATAACTCAAAATCTATACGACGAAATTCAGTTTTTTCTCTTTCATTAGAAAACTATTATTAAATCGGTCCTGACGTTTCTTGTTTCAAAGAATTCCGACTTCAATTGAGTTCTATATACTCAATTGAAGTTCGAAACGCCAATTTAATAGCTGCAGTGCTGCGGCGAATTCGTTTTAATTATATTTATATATATAAACGTTTTAAAACCTCGTTTATATAAATTCAACTCTATTCTGATATATTTTTAATATATATCAAATCCATTTTCCAATTCAAGATCTATTTCACTTCTATTTGAATTTCTATATTCAAATTTCAATCCACTTCTATTTTTTTCCAAATTCTATTTGGATTTCTATATTTGAATTTCCTTTATTCAAATCTCATTTGAATTTCTACGTTCAAATTCTATATTTGAATTTCCTTTATTCAAATCTCATTTGAATTTCTACGTTCAAATTCTATATTTGAATTTCCTTTATTCAAATCTCATTTGAATTTCTACGTTCAAATTCTATATTTGAATTTCCTTTGAATTTCATATACTCAAACTCCATTTGAAATTTCTATTTGAATCCTATATTCAAATTCCATATTTTAAATTCCATTTGAATTCTCTATTCAAATTATATGGTTTAAATTCCATTATTTCAAATCTCTATATTTGAATTTCATTTGAACTCCCTTACTTCAAATCAATTTGAATTCCTTTGAATTCAAATTCTATTTGAATTCCTTTGAATTCAAATTTCTGTATATTCAAATTCTATTCAAATTCAATATATTCAAATTCTCTTCAAATTCTATATACAAATTCTATTTAAATTTTCTATATACAAATTCTATTTAAATTTTCTATATACAAATTCTATTTTCAAACTCCATTTGAATTATATATTCCAATTCTCATTTCAACTCTATTCTATATTCGAATTCCCATTTCAAATTCCATTTTGAAATTTATATTTTCAAATTCCACATTTAAAATTTCTTTATTCAAATTCCATTTCATTTTCGATATTCAAATTCTATATTTGAACTCCTTTATAATTTCTATATCCAATTTCTTTTTGAATTTTCTTTATATTCAATTTCTATTTGAATTTTCTTTATTTCTTATTTAAAAAAGTCTCGATTTCAATTCCTTTTGATATCGATATTTCTAAAAAAAATAGATTTCACTTTTCAGTTTCACACTTGTATTTTTATTTCTGAATTATTAAGTGATAATTCTTATCACTTCATTTATAACTTCGTTATAAAAGAACTATTTATAAACTTTGTTTATAAAGGAACTACTTGTTTTATTTTTCAAAAAAAGTTTATATTTTTTTATTCCATTCAAATTTCAAATTCTATTTAAAAATAGAATTTTCCCTTTTTAATCTCAAATATCCTTTTCACGATATTTTAAATAAATTAACACTTGGCCCAGTGATATTTAAAACAATCAAATCACCCAATTTTCAACTATTTTATTTTTAACACGTCATATATGAATATATGAAACCAAACTAACAAACAAACAGATAATATATTTTTGAGGAATCCAGTTGGATTCCTCCAACCTGTTTTCCTACATCCACAGACGTTAATCAACATAGTAATACCCATCCTGCTTCGTGGTAGGATATCGCGGTATAAAAGGAGATCCACTTATATACGTGGGCGTAGGGACATCCGCTAATAATACTGCGGGCATACGCTAATGATACCGCGAGAACAATCCAATCACCAAACCAATATATATAATAGTCAATCCTAAATAACTAATTTTTTTAAATCTACCAGAAAGCATTCAAACAAACATCAAACAATTATTTTTAGTGAATAAAAATAATTTCTAAATAAAAGATTAGTGAGATTTACTCACCGTGATTTTATTTGATGATTCTCGTCATTCTATCTAATTTTAAACAATTGTTTAAAATTAGACGAAAATCCCAAGAAGCTTCAAAACACTTCCAGCCCATCCCATAGCATAGCCTACGATCATATGAACACAACGCTTCTAGTTTCCCTCGAAATCTGAATTCATATGGAATATATTTATGTTGTCATTACGGGTTTGTAAACGGTTTAAGAAACCATTAACCAATAGTTAACTTTTTAATTTAAACCTTTTAAAATATTTCTCAGTAATTGATTAACAAATTTAGTAACTAAAACACACTTGACCAATTTAAATTAACTTTCATTAACATAGGTAATAATTTAAAAATTAATCTTAAATCTTCATTTAAGCTGTTACCTTCCCCTGCGCGAATTACATCGAGTCCTACTTCACTTCATCAGAAATCGGCTTCCACCAAATCATTACAACCAACATCGCTCCCTCTACACATCACGAGCTGTAACTTCGACTGCCAAAATCGCAATGTCACCAACTTTACCCAACGAGATACCCTCAAGCTGAACTCGTCAAAAACCAATTTTGAAATCCCAATCTTCCTTGATGCGATGAACTTCCATTTCCATAAATCAATTGAACTCGGTTTGAACTAGGGTATTTCGATATTACCCATTGCGATCTTGAATCCCATCGCGAACCCCCAAATCGAAGCTCAACTCCACCCAGTTACCATCACCGAACCCTTACCATCCGAAAAAATCCATCGCTTTGAATTTCGATATCATTAGCTCTGACCTCCACCTGATTCGAACCCTAACTGGCCATTGCGACTTCCCCATCTGACCATCGCGACTTCCTGATCCCAGAATCTCGAGTGAACCCTATTATCGAACGAAGCTATTGAAAGCCCGCCCCGCCATTCCTCCTGATTCGCGAGAAACTCTGATGTTCGAAGTCGAGCTTCCTGCCTTGCGACTTAAGATCGTGATTTCGATCTTTGTTTCGAAAGGAAGAAAATGGGTCAGGTTTATTTTAATTGGAGTGTTCGAATTGATTTCAAGATGAAATGAGACTTGCGATTTTGAAATGAATTATGGAAGATCAGCTATTTTATATGTGGAGCTTTGATTTTCATTTAGAAGTGTTGCTATATTTTCTTTATTTATTTGGGAGATATGGTTTTCAAATGAATGAATAAAACGAAGGCATATACAGTCTTATATAAACGTGGAGGAGAAGTAAAGCTTCAGCTCGAAGGAATGTATGGTACGAATAAGTAGGCCGACGGTGGTACGATGTAGGTGTAAAATTTCAACATAATAGGGTGGCTTGAAATGATGTGTATTAATTTGATTTGATTTCGTATTTAATACGATTTGATATAAAGGGATTTTTATTTTTTTTAAATTGATTTCGATTAGATTTTGATCCTATCCACTAATCAAATAAATCGGGGTTCACAATTAAAACGTGAACCGCTATTTTAGCGTCTCGACCGTCGTTCCAATATTATAACGCTATTATGAACTGAATTGAATATATTTTAATATTTAATTTTAACGTATATAGAATAATCATTTTAAATCGATACAAAATAATTAAAATTCATAAATAAATTTCTCGATAATATATTATTATCATTATCGATTACATTCACATAGAATTTATATTTATTATCTGAACTGTTTTGACTCAGTATTTAAATTTCGAATTGAATTATTTTAAATTCTCGTATTATGATGATTATCAAAATAAATCGTATTTCGATTATTTAATCGATAACCCAATAAAATACCATTTATATTATAAATTCAATATTTAAAACCATACTAAATATTTAATATAAATTGACCAAAAATACGGGTCGTTACAATGTGCTTTTTATTAACCTATAAAATATTAATAGAAATGTAATTCCAATCAAGTTCTTTTTATTAACATATAAAAGGTTAATAAAAATGTAATTTCTAGCATGTGCTTTTGATTACAATGTAAAATGTAAAATAAAGCGATTCACACAATTTGCACTTTTATTTCAATGGAAAATGTAAATAAAAGCGATTCACACAATTTGCACTTTTATTTACAATGGAAAATGTAAATAAAAGCGACTCACATAATTGTCTTTTTATTTACAGTGAAAATGTATAATAAAAATCTATTCACATATTTGTACTTTTTATTTACAAATGAAAATGTAAATAAAGAGTTCTACACAATTTGTTCTTTTTATTCTACCATGAAAATATATAAAAAACAAAACAAAAGGGTTCTACGCTACTTGTTCTTTTTATTTACAATGAAAATTTTAAACAAAAGGGTTCTACACTATTTGTTAATTAAAATGTTAAATAAAATGTTAATCTTACCATACCTTTTTAATTAACAAATAAAATGTTAATTAAAAAGTAAAACTTTTCATGTCATTTTAAATTAGCACATAAAATGTAAACATTCCATGTCATTATAAATTAACACATAAAATGTTAACTAAAATGTAAACGTTTCATGTCATTATAAATTAACACATAAAATGTTAATTAAAATGTAAACGTTTCATGTCATTTTATTCACTAATCATTCTTTTGATAAAAATGGTCATTTTATTCACTAATCATTCTTTTGATATTCGTGTGTCAAAATAGAAGAAGAACTCTATTATGAACTAAATCAATACAGATCGAACCAAACACATGCATCACAGTGATCATCATCAACAAGCAACAATTACAATAACATACATCACAGATCTGGATTTAAATAATCATACATAAATGGAATTTTAAATGAGGAGAGATAATTAAATTTTAATTATTTTTTAAAAAAATAGAAGTCTCACATTGGTTTGTCTGAACAGTTCAGATCTGAAATTTGGTCCAGACTTGATGTGCTAATAATTGGCCCTAGACAGTACCATCGTCTAGATCTCGTTTTTCTGATTCCAACGCATCTCGAATTTTCGAAATCTGATTTCATATGACATAGATACGACATTTCAAACATTGGAATAATTTAAACTATAGTTAATTTAATTAATTAGTTGTGAATCCTTTAATTACCATCTTCCTCTTAGTTAACTGTTTCTGGAAACACATCGAACCCATTCTTTGCTAGAAAAACTCCACCGTCGCATACCTCTACACCACACCGGAGTCCGATCCGCCACCATCACGAGCTGCGCCGTAGCGCTTCCACCCCACGGCATAGTCGCCGTTGAACTCGCACCCCCACAGACGTGGGTTTTTGTGTTCTAACAGTGCACCTTTGAGGGGCTGCCTCGGCCACCAGGGATCACCATTGGCAATCACAGCCATATGGATTTGTCGAGCTTGAAGAGCTCTTCGATTTGGTTTTGGAAAATCTGAAATTCATTTTGTATGATCGAAGAACGAGGGGGAGAAAGAATTGAACGCCAGAGCCGTTCATCCAGGGTAGTGCCGGCTGCGTATTTTAGTGCTAGGGTTTTGTATTTGAGCGTATTTCAGACCGTATTTATATGGTATTTCTATTTAATTTAATTCATTTGTTTCAATAATTCATGTTTATCAATACGAACCCCAAATCAAACCAAACGAGTGTCGCCCCCAGCTAATAACCCCCGTCCCGGACATAATGGAATATGTTTCGTAACCCAGTTCGGCTGTTACGAAATGTTTTTCTTTAAATTAAGTTATAAATCATTTAATTATTAAATTCAAACGTACATTTAAATTTACCGGGGCCACATACTAACTCTAAAAATTACAGAAAAATTATATTTAGCTTTGTTTTGACGATACAGTTCTAACAAGACTAATTTCGTCGAATTCTGAGACTGTTTGAAAAGTGGCCTTTTTCAAGCCGACTAAATTTGACCGAAACTGACAAAACACCTTTTCTTTCGCCACGCTCACATACTAATTCGAAAAATTCTGGAAAATTAAACTTAACAATAATTTGACATTCTAGTTCCAACAAAAGTGGTTTCGTCAAAAACAAAGGTCGTTTGCAAAATGGCTATTTTTAAGGCCAATATATTTAATTAAAATATATATAAATTCTACAACGACTTTTCTGAAATTCAAACTAGGCATATCTTTCTGTTTTCAAAGTGAAATTTCAGTTTCTTACATTCCTTAGAAAGATATGATTAAACAAATTTAAATATTTCTTGTTTCGCTCAATTCTGATTTAAAATGAATCCTGTATAGTCGGTCAAAGTTCAAAATCAAATTTTCAAACTGTAGCGCTGTTTTAAACTCCTTTTATAATTAAATTAAGTTTATTCGTTTTAACTTCGATTTAAATAAATTTTTAGTCGTTGTATTTAAAATAAATTATTCTAAATATTTAAAATACATTAAAATTCCCAAAATAAAAAATTTAAATTGGCCCCAAAATTCCGGGTTGTTACAATCGCCTCCACTTAAAATCTTTTCGTCCTCGAAAAGGAACGAAGCTAAAAGTTATTTAATTAACCAACTTAATTAAATTTTTATTTATTGGTTTAATTCATTATCATTCTAATATTTTAATTAGTGAAACAAATTACCAAACATCACAACCAGCAATCAATTAGGTGATTAACTTTTCAAATATACATAACTTTTATTTATAATCAAAAATCATATTTTGAGTGTAAACCACAGCAATGTGTACTAACTAAGTTTTGGTTCTCATACCAGTCAATGGAAATATATAGATATACCACCTTCGAGACTCGAACATAAATACTGGTGATGGTGCACCGATCATCAGAATTATCTCCGGGTGACTAGAGTGTGATTCTATATCTATCTAGTATATTAAAACTTTGAATATCCGTTAATTACTCGTATATTCGAAATCTTTATATACTCGATTGTCCACATTAAAATATAATATATTCAAATACGTATATTAAGATAATTTTTTCAAAACTAAATTTGTTTTCATTTTTATTTTATAGAAAATAATACTCTTCACACTCGTTCTAGGATACTACTGATCCTATCTCTAATGAGTTATTCTTATTGGATATTACTAATCCAATCTCTGATGAATTCTTTCATTCGGTTCTAATGTGTTTTGTTCTCGAGCTCTGTAAAACAAAGCTCTGATACCAAATGTGACGACCCAAACTTCCCAGTAAAGCAAAGCCTGGATGCTTTGAGAACAATACGCATCATAACACAAACTGAGGAACATTTGATTGCTGATTACAACAATTACATCAGAGAACAAGAATGTGACAGAGTATGAATACATGTTACACAAAGGAAATACAATAATATCAGAGACTTAAATTACATTTAAATAGCAGCGGAAAAATAATACAAATATACAACCGAAACGAATACATGGACACAGAGCTTTACGAATATCGCTTCAGCTGTAAACTGGGATCCTGTAAATATCTGCAAAAAGCTACTCAACTGCCCGTGTGGGAAATATGGGCACCCGAGTTTGCCAGTGAAACAACCTACAGGTCAGTCATGGGACTAATATGAGAAATCTTAACTTAACCTATATAATGATAATAATAAGGCTAATCACAGGACCACGCCTCTAACGCGGAACGAGTATACTCCATTGGATTGCCAGTGCATAACATAAGGTAAATCGTTAAACAACGCAATGCTTTTTAGAAAAAATGAAACCATTATAAGACTCAAGTCCCATCATACAATGCAACGCAAACCGGAGGATAGAGTTTTACCTTATAATAGTCAAAAATGCTTGATACGATAAAACGAATTTAATATTAGTGTGTATATCAATGGGTATATATATATTTCAAAAAACATTTCAATCATAATGTATCAATCATAGACGGCATGGGTACCATATATCATGTCATCATACTAGTTATACAATCAAAACTGCAAGGTCGTATTGGAAGTTGGCTTTCCATCATGAAATCGAGGCTAGGGATCGTCCTCTCCGATTCGAGACACTCTAGCAAATGTGTAACACCCCACACCCGCTAAGGTCACTCACTATGAAAATGCCTTAACTTCGGTGGAGTATTTTAAGTGAATATAGAACAGAATAATTACAACAAGACAGATATAAATAATACTTGAAATCTAAAGCATCATTTCATTGCAGCAGAAGATAAACATGTTTGGTTATATATCAAAACCAACTAAAACAAGAGTCAAGTACTAAATATCCATCCTGATAAAACATAAGTACATAATCCCACTACATAACTAATAGCCATAATAGAAAAAATAAGCTGGGCTTTACAACACGGTCCAAGCTCCAAAAGATAGATAAAGCAATCTGATCAAAGCCCACTAGTGCTAGGCCCACTCTGAGAACCTGAGGGTTGGGAAAAAGATAAAAACAACGGGGTCAGACATAAGTCTGAGTGAGCCCTATAACTTTAACAATACAATCATTAAAGTAATTAGGGTATGATATAAACTTGGTACGGTGATGACTGGGGATAAATGACTACACTAAGCAGCCAACTAGACATAGGATGAACTAAGATAACGGTAAAGACACATCTACCCACCCAAGGGTAATTACCACACTACACCACACCAGTCATTCCTATTTAAAGGTTGATCCCACCCAAGGACTTAGAAAATATAACTAGTAGTTTCTTGTACCCCTAGCTGACCACATAGGTGCCGTCTGCCCCTATCTCCACTAGGTGTACCCACTACTCCCCAAGCGATCGGCTCCCTAACGTAGATACCCGTGCTGGCCCCACAGTGGGGTGTATCACTCCCCAAAGTGGCAACCCGATACAACCAACGGTGCACGGCTTATACCTACACGATGCAAGAACGTCTTACCTACCAGCCCGGGTCCACACACGCATATGAAACCCGTTGGACTTGCGTTGCCATCGCTAACCCGTTTTGGCCTCTTATAGTCAAGCCCAGTACGCGTGTCCCGTCCTCGACATGGGTCGAGCCCAATAAGATACATATGGGTTACTGGTTGAAATGGGCCCCCACAAGCTACCCACCTAAGCTTGTCCCTTTTTCTAGTGCATCCCACTTAACCCTTTAATCATGTTTAATTACATGTATCCACTTGGTTAAGTATTCTAATCGTATTTTCTATTGCCACCCAAGGCAACCCACTAGATTTCCACATGCCACCCAAGGCACTTACTTGATTTCCACATGCCACCCAAAGCACCCACTTAACCCCTCATGCCCCACTACATGCTTATTTGGTTAAGTGTTTCTTAATTGATTAAGAACGTAACCTTTGTAAAGACCTCTCACATTAGACTGTCTTTTATGGCAGCTGGATTTGCCGGTCGGTTCCGGGCAGCCTTACGCCATAACAGAGTCTAACCTCGTGTCTTTACACTTGTCACGTATTTAGTTTATGCCTAAGACCTCTCACATTGGGCCAATCATTTGTAGCCGCTGGATTTGCCGGTCGGTTCCGGACAGTCTTATGCTACAAAAGGGTCCAACCTCGTGTCTTAGTCGATTAATTACACCTAATTAATCACCCCCATAATTTGTATTAATTATCCCTAATTAGTTACAAATTTAACGATGTACATAATTGACTCAATTATGTCCATCCACTTTATGGTATGCATTATCATACCAACTTCACACCATTTTATTAACATGAATATTAACCCCATCGTTCCCCACGTAATACGTTGACATGACATACCTAAAAGGGGAGATTCATCACAAACACAATGGGTTCAACTTGCATAACATTAGCATCAACATGGGTTTTAAAGGTGTCAACATGCATATATGACCATAGCATCAAACCCAACTAGCATAAATAATTAACCCAAACTTGCATGAATCACATATGTCATAAAGAGGGTAACTTGCATAAGTTACTTATGTCATACAAAGGGGTAAACTTGCATATGTATGTATGACATACAAAGGGGTTAACTTGCACATGTTACTTGCATATAATCAAACACCAAACTTGCATAATATGTCATATATGAGCTTGCATATAATCAAACACCAAACTTGCATAACGCGTCATATATGAACTTGCATATAATCAAACACCAAACTTGCATAACATGGTGTCATAATGGATCAATGTTTATCATAGTGATTTGCATAACTAGCATCATGAACACATAGCATAAAACTTGCATAACCAACATCATGAACACATAGCATATGACTTGCATAACTTGCATAACATCATGAACACATAGCATATGACTTGCATAATTTGCATAACATCATGAACACATAGCATATGATAACATAACTTGCATTGATCCACATACATAACCATAACCTCATTATATCCTATCATAATTAGTTTAGCAATTGCTTGCTAAAGGCATAGAAACTCACAACTTGTTGATTAGCACTCCTATGAAGAAGATTAAGTTGCTAGAGTTGATTAGAAGTTGATTTGAGAAGCTATCTTCTTCTACAATTTGATGGAGGCTCCTTCAAGTTGCATTTTGACGGCATAACGACATTGTATCTATTTTTAGTATGAATTAGGTTAGTCTTAGGGTGTATTTATAGAATTAGGATGTAGTTTAGGCCCTTAGATTAACCCTAATTTAGTTTAGAGCCGTCAGATTTCGTCATAAGCCACCAAAACACAGCCCAAAGCTCAAATCAGTGCACCCAGGCCAAACTGACCGACGGGGTGGGGGGGGGGGGGGGTGGGGGGGGGTCGACCCCTGGGTCGACACATGGTTCGACCCCTTGGGGGGGGGCCTAGTGTTGACACCCTCTGTCTGGCGGGAATTTTCCCGCCTCATCTGAAATTTGAAATTTGAATATTTTAAATCTGTTTTGAATTTTCTGAAACTTCGGATGGCTATAACTTCTTCATACGAAGTCCAAATCATGCAAACTCGGACTCTATCTCAACCAGAATTCCGAGACGAACACAATGGCGCAACCCGATTCCCTTAATTCTCACGTATGAGATTAATTATTCGTTAATTACTAAACATTAATATGAAGTGAAATTCGGGGTGTTACATTCTCCCCTACTTAAAGGATTTCGTCCCCGAAATCTCTAAGTCTAGAAGAACGTATCCTACCAACCAAACAACCATCTACTAAACCATCAACCATAAGCAACCATTGTCCTTAGAAATTCCTAATGATGTATGAACATATGCAAAAAGTGTGTGTATATGTCCGCATACTAATGCAAAATTAGGCGGTCTACTGATTCAGTCGACCTCCTTAATGCAAACCATGATAGTGCCATGCATCCAATATGTATGCGAAAGAATCCTACCGACACATACTATTACTATATGTGTGCACAACCATACACCAAAATGCATCATCCATATGATAACCCAACCATCATACACCCATCAATTTAGCTACCTACACACAATTATGCAATATGCAATATGAAGTGACTGAGCCGATCTAGTGTCTAAAGTGTGTGTATATGCATCCACGAGCAACCACTAGCAAACACTTGCATCCACATGCATCCATCAATCATAACATGTCTCAAACACATGTTTCAACCATAGGTTTATCCTATCTAAAGGTCAAAGGTACTAATGAGAGGACATACTAAAGATAAGATAAGTACTAGACAAACGATAAAGGAGAAGTTAAAAGACATACCCTAAAAAATGAATGGGTACAGTGAACGCATCTTCGCTTCTGTCTCCCAAGTAGCATTGCTCTCATCCTCTCCCCATTGCACTTTGACTAGTCGAACCTCTCAGTTTCTCAACTTCCTAATCTCTGACCCAAGGATGCGGGTAGGAGCTCGTCGAATAGTCGCATCACGCTCTTCCTCCACTTCTCTAAGCAAGATCGGCTCTACCACCTCTGCGGTCTCATGTAGGCACCTCCTCAAATGTGACACATGGAATACGTCATGTACCCCACTAAGTCTCTTGGGTAAATCCACTCTATATGCCATCCGCCCAATCCTTTCCTTAATAGGAAACGGTCCTACAAATCTTGGTGCTAACTTCCCAACGGACCCAAAGCGAATAACATCCCGTAATGGAGATACTTTGACAAAGACCATGTCCCCAACATCAAACTCAAGATCCGTCCTCCTCTTATCCGCGTAAGATTTCTTCCTATCTTGCGCTGCTTTCATCCTTCTTCGAATCAAATCAATCTTCTCCGAAGTCTCTCTAACCATATCGGGCCCAAGCAAGATCTTATCCGTAGATTCCCACCAACATGTAGGTGATCGACAAGGCCTTCCATAAAGAGCTTCGAAAGGAGCCATACCAATACTAGACTGAAAGCTGTTATTATACGCGAACTCCACCAATGGAAGATGCTCTTCCCATGTACCTCCAAAATCTAAGATACATAGCCTCAAAAGGTCTTTTAGAACACGATTCACCCTCTCGGTCTGGCCGTCCGTCTGAGGATGATATGCAGTGCTCAAACACAACTGAGTCCCTACTGCCTCTTGCAAACTTTTCCAAAACTCGCTAGTGAAGATAGGATCTCGATCACTCACTAAGCTAGAAGGTACCCCATGCAATCGAACTATTTCTCGAAGGTAAACTGAAGCTAGCCATGGAGCAGTCCTCTTGCTCTTCACGGTTATGAAATGGGCGCTCTTAGTAAGTCTGTCTACCACAACCCAAATTCCCGTATTACCCTTCCTCGATCTCGGTAACCCATCAATAAAAACCATCGAGACGCTATCCCACTTCCATTGCGGAACTTCCAATGGGTGAAGCAACCCACCAGGTTTCTTTTGTTCCGCTTTCACTTGTTGGCACACCAAGCATCTAGCGACATACTCGGCCACATCTTTCTTCATACCGGCCCAAAAGAAAACTCGCTTCATGTCTTGGTACATCTTGTCCCCACCGGGATGAATGGTCGTCTTCGAATGATGCGCATCATCAAGTATAGCCTTCCTCAAACCCTCGTCTTGCGGTACACAAAGTCTACCGTCTCTACGCAACCACCCCCTATCGTCTAGACTGTACCTACTCAAATGGCTGGACGACTCCCCCCTTATGAGCTTCTCTACTAACTCAACCAACTGTGGGTCATCCCGCTGTGCCTCGCCAATCCGTCCCAAAAGAGTAGTTCTGACCTCTAAGGATGCTAGCAAACCGGGTATAAAGTCAACGGAAGGTCTAAAATCAAACATCGAGATAAATTCCAAGCTTCGTCGTTCCACGAACAATGGACTCAAGGACAACCTTTTTCTGCTTAAGGCATCTGCCACCACGTTACCCTTGCCAGTGTTATACGCTATCTCGAAATCATAGGATGCTAAGAACTCCATCCACCTTTGTTGTCTCAAGTTCAAATCCTTCTGAGAAAACAAGTACTTCAATGATTTGTGGTCAGTGAACAATTCGAACCTCTCTCCAAGAAGATAATGGCGCCAAGTCTTAAGCGCAAAAACAATAGCGGCCAACTCTAAATCATGGGTAGGGTAATTTTTCTCATGCTTTCTCAACTGCCTTCCCCCATAGGCTATTACCCTTCCCTCTTGCATTAAGACTGCGCCTAGTCCTGTCCCACAAGCATCGGTATAAACAACAAATGGCTTACTCCCATCTGGCAACACTAAGACTGGAGCTGTGGTTAAAGCTCTCTTTAACCGTTGGAACGCATCATAACAATCTACGTCCCATGCGAAGACTAGATTCTTCTTTGTCAAGCGAGTTAATGGGGCTGATATCTTCGCGAAGTCCTTGATAAACTTCCTATAGTAGCCAGCCAACCCCAAGAAACTCCTCACCTCGGTAGCACTCTTCGGAACCTTCCAATCTTGGATGGATACTACCTTCGCGGGATCCACAACTATCCCTTCCTTAGAGACCACGTGCCCTAAGAACCGCACTTCCTTCCTCCAAAAGTGACATTTAGAGAATTTAGCCTTAAGGCTATGCGCTCGAAGAGTCTCTAACACTTCCCTAAGATGTAGGGCATGCTCTTCTTCACTCTTAGAAAAGACTAAGACGTCATCCACAAAGACCACCACGAACTTATTAAGGTACTCCCTGAACACCCTACTCATCAAATCAACAAAGTATGCAGGGGCGTTCGTCAAACCAAATGGCATCACAAGCCACTCATAGAAACCATCCGGAGTCCTAAAGGCAGTCTTGTCTATGCTATCCTCAGCCACTCTCAACGGATGAAACCCCGTGGCCAAGTCCAACTGCGAAAACATTGAGGCGCCAACCAACTGATCAAAGAGATCATCAATCCTCGGCAATGGGTGTCTATTCTTCTTTGTGAGCTTGTTGAGTTCTCTATAGTCTACACAAAGTCTGAGGGACCCATCCACCTTCGTGGCAAAAACTACTGGAGCACCCCACTCTGATATACTTCATCTTATGAACCCCTTCTCAAGCAACTCCCCTACTTGCTTATGAGTTCTCTCCTCTCACGAGGAGCCATGTGGCGCACTGACAAAGATACTGGCTTAGCATTGTCCACCAAATATATTCGGAAGTCTATCTCCCGCTTCGGAGGTAAGCCCTTCACCTCCTCAAACACATCTGAGTATTCCCGGACCACTCTAACAGATCGCAAACTCTCGACCGAAGCGTCAAGCGATTCAAGATAACTTAGCATAACAGAATCCATGGGATTACAAGAGATCTCGAGAGTGTTACCCAAGCGGGTCATGAGCCTAACAACTCTCCTTTCACAATCAAGAACGGCACAATTACTGGATAACCAGTCCATGCCCAAAATCAACCCATAGCCCGTGAAGCCCAAAACAAAAGCATCACATCTAAACTCAACGCTAAGTATGGAAATCTTAACATATCATGGACAAATAAGTGGAGCCCCCAATTGTGTTTGAAACAACCAAGGGACAATCTACTAGACAGGTGTCTAAGTGCAGTGACTCAACTAATGATGATGAGACAAACGAATGCGATGCGCCAGAGTCAAACAAAGTACGGACAGGATGATCAAACAGAAAAACCAGACTTTCAACGGAAATAGTTCTACCTCTTTCCTGAATCGGTGGAACCGCGAGAGCCTGAACTTGCCCCCTTACCTGACCTGGTGCCATAAGAGCTTGCCCCTGTCCTCCTGAGGTAGATCCCGTCCTCTTCCCCTTCTTAGGGCAGTCCTTCACTAGATGCCCTGCTTCGCCACAGTGGAAGCAACCCGTCTTCTTCTTCTTCTGACAATCTTTGCTTAGGTGGCCTGGTGTCCCGCAATTGAAGCACTTCTTCTTTCCCTTGCCACCGTTGCTTTTCCCACCCTTGTTTTGTTGTTGCTGTTGAGGTCTCTTCTGATCTCCTTTCTTCTCGGGTGCCTTATTAGCATTGGGACCCTTCTCTTCCTCATGCATGAGTGCCATGTCTACTAGCTTCTCAAAGGTGGCCCCCATAGGGATGTGAGTCATAGCCAATCCATGCATTGGTTCATTCAAGCCCTTAACGAACCTCAAAGCCTTCTTCTCCGGTGTATTCACCATGTCTATGCCAAATCTTGCTAGCTGATTAAACTTGTTGACATATTCCTTTATTGATAGGTTTCCTTGCTTTAGAGTCAAGAACCTTTCCATATACAGATTTTCTTCCGCCCTTGAAAGAAACTTTTCCACAAACCTTTGCCTGAAATCTGCCCAAGAGTCAATAGGGCGCTCTCCATTATTGACCTCCCACCAGAACGAGGCCTCTCCCTTCATTAACCAAGCAGCTAACTTGACTTTATTTCCTTCTTCCATCTCAAAGATATCTATCAACTCTTCTACCTCCTTAAGACAATCTCTAGCTTCCAAAAAAGTTTCTGATCCTTGAAAAGGTTTCCCTCCCATAGCCTTAAATTCCTTACAAGTCTTAGCAAAAGTATCCGTGCGAGGAGGAGGAGGAGGAGTAAGATCGGGTGCAACTATTGGTGGAGGAACATTTGCTGGACCCGCAGCGGCGGCCCTAACCTCTATCAATCTCCTATACCATAGTGGTATCGTCACATCCTCCGGAAAGTTAAGATCTTCAGCCATGCTGAAACAAAAAAGGAAAGATTCAAAACGGAGAATTCGAACGATAATGATATGGCTATTGGGGATTATGCTTTTCTTTCAAAAACTTTTCTCTTAAAGACATGTTTTTGAAAATACTTCTTCAAAAAATGTTTTTAGAAAAATAATTTTCTAAAAATTTTATCTGTTCTGGTAACCTTCAGCTCTGATACCACGTGTAACACCCCACACCCGCTAAGGTCACTCACTAAGGGAATGCCTTAACTTCGGTGGAGTATTTTAAGTGAATATAGAACAGAAAAATTACAACAAGACAGATATAAATAATACTTGAAATCTAAAACATCATTTCATTGCAGCAGAAGATAAACATGTTTGGTTACATATCAAAACCAACTAAAACAAGAGTCAAGTACTAAATATCCATCCTGATAAAACATAAGTACATAATCCCACTACATAACTAATAGCCATAATAGAAAAGATAAGCTGGGCTTTACATCACGGTCCAAGCTCCAAAAGATAGATAAAGCAATCTGATCAAAGCCCACTAGTGCTAGGCCCACTCTGAGAACCTGAGGGTTGGGAAAAAGATAAAACAACGGGGTCAGACATAAGTCTGAGTGAGCCCTATAACTTTAACAATACAATCATTAAAGTAATTAGGGTATGATATAAACTTGGTACGGTGATGACAGGGATAAATGACTACACTAAGCAGCCAACTAGACATAGGATGAACTAAGATAACGGTAAAGACGCATCTACCCACCCAAGGGTAATTACCACACTACACCAAACCAGTCATTCCTATTTAAAGTTTGATCCCACCCAAGGACTTAGAAAATATAACTAGTAGTTTTTGTACCCCTAGCTGACCACATAGGTGCCGTCTGCCCCTATCTCCACTAGGTGTACCCACTACTCCCCAAGCGATCGGCTCCCTAATGTAAATACCCGTGCTGGCCCCACAGTGGGGTGTATCACTCCCCAAAGTGGTAACCCGATACAACCAATGGTGCATGGCTTATACCTACACGATGCAACAACGTCTTACCTACCGGCCCGGGTCCACACACGCATATGACACCCATAGGACTTGCGTTGCCACCGCTAACCCGTTTTGGCCTCTTATAGTCAAGCTCAGTACGCGTGTCCCGTCCTCGACATGGGTCGAGCCCAATAAGATACATATGGGTTACTGGTTGAAATGGGCCCCCACAAGCTACCCACCTAAGCTTGTCCCTTTTTCTAGTGCATCCCACTTAACCCTTTAATCATGTTTAATTACATGTTTCCAGTTGGTTAAGTATTCTAATCGTATTTTCTATTGCCACCCAAGGCAACCCACTAGATTTCCACATGCCACCCAAGGCACTTACTTGATTTCCACATGCCACCCAAGGCACCCACTTAACCCCTCATGCCCCAATACATGCTTATTTGGTTAAGTGTTTCTTAATTAATTAAGAACGTAACCTTTGTAAAGACCTCTCATATTAGACTGTCTTTTATGGCAGCTGGATTTGCCGGTCGGTTCCGGGCAGCCTTACGCCATAACAGAGTCTAACCTCGTGTCTTTACACTTGTCACGTATTTAGTTTATGCCTAAGACCTCTCACATTGGGCCAATCATTTGTAGCCGCTGGATTTGCCGTTCGGTTCCGGGCAGTCTTATGCTACAAAAGGGTCCAACCTCGTGTCTTAGTCGATTAATTACACCTAATTAATCACCCCCATAATTTGTATTAATTATCCCTAATTAATTACAAATTTAACGACGTACATAATTGACTCAATTATGTCCATCCACTTTATGGTATGCATAATCATACCAACTTCACACCATTTTATTAACATGAATATTAACCCCATCGTTCCCCACGTAATACGTTGACATGACATACCTAAAAGGGGAGATTCATAACAAACACAATGGGTTCAACTTGCATAACATTAGCATCAACATGGGTTTTAAAGGTGTCAACATGCATATATGACCATAGCATCAAACCCAACTAGCATAAATAATCAACCCAAACTTGCATGAATCACATATGTCATAAAGAGGGTAACTTGCATAAGTTACTTATGTCATACAAAGGGGTAAACTTGCATATGTATGTATGACATACAAAGGGGTTAACTTGCACATGTTACTTGCAAATAATCAAACACCAAACTTGCATAATATGTCATATATGAGCTTGCATATAATCAAACACCAAACTTGCATAACACGTCATATATGAACTTGCATATAATCAAACACCAAACTTGCATAACATGGTGTCATAATGGATCAATGTTTATCATAGTGATTTGCATAACTAGCATCATGAACACATAGCATAAAACTTGCATAACCAACATCATGAACACATAGCATATGACTTGCATAACTTGCATAACATCATGAACACATAGCATATGACTTGCATAACTTGCATAACATCATGAACACATAGCATATGACTTGCATAATTTGCATAACATCATGAACACATAGCATATGATAACATAACTTGCATTGATCCACATACATAACCATAACCTCATTATATCCTATCATAATTAGTTTAGCAATTGCTTGCTAAAGGCATAGAAACTCACAACTTGTTGATTAGCACTCCTATGAAGAAGATTAAGTTGCTAGAGTTGATTAGAAGTTGATTTGAGAAGCTATCTTCTTCTACAATTTGATGGAGGCTCCTTCAAGTTGCGTTTTGACGGCATAACGACGTTGTATCTATTTTTAGTATGAATTAGGGTAGTCTTAGGGTGTATTTATAGAATTAGGATGTAGTTTAGGCCCTTAGATTAACCCTAATTTAGTTTAGAGCCGTCAGATTTCGTCACAAGCCAACAAAACACATCCCAAAGCTCAAATCAGTGCACCCGGGCCAAACTGACCGACAGGGGCGGTCGACCCCTGGGTCGACACATGGGTCGACCCCTTGGGGGAGGGGGGGTCGACACCCATGTCGACCCTAGTGTCGACACCCTCTGTCTGGCGGGAATTTTCCCGCCTCTTCTGAAATTTGAAATTTGAATATTTTAAATCTGTTTTGAATTTTCTGAAACTTCGGATGACCATAACTTCTTCATACGAAGTCGAAATCACGAAAACTCGGACTCTATCTCAACCAGAATTCCGAGATGAACACCATGGCGCAACCCGTTTCCCTTAATTCTCATGTCTGAGATTAATTATTCTTTAATTACTAAACATTAATATTAAGTGAAATTCGGGGTGTTACAAAATGCCTCGAGATCCCCCGCAGTGAACCCTTGAAGCGGTAGGGCCGGTCCCCGCCTATCGGCAGTGGATTGGTTATGCCTGAACACATTCTTCCCGGTTCCTTTGAACCTATAGTATGACCACTTCCGGCCTATAAATCCGAGGCGCCTCAAAATCCATCATCCACATAAGTAGAATCTCAGCCAGTTTAAGCACCGACACCACTTCTAGCTAGAAAGAAATGTGTGCACTCCCTACGGTCCATATCCCGTTTTTGACTCATCCCGTGGTGTGAGGCTCGCGAAGTCATGCTATACACAAAGCTATGCCATAATAGGCTATACTTTGATCATCCCACAAGGCCCTGCTTTTCAACAAAAGCCTTGATCATTTGCATCTTGGCGTGCCACATTGACAATTCACGCCATGCGATCGATCACTATTAATATAAACCAGGGTGTTAAGTAGAAAATAAATTCTCCACCACCAAACAGACATACATTAATAGAAATCGATTTAATTCACATGGAACGAAATCCAATGTCAGACACGCATCAGTTTACAAGTCCGTTCTGGGTCTGAACAAAACCGGAGACAACTGAGAGGTCCTCGCATATCCGAAACAATCAACAATAGTCCGGACGGCTACCACTGAAGCCCCTTCAAGGTAGCTACTCCCATTATGGGTATCAGTAGCAACACATCCATTCGATGTGAAGATCGTCGGTCTTCAATCACCGTCTTCAACTTCGACTGTTCATCGTCGTAGTGATTATTCGGAATGTGTTAAACCCAGCCTTTCTGAATAACTCGCGTATTTTTATAATTAATAATCAAGCGCTATAAAAACACATCCAACGCCTCATTCCGATTCAGAATATTCTTTTAAATAAAATATTCACATTATCTTAACAAAGATAAATTCTTCAAATTTATTCTTAAATCTTTCTTTTAAAGATTTATTAAAACTCCAATTTGGTTTTAAATATCAAAAATCATTATTCAATGATTATTTAAATTTAACAAATTAATCTTATCTTTAACTGGGTTAAAGAACTAATGTCATTTCAAATACTGTCCACGATAAACCCAAATCGACTTCCATTAAATATGGGATATTCACAGAAATCAAATCAATATATAATCGTTATAAATTTCTGTATCCGACCAATAATATAAATAGAATAACAGCAAAGCCTTTTAAATTCCATATGTAGTATCGGTCTTCTTTTACAGATGCTTATCTCGGTTTTTATTAGTCTGAATTCCATTCAACTCCAATTTAATATATTAAATTGGAAAACTCTACTTTTGGAAATTTTCTATTTAAATCTTAATAAAAGATTTATACATTCCAAATCATATTTTCACTATCGGTTGGGCTAAAGAACAAATGTCTCTTAAAACACAGTTCACAATAAACCCAACTCACACTTCATCTTTTTCCAATTATTAAATATAATTGAAAACTTTAATCATCTAAATTAAAAGATTATTCTTTTCATACGGGGTTTTAAGAACAGTGTTATTTAAGACACTATTCACGACAAACCCAAAATCCAATTTATTTAATTTAATTTCAATTAAATATTAACAAAGTGGAAAACTTCATTAAATCTAAATTTAATGATTGATTCTTGTTGATAACTAGTTCATTTCACAAAAAAAAATTGTAACAACCCGAAAATCTGGGCCAGTTTAAAATTTTTATTTCGGCAATTTTAGCGAATTTTGAATATTTAAAATGAATCATTTTAAATAATATCTACGAGAAATTTATTTTCAATAGCATTAGAACGTATATATTATATACGTCGTCGTTAGAATATAAATAATTATATATAATTATAAATAGAATTGAAAATGGCGCGGTAGTTCGATAATTCGATTTCAAACTTCAATTGAATGTACTGGGTGCAAAACAATCCGGATTTTAGTGAAACCAAAAACATTAGGATCTAATTGATGATATCTTTCCAACGAATCCGAATAATCGGGATTTCATAGCGGGAATCAAAAGATATGTCCAGTTGAAAATTCTGAATAGCCGCTATGGAATTCAGGCCCTTAAAAATGGGAATTTTGTAAACGACCTCGGATTTCGACGAAACCACTTTTGTTGGATCCGCAATGTCAAATTATTGCTAGATTCCAAATTTCATAATTTTTCGAATCAATGCGTGAGCGTGGCGAAGGAAAACGCGTTTGACCGGTTTTAGTTGATTTTAATCGACTGGAAATTGGCTATTTTTCCAACGGTCTCAGAATTCGACGAAACTAGTTTTGTTAGGACCGTTTCGTCAATACGAAGCTAGAAAATATTTTTCTGGAATTTTTAAAGTTCGTATGCGACCCCGGTAATTTGAAACGTACGTTTAAAATTCAATATAGTGATTTAAATGTAAATTCAGCGGAAGCTGTTCGAAACGATCAAATCAGCTAGCGATACATATCCCATTGTGTTCGGAATGGGGGTGAAACGCTATGGACGACAGGCGGTGGGCCTCGTTTCGAGGTCGTATGTAGAAGTCAACTTTTTGCTAAATAAAATAATTAAATAAATTAAAAAAAATTATATCTCCCTTCTTATATAACTCTGCCCCCCCCCCCCGTTTAAAAGAGAAAACGATTTATATATAAAAAAAGGAGAAATCGAACGAGGAAGGACGGAGGCGCGACATCAACCACCGCCGCCGGAGTCCAAGGCACGCCACCCCCACCTCCCTTCCCCTCCCCTCTCTCGACGCCCTCCTCCAGCTAAACCGATGTCGCCAGAAACCCGAACCCCCCCTTTTCTCCTACAGCCGATCGATGAGAACCCCCCCCCCCCCCAGGGCGCCGCGCGATGCAATCAGCTTCCCCCCCAGTCGGAGCATCCCCTTCCCCTTTTTCTTCTGTAAGTTTTGCTTTTATTTTATTTTATTTCGTTGTAAAAGGTGATTGCTTTATGTTATGAAAACTGATTTTTGAAAGAACAAAAAGTTTGATTTTCCTTAATATAAAGATTAGATTTTTATTAAGTGATTAGCGATAATAAAAATATGATTTTTATATTTTTAAAGTATTAAAAAAATAGTCTTTACTATATAGAAGAATTAAAAATATAATTTTTACATGATAGAAATATTAAAAATATCATCTTTATATGTGTAGAAAAATAAAAATGAGATTTTTATAAAGATGAAATCTTTAAATTTGAAAAGGCGAAGTCTATGTGTTTATAAAGGCGAAATCTTTATTTTAGAAAAGGCGAAATCTTTAAGTGGAAAATAGTGTGATAAAAATATAATTTTTATCTATATAACAGCGAAGTAAAAATATGATTTTTATATATTGAATAGGGAAGTAAAAATATGATTTTTATATATTGAATAGCGAAGTAAAAATATGATTTTTATATATTGAATAGCGAAGTAAAAATATGATTTTTATATATTGAATAGCGAAGTAAAAATATGATTTTTATATATTGAATAGCGAAGTAAAAATATGATTTTTATATATTGAATAGCGAAGTAAAAATTCAATTTTTACATATGTAGAGAATATGGACAACGAAAGTGACAAGAGACGAGAACGATGAAGATTTCTATCAAAGAAGAGTCAAGATGATTGGATAGCTTGTGGTGAGAATTTCTCACATTTCAATTTCTTTTTCTAGTTATATATATATACTAGGATGCAGACGGTGCTTAGTAGCACCCGACACAATCGTCCACAGACCATGGACTTGTTTGTTTGATTGCATAAATTAGTTAGATGATTTGATTTGAATTTGGTTGTTTGGTGGATTTGATTGATGTGTGAATGGCGTGGGCCTTCACTAGACCGGGGATAAGGCTAGGCCTCATCCCGTTTCTAGTATCGTGCCGTTATGCCGCCGAAATTTTCTAAAATAAGTTAGAAAAATAACAATATCATTCTATAGAATAAATGAATTGAATAGAAATTCATATGTCGAAATAAATGTTTTGTCGTTAAAAATATAATTTTTAACGTGAATGTAAATAAATAAATATTCATTTACAGACCGGACGGTTTGTTTATGTACACCTATTTGAAGGACATTGATTGGGTCGATAAATTTTACACATCGCCCAACTGCACAAATAAAAATCTGTGTTTGATTGTTTGAAACCCCACACGGGTGTTGGGATGAAATTTGAAGTTCACTCATCCTGATTGATTAAATATGTCGATCGATTGATTGACAGGCTGTTATAAGCGTTAGACATTTATATTTGATGCTTATACAGTGTAGTGCACTTTGGTTGATGGTTGATTATTTTTCAATGCTATTATATGTGTGTAATGTATGAAAATCCATATAATTAACATTATATGGTGATTGATTGGGCCTCATTCCAATTTGAAAAATAAAGAATATTATAAAATAAAAGTTCATGTGTTGACAGTACTCATCCATTGAGATTGGTCATGTGTTGAACGAAATATTTTAGTAATAAAATTTACATCTTTATCAATATAAAATAAAAGTTCATGTGTTGACAGTACTCATCCATTGAGATTGGTCATGTGTTGAACGAAATATTTTAGTAATAAAATTTACATCTTTATCAATATAAAATAAAGGTTCATGCGTTGACAGTACTCATCCATTGAGATTGGTCATGTGTTGAACGAAATATTTTGATAATAACAACTATTTTGAAAAAGAAATATTTGAAATAAGATATTTGAAAATAGAAATTTATGAAGCCATGTTGATTAGATTGACGCCATTTTGACGTGAACGATATTTATATCGATTTTATTCATTTCGAAATGAATTGAATATAAAACGATTTCGAAATGAATTGAATATAAAACGATTTCGAAATGAATTGAATATATAACGATTTCGAAATGAATTGAATATATAACGATTTTGAAATGAATTGAATATATAACGATTTCGAAATGAATTTAATATATAACAATTTCGAAATGAATTGAATATATAACGATTTCGAAATGAATTGAATATATAACGATTTAGAAATGAATTGAATATATAACGATTTCGAAATGAATTGAGTATATAACGATTTCGAAATGAATTGAATTAAAAACGATTTCGAAATGAATTGAATATAAAATGATTTCGAAATGAATTGAATGTAAAACGATTTCGAAATGAATTGAATATATAACGATTTCGAAATGAATTGAATATATAACGATTTCGAAATGAATTGAATATATAACGATTTCGAAATGAATTGAATATATAACGATTTCGAAATGAATTGAATATATAACGATTTCGAAATGAATTGAATTAAAAACGATTTCGAAATGAATTGAATTAAAAACGATTTCGAAATAAATTGAATCGAAAACGATTTCGAAATGAATTGAATTAAAAACGATTTCGAAATGAATTGAATTAAAAACGATTTCGAAATGAATTGAATTGAAAACGATTTCGAAATGAATTGAATTGAAAACGATTTCGAAATGAATTGAATTGAAAACGAATTCAAATTGAATTGAAGGCGAATTGAAATGAATTCAAATTGAATTGAAATTTGAATTGAATAGAAATGAATTTTAAAACGAATTTATAAAGAAGAATTCAATTTTGATTTGAATTGAAATGGAAGTTGAAATTGCTTTTGAAACGAATTTAAAACTATTTATATAATTCTTTTTAAATAGAAATCGACGAAATATATATTATATATATTATATATATAATATAATGGCCTGAATAGAACGCGCCGTGCCGCGGTAGTTCGTGAATTTCGACCATTTATTTCAAACGGACATTACGGGAGATCCGACCGTCGGATTCTCCTAAAACCGGAACCGTTGGGTTCGTATCAAAAAGAGCTTTCTAACGAATATTAGAAATTGAAAATCTAACGGTTGGATTTGGAATTATGTCCAAATCAAATTTCAAAAAGGTCGCTGTAAGTGCAGTTCGATAGCCGTTGATGGAAATCGACTGTACGGGCCTTGATAAAATTATTAAAAATAGTAATAATTTGTGTAAAATCATAAGAAATGATTTAGAAAGAATTGGGATGAAAAACTCCATATTTGAAAAGATAAAAATAGATTTTTATCGAAATGAACTAGTTTTGAACTAGAAATATAATTCTATTTATTTTTAAATAAATAAATTGAATTTGAAAAGGGTTCTAAAAATAACCAGAATTTCCAATGATTGCATTGGAGTGGATTTGAATCGAAATTGTCTTCGGAATATTTCGATGTTGGAATTCGTGATTATACGGATGTTGTTATGGAAATTTGAAAGATATATATTTATATCGTTATTTCCAATACGACATTTGTTAATCGTAGAATTTGATATTGAATATAAGCCGATATATTTTCTATTCAGAGCCTTATATTGAATATCAAATGTGATTTGGGTTTGTCGTGAATGGTGTCTTCACTAACACTGTTCTTGAATCCCGTGAGAAAAGATTAAATCTTTTTATTTAGATTTAATAAAGTGTACCAATTAAATGATATTTAAATGGAATTGAATTGGTATTGATTTTTGGGTTTATCGTGAACAGTGTTTAAAATAACACTTGTTCTTTAACCCGATAATTAATGGAATGTGATTTTGGGTTTATCGTGAACCGTGTTTTAAATGACACTGATTCTTTAACCCAGTCGAAGATTAAAACTAAGTGGAGTTTTAATGAATATTTAATTAGATTGAAATGATCGAAAATGGAGTATCACCAGTTTTGCTCCAGGCGATAGTTAAATCTTTAATTAGATTTGAACGTGAAATGGTAATTGAATTTACCGATAACACTGTGGTGTTAGATATGAAGTATTACCAGTTTTACTTCATGGGATGAATAGGTTGGGATTGGGGAATTAAAATAAATGATTACTTCGGTAAGGTTCGCTAATCCCGACTAGTTTGAATTGAGATTCAAAAATAGAATAAAGAATAAATTCAAGGAATTTATCTTGGATAAAATTAATGGGAACCTTTCCCTATGAAAGTGAAATTTAGAAACTAACTGTCGGTTAGCCAAGCAGAATGGTTTTCTGGATATTGATCTGATGTTGGTTTCGGCCTTCGGGGTTAATATTTGGGGAATTATTCTCTTGATTAATTTACGGTTAGTGACTGATGAATTGGAATGGGGCGTATGTTGTGTTTGTGTAACACTTATTTAAAATATACGCGAGTTATTCGGAAAGACCGGGTTCATCCCATTCAGAATAACTGATACGACGATAAGTCGAAGATGAAGACGATGGTCGAAGACCGGAAGTCTTCACGTCGTTTGGGTGATTACTGATGATCTTGATTGGGCTGTACACCCAAGAAGATGGAAACAGTTGGTGATCGTCCAGACGTACTAGGAGATCGATGGATATGCGGGGTACTAGGTGCCTCCGGTTTCGTTCAGACCCAGAACGGACTTGTAAATGGACTGTGTGTCTAACATTGGATTTTAGTCCGTGTGATTGATCTCTATTAAACATATATCTGTTTGGCGGCGGAGAATTTATTCTCTTGCTTAACGCCCTTCTCTGAGACGTACGAGCTCAAGGGTTATATATTGATGGATATCAATCGCATGGAGTGAATTGCCTGTGTGGCATGCCTAAGTGGCAAATGATCAAGGCGTCTGTTGAAAAGAAAAGTCTTGTGGTTGATGATCGAAGCACGGCCTTTGTGGCATAGCTTTGTGTAACGTTTACTTCGCGAGTTTCACACCCGGTATGAACCAAAAACGGGAGACGGACCTCAGGGAGGGCCAACGTTTCCTCCTAGCTAAAAGGGGCGTCAGTGGTTTTACACGCCCCGACGAGTTTGACTTATGTGGTTGTTGCTATTGCAAGGCGCCTCGGATTGATCGGTCGTTCTCGAACTGATGGAGTCATTTAGTTGGCTCGCTTACGCCCCAAAGGGCGGCGGAACGTAGTGCTCAGGTATAATAATCCACATCGGTGGACCGGCCCTGACGATCCAAGGGTCGATGCGTTCTGATCCTGAGACTCGGGCTAGGCAGTCTCGAATCAGTGAGGATCTTGCCCCTAGCCTCGGTTCATACCATAAATGATAACCCAACTTCCAATACGACGTCTTGCGGTTTTGATTGTAAACTTATATATGGCGACATAGTGTTATGGGGCATTCATGCCGCCTATGATTGATACTTATGATTTGAAGTTGTTTTATACACTACGCACTTATAATAGTATCAAACGATTTGTTTTAACCGTATCAAGCATTCTTTGGCTGTTATAAGGGAAAACCCTATCCTCGGCTGCGTTGCATTGTGTGATGGGACTTGGGTCTTATAACAGCTTCATTTTTCTTTATTTAGCATTGCGCTGTTTGTTTTATGCACTGGTATTCTTGGGAGGAAACCCGTTCCGTGTAATACGGCGTGATCCCTTGATTTACCGAACATTAAAAATAAAGATTAATAACTGTTTTAGTTCTCACACCAGTCACATGACTGACCTGGAGTTTATTGTTTTAACCTAAACTCTGGGTGCCCCTATTTTGACACGGGCAGCTAGTAGTTTTGGTTTTGCAGATTTATATTCACAGGATCTTGGTTTACAGCTGGAACGATATCCGGAAAGCTTTGTATCCGTATATCTCTTTCTAGTTGTGTATTGTATTATTTTCCGCTGCTATGTATTTAAATGTAATTTAAATCTCTGTTATTTCTGTGTAATATTTATTCATACTCTGTATATTCTTGTAATCTGATGCATTGCTGTAATATACAATGAAATGTTCTTCCGTATATGTTCTGTTTGTGTTCTGATTTGTCCTGATCTCAAACAGTCAGGGGTTTCGAACGGTCTAGATCGGTTTAACGACTGATTTAGATCGAGCGAAATTCCAGGCCGTCACAGTTGGTATCAGAGCTTTGGTTTACAGAGCTCGAGAACAAGGCACATTAGAACCATACGAAAGAATTCATCAGAAATTGCATTAGTAATATCCAACGAGAATGACTCGTTAGAGATAGGATCAGTAGTATCCTAGAACGAGTGTGAGGAGTATATTTTTGAAAATGAAAACAATTTTTGTTTTGAAAATTTAAATCAATTATTCGTATTTGATTATTTATTTATATTGATGTGGACAATCCAGTATATATAGATTTTGCGTATACGTCTGATCCACGTGTATTTGAAATTTTAATATACTGGATAGATATAGAATTACGCTCTAGACACCCGGAGATGGTTCTGATGATTGATCGATCATCATCAGAACTTATGTTCGTGTTTCGAAGGTGGGATTCCTATATATTTCCATTAGACTGGTGTGAGAACCAAAATTAGATAGGGCCTATTGTTGTGATTTGGCATCAAAAATCTGATTTTTTTTTTTAGACTATGTATCAAAGTTATGAATTTGAAAAGCTAATCAACTAATTGATTGATGTTTGTGTTGTTTGTTTATTTGTTTGCTAATTTTTATCCATTTAGCCTAATTGTGTCAAATAATGAATTGTATTGAAATTTGGTCGCATTTGCTTGTATATACTTGTACTTACCTTGAACAGGTCATAGCAAGGAGGCTAGAGCAGAGAATAAAAATTTTTTGCCCGACAAATTGGTACATGTTTACTACATAAATTACTGTTTTGTTTGGGTGATGATGATTTTATGAGCCTATTGGCTAGCCGCTTGGCCTTTTCTTTTTCTTTTGGAGATCTGAAGGACCGGGGAAGCTATTTGAAATTCCCCGATGCTCCCGTTGCAGGGGAGGTTATGGCGAAATTTTTCGAAAATTTAGGGTGTTAGCCAAATTTTTGAAATTTTTGAAAAGTTCTTAGAAACTGAAAAGTTGAAGAACTTAAGCCGTAATCAACACGATGGAAGTAGAGTTGATTGATCAAACCACTTTCGACTTTGTTCCTTTTCGGGGACGAAAAGTTTTAAGTGGGGGAGATTGTAACAACCCGAAAATCTGGGCCAGTTTAAAAATTTTATTTCGGCAATTTTAGCGAATTTTGAATATCTAAAATGAATCATTTTAAATAATATCTAAGAGAAATTTATTTTCAATAGCATTAGAACGTATATATTATATACGTCGTCGTTAGAATATAAATAATTATATATAATTATAAATAGAATTGAAAATGGCGCGGTAGTTCGATAATTCGATTTCAAACTTCAATTGAATGTACCGGTGCAAAACAATCCGGATTTTAGTGAAACCAAAAACAGTAGGATCTAATTGATGATATCTTTCCAACGAATCTGAATAATCGGGATTTCATAGCGGGAATCAAAAGATATGTCCAGTTGAAAATTCTGAATAGTCGCTATGGAATTCAAGCCCTTAAAAATGGGAATTTTGCAAACGATCTCGGATTTCGACGAAACCACTTTTGTTGGATCCGCATTGTCAAATTATTGCTAGATTCCAAATTTCATAATTTTTCGAATCAATGCGTGAGCGTGGCGAAGGAAAACGCGTTTGACCGGTTTTAGTTGATTTTAATCGACTGGAAATTGGCTATTTTTCCAACGGTCTCAGAATTCGACGAAACTAGTTTTGTTAGGACCGTTTCGTCAATACGAAGCTAGAAAATATTTTTCTGGAATTTTTAAAGTTCGTATGCGACCCCGGTAATTTGAAACGTACGTTTAAAATTCAATATAGTGATTTAAATGTAAATTCAGCGGAAGCTGTTCGAAACGATCAAATCAGCTAGCGATACATATCCCATTGTGTTCGGAATGGGGGTGAAACGCTATGGACGACTGGCGGTGGGCCTCGTTTCGAGGTCGTATGTAGAAGTCAACTTTTTGCTAAATAAATTAATTAAATAAATTAAAAAAAATTATATCTCCCTTCTTATATAACTCTGCCCCCCCCCCCCCCCCGTTTAAAACAGAAAACGATTTATATAAAAAAAAGGAGAAATCGAACGAGGAAGGACGGAGGCGCGACATCAACCACCGCCGCCGGCGTCCAAGGCACGCCACCCCCACCTCCCTTCCCCTCCCCTCTCTCGACGCCCTCCTCCAGCTAAACCGATGTCGCCAGAAACCCGAACCCCCCCTTTTCTCCTACCGCCAATCGATGAGAACCCCCCCCCCCCCAGGGCGCCGCGCGATGCAATCAGCTTCCCCCCCCCCAGTCGGAGCATCCCCTTTTTCTTCTGTAAGTTTTGCTTTTATTTTATTTTATTTTATTTCGTTGTAAAAGGTGATTGCTTTATGTTATGAAAACTGATTTTTGAAAGAACAAAAAGGTTTGATTTTCCTTAATATAAAGATTAGATTTTTATTAATTGATTAGCGATAATAAAAATATGATTTTTATATTTTTAAAGTATTAAAAATATAGTCTTTACTATATAGAAGGATTAAAAATATAATTTTTACGTGATAGAAATATTAAAAATATCATCTTTATATGTGTAGAAAAATAAAAATGAGATTTTTATAAAGATGAAATCTTTAAATTTGAAAAGGCGAAGTCTATGTGTTTATAAAGGCGAAATCTTTATTTTAGAAAAGGCGAAATCTTTAAGTGGAAAATAGTGTGATAAAAATATAATTTTTATCTATATAACAGCGAAGTAAAAATATGATTTTTATATATTGAATAGCGAAGTAAAAATATGATTTTTATATATTGAATAGCGAAGTAAAAATATGATTTTTATATATTGAATAGCGAAGTAAAAATATGATTTTTATATATTGAATAGCGAAGTAAAAATATGATTTTTATATATTGAAAAGCAAAGTAAAAATATGATTTTTATATATTGAATAGCGAAGTAAAAATTCAATTTTTACAGATGTAGAGAATACGGACAACGAAAGTGACAAGAGATGAGAACGATGAAGATTTCTATCAAAGAAGAGTCAAGATGATGGGATAGCTTGTGGTGAGAATTTCTCACCTTTCAATTTCTTCTTCTAGTTATATATATATACTAGGATGCAGACGGTGCTTAGTAGCACCCGACACAATCGTCCACAGACCATGGACTTGTTTGTTTGATTGCATAAATTAGTTATATGATTTGATTTGAATTTGGTTGTTTGGTGGATTTGATTGATGTGTGAATGGCGTGGGCCTTCACTAGACCGGGGATAAGGCTAGGCCTCGTCCTGTTTCTAGTATCATGCCGTTATGCCGCCGAAATTTTCTAAAATAAGTTAGAAAAATAACAATATCATTTTATAGAATAAATGAATTGAATAGAAATTTATATGTCGAAATAAATGTTTTGTCGTTAAAAATATAATTTTTAACGTGAATGTAAATAAATAAATATTCATTTACAGACCGGACTGTTTGTTTATGTACACCTATTTGAAGGACATTGATTGGGTCGATAAATTTTACACATCGCCCAACTGCACAAATAAAAATCTGTGTTTGATTGTTTGAAACCCCACACGGGTGTTGGGATGAAATTTGAAGTTCACTCATCCTGATTGATTAAATATGTCGATCGATTGATTGACAGGCTGTTATAAGCGTTAGACATTTATATTTGATGCTTATACAGTGTAGTGCACTTTGGTTGATGGTTGATTATTTTTCAATGCTATTATATGTGTGTAATGTATGAAAATCCATATAATTAACATTATATGGTGATTGATTGGGCCTCATTCCAATTTGAAAAATAAAGAATATTATAAAATAAAAGTTCATGTGTTGACAGTACTCATCCATTAAGATTGGTCATGTGTTGAACGAAATATTTTAGTAATAAAATTTACATCTTTATCAATATGAAATAAAAGTTCATGTGTTGACAGTACTCATCCATTGAGATTGGTCATGTGTTGAACGAAATATTTTAGTAATAAAATTTACATCTTTATCAATATAAAATAAAGGTTCATGTGTTGACAGTACTCATCCATTGAGATTGGTCATGTGTTGAACGAAATATTTTGATAATAACAACTATTTTGAAAAAGAAATATTTGAAATAAGATATTTGAAAATAGAAATTTATGAAGCCGTGTTGATTAGATTGACGCCATTTTGACGTGAACGATATTTATATCGATTTTATTCATTTCGAAATGAATTGAATATAAAACGATTTCGAAATGAATTGAATATAAAACGATTTCGAAATGAATTGAATATATAACGATTTCGAAATGAATTGAATATATAACGATTTCGAAATGAATTGAATATATAACGATTTCGAAATGAATTGAATATATAACGATTTCGAAATGAATTGAATATATAACGATTTCGAAATGAATTGAATATATAACGATTTAGAAATGAATTGAATATATAACGATTTCAAAATGAATTGAATATATAACGATTTCGAAATGAATTGAATTAAAAACGATTTCGAAATGAATTGAATATAAAACGATTTCGAAATGAATTGAGTATAAAACGATTTCGAAATGAATTGAGTATATAACGATTTCGAAATGAATTGAATATATAACGATTTCGAAATGAATTGAATATACAACGATTTCGAAATGAATTGAATATATAACGATTTCGAAATGAATTGAATATATAACGATTTCGAAATGAATTGAATTAAAAACGATTTCGAAATGAATTGAATTAAAAACGATTTCGAAATGAATTGAATCGAAAACGATTTCGAAATGAATTGAATTAAAAACGATTTCGAAATGAATTGAATTAAAAACGATTTCGAAATGAATTGAATTGAAAACAATTTCGAAATGAATTGAATTGAAAACGATTTCAAAATGAATTGAATTGAAAACGAATTCAAATTGAATTGAAGGCGAATTGAAATGAATTCAAATTGAATTGAAATTTGAATTGAATAGAAATGAATTTTAAAACGAATTTATAAAGAAGAATTCAATTTTGATTTGAATTGAAATGGAAGTTGAAATTGCTTTTGAAACGAATTTAAAACTATTTATATAATTCGTTTTAAATAGAAATCGACGAAATATATATTATATATATATAATATAATGGCCTGAATAGAACGCGCCGCGCCGCGGTAGTTCGTGAATTTCGACCATTTATTTCAAACGGACATTACGGGAGATCCGACCGTCGGATTCTCCTAAAACCGGAACCGTTGGGTTCGTATCGAAAAGATCTTTCTAACGAATATGAGAAATTCAAAATTTAACGGTTGGATTTGGAATTATGTCCAAATCAAATTTCAAAAAGGTCGCTGTAAGTGCAGTTCGATAGCCGTTGATGGAAATCGACTGTACGGGCCTTGATAAAATTATTAAAAATAGTAATAATTTGTGTAAAATCATAAGAAATGATTTAGAAAGAATTGGGATGAAGAACTCCATATTTGAAAAGATAAAAATAGATTTTTATCGAAATGAACTAGTTTTGAACTAGAAATATAATTCTATTTATTTTTAAATAAATAAATTGAATTTGAAAAGGGTTCTAAAAATAACCAGAATTTCCAATGATTGCATTGGAGTGGATTTGAATCGAAATTGTCTTCGGAATATTTCGATGTTGGAATTCGTGATTATACGGATGTTGTTATGAAAATTTGAAAGATATATATTTATATCGTTATTTCCAATACGACATTTGTTAATCGTAGAATTTGATATTGAATATAAGCCGATATATTTTCCATTCAGAGCCTTATATTGAATATCAAATGTGATTTGGGTTTGTCGTGAATGGTGTCTTCACTAACACTGTTCTTGAATCCAGTGAGAAAAGATTAAATCTTTTTATTTAGATTTAATGAAGTGTACCAATTAAATGATATTTAAATGGAATTGAATTGGTATTGATTTTTGGGTTTATCGTGAACAGTGTTTAAAATAACACTTGTTCTTTAACCCGATAATTAATGGAATGTGATTTTGGGTTTATCGTGAACCGTGTTTTAAATGACACTGATTCTTTAACCCAGTCGAAGATTAAAACTAAGTGGAGTTTTAATGAATCTTTAATTAGATTGAAATGATCGAAAATGGAGTATCACCAGTTTTGCTCCAGGCGACAGTTAAACCTTTAATTATATTTGAACGTGAAATGGTAATTGAATTTACCGATAACACTGTGGTGTTAGATATGAAGTATTACCAGTTTTACTTCATGGGATGAATAGGTTGGGATTAGGGAATTAAAATAAATGATTACTTCGGTAAGGTTCGCTAATCCCGACTAGTTTGAATTGAGATTCAAAAATAGAATAAAGAATAAATTCAAGGAATTTATCTTGGATAAAATTAATGGGAACCTTTCCCTATGAATGTGAAATTTAGAAACTAACTGTCGGTTAGCCAAGCAAAATGGTTTTCTGGATATTGATCTGATGTTGGTTTCGGCCTTCGGGGTTAATATTTAGGGAATTATTCTCTTGATTAATTTACGGTTAGTGACTGATGAATTGGAATGGGGCGTATGTTGTGTTTGTGTAACACTTATTTAAAATATACGCGAGTTATTCGGAAAGACCGGGTTCATCCCATTCAGAATAACTGTTACGACGATAAGTCGAAGATGAAGACGATGGTCAAAGACCGGAAGTCTTCACGTCGTTTGGGTGATTACTGATGATCTTGATTGGGCTGTACACCCAAGAAGATGGAAACAGTTGGTGATCGTCCAGACGTACTTGGAGATCGATGGATATGCGGGGTACTAGGTGCCTCCGGTTTCGTTCAGACCCATAACGGACTTGTAAATGGACTGTGTGTCTAACATTGGATTTTAGTCCGTGTGATTGATCTCTATTAAATATATATCTGTTTGGCGACGGAGAATTTATTCTCTTGCTTAACGCCCTTCTCTGAGACGTACGAGCTCAGGGGTTATATATTGATGGATATCAATCGCATGGAGTGAATTGCCTGTGTGGCATGCCTAAGTGGCAAATGATCAAGGCTTCTGTTGAAAAGAAAAGTCTTGTGGTTGATGATCGAAGCACGGCCTTTGTGGTATAGCTTTGTGTAACGTTTACTTCGCGAGTTTCACACCCGGTATGAACCAAAAACGGGAGACGGACCTCAGGGAGGGCCTACGTTTCCTCCTAGCTAAAAGTGGCGTCAGTGGTTTTACACGCCCTGACGAGTTTGACTTATGTGGTTGTTGCTGTTGCGAGGCGCCTCGGATTGATCGGTCGTTCTCGAACCGATGGAGTCATTTAGTTGGCTCGCTTACGCCCCAAAGGGCAGCGGAACGTAGTGCTCAGGTATAATAATCCACATCGGTGGACCGGCCCTGACGATCCAAGGGTCGATGCGTTCTAATCCTGAGACTCGGGCTAGGCAGTCTCGAATCAGTGAGGATCTTGCCCCTAGCCTCGGTTCATACCATAAATGATAACCCAACTTCCAATACGACGTCTTGCGGTTTTGATTGTAAACTTATATATGGCGACATAGTGTTATGGGGCATTCATGCCGCCTATGATTGATACTTATGATTTGAAGTTGTTTTATACACTACGCACTTATAATAGTATCAAACGATTTGTTTTAACCGTATCAAGCATTCTTTGGCTGTTATAAGGGAAAACCCTATCCTCGGCTGCGTTGCATTGTGTGATGGGACTTGGGTCTTATAACAGCTTCATTTTTCTTTATTTTTCATTGCGCTGTTTGTTTTATGCACTGGTATTCTTGGGAGGAAACCCGTTCCGTGTAATACGACGTGGTCCCTTGATTTACCGAACATTAAAAATAAAGATTAATAACTGTTTTAGTTCTCACACCAGTCACATGACTGACCTGGAGTTTATTGTTTTAACCTAAACTCTGGGTGCCCCTATTTTGACACGGGTAGCTAGTAGTTTTGGTTTTGCAGATTTATATTCACAGGATCTTGGTTTACAGCTGGAACGATATCCGGAAAGCTTTGTATCCGTATATCTCTTTCTAGTTGTGTATTGTATTATTTTCCGCTGCTATGTATTTAAATGTAATTTAAATCTCTGTTATTTCTGTGTAATATTTATTCATACTCTGTATATTCTTGTAATCTGATGCATTGCTGTAATATACAATGAAATGTTCTTCCGTATATGTTCTGTTTGTGTTCTGATTTGTCCTGATCTCAAACAGTCAGGGGTTTCGAATGGTCTAGATCGATTTAACGACTGATTTAGATCGAGCGAAATTCCAGGCCGTCACAAATATTTTCCCAAAATATATGCCTTTCTTAAAATATATTCTTTTTCTAAAATATTCTTTTCTAAGATATTTTCTAAAATATTCTTTATAGGAATGTGACTCAATCAACAACCATATATTGCATATAATCAATAACAATGATAAATAATTAACAAACATCCAAATAACAAACAGAGTGAATTCTACACTAAATATTGGGACTAGTGTAGGTCAAATATCTTCCCAACACCCGTGTGGGGTTTCATCCAACAATCAAATAATAAATTATTTGTGCACTTGGGCGATGTGTGAAAATTATCGTCCCAATCACATAAACAAGTCGGATGACTTGTAAATGGAAGTGTAATATTCAATTTGAATATACTAATCATTATGCTAAGCATTTTAACCTTAACAGACATATACCTCAATTCTTTTTTTTTATTGTGGGCAAATGACAATAAAATCTAATCTTCTATTTCCATTCTTTTTATTTCAACTAATTGACAATAAAAATATTAACTTTTATATCTTGTGTAATCCTTTTCAGTGACCAACAATGTATATTTTGGTGTAACTCTTTTTAATAACCAAAAGGGTATATTTTGGTGTTACTCTTTTAATTGACCAAAATAGGACAATTTAGTCTAATCTTTTCAATGTAAACAAAATGTTGATTTTGTCTAATCCTTTCCAAGGTATAACAATGTTCACTCTTATCTAATTCTTTTCACTAATCAAGTTTTGACGAAAATGCTATTCTTTTTCATAAATCAAGTTTTGACAAAATGTCATTCTTTTTAATGTATAAAATGTACATTTTCTACTTGTTCCTTTTTTAATGTATAAAAATATACATTTTCATTTGATTCTTGTTTAATGTATAAGAATATACATTTTCATTTGATAATCAAGTTTTGACCAAAAATGAATATTTTGGTGAAATTCTTTTAAGTGACAAAAAATGAATATTTTGGTGAAATTCTTTTAAGTGACCAAAAATGAATATTTTGGTGAAATTCTTTCTAAAGGACAAAATGAATATTCTTAATATCACATAGAAGTGAAATCTTTTATTTCTTTTATTACATGAACATGTAACCTTTTCTTTTCATTCTTTGATAACATTAAAAATGTAATCTTTTTATTTCATTCTTTGATTAAACACAAAAATATTTTTTTTTTATTCTTTTCTTTGAATACATATAAAAATGTACTTTCTTATTCCTTTCTTTGAATGTAAGATTTTAATGTTAACATATTTTGCTTTGTCAAAATATGAACATTTCTCTAATATTCTATTTTACATTAAAAGGTAGATTTTTAATGTCAACATATTCTGCTTGTAAAAATATGATCATTTTTCTAATTCATTTTCAGTATACAAAAATGTCCATTTTGTCTGATTCACTTTTAATATACAAAAATGTCCATTTTGTCTGATTCACTTTTAATATACACAAGTGTCCATTTATCATATTTAACATTTTTTAAAACAAAAATGTCCTTTTTATTTTCAACAAAAAGAAATGTCATTTTTTGTTCTCTATAATCCCATTAACAAAAATGTTAATTTTATCCTTTATAATCTAATTAACAAAAATATAAATTTGGTCTTTTATAATCTAATTAACAAAAATGTTAATTTTGTCTTTTATAATCTAATTAACAAAAATGTTAATTTTGTCTTTTATAATCTAATTAACAAAAATGTTAATTTTGTCTTTTACAAAATGACGATGAAATTATGTCACTAAATGATAATGAAAAATATCTCTTTTTATTTCAACTGAATAATAATGAAAAATGTCCTCATCTTATCTTAACACACGACAATGAATTAATGTCTCCTTCTTTTCAATGAACAAAAATATGATAATCTTGTCTATTTTTTTTAATCAAAACAATGCAAATAAAAAGGGTCTTTTTATCTTATCCTTTCATTTAACAAATAAAATGTAAATAAATGTGTATTTCCAATCTTATCCTTTTTTTCAACAACTACAATGTAAATAAAAGTGTTTTTCTAATCTTGTTCTTTTACTCAACAACTACAATGTAAATAAAAGTGTTTTTCTAATCATGTCTTTTTTACTCAACAACTACAATGTAAATAAAAGTGTTTTCATAATCATGTCTTTTACTCAACAACTACAATGTAAATAAAAGTGTTTTTATAATCATGTTTTTTTTAAATTTTTATTTTATCATAAAAATGTCAACTAAAATGTAACTCCTACCATGTGCTTTTTATTAACCTATAAAATATTAATAGAAATGTAATTCCAATCATGTTCTTTTTATTAACATATAAAAGGTTAATAGAAATGTAATTTCTATCATGTGCTTTTGATTACAATGTAAAATGTAAAATAAAGCAATTCACACAATTTGCACTTTTATTTACAATGGAAAATGTAAATAAAAGTGATTCACACAATTTGCACTTTTATTTACAATGGAAAATGTAAATAAAAGCGACTCACATAATTGTCTTTTTATTTATAGTGAAAATGTAAAATAAAATCTATTCACATATTTGTACTTTTTATTTACAAATGAAAATGTAAATAAAGAGTTCTACACAATTTGTTCTTTTTATTCTACCATGAAAATATATATAAAAAAACAAAAGGGTTCTACGCTACTTGTTCTTTTTATTTACAATGAAAATTTTAAACAAAAGGGTTTTACACTATTTGTTAATTAAAATGTTAATCTTACCATACCTTTTTAATTAACAAATAAAATGTTAATTAAAAAGTAAAACTTTTCATGTCATTTTAAATTAACACATAAAATGTAAACTTTCCATGTCATTATAAATTAACACATAAAATGTTAATTAAAATGTAAACGTTTCATGTCATTATAAATTAACATATAAAATGTTAATTAAAATGTAAACATTTCATGTCATTTTATTCACTAATCATTCTTTTGATAAAAAAGGTCATTTTATTCACTAATCATTCTTTTGATATTCGTGTGTCAAAATAGAAGAAGAACTCTATTATGAACTAAATCAATACAGATCTAACCAAACACATGCATCACAGTCATCATCATCAACAAGCAACAATTACAATAACATATGTCACAGATCTGAATTTAAATAATCAAACATAAATGGAATTTTAAATGAGGAGAGATAATTAAATTTTAATTATTTTTTTTAAAAATAGAAGCCTCACATGGGTTTGTCTGAACAGTTCAGATCTAAAATTTGGTCCAGATTTGATGTGCTAATAATTGGTACTAGTCAGTACCATCATCTAGATCTCGTTTTTCTGATTCCAACGCATCTCGAATTTTCGAATTCTGATTTCATATGACATAGATACGACATTTCAAACATTGGAATAATTTAAACTATAGTTAATTTAATTAATTAGTTGTGAATCCTTTAATTACCATCTTCCTCTTAGTTAACTGTGTCTGGAAACACATCGAACCCATTCTTCGCCTGAAAAACTCCACCGTCGCACACCTCTACACCACACCGGAGTCCGATCCGCCGCCATCACGAGCTGCGACGTAGCTCTTCCACCCCACGGCACAGTCGTCGTTGAAATCGCACCCCCACAGACATTAGTTTTTGCGTTCGAACAGTGCGCCTTTGAGGGGCTGCCTCAGCCACCAGGGATCACCATCGGCTATCACGGCCATATGGATTTGTCGAGCTTGAAGAGCTCTTCGATTTGGTTTTGGAAAATCTGAAATTCATTTTGTATGATCGAAGAACGAGGGGGAGAAAGAATTGAACGCCATAGCCGTTCATCCAGGGTAGTGGCGGCTGCGTATTTTAGTGCTAGGGTTTTGTATTTGGGCATATTTCAGACCGTATTTATATGGTATTTCTATTTAATTTAATTCATTTGTTTCAATAATTCATGTTTATCAATATGAACCCCAAATCAAACCAAACGAGTGTTGCCCCTAGCTAATAACCCATGTCCCAGATATAATGGAATATGTTTCGTAATCCAGTTCGGCTGTTACGATATGTTTTTCTTTAAATTAAGTTATAAATCATTTAATTATTAAATTCAAACGTACATTTAAATTTACCGGGGCCACATACTAACTCTAAAAATTACAGAAAAATTATATTTAGCTTTTTTTTGACGATACGGTTCTAACAAGACTAATTTCGTCGAATTCTGAGACTATTTGAAAAATGGCCTTTTTCAAGCCAACTAAATTTGACCAAAACTGACAAAACACATTTTCTTTCGCCATGCTCACATACTAATTCGAAAAATTCTGGAAAATTAAACTTAACAATAATTTGACATTCTGGTTCCAACAAAAGTGGTTTCATCGAAAACAAAGGTCGTTTGTAAAATGACTATTTTTAAGGCCAATATATTTAATTAAAAAATATATAAATTCTACAGCGACTTTTCTGAATTTTAAACTGGGCATATCTTTCTGTTTTCAAAGTGAAATTTCAGTTTCTTACATTCATTAGAAAGATATGATTAAACAGATTTAAATATTTCTTGTTTCGCTCAATTCTGATTTAAAATGAATCCTGTATAGTCAGTCAAAGTTCAAAATCAAATTTTCAAACTACAGCGCTGTTTTAAACTCTTTTTATAATTAAATTAAGTTTATTCGTTTTAACTTCGATTTAAATAAATTTTTAGTCGTTATTATTTAAAATAAATTATTCTTAACATTTAAAATACATTAAAATTCCTAAAATAAAAAATTTAAATTGGCCCTAAAATTCCAGGTTGTTACATTCTCCATTCAAAAATACAACCCCATTGATACCGAACTCCCCATGCTACTCTTCCCAGCACCTCCGTACCGCCCTGAAACGTCGCCCCTCCGCCCATCATTGTTGAACCCCTGCAGGCGCCATTAAACTACACCCCACTTTGTTTCTTTATCATTTTAAATGCCTGAACTGCATATCCATTTCATAATGCATCTTCACCAATATCTAACCCAACTCGACCCTCCCTACCTCTTACGCGATCGCCACTGCACGCCATACTCCACATCACGTCGAAGTCTCCACCACTCTGATAACACGCGGACCACGTTCCCGAACTCTGACCTGACGCCATCTCTTCACTTCGACACCACTGCCTTCACCTCATTTTACTCAAACTGTGACTTGAACTGAACGAAATCTATGCGACCGTCTGTATCATGCCGCTGCCGCTGCCCTTCCAGTCATGACAACTCATGTGTTGAAAATGGAGACTTTGCATTATAACAGAAAGCGGTTTCATTTTGCTTTAAAGTTCTCAAATCTCGCATATTTATTTAACATGGAAGTAAGGAATAGTTTTTTTTTTTTGACTGGGCAGAAGAATGATCCGGGAATTCTGTATTTATGTACGAGTGGATATGGAAGACAAGCGTAATGTCGCCTCCAGCAGTAAGATTCATGTGATGGGAAAAATCAAGGTAGATTTTAGTGACTTTTTACGTTAGAAAACACAAGATAGTAAAAACAATCTGGGTAGATAGGTACTAATTGGTTATGCGTTGATTCTCACTGGTTTAGGGTAACAAGCGCATCTCAAAAACAATCCTGCAAGAATATTAAATTTTGGTGTAGGAAAATAGAGTTAAGGTAAGGTTTGAGATGACTTAGCATTGGAGAATTGCGTACAAAGGGGTCTTCGTGTACATGTTATAGAGTAGACTAGGCTGGTTTTTGTATATTTTTGGATGGGCTAGACATTGCATTAAGTTTTCTTTTCCTACAGAAGGTAGGCACTAATTTTCTTTTCTTCTGAGGACGTAGGTGCCTGAACAAATTTTTTAGGCCACAGTACCTTTATTTCTTTTGACAATACTTAACTGTGAAGGTATATAAATTATGTTTTCACGCCTTAGAGCTTAAGTTGTTATATTATCTTGGTCATACGATTATTAATTGTACAACTTTTTATGTACCGTTATATAAACATAATGTTTCACACAAACTTCAAACATAGTGAAAATGGACCCATTACTACTTCGCAACGTTCCGGTTCCAATGAAATTAATTTCATTGAAAACGGACTCCGTTTGCACAACAACGTTATTTTAATTTATCGGTTCACCTTTAATTTGCACGGACCGGTAAAATAATTCTGATTGGCTCCAAACTGGAAATCGAGCAGTAATTAACTATACGAATTCCAATAAAATTTGTTTCGTTGAAAACAGAGTTCGTTCGAAAAAAAAGCTATTTCTAAGGCCTATATAATATCGATAAAATATATTTAAATTCAAAATTATTAAATTTAAATAATGATAACAATAATATATTATTATTGTAAATCTCCAACTGGAATGTCATAGAGCACAAAAATAACTCAATGTATATTTTAAACTCAATATTCAAGATTTTGGGTTAATGATATTCAAATTATATATATATATATATATATATATTCATTAATAAACGTTATTGTTTAATAAAAAATTCCATAGCGACTATTCAAAAATTTGAATTGGACATAACTAACAATCTATAAAATGAAATCTTGATTTTTTTTCTTCTATTAGAAAATGATAATCAAATAGATTCAAATGTTTCTGGTTTCACAGAATTCCAACTTATAATTGATTCTGTGTATTCAGTTGAAGTTCAAATCATAAATTACGTACTACCGCGACTTTTCAAGTTCGTTTTATAATTATTTATAAATTATACGTCCATATATCATTTAATAAACGAATTTTATATTATAAATCCATTTATAATTCCAAATCGATATTTAAAATAAAAATATATATTAAATATCTGACTTCTAAAAATACGGGACATTACAGTATAAATGAATAACAAATTAGTCTTTATGAACATAGAAAGTAAATAGTACTTTCTTGAATTCGACATAGCCGAATTTTAATGTATAACTCTCTTTCGAATAATCTCTATTCCACCAATGTTCCGAATTTCGGGATAAATTTACCATTTTAGGTCAACTAAATTTGCACTTTCATTCTAAATTCATCCTTGAATTTATCACTTCCAAACCTTTACCAATTTCCTTTATTACCATTCCAATCTACAAAACGTTTGCTTTTAAACCATTATCCACTTAAAATGTCAATATTATTTCTTTATAGAAATCTGGGCTCTATCAAATCAATCTTGATTTCATTCGTAAATATCATTACAGGTTCGGATCCCAATTATCGAGTCGCTTTATAGATTCACCTTCACATTCCACTTCCTTATCAACCTAATTTACTTGTCAACTTTCTAGCTGATTTTATCTAACAAGCTTATAACTTTATAAACTTCCTCTTCACTTATAAAGTTCCATTATAAGTTTATTCTCCTATAAAATTCCATATATAATCAGTAAATTGATTTCCTGTTATCAAATTTTCTTAAATTTTTCTATCTCCTTAAATTTTCAGAAAATTTCTCTAGTGTCTCCTTTGTATGGCTCAATTGGTACAACTACAAATCGCCTCTCTAAACCCTTTCCATTCAGAATGAAAATAAAAAAGCCTAGCAGTGTGCTAAATAGGCTCATAAAAACTCATATTGAATTAAATATGTACCTTTCCAATGGGCATTCGATTTATTTCTTCCATTAGCTTCATTCCATACCTATTTAACATATACTCAACCATTCCCAACTTGTTTCAAATCAATCCAATCATTTTAAGTTCAGTTTGCTAATTTATTCCCTGATTGGCTCTTTAGCCTAATCCACTTTTAGTTTGAATATAACCTGTTCAAATATATTCTTATTCGCTTACACACAAGTCAAATTCCATTCCTAACTCGATTTTCGTATTTAACTTCCAATTTTAATTTACAAATCCAATTCATTTAACCAAAGTTATGTTTGATCCAAAACTTCTTTAACTAATTATTTTCTAATTAGTTAACTATATTCAATAATTAAAAACTGATTTCGTTTTCAAAAATTAACTCATTTTCTTCACATGAATTCATATTTATTTTATAACTCAAGCCTAGATTTTTTTTGATGGAAATTCGAATTTTATTAACTCAAAGTCCTTATATTTTATTTAATAAACCATTATGGTTTATAAATGATTATATCGCTCTTTTTCTGGAAATTGATTTTGACATAACTTGAAATTTATAAGGCAAAATCTATATTTTTCTCTTCCATTAGATAATTATTTTTCAATAGGTCCGGGTGATTATTGTTTCATAGAATTCTAACTTATATAGAATCTATTTATTTGAAACATAAAACTATGAACTATCAAACTATAGTGAGCCCGTTTTAATTAAATTTAAATATAAATGTTTAAACTTCGTTCATAAATAAACTTCAATACCATTCTTCCATATTTTAATACAAATTAAACTAGTTTTCCAAATCTAACTTTAAAATTTCGACTATCCACGATTGTGGATTTTTCATTCAAAGTTCGTAACTCCTTTATGAATTTATTCATAATTCAGTTTCCTTTATTAATTCCCAATTCCCTTAGAAATAAATTATTATATAAAATTCGACATAATCGAATTCGAATTAAAATCACTTTCATTCGAATATATTTTTATGGTATTTAAATACCAATTTTTTAGGGTCGGTGCTATTAAAACATCAAAATACCCAATAATCAATCACTGATTATTTATCACATCATATAACACTATATATGAAACAAAAATTTAATTGTTGAGGAATACAGTTGGATCGCCAAACTGTTTTTCCTGCATCCACAGATTAAATAATACAAATCCCGCTTCAAGGCGGGATATCGCGGTATAGAAGGTTATACCCTATTATGCAGGGCACATAGGGTTTCATCCGCTAAAACATTCTCGGAATATCCAACTACCAAGCATAAATATAACTACATATATAATAGCCATAATTGATAAACAATTCATTAATGCATCCAAAACAACTAACAAATAGCATATAAAAATTAAATACTAAATAAAAATTTGTTTATAATAAATTATAAACGAACCAGGGAGTGAGTTTACTCATATTGATTTTTATTGGCAACTCAATCTGACTTTAAATATTAAATCCAAATCTATTCCAAAAATCCAGAATGAACCCTAGTTCGTATCTCTCGCAGCTACGAAACCCACTCTACTTGCTTCATGATTTCTTTCTTTTGACCTCGTCTATGTTTTATATTTATTTATAAGTTACATTATTATATATATAATATCAATCAAATAAATAACAAGGTTTTTTTAAATAAATTACCTAACTACCTTGCCTCCGTGCAAACAACTACCACCTTCATGCAAAAATCAGAGCTGAAGGTAAACTATTGGGTATGTATACTTCTTCCCCGATTAAAGAAAACACATACCTGTAACAGTAAAAGCCACCTTCATCAATACTTCTCTCCTTCCCAACGACCATCATGCACCGTGATAACATCCACTGACTTCACTTTAAACATCGGTATCCAAAACTACACCTCCCTATCACCGCAAGATTCAACTCGTGGCTCCCTAAGTCATCGCAACTTCTGGGCCATTAAACGCTGCTTCATGATTTTTTTTGCAACATTCCGCAGCTCCGATCCCCTCAAAATTCACATACACCTGCTTTTACTTGCTCCAATTCCAATTCAATCATCGAGGAATGTTTTCCGCCAACTCACGTTCACTGGCTATAGGTTCAATCGAACAAAAACTTCACCGTTCACATAGGGGTCGAATCCCTCACTTAGATGAAGCCAACCAATCTTAAATCGATCAATTTCATTGAGTAGTCAATTTTTAATTTGTTTTTGAAGAATCAGAGGAAAGGAGACAAACACGACTTTGATTTTGCTATTTCGATTTTTGGTTGTGAATGGTGTAGAAGAGGGGTGGAGATGGAAATATATAGAGAACACTTTTATATATTATATTCCATTATATTCACGTGCTACATATCGTTCAAATTTTTCATTCCATACGATCACATACGAAATTCAATCACCAATAAATTGATATCCTGCTATAGTTTACCATTCTAAACCCAATGAAAGTGGTTTCGTCGAATTCCGATACCTTGAAATTAAAACTCTATTTTATGCACGTTCACACAATAACTCCAATTAGCACGATACTTGAAATCAAGCAAATTTTAATTATTATGGATTTAAAAAAAATATTTTTATTGAAATCCGAGGTCGTTTGGAAAATTGCTTTATCAATACACTGATTAAATCGACGATTTCAATAATAAATGAAATCATTTAAATTTTCATTTTAAAAACCTTACTAACTTAACTCTGATTCAACAAGAATTTATATAAGTTGTTAGTATCATTTCGATTAATTTTTAATTTCGAATTACATTATTTCTTGTTCTCGTATTACGATAATTCGATATATTCAGAATTAATCATGTTCGGTTTATTAAATCGATAATATCCATATAAAAATTCATTTATACGTCCAATTCAACATTTAAAACAAGTTTAAAATGTTCAAAAATAAGTAGCTAAAAACTCGGGTTGTTGCAAATTCTGTGTTGAATAAATTTTAGCGAAGGACAGGTTTTGCATTGTTTTCGTTACAGGTATATTTATCACCTATTTCTTGTTATGCTAAAATTTATTGTTTCCTTTTTTATGTGTGGTTTTAGTTTTCGTGTGGTGGGTTTCCTTTTTCGCCAACATGTGACTTGAGTTATTTAAGTTTTCACAAAATACATTTTGAATTTTTTTGCAAATATTGTTTGAAAATATCTTTTTTATTTTTATGTTTTATGATACATATTTATTTCGGTTTGCACGAAAACATGGATCTGGGTACGGTAGTTTACACATATTTAAACATTTGTTTTTTCATCAAAATAGATACGCAAAGTGCACTTACCAAATTTTTAGTTTTTGTACAATTCTCATATGGAAAGTGAAAAAGTATTGAAAAGTATTTTTCAAAATAAATAAAATATCTTTAAAGTGGAAATTTATTTCTATGGAAAAATTTCGATTTTTGGTCACATGACCGACGTAAGGAAGATTTTTAGATGGTTTGTGCGCTTTAGCGGTGTAGTAGGGCCGACGATGAGATAAAAGCGTTAGCGAAAACAAGGAAACTACTTTTTTAGCCTTGAAAACGTTGTTTTCACACCTTATCAATGATAATTTTAGACCATGTTTAAAGCCTCCTTTGCAGTCTACAGATAGAAATTTTTGGAGTATTTTAGGGAATTGAGGTAAATTTCCACTATAGGACGGGAAATGGAATATTTATAAGCGAAAGGAACATTAAATATTCTTGGCTTTAATTTCCTTATTTAGGCTTAGATGAAATTAAATAGAAGCGATTAAATGCGTTGACATTTTGGATGGTAGGATTTGGATGAAAAATTAGTTACTTCGTACTTCTATTCGTAGTTGTATAAGGGTTATGAATGAAAAAAGATTTTCAAAATTTGCATTTATATAGAGCAGCCAATATATTTAGGACGTTTTGCATCATGTTTTCGAAAGTGTTTTAGAAATTTAATACATACATATAGGAGGATCCAATTTAGATTCATTGTGCATACATGTTTTGTGGTTGAAATGCATTATATACATTATGCACATGCGCATTTGGTTGCAAAATGAATGTACACAAATTGGTTTTGTAAGATAGGATAAGTAGTTGTTAGAATTTCGGGACGAAATTCCTTTTAAGGGGGGAAGAATGTAACAATATGGAATTTTGATAACAAATAAATTCGTTATATAATTAGATTTTTCAAAAATAGAAATTTGTGTAAACAATGGAATTTGACCATGAAACTATCATTGTTGTCCATATGAAAAAGTTACGAAGGAAATATGGAAAAGAACGAAAATAATAAAACATAATAAATATAATATTTAATATTGTTTATAACCTGCCATCATTGAGCGTTTTGGCCTAAGGGCAGTCGACACCTTTAGAAGGGGCGGTCGACCACTCTTGGCGACTACAACCCAATTACGGCTAGGGTTGTATATGATATTATTATTTAATATATAAAACGGGTGGGAAAATGTTTATAAATTAAATCTAATGGTTCAGGACCATTTTAATCCCTATAAATAAAGGGTTAGGCCCTCATTCTTTTCCATATATTTCTGAGAGCAGCAGCGAAGCTCTATTATTACCCTTTTTCCTCAAAAAAATTACAAAACAAAAATATGTTCATATACAATCAAAATCAAATATAAACAATATTAATTTGAAATGGTTAACCAGATTCAAGTGGAAAAGGATATGGACCGGCGTCTAGGTTCTTCATCATCAGATTTTCTACCCTCTTTTCTTATTTACTTGCAAATCTACAAATCCAAATGTAACCCCTTTTCAGAATAACTGTAGATCTGTAAGAATTTAGGAATTATAGGCCTAAAAGATCATACATATTCAAATTTGGATGCTTTTAGGTGAGCGGGAAATTTATATACAAGTGTACAATAATCTATTGTGGTTTGAATAATATTACTATTTTATAGGCTTATCAGATTGTTCATATTATTGCCTACAATTGTATTTGAAAATATTGTGATTACTGTAAACACCATGGATTTGGAAATCAGTCCCATAAATCATTGTTAAGATGTAGTTTTATTCCAGATTAATAGTTTTGGTGTTGATATGTAATTCACGTAAGTTTTATTAAAAAAATATAAGCCTGTTTATTTTCAGTTTTGTTTGGGTTTTAACTTGATTATTATAAATATGACTTTTTTGTTCTTTGTCAGTGAAAAAGCATTGTTTGAAATCAATAAGAAATATGCACCAAAACAAAAAGGGAAGGATTGTGTACAAATATAAATTAGTATATGTTGTGCATAGTTTACATCAATCATTTCAAAAACATACATATTGTATATTTCTTGTGATTTGAAATATGTTTATTCCTCTTTAAAATATTTAAGCATAATTTATAGTAATTACAATTAATAGCCTTTTGTAAGATTTATAATCTTATTAAAAAGTTGACAGGAAAAAGGGATGTTTGGTTATTAGCTAAAACCAAAACATTGAATTTATTAATAATAAAACTAAAAGAATAATAACTACATTAACCGCACAAAAATATAAATATATATACTATAAAACCCCGTAATTTTAAAGAACATTAATAAACTAAGAACACTTAATTACATACTATACCATTGTGTTCATCTCGGAATTCTAGTTCAGATAGACTCCGAGTTTGGCGAAACGGACATCGTTTGAAGGAGATATTAAGGTTATAAGTATGTATACATATAAGAGAAATATATATAAACAAATCAATCCAAATTTTCAAAACAGTTCAAAATTGAAAGTGGGAGACCAACGTGGGATTTTGATCCGTTAGGGGTCGACCCACACCCTGGGGGGGTCGACTCATGGATCAACCCACTCAAGGGTGTGTTGAGCCTAGGGTCGAACCCTGGGTCGACCGATCGTAGATCCAGCCAGTTTCATTTCCTGAATCTGGACTTGTTTCTTAGCAAGATTTATTGGAAAAAGTCTACATAAAGGCCAACATTTCTATTGTTTTCTGTACCTAAAACAATAGAGACAAGGAGATACTGCCTCAACTTGGATTGAATCAGGCTATCATCTACAGCAACATCCTATACATATACAATAATCTCTTCTACAACATCAACATATTATTCTCTGTCCTTTAGATCTTGTAACACCCCACGTCCGTTAGTGTCACTCACAAAGGGAATGCACTAAGTTCTGTGGAGCATTTTGGGTAAAAAAATGCAGATAAATTACAAGATAGACAAATATTAAACAGCGGAAAATAGAACTTTGCTTTATTGATAAAATAGTTTGTACAAGATTCTTTTACAATATCATAGTATCATCTGTCTTTACAAAATAAAGAAGCATAAAACAGCATTTTATATTCCCCAATGTAGCAAGAGCCAGCCATAGCATCTGAAAGAGAATCCAAGGACGACTTCGTCAATTCTTCAAGCTGGGGAAGGAGCAACGGTCCAATCTAATCCTGAGTTATACTATTCCCTCCTCAACTATCGGGGGGGGGGGGAGGGAACGGAAGAAAAGAAGCGAAAGAAAAACAGAGTCAAACATAAAGCCTGAGTAAGTCAGTAACTTATAGCATGTGAACAGGGAAAAATGAAACGACATGAATTAACTGAATACAAGACAATACCATGATGATAGGGTCAACAGGATAAGATAAGATTACCACAAGATATACTAAGGCAAGATAAACTGGATATACTTTAATACTTTCTCTGCTTCGCTATTACCTTATTATTCTGGTTTCTTTATCTCTGCACCGCCTAACTAGTGTCCCTACTAGTAACGATAACGTGATCCCAATCCCTGTGGTTTCAGTCGCCTTCAGGCATCCATTTATTATTTAATTACCTAGATCTAATCTAGGGTTTTCTATCAAGTGCCTTCTAGATTCAACTAGAACTTACGCTATTTTTCTGAATGCTTCTTGGATTCAGGGTTTATGCCACCTAGTTCCAAACTAGGGATTATGCTACCTGTCGAACGATGCCCTTTAGTCTAGGACACACCACCTAGGGTGGTACATGTTCCTAGACTTTTCCCACGCATGTATCGCGAATTGTTATCACTTATCTAGATGCACATGTCCAGTAACGTGCGGTCCGAGTTCCGTTGTCAGGGCTACTCTAGAAATACGGAACTCGGTCGGGAGCTTTCAATATCTGCCGATGCAGATGCTAAGGTCTGTTTTTCCAGTGGCTATGGTCCCACTCGACCCCTCCCTCAACTGATGGAAGGCCACCCTTGTAAAATGAGAACTGTACGAAGGCCCCTATCTGCCTCACTAATTTCTATGGCCAACAACACCCCGCAACCACAACTAGATAGCAAGTATGTGGTCCGTATGAGTCCTCCAGCCTTCCCGCTTCACGTGTCTTACTTGACTGAAGATGGTAGGTAGACGACGAGTTGCTATCACAGGGCTTCCGTCTTCTCGCCGAATCACGCTGGTCCATCCTAGTCTTTTGGTTGCCATATATTGCAACCAAGGCATAACCTTGGCTCTTCTACCGCAGACCTTAACCTCTGTGCGCCCAGGCGGATCATCTGCAGCCTCACAGAGGGATACCAAGAGTACCCTCACGTCCCCTCGAAGCCTCGGGCTTCGTATCCCAATTCGTTGGAGTCTTCTTTAAAATCAGATGGACGTCCGCTCCTTCGTGTTATACTAAGAATTACTACTTAGTTCTACTAACTAAGTTTTACCACTTAGTTTCCAGGATCATTGTCTTCTTAACTAAGTTTTACTACTTAGTTCTCTTTCCCATTAAGTTGGATTGGTTTAGTGTCTTTAGTCGATTCAAGCTAACTTAACCCTCTTCCCTTATCCTGTTAAACTGGTTAAGTGTTGTCAGTATTCATGTTGACTTAACCCCACCACAAACCAAGTCATATTGGTTAAGTATTTCTTAACCCTACCCATTCATCCTGTATTGGTTAAGTGTTCCCTTGTTAACTTAACCTTTCCCACTGGTTTTAACTAAACCTGTTATTAATGGTTAAGTATCATCTCTTCGTGTCTTAGACTTAACCCTATTCATTTATCATATTCTGATGGTTAAGTGTTCAAGTTTACTTAACCCTACGGTCCAACCCAGCTAAGATATTAAATTGGCTAAGTGTATTACTTAACCCCTACCTCTAGTCTAATTAACATGTTAAATTGGCTAAGTGTATTAACTTTACTTAACCCCACCTTCTAGTCTAGTCAACATGTTAATTTGGCTAAGTATTCCCATGGACTTAACCCTCCCATTCTAGCTTTAACTGTGTTAAGTTGGTTAAGTGTTTCTGTGGACTTAATCCTACCATTCTAGCTTAACAATGTTAAGTTGGTTAAGTGCTCCTATGGACTTAACCTTCCCATTCTAGCTTTAACTGTGTTGGTTAAGTGTTCCTATGGACTTAACCCTCCCCTTCTTGTTCTAGCTTTAATTAATAAATTAAAGCCGCAACCTCTCACATTAGATAGATATTGCTGCTGTTACTGGATGTGCCGGTCAGTTCCGGGCAGGTTTACACCGCAACTCAGTCTAACCTCGGGTTAGGCATATTCATGTTTTCTAAGTTCAAAGGGTTTTCTGATTAATTTCCAAACCTGGTTTTGAAAGAAACCATCTCGTTCGTCGGATCAGTTAGGGATAGCCAGGGAGGGCAGGAAACTTATATTTTCCAAACCCAAGCCTAGACACTATCCTCTCTGTCACCCTAGAACTTTCTGGTACGAGTTATAAAAAGGGGTGTTATCAAAATATCTTTCTTTTGTTTATAAATTGTTAACAATTTATCTTACAGCCCATTTCCCCCTTTTTAAACAAATTTGGCCTATATTCATTTGTCGCTAACAGACTTATATTCTAGGCCCAAATCTTGATTTGCCTAACCTACAGTTCATAGCAATTTAGATCTATCATCTTTATTTTCAGTTTATGCTAAACTAGATTTTATATGCCAAACTAGATTTTCTATTCTAGTTCACCATTTATGCCCAAAAGCTAGATTTATTCTTCTAGTTTACAGTCTACATACAAACTAGATTTATTATTCTAGTTTTTCAGTTTACAGGCCAATACTAGATCTAAATTTCATAACCTATAATCCATGTCAAATCTACCCAATTCACATGTCTTAACACATGTTCTAAAATTGTATAAATCTGAATCATGTTCGCTTCCAAACTATGCCAATTTCAAGCTTACAGCTATATTTATGTTTATTTTTTTGTTTTTCCCAAATCGCATTCCCACCGTTCGTATAATCATGATTTAACCTAGATTGTAAATAAATCTAGATTCGTAGAAAATGGTGAATGAACCAAAGATGCTATGAAAAAGGGTGGACATAATAATTGGCATAAAAAAGATTTTGAATAACGACGCAGGTTCAAGAATATGGGTAGACCTAACTTAATAGGTAAATTCCCATGGTCTAAAACCAAGAATAGACAGAATAGGTTCGAGAACATGGGCAAACCTAACTTAATAGGTAAATTCCCACAGTCTAAAACCAAAGAAAAATCAAGAATAGACAGAATAGATACATCGGGATTTAGACCCAATTTCATAGTCACAAAACCTAAGCAACAATTTTCCTAGTCATGAATCATAGGTGTTTAAATCACCGTTGTTATGTCATAGGTAATACTTTATGTCCAAATCAAAGGCTTGTGTTCAAAATCATAGGCAAATGTCCATAGTCATAGGCAATATTCATAGTCAAAAGGGAAAATAATTCCCACAGTCATAAGTCACCGTCATAGGCAATGTTTTGTGTCCCAAAATCAAAGGCTTATGTTCATAGTCCAAAGGCACATGATCTCAGAATCCATAGTCATAGGCAACGGTCTTAGGCAAAGTCTTATTTGTCCTTGAATCATAACAGTTCTTAATTTATTCCAAGAGTATAAACACAGATTCAAATAGAGAGAGAGAGATTTGGTATATTTTTTTATTCCTTTAATTTCATGTCACAAAATAAAGCAAAAATGTTCAAATCTAGAAAGAACTGACTTACAGAAATTAGATCTAGAATAGAAGAATGGCGATGCTAAGATTCGTATGTCGTTGCTCGAGGTTTGTTGATTTAGCCTTTGAATTCTTCACTTTGATTTGAATCTTCTCTTGAACAGATTTGAGCAGCATCTCCATGTCTTGAATTTATATTTTATTTTAATTATTTAAGGAAATTTAGAGGAGGGGAAGAAGCCATGAATCTTAGCAGCATAAGGATAGAAGAGAATTGGTGCAAAGAGAATGAAGACTAGGGCTGTTTATGTAGCTGCTCAAGACCTTATCGTACACGCAGCGCTGAGTCAGCATTGAACCTAGTTAAGAAAATAGTCCAGGTACATAGATGAATCTAGCCAAACCTTATCATACACGCAGTGCTGAGTCAGCATTGGGTCCCACTATTTTGGCGTAGAAATTTGAAATTCGAATGAATTGTATTTGGCGTAGAAATTTGATTTTCGAACTTTTGAATTTCTGGAATTTATTTAACTGATATATTCACATGAAATATTCTTATATGTATACAATTCCTCTAACGACCATTTTACACGTATATATATACGCACAACTTTCATTTTATTTTCAAAATTCAAATGATGTTACCATATTTCATTGACTGTAGCCTTATCTTGAATTTTATCTTTCGTATACATATATTTTTGCATATATATATATTTATATTCTCATATGTATATATATATATTCTTTATTTCCTTATATGTACGTTCTTATCCTTTCAAATTTTGAATTTGTATACGTACATATATTTGCATATTCAGTTGGCCCTCTCTAAAACAAAGATAAAAAATTATGCCGCCGCCGGGGTTCGAACCCCCGACCTCTATGCTACAAATCCAATACCTTAACCAACTGAGCTACAGAGGCTTTTGTTAATAAGTCTTAGAACAATAATAATTATTGTTCTCTCCTTACTTCTCTTTTTCATGTTAGTCATGATACTTAAATTAAACAACTGCATGGATCTTTTTTTTTCTTTTAAAAATTAATTGTACTTTAATTTGTGAATCTTAATGTCACAGAATTACGGGGTGTTATATATCTAATCTCTGTGAGTTCATGTTACTTTTAGATATAAATATTTAACAGTAACCTTGACATGTTAATAAACCGAATCTAAACCCATGCCTATTAAGAAACTGATTTTCATCTAAACATATCTGTTATAATCATATGTAATTTTCCATACACCTATTATGATATTCAGTTATTTCTATATGTCTATTTATATGCCTATTTCTTCTATATATGCCTATTTCCATTCTTTTTCCTCTCTCATTCCCTTTTTATTTTTATAGCCTAGGTTACTTTCGAGCCTAGGCCAATATCGTTGAATATGCGTACGAACGAAATTGGTATTAACTGGGAATGATTGGGAATGATAATTTGGGGGATTAACCTGTATTATGAATATGACTAAAATTGGAGCATACCTTATATGGCGTAATATGACTGAAATTAACGGTGTATGAACATGTAAATCTGTAGGCTAAGTTTCAAAGATTAAGTGGAATATGTTAATAAAACTGTATGTCACCTCTGTAACTTGTTTAATCTGTTGGGGTTGTATGAACATTGTTAACCCGTGTAAAACTTAATCTATTGAATTTGTGAGGGAGGGGGGTTAGGTTGTAGGACTTAACCTGTGGAAATCCTAGTTGATTGGGGACACAAATTTTGGGGTTTGACTTGTGTCATCTGTTGTGTGGGACCCATTTTAGTCAATAACCCATTTTGATATTAAACGGGGACCCCACGCTAGGTAGGGGTCAGGGCATGCTTACCGAGCTAATTATAAGAGGTTCATCTGGAATGGGGTGTTCTGATGGTGCGTTCTAACAGGGTCATATGCATGCATGGTTCCGGTCTGTCTGAGGAAATAAGACGTCATAACACCTATAAATAAGTCTATGCCCTTCTAGTGGTTGCCACTTTAGGAAGTAATACACCCTACTGTGGGGCTAACTCAGGGTATTCACGTGTTAGGGAGCCGATCATTAGAGGTAGTAATTAGGGTACATATAGTCCTGTTTAGGTACTTGTTATTTTTGTTTGGGGTAACACCAGTGGTTTATGTTTAGGTACCTGTTATTTCTGTTTGGGGTAAAACCCATTACTAGAAGTACACCTAAGTCTAACATTTATGTTTCTCTTGGGATCATTCTGTATCTGTTAAGTAATTGGAGAGCACTTAATTTGGAATACTAGTATTGGTGCAGAGAAAGTAATTGAGAATCATAGTTTATCCTATTTATTCATTTTATCATGTCCATTCTATTTATACCTGTTTTATGCTACATTTATCTCTCATCCAGTTTATTTATAGTCCTGATACTTTTATTTCTTTTATAAGTCACTGGACTCGCTAGACTTTATGTCTAACCCATTTTGTTTCCTTTTCTTTCTCTTCCTTTCCCCCAGGTTCTCAGGGTGGGAACGCTCTGGATTGATTAGGATTCTCTCTTCTGTTTCTTCTTGGATTTGGATCTTCTTTGATGTGTCGCTTTGACTACTTATCTACTTGTTTTTGGCTACTTCTAGGGATTATGATTGTTCACTTTTGTACTCTGATGGTTTTTAGCGCAAGACAGATGTTTTTAATTGATGTATTTTGTTCGGTATTTTAGTTTGATGTTGTAACGGGATTTTGAGACCACGATATTTCTATTGGAAAATAAAGATTTAAATTTCCGTTGCTATTTTATATCTCTCTCTTGTGAGATTCTGTTTCTGTTTTCATATAATGCTTCACAGAACTTAATGCATTTTAATAAAGAGTGACATTAACGGACATAGGGTACCACATTTGGTATCAGAGCTGAAGGTTACAAGATCAGATAAATTTTTTGAAAACTATTTTCAAAAGCATAGTATTTTCATGAAAAGTATGCTTTTAGAAAAACATATTCCCCAAAGCCATATAAACTATCTTTCGATTCTCTATTTGAACCCCTTTTCCTTTTCTTTTAAGCATGTCTGTTAAAGATTATGCCAATATGTTCAATCAGTTGGCAAGGTTTGGTCTGGAGCTGGTGAATACCCAGCACAAGAAAGCTTTAAGGTTTGCAAGTGGATTGAATCAACCTCTTCATGCATTGTCATTATCTCATATATTTATGGGAGCAATTTTTGAGAGATTGGTTGATATGGCACTGATGCACGAAGACGGTAAGGATGAGAAGAAGGAGGCTAAGACTGATGAGGCGCAAAAAAAGAAAGTGTGGCCCAAGATAGAACAACAAAAGAAAGGTGGAAAGAACGACAAAGCTCAGAATACGAAGAAATGTCACTGTTGTGGGGACTTGGGTCACATGGTCAAGGATTGCAGAAAAAGGAAGAATTCTTGTTACAGCTATTGTGAAACTTGACACTATAGTAAGGAATTCTCGACAAAGCAAGGACAAGGGAAAAGGAAAGGACCTTTCAGAGGGTAGGTACATGCTCTCGAGGCTAGCGGACCGGACAGAGGTAGGAAAATTTCTGTTGAAGGTTTGATTTCTCTTTCCAATCGTCCAGTTAGGACTCTTTTCTATTCTGGCGATTCTCATTCTTTTTTATCTGATTTTGTGGTTGAGTCTCTGCACCTTAGTACTAGTATTGTGTATGATCCCGTTATTGTCTCAAACCCCATTGAGGGTACGGCTCATCTGTCTATGATATGTCAGGGTTTGAGGATATCAATGTTAGGCATCGAGTTCGAGGGCGACACATATGTTCTTGGTTTTATGGGATACAGTTTGATTCTAGGGATGGATTGGCTAACCATGTATGGTGCCATCCTAGACTGTGAGAGGAGGGTCGTTAGACTTTTGACTTACCATGGTAGGACTCTCTAGATTTCCTTTGACCCAAGGGGGTCTGTCATGCATAGTTTCCTAGAATCACTTGATGCTTCTGTCGATGAATTGCGATCTGTACCTATAGTCTATGAGTATCCGGATGTTTTTGATGAGGTTACGGATTACTTACGAGACGTGAGATTTATTTCCAGATATATTTAGTGGATAATTCAAAGCTAGTCGCATTGCTTGTGTGCCACACGACTCCCAGGGAAAGGAGGGAGCTTAGGAAGCAAGTAGGGGAGCATCTTGAGAAATGGTTTATTAGGCGAAGTATATCGGTATGGGGTGCTCCTGTCGTCTTTGCAACTAAGGCGGATGGCCCGCTCCCGAGGATTGATGATCTGTTTGACCGGCTTATTGGCAAATCTATTTTCTTGCAGTTAGATTTGGCCATAGGATTTTATTAGTTGAAGGTGGCCAAGGACAGTATAGATAAGACTTCTTTAAGAACTCCAGACGGCTTCTTTGAGTGGTTAGTCATGCCTTTTGGTTTGACGAATGCTCTCGCATACTTTGTGGATCTGATGAGTCGGGTGTTCAGGGAGTTTCTGAATAAATTTGTTGTGGTCTTTGTGGATGACACCCTGATTTTCTCAATCAGCAGAGTTGAAAATGCCCAACATTTAGGATAGGTCTTGAGGACTCTCAAAACATACTAGCTTAAGGCAAAATTCTCCAAGTGTCACATTTGGAGAAAGGAGGTGAGATTTCTAGGGCATGTGGTCTCCAAGGATAGGATAGCAGTGGATCCCGCAAAAATAGTTGCAATTCTAGATTGGAAAGTTCCAAAGAATGCAACTGAGGTAAGAAGTTTTCTTGGTTTAGCTGGATACTACAGGAAGTTTATTAAGGGCTTCACAAGGATATCAGCCCCACTCACTAGACCGACGAAGAAGAATCTAATCTTTGCTTGGAGTATGGATTATGAGGATGATTTTCAACGATTAAAGAGGGCTCTGACGACATCCCCAGTTTTGACATTGCCTGATGGGATCAAGGTGTTCACGGTGTATATTGATGCATGTGGTACAAGGCTCAGTGTCGTCTTGATGCAGGAGAGAAGGATAGTATGCTATGGTAGTAGAAAATTGAAGGTTCATGAGAAGAACTACCCTACCCATGATTTGGAGTTGGCTGCTATAGTGTTCTCACTTAATACTTGGCGGTATTATCTCTTGATAGAAAGGTTCGAGTGGTACATAGACCATAAGTCGCTCAATTATATGTTCTCGTAGAAGGATCTCAATTTGAGACAGTAGAGATGGATGGAGTTCCTAGCGTCCTATGATTTTGAGAGTACTTATACCCCTGGCAAGGGTAATGTAGTAGCGAACGCATTGAGTAGGCAAAGGATGACATTGAGTCCCCTGTTCGTAGAGAGGCGGAGTTTGGAGTATATATCGACCTTCGATTAAAAGCCATCTATGGATCTTGCACCTGGTTTGTTGGCATCTTTAGAGGTGCGACCTACTCTTATGGATTAGATAGGATCTTTGCAGCGAGAGGACCCACAGATAACATACATCTTGGATAAGTTCAATAGAGGGGATACTTCTAGTCACCTTAGTAGACATTATGTGGATGATAAAGGGAGGCTACGAGAAGATGGCAAGCTTTGTGTTCCCCAAGTTGGAAGTTTGTTGAAGAAAGTCCTTGAGGAAGTCCATCGTTCTAAGATGACTATCCATCCGGGCGAAAATAAGGTGTATAAATATATGAAGAGGGTTTTCTTTTGGGCTGGGATAAAGAAGGATGTAGCGGAATTTGTAGCTCGATGTTTAATATGCCAGCAAGTTAAAGCCAAACAGAAAAGGCCTGGCTGTTTGTCTCATCCTTTGGAGGTTCCACAATGTAAGTGAGAGAGCATCTCTATGGATTTCATCGATGGTTTTCCTAGATCGAGGAAGGAAATACCAGTACTTGGGTTATAGTAGACATGCTTACTAAGAGCACTCATTTTATTCCTGTTAAGAGCAAGAGAACGACACCATGGTTGGCATCAGTTTATCTTCGTGAGATAGTCTGTCTACATGAAGTAACTTCTAGCATAGTGAGTGATCATGATCCCATCTTCACTAGTGAGTTCTGGAAGAGCCTCAAGAGGTATTAGGTACACAGTTGTGTTTGAGCACCGCATATCACCTTTAGACAGATGGACAGACTGAGAGGGTAAATAGAGTTCTTGAGGATCTTTTGAGGTTATCTATCCTAGACTTCGGAGGGACTTGGGAAGAGCAACTTCTATTGGCGGAGTTCTCCTACAACAATAGTTATCAGACTAGTATTGGCATGGCACCCTTCGAGGCACTATACGGACGACCTTGCAGATTACAAACTTGTTGATGGGAGTCTACGGATAGGCATCTACTTGGACCTGAGATGATTATAGAGACTTCAGCGAAGTTTGATCTTATCTACAGATGTATGAAGATAAGAGAAGGACTGACATTGGGTTTGAGGTAGGAGACATGTAATAACCCGGAAATTCTGGGCCAGTTTAAAATTTTTATTTTGGCTATTTGAGCGAATTTTGATTATTTAAAATGAATTATTTTAAATAATATCGACGAAAATCTATTTTGAACAGAATTCGAACGTATATATTATACGCGTCGTCGTTAGAATATAAATATTTATATATAATTATAAATAGAATTGAAAATGGCGCGGTAGTTCGATAATTCGATTTCAAACTTCAATTGAATGTACCGGGTGCAAAATAATCCGGATTTTAGTGAAACCAAAAATAATGGGATCTAATTGTGAATATCTTTCCAACGAATCCGAAAAATCGAAATTTCCTAACGGGAATCAAAAGATATGTCCAGTTGAAAATTCTGAATAGTCGCTATGGAATTCAGGCCCTAAAAAAATTGAGATTTTGCAAACGACCTCGGATTTCGACGAAACCAGTTTTGTTGGGTCCGTGATGTCGAGTTATTGCTAGGTTTCAAATTTCATAATTTTTCGAATCAATATGTGAGCGTGGCAAAGGAAAACACGTTTGACCAGTTTCAGTTGATTTTAATCGACTGGAAAATGACCATTTTTCAAACGGTCTCAGAATTCGACGAAACTAGTTTTGTTAGGACCGTATCGTCAATACGAAGCTAGAAAATATTTTTCTGGAATTTTTAAAGTTCGTATGCGACCCCGGTAATTTGAAATGTACGGTTAAAATTCAATATAGCGATTTAAATGTAAATTCAACGGAAACTGATCGAAATAGTCGAACCAGCTTACGATACATATCCCATTGTGTTCGGAATGGGGGTGAAACGCTATGGACGACAGGCGGTGGGCCTCGTTTCGAGGTCGTAGGTGAAAGTCAACCTTTTTTGCAAAATAATAATAAAAAAAAAGAAACTCTCTCCCTTTCCTTATATTCTGCCCCCCCCCCCCCCACGTTCAAATTCATTTCAAATAAAAAAAAAGAAAAAACGATCTCTAAATCGCCGACCCCCCTCCCCTCTTCTTCGTCGACGGCGCCGCCACCAGGGGGGGACCGCCGCCTTCTTCCCTCTGCTCCGCCTCCCTCCTCCTCTCGCGTCTCCGTCGTCCTCCCTCCCCACCCACGCAACTACCACCGCCAATCCCTCCGAGACCCCACCGCAACCCTCCTCTGGCCCACGCAGGAAGACCCCCCCACCATCCTCCGACGAAGCAGAAGACCCCCCCCCCCCACCATCCTCCGACGAAGCAGAAGACCCCCCCCCCCCCCGCTGTAAGTTGATTTTAGTTTATTTTATTTTATTTGCTTTATTTTTTTTTATCATTTATTATGTAATTTACATTCCTAATAAAACTGCAAATTCAAGTCATTAGAGCAAAAAATGGTTTTTATTTGAAAGCTTTGATTTTCTTTTCAGTTTTAATTTTTCTTTTATTTGCTTATAAATAGAAAAAGTTTGATTTTTTTTTATATAGGAAGAGACTGTAAAGATAGGATTTTTTAAAGTATTAAAAATATAGTCTTTACTATATAGGTGATGTCAAAATATGATTTTTGTTTATGTAAAGAGTTAAAAATATAATTTTTACATGATCGGGATATTAAAAATGTCATCTTTATATGTGTAGAAAAATAAAAATGAGATTTTTATAAAGATGAAATCTTTAAATTTGAAAAAGCAAAGTCCATGTTTTTATAAAGGCGAAATCTTTATATGGAAAATAGCGTGATAAAAATATAATTTTTATCTATACAACATAGTAGTATTAAAAATAGGATTTTTATATGTTGAACTTCGAATTAAAAATAGGATTTTTATATGTTGAACTTCGAATTAAAAATATGATTTTTTATATCGAACATCGAAATAAAAATGTGATTTTTATATATTGAATAGCGAAGTAAAAATTCGATTTTTACATATGTAGTGAATACGGGCAACGAAGGTGATAAAAAGGCGAGAACGACGAAGAATTCTGCAAAAGAAGTGCCATGGAGCTAGGATAGCTATATGTGAGAATTTCTCACCTTTCGATTTCTTTTTCTAGTTATATATATACTAGGATGCAGACGGTGCTTATTAGAAGCACCCGACACCCGTCCACATACCATGGACTTGTTTGTTTGGTTGTGTAGTTGGTTAGATTATTTGATTTGAATTGGGTTATTTGGTGGACTTGAATTGATTAGAATTTGATGTGTGAATGGCGTGGGCCTTCACTAGACCGGGGATAAGGCTAGGCCTCGTCCCGTTCCTAGTATCGTGCCGTTATGCCGCCGAAATTTTCTAAAATAAGTTAGAAAAATAAAAATATCATTTTATTTAAAAAAATGAACTGAATAGAAATTCATATGTTGGAATAAAATGTTTTGTCGTTAAAAATATATTTTTTAACGTGAATGTGAATAAATAAATATTCATTTACAAACCAGACGGTTTGTTTATGTACACTTATTTGAATGACATTGATTGGGACGATAAATTTTACACATCGCCCAACTGCACAACAAGAATCTGTGTTTGATTGTTTGAAACCCCACACGGGTGTTGGGATGAAATATGAATTTCACTCATCCTGATTGATTAAATATGTCGATCGATTGATTGACAGGCTGTTATAAGCGTTGAATATCTATATTTGATGCTTATACAGTGTATTGCACTTTGGTTGATGGTTGATTATTTTTCAATGATATTATATACATGTGTTGTATGGAAATCCATATAATTAATTTTATATGGTAATTGATTGGGCCTCATTCCAATATGAAAAATAAAGAAAATTTGAAAATAGAAATTTATGAAGCCGTGTTGATTAGATTGACGCCATTTTGACGTGAACGATATTTATATCGATTTTATTCATTTTAAAATGAATATTGGAAAGTGATTTCGAAATCGAAGATTTCGAAATGAATTGAATTGAAAACGATTTCGAAATGAATTGAATTGAAAACGATTTCGAAATGAATTGAATTGAAAACGATTTCGAAATGAATTGAATTGAAAACGATTTCGAAATGAATTGAATTGAAAACGATTTCGAAATGAATTGAATTGAAAACGATTTCGAAATGAATTGAATTGAAAACGATTTCAAAATGAATTGAATTGAAAACGATTTCGAAATGAATTAAATTGAAAACGATTTCGAAATGAATTGAATTGAAAACGATTTCGAAATGAATTGAATTGAAACGATTTCGAAATGAATTGAATTAAAAACGATTTCGAAATGAATTGAATTGAAAACGATTTCGAAATGAATTGAATTGAAAACGATTTCGAAATGAATTGAATTGAAAACGATTTCGAAATGAATTGAATTGAAAACGATTTCGAAATGAATTGAATTGAAAACGATTTCGAAATGAATTGAACTGAAACGATTTCGAAATGAATTGAATTGAAAACGATTTCGAAATGAATTGAAAACGAATTCAAATTGAATTGAAAGCAAATTGAAATGAATTCAAATTGAATTGAAATTTGAATTGAATAGAAATGAATTTTAAAACGAATTTATAGAGAAGAATTCAATTTTGATTTGAATTGAAACGGAAGTTGAAATTGCTTTTGAAACGAATTTAAAACTATTTATATAATTCGTTTTAAATAGAAATCGACGAAATATATTATATATATATTATATATATAATATAATGACCTGAATAGAACGCGCCGCGCCGCGGCAGTTCGTGAATTTCGACCATTTATTTCAAACGGACATTGCGGGAGATCCGACCGTCGGATTCTCCTAAAACCGGAACCATTGGGTTCGTATCGAAAAGAGCTTTCTAATGAATATTAGAAATTAGAAATTAGAAATCTAACGGTTGGATTTGGAATTATGTCCAAATCAAATTTGAAAAAGGTTGCTGTAAGTGCAGTTCGATGGCCATTGATGGAAATCGACTGTACGGGCCTTGATAAAATTATTAAAAATAGTAATAATTTGTGTAAAATCATAAGAAATGATTTGTGAAGATTTGGGATGAAAAACTTCATGTTTGAAAAGATAAAAATAGATTTTTATCGAAATGAACTGGTTTTGAACTAGAATTATAATTCTATTTATTTTTAAATAAATAAATTGAATTTAAAAAGGGTTTTAAAAATAATAACCAGAATATCCAATGATTGCATTGGAGTGGATTTGAATCGAAATTGTCTTCGGAATATTTCGATGTTGGAATTCGTGATTATACAGATGTTGTTATGGAAATTTGAAAGATATATATTTATATCGTTCAATACGACATTTGTTAGTCATAGAATTCGATATTGAATATAAGCCGATATATTTTCTATTCAGAGCCTTGTATTGAATATCGAATGTGATTTGGGTTTGTCGTGAGTGGTGTCTTCACTAACACTGTTCTTGAACCCAGTTGAGAAAAGGTTAAATCTTTTTATTTAGATTTAATGAAGTGTACCAATTAAAGAATATTTAATTGGAATTGAATTGATATTGATTTTTGGGTTTATCGTGGACAGTGTTTTAAATAACACTCGTTCTTCAACCCGGTAATCAAGGGGATGTGACTTTGGGTTTATCGTGAACTGTGTTTTAAATGACACTGATTCTTTAATCCACTCAAAGATTAAAACTAAGTGGAGTTTTAATGAATCTTTAATTAGATTGAAAAGATCGAGAATGGAGTATCACCAGTTTTACTCCAGGCGATAGTTAAATCTTTAATTAGATTTGAACGTGAAATGGTAATTGAATTTACCGATAACACCGTGGTGTTAGATATGAAGTATAACCAGTTTTACTTCATGGGATGAATAGGTTGGGATTGGGGAATAAAATAAATGATTACTTCGGTGTGGTTCGCTAATCCCGACTAGTTTGAATTGATATTCAAAGGAGATTAAAGAATAAATTTAAAGAATTTATCTTGGATAAAATTAATGGGAACTTTTCCCAAAGTATAGGAAATTTTGAATAAAAGAATATTCTGAATTGGAATGAGGCGTATGTTGTGTTTGTGTAACACTTTTATAATATATACGCGAGTTATTCAGAGAGACCGGGTTTATCCCATTCTGAATAACTGATTCGACGTGGTGTCGAAGATGAAGACGGTGGTCGAAGACCAGAAGTCTTCACGTCGTCTGGGTGATTACTGATGATCTTGATTGGGCTGTACACCCAAGAAGATGGAAACAGTTTGTGATCGTCCAGACGTACGTGGAGATCGATGGATATGCGAGGTACTAGGTGCCTCCGGTTTCGTTCAGCCCCAGAACGGACTTGTAAATGGACTGTGTGTCTGACATTGGATTTTAGTCCGTGTGATTGATCTCTATTAAATATATATCTATTTAGCGGCGGAGAATTTATTCTCTTGCTTAACGCCCTTCTCTGAGACGTACGAGCTCAGGGGTTATATATTGATGGATATCAAACGCATGGAGTGGATTGCCTATGTGGCACGCCTAAGTGGCAATTGATCAAGGCTTCTGTTGAAAAGCAAAGTCTTGTGGTGATGATCAAAGCACAGCTGTGTGGCACAGCTTTGTGTAACGTGAATTCGCGAGTTTCACACCCGGTATGAACTAAAAACGGGAGACGGACCTCAGGGAGGACTTGCGTTTCTTTCTAGTTAGAAGTGGCGTCAGTGGTTTTACACGCCCTGACGAGTTTGACTTATGTGGTTGTTGCTGTTGCGAGGCGCCTCGGTTATATCGGTTTCGGCCGATGCATTCTGGTCGGCAGACGGACCAGACTTACACCCCATAGGGTGGGGAGACGTAGTGTTCAGGCATAATAATCCACATCGGTGGACCGGCCCTGACGATCTAAAGGGTTGATGCGTTCTGATCCTGTGGCTCGGGCTAGAGAGTCACGAATCGGTTGAGGACTATCTTTTGCCTCGGTTCATACCATAAATGATAACCCAGCTTCCAATACGACATTTGCGGTTTTATTTGTAAACCTATATATGGCGACATAGTGGCATGGGACGCTCATGCCGCCTATGATTGATACTTATGATTTAAAGTTGTTTTATACACTATGCACTTATAATAGTATCAAATAATGTGTTTTAAACGTATCAAGCATGCTTTGGCTGTTATAAGGTAAAAACCCTATCCTCCGGCTTGCGTTGCATTGTGTGATGGGACCTGGGTCTTATAACAGTTTCATATTTCTTTATTTAGCATTGCGCTGTTTGTTTTATGCACTGGTATTCTTGGGAGGAAACCCGTTCCGTGTTATACGGCGTGGTCCCTTGATTTACCTAACTTTAAAATAAAGATTAACTATTTTAGTTCTCACACCAGTCACATGACTGACCTGGAGTTTATTGTTTTAACCTAAACTCTGGGTGCCCCTATTTTGACACGGGCAGCTAGTAATTTTGGTTTTGCAGATTTATATTCACAGGATCCTGGTTTACAGCTGGAACGATATCCGGAAAGCTTTGTATCCGTATATCTCCTTCTAGTTGTGTATTGCATTATTTTCCGCTGCGATGTATTTAAATGTAATTTGAATCTCTGATGTTTCTGTGTAATATATATTCATTTATACTCTGTATTTTCTTGTAATCTGATGCATTGTTGTAATATACAATGAAATGTTCTTCTGTATGTGTTCTGTATGTGGCTTGTTCTCGAACTATCCGACGCTTTCCTTTACGGGGAAGTCACGGGTCGTTTCATTTGGTATCAGAGATTTGGTTTACAGAGCTCGAGAACAAGACACATTAGAACCGTACGAAAGAATTCATCAGATATTGGATTAGTAATATCCAACGAGAATGACTCGTTAGAGATGGGATCAGTAGTATCCTAGAACGAGTGAGAAGAGTATATTTTTGAAAGTGAAAACAAATTTTTGTTTTGAAAATTTAAATCAATTATTCGTATTTGATTATCTATTTATATTGAGTTGGACAGTCCAGTATATATAGATTTTGCTTATACGTCTGATCCGCGTGTATTCGAAATTTTAATATACTGGATAGATATAGAATTACGCTCTAGTCGCCCGGGAGTGATTCTGATGATTGATATATCATCATCAGAATTTATATTCGAGTGACGAACGTGTAATATCTATATATTTCCATTAGACTGGTGTGAGAACCAAAATTAGATAGGGCTAATTGTTGTGATTTGGCATCAAAAACATGATTTTTGACTATGTATCGAAATTATGAATTTGAAACTCTAATTCACTAATTGATTGATGATTGTGTTGTTTGTTTAATTGTTTGATAATCTTGAACCATTACGCCTAATTGTATCAAATAATGAATTGTATTGAAATTGGTTGCATTTGCTTGCATATACATATACTTACATTGAACAGGTCATAGTAAGGAGGCTAGAGCCGAAGAATAAAATTTGTTTGCCCGACAAATAGGTACACGTTTACTATAATTTACTGTTTTGTTTGGGTGATGATGATTTTATGAGCCTATTGGCTAGCCGCTTGGCTTTTTCTTTTTCTTTTTGAGATCTGAAGGACTGGGGAAGCTATTTAAAATTCCCCGATGCTCCCGGTGCAGGGGAGGTTATGGCGAATTTTTTCGAAAATTTAGGGTGTTAGCCAAATTTTTGAAATTTTGGAAATTCTCATAAACTAAAGAATTGGAGAATGAAAGCCAGATCGAACGTAGAGTTGATTAATCAAACCACTTTCGACTTTGCTCCTTTTCGGGGACGAAAAGTTTTAAGTGGGGGAGATTGTAATAACCCGGAAATTCTGGGCCAGTTAAAAATTTTTATTTTGGCTATTTGAGCGAATTTTGATTATTTAAAATGAATTATTTTAAATAATATCGACGAAAATCTATTTTGAATAGAATTCGAACGTATATATTATACGCGTCGTCGTTAGAATATAAATATTTATATATAATTATAAATAGAATTGAAAATGGCGCGGTAGTTCGATAATTCGATTTCAAACTTCAATTGAATGTACCGGGTGCAAAATAATCCGGATTTTAGTGAAACCAAAAATAATGGGATCTAATTGTGAATATCTTTCCAACGAATCCGAAAAATCGAAATTTCCTAACGGGAATCAAAAGATATGTCCAGTTGAAAATTCTGAATAGTCGCTATGGAATTCAGGCCCTAAAAAATTTGAGATTTTGCAAACGACCTCGGATTTCGACGAAACTAGTTTTGTTGGGTCCGTGATGTCGAGTTATTGCTAGGTTTCAAATTTCATAATTTTTCGAATCAATATGTGAGCGTGGCAAAGGAAAACGCGTTTGACCAGTTTCAGTTGATTTTAATCGACTGGAAAATGACCATTTTTCAAACGGTCTCAGAATTCGACGAAACTAGTTTTGTTAGGACCGTATCGTCAATTCGAAGCTAGAAAATATTTTTCTGGAATTTTTAAAGTTCGTATGCGACCCCGGTAATTTGAAATGTACGGTTAAAATTCAATATAGCGATTTAAATGTAAATTCAACGGAAACTGATCGAAATAGTCGAACCAGCTTACGATACATATCCCATTGTGTTCGGAATGGGGGTGAAACGCTATGGACGACAGGCGGTGGGCCTCATTTCGAGGTCGTAGGTGAAAGTCAACCTTTTTTGCAAAAAAAAAAAAGAAACTCTCTCCCTTTCCTTATATTCTGCCCCCCCCCCCACGTTCAAATTCATTTCAAATAAAAAAAAAGAGAAAAAACGATCTCTAAATCGCCGACCCCCCCCTCTTCTTCGTCGACGGCGCCGCCACCAGGGGGACCGCCGCCTTCTTCCCTCTGCTCCGCCTCCCTCCTCCTCTCGCGTCTCCGTCGTCCTCCCTCCCCACCCACGCAACTACCACCGCCAATCCCTCCGAGACCCCACCGCAACCCTCCCCTGGCCCACGCAGGAAGACCCCCCCACCATCCTCCGACGAAGCAGAAGACCCCCCCCCCCCCCACTGTAAGTTGATTTTAGTTTTTTTTTTTATTTGCTTTTTTTTTATCATTTATTATGTAATTTACATTCCTAAAATAAAACTGCAAATTCAAGTCATTAGAGCAAAAAATGGTTTTTATTTGAAAGCTTTGATTTTCTTTTCAGTTTTAATTTTTCTTTTATTTGCTTATAAATAGAAAAAGTTTGATTTTTTTTTATATAGGAAGAGACTGTAAAGATAGGATTTTTTAAAGTATTAAAAATATGATTTTTATATTTTTAAAGTATTAAAAATATAGTCTTTACTATATAGGTGATGTCAAAATATGATTTTTGTTTATGTAAAGAGTTAAAAATATAATTTTTACATGATCGGGATATTAAAAATGTCATCATTATATGTGTAGAAAAATAAAAATGAGATTTTTATAAAAATGAAATCTTTAAATTTGAAAAAGCAAAGTCCATGTTTTTATAAAGGCGAAATCTTTATATGGAAAATAGCGTGATAAAAATATAATTTTTATCTATACAACATAGTAGTATTAAAAATAGGATTTTTATATGTTGAACTTCGAATTAAAAATAGGATTTTTATATGTTGAACTTCGAATTAAAAATATGATTTTTTATATCGAACATCGAAATAAAAATGTGATTTTTATATATTGAATAGCGAAGTAAAAATTCGATTTTTACATCTGTAGTGAATACGGGCAACGAAGGTGATAAAAAGGCGAGAACGACGAAGAATTCTGCAAAAGAAGTGCCGTGGAGCTAGGATAGCTATATGTGAGAATTTCTCACCTTTCGATTTCTTTTTCTAGTTATATATATATATATATATATATACTAGGATGCAGACGGTGCTTATTAGAAGCACCCGACACCCGTCCACATACCATGGACTTGTTTGTTTGGTTGTGTAGTTGGTTAGATTATTTGATTTGAATTGGGTTATTTGGTGGACTTGAATTGATTAGAATTTGATGTGTGAATGGCGTGGGCCTTTACTAGACCGGGGATAAGGCTAGGCCTCATCCCGTTCCTAGTATCGTGCCGTTATGCCGCCGAAATTTTCTAAAATAAGTTAGAAAAATAAAAATATCATTTTATTTAAAAAAAATGAACTGAATAGAAATTCATATGTTGGAATAAAATGTTTTGTCGTTAAAAATATAATTTTTAACGTGAATGTTAATAAATAAATATTCATTTACAAACCAGACGGTTTGTTTATGTACACTTATTTGAATGACATTGATTGGGACGATAAATTTTACACATCGCCCAACTGCACAACAAGAATCTGTGTTTGATTGTTTGAAACCCCACACGGGTGTTGGGATGAAATATGAATTTCACTCATCCTGATTGATTAAATATGTCGATCGATTGATTGACAGGCTGTTATAAGCGTTGAATATCTATATTTGATGCTTATACAGTGTAGTGCACTTTGGTTGATGGTTGATTATTTTTCAATGATATTATATACATGTGTTGTATGGAAATCCATATAATTAATTTTATATGGTAATTGATTGGGACTCATTCCAATATGAAAAATAAAGAAAATTTGAAAATAGAAATTTATGAAGCCGTGTTGATTAGATTGACGCCATTTTGACGTGAACGATATTTATATCGATTTTATTCATTTTAAAATGAATATTGGAAAGTGATTTCGAAATCGACGATTTCGAAATGAATTGAATTGAAAACGATTTCGAAATGAATTGAATTGAAAACGATTTCGAAATGAATTGAATTGAAAACGATTTCGAAATGAATTAAATTGAAAACGATTTCGAAATGAATTGAATTGAAAACGATTTCGAAATGAATTGAATTGAAAACGATTTCGAAATGAATTGAATTGAAAACGATTTCGAAATGAATTGAATTGAAAACGATTTCGAAATGAATTGAATTGAAACGATTTCAAAATGAATTGAATTGAAAACGATTTCGAAATGAATTGAATTGAAAACGATTTCGAAATGAATTGAATTGAAAACGATTTCGAAATGAATTGAATTGAAAACGATTTCGAAATGAATTGAATTGAAAACGATTTCGAAATGAATTGAATTGAAAACGATTTCGAAACGAATTGAATTGAAACGATTTTGAAATGAATTGAATTGAAAACGATTTCAAAATGAATTGAAAACGAATTCAAATTGAATTGAAAGCAAATTGAAATGAATTCAAATTGAATTGAAATTTGAATTGAATAGAAATGAATTTTAAAACGAATTTATAGAGAAGAATTCAATTTTGATTTGAATTGAAACGGAAGTTGAAATTGCTTTTGAAACGAATTTAAAACTATTTATATAATTCGGTTTAAATAGAAATCGATGAAATATATTATATATATATTATATATATAATATAATGGCCTGAATAGAACGCGCCGCGCCGCGGCAGTTCGTGAATTTCGACCATTTATTTCAAACGGACATTGCGGGAGATCCGACCGTCGGATTCTCCTAAAACCGGAACCGTTGGGTTCGTATCGAAAAGAGCTTTCTAATGAATATTAGAAATTAGAAATCTAACGGTTGGATTTGTAATTATGTCCAAATCAAATTTGAAAAAGGTCGCTGTAAGTGCAGTTCGATGGCCATTGATGGAAATCGACTGTACGGGCCTTGATAAAATTATTAAAAATAGTAATAATTTGTGTAAAATCATAAGAAATGATTTGTGAAGATTTGGGATGAAAAACTTCATGTTTGAAAAGATAAAAATAGATTTTTATCGAAATGAACTGGTTTTGAACTAGAATTATAATTCTATTTATTTTTAAATAAATAAATTGAATTTAAAAAGGGTTTTAAAAATAATAACCAGAATATCCAATGATTGCATTGGAGTGGATTTGAATCGAAATTGTCTTCGGAATATTTCGATGTTGGAATTCGTGATTATACAGATGTTGTTATGGAAATTTGAAAGATATATATTTATATCGTTATTTCCAATACGACATTTGTTAGTCGTAGAATTCGATATTGAATATAAGCCGATATATTTTCTATTCAGAGCCTTATATTGAATATCGAATGTGATTTGGGTTTGTCGTGAGTGGTGTCTTCACTAACACTGTTCTTGAACCCAGTTGAGAAAAGGTTAAATCTTTTTATTTAGATTTAATGAAGTGTACCAATTAAAGAATATTTAATTGGAATTGAATTGATATTGATTTTTGGGTTTATCGTGGACAGTGTTTTAAATAACACTCGTTCTTTAACCCGGTAATCAAGGGGATGTGACTTTGGGTTTATCGTGAACTGTGTTTTAAATGACACTGATTCTTTAATCCAGTCAAAGATTAAAACTAAGTGGAGTTTTAATGAATCTTTAATTAGAGTGAAAAGATCGAGAATGGAGTATCACCAGTTTTACTCCAGGCGATAGTTAAATCTTTAATTAGATTTGAACGTGAAATGGTAATTGAATTTACCGATAACACTGTGGTGTTAGATATGAAGTATAACCAGTTTTACTTCATGGGATGAATAGGTTGGGATTGGGGAATAAAATAAATGATTACTTCGGTGTGGTTCGCTAATCCCGACTAGTTTGAATTGATATTCAAAGGAGATTAAAGAATAAATTTAAAGAATTTATCTTGGATAAAATTAATGGGAACTTTTCCCAAAGTATAGGAAATTTTGAATAAAAGAATATTCTGAATTGGAATGAGGCGTATGTTGTGTTTGTGTAACACTTTTATAATATATACGCGAGTTATTCAGAAAGACCGGGTTTATCCCATTCTGAATAACTGATTCGACGTGGTGTCGAAGATGAAGACGGTGGTCGAAGACCAGAAGTCTTCACGTCGTCTGGGTGAGTACTGATGATCTTGATTGGGCTGTACACCCAAGAAGATGGAAACAGTTTGTGATCGTCCAGACGTACTTGGAGATCGATGGATATGCGAGGTACTAGGTGCCTCCGGTTTCGTTCAGCCCCAGAACGGACTTGTAAATGGACTGTGTGTCTGACATTGGATTTTATTCCGTGTGATTGACCTCTATTAAATATATATCTGTTTGGCGGCGGAGAATTTATTCTCTTGCTTAACGCCCTTCTCTGAGACGTATGAGCTCAGGGGTTATATATTGATGGATATCAAACGCATGGAGTGGATTGCCTGTGTGGCACGCCTAAGTGGCAATTGATCAAGGCTTCTGTTGAAAAGCAAAGTCTTGTGGTGATGATCAAAGCACAGCCTGTGTGGCACAACTTTGTGTAACGTGAATTCGCGAGTTTCACACCCGGTATGAACTAAAAACGGGAGACGGACCTCAGGGAGGACTTGCGTTTCTTTCTAGTTAGAAGTGGCGTCAGTGGTTTTACACGCCCTGACGAGTTTGACTTATGTGGTTGTTGCTGTTGCGAGGCGCCTCGGTTATATCGGTTTCGGCCGATGCATTCTGGTTGGCAGACGGACCAGACTTACACCCCATAGGGTGGGGAGACGTAGTGTTCAGGCATAATAATCCACATCGGTGGACCGGCCCTGACGATCTAAAGGGTTGATGCGTTCTGATCCTGTGGCTCGGGCTAGAGAGTCACGAATCGGTTGAGGACTATCTTTTGCCTCGGTTCATACCATAAATGATAACCCAGCTTCCAATACGACATTTGCGGTTTTATTTGTAAACCTATATATGGCGACATAGTGGCATGGGACGCTCATGCCGCCTATGATTGATACTTATGATTTAAAGTTGTTTTATACACTATGCACTTATAATAGTATCAAATAATGTGTTTTAAACGTATCAAGCATGCTTTGGCTGTTATAAGGTTAAAAACCCTATCCTCCGGCTTGCGTTGCATTGTGTGATGGGACCTGGGTCTTATAACAGCTTCATTTTTCTTTATTTAGCATTGCGCTGTTTGTTTTATGCACTGGTATTCTTGGGAGGGAACCCGTTCCGTGTTATACGGCGTGGTCCCTTGATTTACCTAACTTTAAAATAAAGATTAACTGTTTTAGTTCTCACACCAGTCACATGACTGACCTGGAGTTTATTGTTTTAACCTAAACTCTGGGTGCCCCTATTTTGACACGGGCAGCTAGTAGTTTTGGTTTTGCAGATTTATATTCACAGGATCCTGGTTTACAGCTGGAACGATATCCGGAAAGCTTTGTATCCGTATATCTCCTTCTAGTTGTGTATTGCATTATTTTCCGCTGCGATGTATTTAAATGTAATTTGAATCTCTGATGTTTCTGTGTAATATATATTCATTTATACTCTGTATTTTCTTGTAATCTGATGCATTGTTGTAATATACAATGAAATGTTCTTCTGTATGTGTTCTGTATGTGGCTTGTTCTCGAACTATCCGACGCTTTCCTTTACGGGGAAGTCACGGGTCGTTTCATGACAAGGTTTTCATCTAGGTATCACCATTGAGGAATGTGGTTCGCTTGGATCTATAAGGAAATTTGTGCTAAGGTTTGTATGACTATTTCCCATAGTGGAAAGGATAGGTAAACGACCTATACAATGAGATTACCAGAGAGGTTGGCAAGTGTCCATAATGTTTTCTACGTTTCCCATTTGCGGAAATGTCCACACGATACGACAGAGGCAGTTGAGCCGAGCATGTTTGAGGAAGTAGAGGTAGAAAGGAAGCTGACAGTTGGACAAGTTCCTACCCGTATACTTGGATTAGAGGTTAAGAAGCTACGTAGCAAAGAGGTCAAGCTGATGAAAGTACAATGGGGAGAAGACGACGAGGATGCAAATTGGGAGACCGAGGTAAAGATTCACGCTTCTTACCCTTTTCTTTTCAAGGGTTTGTTCTTAACTTCTTTTTCCAAGCTTTTATTAGTACTATTTTCTATCATTCGTATGTATACTATCGATCAAATCTTCGACCTTTAGGTAGAAAACCGATCGGTGTAAACATGTGTCTGAGAGATGTTATGTTTGATGGAAGCAAGTGTTTGCTAGTGGTTGCCCGTGGATGCATATATACACATACACTAGGCACTAGATCGGCTCAATCACTTACATATTGCATATGGATGTGTGTGCATTAAAATTTTATATGGATGAAAATGGATGTATCATCATATGGATGTTGCATTTGGATGAATGATTATGCACACATATAGAGCTTACATGTTATAGTAGGATTATTTGCATACATTTTGGTTATATGGCACAAACATAAATTGCATTAAGGAGGTCAACTGAACCAGTCGACTGCCTGATTTTTGCATTAGTGTAAGGACATATACACACACTATTAAATATGTTCATACAAGCATTAGAAAAATCTTAAGGACATTGGATTTTTGTGGATGATGGATGAGTAGGTGGTTGTGGTTGCTAGGAGTATAACATTCTTCTTAACTTGGAGATTTCGGGGACGAAATCCTTTAAGTAGGGGAGAATGTAACACCCCGTAATTTTAAAGAACATTAATAAACTAAAGAATACCGAATTGAATATTGGGAATTAATTAAAATTTGTTGTACCATTGCGTTTGTCTTGGAATTTTGGTTCAGATAGACTTCGAGTTTGCATAAAACGGACATCGTATATAGGAGATATTAAGGTTAGAAGTTTGTATACATATAAGAGAAATATATATAAACAAATCAGTCTAGAATTTCAAAACAGTTCCAAATCGAAGGCAGGAGAGCAACGCGGGATTTTGGCCCATTAGGGGTCGACCGACACCCCAGTGGGATCGACCCATTCAAGAGTGTATCGACCTAGGGTCGACCACTGGTTCGACCTACCTGAGATCCAACCAGGTTCATTTCCTGGACCTGGACTTGTTTCTTAGTGAGATTTGTTGGAAAAAGTGTATATAAAGGCTGAAATTTCTATTATTTTCTGTATTTAAAACAATGGAGACAAGGAGATGTTGCCTCAGCTTGGACTGAATTAGGCTATCTTCTAAGACAATAGCCTATACATATACAAGAATCTCTTCAGCAATGTCAACATATTATTCTCTGTTCTTTAGACCCAATTTCTGTGAGTTCATGTTACTTTTGGATATAAAAATTTAACAGTAACCTTGACATGTTAATAAACCGGATCTAAACCCATGCCTATTAAGAAACTAATTTATATCTAAACAGATCTGCTATAATCATATGTAATTTTCCATACACTTGTTCTGTTATTCAGCTATTACTATATGTCTATTTCTGTGCCTATTTCTTCTATATATGCCTATTTTTGTTCTTCTTCCTCTTTCATTCCCGTTCTCTTTTTATAGCCTAGGCTACCTTCGAGCCTAAGCCAATATCGCTGAAATATGCATACGAACAAAATTGGGATTAATTGAGAATGATTGGGAATGATAATTTGGGGGAATAACCTGTAATATGAATATGACTAAAATTTGGGGCATAACTTATACGGTGTAATATGATTGAAATTAGGGGTGTATGAACATGTAAATCTGTAGGCTTAATTACTTTCAAAGATTAAGTGGAACATGTTAATAAAACTGTATGTCACCTATGTAACTTGTTTAATCTCCTTGGGGGTTAAGTAAACTTGTTTAATCTATTGGGGTTGTATGGACATTGTTAACCTGTGTAAAACTTAACATGTTGAATTTGTGGAGGGAGGGTTAGGCTGTAGGACTTAACCCGTGGATACCCTAGTTGATTGGGGCTACAAGTTTCGGGTTTTGACTTGTGTCATCTGTTGTGTGGGAGCTAATTAGTCAGTAACCCATTTTGGTATTAAAAGGGGACCCCGCACTAGGTAGGGGTCAAGACAAGCTTACTGAGCTAATTATAAGAAGTTCCTTTGGGATGGTGTATTCTGATGGCGCATTCCAATGGGGTCATGTGCGTGCTTGGGTCCGGTCTGTCTAGAAATAAGATGCCGTAACACCTGTAAATAGGTTTGTGTCATGGTGGTTGCCACTTTAGGAAGTAATACACACTACTGTAGGGTCGACACAGGGTATTTACGTGGTAGGGAGCCAATCGCTTAGGGGTAATAATTATGGTACATCTAGTTCTATTTAGGTACCTGTTATTTCTGTTTGGAGTAACACTCGTTATTTCTGTTAGGTACCTGTTATTTTTGTTTGGGATAAAACCCGTTGCTAGAAATACACCTAAGTCTACCATTTATGTTCTGTTGGGATCATTCTGTTTCTGTTAAGTAATTGAAAAACACTTAATTTGGTATACTAGTACTGGTGCAGAGAAAAGTATTTGAGAATCATAGTCTACTTGGTTTATCCTGTCCATCCTACCTATACCTGTTTTATACTGCAATTATCTCTCATCCAGTTTATTTACTCTCTTGATACTTTTATTTCTTTATATGCTAAAGTCACTGGACTCGCCAGATTTTATGTCTGACCCGTTTTGTTTCCTTTTCTCTCTCTTCCTCCCCCCAGGTTCTCAGGGTGGGAACGATCAGGCTTGATTAGGATTCTCTCTTCTGTTTCTTCTTGAATCTGGATCTGCTTTGATGTGTCGCTTTGACTACTTGTTTACTTGTTTATGGCTACTTTTGGGGATTATGATTTTTTATTTCTGTACTCCGATGGTTTTTAGCGCAAGACACCTGTTTTTAATTGATGTACTTTTTTCCAGTATTTTAGCTTGATGTTGTAACTGGATTTTGAGACCACGATGTTTTCTGTTGGAAAATAAAGTTTTAAATTTTCGCTGCTATTTTATATATCTGTTTTGTGAGATTCTGTTTCTGTTTACCTATAACGCTTCACGAAACTTAATGAATTCTGATAAAGAGTGACATTAACAAATGTAGGGGTCACATATACATTATCCGTCCAAATCTATGTAAACAACGAAATATATATTATAATTAATGTTTGTACGTTTGAATAGATTCCATTTTATGGAACTACATATGTAAGTGTAACCCATATTAAATGGAAATATGCATTATGAGCATTGTAGCAATAAAAGCGTTTGATTTACTACAAATAAGGCTATAAAGAAATAATGACCATTGTAATGGTTTTTGATTGGGGGAAAATAAATTGAATTTGGTAGTGAGGCCTAATGGTTACAATTTGAAACAATAACTACGAATAGGAATTGTAATTGCAACTAGGTAAGTAAATATTTCTTATAACATAAAATAAATATGTATGTAAAAAATAAATCAAATTAAAGTAAAATAGAAATGTTAAGGAGTTATAATAATAAGAATAGAAGTAAAAAAGGGACTAATATGATAAGGTAATTGTTGATTGGTGTATTGGGAAATTATGATCGTTAAGTTCATAATTGACATTAATTATAATCAATGGCAGTAAATGGCAATTTAAGGGTTATTTAGCGCTTTAGGAAAATATGAGCTTTATGGAAATAAGTGGCAATAACCCAAAGAAATAACAATAAAAGGAATACAAAGAAATAACTTTCCTTATTTTGTACTAGTTAATCAAGAATTAATAACTAAAAGTTAGAATTGGACTTAGTAAGTTAATGATGCGAGGTTAGTTGCCTTATTTGATAGAAGTACGCACTTTCTAGCTGTCGATTATATGTCCAACTGATGTGAGACATCATTGACCATAGGAACCCGTGACGATAATTAGTTGCATACCCAAATTATTTCCGTAAGGAGAAACCAAACGAGAATAACTCAATAATGTGGCCTACTTTGGGGATTAAGGTCTTAAGTGGTTAGATCCACCTATAAAAAGGTATTAAGCGATCACATAGCCCACCTACCATAAATGGAAGCATCAAAGGCTAGTTGGGTGCGAGTTCGATAATCTTCACGAATAGTCTACTTCCTTGGGTCTTAAGTGGCTTCAGGTCGAGGAGTCCACCTGGGAATGTGTCTTAAAATGACCGGTATGGTATTGTCATAGGTATACCTATCCTACAGGAAGTATTAAGCAACTAGAAGATTATCCAATATGGCCAGCTAGATAGTAACGAGGGATACTATAGATATAATAATATAAGTATAGTTTGGTTTAGTATAGAATATAGTTGAGTATGGTTTAACATGGGATACTATAGATACAATATAAGTACAGTTTAGTATATAATAGTTTTAGATAATGACAATGGGGGAGAAATTATAAAATATGATATAGTTAAGATAGGCAAGTTTAAAGGGGAGTCAAAAGAGATTCATGGTGAAAGGGGGAGTAATCAAGGAATTAGATCAACAGGTAATATCACATATGAATATTGTATAAACAAAGGTTGTCACCATCAAAAAAGGGGAGACTGTTGGAGAATGGGATTTTGATGACAACAACCTTGTTTCAGTCAATAACATTATTAATTATAAAATATATACTAACATATTTGTCTAGAATATATACATATATATATGTATGTATATGCAGGATATAAATATGGAAAACTTTACAGTATTAGAGACTCAAGATATAAAGGAATTCAAGACTCATGAGAATCATGATATCAAGATTTCAAGATCTCGTGATTATCAAGTAATAGAGTCTAGTTTATATGTAAAACTCTGGTTAGCACTTTCAAATTCTGTTTTCAAATTCCTTTTCAAATTGATTTCAAAATAATTTCAAACTTATAATAACCAGCCTGGAATGGGCCTAAATTTCGACCTAGAAAAGGCCCATCGAAACTTAGAGCCATTCTAAACGGGTCGTTGGTACATGTAAGGATTACATTTGCATATAATATATACATACACAGATACTTCGAATGGAAATCTCACACAATGGAAAGAGAAAATATAATACTAAAAACAAGATGTATCACTTATTTTAAAACCACAAAAATACAACAGTCACAGTTACATCTGTTCAATGGGTACATTAAATAGTTCATTCTCACAAGTTTCAAAAAGAAGTAAAGAAATAATTACTAATAATAGCATAACAACTTCCTCTTCTTCATCGGCTTCAATCATCACTTTGTCCACGGCTTTTACCCCATCTACTGACCTGTTGGATATGCTGAGGAGAGGGGTAAGAATAAAAAAGTTCTGTGTGACGGAAATATAGCATTACTTAATGTCCATACCCTATATTTTCAGCAGGATACATATGTCAAGGTATGTCTACGCAGCACACAACAAACACCAAGTTTCTAACCAATGAGGTGGACATCCAAGTGAATCGCCCTTAGTGTTATTAGGGTAAAGACCCAACGAGGTGGAATTTTCGGTCATTTATGACCCTATTAATGGTGGATTATTATGATCTCTTATAACCCTTAGGTGGACCCCTAGCCCTTTCAGACCCTGTCCTAGTATGTTAACTTTCTTAAGTCTGTTATCTCATTTATAATATGAAAAGTAGTATTGTGTACGTTACTACTTAACTGATATTACCCAGTAGAACATCTATGTCGCTTAAGACTTCCTTTAGACAGTTGGTGAGCATGCAATGGCCACATAAATTTCAATTACCAATATGTCACTAGTTGTGCCCTTACAAGGTTCTAGAGGAAGTGGACATCCCCGTGAACTACCCTACTATTACCATTTTATGCCTAACCACCTTTAGAGAAGGAGGACCCAAATACTTACTTCAAATCTAATAAGGGTGGGTCCCGTGACTTTGGTTCCTCTCCACAGAATAAACTTCGGAGGGATCCTAGTCCTAACTGCTTAAGACCCAAATTAGATAAAAAGGAAGCCAGCCACTTAAGACCTTCTTAAGGCGTAGTAAACCTGCCTATTTTCACACAATAGACTTATATATATAGTTATATACACACACTATACCTCTCACATTAAACCGCATACCTGTAGATGTTGGATATGCGGGTCAGTTCTGGGCAGACTTCTACTACAAGTTGGTTTAACCTTGTATCTAGTGTACTAAGTTTTTGAATGGCCCGTGGCACCTAGACATCTCACATTAGTTGGGCCTACTTGAGGTTTATGGATTTGTCGGTCGGTTCCAGGTAGACTTCTACCACAAATGGCAACTAACCACGTGTCTATGTGTCACCATTTATGTATTTTAAATCCATTCTATATATGCATACACAAGCAATCTAACATATATTCATTATAGGACATTTCAAATTCGAATCTAATCTAACCGTATTTATTATGCTAATACAGCGTTAATTACGTTGATTACGTTTATATTGGTATAATAATAATAACGCTTAAATAACCTAGATATTCGTATAAATGGTGAAACGTTCAAACGAGGTGGCAATTGCCAACTTTTATCCAAACCAAGGCATACAAGTTAGGTTTACCAGACTTTTTCCGCTACAACATAGGCATGATAACATTATGATATGATAACAAATAGTAGTGGATGGAAAAACATACCTATACAAAATTTCAACTTGCATCATAAGCTTGTAGAAATGATTTCAATACTGAATTAAAAATAGAGTATTACATACACTTACATATATATGTTTATAATTCATATTTTATCCAGTTCATCCCTTTTTGGTGTTATACACATAAGAACGTTTACAATTGACCTATTTCAATTGTGAATGCATTTAGATCCAAAATAGGATCCAAACCCAATTCAAATAATGAAACAGTCAAATTCAAACCTTTTTAGATTGCGATGAAATGACAATAAAAGTTGAATTACATAAAATATGAATAATAGTAGCAACACCCCAATTTCATCTTTAATCCAATATTGAAACCAAAAATCCACAAAACCCAAATAATCAAGACAATTCATATGAAATTACAAGATAGAGGATTTGAGGGTTTTAATGTTTATATTATCGAATTTCCAAATCCTCCTAGGCATATCTATTGACATGACAATCTATTAAAAACATGAATATGCCTTAAGTAAACAATATTCCACTCACAAATCTAGGCGGAATAGAGAGAAATCTATGGTTGATCTTGATTTGCACTAACTCTTTGCATTCAAGCATGCTCCAATAAACCTCCTAATTATATACATATAAGAGACATGCATTAGAATCTTATACATATATGTTTTTGTCAAATTCCAAAATACTAAACTCATGTAAATTAGAATAGAAAGAGATTAAGAATAGAGTTGGAGAATTTAGAAGAAAACATTAACCTATTCTTTTATTTTTCTCTGGAATTTAACAATGGTGGGGAGGAAACATGGAGGTAGGGATGGAGAATGATTAGGGTTTTCATTGTGTGATAGGAGTGCTATATATAGTTACTCGTGTAAGCATAGACCGTTGGATTAATTAAAATTAATCCAAGCCTTTAATTTATAAATATCCGTCAAAAGGAACCCTAACCACGTAGTTTTATTAGGCTGTCCAGCCGCCGAGAGGTTGACGCCTATTGGTCAACCGGCGGTCGACACGCCCTTAGGGGTGGGCGGTCGACCCCTTCGGGGTTGAAACGCCCAAAAGGCTACGTTACTGAGTCGTTTATTTTATTTTATACATTCCTTAATATCTTAATCTTATTCCATATATGTAGCAACTCGAATTTTGACAGAACAATTTTTTTAATTTTAATAAATCAAAACTCGTGTTGGTTTGCTCTAGTACGCTGCAGAAAACACAGAGACATAAAAAATGTCAGAGCTCAGAAAATATCCCACAACGGAAAGGATAAAATATAATATAATCAAAGTATAGCCTTACCGTATTAACAATACTACCTAACTAGTATCCAAAGCTATCATGTCTCTGCCACAAATCTAACCTGCGAGTACGTTATGACGATGGGGCCAGAACACAAGTTATGGTGATTGAATTTAAATTATACACTTTGGATAATCCTACATATAACGTTCAATCACATTTTCTTGTTTATTAGGTTACTTGGGTTAACAACACTCAAGGCTTACACACACATCGTACCCATTTACTTCCCAGTGGATTAACCTAATACAATATATATGTAGTTACCCCCAATATTCAGGTACACCTCATAGTACCGCACTCGTACGGTTTCCTCTGAAATGTCATAGAAATAAACGCAGTCCCTCATTCTATGCCAGAGTGACGTATGGATCTCTACATGACATTGTTACGTTCTGCATATATTTGTTATTACTATGCTATGTAAGCGTACGGACTGCCACCTTCGATTGAATCAGATTCCATACTAGAGTCATGCCCTCAAGTCTACGATACACCACCCAGATTCGACATGCATGTATCTAGACTTTCCCACTTATGTATCAACCATATTCGATGCCTTAACTACACATAACGTGCACCGAGTTCCAAGACAGAGCTACACAAGAAACACGGAACTTGGTCGGGAGCTTTTCCATATCTGTACAGGCCCACCTTTAGGGGCCTCAAAATACAGATATCCCTTGGGTCTTTTTTTTCATGTTGGCTATGGCCCCTCCCTAAACTAGTAAAGACTATAAGAGCTAAGCGACTTGCCCCTAACAAAAAATCTAAACATCCAGCTGGCATCTCTCCTCAACCAACGTACCCCGATAGTGAAAGGTGAATGGTCTATTGGGTTTAGCTCTAGTCTTTTCGCATCCCACTGGATGCCGATGACGGGTACCCGACGATCAACTATCTCTGTTGGTCCTGAGCTCTGCCTCCCCGTTGAGATGACCGCCGAATCATCCTAGTGTCACCACGTCACATCATTCTGACTTCAAAGCTACTTTTGTAGTCAAGGCCCACCCACCTGGTATTTACGCGCAGACCCAACCCTTGCGAGCACAACCTAAACATCTGCCACTGCACAGAGGACTACCAAGAGCACCTTACGTATTTCAAGAAGCCGCGTGCATCCCCTTCCAGTCCTTCGGAGCCAACAGTATAATCATATGAACGTGTGCTCCCCTCGTGCCTCATCACACCATGATGATCAACCTTGTGTTTTATTCACCCTCAAGCGTACAAACTGGTCCAAGCGCCCCAGTCTAATGTGTCATTAGATCATGTGTCTAAAAATTCTTTTATGTGCTTGCTTTACCTCATTAGGTTTCCATTTAACTCGGTTATTACCATTCACATTGACTTCTTATTCAAGTTACCAAGTTCCTCTTACTTATCAATTTCAGTCATATAACTTAACACATTAAATTTATTAATACGCCCACAACATGTTTTTCTCTAGATTGCAATCCATGGTCTGTAATCCACAATCCCCTTACATTCTTTTTTGATTTCATAGTTAAAATAACATGTTCTACCTAGTATGTAATAAGTATATCTCAGTTCACATGTTTTCTATTAACAAGTCTCTCATTATTTATGATTAAATATAACTTATTTCATTTCAAAAGTTTGCTTTATTCTTTCCTATTTAATCATAATTCCATCTTACCCTGTCACTACAACTTATCGTTGTTTAATTATTAACTTAGTTTTCTTAACTAAGATCACTAATAAGTCTCCTTTCTATAACCTATGATATAATTTCCTTTTTGTCCCTAGGAGAAACCTTAACCTGTTATTCTAATCAGCATATTTCAGATTTCCAAATTTTCAAATTACTTAATTTATAATTAAGTACAACTTCTTTCATTTCATAAAATTTCCCCCATTTATTGATTACTTAATTTACAGTTAAGTAACACTTATCTCATTACACAAGTTATCTCATTTTCTCACTAGTTTATTATAACCTAAGTTATAATATCCACTTGCCCCTAGGAGAAGTCTACCTATTATATAACAACCTCATTAATGTAATTTATTTATAATAGGTTTTTATCATTCCCCGTTCATTCCAATCCTTATATATATATATATATATATATATATATATGCGCTAGACCTCCCACATTGAGCCTACACTTGTGGATGCTACATTTGTCGGGCAGTTCCGGGTAGACTTCTGTAACGTCCCGCATTTTTGTTGATTGGTATTTGAATATTTAAATCAGTTAAAATATTGAATTCAGAATATAAATGGATTTATATATTAATTAAAACGAAATTGAAACGTATATAAATATATATTAGTTATAATCGAGCTCAGAACGACCCTGCAGTTCGTAAATTAACGTTCTGAACTTCAACTGAGTGTACCAGACTCGTTTTGAATCGGATTTCTTCGAAACAAGAAGCGTTGGAATCTGTTGAACTGTATCTTTCTAACAGAAGTGAAAAACCAATATTTTGGTGTGTAGATTGCAAGATATGTCCAAATCAAATATCCAAAAAGTCGCTGTAAAATCGTTTATCGACCGTAACAGGTTATTTGAATATAACTTGATATCGGGTGCAAATCGGGACAAGGTTCTTTTGAGGTGCAACAATTATTTAATTTTTAGAATTTTACTGTAATTTTTAATAAATTAAATGAGCAACTTTTTATTTGGAGTATTGTGTACCCTGTATCGGTATTTCGGGATTTCAAAATATGAATCAATCTACCGGTGTTATTATATTTTTTGGGTCGTGACACATTGCTCGTCACAACGGCATTTTTACTTCAGTCTATGGCGCTCATACATGGATATAATTTCACTTAGCAGGATGTGTTAAAATATTTAAAACTAAAAGCAAAATATCCGAACAGTTCACCATATCTCAGCATACAATATTTAAAATAGACAAAAACATATAAACCAATAGCCTGCGTTCCATTTGAGCAACAGAGCATCACCCTATTTTCTAGAGTACATGCATGTCCCCTATAAGAACATATGCACCATAACCCAACGTGAAAACTTCATAGCTACAGTATACAAACCATACTCCTAACCACCTAACCTATTTACTTTCATCACTAAGAAAATTACACATGGAGCCCTTTCTCCTTTTCCACAAGCATAGAACCATTCTTTCGTACAGTGTGTACTTCGGAAATTTCAACAAAGACCATAACCTATCTAATCTAATCCGACAAAACACGTTAGACCATAACTTCGCACAGCTCTATAGATGGAGACGTTTACCTTATCTTTTCCCATCTTCCCATTGTCTATAAATGAGGCATTCATATTCTTTCCGTCAGCAAGCACTTCTCTCATTTTTCTTCTTACTTCATTTTCTTATCAGGCATCACGTTTTACTCTCTCATTTCCTATGCATTAGTTCTTCTCAGAAAATCATTTCGCCATTTAGTACTTGCATGCGGATGATACTATGGTGGTGTAGTTCGAGAAGTATGGTGATGAAATGGATTTAAGGCTTACGGAAATGGTGGAGATTTGCTGAAGAAGACAGGAGTTTTAAATAAAGAAAAGAGGGAGTGTGGCATGCGGAGAACACGGCCATGAATGGTACCCAAAAGCTGACGCGCAAATACTGGAAGGAGAGCACGTGAAGTGATGGGAGAAGCAACGTTTGTTGCGTTTTTAGGTGTGTGTGTGAAGAAGAATATGTGCGTGAGGAGCATGATGGGAAGGGAGGTCTCTGAAGCATGAAGATCATGGTATGAAGAAAGTATCGAGCTGACAGGAAAACGGGGAAGGCTCACGTTTGAAGTATGGGAAGTTGCGGATCAAAGTCTGGAGGATGGCATTTGGACGGAAGGAGAAATGCATGGATCTGTTGCCTGGGTGTATTGTTGGTCACGTGAAAGAAGAGATATGTGGGGGTATTCTTTCAGAAATGGTGAGCAGCTTGAAAATAATGGAACAAAGGAGAAAGGATATTGATGCTGTTGCGTAGAGAACTGGTTTGGATGTTGAGTATGTGAGCATGGAGGCAAAGGGGAGGACATGGGTTTTGGACTAACGAAATGGAGGAGTCGAACTCGTGGTCCAAAGAGGGGGAAATCCATCAGGGTTTCCGCAGGATTCAAGGAGAAAGACTGGGATCAAAGAATTGGCAGGAGCATTTAAGTTGTTGGTGGTTTTACCGTTGAGTGTGATGAGATCTGCATGGTGCTTGGGATTTGCGAAATGAATGAAGGATGGGTGGGTGCTACATGAGAAGTGACGTGTGAAATTAGTGGGAGGACATGCACAGAGGTGCATGCGTTGGCATGAACTAATACGTGAAAGTGGATGGCGGTAAAACGAACGTATTGTTTTGGACACAGTAGCAGGAACGCAAAGAAAGTGCGTGTGCATTGTTCGAAATTGTAAAGCAAATAGGTTGAAGTTGAAGTCCAGAACGAGGCTACACAGGAGTAGCGCGGGTCAGTTCAAAGAAAATATGAAGGAGGTGCTTGAACTGAGTACATCAGTAAAGATAGGAAGAAGAGGCATGTTGTTCAAAGGAGAGCAGTGTACATGAAATATTGAAAGGAAGTTTGGCATGCGGATATCATTATTAACGACTCAATTATACAGAAGAGTTTGATCGTGATTTGGAGCAGTGTGATTAAATGGCGGTGAACGTGAAGGGACGTGATGATCAGGAGGACGGAGGCATGACGGTTTGCGATGGGGTGCTACATGGGAGTTGTTCAAATGGAGATACTGTTGCTTGTCGAGAAACGCGTTAGCGGTGAAGAGGAGCATTAAAGTTCGGCAGTGAGCTTGTGGAAGTGGTCGACGCAGCAAGCAAGAAAGAAGAACTTCCGACGATATGTGAGGCGATCCGGGTTCAAAGTGGTTCGCTACCTTACTATAGCCAGTCGAAGGCTGAGCAAAGTAACATGGAAATTTGCCGCGAGTTGGTGATATCGTCAGGAAACGGGTTCTATAAACTGGAACGAAGTGTTCGAACATGATCTGAACGAAGATCGAAATGGTGGCGAAGCACAGCAGAATAAAATGCTTTCTCAGATCTATCGACCGACGCAAATCGTTATTTAAATGTTAACGCGCCAAGTTGAGTAAATTCACTCACTCTGATCTATTTTAATTATATTTAAATGTTTTTTGAATGCTGTGTGATGGTCGATTAGGTAGATTACAGTTAATTTGGTTGAATATTATATATCGTTACATATGTACACATCACCGGTTAGACACTGATTCCATCAATTAGAATATTCCCTAGTATAGAGTTAGTGTAAATTGTGTTGACTGACATCTGTGGATGCGGAAACCAGTTGGAGGAATCCGACCGGATTCCTCGATATTTATATGTATTGTTTGTTTTGTATGCACTGTTTGAACCCGAATTATATTTAAAACCCCATGTGAATATTGATGTTGAACGGATATTCAATATCTGTTTCGATAAATAAATAAATGGTATCGATTTAGAAAGTGGTGATAGTCAACCGTAAAACCCTCGTTTTGTTAAAGAGTTGATTGGTTGTCAGGCAAATCAACGAGGTTAATTATAAAAATTATATTTTTATAATTAAAAGGAAGATTTAAATTTATAATAGAAGTTCTATTATAAACCAGTAATTTAGAGTTCGTTTTTATAAAATAAATAAAAACGATTGTTTGACATTTAAATGAGTTTATAAAGCAGAAATTTATCCGACGATTAAATATTTGGATAAAAATATTATTAGATTAATTATATTAATCTAATGAGAAGTAATTAAGATCAGTTAACGAATTTACTGATGGAATGAAGTTGATTTAATCAACTGTTATTTGGAAAATGATTATTAGATCAATTGGCCTTTAGTTAATCTAATGAAAACAGTTTAGAAATAAATGAGATTGAATTACCTTTTAATTTAAGAATTTATCAATAGAACTGTGGAATAGAGAAAGCGAAAAGTTAATGTGGAATATAAATAATCGTAAACAACCGAGTTCAAAATAAAGATGTGGTATTATAAAACCATATTCCAAAATAAAACAAGAAAATACGATTTGATGTATATTATAAGAAATAAGGAGTTTAGAGTTATGAATGTATATATGTTCTAAGATGAGAACGTTGTCGATCAAGGTCTGAGAGGTAAATAGAATACCCCAACTTGAACGGCTTCACTATTATCGAGGAACGATAACAGTTTGTAACGGAAAGAGATGTCAAGATGTGTATAAAAGGAATACGGCAGCGTATTGCCAGTCTTAGAATTATAGCGATAAAATAACGTTGTTGATAAGATAAGTGTGACTGTTATGTCAAGATTAGTTATAACAAAGAATATTACAGCGTATGACAAGTTGAACTATAGCAACAAAATAACGTTGTTGATAAGATAAGTGTGACTGTTATGTCAAGATTAGTTATAACAAAGAATATTACAGCGTATGACAAGTTGAACTATAGCAACAAAATAACGGTGTTGATAAGGTAAGTGTGACTGGAATGTTGAGATTAGTTATAAGGAGAATATTACAGCATATGACAAGTTTAGAACTATAGCGACAAATTAACTACTGTTGATTAGACTTAAGCGTGACTTTTATATAGAGCACCACTTCCTAGGAAATGTAACAGTTTGGTTTGAAATCCACTTATTCTAGAGTAATAAGTAACGACGTTTGTTCAGAGAAATATAAGAAAAAGTTTAGAAAAAGAATTGGGGAATCGTATTAGAAAACGATGATAGCATTTCGATGTTCGAAATGTGATTAGAATTAAACCGTTAGGATTTAGAACTAGAATTCGACGATGTCGAAAGTATTAAAAATAAACTATTCTTAGGGATAATAATCTTATAGAATAATGAACATTTAGTTTTAAACAAATAAATGTTAATAGGATAAGAATCAATATTTAGTTATCAACTGGATATTGATAAGAAGTTGACTTAGAGAACAGAGTTTATAAAGTGGATTGTGAATATAAAGTATGAAAGAGATTTCAGTAAACGAGATAATATTATTGATTTTCTAAATAAAGAGTTATTTGATAAAGGTATTCAGATTTCTATAACAAGAATGGTATTCACATTTTTAAGTGAATAATGTTTTTAAAGATAAACGGTTGGCCGATTAAAATATTTATAATGAAATTGGAAATATTTTCCAATATAAAGAGGGTAGATTATCCAAGTATAGAAATAAAGAATGTGAAATTAATGGAAAGAGTTCGAACGTTAATAACGTATGTTTCTGGAACATGAAAGAATAAGAGTTTATAATAACTGGAAATGTTTCCAAGAAGTGTAAAAAGACTAAAACGGGATTTGAGAAATATCTGGTAAGATATGAGAATTCGAATAATAAAGACGAATGTTAAAATTAAAAATACCCGTGATTGTGTGATGTTAGTTATACATTAGAATGGATGTTGTTTTTACTTCGATAGTTAAATAACCGACTATCGAAGTGTTTTGACCATCGTTGTCAATACGGAGAGACCGGTAGGATATGTTATCTGAAAACCACTCCGTATAGACATAAGCGCTGCGAATTAGATATGCTGAAGATAATTGAAGACGGAGTTAAATGCAAGGGTCGTCCAGTTCTAGAATGATGTTTCTTGTTTGTCCAGTCCTAGGACAACTTGTATGGACGAGTGTCTGACAGAGTATTTCCAACGGTCACGCCGTTAATTTGTACGAATATACCAAGTTGGTGGGGAGAAGGTAACTTCTCTTTATTCTACACCAAGTGTGCATTTGTGTAATCAATGTGTGATTACGGATTTGACGATGTGACATTCAAAGTGAATGGTGATCAGATGTTCTGAAGATAGACGTAGCCTCTAGCCTCACAACCATGAAGGAACAAAGTTGGGCTAGGCAGCATGGCTAGTTGGGTCATCCCCAAGCAGGGTGTATTGTCACCGATCTAGAGAAAATTCATATTTATACTCCATTTCGATTCTGTATCTTCGGATGACGGTTGGATGGCCTACAACCGTGGTGGCAATATATTCGCGACACTCAAGATAAATGAGTGAGCGGTCATGTGTGGCCGGGTTGCAAGACGTTCTTGTTGAACCCTGAGTGTATCCCCTCTAGAGTACACTATTAAGAAGGTGCTCCCATACCTTGTCTGTTGGAATCCATTCTCCGATAAGCACCCTGCGGTTTATGATTTTATACTATATATATGTGGAACGTGAGATGCAAGCGTTCTACTACTTGGATAATTATTTGTTTAGACATTATCATAATATCACTGTTTTTGATATCAAAGTAATTTGGGTTATAGTAAGGTAAAAACCGTCCATGTTTATGTATGGGCTGGTCTTACTATTATCCTTTTGTTGCAAAAGGATTTTCAAAGTTAAACGATATAGTTGGAATTTACTCACACCAGTCCCATGACTGACCCAGAGTTTATTTGTTTGTGTTTTCCCTAAACTCTTGGGTGCCCAAATTTGTACGGGCAGTCAAGTGTTTCAGGATTTTGCAGATTCACTTGGAGGAGCTAAAAGCAGGATGCTCCACTATTAGTTATTGAGAGATTATTTCCGCTGTGATGTATACCATGTATTATACTCTGATATGGTATGTATATATACAAACTCAGATTTGTATTTCAAACTTGTTATATAATAAAGATTATTATTCCGCTGTGAGATTCGTGTTTTCTTTGATTCTGTTCAGTTGTGATCTTCTTCTTCTTCTATTCTATTAGTTCTATCTTTTCTATCTCATCCTCTAAATTCTTCTATTAATGTCTCGGTATTTTCGATGCTCGAGAAATTGACAGTGTATTTATGTTGATTTTCTGGGTCGAAAATTCCCGCCGTTACAACTTCTTCCACAATTTGACTTAACCTCGTGTCTTAGCACCGTTACATGTTTTATTTATGCACTTAGACCCCTTACATTAGATTTACCACTTGTGGATGTTGGATATGCCGGGCGGTTCCGGGCAGACTTCTATCACAAGTGTAATCTTACCTCGTGTCTAAGTGCGATTACTGTATCCTATTTACTGTAAATTTAGGCATATTATTATTTTCACATTTTTACCGCAACCTATTTTACATGTCATTATATTATGCTTATTCCATGTCGCATGTTTTTTCTAACATACAATAATTTCTATTTTGACATGTAATCGTTTAATCATGTAATTGTTCAAATCTAACAAGTTAACATGTCGTTTTCTCAATTCTACAGCTAAAAATATGCCATAAGTGAATCATTGAATTACAACAGTAATAGTTACACATATTTTGACAAGTTTGCATTTCAACATATGAATTTTTCCAACATATTAATACTTCAGCATGTCATGTTCGTCACTTTAATCTTTTTAACATATGTTTAAACATTTCAACATATTATGTTTCAACATGTCATATATAACATTTCAATGTTTTTTAATTACTCTAGCAAATTCACATCGTATAATAACGGGGAATGTTAAACGATTATATATCATTATCAAAATGATATAACTTAAATCCACTCACCTTGATATGCCAATCTAGAAAAGAATCTCTTTAGACTGGTTGTAGATGGAGAGTCATGAGTTTGTATTGTTGTTTGTAATGTACCGTATTTCCACGGTATTATAATTAATTTATTTAATTATTTAAATAGTGATTAAGTGAATTAAATGGTCGTTGAATTAAATTATATGATATATTTAATTAATATAAATAATAGAATAATATATTAAATTCTGAAATAGTCGGAAATAGTAAATTTGACTATATTGCGTGAACTGGACAAATTTGAAATATATAATTCAGTTTAGAATTGAATTATATTAACGAAGTTATTTAAATAACGTCAGTTGAACGCCTATGTAACGACCCAGATTTTGGTCAATTTATTTTAAATATTTAGTATGGTTTCAAATATTGAATTTATAATATAAATGGTATTTTATTGGGTTATCAATTAAATAACCGAAATACGAAAATTATCGAAATACGAGAACTGAAATAATTCAATTCAAAGACAAAACTGAATCGAAACGGTTCAGATGATCAATATATATACTATTTAAATATGAATGATGATAATAGAAATTTATTGTTGAAGAAATTATTTGTTTTGAATTTAAATTGATTTAACATGGCTATTTTAAATTTACGTTCAAATTAAATTGAATAATTTATTTTGTTGAATTCAAAATAGCGTTATAACATTTATAACGACGGTCGGTACGCTAAAATAGCGGTTCACGATTTTTAATTGTGAACCCCAAGATATTTGATCAGTGGATAGGCTCGAAATCAAATCGATATCCATCTGAAAAGAAATAAAAATCTCTATATATCGAATCGTAATTAAATACTAATCAAATCGATTTAAAATTTGATATCAAATCAAATTTATTAGGAAATCTTTTTAAATTAAATAAAAGATTTGCTGTGTACGTTAGTTCATGCTCTGTCTATATAAACGCAACCTTCTCTCATTTCAGAGAAAAGAAAAAAAAACGAACTTCAGGAAGATATGAAAGGAATGACTGAGCCTTTCTTTTCTTAAACCATACCAGAAAATCCCACTTCATGAAATCGAAATTCATTTATCCCCTTTCTAAGTAATTTCCGTCCAAATCAAATCCAAAAAAAATGGCCGACCTCTTCCTAATCCCTCTCTTTCCTATTTTGATAATCCCTAAAGCTTCAGTAAGAAAGAATGGCTCCTTCCAAATTTGATTTAAAATCGCGAGATAACCCTGAAGCTCGACGTTTGGGGTTGAAGCGCTTGAGTTTAGGAAAAGACGAGTGGTTGTCGTCCTGAGTTGGTTTTGAGCTCGATAGTGGGGTTTTTGAGAATATTGACGAGTGCGATGCTGAAAGCAAAGTAGAGTTTGTCGAAGTCGTTCTGTGAATTTGGAGTACGATGGTGACTGAGCAGGATTTCAGAGTGCGGTTCACCACAGGTCCCAGGTTGACGCTCAGATGAAATCGAAGCAGGCAATGGTGGTTTTTGGGCATGCGAGTTACTAAAGATGGTCTGGTGGATCCGGCGTTTTGACTGGTGAAAGGCGTTGGGGTGGCTGCTTGACTGGACAGTGGGGTTCTAGGGGTCAAACTGACTTGGTAAGTGTCTGCAGTAGTATGAGGTCGAAGCTGGAGGGGGTAGCAGTGATGAGCTGAGAAAAAGCAGGGACTTTAGTAAGGTTAAAATCAAAGTTTAGACAATTAAAATGCATAGTTAACTTTAAGTGTTTATATTAGTGTAAAGTAACTTTAATTTAAAAGGGCATGGAAATTTGTTTATATACAATTCAAAGTATATTAGTTTATATATATCCTATAAATGAAATGTTTAATTCATTGAGATTCAGGAAAGAATATATAGCTTATATAAAGTACACGTTTTTATACTATATTGGAATTATACAAGGTTATAATCATGGTTAGTTATTTAATTTAAAATGATTTGTGATGATTAAATTAAATGGTAAAAGGAGAATATATATATAGGAAATTTATTTATTTGTTTAAATAGTTAATAAATAAATGTTAATCAGTAAATTTAAATAAATTATCATAGGTGCGAATTCATTCGAGAAGATTCGCAGTCAATGATTGAGAAATAAACAGGATATTCGACAGCTAAAACCACGGTGAGTAAATCTCACTCACCTTTTATTTAGAATTATTTTTATTCATTAAAAATAATTGTTTGATGCTTGTTTGAAATGCTGTCAGGTTGACTTAAAAATATTAGTTATTTAGGGTTGACTATTATATATATATATATATATATCGGTTTGGTGATTGGATTGTTCCCATAGTATCATTAGCGGATGCCCGCAGTATCATTAGCGGATGACCCTACGCCCACGTATATAAGTGGATCCCCTTTTATACCGCGATATCCTGCCTCGAAGCAGGATGGGTATTACTATGTTGACTAACGTCTGTGGATGCAGGAAAACAGGTTGGAGGGATCCGACTAGATTCCTCAAAAATATATTATCTGTTTGTTTGTTTGTTTGCACCTATACTGTCATATATGATGTGTTAGAAACCTTGTCAATTAAAATTGGTTGCTTGATTGTTTGAAATATCACTGGGCTTAAATGTTGATATTTTAAAAATATCTAAAAAGGAAATTTCCAGAGTTAAAAGGGAAAATTCTATTTTTCGAAAATAGAATTGAAATTTTGAACAGAACAAAAGTATTAACTTGTTTAAAAAATATATAACAAATAGTTCTTTTATAAACAAAGTTATAACTGAAGTGAAAAGAATTATCATTGGATAATTCAGAAGTATAAATATAAGTGGAATTTAAACAAAAGGGAATTCAAATTTAGGATTTGGATATAGAAATTCAAGTGGAAATTTGAAATAGAAAATTTAAGTAGAACTTGAAATAGAATTTCAAATTTGAATTTCAAAAATAGAATTTGAAATAGACTTTGAATATAGAATCCATATAGATTTGAATATAGTAATTCGAATGGAGTTTGAAAATAGTTTTGAATATAGAAATTCAAACTAAGTTTGAAATAAAATTTGAATTCAAAGGAATTGAAATAGAGTTCGAATTTAAAGGAATTCAAATAGAATTTGAATTCAAAGGAATTCAAATTGATTTGAATAAAGAAAGTTCAAATGAAATTTAAAATATAGAATTTGAATATAGAAAAAGTGAAATTGGAAAATGTGTTGGAAAGAGAAATCAAATGAAGTTTAACTATAAAATTTGAAAATAGAATCCAAATGGAGTTTAAACATAGAATTTGAATAAGAGGAATTTAAATGGAATTTAAACTATGGATTTTGAATAGAGAATTCAAATGGAATTTAAAATATGGAATTTGAATATAGGATTCAAATAGAAAATTCAAAGGGAATTTGAATATAGAAATTCAAATGGAGTTTGAATATATGAAATTCAAAGGAAATTCAAATATAGAATTTGAACGTAGAAATTCAAATGGGATTTGAATAAAGGAAATTCGAATATAGAAATTCAAATAGAATTTGAAAATAGAAGCGAATTGAAATTTGAATATAAAATTTCAAATAGAAGTGAAATATATCGGAAATACTATGTTGAAGTGGGAAAATTTTGATTTGATATATTAAAAATATATCAGAATGAAGTGGAATTTATTATAGATGAAGTTTAAAATGTTTATATTTATAAATATAATTAAAAAAACTCGCCGCAGCACTGCAGTTCGTAAATTGGCGTTTTGAACTTCAATTGAGTATACAGAACTCAATTGAAGTCGGAATTCTTTGAAACAAGAAACGTCAGGACCGATTTGATAATAGTTTTCTAATGAAAGAGAAAAATCTGGATTTCGTCGAATAGACTTTGAGTTATGTCAAAATCAAATTTTTAGAAAAGCAGTGCCATAACCATTTAAAAAACTATAACGGTTTATTTAATTTTATAAAAGGATTTTAAGCGAATAAAATCTGAATTTCTATTTAGAAAATTTCAGATTTTGAGTTGTAGATTATATGTGAACTCAGGTGGAGTAATGAATTGATTTTTGAAACTGAAATCAGATTTTTGATTTACTGAATAGAATTAACTAATTTGAATAGAAATTTGTTAATGAGATTTTGAATGGATATTGGGCTTCGAATAAGTGAATTCGATTTGGAAATTCATATTTGAAAACGAAAAGGAAACTAGAATTGAAATTGGAAATTTGAGTTGGTTATTAGCAAGTTAAATATTTTGTTTGAATATGTTATGTTCAAACAAAGAACTGAAATAGGCAAAATAGCTAATTAAACAATAAATGGGCGAAACTGAATTCAAACGAATGGATCGAGTTGAATAGAATTGAAAACAGGTGAGCATGTGTAAGACTGGTATGGGAGGAAGTATATGAAGATTTTAATTTATGTGCTCGACAAAAAGGTACACGTTTAAATTCATATATGAGATTTTATGCGCCGTATCGGCAAGCCGCTTGGCTTTTTCTTTTGGATTGGAGAGGGCCATGGGAGGCTATTTGGAATATCCTGAAGCTCCCTTTACAAGGGAGGTTTTGGCGAAATTTTCTGGAAATTTAAGAGATAGAATATTTTTAAGAAATTTTGATAGTTAGAATTCAATATATCAAAATATATACTGAATTCGAAAAGGAAACGAATTTAAAATTGAATATTGTAAACAAAAAGGCAATCGATAGGCAGGTAATAGAAAGAGAAACATATACACGTTTAAAAATAAATAATTGGTTTTGAAAATGTTGATTTTCGAGGTAAGTGGTTTTGTCCGTTTTGAAGTTAGTGATGTTTTCAGACAAGGTCTGAGAGGTAATTTTACCCCAACTTGATTGATTTCATTTTTAATTGATAAACAGCAAGATCCAGTCTCGAAGAGGAGTGTTCGAATAAGAGTTAGTTGAATAAAATAATTTGGGTTGTTGTAACGATGTTTACACAGCATTCGTTTTAATCCAAGTGATGGAATTTTGGAAATATAACTGTAAATATTTCCTGAGTATAATTAAAGTAGTCGGAAAAGAGAAAAGTGATTGAGATTATTTTCAATTACGAATAGAATATATTTTCTAACTATAGAAAATAATAGAAGGCGATATATCGAAATGTTTTCCGAATAGCGTAAGAGGCCAAGATGATTATCGAAATTATTTGGTTAACAAATATTGATAGAGAAATAGAGAAGTGAATTAATTAATGAAATATTAATTAACAGGCCCCGTGATTAATTGAAGTTATGGATGAATGGATGTTTGTTTGTTTTTCTTCGGTAGTTAAATAACCGACTATCGAAGTTTTTGCCAATATCGTTGTCAATATGGAGAGACCGGTTGGATTATTATCCATGAACCACTCTGTATTGGCAGTAGCGTTGCGAATCAGATTATATGAAGATAATCGAAGATGGAGTGAAGTGCAAGGACTTTTTGTATTTATAGAAATTGTGCCGTCGGTTTCGTTCAATCCAAGGACGAACATATATGGACGAATGCCTGACAGAGTATTTCCAATGATCTAATGGGTTGGTCTGTATAAATATATATGGTTGCAATGGATTTATTCCCTTAGCATAACATCCAGAATATTTGTGCAAATAAATTAGTGATTAACGGATCTGACAATGTGGCATTCAAAGTGATTGTGCTATCAATAAAATAGAAATAATCGTAGCCTCCGGCCTCAACAACCGGGAAATGACAAAAATCGGCCAGGCAGTATGGCTATGTGGGTCGCTCCCATTAGGTTGTATTATCACCTATCTAGAGATTCATTTTATTTCTTATTCTATTCGATGCTATCCCATTCGGGAAGTGGTTGCTGATCCCAACCGTTGGTGATATACATTCGATACTCTCAAGTGAAATGAGTGGTCGGTCAAGTGTGGGCCGGGTGGCAAGATGTTCTTGTTGAACCCAGTGTATTCCTCTCTAGAGATACACTAGCGGAAGGTGGTTCCATACCTTGTCATGTTGGAAATCCAATCTCCAATAAGCGCCCTGCGGTTTTGATAAATGATTATATATGGAGCGTGAGATGCAAGCGTTCCACTAGATTCTATTTATTTGATGTAGACATTATTATAATATCACTGGATTTTTATATCAAAGTGTTTTGGGTTATAGTAAGGTAAAAACCGTCCATGTTTATGTGTGGGTTGGTCTTACTATTATCTTTCCTTTCGAAAGGATTTTGAAAGTTAAACAAATGGTTGGAGTTTACTTACACCAGTCCCATGACTGACCCAGAGTTTATTTTGTTTTGTTTTCCCTAAATTCTTGGGTGCCCAAATTTGTACGGGCAGCTAAGTAGTCGGGATTTTTTAGATTCGCTTGGAAGAGCTGGAAGCAGGAGGCTTCACCAGTTAGCTATAGACTATCATATATTCCGCTGTGAACCATGTTTGCATCTGGAAACAGGTGTTTATAACTGTTCCAGGAATAACTGTTGTGCTCTGATGATGGTATGTATATAAAGATACTGATTTGTATTTCAAAAAGTTATGTTATATAATATATTTTATTCGTTCCGCTGTGAGTTTGTGATCTTCGTTTCCTTCTATTCTAATATTTCTTTCTTGTTATTTCTCATCCTCTAACTTCTTTTTAATAATGATTCGTATTTCTGTGCAATTTGAGTTGGACGTGTGGTGTTATTAGTCAACTCAGATAGTACGGATTTGTGGGCCACTACAGTTGGTATCAGAGCTTAGGTTGAGCGAATACCTAGGCTTTGGTGGAGTGTGCTCATTAGGGATAGGGTCAGTAGAACCCTAGAATGAGTTGAGTGTATATATACGAGAGAGCGTATTTGTTAATTGATATAAAAATTATTTTATATTGTGTTGGATAGTCTGTTGAGTGGTTCATGAATTCTGATCGAAACGTGGGACGTCACGAAGTCGATAGGAATTTCTAAATACTTGAATAGAAAATTTCGACATGATATTGTTTTAAAGTGGGTAAATGAAATAATTTTACCTAATATTCTATTTTGATATAGAAGGAATAATTTTATGAAATTATAGTAAAATATGGATATGTTGGTTGTTATAATTATAATCAAATGAGATTATAAAAATGAATTGGTTATATATAACCAAATATAAATTTGTATATGAATCAAATATACAAATGAGATGGACTAAAATCAAATTCAAACCAGAATTTGAAATTTAAATCTTGGGAAGTTGGAAAATATCTTTTTAGATTATATTAAATAATATAGATTTGTTTTGGAAGGATATTTGATTAAAAATCATTTTAGATGGATTTTGAAAGTAATAAAGCACTGAACTCACTTCAGTGGCTGGAAAATAATTCTGATGGTGACTGCAGCATCATCAGTGTTCATTTTCGAGTTTTTAAGTGATGAATTGCTACCTTAGAAAAGTTCCTGGTCGAAATTTGTTTGAAGGAAAACAAATTGGTTTGAAAATTCAAATGTTTTGAATTTGAAATGGAAATAAATATATATGTACATATTTATGTGATTTCAGAAGGATTTGAAATGAAAACCCAGAAATTGAATTCTGAAATTTAAATTTAACTTAATCAAGTTAAATGGTTTGAAGCGAATTAATTGATAAAAATCAATTTGAAAGGAATATGAATTGGGTTTGAACGTATTGAATGTAAATAATTCGAATAGAATGAATTTGAGTATATATGATGTGTAATAAGAGAGAAGACCAAAAGTTTTGGTGGAATTAAATTTGTTGTATTATGAGGAGGTGAGTTTCAACATAAAGGAGTTTTGAAAAGTTAACGGGTTTATAGTATTTTTCCGACCTTAGCAATTTCGAGGATGAAATTATTTTAAGGGGGGGAAGAATGTAACGACCCGGATTTTGGTCAATTTATTTTAAATATTTAGTATGGTTTTAAATATTGAATTTATAATATAAATGGTATTTTATTGGGTTATCAATTAAATAATCAAAATACGATAATTATCGAAATACGAGAACTGAAATAATTTAATTCAAAGACAAAACTGAATCGAAACGGTTCAGATGATCAATATATATACTATTTAAATATGAACGATGATAATACAAATTTATTGTTGAAGAAATTATTTGTTTTGAATTTAAATTGATTTAACATGGCTATTTTAAATATACGTTCAAATTAAATTGTATAATCTATTTCGTTGAATTCAAAATAGCGTTATAACGACGGATGTACGCTAAAATAGCGGTTCACGATTTTTAATTGTGAACCCCGAGATATTTGATCAGTGGATAGACTTGAAATCAAATCGATATCCATCTGAAAAGAAATAAAAATCTCTATATATCGAATCGTAATTAAATACTAATCAAATCGATTTAAAATTTGATATCAAATCAAATTTATTAGGAAATCTTTTTAAATTAAATAAAAGATTTGTTGTGTACGTTAGTTCCTCCTCCACCTATATAAACGCAACCTTCTCTCATTTTAGAGAAAAGAAAAAAAATCGAACTTCAGGAAGATATGAAAGGAATGACTGAGCCTTTCTTTTCTTAAACCATACCAGAAAACCCCTCTTTATGAAATTGAAATTCATTTTTCCCCTTTCTAAGTCATTTCCGTCCAAATCAAAACCAGAAAAAAATGGCCGACCTATTCCTAATCCCTCTCTTTCCTATTTTGATAATCCCTAAAGCTTCAGTAAGCAAGAATGGCTCCTTCCCAATTTGATTTAAAATTGTGAGACAACCCTGAAGCTCAACATCTGGGGTTGAAGCGCTTGCGGTTTAGGAAAAGATGAGGGGTTGTCATCCTGAGTTGGTTTTGAGCTCGATTGTGGGGTTTCTAAGAATATTGACGAGTGCGATGCTGAAAGCAAAGTAGAGTTTGTCGAAGTCGTTCTGTGAATTTGGAGTACGATGGTGACTGAGCAGGATTTCAGAGTGCGGTTCACCGCAAGTCCCAGGTTGACGCTCAGATGGAATCGAAGCAGGCAATGGTGGTTTTATGGGCTTGCGAGTTGCTGAAGCAGGTCTGGTGGATCCGTCGTTTTGACTGGAGAAAGGCATTGGGGTTGCTGCTTGACTGGACAGTGGGGTTCTAGGGGTCGAACTAGCTTAGAAAGTGTCTGCAGTAGTATGAGGTTGAAGCTGGAGGGGGTAGCAGTGATGAACTGAGAAAAATCAGGTACTTTAGTAAGGTAAAAATCAAAGTTTAGATAATTAAAATGCATAATTAACTTAAATGTTTATATTAGTGTAAAGTAACTTTAATTTAAAATGGCATAGAATTTTTTTTATATACAATTCAAAGTATATTAGTTTATATATATATCCTATAAATGAAATGTTTAATTTATTGAGATTCAGGAAAGAATATATAGCTTATATAAAGTACACGTTTTTATACTATATTGGATTTATACAAGGTTATAATCATGGTTAGATATTTAATTTAAAATGATTTATGATGATTAAATTAAATGGTAAAAGGAGAATATATATATAATTAGGAAATTTATTTAGTTGTTTAAATAGTTAATAAATAAATGTAAATCAGTAAATTTAAATAAATTATCATAGGTGTGAATTCATTCGAGAAGATTCGTAGTCGATGATTGAGAAATAAACAGGATATTCGACAGCTAAAACCACGGTGAGTAAATCTCACTCACCTTTTATTTAGAATTATTTTTATTCATTAAAAATAATTGTTTGATGCTTGTTTGAAATGCTTTCTGGTTCATTTAAAAATATTAGTTATTTAGGGTTGACTATTATATATATATATATTGGTTTGGTGATTGGATTGTTCCCACAGTATCATTAGCGGATGCCCGTAGTATCATTAGCGGATGACCCTACGCCCACGTATATAAGTGGATCCCCTTTTATACCGCGATATCCTGCATTGAAGCAGGATGGGTATTACTATGTTGACTAACGTCTGTGGATGCAGGAAAACAGGTTGGACGGATCCAACTGGATTCCTCAAAAATATATTATCTGTTTGTTTGTTTGTTTGCACCTATACTGTCATATATGATGTGTTAGAAACCTTGTCAATTAAAATTGGTTGCTTGATTGTTTGACATATCACTGGCCTTAAATGTTGATATTTTAAAAATATCTAAAAAGGAAATTTCCAGAGTTAAAAGGGAAAATTCTATTTTTCGAAAATAGAATTGAAATTTTGAACAGAACAAAAGTATTAACTTGTTTAAAAAATATATAACAAATAGTTCTTTTATAAACAAAGTTATAACTGAAGTGAAAAGAATTATCATTGGATAATTCAGAAGTATAAATATAAGTGGAATTTAAACAAAAGGGAATTCAAATTTAGGATTTGGATATAGAAATTCAGATGGAAATTTGAAATAGAAAATTTAAGTAAACTTGAAATAGAATTTCAAATTTGAATTTCAAAAATAGAATTTGAAATAGACTTTGAATATAGAATCCATATAGATTTGAATATAGTAATTCGAATGGAGTTTGAAAATAGTTTTGAATATAGAAATTCAAACGAAGTTTGAAATAAAATTTGAATTCAAAGGAATTGAAATAGAGTTCGAATTTAAAGGAATTCAAATAGAATTTGAATTCAAAGGAATTCAAATTGATTTGAATAAAGAAAGTTCAAATGAAATTTAAAATATAGAATTTGAATATAGAAAAAGTGAAATCGGAAAATGTGTTGGAAAGAGAAATCAAATGAAGTTAACTATAAAATTTGAAAATAGAATCCAAATGGAGTTTAAATATAGAATTTGAATAAGAGAAATTTAAATGGAATTTGAATAGAGAATTCAAATGGAATTTAAACAATGGAATTTGAATAGAGAATTCAAATGGAATTTAAAATATGGAATTTGAATAAAGGATTCAAATAGAAAATTCAAAGGGAATTTGAATATAGAAATTCAAATGGAGTTTGAATATATGAAATTCAAAGGAAATTCAAATATAAATTTGAACGTAGAAATTCAAATGGGATTTGAATAAAGGAAATTCGAATATAGAAATTCAAATAGAATTTGAAAATAGAAGCGAATTGAAATTTGAATATAGAATTTCAAATAGAAGTGAAATATATCGGAAATACTATGTTGAAGTGGGAAAAAATTGATTTGATATATTAAAAATATATCAGAATGAAGTGGAATTTAATATAGATGAAGTTTAAAATGTTTATATTTATAAATATAATTAAAACGAACTCGCTGCAGCGCTACAATTCGTAAATTGGCGTTTCGAACTTCAATTGAGTTTACATAACTCAATTGAAGTCGGAATTCTTTGAAACAAGAAATGTCAGGACCGATTTGATAATAGTTTTCTAATGAAAGAGAAAAATCTGGATTTCGTCGAATAGATTTTGAGTTATGTCAAAATCAAATTTTCAGAAAAGCAGCGCCATAACCATTTAAAAAACCATAACGGTTTATTTAATTTTATAAAAGGATTTCAAGCGAATAAAATCCGAATTTCTATTTAGAAAATTTCATATTTTGAGTTGTAGATTATATGTGAACTCAGGTGGAGTAATGATTTGATTTTTGAAACTGAAATAAGATTTTTGATTTGCTGAATAGAATTAACTAATTTGAATAGAAATTAGTTAATGAGATTTTGAATGGATATTGGGCTTCGAATAAGTGAATTCGATTTGGAACTTCATATTCGAAATCGAAAAGGAAACTAGAATTGAAATTGGAAATTTGAGTTGGTTATGAGCAAGTTAACTATTTTGTTTGAATATGTTATGTTCAAACAAAGAAGTGAAATAGGCAAAATCGCTAATTAAAGAATAAATGTGCGAAACTGAATTCAAACGAATGGATCGAGTTGAATTGGATTAAAAAAAGTGAGCATGTGTTAGACAGGTATGGGATGAAGTATATGAAGATTTTAATTTATGTGCCCGACAAAAAGGTACACGTTTAAATTCATATATGAGATTTTATGCGCCGTATCGGCAAGCCTCTTTGTGACGGCCGGGAATTTCGCTCGATCCGAATCAGTCGTTAAACCGATCTAGACCGTTCAAAACCCCTGATCGTTTGAGAATAGGACAAATCAGAACGCAGACGGAAGAACATTTCATTGTTATTACAACAATTCCATCAGATACAAGAATATACAGAGTATAAATGAATAAATTACATTCGATAAATATCAGAGATTACAATAAATTACATAGCAGCGGAAAATAATACAAAGCACAACTGAAGGTGTTATACGGATATAGAGCTTTCCGGATATCATTCCAGCTGTAAACCAGGATCCTATGAATAGAAATCTGCAAAACCAAAACTACTAGTTGCCCGTGTCGAAAATAGGGCACCCAGAGTTTAGGTTAAAACAATAAACTCCAGGTCAGTCATGTGACTGGTGTGAGAACTAAAACAGTTATTTAAAGCTTTACTTTAAAAGAGAGTAATTCAAGGGACCACACCGTATAACACGGAACGGGTTTCCTCCCAAGAATACCAGTGCATAGAATAAACAGCGCAATGCTTTTTCGAAAAATGAAGCTATTATAAGACCCAGGTCCCATCACACAATGCAACGCAAGCCGGAAGATAGGGTTTTCCCTTATAATAGCCAAACATGTTTGGTACGTTTAAAGCAAATCATTTGATACTATAATAAGTGTATAGTGTCAAAACAATTTCAATCATAAATATCAATCATAGGCGGCATGGGTACCATCTATCATGTCAATCATAGGTGGCATGGGTACCATCTATCATGTCGCAATACTAGTTCTACAATTAAAACCACAATACACGTATTGGAAATTGGATTTCCATCATGAGTCGAGGCAAGGGGCTAGCTCCTCTCCGCTTCGAGACACTCTAGCAAATGCCTCAGGACTACACACACTGGGCAACCCTGGGATCCTCCAAGACCGGTCCTCACTTACGTTAGAGGGTTAGTTATTCCTGAACACACGTTTCCTGGCCTTATAGGACCTATAATCGAGGCGCCTCGCATCCAAACCACAAAGGTGAAAAGTATATAAATGTCAGGGCTGGTAGGTCACTGACACCACCCATAGCTAGAAAGAAACGTCGTGCACTCCTTGGGTCCTCATCCCGTTTTTGACTCATGCCGAGGTGTGAGGCTCGCGAATCCACGCTATACACAAAGCTACGCCACAAAGGCCGTGCTTTGATCATCAACCACAAGACTTTGCTTTTCAACAGAAGCCTTGATCCATGCAACTCAGCATGCCACACAGGAAATTCATGCCATGCGATTGATATCTATCGATATATAACCTCTAAGCTCGTACGTCTCAGAGAAGGGCGTTAAGCAAGAGAATAAATTCTCCGCCGCCAAGCAGATATATATTTAACAGAATCAATCAACACAGAATGAAATCCAATGTCAGACAGACAATCCATTTATAAGTTCGTTCTGAGTCTGAACGAAACCGGAGGCACTTTCCTCGCATATCCATCCATCTCCAAGTACGTCTGGACGACAACCAACCGATTCCCTCATCTTGGGTGTATAGCCCAATCAAGATCATCAGTAATCACCCAAACGATGTGAAGACTTCCGGTCTTCAACCACCGTCTTCATCTTCGACATTTCATCGAATCGGTTATTCAGAATGGGTATAAACCCGGCCTTTCCGAACAACCCGCGTATATTAAAACAAATGTTACATAAACACAACATACGCCTCATTCCAATTCAGAATATTCTTTTATTCATAAAATCACATTTTTAGGGAAAGGTTCCCATTAATTTTATCCAAGATAAATTCTTTGAAATTTATCCTTTAATCATCCTTTGGATGACATTTCAAAACAAATTATGGTTTTTCAAACTAGTCGAGATTAGCGAACCACATCGAAGTAATTATTTATTTATTTTATTTCCCAATCCCAACCTATTCATCCCATGAAGCAAAACTGGTAATACTCCATATCTAACACCATGGTGTTATCGGTAAAATTAATTACCATTTCACGTTCAAATCTAATTAAAGATTTAACTATCGCTTTGGAGAAAAACTGGTGATACTCCATTCTCGCTCACTTTCTAAATTTGATAATTTAGATTACAAATTCACATTTCAATCTAACTGCAGATTCATTAAAACTCCTTTTATTGGGTTAAAGAACTAATGTCTTTTAAAACACAGTTCACGACAAACCCAAATCACATTCTATTTATTATCGGGTTAAAGAACTGGTGTTATTTAAAACACCGTTCATGATAAACCCACAATCAATTCTATTTAAAACCCATTTCAAATCCAATTTATTTATTTAAAAATATCGGGTTTAATTTTAGATCAAAACTAGTTCAATTCGATAAAAATCTATTTTTATCTTTTCAAATATGCAGTTTTTCACCCCAATTTTTCCCAAATCATTTCTTATGATTTTACACAAATTATTACTATTTTTAATAATTTTATCAAGGCCCGTACAGTCGATTTCCATCAACGGCCATCGAACTGCACTTACAGCGACCCTTTTCGAATTTGATTTGGATGTATCTCCAAATCCAACCGTTAGATTTCAAATTTCTAATATTCGTTAGAAAGCTCTTTTCGATACGAACCCAACGGTTCCGGTTTTAGGAGAATCCGACGGTCGGATCTCCCGTAATGTCCGTTTGAAATAAATGGTCGAAATTCATGAACTGCCGTGGCGCGGCGCGTTCTATTCAGGCCATTATATTATATATATAATATATATAATATATATTTCGTCGATTTCTATTTAAAACGAATTTTATAAATAGTTTTAAATTCGTTTCAAAAATAATTTCAACCTTTATTTCAAATTCAAATCAAAATTGAATTTTCTATTATAAATCCTTTTTACTTTCATTTCTATTTGATTTCAATTCACATCGATTTTTAAATCGATTCGAATTCATTTTCTTTTCAATTCAATTCGTTTTCTATTCAATTCGAATTCAATTCATTATATATCAAATCAAATTCGTTTTCTAATCAAATCCAATTCGTTTTCTAATCAAATCAAATTCGTTTTCTAGTCAAATCAAATTCGTTTTCTAATCAAATCCAATTCGTTTTCTAATCAAATCCAATTCGTTTTCTAATCAAATCCAATTCGTTTTCTATCAAATCAAATTCGTTTTCTATTCGATTCAATTCAACTTGGTTTTCTACTCGATTCAATTCGAAATTGTTTCTTATTCAAATCAATTCGAATTCGTTATATATTCAATTCAATTCGAATTCGTTTTATATTCAATTCAATTCAAATTCATTTTCAAATTAAATCAAATTCGTTTTCTATTCAAATCAAATTCGTTATATATTCAATTCAATTCGAATTTCATTTTCTAATTAAATCAAATTCGTTTTTCTGTTCAATTCAATTCGAATTCGTTTTCTAATTAAATCAAATTCGTTATATATTCAATTCAATTCGAATTTCATTTTCTAATTAAATCAAATTCGTTTTTCTATTCAATTCAATTCGAATTCATTTTCTAATTAAATCAAATTTGTTATATATTCAATTGAAATCAAATTCGTTTTCTATTCAATTCAATTCGAATTCGTTTTCTAATTAAATCAAATTCGTTATATATTCAATTGAAATCAAATTCGTTTTCTATTCAAATCAAATTCGTTTTCTATTCAAATCAAATTCGTTATATATTCAATTTAATTCAAATTTCATTTCAAAATATTCGATTTCGAAATCACTTTTCAATATTCATTTTAAAATGAATAAAATCGATATAAATATCGTTCACGTCAAAATGGCGTCAATCTAATCAACACGGCTTCATATATTTCTATTTTCAAATATTCTATTCAACAAAAGAATATTTATTTTTGTCGACACACGACTAATCTCAACGAATGAGTACTGTCCACGTGTGGCTATTTTTGTTATTTAATATATTTTATAAAAATTAGGGTATCTATCGTTTGATATCGAATCAGACTCCAACCATAAATTAGTAAGAGAACGATTCCCTAAATATTAACCCCGAAGGCCGAAACCAACATCAGATCAATATCCAGGAGACCACTCATCTTATCTATCTTCCAGTTAATTTCTGATTTCACATATGATAAAGATGTAAATTTTATTATTAAAATATTTCGTTCAACACATGACTAATATCAATGGATGAGTACGGTCAACACATGAACCTTTATTTTATATTATTCTTTATTTTCTAAATTGGAATAAGGCCCAATTAATCACCATATAATGTTAATTATATGGATTTTCATACATCACACGTATATAATAGCATTGAAAAATAATCAACCATCAACCAAAGTGCACTACACTGTATAAGCATCAAATATAGACATCTAACGCTTATAACAGCCTGTCAATCAATCGATCGACATATTTAATCAATTAGGATGAGTGAACTTCAAATTTCATCCCAACACCCGTGTGGGGTTTCAAACAATCAAACACAGATTTTAGTTGTGCAGTTGGGCGATGTGTAAAATTTATCTACCCAATCAATGTCCTTCAAATAGGTGTACATAAACAAACCGTCCGGTTTGTAAATGAATATTTTATTTTATTCACTTCCACGTTCAAATCTAATTATATTTTTGACGATAAAATATTTTATTTCAACAAATGAATTTCTATTCAGTTCATTTACACAATAAAATGATATTTTTATTTCTCTAAATTATTTTAGAAAATTTCGACGGCATAACGACATGATACCAGAAACGGGACAAGGCCTAGCCTTATCCCCGGTCTAGTGAAGGCCCATGCCATTCACATATCAATCAAATCCATTCCATTTCGCCAAACAATTCAATTCTAACCAAATAAACTAACCAACTACACAACCAAACAATTTAACAAACAAGCCATCCATGGTCTGTGGATGGCGGGTGTCGGGTGCTACTAAACACCGTCTGCATCCTAGTATATATATATAACAAGAAAAAGAATTTTAGAGTGAGAAATTCTCACCGATAGCTATCCAATACCATGACTCTTCATTGATAGAAATCTTCTTCGTTCTCGCCGTTTTGTCACTTTCGTTGCCCGTAGCCACTATATATATAAAAATCACATTTTCACTTCGCTATTCAATATATAAAAATCGAATTTTTACTTTGCTATTCAATATATAAAAATCAAATTTTTACTTTGCTATTCAATATATAAAAATCATATTTTTAATTTGCTATTCAATATATAAAAATCGAATTTTTACTACGCTATTCAATATATAAAAATCATACCTTTTTAATTTATAAAAATCATTCCTTTATATTATATAAAAATCACTTCTATATATTTATAAAAATTCAAACCTTTTGTTTTCAAAAATCAAAATTTTCCTCATCAAAGATCTAGACTTTCTTTCTACAAAAATCTATTCTTTTTCTTTAGAAAAATACAATCTTTTTCTAATTAAAAATCATATATATTTTTATTTCTTATGAAACCATATACGTTTTTCCACATATATATATATATAATAAGATTGAATTTTTATAGGATGTTTTACATAATAAAAATCACATTTTTATCCTCACCAAAATAAGTAAAAACAGAAATACAAACTCACCATCATTTTCCTAACGTCGAAGGAACCCAAATCAGTGAAGAGGGGAGCATCAACATTCGATTGAAGGAGGATTTTCAAATCGAAGAAGGAAAAGAGAAGCGGGGTGGTCGGAGAACGACTGGTGAGGTCCGGCGATTGTCGTCGCTGGCGGGGCTCCTGGTGGGCTGCGGCGCTGTCCGGCGTGGGAGGATTTGGGGGCGGTGATGGCCTGGGGCGGAGGCGCAGCGCCTTGGCACAGCGGCGGGATCGATTCGATCGCGAGTCCCCTTTTTTTCTTTTTTTATTTTCATCTGAAATCGATTGAAGGGGGGGGGGCAGAGGGAAAATAAGGGTTTTATATTTTTTTTTTAATTATTTTATTATGAACAAGTTGACTTTTACATACGACCTCAAAACGAGGCCCACTGCCTGTCGTCCATAGCGTTTTACCCCCATTCCGAACACAATGGGATATGTATCGTAAGCTGATTTGATCGTTTCGATCTGTTTTCGTCAAAATCAACATATAACTCTATATATTGAATTTGAACACACATTTCAATTTACTGGGGTCACATACTAACTCGAAAAATTCCAGAAAAATATTTTCCAGCTTCGTATTGACGATACGGTCCTAACAAAACTAGTTTCGTCGAATCCTGAGACCGTTGGAAAAATGGCCATTTCCCAGTCGATTAAAATCAACTGAAACTGGTTAAACGTGTTTTCCTTTGCCACGCTCACATATTGATTCAAAAAATTATGAAATTTGGAATCTAGCAATAACTTGACATCACGTATCCAACAAAAGTGTTTTCGTCGAAATCCGAGGTCGTTTGCAAAATTTCCATTTTTAAGGGCCTGGATTCCATAGCGACTATTCAGAATTTTCAACTGGACATATCTTTTGATCCCCGCTATGAAATTTTGATTTTTCGGATTCGTTGGAAAGATATCCCCAATTATATCCTATGATTTTTGGTTTCGTTAAATCCGGATTGTTTGGCACCCGGTACATTCAATTGAAGTTTGAAATCGAACTACCGCGCCATTTTCAATTCTATTTATAATTATATATAATTATTTATATTCTAACGACGACGCGTATAAATATATACGTTCAAATTATATTCAAAATAAATTTTCGTCGATATTATTTAAAATAATCTATTTTAAATATTCAAAATTCATTAAAATTGCCAAAATAAAAATTTTAAACTGGCTCGGATTTTCGGGTTATTACACTCTTGGCTTTTTCTTTTTCTTTTGGATTAGAGGGGGCCGTGGGAGGCTATTTGAAATATCCCGATGCTCCCGTTACAAGGGAGGTTATGGCGAAATTTCCGGAAATTTAAGGAGTCAGAATATTTTTAAGAAATTTTGATAGTTAGAAATCAATATATCAAAATATATATTGAATTCGATAAGGAAACGAATTTAAAATAGAATATTGTAAACAAAAAGGAAATCGATAGGCGGGTAATAGAAAGAGAAACATATATACATTTAAAAATGAATAATTGGTTTTTAAAATGTTGATTTTTCGAGGTAAGTGGTTTTGTCTGTTTTGAAGTTAGTGATGTTTTCAGACAAGGTCTGAGAGGTAATTTTACCCCAACTTGATTGATTTCATTTTTAATTGATAAACAGCAAGATCCAGTCTCGAAGAGGAGTGTTCGAATAAGAGTTAGTTGAATAAAATAATTTGGGTTGTTGTAACAATGTTCACACAGCATTCATTTTAATCCAAGTGATGGAATTTTGGAAATATTATAGTAAATATTTCCTGAGTTGAATTAAAGTAGTCGGAAAAGAGACAAGTGATTGAGATTGTTTTCAATTACAAATAGAATATATTTTCTAACTATAGAAAATAATAGAAGGCGATATATGGAAATGTTTTCCGAATAGCATAAGAGGCCAAGATGATTATCGAAATTACTTGTTTAACAAATATTAATAGAGAAATAGAGAAGTGAATTAATTAATGAAATATTAATTAACAGGCCCAGTGATTGATTGATGTTATGGATGAATGGATGTTTGTTTGTTTTTCTTCGATAGTTAAATAACCGACTATCGAAGTGTTTGCCAATATCGTTGTCAATATGGAGAGACCGGTTGGATTATTATCTGTGAACCACTCTGTATTGGCAGTAGCGTTGAGAATCAGATTACATGAAGATAATCGAAGAAGGAAAGTGCAAGTCCTTTTTCGATTTATAGAAATTGTGCCTTCGCTTTCGTTCAATCCCAGGATGAACATATATGGACGAATGCCTGACAGAGTATTTCCAATGATCTAATGGGTTGGTCTGTATAAATATATATGGTTGCAACGGATTTATTCCCTTAGCATAACATCCAGAATATTTGTGCAAATCAGTTAGTGATTAACGGATCTGACAATGTGGCATTCAAAGTGATTGTGCTAACAATGAATAGAAAGTAATCGTAGCCTCATGCCTCAACAACCGGGAAATGAAAGTAATTGGGTAGGCAGCATGGCTATGTGGGTCGCTCCCATTAGGTTGTATTATCACCTATCTAGAGATTCATTTAATTTCTTATTCTATTCGATGCTGTCCCATTCGGGAAGCGGTTGCTGATCCCAACCGTTGGTGATATACATTCGATACACTCAAGCGAAATGAGTGGTCGGTCATGTGTGTGCCGGGTTGCAAGTTGTTCTTGTTGAACCCAGTGTATTCTCTCTAGAGATACACTAGCGGAAGGTGGTTCCATACCTTGTCATGTTGGAAATCCAATCTCCAATAAGCGCCCTGCGGTTTTGATAAATTATTATATATGGAGCATGAGATGCACGCGTTCCACTAGATTCTATTTATTTGATGTAGACATTATTATAATATCACCGGATTTTTATATCAAAGAGTTTTGGGTTATAGTAAGGTAAAAACCGTCCATGTTTATGTGTGGGCTGGTCTTACTATTATCTTTTTTTTCGAAAGGATTTTGAAAGTTAAACAAATGGTTGGAGTTTACTAACACCAGTCCCATGATTGACCCAGAGTTTATTTTGTTTTGTTTTCCCTAAAATCTTGGGTGCCCAAATTTGTACAGGCAGTCAAGTTGTTGTGATTTTTCAGATTCACTTGGAAGAGCTGGAAGCAGGAGGCTTCACCAGTTAGCTATAGACTATCATATATTCCGCTGTGAACCATGTTTGTATCTGGAAACAGGTGTTTATAACTGTTCCAGGAATAACTGTTGTGCTCTGATGATGGTATGTATATAAAATTACTGATTTGTATTTCAAAAAGTTATGTTATATAATATATTTTATTCATTCCGCTATGAGTTTGTGATCTTCGTTTCCTTCTATTCTAATATTTCTTTCTTGTTATTTCTCATCCTCTAACTTCTTTTTAATAATGATTCGTATTCCTGTGCAATTTGAGTTGGACGTGTGGTGTTATTAGTCAACTCAAATAGCACGGATTTGCGGGCTACTATAGTTGGTATCAAAGCTTAGGTTGAGCGAATACCTAGGCTTTGGTGGAGTGTGCTCATTAGAGATAGGGTCAGTAGAGCCCTAGAATGAGTTGAGTGTATATATACGAGAGAGCGTATTTGTTAATTGATATAAAAATTATTTTATATTGTGTTGGATAGTCTGTTGAGTGGTTTATGAATTCTGATCAAATCGTGGGATGCCACGAAGTCGATAGGAATTTCTAAATACTTGAATAGAAAATTTCGACATGATATTGTTTTAAAGTGGGTAAATGAAATAATTTTACCTAATATTCTATTTTGATATAGAAGGAATAATTTTCTGAAATTATAGTAATATATGGATGTGTTGGTTGTTATAATTATATTCAAATAAGATTATAAAAATGAATTGGTTATATATAACCAAATATAAATTTGTATGTGAATCAAATATACAAATGATAAGGATTAAAATCAAATTCAAACCAGAATTTGAAATTTAAATCCTAGGAAGTTGGAAATAACTTTTTAGAATATATTAAATAATATAGATTTGTTTTGGAAGGATATTTGATTAAAAATCATTTTAGATGGATTTTGAAAGTAATAAAGCACTGAACTCACTTCAGTGGATGGAAAATAATTCTGATGGTGACTGCAGCATCATCAGTGTTCATTTTCGAGATTCTAAGTGATGAATTGCTACCTTAGAAAAGTTCTTGGTCGAAATTTGTTTGAAGGAAAACTAATTGGTTTGAAAATTCAAATGTTTTGAATTTGAAATGGAAATAAATATATATGTACATATTTATGTGATTTCAGAAGGATTTGAAATGAAAACCCAGAAATTGAATTCTGAAATTTAAATTTAACTTAATAGAGTTAAATGGGTTGAAGCGAATTAATTGATAAAAATCAATTTGAAAGGAATATTAATTGGGTGTGAACGTATTGAATGTAAATCATTCGAATAGAATGAATGTGAATATATATGATGTATAATAAGAGAGAAGACCAAAAGTTTTGGTGGAATTAAATTTGTTGAATTATGAGGAGGTGAGTTTCAACATAAAGGAGTTTTGAAAAGTTAATGGGTTTATAGTATTTTTCCTACCTTAGCAATTTCGAGGACGAAATTATTTTAAGGGCGGAAGAATGTAACGACCCGGATTTTGGTCAATTTATTTTAAATATTTAGTATGGTTTTAAATATTGAATTTATAATATAAATGGTATTTTATTGGGTTATCAATTAAATAATCGAAATACGATAATTATCGAAATACGAGAACTGAAATAATTTAATTCAAAGACAAAACTGAATCGAAACGGTTTAGATTATCAATATATATACTATTTAAATATGAACGATGATAATAGATATTTATTGTTGAAGAAATTATTTATTTTGAATTTAAATTTAAATTGATTTAACATGGCTATTTTAAATATACGTTCAAATTAAATTGTATAATCTATTTCGTTGAATTCAAAATAGCGTTATAACATTTATAACGACGGTCGGTACGCTAAAATAGCGGTTCATAGTTTTTAATTGTGAACCCCGAGATATTTGATCAGTGGATAGGCTCGAAATCAAATCGATATCCATATGAAAAGAAATAAAAATCTCTATATATCGAATCGTAATTAAATACTAATCAAATCGATTTAAAATTTGATATCTAATCAAATTTATTAGGAAATCTTTTTAAATTAAATAGAAGATTTGTTGTGTACGTTAGATCCTCCTCCATCTATATAAACGCAACCTTCTCTCATTTTAGAGAAAAGAAAAAAAATCGAACTTCAGGAAGATATAAAAGGAATGACTTAGCCTTTCTTTTCTTAAACCATACCAGAAAATCCCTCTTCATGAAATCGAAATTCATTTTTCCCTCTTCTAAGTCATTTCCGTCCAAATCAAAACCAGAAAAAAAAATGGCCGACCTCTTCCTAATCCCTCTCTTTCCTATTTTGATAATCCCTAAAGCTTCAGTAAATAAGAATGGCTCCTTCCCAATTTGATTTAAAATCGCGAGATAACCCTGAAGCTCGCCGTTTGGGGTTGAAGCGCTTGCGGTTTAGGAAAAGACGAGGGGTTGTCGTCCTGAGTTGGTTTTGAGCTCGATAGTGGGGTTTCCGAGAATATTGACGAGTGCGATGCTGAAAGCAAAGTAGAGTTTGTCGAAGTCGTTCTGTGAATTTGGAGTATGATGGTGACTAAGCAGGATTTCAGAGTGCGGTTGACCGCAGGTCCCAGGTTGACGCTCAGATGAAATCGAAGCAGGCAATGGTGGTTTTTGGGCTTGCGAGTTGCTGAAGCAGGTCTGGTGGATCCGACGTTTTGACTGGAGAAAGGCGTTGAGGTGGCTGCTTGACTGGACAGTGGGGTTCTAGGGGTTGAACTGACTTGGTCAGTGTCTGCAGTAGTATGAGGTCGAAGCTAGAGGGGGTAGCAGTGATGAATTGAGAAAAAGCAGGGACTTTAGTATGGTAAAAATCAAAGTTTAGATAATTAAAATGCATAGTTAACTTAAGTGTTTATATTAGTGTAAAGTAACATTAATTTAAAAGGGCATGGAAATTTGTTTATATACAATTCAAAGTATATTAGTTTTTATATATATCCTATAAATGAAAAGTTTAATTCATTGAGATTCAGGAAAGAATATATAGCTTATATAAAGTACAGGTTTTTATACTATATTGGATTTATACAAGGTTATAATCATGGTTAGATATTTAATTTAAAATGATTTGTGATGCTTAAATTAAATGGTAAAAGGAGAATATATATATATAGGAAATTTATTTATTTGTTTAAATAGTTAATAAATAAATGTTAATCAGTAAATTTAAATAAATTATCATAGGTGCGAATTCATTCGAGAAGATTCGTAGTCGATGATTGAGAAATAAACAGGATATTCGACAGCTAAAACCACTGTGAGTAAATCTCACTCACCTTTTATTTAGAATTATTTTTATTCGTTAAAAATAATTGTTTGATGCTTGTTTGAAATGCTTTCTGGTTGATTTAAAAATATTAGTTATTTAGGGTTGACTATTATATATATATATATATATATATATATATATATATATATATATATATATTGGTTTGGTGATTGGATTGTTGCCGCAGTATCATTAGCGGATGACCCTACGCCCACGTATATAAGTGGATCCCCTTTTATACCGTGATATCCTGCCTCGAAGCAGGATGGGTATTATTATGTTGACTAACGTCTGTAGATTCAGGAAAACTGGTTGGAGGGATCCAACTGGATTCCTCAAAATATATTATCTGTTTGTTTGTTTGCACCTATACTGTCATACTGATGTGTTAGAAACCTTGTCAATTAAAATTGGTTGCTTGATTATTTGAAATATCACTGGGCTTAAATGTTGATATTTTAAAAATATCGAAAAAGGAAATTTCCAGAGTTAAAAGGAAAAATCCTATTTTTTGACAATAGAATTGAAATTTTGAATAGATCAAAAGTATTAACTTGTTTTAAAAATATATAACAAATAGTTCTTTTATAAACAAAGTTATAACTGAAGTGAAAAGAATTATCATTGGATAATTCATAAGTATAAATACAAGTGGAATTTAAACAAAAGGGAATTCAAATTTAGAATTTGGATATAGAAATTCAAATGGAAATTTGAAACAGAAAATTTACGTAGAACTTGAAATAGAATTTCAAAATAGAATTTCAAAAATAGAATTTGAAATTGACTTTGAATATAGAATCCATATAGATTTGAATATAGTAATTCGAATGGAGTTTGAAAATAGTTTTGAATATAGAAATTCAAATGAAGTTTGAAATAAAATTTGAATTCAAAGGAATTGAAATAGAATTCGAATTTAAAGGAATTCAAATAGAATTTGAATTCAAAGGAACTCAAATGGATTTAAATAAAGAAAGTTCAAATGAAATTTAAAATATAGAATTTGAATATAGAAAAAGTGAAATTGGAAAATGTGTTGGAAAGAGAAATCAAATGAAGTTTAACTATAAAATTTGAAAATAGAATCCAAATAGAGTTTAAATATAGAATTTGAATAAGAGGAATTTAAATGGAATTTGAATAGAAAATTCAAATGGAATTTAAACTGTGGAATTTGAATAGAGAATTCAAATGGAATTTAAAATATGGAATTTGAATATAGGATTCAAATAGAAAATTCAAAGGGAATTTGAATATAGAAATTCAAATGGAGTTTGAATATATGAAATTCAAAGGAAATTCAAATATAGAATTTGAACGTAGAAATTCAAATGGGATTTGAATAAAGGAAATTCAAATATACAAATTCAAATAGAATTTTATAATAGAAGCGAATTGAAATTTGAATATAGAATTTCAAATAGAAGTGAAATATATCGGAAATACTATGTTGAAGTAGGAAAAATTTTATTTGATATATTAAAAATATATCAGAATGAAGTGGAATTTATTATAGATGAAGTTTAAAATGTTTATGTTTATAAATATAATTAAAACGAACTTGTCGCAGCGTTGCAGTTCATAAATTGGCGTTTCGAACTTCTGTTGAGTATACAGAACTCAATTGAAGTCGGAATTCTTTGAAACAAGAAACGTCAGGACCGATCTGATAATAGTTTTCTAATGAAAGAGAAAAATCTGGATTTCGTCGAATAGAATTTGAGCTATGTCAAAATCAAATTTTCAGAAAAGCAGCGCCATAACCATTTAAAAAAACCATAATGGTTTATTTAATTTTATAAAAGGATTTTAAGCGAATAAAATCCGAATTTCTATTTAGAAAATTTCAGATTTAGAGTTTTAGATTATATGTGAACTCAGGTGGAGTAATGAATTGATTTTTGAAACTGAAATCAGATTTTTGATTTACTGAATAGAATTAACTAATTTGAATAGAAATTAGTTAATGAGATTTTGAATGGATATTAGGCTTCGAATAAGTGAATTCGATTTGGAAATTCATATTCGAAATCGAAAAGGCAACTAGAATTGAAATTGGAAATTTGAGTTGGTTATGAGAGTGTTAAATATTTGGTTTGAATATGTTATGTTCAAACAAAGAAGTGAAATAGGCAAAATAGCTAATTAAAGAATAAATGGGTGAAACTGAATTCAAACGAATGGATCGAGTTGAATTGAATTGAAAACAGGTGAGCATGTGTTAGACAGGTATGGGATGAAGTATATGAAGATTTTAATTTATGTGCCCGACAAAAAGGTACACGTTTAAATTCATATATGTGATTTTATTCGCCGTATCGGCAAGCCGCTTGGCTTTTTCTTTTTCTTTTGGATTGGAGAGGGCCATGGGAGGCTATTTGAAATATCCCGAAGCTCCCTTTACAAGGGAGGTTATGGCGAAATTTTCCGGAAATTTAAGGAGTTAGAATATTTTTATGAAATTTTGATAGTTAGAAATCAATATATCAAAATATATATTGAATTCGATAAGGAAACGAATTTAAAAAGGAATATTGTAAACAAAAAGGAAATCGATAGGCGGGTAATAGAAAGAGAAACATATATACGTTTAAAAATGAATAATCGGTTTTTAAAATGCTGATTTTTCGAGGTAAGTGGTTTTGTCTGTTTTGAAGTTAGTGATGTTTTCAATCAAGGTCTGAGAGGTAATTTTACCCCAACTTTATTGATTTCATTTTTAATTGATAAACAACAAGATCCAGTCTCGAAGAGGAGTGTTCGAATAAGAGTTAGTTGAATAAAATAATTTGGGTTGTTGTAACGATGTTTACACAACATTCATTTTAATCCAAGTGATGGAATTTTGGAAATATAACAGTAAATATTTCCTGAGTAGAATTAAAGTAGTCGGAAAAGAGATAAGTGATTGAGATTGTTTTCAATTACGAATAGAATATATTTTCTAACTATAGAAAATAATAGAAGGCGATATATGGAAATGTTTTCCGAATAGCATAAGAGGCCAAGATTATTATCGAAATTATTTAGTTAACAAATATTGATAGAGAAATAGAGAAGTGAATTAATTAATGAAATATTAATTAACAGGCCCAGTGATTGATTGATGTTATGGATGAATGAATGTTTGTTTGTTTTTCTTCGATAGTTAAATAACCGACTATCGAAGTGTTTGCCAATATCGTTGTCAATATGGAGAGATCGGTTGGATTATTATCCGTGAACCACTCTGTATTGGCAGTAGCGTTGCAAATCAGATTATGTGAAGATAATCGAAGATGGAGTGAAGTGCAAGGCCTTTTTCTATTTATAGAAATTGTACCTTCGGTTTCGTTCAATCCCAGGACGAACATATATGGACAAATGCCTGACAGAGTATTTCCAATGATCTAATGGGTTGGTCTGTATAAATATATATGGTTGCAACGGATTTATTCCCTTAGCATAACATCCAGAATATTTGTGCAAATAAATTAGTGATTAACGGATCTGACAATGTGGCATTCAAAGTAATTGTGCTATCAATGAATACAAATTAATCGTAGCCTCAGGCCTCAACAACCGGGAAATGACAAAAATCGGGCAGGCAACATGGCTATGTTGGTCGCTCCCATTAGGGTGTATTATCACCTATCTAGAGATTCATTTAATTTCCTATTCTATTCGATGCTGTCCCATTCGGGAAGCGGTTGCTGATCCCAACCGTTGGTGATATACATTCGATACACTCAAGCGAAATGAGTGTTCGGTTATGTGTGGGCCAGGTTGCAAGATGTTCTTGTTGAACCCAGTGTATTCCTCTCTAGAGATACACTAGCGGAAGGTGGTTCCATACCTTGTCATGTTGGAAATCCAATCTCCAATAAGCGCCCTGCGGTTTTGATAAATTATTATATATGGAGCGGAAATGCAAGCGTTCCACTAGATTCTATTTATTTGATGTAAACATTATTATAATATCACTGGATTTTTATATCAAAGTGTTTTGGGTTATAGTAAGGTAAAAACCGTCCATGTTTATGTGTGGGCTGGTCTTACTATTATCTTTCCTTTCGAAAGGATTTTGAAAGTTAAACAAATGGTTGGAGTTTACTCACACCAGTCCCATGACTGACCCAGAGTTTATTTTGTTTTGTTTCCCCTAAACTCTTGGGTGTCCAAATTTGTAAAGGCAGTCAAGTGGTCGGGATTTTTCAGATTCACTTGGAAGAGCTGGAAGTAGGAGGCTTCACCAATTAGCTATAGATTATCATATATTCCGCTGTGAACCATGTTTGTATCTGTAAACAAGTGTTTATAACTGTTCCAGGAATAACTGTTGTGCTCTGATGATGGTATGTATATAAAGTTACTGATTTGTATTTCAAAAAGTTATGTTATATAATGTATTTTATTCGTTCCGCTGTGAGTTTGTGATCTTCGTTTCCTTCTATTCTAATATTTCTTTCTTTCTATTTCTCATCCTCTAACTTCTTTCTAATAATGATTCATATTTCTGTGCAATTTGAGTTGGACGTGTGGTGTTATTAGTCAACTCAGATAGTATGGATTTGCGGGCCACTATTGTCTAATTATATTATAATTATAATCGAGCTCGAAATGGTGCGACATTTCACAATTTGGCGATTCGAACTTCAACCGAATATATAGGGTCCGTTTTAAGTCGGATTTCAATGAAACAAGAAACGTTCGGAGCTGGTGAAGTATATTTTTCTAACGGAAGAGAAAAATCGAGATTTAGTCATGTAGATTTTGATTTATGTCCAAATCAAATTTTAAAATAGTAGCTATGGAATTCCTTTACAATTTATAATGATTTATAAACGGATTTAAATATAAATTGAATATTAATATAACTGGGAATTTAGAAATATCGAGTTAGAAATTCATATAGGAATATTCTGGAGCTGTATGATATTCTATGTGAATTTATACGATAATATTTATTTATAAATATTTAATTTAATTATTTTTAAATATATTTATATATTTAAATGGGTTATTTAGAGCTTTAAAAATAGCCAGTTTTCCAAATGACCTCCGTTTTCGATGAAACCAATTTTGTTGGATCCGTAATATTAAATTATTGTTAGATTTCAGTTTCCGTAATTTTTGGAGTCGGTGTGTGGCCGTATGGATTTTTATTGTGAAAAACAATTGACAGTTTGATGGTTAAAAATATGGTGTGTGAGCAAACAAAGTCGGAATTCGACGAAACCAGTTTCATTGGGTCTGTAATGTCAAACTCTAGTTGTATGTCTAGTTTCATGATTTTTGGATATAATGTGGGATCATAGGAATTTTTAGAAGACAAATAAAATTACGGTAATGATATAAATTGATAAAATAAATTATTTGGCTTATCATATAAGCTATCAAATGCTATAAATAAGCCTACCCACCCTTCTAAACCTAGAATTTATTCTTCAATAGTCAACTTCTTTCTCAGCCGCCACAGAAAAATTGGAAACGTGAAATCCATTGTTTCAAAAATTCATACAAATCAAAACAAATTCTTATAAATCAAAGTGTATACATATATGGATTCAGCGATGCAAAAGCTTCATTTCCGTATGCTTCACTTTGGGTTCAACGTCAACAATTTACACGGGTCTGAAATGTACGCGAGCCAGGGTTCCACGATTTTGGGTTTTGGGAGCAATGATTCTCGAATTCAATGCTAGTATCGAGTTCGTCAGGAGGAGAGGCTTCAATTGTGGAAGTTGGATGGGTTTCCGTCTGGAAAATTGTCGCTCGAACACTGTGATGTGCCACTTGCTGCTAACGACGGACTTGGATTCAATGGCAGCGAGTTCGAAATGAAAAGGGTGGGGAGGCCGAGCTCAAAACGAGGAGGAGAATGGTGCGATCATTGTTGGAATTCGTGAAGAAATAGTGCGATTTCTGAAGTTTTGAAAATGGAGATTTCAAAGGAGAAGGTCGCGATAATATTTGGGGAAGAAGGATTGGAGTATTGTGCGAGTTCGTGAATTTGGGTATAGGCTGAAGGAGAATTTGATGAGGATCGAAGTGGTGAAGTCGGTAGTTGTTTTAGTGGAGAAACGAGATGTTAAAGGGAAAAACAAAATGGAGATTTCAAAGGAGCAGGTCATGGCAAGTATTTTGGGGAAGAAGACTTGGTGCGGATCTGGGTTTGAGAGTGGATGGGCCGGGGAAACAAATGGTAAAAGCCCAATTGATTAAAAGGAAAGTAAAGTTTAATTTTTATTGTAAATAGTACAAACTTATAAAATGATAAGTTCTTCATACATTATCAGAATTTCATGAAGAAAGATTCGTCGGGATCGTATGGACAGCGGCTGCGCAATGGAACTGACTGGGAGTAAATTGGAGCTCGTTACAATTTATAGTGAAATAAATTGTCCAATTAGAATCGATGATAATTTATCATTATTTAATGATAAATTACCAGTGTGAGTAAAACTCACCAACTCTACCAGTTCATATTTTTATAACGTATATTTAGAACTGATAATGATGATTGATTGCTGTTTACTGTTTGGTTGAACTGCTAATTGATTGGTTGAAAATATCGATATAGTTATATATATACACACACATAAATCGTTAATTTTATATTGATTCTGTTTAGCAGAATATTTCATATTGAAATAAAATCGATGTTAATTATATTGTTTAACATCTGTGATGCAGGGAAACAGGTTGGAGGGATCCAACTGGATTCCTCAATATTTATAATACTGTTCTTTTCATATATTATAATATATGATGTGGTATAAAATATGTTGTTGATTACATGTGTTTAAATGATATCGATCATGGTTATTTGGTATTTTAAATATCGTAAGAAATACAGGGATGTAGAAAAGGGGATTTTCAAAGTGTATTTTGAAAATAAATTATTTATATAAAATCAATGGATTTTTTATAAAAAGGGAAAATAAATTTGATAAAGCAAAATAATTATAAAATCCAAGGATTTTATAAAAGAAATATTTATTTAGAAAATAAATAGAAATACAAATGGGAATATTTATTTAGAAAATAAATAGAATTGAAAAGGAATATTTCTTTGTTAAACAAATAATTATGAAATGAAAGGATAATTATAAAAACGAAAGGGTTTTATAAAAGGAAATAATTATAAAAATAAAAGAGTTATTGAATTGAGTTAATTAATTAGAGTTAATCAAATAGAGTTAGTTAATTAGAGTTACTCAAATAGAGATAAAGGAGTTAATCAAATATAGTTTATTCGAATAGAGTAAAAGGAGTTAATCAAATGGATTTATTCGAAAGGAGTTAATCGAATAGAGTTATTGAAGGAAAGAGTAAATTGATAGAGTTAACTGATTAGAGATAATCGAGTTAGAGTTAATTAAAAGGAGTTAATCGAATTAGAATTAATCGAATTAGAATTAATTGATTAGAGATAATCGAGTTAGAGTTAATTAAAAGGAGTTAATCGAGTTGGAGTTAATCGATTAGAGTTAATCGAATTAGAATTAATCGTTTAGAGATAATCGAATTAGATTTAATTAAAAGGAGTTAATCGAGTTGGAGTTGATCGATTAGAGTTAATCGAATTAGAGTTAATTGATTAGAGTTAGTCGAGTTAGAGTTAATTGAATAGAGTTAATCGAATAAGAGTTAGTCGAATAATAGTTATTCGAATAAAGTTAAATGAATTAGAGTTAGTCGAATTAGAGTTAGTCGGGTTAGAGTTATTCGAATATAATTTATACGAAAGGAGATTTTCGAATATAGTTTATTCGAAAGGAGATTATCGAATATAGTTCATTCGAAAGAAGATTATCGAATATAGTTTATTCGAAAGCAGATTATCGAATATAGTTTATTCGAAAGGAGTTAATCGAATATAGTTTATTCCAAAGGAGTTAATCGAATATAGTTTATTCGAAAGGAGTTATCGAATATAGTTCATTCGAAAAGGAGTTATCAAATAGAGATGATTCGAAAGAGAGTTATACGCTGAAATTCGATTATATCGAATTCGGGAAAGTACACTTTCCGTTTTTAATCAAGATTTAATGATTTATTTATAAATTTCCTATTTAGCTATTTAGTCAAATTAAGGAATAAAAGTTATATTTTGAAGCTAGATGTTTCAGAAGTAGTGATTATAATGCTATAGTTATAATCAGTGTTTTCGATAAAGAAGTGGATTCGTAAATAGAATCTGAGAGTTACGTAAGGAAGTTGTTAAAGATTTAGATGGTGAACTTTGTCTATTTCGAAGTTAAAAATGTTGTTCAGTTAATGTCTAAGAGGTAATTATACCCCAACTGGATTGACTTCGTTTTTAACTAAGGAATGGTTAAGGTTCGACAATGAAGATTGGTTAAGTGAATTTAGTTAATTAGTGTAAGGTTTTGAGTTGGCATAGCGATGTTTTATTTAAACATCAGGTTAAATCCAAATGTAGGAGTGTAATAACCCGGAAAATGTGAACCAATTTAAAATTTTTAAAATTGGTTATTGTCAAAGAATTTGAACAATTGAAATAGCAAATTTCAATAAAGTAATGAATTGGAGATAGTGAGGCAGTTTGGAAATTTGAATACAAACTTTGTTTGACTGTACCGGGTGGAAAATATAACATATATTAGTGAAATCAAAAATATTTAAATCTGTTTATGAATACCTTTCTAACGAATCTAAAAAATCGAAGTTTCATAACAAGAATCAAAAGTTATGCCCAAATGAATTTTCAGAAAGGTCGCTATATAGAATATATAGCCCTTGAAAATAGATATTTTGCATACGACCTCAGAATTCGACGAAACCACTTTTGTTGGATTCGGGATTTCAAACTATTGCTATTTTTCAAATTTCATAATTTTTGAAGCTAGTATGTGAGCGGGGCAAAAGAAAATGTGATTGGCCAATTTCTGTTAAAATGGGTCGACCTGAAAATGGACATTTTGCTTATGATCTCAGAATTCGACGAAACTGGTTTTGTTGGGACCGTATCGTCAAAACAAAGCTAGATTTATTTTTCTGGAATTTTTCGATTCAGTTTGTGGCCCTGGCAAATTGAAATGTATGTTCAAATTGAATATTAAATGTTTTATACTTTAATTTGAAAGATAACCGACTGTAACAGTCGAATTGGCCAACGAAACATATCCCATTGTGTCCAAAATGGGGGTAATTAGCTAGGGGCGACAGTCGTTGGGTTGAAATTGGTGTACGTTTGTTTAAAAGGATATTTTGGGAATTTAAAATTTAAATATAATAGGAAATATCCTCTATTTTCTCTCTCTTCTGAAATTAGTCAAACCCCCCTACGACGAACGACGGAAACCACTCCAGAGCTTCCAGACCCGATCGCCGCTGCCACAAGCATTTTCGCTACCCCCTCCAGTTGACTTTTCCGTTCGTCTTCCTCCCCTCTTTCAATCAATACAACCCTCGACTGAAATCATTTAGTATTTGCGTCGTTCTACCTCGAGGAAGTCCGCACCTTTGGAGCGCCGTCGAGCATCAGAGAGGCCATCGAGTTGAGTGCCACCACAGGCGCTGCAAAGCCTGTTCGAAGCTCTTCGACGTTGCAGCATCCGATCATGACGAAACAACATGGATCGATCGTGAATCTAAAACCTAGTTTCGAAGGTTTGCAAAACATTCTGGTTTGAAATTTCTGAATTGAAAATAACACTTTTAAGTGTTGCAAAACTTTGAAAAATCATATCTTTTTAGTGTGTTAACGAAATTCGATGAAACAGGAAACATCGGGACCGCAGGGAGGTTCTCTACCATCTAGCAGAAGCCGTGGATTTTTCTGATGTACATACTATTTTTAGCACTTCAAAAACCAATGTGAGGAATCTAAATTAAATTGCGTGAATGGAATCGTGTTGTATAAATTATATAAGCGAAGTGTAAATTATATACGCATTGTATACCTCATGTACATGTGTTGTATAAGTTATATTAGCGATGTATAAATTATACAAGCGTTGTATGAAACATATATGCTTTGAATTGTGATGATATGCAAGTGAATTATAGAAATAATATATATATATATACACACACACACACTCCCCTCGTCCACAGACCATAGACGATATTTATTGCTTGTGATTGGCGTGATATTATATGGTATGACGAATGGTTGGAAATAATTGTTTGTGGTTGATATTGTGGTTGAAAAATACCTTTGAGGTTGAAATATACCTTTGTGGTTGAAAATACCCTCTTGTGGTTGAAACAAATTAGAATAGGAATGTGGAAATGAAAATAAAACATGTCGCCGGCGTGCGAACTAGATGCATGATCCCCATTGTCAAAAACCGCGAGGTTTTAAGGTAGAGCGAGGAGCTGTACTAGGGACGGTCCCGGTTTTAACTACCCTGCCATTATGTTGCCGAAATTTTCTGAAATATTCGTGTGTTAGAATAATTTTCATTTGTTGAAATTAATTACATATAGAGAAAATTCATGTGTTGAGTTGAAATTCATTCGTTGAGTTGAAATTCATGTGTTGAATATTATTCGAATTTTAAATAAATAGATTTAACGATAAAAATCACATTTTTATATATATACAAACTATAGAGAATATTCATGTGTTGAATTGAAATTCATTCGTTGAGTTGAAATTCATGTGTTGAATATTATTCGAATTTTAAATAAATAGATTTAACGATAAAAATCACATTTTTATACATATATGAACTATAGAGAATATTCATGTGTTGAATTGAAATTCATTCTTTGAGTTGAAATTCATGTGTTGAATATTATTCGAATTTTAAATAAATAGATTTAACAATAAAAATCACACATATATATATATATAAACTATAGAGAATATTCATGTGTTGAATTGAAATTCGTTTGTCGAGTTGAAATTCATGTGTTGAATATTATTCGAATTTTAAACAAATAGATTTAACGATAAAAATCACATTTATATATATATATATATAAACTATGGAGAATATTCATGTGTTGAATAGAAATTCGTTCGTCGAGTTGAAATTCATGTGTTGAATATTATTCAAATTTTAAACAAATAGATTTAACGATAAAAATCACATTTATATATATATATATATAAACTATGGAGAATATTCATGTGTTGAATTGAAATTCGTTCGTTGAATCGAAATTCATGTGTTGAATGTTATTCGAATTTTAAAATAAATTGAATAGACAATAAAAACTACATTTTTATTGTGAATAGGAAGTGTTAAAAACATTCACATGTTGAATAAATATTTTTGATGAGAAAAATATTTCTTTTATCATGCATACGCTTTGATAAAAATACACACGTGTTGAAATAAATATTATTTTGCTAGAAATATTATTATTAGCTTTGTTCTGCATATATATATACATGCGTTGAACGGGGGAAATGGATTAGCTGTAGAGTAAATAAATTATTTGCGTGCTCGACAAATAGGTAAGCCTTGATGAGTTGGCTGCGCAATTTTATTTTTATATCAACTCCTGTGAATGCCATTGGATGCAGAGTGCTGGTTATTCTGTGTGAAATAATAAACATCACCATAGATTAGTAACAATTAATTTTGAACTACACTACATGGCATACTCCTTGACGATAGGCATACTTCATCATATTCCACATAAGCATTTGGAGCTTGTGTGACGAGGTGGAAGATTTACCATACGAGCGAGAGGCTTGTATGGCGATGATTATATACTACAGGTTGAACTGATGACTGATATGGACTATATAAAATATAACGATAAATTTCCAGATTAATAAAAACCCGACACGGGTCTGGAGTTGACAATAATCACGTCTCTCTAGTCATTAGATACGACACATGGACTATTTATTCCCACACGGGACGAGGTGACGAGGATTTATCCTCTAGAGTAATTAAAAATACACGCTCCCTCAGGCTTGACAGGGTGACGAGAATTTATTCTCTGGAGTTATTATCTATACACGCTCCCCTGTAAACACCAGAATATATCACTATAAATATGTGGATGCTTTATAGGATTTATTGGGTACCTAACACGGCCCAATAAATTTCCAAACCTCTTCCCGTACAAAGGAGGTTATGGCGAAATTTTTCGAAATATAAAGGCGTTAGTGAAATATTTGAAGTGAAAACGATGTTGAAATTAATGAATGAACTATATTTAAAATAAAAGAATGAACTGTATTTATATATATAAATATAAATAGAATTGGAAAGGAATCGAAGCCGTGCTGTTCGTGTTTTGAAATCGTAATTTGAATCGATTAGTACGAGAAATCCGACCATCGGATTTTCCCGAAATCGCAACCGCTGGGTTCGCCTTGCAAATATCCTTCCAACGGCACCAACTTTATAAAAATCCAACGGTTGGATTGTCTGGAATGTTTAATTCAAATTAGGGAAAAACAGCGCCAGAATCGTTTATATTTATATATAAATATAAATATAATTAAATTAAATCGAATAACGATGCTGCAGTTCGAATTTTGAAACCGTAACTTCAAACGACTAGTGTGGAAGATCCGACCGTCGGATTTTCACGAAACTGGAACCGTTGGGTTCGCTTTGGGAATATCTTCCAAGTGATATAGACATTGTAGAAATCCAACGGTTAGATTTTCCGATATGTGCAAAACAAATTAGGGGAAAAACAGCGCCAGTGCCACGGCACGACCTGAAACGTTGTTTAATTAAATATGGCCATTTTTAAATAAATAAAAATGGCGAAAAATCGTTAAAAATATTATAAGCAACATGGATTGGAAATAAACCAGTTTGGCTTGATCTGCTTGATATTTGATGGTTGTATGTGTTTGACACGAAAATTATACTAAAGAACTGAAATGTGAATGTCGAATAATATAATCATGGAAAGAATTGATTTGAATTCTAATTACGTGAATTATTTGAAAAGGCGAGCTAACCCTCATTTCAAATAATTGATCGAACGCTTCGAATTGGGAAATACAAAGACAATTCAAGACCGACGATCTTCGTATCGGTTGGATGGGCGCTATTGAGGTTCCTGATTGGAGTAGTTACCGTGAGGGAACGGAAGTAGTAGCCGTCTGAACGTGTGTGTTGATTGGACGGATATACGAGGAATTTGACGCCTCCGGTTTCGTTCAGAACCAGAACGGACTTGTAAATGGACTGTGTGTCTGACATTGGATTTTGTTCTATACTGATTAATCTCTGTTAAATATATATCTGTTTGGCAGCGGAGAATTTATTCTTTTGCTTAACGCTCTTCTCTGAGACGTACGAGCTCATAGGTTGTATATCGATGGAAATCAGTCGTATGGAGTGGATTGCCTATGTGGCATGCCAAGATGCTGTGATCAAGGCTTCTGTTGCAAAGCAAAGTCTTGTGTTTGATGATCAAAGCATGGCCTACGTAGTCTGTCTTTGTGTATAGCGTGGATTCGCGAGCCTCACACCTCGGTATGAGTTAAAAACGGGATAAGGGCTGCAGGGAGAGCACGACGTTTCTTTCTAGCTATGGTGGTGTCAGTGACCTACCAGCCCTGACATTTATATCTACTTTTCACCTATGTGGTTGTTGGAATGCGAGGCGCCTCGATTTTAGGTCCGTAAGGACCAGGAAATGTGTGTTCAGGAATTGCCAATCCTCAAACGTAAGAGAGGACCAGCCCTAAAGCATCCAGGGGTTACCCAGAGTGTGTAGTCCTGAGGCATTTGCTAGAGTGTCTCGAAGCGGAGAGGAGCTTTTCCCTTGCCTCGACTCATGACGGAAATCCAATTTCCAATACGAAATAACGGATTTGATTGCAGAACTAGTATGGCGACATAGTGGTATGGGGCACTTATGCCGTCTATGATTGATATTTATGATGCTATTCGTTTTTGAAACATATTTGCACTAGTAATAATATCAAATAATTTTGCATTACACGTATTAAGCATATTTGGCCATTATAAGGTAAAACTCTATCCTCCGGCTTGCGTTTCATTGTATGATGGGACTTGAGTCTTATAACGGCTTCATTCTTTTTAAAAGCATTGCGCTGTTTTCAAAGAATTTACTTTGTTTTAAATGCACCAGCAATCACTGGAGTAAACCCGTTCCGCGAAAGTGGTGTGGTCCTATGATTTGCTTATTACTGTTGTTTAAACTGTTAAGTAGATTTCTCATACCAGTCCTTATGACTGACTCGTTGTTTGTTTCACTTTGCAAACGCGGGTGCCCTTATTTTCACATGGGCAGTCTAGTTCACAGGTGACAGGTTGTTTTGGTTTAGCACTGTAGTATGGAGTGCATTTTTGGCTCATGGCGAGGCTGACTTCATCGAGATAACTTTGACATTTTCCGCCATTATTGTATCTATATTATGATTCCGCCACAGGCGATGCAGACTGTTTTACTTCCAGTACTTATTATCGTATGTATATGTACCGCCTTCGGCGATGTAGACTGATACCCTTATTATGTCTCACTGTATGTATATATTCCGCCTATGGCGATGGTGACTGAACATTTCCCTTTTATTTACTAAGTTATATCCTACGTTGTGCTATTCTGATGTTGTTACATGTTATGATTCTGCTGTCATACCAATGTAAAATTATTCTATTTATTGTTTTTGCTATTATCTATAGTCTGCTATGATGATTGATATGTTATATTCTGTAACGACCCAGCGGGTTTCGGCCCGAAAATCGACATAAATACCCATACCGTACTCATGCCGACCTTCCAACACCGAAAAAAAAATCACTGGAACGTTAGTAGAAAGAAGTTAGAGGGTGAGATAAGAAAGAAAGAAATATTAGAATAGAAGAAGAAGAAGAACCAACACAACACAGAGCCTCACATCGCAGCGGAACAAAATATAATACAGAAATAACTTTATTGCGAGCTTTAAAATACTTACAATATCAGAGTACATCACACATCTGGACAGTTATAATAATCTGCCTCACACAGCGGAATAGATACTCGGTACAATACGTCTGAACACCTTCAGCCCGTCTCTTCACAGCATTCGATAACCTGAACCTGTACATCCGGGCTAACCCGAGCATTTACAAAAACACCGAGTCAGTCTGGTGAACCAGAGTGAGTAAAACTCGCACAGTATTAAGGTAACACACAACTTGATTTTAAAGTTAAAATCTTTGCAAAGAAAAGGATAATCGTAAGACCAAATCCACACATAAATACGGACGGTTTTTACCTTACGATAACCTAAACCAGTTTTCGAAAACCAATATCTTGATCTGATATTATGATAATGTCTAGATACAAATAATTAACAAATCTAGAGGAATGCTTGCATCTCACGCTCCCCGTATATAGTATACAATCGAAAACCGCGGGCACTTATTGGATATTGGATTTCCAACTTGACAAGGTATGGGACCACCTTCCGCACGTGTATCTCTAGAGGCGAATACACAGGGTTCAACAAGAACGTCTTGCAACCCGGCCCTCACATGACCGACCACTCATTTCGCTTGAGTGTATCGAATGTATATCACCAACGGATGGACTCAAACCACCGTTCCCGAATGGGCAGAATCGATAGATTAAGAAACAAAAGGAATTTCTCTAGATAGGTGATTATACACCCTAATGGGAGCGACCCACTAGCCACGCTGCCTGCCCGATTTTTGTCATCTCCTGGTTGATGAGGCTTGAGGTCAGAACACATCTGATCATCATACACTTTGAATGCCACATCTTCAGATCCTCTGGATATCACTAATTGACGTCCACAAAAAAATACCCTAGTTGGGAGCTACCCAACTATGACACGCTTGAAGAAATCAATGTACATGATCCTTTGGAAATACTCTGTCAGACACTCGTCCATACAAGTCATCCAGGAACAGGATGAACCGAAGGTATTCTCCTACTGCATCTCAATAGGAATCACCCCATGGATCAGTAGCGAGAAGTCCTTGCAACCCGTGGATTTCAACCACGACAGGACCACAGTACATCTCTGGCTGCAGACCAGACATTATTAGCAGTTCTTCCGCTTATGAAGATCCACGGCCTTCAATGCTCCATCTCGACCGTCTTCTGATATCTTCACATATTTGTTGGTCGGAATGGTTTTCGAATATATATTCGATCCTGGTCTTTCCGTACCAACAATCGTGTTGGACAAGTTTGATAGTCGGTGTTTTAACTATCAAAATATACAGTGTTTCAATCATGACAACCTAATGAGTTTACTGGCTCAGTATTCGGCATTACTTGGCCCTTTTAATTAAACAAATGTAAATTCAAACTTCTGCAATCTTCTTGATATGAAAACTATCGTGCTCTCGCTTCTTATTTAACATAACATTATTCTTTAACAAATCCTCTTTTTACTACTTAGGGAAACTTATATCATATTCAATTTGTCTATTTTCACTTTCCTTTTTACCCTTACAACCAATATCCTCCTCAGATAATCCTGAAGTCGTTCAAGTTGGGGTATTTTAATTACCTCTCAGACCTTGATCAACAACGTTCATATCTAAAGATAGATATGAGTTGTAATATAAAACCAATATCTCATCTAATCTCAACGCAAATTCCACTTAACTGTTTTATTCAAAAGTACGGTTCCATAAACTTTCCTCCCTTTTGAAAATCTCTTTCTCTACTATACCATAAATTCTTAATTCATCACTTCTAAATTCTGCCTCTTTTCTTTGCTTAAATTCCCTTTTCAACACTTGTTATACCAATTCGGGGTTTAAATATAAACCCGTTCGTAATTCCCTTTCACCACTAAATTTGATTCTACTTCAAATTTTGAGTACCTTCTAAATGAACCTCAATTAAAAAGTATTTCTCTAAATTATTAAAATAATTTACTTTGGTCGTTAACTACTACCGTAGTTAATTCCTTTATTTAATTTCCCTTTTAAACTCTTATTAAAATTAAACCCATATCATTCGATTTGTTCCTCAATCTTGTACTTATAAATCTGATTAACATCAGAGTTGACTTTATAAAATTGATTAAAATAAATCAAATTTTAAATAAACCATTTATTTATTTCCCCTTTCTATAAACCTTATTTTAAAATAATATGTTCAAATCTATTTCCAGTTTGTAAAAAATAAATTTTATAGGCTATATGTTGCCAGACACTCAACCAATACCACCCATTGGTTTAAACTGCGCAGATGTTGAAATTTCAGTCAACAACCAATACTCATATCAATCATTAGTTCATATATGATAATAATAAATAACGACCATTTAACAGCAATCAATAAACAAAACAATTCAATCAATCCAAACCATTAAACACGTTTGTTTTATAAACGTGACCAACAAGGTAAATTACATTTATTGGAACCAATCGTTAAAATAACGATTTAGTATTTCACTGAATTTAAATGACGGTTTAATTTCATCAGTTCAATCAACCAATAATTTTATAACTAGCAAACAGTCAACCATCAGCAAGCAGAGCATACAAAATAAAAACCCAATTTATATAAAATATAAATGGGAAAATACTGAGTGAGATTAACTCACTTGGATTTAGTCTGGTCGTTAAGCGCTGATTTTTAATTAAATTAAACAACATTTAATTTAATTAAAAATTCTCCTTGCTTCCAGTCTCGCCTGATCATGCTCCATCTCGAAACTCTCATCTCAATGGTCCCCAGGAAACAGACTGTGCTTAAATATGTTGATGTAGGTGTGATATTTTATTAACGACTTTATAAGATAATTTAATTATAAAAATATGGGTTATATAATGAAATTGGGCCTTTACCAATGTTTGTTCGGCCCGCATAAGAGAACCCTCACCTCTTTATTACCTAAACACCATCGGCCATCCCTTTTATCCACAGCCGCTTCAAAAAGCAAACCCTAAATCACCAAAACTTCAAGTCCATGGCCGCCGTATCCTTCCAAAATCAGGTCGTCGTCCTGTACTTTCCGATCTCCATCTCTTCCTTTTACTAAACACCAACTCAATCCCCTTTTCTGCCAAACCCGTGGAATCCAAACGAGCAATACTCCCTCCATATACCCTCAACCCACTTCTGCAACACCCGATGTCACCACAACTCCATCGATCAACCTCCGTCCCTCCCCAGAACCACTACAAACACCCAACAAACAACTCGAGGCTGTTACCCGAAGTTAATCCGAACCCCAATCTTCGGTCTCGAACCAAACCACCAAGAAGTCCATCAGAAAATCTGTGGATCTGAAGCGCATGAATTTTCAGCTCAGATAAGCATATTAAATTTGATTTTTGTTTGCTGTATTTTTTTCGTTTTTGATTTTATAAGTGATTCGAATCCGTTTCTTCTTTACTGCTTGATCTGTATTCATTGTGGAAATTGTGGAATGCGTGGACAACTATATATATAGTTGTGGTTGATCGATTTGTAAAAATCATAGACTTTATCTTAGCTGAACCTAGGTTCGTAGGTGTGATATCCGTTCATGTCAGCCATGTGTTTTGAACTGTGGTACTGGTTGCGAGATTTTAGCAGAGATTTTGGTTGAATTGTCTTAGTCTGTTCAGAAATATGCCTACAGTGATTGAATTGTTTAGGTATAGATTTAGGTTAGCTATGAGTTGTTTATTCAAATTCGAGATTTTGAGCTGTAGATTCTGTGTCCCATTTTGAAAATATGGCAGCAGTAACCTTGCACATGAATCAACTATATATATAAATATATAATTTGTTTCGATTCGTACGTATAGGATTTGATGGTGCATATATTTGTTTTTATCTTTTTCACAGTTTCTTAGCTGTCCATTGTACTTTTAACTGATGTATGCATATATATACATACATCTTATTTCAATTTAGCTATGCATTGTCATTTCTCTTAGCTGTTTTCGATTTGTTGTGTAGAAATCCAAAAAGTTTAGATGAATTGTCTTTTCTTTGTTTTGCATTGTACCGACACAATGCATATAATTGTTCCCTTTTTAGTTGGTTCATGACTCTTTCTTTTTCCTTCTTTCTTTTCAGATATCAATGTACCAGTGATGGCAACAGTGATGGGTGTACAGAGATTTCAGATTAGAGTATTGGCCAAAAGAAGTGATCGAACTTCATCATGCGAAGGGATTTGATGATAGTGAGGCTATGGATTTGTTTATTCCATACAGAATTCGAAAATGTGTACCTTATTGATTTTGTATTTGGTTTTCCCAGTATGTATTTTGCATTTGTACACATAAAGATACATAAATATATATACTTTTGTACTTACAGATATATTTGTCCTTACAAATGCATGTGTTTGTACAGAATTTGTATATCCTACCTTGAATTGTGTTATCATACTTGTAACATACAGATTAATAGATATTTCATGCCAGCCCTTTTCAATGCTTAAAGAGTAGGTCATGTATGTATCTAGGTCAGCTGTGCAGTTTTCATTTCAACTGAAATGAAAACATATTGAAAATATGATATGATAAATCAAACTAGGTATGCTGGAGGGTAGGAATAGCTTAGTAGGTGGGCATGTTCTCTTTTATTTTATTTAATAATACCATGGTCGAAACATTTGAATTGAGAGTCCGAAAATCCTGTGAACAGATTTGGTTTGCATTCACTAGATGAGGTGGCATCAAATATATGCAAGATTTTTATGTGCCTGGCTTTCAACAATTGGATATGTACATTTTCTATTTATTTATTTAGGATTTTCAGCGTGGTTTTTGCTGAAATTAACGACGATAGAAAATCTTGCCAACTCATCTTTGCATCTATATTCTGAGCAAGATTATGTCCTTAGGCATGCAGAGATTATGAAAGATTTTGGATACAAATTTATTTGAAAACGATACTTTTCAGATTTGGTGAGGATACGAAAACGATGATATGCAAACGACCCTTAATAAAATATTTCGCGGTTATAGACCCCTATTGAAACACTGCGACCGACGTTATATATTTTCAAACTTCATTATATTAAATAAATTTAATATAAAATCCAATATAATATATTAAACAGATTTAAATATTTTCAATCTAAATGACTGAAAAATCTGGGACGTTACATTCTTTCCCCCTTAAAATAATTTCGTCCTCGAAATTGCTAAGGTAAGAAAGGACGTTACAAACCCATAAATTTTAAACTCTAATTTATTTTCAACTTAATATTTTATTTTGGTTTCACATATTTGAACGTCAATCGGTTAATTCCCGATTCTTTTTTTTTTAATTCAAATTCCAAATTTAATTAATTTAATTAAATTTGACCAAGTTAAGTTCCAATTCAAATTTCAATTCATTCACATTAATCAAACACACAAGCCAATATCTCGATAATTTAATAAATTATTTCTTTTCTATACAAAATAAAATTTGGGTAAAATTATTTCATTTACCCTCTTTTCAAAACAATATTGTATCCATTGTCAGTTCCATGCTTTTCAACACTTGAACCGATCAACAGACACAATACAAACATTTGTATATAAAGTTTACAAATACGCTCTCATATACATACACTCAGTCTCGGTCTAGGGCATTACTTACCCAATCTCTATCGAGTTATACCACAGAGCCAAGGTTATTTCTAAACCAATAGCTCTGATACCACTGTAACGACCCAGCGGGTTTCGGCCCGAAAATCGACATAAATACCCATACCGTACTCATGCCGACCTTCCAACACCGAAAAAAAAAAATCACTGGAACGTTATTAGAAAGAAGTTAGAGGGTGAGATAAGAAAGAAAGAAATATTAGAATAGAAGAAGAAGAAGAACCAACACAACAAAGAGCCTCACATCGCAGCGGAACAAAATATAATACAGAAATAACTTTATTGCGAGCTTTAAAATACTTACAATATCAGAGTACATCACACATCTGGACAGTTATAATAATCTGCCTCACACAGCGGAATAGATACTAGGTACAATACGTCTGAACACCTTCAGCCCGTCTCTTCACAGCATTCGATAACCTGAACCTGTACATCCGGGCTAACCCGAGCATTTACAAAAACACCGGGTCAGTCTGGTGAACCAGAGTCAGTAAAACTCGCACAGTATTAAGGTAACACACAACTTGATTTTAAAGTTAAAATCTTTGCAAAGAAAAGGATAATCGTAAGACCAAATCCACACATAAACACGGACGGTTTTTACCTTACGATAACCTAAACCAGTTTTCGAAAACCAATATCTTGATCTGATATTATGATAATGTCTAGATACAAATAATTAACAAATCTAGAGGAATGCTTGCATCTCACGCTCCCCGTATATAGTATACAATCGAAAACCGCGGGCACTTATTGGATATTGGATTTCCAACTTGACAAGGTATGGGACCACCTTCCGCACGTGTATCTCTAGAGGCGAATACACAGGGTTCAACAAGAACGTCTTGCAACCCGGCCCTCACATGACCGACCACTCATTTCGCTTGAGTGTATCGAATGTATATCACCAACGGATGGACTCAAACCACCGTTCCCGAATGGGCAGAATCGATAGATTAAGAAACAAAAGGAATTTCTCTAGATAGGTGATTATACACCCTAATGGGAGCGACCCACATAGCCACGCTGCCTGCCCGATTTTTGTCATCTCCTGGTTGATGAGGCTTGAGGTCAGAACACATCTGATCATCATACACTTTGAATGCCACATCTTCAGATCCTCTGGATATCACTAATTGACGTCCACAAAAAAATACCCTAGTTGGGAGCTACCCAACTATGACACGCTTGAAGAAATCAATGTACATGATCCTTTGGAAATACTCTGTCAGACACTCGTCCATACAAGTCATCCAGGAACAGGATGAACCGAAGGTATTCTCCTACTGCATCTCAATAGGAATCACCCCATGGATCAGTAGCGAGAAGTCCTTGCAACCCGTGGATTTCAACCACGACAGGACCACAGTACATCTCTGGCTGCAGACCAGACATTATTAGCAGTTCTTCCGCTTATGAAGATCCACGGCCTTCAATGCTCCATCTCGACCGTCTTCTGATATCTTCACGTATTTGTTGGTCGGAATGGTTTTCGAATATATATTCGATCCTGGTCTTTCCGTACCAACAATCGTATTGGACAAGTTTGATAGTCGGTGTTTTAACTATCAAAATATACAGTGTTTCAATCATGACAACCTAATGAGTTTACTGGCTCAGTATTCGGCATTACTTGGCCCTTTTAATTAAACAAATGTAAATTCAAACTTCTGCAATCTTCTTGATATGAAAACTATCGTGCTCTCGCTTCTTATTTAACATAACATTATTCTTTAACAAATCCTCTTTTTACTACTTAGGGAAACTTATATCATATTCAATTTGTCTATTTTCACTTTCCTTTTTACCCTTACAACCAATATCCTCCTCAGATAATCCTGAAGTCGTTCAAGTTGGGGTATTTAAATTACCTCTCAGACCTTGATCAACAACGTTCATATCTAAAGATAGATATGAGTTGTAATATAAAACCAATATCTCATCTAATCTCAACGCAAATTCCACTTAACTGTTTTATTCAAAAGTACGGTTCCATAAACTTTCCTCCCTTTTGAAAATCTCTTTCTCTACTATACCATAAATTCTTAATTCATCACTTCTAAATTCTGCCTCTTTTCTTTGCTTAAATTCCCTTTTCAACACTTGTTATACCAATTCGGGGTTTAAATATAAACCCGTTCGTAATTCCCTTTCACCACTAAATTTTATTCTACTTCAAATTTTGAGTACCTTCTAAATGAACCTCAATTAAAAAGTATTTCTCTAAATTATTAAAATAATTTACTTTGGTCGTTAACTACTACCGTAGTTAATTCCTTTATTTAATTTCCCTTTTAAACTCTTATTAAAATTAAACCCATATCATTCGATTTGTTCCTCAATCTTGTACTTATAAATCTGATTAACATCAGAGTTGACTTTATAAAATTGATTAAAATAAATCAAATTTTAAATAAACCATTTATTTATTTCCCCTTTCTATAAACTTTATTTTAAAATAATATGTTCAAATCTATTTCCAGTTTGTAAAAAATAAATTTTATAGGCTATATGTTGCCAGACACTCAACCAATACCACCCATTGGTTTAAACTGCGCAGATGTTGAAATTTCAGTCAACAACCAATACTCATATCAATCATTAGTTCATATATGATAATAATAAATAACGACCATTTAACAGCAATCAATAAACAAAACAATTCAATCAATCCAAACCATTAAAAACGTTTGTTTTATAAACGTGACCAACAAGGTAAATTAAATTTATTGGAACCAATCTTTAAAATAACGATTTAGTATTTCACTGAAATTAAACGACGGTTTAATTTCATCAGTTCAATCAACCAATAATTTTATAACTAGCAAACAGTCAACCATCAGCAAGCAGAGCATACAAAATAAAAACCCAATTTATATAAAATATAAATGGGAAAATACTGAGTGAGATTAACTCACTTGGATTTAGTCTGGTCGTTAAGCGCTGATTTTTAATTAAATTAAACAGCATTTAATTTAATTAAAAATTCTCCTTGCTTCCAGTCTCGCCTTATCATGGTCCATCTCGAAACTCTCATCTCAATGGTCCCCAGGAAATAGACTGTGCTTAAATCTGTTGATGTAGGTGTGATATTTTATTAACGACTTTATAAGATAATTTAATTATAAAAATATGGGTTATATAATGAAATTGGGCCTTTACCGATGTTTGTTCGGCCCGCATAAGAGAACCCTCACCTCTTTATTACCTAAACACCATCGGCCATCCCTTTTATCCACAGCCGCTTCAAAAAGCAAACCCTAAATCACCAAAACTTCAAGTCCATGGCCGCCGTATCCTTCCAAAATCAGGCCGTCGTCCTGTACTTTCCGATCTCCATCTCTTCCTTTTACTAAACACCAACTCAATCCCCTTTTCTGCCAAACCCGTGGAATCCAAACGAGCAATACTCCTTCCATATACCCTCAACCCACTTCTGCAACACCCAATGTCACCACAGCTCCATCGATCAACCTCCGTCCCTCCCCAGAACCACTACAAACACCCAACAAACAACTCGAGGCTGTTACCCGAAGTTAATCCGAACCCCAATCTTCGGTCTCGAACCAAACCACCAGGAAGTCCATCAGAAAATCTGTGGATCCGAAGCGCATGAATTTTCAGCTCAGATAAGCATATTAAATTTGATTTTTGTTTGCTGTATTTTTTTCGTTTTTGATTTTATAAGTGATTCGAATCCGTTTCTTCTTTACTGCTTGATCTGTATTCATTGTGGAAATTGTGGAATGCGTGGACAACTATATATATAGTTGTGGTTGATCGATTTGTAAAAATCATAGACTTTATCTTAGCTGAACCTAGGTTCGTAGGTGTGATATCCGTTCATGTCAGCCATGTGTTTTGAACTGTGGTACTGGTTGCGAGATTTTAGCAGAGATTTTGGTTGAATTGTCTTAGTCTGTTCAGAAATATGCCTACAGTGATTGAATTGTTTAGGTATAGATTTAGGTTAGCTATGAGTTGTTTATTCAAATTCGAGATTTTGAGCTGTAGATTCTGTGTCCCATTTTGAAAATATGGCAGCAGTAACCTTGCACATGAATCAACTATATATATAAATATATAATTTGTTTCGATTCGTACGTATAGGATTTGATGGTGCATATATTTGTTTTTATCTTTTTCACAGTTTCTTAGCTGTCCATTGTACTTTTAACTGATGTATGCATATATATACATACATCTTATTTCAATTTAGCTATGCATTGTCATTTCTCTTAGCTGTTTTCGATTTGTTGTGTAGAAATCCAAAAAGTTTAGATGAATTGTCTTTTCTTTGTTTTGCATTGTACAGACACAATGCATATAATTGTTCCCTTTTTAGTTGGTTCATGACTCTTTCTTTTTCCTTCTTTCTTTTCAGATATCAATGTACCAGTGATGGCAACAGTGATGGGTGTACAGAGATTTCAGATTAGAGTATTGGCCAAAAGAAGTGATCAAACTTCATCATGCGAAGGGATTTGATGATAGTGAGGCTATGGATTTGTTTATTCCATACAGAATTTGAAAATGTGTACCTTATTGATTTTGTATTTGGTTTTCCCAGTATGTATTTTGCATTTGTACACATAAAGATACATGAATATATATACTTTTGTACTTACAGATATATTTGTCCTTACAAATGCATGTGTTTGTACAGAATTTGTATATCCTACCTTGAATTGTGTTATCATACTTGTAACATACAGATTAATAGATATTTCATGCCAGCCCTTTTCAATGCTTAAAGAGTAGGTCATGTATGTATCTAGGTCGGCTGTGCAGTTTTCATTTCAACTGAAATGAAAACATATTGAAAATATGATATGATAAATCAAACTAGGTATGCTGGAGGGTAGGAATAGCTTAGTAGGTGGGCATGTTCTCTTTTATTTTATTTAATAATACCATGGTCGAAACATTTGAATTGAGAGTCCGAAAATCCTGTGAACAGATTTGGTTTGCATTCACTAGATGAGGTGGCATCAAATATATGCAAGATTTTTATGTGCCTGGCTTTCAACAATTGGATATGTACATTTTCTATTTATTTATTTAGGATTTTCAGCGTGGTTCTTGGTGAAATTAACGACAATAGAAAATCTTGCCAACTCATCTTTGCATCTATATTCTGAGCAAGATTATGTCCTTAGGCATGCAGAGATTATGAAAGATTTTGGATACAAATTTATTTGAAAACGATACTTTTCAGATTTGGTGAGGATACGAAAACGATGTTATGCAAACGACCCTTAATAAAATATTTCGCGGTTATAGACCCCTATTGAAACACTGCGACCGACGTTATATATTTTCAAACTTCATTATATTAAATAAATTTAATATAAAATCCAATATAATATATTAAACAGATTTAAATATTTTCAATCTAAATGACTGAAAAATCTGGGACGTTACATATTACAATGATTATCCTTAATACCGTCACACGGATTTTGGGATCATCACAAGGAGTTTTGGAAATGTGTTCCAAATAAGAATCAGAAATGTTTTCCAAATAAGAATCAGAAATGTTTTCTAATATAGAAAATAAGAAATGGAAATGTTTTCCATTGTTAATAACGTATATTTTCTAAATTTAGAAAATAAGAAATGTTGAGTATATGGAAACAGGAATAAGGAAATGGATAATTGAATGACAAATTAAATTAAAGTGGATCAGTGTTGATTGATGATTTGCTCGGTTAGATTTCCATTTGGAAATACGACCGTTGTTTGTACACATGTTTTCCTTTGATAGTTAAATCACCGACTATCGAAGATTTTGACCATTTTCATTGTAAATTAAGAGAGACCGGGATTAAATTCATTATCTGAAAACCACTCTGTATGGGTATTAGCGTTGCGAATCAAATATGATGGATAATTAAAGATGGAGTTATGCAAGGGTTGTTCTTGCGAACCTAGGTAGAAATTGCCTAAGATGGATTTACAGAATAGTGTCGTCGATTTGTCCAGTCCCAGGACAACCTGTATAGAAGAATGTCTGACAGAGTATATTTAATGGATCACGTAAGTTGATCTCTTCAAACGTATGTACGCTTGGTGGCGGAGGAATTCATTTCTCTTAGATGTATACCCGTTGTATTTTTGGGGAAATCAATTTGGGATTTGGCGGGTATGACGATGTGACATTCAAAGTGAATAATTGTGTGTTCTGTCAGAGATAAGCGTGGCCTCTAGCCTCACAACCGATAAATGACAAAAATCGGCCAGGCAGCATGGCTAAGTGTGTTGCTTCCAATTAGGGTGTATTGTCACCTGATCTAGAGTTTCATGCACTTCTTTAATCTATTCGATGCTGTCCCATTCGGGAAACGGTTGCTGATCCCAACCGTTGGTGATATACATTCGATACACTCAAGCGAAATGAGCGGTCGGTCATGTGTGGCCGGGTTGCAAGATGTTCTTGTTGAACTCTGTGTATTCCTCTCTAGAGGTACACTATCGGAAGGTGGTTCCATACCTTGTCATAGTTGGAAATCCATTATCCAATAAGTGCTTACGATTTTGATTGTATACTTTGTATGTAGAATGTGAGATGAAAGCGTTTTTGCTAGATGATTATTATATTGTAGTTGATAGACACTATTATAATATCAAAAGAATTTTGATATATAGATTATTTTGGATTCTCATAAGGGAAAAACCTGTTCCATTATATGGCGTGGTCTTATGAGATATCGTTTAAGTGCTCAAACTGTTTTAAATTGTTTTACTTACACCAGTCCCATGATTGACCCAAAGTTTATTTTGTTTTGTTTTCCCTAAACTCTTGGGTGCCCAATTTTGTACGGGTAGTCAAGTAGTCAGAATTTTACAGATATACTTGGAGAGCTTGGATCACGAGGCTTCAGGATTATATAGCTATTGTTATTTCCGCTGTGTTGTAAGTGTTGTACTCTGATAATGTTACTGTATACATTTACTGATTTTATTTCAAAGTTATGTGTCTATTATATATTGTTCGTTCCGCTGTGAGATTCGTGTTTACGATGATGTTGTATGTTCTTCTTCTTCTATTCTAAGTTTCTATCTTATCTATTCTCAGGCTCTGTTTTCTTTTTATTAGTTTTCTGGTTTCCAGTGCAATTTGGGTTGGACTTGTGTTATGTGGTCAGCTCAAATTGTACCGGAAATTCGGGACACTACAGTTGGTATCGGAGCTGAAGGTTAATGTAATACCCCACACCCGCTAAGGTCACTCACTAAGGGAATGCCTTAACTTCGGTGGAGTATTTTAAGTGAATATAGAACAGAAAAATTACAACAAGGCAGACATAAATAATACTTGTTAACTAAAACATCATTTCATTGCAGCAAAAGGTAAACATGTTTGGTTACAATAACAAAACCATAAAACAAGAGTCAAGTACTAAATATCCATCCTGATAAAACATGAGTACATAATCCCACTACATAACTAATAACCATAATAGAAAAGATAAGCTGAGCTTTACATCAATGGTCCAAGCTCCAAAAGATAGATAAAGCAATCTGATCAAAGCCCACTAGTGCTAGGCCCTCTCTGAGAACCTGAGGGTTGGGAAAAAGATAAAAAAAAATAACGGGGTCAGACATAAGTCTGAGCGAGTCCTATAACTTTAACAATACAATCATTAAAATAATTAGGGTATGATATAAACTTGGTACGGTAACGACTGGGGATAGATGACTACACTAAGCAGCCAACTAGGCATAGGAAGAACGAAGATAAGGGTAAAGACGTATCTACCCACCCAAGGATAATTACTACACTGCACCACACCAGTCATTCCTAACTTAAAGGTTGATCCCACCCAAGGACTTAGAAAATTTTACTAGCAGTTTCGTGTACCCCTAGCTGACCACATAGGTGTCATCTGCCCCTATCTCCACTAGGTGTACCCACTACTCCCCAAGCGATCGGCTCCCTAACGTAGGTATCCGTGCTGGTCCCACAGTGGGGTGTATCATTCCCCAAAGTGGCAACCCGATACCAACACTGATGCACGACTTATACCTACATGATGCAACAACGTCTTACCTACCTGCCCGGGTCCACACACGCATATGAAACCCGTTGGACTTGCGTTGCCACCGCTAACCCATTTTGGTCTCTTATAGTCAAGCCCAGTACGCTTGTCCCGTCCTCGACATGGGTCGAGCCCACAAAGATACATATGGGTTACTGGTTGAAATGGGCCCCCACAAGCTACCCACCTAAGCTTGCTCCCTCTAGTGTATCCCACTTAACCCTTTAATCATGTTTAATTACATGTTTCCACTTTGGTTAAGTATTCTAATCGTATTTTCTATTGCCACCCAAGGCAACCACTAGATTTACACATGCCACCCAAGGCACCCACTTAACCCCTCATGCCCCACTACATGCTTATCTAGTTAAGTGTTTCTTAATTGATTAAGACCGTAACCTTTGTAAAGACCTCTCACATTAGACTGTCTTTTATGGCAGCTGGATTTACCGGTTGGGTCCGGGCAGCCTTACGCCATAACAGAGTCTAACCTCGTGTCTTTACACTTGTCACGTATTTAGTTTATGCCTAAGACCTCTCACATTGGGCCAATCATTTGTAGCCGTTGGATTTGCCGGTCGGGTCCGGGCAGTCTTATGCTACAAAAGGGTCCAACCTCGTGTCTTAGTCGATTAATTACACCTAATTAATCACCCCCATATTTTGAATTAATTTTCCCTAATTAATTCCAATTTAATGATGTACATAATTGACTCAATTATGTCCATCCACTTATGGTATGCAACATCATACCAATTTCACCACAATTTTGTTAACATGAATATTAACCCCATCGTTCCCCACGTAATACGCTAACATTACATACTTAAAAGGGAAGATTCATCATAAATACAACGGGTTCAACTTAGCATAACATTAGCATCAACATGGGTTTTAAAGGTGTCAACTTGCATATATGACCATAGCATCAAACCCAACTAGCATAAATAATCAACCCAAACTTGCATGAATCACATATGTCATAAAGAGGGTAACTTGCATAGATGTTCATGTCATAGACCTATCATAAAGGGATAAACTTGCATACATGTCATAGGTCTAAAAAGGGATGAACTTGCATATGTTACTCATATCATAAAAAAGGGGTAAACATGCATATATATGCATGACATACAAAGGGGTAAACTTGCATATGTATGCATATCATACAAAGGTGTAAACTTGCACATGTTACTTGCATATAATCAAACACCAAACTTGCATAACATGTCATATATGAACTTGCATATAATCAAACACCAAACTTACATAACATGTCATATATGAACTTGCATATAATCAAACACCAAACTTGTATATCATGGTGTCATAATGGATCAATGTTTATCATAGTGATTTGCATAACTAGCATCATGAACATATAGCATAAAATTTGCATAACTAGCATCATGGACATATAGCATAAAACTTGCATAACTAACATCATGAGCACATAGCATATGATAACATAACTTGCATTGATCCACATTCATAACCATAACCTCATTACATCCTATCATAATTAGTTTAGCAATTGCTTGCTAAAGGCATAGAAACTCACAACTTGTTGATTAGCACTCCTATGAAGAAGATTTAGTTGCTAGAGTTGATTAGAAGTTGATTTGAGAAGCTATCTTCCTTTCTAATTTGTGGAGGCTCCTTCTAAGTTGCATTTTGATGGCATGATGACGTTGTATCTATTTTTAGTATGGATTAGGGTAGTCTTAGGGTGTATTTATAGATTTAGGATGTAGTTTAGGCCCTTAGATTAACCATAGTTTAGATCTAAACCATCAAAAATCGTCACAGGTCAGCAGAACAGACCAAAGAACCAAAACAGGTGCACCAAGCCAGCCAGGGTCAAACCAGAAAGCTGTGCAGGTTTCTGGCTCGACACGGGCGCACTTCCCAAGTGCGCCAGTGTATTTTTGTGCTGGCGCACTTCACAAGTGCGCCAGTGCATTCTGGCTTGTTTTCGGTCTTTCTGCCTAACTTCGTTCGTCCATATCTTCTTCATACAGACTCCGATTTTCGAAAACTCGGACTCTATTTCGCGTATTTTTCCGAGACGAACGCAATGGCATAGCCCGTTTCCCCTGATTCAGATCTTAAAATTTAATTCTGCCCTGATTTATATTATAACAAGTTATTCAACATACGGGGTGTTACATTCTCCCATACTTAAAGGATTTCGTCCCCGAAATCTCTAAGTCAAGAAGAACGTATCCTACCAACCAAACAACCATCTACTAAACCATCAAACACTGGCATCCATTGTCCTTAAAATTTCTAATGACGTATGAACATATGCAAAAAGTGTGTGTATATGTTCCCTGCCTAATGCAAAATCAGGCGGTCTACTGATTCAGTTGACCTCGTTAATGCAAACCATGATAGTGCCATGCATCCAATATGTATGCGAAAGAACCCTATCGACACATACTATATCTACATGAGTGCACAATCATTCACAATAAAAATGCATCATCCATATGATAACGCAACCATTATACATCCATCAACTAGCTACATACACACAATTTATATGCAATATGAAGTGACTGAGCCGATCTAGTGTCTAAAGTGTGTGTATATGCATCCACGAGCAACCACTTGCAAACACTTGCATCCACATGTATCCATCATACATAACATGTCTCAAACACATGTTTCAACCATAGGTTTACCCTATTTAAAGGTCAAAAGTACTAACGAGAGGACATACTAAAGATAAGATAAGTACAAGATAAGCGATAAAGGAGAAGTTAAAAGACATACCCTCGAAAAGGAAAGGGTACAATGAACGCATCTTAACTTCTGTCTCCCAAGTAGCGTTGCTCTCATCATCTCCCCATTGCACTTTGACTAGTTGAACCTCTCTGTTTCTCAACTTCCTAGTCTCTGACCCAAGGATGCGAGTAGGAGCTCGACGAATCGTCGCATCACGCTCTACCTCCACTTCTCTAAGCAAGCTCGGCTCTACCACCTCCGCGGTCTCATGTAGGCACTTCCTCAAATGCGACACATGGAATACGTCATGTACACCACTAAGTCTCTCGGGCAACTCTACTCTATGTGCCATCTGTCCAATCTTTTCCTTAATAGGAAATGGCCCTACAAACCTTGGTGCTAACTTCCCAACGGACCCGAAGCGAACAACATTCCGTAATGGAGATACTTTGACAAAGACCATGTCCCCAACATTAAACTCAAGATCTGTCCTCCTCTTATCCGCGTAGGATTTCTGTCTGTCTTGCGCTGCTTTCATCTTTCTTCGAATCAAATCAATATTTTCCAAAGTCTCTCTAACCATATCAGGCCCAAGCAAGATCTTATCCGTAGATTCCCACCAACATGTAGGTGACCGACAAGGCCTTCCATAAAGAGCTTCGAATGGAGCCATACCAATACTACACTGAAAGCTGTTATTATACGCGAACTCCACCAATGGAAGATGCTCTTCCCATGTACCTCCAAAATCTAAGATACATAGCCTCAAAAGGTCTTCTAGAATAAGGTTCACCCTCTCGGTCTGGCCGTCCGTCTGAGGATGATATGCGGTGCTCAAACACAACTGAGTCCCTACCGCTTCTTGCAAGCTCTTCCAAAACTCGCTAGTGAAGATAGGATCTCGATCGCTCACTATGCTAGAAGGTACACCATGTAACCGAACTATCTCTCGAATGTAGACTGAAGCTAGCCATGGAGCAGTCCTCTTACTCTTCACGGGTATAAAATGGGCGCTCTTAGTAAGTCTGTCTACCACAACCCAAATTCCCGTATTACCCTTCCGCGATCTCGGTAATCCATCGATAAAATCCATCGAGACGCTATCCCACTTCCATTGCGGAACCTCCAATGGGTGAAGCAACCCACCGGGTTTCTTTTGCTCCGCTTTCACTTGTTGGCACACCAAACATCTAGTGACATACTCGGCCACATCCTTCTTCATACTGGCCCAAAAGAAAACTCGCTTCATGTCTTGGTACATCTTGTCCCCACCGGGATGAATGGTCATCTTCGAACGATGTGCATCATCAAGAACAACCTTCTTCAAACCCTCGTCTTGTGGTACACAAAGTCTACCGTCTCTACGCAACCATCCCTTACCATCTAGGGTGTACATACTCAAATGGCTGGACGACTACCCCCTTATGAGCTTCTCCACTAACTCAACCAACTGTGGGTCGTCCCGCTGTGCCTCACCAATCCATCCCAAAAGAGTAGGTCTGACCTCTAAGGATGCTAGCTAACCGGGTATAAAGTCTACGGAAGGTCTGAAGTCAAACATCGAAATAAATTCCAAGCTTCGTCTTCAACGAACAATGGACTCAAAGACAACCTTTTTCTGCTTAAGGCGTCTGCCACCACATTACCCTTGCCAGGGGTATATGCTATCTCAAAATCATAGGATGCTAAGAACTCCATCCACCTTTGTTGCCTTAAGTTCAAATCCTTTTGAGAAAACAAGTACTTCAATGATTTGTGGTTAGTGAACAATTCGAACCTCTCGCCAAGAAGATAATGGCGCCAAGACTTAAGCGCAAAAACAATAGCGGCCAACTCTAGATCATGTGTAGGGTAATTTTTCTCATGCGCTCTCAACTGCCTTCCCCCATAGGCTATTACCCTTCCCTCTTGCATTAAGACTGCGCCTACTCCTGTCCCGCAAGCATCGGTATAAACAACAAATGGCTTACTCCCATCTGGCAACACTAAGACTGGAGCTGTGGTTAAAGCTCTCTTTAACCGTTGGAACGCATCATCAAAATCTACGTCCCATGTGAAGACTAGATTCTTCTTTGTCAAGCGAGTTAATAGGGCTGATATCTTCGCGAAGTCCTTGATAAACTTCCTATAGTAGTCAGCCAATCCTAAGGAACGCCTCACCTCGGTAGCATTCTTCGGAACCTTCCAATCTTGGATGGACACTACCTTCGCGGGATCCACAGCTATCCCTTCTTTGGAGACCACGTGCCCTAAGAACCGCACCTCCTTCCTCCAAAAGTGACATTTAGAGAATTTAGCCTTAAGGCTATGCGCTAGAAGAGTCTCCAACACTTCCCTAAGATGTAGGGCATGCTCTTCTTCACTCTTAGAAAAGACCAAGATGTCATCCACAAAGACCACCACAAACTTATTAAGGTACTCCCTGAAAACCCTACTCATCAAATCAACAAAGTATGCAGCGGCGTTCGTCAAACCAAAGGGCATCCCCAGCCACTCATAGAAACATCCGGAGTCCTAAAGGTAGTCTTCTCTATACTATCCCCAGCCACTCTCAACTGATGAAACCCGGTGGCTAAGTCCAACTGCGAAAACACTAAGGCGCCAACCAACTGATCAAAGAGATCATCAATCCTCGGCAATGGGTGTCTATTCTTCTTTGTAAGTTTGTTGAGTTCTCTATAGTCTACACAAAGTCTGAGGGACCCATCCGCCTTCGTGGCAAAAACTACAGGAGCACCCCACTCCGATATACTTCGTCTTATGAACCCCTTCTCAAGCAACTCCCCTACTTGCTTATGGAGTTCCCTTCTCTCACGAGGAGCCATATGGCGCACTGGCAAAGATACTGGCTTAGCATTGTCCACCAAATATATTCGGAAGTCTATCTCCCGCTTTGGAGGTAAGCCCTTCACCTCCTCAAACACATCCGAGTATTCCCGGACCACTCTAACAGATCGCAAACTCTCGACCGAAGCGTCAAGCGATTCAAGATAACTTAGCATAACAGGATTCATGGGATTACAAGAGATCTCGAGAGTGTTCCCCAAGCGGGTCATGAGCCTAACAACTCTCCTTTCACAATCAAGAACGGCACCATTACTGGATAACCAGTCTATGCCCAAAATCAACCCATAGCCCGTGAATCCCAAAACAAAAGCATCACATCTAAACTCAACGCTAAGTATGGAAATCTTCAAACCCAAACATATCATGGACAAATAAGTGGAGCCCCCAATTGGGTTTGAAACAACCAAGGGCTCATCTACTAGACTGGTGTCTAAGTGCAGTGACTCAACTAATAATGATGAGATAAACGAATGCGATGCACCAGAGTCGAATAAAGTACGGACAGGATGATCAAACAGAAAAACCAGACTTTCAACGGAAATAGTTCTACCTCTTTCCTGAATCGGTGGAACTGCGAGAGCCTGAACTTGCCCCCTTGCCTGACCTGGTGCCATAAGAGCTTGCACTTGTCCTCCTGAGGTAGATCCCGTCCTCTGCCCCTTCTTAGGGTAGTCCTTCACTAGATGCCCTGCTTCGCCACAGTGGAAGCAGCCAGTCTTCTTCTTCTTCCGACAATCTTTGCTGAGGTTTCCTGGTGACCCACAGTTGAAGCACTTCTTCTTTCCTTTGCCACAGTTTCCTTTCCCACCCTTGTTTGTTGTTGCTGTTGAGGTCTCTTATGATCTCCTTTCTTCTCGGGTGCCTTATTAGCATTGGGATCCTTCTCTTCCTCATGCATTAGTGCCATATCTACTAGCTTCTCAAAGGTGGCCCCCACAGGGATGTGAGTCATAGCCAATCCATGCATCGGTTCATTCAAGCCCTTAAAGAACCTCAAAGCCTTCTTCTCCGGTGTATTCACCATGTCTATGCCAAATCTTGCTAGCTGATTAAACTTGTTGACATATTCCTTCACTGATAAGTTTCCTTGCTTTAGTGTCAAGAACCTTTCCATATACAGAATTTCTTCCGCACGTGAAAGAAACTTCACCTCAAACCTTTGCCTGAAATCCGCCCAAGATTCAACTAGGCATTCTCCATTAGTGACCTCCCACCAGAACGAGGCCTCTCCCTTCATTAACCAAGCAGCTAACTTGACTTTCTTTCCTTCTTCCATCTCAAAGATGTCTATCAACTCTTCCGTTTCCTTAAGCCAATCCCTAGCTTCCACAAAAGTTTCTGATCCTTGAAAAGGTTTCCCTCCCATAGCCTTAAATTCCTTGCAAGTCTTAGCAAAAGTATCCGCGCGAGGAGGAGGAGGGGGAGGAAGATCGGGTGCAACTGGTGGTGGAGGAACATTTGCCGGACCCGCAGCGGCGGCCCTAGCCTCCATCAATCTCCTATACCATATTGGTATAGCTACACCCTCCGGAAAGTTAAGATCTTCAGCCATGCTGAAACGAAAAAGGAAAGATTCAAAATGGAGAATTCGAAAGATAAAGATATAGCTATTAGGGATTATGCTTTTTTTTCAAAAACTTTTCTCTTAAAAGACATGTTTTTGAAAATACTCCTTCAAAAATGTTTTTAGCAAAATAATTTTTCCAAAAAATTTTATCTGTTCTGGTAACCTTTAGCTCTGATACCACGTGTAATACCCCATACCCGCTAAGGTCACTCACTATGGGAATGCCTTAACTTCGGTGGAGTATTTTAAGTGAATATAGAACAGAAAAATGACAACAAGACAGACATAAATAATACTTGTTAACTAAAACATCATTTCATTGCAGCAAAACGTAAACATGTTTGGTTACAATAACAAAACCATAAAACAAGAGTCAAGTACTAAATATCCATCCTGATAAAACATAATTACATAATCCCACTACATAACTAATAGCCATAATAGAAAAGATAAGCTGAGCTTTACATCAATGGTCCAAGCTCCAAAAGATAGATAAAGCAATCTGATCAAAGCCCACTAGTGCTAGGCCCACTCTGAGAACCTGAGGGTTGGTGTAATGACCCGCATTTTTCCAGGGTTATAATTAATTTATTTAATTTTATATATATGGTGATTTAAGGAATTAAATGGTCGTTAATTAAATAATAAGGAATATTTAATTAAATTAAATAATTAAATAATATATTTAATTCAGAAATAATCAAGAATATTGGAAATCACAATATTCTATGAACGAGGTCGTCCCTTGGATTTAATTCAGCTTAGAGTTGAATAATATTGACGAATATATTCAATCGACGTCAGTTTGAACATATAATTATAATATAATTAAAATAGAGCACGTAACGATGCGGCAGTTCGCTATTTGGCGATTTGAACTTCAACTGAGTATACAAGGTTCGTTTTAAGCCGGATTTCTGTGAAACAAGAAACGTGTGGAGCTGATGGAGTATATCTTTCTAGTGGAAGAGAAAAATCGGGATTTTCGTCGTGTAGATTTTGATGTATGTCCAAATCAAATTTTAGAAAAGTCGCTGTGGAATTCCTTTATAATTTATAAAGGAATTACTTATATTTTTAAAAGGGATTTCAATATAAACCAAATATCGGGTTGACCCAGAAGTGAAAATCGAGTTGTAAATACATACAGGAATATTCTAGAGTTGTATGGTATTCCACTGTGATTTTATACGATAATATTAATTTATTAATATTATATTTAATTATATTTAAATATATTTATATATTTAAAAGGTCTATTCAGCGCTTTAGAAATAGCCACTTTTTCATACGACCTCAGAATTCGAGGAAACTAATTTTGTTGGATTCGCAATATCAAATAGTTGTTAGATTTCCAGTTTCGTGATTTTTAGAGTCACTGTGTGGTCATACGGATTTTTAGAGTGAGAAACAGTCAGTATTTTGACAGTTAAAAATACGCTGTGTGAGCATACGGAGTCGGAATTCGACGAAACCAGTTTCGTTGGGACCGTAATGTCAAATTCTATCAGCTTGTAAGTTTTCATGATTTTTAGGCGTCGTATGTGTTCGTAGTGATTTTTAGAAGACTGAATCGAATATTATATAATAAAAAGGAAATATCTAAAATATCTAAAATTTCCTATAAATAGTCCTTAGGATTTTCTAAAACCTAATTTACAATTTCTGGTCAAACAATCTTGCGTCGTCGGTCTCTTTTGCTTTCTACAGAAAATGTCTTCCTCTTCAAATATTCTTAAAAAAATCAAATAAATGAGCATAAATTCTAAAACGTATGCATATGGATTCCCGAGAGCGTTTGCTACGTCCTCGTATATGTTTTGTGCAACTCGCGCAAACCTCCTGGCATTGGAAAATCGGCAGAGCAAACTAGGGTTAAGGTTTTGGGATAATCGAAGTACGTGATGTTGATTCGGTTGTTCGTGTTTGATTCGTTGCTGAAATCCGCATCTATAGTGCAAGATCTGAGGATTTCGGTGATGGTTTTGGTGGTGGCTTCCTGTAACTGTGCGGTGAAAGTATGACGCGAGGGAGTGAGAAGCTGGTGCGAGATGTATATTTGTGGTGTGGGAGGAAAGAGTAATCGAAGGAGAGTTTGAAGATATTTGTTGTTTGAGTTTTACTGAGTATTTGGTGGAGATAAGAGGGGATTGAGGAATCGAAAATGGTGGAGTAATTTTCTGGAGGAGTTCGGTTTTTAGTATTTGGGGGAGATGGTGTTCACGGGTGCAATTGGTTATGGGCCAGATAAAACAAAGTTAAGCCCATTTATTTTTAAAAAGGGATTTGTTTTATTTTTAATAACGATGTATAAACTTTGAACTTGAATAACTTCCTCGTATATTATCGAAATTCAGCGAAACAAGATCCGACAGGATCGTATGGATGGGAGCAACACAATGAGACTGACTGGGAGTGAATCCGAGCCCGTTACAATTTATGGCAAAATAAATTGTCTGTCTAAATCAAAAAAACAGTTAATCGTTTTTAACGATAATAGTCCAAAGTGAGTAAATCTCACTATCTCTAAACAGTTTAAAATTTCATGTTGTATTTTTAGAACTGTTAGATATTGGTTGATTGATTGTGTGTTGACTGTTTGATTTGAACTGCTAGTCAGTTAGTTAAATTTCTATATTGATTCTGTTTAACAGAATATATCATATGGAATTGAAAGTGATGTTATCTATACTGTCTAACATCTGTGATGCAGGGAAACAGGTTGGAGGAATCCGACTGGATTCCTCAACAGTTATTTTATTGTTTTTCATATATTTTAATATATGATGCGAATTATAACCTGTTGTTGATTGTGTGTGTATGGACGATATTGAACATCGTGATTTGATATGATTGAATACCATGACATACCGGAATGTTGATAAAGGGGATTTTTCAAAGTGATATTGAAAAATAGAATATTTATAAAGTGGAATATTTATAAATAAGAAATGTTTATAAATTGGGATATTTATAAATAGGAGATATTTTAAAAAGGAAAATAAATTCAAAACATTTCGTTTTGAATGGAAAGGCCTGTGTGGCGGGTTTGGGGATTTTCCCGATACTCCCGATACAAAGGAGGTTATGGCGAATTTTCCCGGAAAGTTAAGGAGTTAGAATATTTTTAAGAATAAATTTGAAAAGGAAATATTTGCAAACCATTTGCAAATAGAATAAAATAGAGAAAAGAAATATTTGTAAACCATTTACAAATAGAATTGATAGGGGAATATTTAGAACATAAATAGAGTTAATAAAAAGGGAATTGGTTTATAAAGGAAACATTATAAAAAGGAAATCATTTTTAAAGTGTAGAACCATTATTTAAAAGTAAATCTTTTCAAATGAAAAAAATGTTGTTAAAAAGGAAATCTTTATAAAGTGAATAAAGTAAATCGAATATAGACATTCGAAGTTAGTTAATCGAATATAGACATTCGAAGAAGTTAATCGAATATGGTATTCGAAGTTAGAGAAATCGGATATGGTATTCGAAGTTAGAGAAATCGAATATGGTATTCGAAGTTAGTTAATCGAATATGGTATTCGAAGTTAGTTAATCGAATATAGACATTCGAAGAAGTTAATCGAATATGGTATTCGAAGTTAGAGAAATCGAATATGGTATTCGAAGTTAGTTAATCGAATATAGACATTCGAAAGGAGAAATCGAATATGGTATTCGAAGTTAGTTAATCGAATATGTTATTCGAAAGGGGTTAGTCGAGTCGAGTTAGTAAATAGAGTTAAACCAATAGAGTTAATCAGTTAGAGTTAATCCAAATAATATGCCATTTAGCACGACTGCTAGCGTAATTCGCAGGGCTGCAAATAGCCTAAGGCGGTCGGATGTTTCCTGAGGGAATCAGGCGTAACCATTGTGATCGCTGCGATCTAGAGTCAAGCGAATGGAGTTAAATAGAGTTGTCGAATAGTAGTTGTTCGAATGGAGTTAAATAGAGTTAGTCGAATATAGTTTATTCGAATAGAGTCGAATATAGTTAATCGAATAGTAGTTATTCGAATAGAGTTAAATGGAGTTAAATCGAATATTAGTTATTCGATAGGAGTAAATCAAGTTGAGTTAAATAAACCAAGTTAGTCGAGCCTAGTTAATTGAATCGAATTGGTCGAACCAAGTAAGTTAAGTTAGTCGAGTTAAGTTCGTCGAGTTAAATAAATCGATGTTAGTTTCATCGAAAGGAGATATCGATGTTATTTTCATCGAAAGGAGTTATCGATGTTAGTTTCATCGAAAGGAGATATCGATGTTAGTTTCATCGAAAGGAGATATCGATGTTATTTTCATCGAAAGGAGTTATCGATGTTAGTTTCATCGAAAGGAGTTATCGATGGTAGTTTCATCGAAGGGAGTTATCGATTATAGTTTAATCGAAGTGAGATTTTCAAATAAGAGATATTTGAAAAGGAAGAGTTATCGAATATTAGTTATTCGAAGAGAGGTTATCGAATATCGGTTATTCGAGAAGGAGTTAATCGAATATAGGTTATTCGAAGAAGAGTTAATCAAATAGAGATTTCTCGAAGAGAGTTAATCGGCAAATTCGATTATATCGAATTCGGGAAAGTACTTATACTTTCCAGTGTCTAAATAGAGATTTATTTATTTATAAATAAATAAGTGTTAGGTTAATTATTCACTAATAAGAATAGAAGTTATAATTAAAGTTAGATAATTCGAAAGTAGGGATTATAACGTTATCGTTATAACCAATGTTTTAAATATAGAAGTGGATTAGTAAAATTGGATCCGAGAAAGGCGTAAAGAAGTTGTTAAAGATTAAAAGATAAACTTTGACCATTTCGAAGTTATAACGTTGTTCAGTTAAGGTCTGAGAGGTAATTATACCCCAACTTGAGTGACTTCCTTCTTAACTAAGAAATGGTAAGGTTTGATCGTAAAGGAGTTTTGGAAATGTTTTCCAAACGAGAATCAGAAATGTTTTCTGATAAAAGAAAATAAGAATTTAGAATATAGGGAAACAGGAGATAAGTAGATAAATGAACTAAAGAGATTATGTTAAAAGATGTTTGTTCGATAAAATTTCCATCTGGGAATAATATCGTTGTTTGCACACTTGTTTTTCTTTGATAGTTAACTCACAGACTATCAAAGTTTTGACCATTTTAACGTTGTTAATATGGAGAGACCGGTTGGATTATTATCCATAGAACCACTCTGTATTGGCATAAGCGTCGCGAATCATATATGCCAAAGATAATTGAAGACGGAGAAAAATGCAAGGGCTATCCTGTTTACAGAATAGTGCCTTCGGCTTGTCCAGTCCCAGGACAACTTGTATGGACGAAGGTCTGACAGAGTATATCCAGTGGATCGCGTAAGTTGATCTGTTCAAACGTATTCACGTTTGGTGGCGGAGGAATTCGTTTCTCTTAGCTGTATACCCGTGTTATTTTTGGATAAGTCAATTTGTGATTTGGCGGGTATGACGATGTGACGTTTCTAAGTGAATGAAGATGGATGTCTGACATAGTATTTCCAGAAAGGTCACGTACATTGATTTCTTCAACCGTACCAAGAGTGGAAGCGGAGAAGGAAACTTCTTTTAGCTGACACGTAATGTATTGTTGTAGACATCAATTAGTGATTTTCGATGGATCTGACAATGTGGCATTCGAAGTGAATCTGATGTGATGATAAAGCGTAGCTTCTAGCCTCATCAACCGGTAAATGACAGAAATCGGGCAGGCAGCATGGCTAAGTCGGTCGCACCGAAGTAGGGTGTATAATCACCTATCTAGTGAATATTCATTTGTTTCTTAAATCTATTAATGCTGTCCCATATATATATACGGGAACGGTTGCTGATCCCAACCGTTGGTGATGTACATTCGATACACTCAAGCGAAATGAGTGGTCGGTCATGTGTGGCTGAGTTGCAAGATGTTCTTGTTGAACTCCAGTGTATCGTTCCTAGAGTACACTGATCGGAAGGTGATTCCATACCTTGTCATAGTTGGAAATCCATTACCCAATACGTGCTTGCGGTTTTGATTGTATACTATATATGTAGAACGTGAGATGAAAGCGTTTCTGCTAGTTGATATCTATTTGTACATAGACATTATATTAATATCAAAAGGTTTTTGATATAAAGATATTTTGGATTCTCATAAGGGAAAAACCCGTTCCGTTCTGCGGAGTGGTCTTATGAGATATCGTTTACTTGTTCATATACTTGTTTAAACTGTTTTACTCATACCAGTCCCATGACTGACCCGGAGTTTACTTTGTTGTTTTCCCTAAACTCTTGGGTGCCTAAATTTGTACGGGCAGTCAAGTAGTCGGGATTTGCAGATACATTGAAGAGCTGGAGCAGGAGGCTTCAGAATCATATAACTATAGTTTATTTCCGCTGTGTTGTAAGTGTTGTACTCTGATAAGTGCTATTGTATACATAACTTTTATATTTCAAAGTTATGTTATCTATTATATGTTATTCGTTCCGCTGTGAGGTTCGTGTTACTCTGATGTTGTGTTCTTCTTCTTCTTCTATTCTAAGTTTCTATCTTATCTATTCTCACCTTCTAATTTCTTTCACTAACAACCGGGATTTTTCGATGGTTTGGTTATCGACGTCGGGCTTACGTCGATAACCAAAGTCGCTCAAAATCCGGGTCGTTACAGTTGGTATCAGAGCTTAAGTTTAGAATTACTTGGCTCTGTGGCGTGACTCGGTAGAGATAGTATTAGTAATACCCTAGATTGAGTTTGAGTGTATATATACGAGTGCGTATTTGTATTTGATATAAAAATGGTTTTATATTGTGAAGATTCATTGGCTGAGTTGTTTATGAGTTCTGGTCGATCAGTTTGATACACTGTATCGGTAGGAGTAAATAAACACTTGAATACAATGAACCGTCATCGTATGTTTTGAAAAGAGGGTAAACGAAATAATTTTACCCAAAGTATATTTGATATATATTGGATTTATAATATATGAGATATATTGGTTGTTATTATAATCGAGTAAGATTATAACAATGTGAAAAGATTATATGTAACCAATCAGAATTCATATAAGTAAAGTATATGAAATAAGATGAATTGAATATGAATTTAAATCAGATTTGGAATTAAAATAAGGAAATTTTAAGTTCCTGGGAGATTTTGAATGTTTTCAAAATGGAAGTATTTAGTAATGGTTTTAAAAATGATATAGTATGGAAATCACTTGGGTCGCTGGAAAATAATTCCGATGATGGCTGCGCAGTATCATCGGTGTGATTTTCGAGTTCTAAGTGGTGGATTACTACCAAAGATTTTGATTTGAATTGTTTTGAGAAAACAAAGTGTTTAGAAATTCAAGTGTTTTGAATATGTATTAGGATTTCGAATTGATTTGAAATAAACCCAGGAATTTGAAATTTGAATTTAACGTATGAAGTTAAATGGATTAAAATAGTGAAAGTGAATAATAAATTAGAATTTAACTTTGACTAAGTTAAATGAAATTGGATTTGATTAGAGAATAATCTGGAAGTGAATTTGACTTGGATATATGCGAATGGTTGTGTTGGAGATAATGCAAAATTTGATTTGGAGGATAACATTGGTATATGCTGAGTTGATAGCATATAGAAGTGATAGAGTTGATATACCCGACAAAAAGGTACAAGTTTATATTTTTATGAGTTTGGAATTTATGAGCCAAATTGGCAAGCCGCTTGGCTGTTTGATTTTCTTTTGGGTTGGAGATGGCCTAGAGAGGCGAGTTGTGGTTTTACCGATAGGGCTGTACAAAGGAAGTTATGGCGAAATTTTTCGAAAAGTTAAAGTGTTAGAAAATTTTCAGAATTTTTGAAAATTTTAATTAGTCGGAATGAATAAATATTTTAGTCGATATTCATTGGTTCAGTTAAAATCAGAAATAAGGGGTAAACAAATCTTAGGAGTTCCAATAGCTAGGGTCGCCCTCTAACTTAGCAATTTCGAGGACGAAATTATTTTAAGAGGGGAAGAATGTAATGACCCGCATTTTTCCAGGGTTATAATTAATTAATTTAATTTTATATATATGGTGATTTAAGGAATTAAATGGTCGTTAATTAAATAATAAGGAATATTTAATTAAATTAAATAATTAAATAATATATTTAATTCAGAAATAATCAAGAATATTGGAAATCACAATATTCTATGAACGAGGTCGTCCCTTGGATTTAATTCAGCTTAGAGTTGAATAATATTGACGAATATATTCAATCGACGTCAGTTTGAACATATAATTATAATATAATTAAAATAGAGCACGTAACGATGCGGCAGTTCGCTATTTGGCGATTTGAACTTCAACTGAGTATACAAGGTTCGTTTTAAGCCGGATTTCTGTGAAACAAGAAACGTGTGGAGCTGATGGAGTATATCTTTCTAGTGGAAGAGAAAAATCGGGATTTTCGTCGTGTAGATTTTGATGTATGTCCAAATCAAATTTTAGAAAAGTCGCTGTGGAATTCCTTTATAATTTATAAAGGAATTACTTATATTTTTAAAAGGGATTTCAATATAAACCAAATATCGGGTTGACCCAGAAGTGAAAATCGAGTTGTAAATACATACAGGAATATTCTAGAGTTGTATGGTATTCCACTGTGATTTTATACGATAATATTAATTTATTAATATTATATTTAATTATATTTAAATATATTTATATATTTAAAAGGTCTATTCAGCGCTTTAGAAATAGCCACTTTTTCATACGACCTCAGAATTCGAGGAAACTAATTTTGTTGGATTCGCAATATCAAATAGTTGTTAGATTTCCAGTTTCGTGATTTTTAGAGTCACTGTGTGGTCATACGGATTTTTAGAGTGAGAAACAGTCAGTATTTTGACAGTTAAAAATACGCTGTGTGAGCATACGGAGTCGGAATTCGACGAAACCAGTTTCGTTGGGACCGTAATGTCAAATTCTATCAGCTTGTAAGTTTTCATGATTTTTAGGCGTCGTATGTGTTCGTAGTGATTTTTAGAAGACTGAATCGAATATTATATAATAAAAAGGAAATATCTAAAATATCTAAAATTTCCTATAAATAGTCCTTAGGATTTTCTAAAACCTAATTTACAATTTCTGGTCAAACAATCTTGCGCCGTCGGTCTCTTTTGCTTTCTACAGAAAATGTCTTCCTCTTCAAATATTCTTAAAAAAATCAAATAAATGAGCATAAATTCTAAAACGTATGCATATGGATTCCCGAGAGCGTTTGCTACGTCCTCGTATATGTTTTGTGCAACTCGCGCAAACCTCCTGGCATTGGAAAATCGGCAGAGCAAACTAGGGTTAAGGTTTTGGGATAATCGAAGTACGTGATGTTGATTCGGTTGTTCGTGTTTGATTCGTTGCTGAAATCCGCATCTATAGTGCAAGATCTGAGGATTTCGGTGATGGTTTTGGTGGTGGCTTCCTGTAACTGTGCGGTGAAAGTATGACGCGAGGGAGTGAGAAGCTGGTGCGAGATGTATATTTGTGGTGTGGGAGGAAAGAGTAATCGAAGGAGAGTTTGAAGATATTTGTTGTTTGAGTTTTACTGAGTATTTGGTGGAGATAAGAGGGGATTGAGGAATCGAAAATGGTGGAGTAATTTTCTGGAGGAGTTCGGTTTTTAGTATTTGGGGGAGATGGTGTTCACGGGTGCAATTGGTTATGGGCCAGATAAAACAAAGTTAAGCCCATTTATTTTTAAAAAGGGATTTGTTTTATTTTTAATAACGATGTATAAACTTTGAACTTGAATAACTTCCTCGTATATTATCGAAATTCAGCGAAACAAGATCCGACAGGATCGTATGGATGGGAGCAACACAATGAGACTGACTGGGAGTGAATCCGAGCCCGTTACAATTTATGGCAAAATAAATTGTCTGTCTAAATCAAAAAAACAGTTAATCGTTTTTAACGATAATAGTCCAAAGTGAGTAAATCTCACTATCTCTAAACAGTTTAAAATTTCATGTTGTATTTTTAGAACTGTTAGATATTGGTTGATTGATTGTGTGTTGACTGTTTGATTTGAACTGCTAGTCAGTTAGTTAAATTTCTATATTGATTCTGTTTAACAGAATATATCATATGGAATTGAAAGTGATGTTATCTATACTGTCTAACATCTGTGATGCAGGGAAACAGGTTGGAGGAATCCGACTGGATTCCTCAACAGTTATTTTATTGTTTTTCATATATTTTAATATATGATGCGAATTATAACCTGTTGTTGATTGTGTGTGTATGGACGATATTGAACATCGTGATTTGATATGATTGAATACCATGACATACCGGAATGTTGATAAAGGGGATTTTTCAAAGTGATATTGAAAAATAGAATATTTATAAAGTGGAATATTTATAAATAAGAAATGTTTATAAATTGGGATATTTATAAATAGGAGATATTTTAAAAAGGAAAATAAATTCAAAACATTTCGTTTTGAATGGAAAGGCCTGTGTGGCGGGTTTGGGGATTTTCCCGATACTCCCGATACAAAGGAGGTTATGGCGAATTTTCCCGGAAAGTTAAGGAGTTAGAATATTTTTAAGAATAAATTTGAAAAGGAAATATTTGCAAACCATTTGCAAATAGAATAAAATAGAGAAAAGAAATATTTGTAAACCATTTACAAATAGAATTGATAGGGGAATATTTAGAACATAAATAGAGTTAATAAAAAGGGAATTGGTTTATAAAGGAAACATTATAAAAAGGAAATCATTTTTAAAGTGTAGAACCATTATTTAAAAGTAAATCTTTTCAAATGAAAAAAATGTTGTTAAAAAGGAAATCTTTATAAAGTGAATAAAGTAAATCGAATATAGACATTCGAAGTTAGTTAATCGAATATAGACATTCGAAGAAGTTAATCGAATATGGTATTCGAAGTTAGAGAAATCGAATATGGTATTCGAAGTTAGAGAAATCGAATATGGTATTCGAAGTTAGTTAATCGAATATGGTATTCGAAGTTAGTTAATCGAATATAGACATTCGAAGAAGTTAATCGAATATGGTATTCGAAGTTAGAGAAATCGAATATGGTATTCGAAGTTAGTTAATCGAATATAGACATTCGAAAGGAGAAATCGAATATGGTATTCGAAGTTAGTTAATCGAATATGTTATTCGAAAGGGGTTAGTCGAGTCGAGTTAGTAAATAGAGTTAAACCAATAGAGTTAATCAGTTAGAGTTAATCCAAATAATATGCCATTTAGCACGACTGCTAGCGTAATTCGCAGGGCTGCAAATAGCCTAAGGCGGTCGGATGTTTCCTGAGGGAATCAGGCGTAACCATTGTGATCGCTGCGATCTAGAGTCAAGCGAATGGAGTTAAATAGAGTTGTCGAATAGTAGTTGTTCGAATGGAGTTAAATAGAGTTAGTCGAATATAGTTTATTCGAATAGAGTCGAATATAGTTAATCGAATAGTAGTTATTCGAATAGAGTTAAATGGAGTTAAATCGAATATTAGTTATTCGATAGGAGTAAATCAAGTTGAGTTAAATAAACCAAGTTAGTCGAGCCTAGTTAATTGAATCGAATTGGTCGAACCAAGTAAGTTAAGTTAGTCGAGTTAAGTTCGTCGAGTTAAATAAATCGATGTTAGTTTCATCGAAAGGAGATATCGATGTTATTTTCATCGAAAGGAGTTATCGATGTTAGTTTCATCGAAAGGAGATATCGATGTTAGTTTCATCGAAAGGAGATATCGATGTTATTTTCATCGAAAGGAGTTATCGATGTTAGTTTCATCGAAAGGAGTTATCGATGGTAGTTTCATCGAAGGGAGTTATCGATTATAGTTTAATCGAAGTGAGATTTTCAAGTAAGAGATATTTGAAAAGGAAGAGTTATCGAATATTAGTTATTCGAAGAGAGGTTATCGAATATCGGTTATTCGAGAAGGAGTTAATCGAATATAGGTTATTCGAAGAAGAGTTAATCAAATAGAGATTTCTCGAAGAGAGTTAATCGGCAAATTCGATTATATCGAATTCGGGAAAGTACTTATACTTTCCAGTGTCTAAATAGAGATTTATTTATTTATAAATAAATAAGTGTTAGGTTAATTATTCACTAATAAGAATAGAAGTTATAATTAAAGTTAGATAATTCGAAAGTAGGGATTATAACGTTATCGTTATAACCAATGTTTTAAATATAGAAGTGGATTAGTAAAATTGGATCCGAGAAAGGCGTAAAGAAGTTGTTAAAGATTAAAAGATAAACTTTGACCATTTCGAAGTTATAACGTTGTTCAGTTAAGGTCTGAGAGGTAATTATACCCCAACTTGAGTGACTTCCTTCTTAACTAAGAAATGGTAAGGTTTGATCGTAAAGGAGTTTTGGAAATGTTTTCCAAACGAGAATCAGAAATGTTTTCTGATAAAAGAAAATAAGAATTTAGAATATAGGGAAACAGGAGATAAGTAGATAAATGAACTAAAGAGATTATGTTAAAAGATGTTTGTTCGATAAAATTTCCATCTGGGAATAATATCGTTGTTTGCACACTTGTTTTTCTTTGATAGTTAACTCACAGACTATCAAAGTTTTGACCATTTTAACGTTGTTAATATGGAGAGACCGGTTGGATTATTATCCATAGAACCACTCTGTATTGGCATAAGCGTCGCGAATCATATATGCCAAAGATAATTGAAGACGGAGAAAAATGCAAGGGCTATCCTGTTTACAGAATAGTGCCTTCGGCTTGTCCAGTCCCAGGACAACTTGTATGGACGAAGGTCTGACAGAGTATATCCAGTGGATCGCGTAAGTTGATATGTTCAAACGTATTCACGTTTGGTGGCGGAGGAATTCGTTTCTCTTAGCTGTATACCCGTGTTATTTTTGGATAAGTCAATTTGTGATTTGGCGGGTATGACGATGTGACGTTTCTAAGTGAATGAAGATGGATGTCTGACATAGTATTTCCAGAAAGGTCACGTACATTGATTTCTTCAACCGTACCAAGAGTGGAAGCGGAGAAGGAAACTTCTTTTAGCTGACACGTAATGTATTGTTGTAGACATCAATTAGTGATTTTCGATGGATCTGACAATGTGGCATTCGAAGTGAATCTGATGTGATGATAAAGCGTAGCTTCTAGCCTCATCAACCGGTAAATGACAGAAATCGGGCAGGCAGCATGGCTAAGTCGGTCGCACCGAAGTAGGGTGTATAATCACCTATCTAGTGAATATTCATTTGTTTCTTAAATCTATCAATGCTGTCCCATATATATATACGGGAACGGTTGCTGATCCCAACCGTTGGTGATGTACATTCGATACACTCAAGCGAAATGAGTGGTCGGTCATGTGTGGCTGAGTTGCAAGATGTTCTTGTTGAACTCCAGTGTATCGTTCCTAGAGTACACTGATCGGAAGGTGATTCCATACCTTGTCATAGTTGGAAATCCATTACCCAATACGTGCTTGCGGTTTTGATTGTATACTATATATGTAGAACGTGAGATGAAAGCGTTTCTGCTAGTTGATATCTATTTGTACATAGACATTATATTAATATCAAAAGGTTTTTGATATAAAGATATTTTGGATTCTCATAAGGGAAAAACCCGTTCCGTTCTGCGGCGTGGTCTTATGAGATATCGTTTACTTGTTCATATACTTGTTTAAACTGTTTTACTCATACCAGTCCCATGACTGACCCGGAGTTTACTTTGTTGTTTTCCCTAAACTCTTGGGTGCCTAAATTTGTACGGGCAGTCAAGTAGTCGGGATTTGCAGATACATTGAAGAGCTGGAGCAGGAGGCTTCAGAATCATATAACTATAGTTTATTTCCGCTGTGTTGTAAGTGTTGTACTCTGATAAGTGCTATTGTATACATAACTTTTATATTTCAAAGTTATGTTATCTATTATATGTTATTCGTTCCGCTGTGAGGTTCGTGTTACTCTGATGTTGTGTTCTTCTTCTTCTTCTATTCTAAGTTTCTATCTTATCTATTCTCACCTTCTAATTTCTTTCACTAACAACCGGGATTTTTCGATGGTTTGGTTATCGACGTCGGGCTTACGTCGATAACCAAAGTCGCTCAAAATCCGGGTCGTTACAGTTGGGAAAAAGATTAAAAAAAACGGGTTCAGACATAAGTCTGAGCGAGTCCTATAACTTTAACAATACAATCATTAAAGTAATTAGGGTATGATATAAACTTGGTACGGTAACGACTGGGGATAGATGACTAAACTAAGCAGCCAACTAGGCATAGGAAGAACGAAGATAAGGGTAAAGATGTATCTACCCACCAAAGGATAATTACTACACTGCACCACGCCAGTCATTCCTAGCTTAAAGGTTGATCCCACCCAAGGACTTAGAAAATTTAACTAGTAGTTTCGTGTACCCCTAGCTGACCACATAGGTGCCGTCTGCCCCTATCTCCACTAGGTGTACCCACTACTCCCCAAGCGATCGGCTCCCTAACATAGATATCCGTACTGGTCCCACAGTGGGGTGTATCATTCCCCAAAGTGGCAACCCGATACCAACACTGATGCACGGCTTATACCTACATGATGCAACAACGTCTTACCTACCAGCCCGGGTCCACACATGCATATGAAACCCGTTGGACTTGCGTTGCCACCACTAACCCGTTTTGGCCTCTTATAGTCAAGCCCAGTACGCGTGTCCCGTCCTCGACATGGGTCGAGCACACAAAGATACATATGGGTTACTGGTTGAAATGGGCCCCCACAAGCTACCCACCTAAGCTTGCTCCCTCTAGTGTATCCCACTTAACCCTTTAATCATGTTTAATTACATGTTTCCACTTTGGTTAAGTATTCTAATCGTATTTTCTATTGCCACCCAAGGCAACCACTAGATTTCCACATGCCACCCAAGGCACCCACTTAACCACTCATGCCCCACTACATGCTTATCTGGTTAAGTGTTTCTTAATTGATTAAGACCGTAACCTTTGTAAAGACCTCTCACATTAGACTGTCTTTTATGGCAGCTGGATTTGCCGGTCGGGTCCGGGCAGCCTTATGCCATAACAGAGTCTAACATCGTGTCTTTACACTTGTCACGTATTTAGTTTATGCCTAAGACCTCTCACATTGGGCCAGTCATTTGTAGCCGCTGGATTTGCTAGTCGGGTCCGGGCAGTCTTATGCTACAAAAGGGTCCAACCTCGTGTCTTAGTCGATTAATTACACCTAATTAGTCACCCCTATATTTTGAATTAATTTTCCCTAATTAATTCCAATTTAATGATGTACATAATTGACTCAATTATGTCCATCCACTTATGGTATGCAACATCATACCAATTTCACCACAATTTTGTTAACAAGAATATTAAACCCAGCGTTCCCCACGTAATACGCTAACATGACATACTTAAAAGGGAAGATTCATCACAAATACAATGGGTTCAACTTAGCATAACATTAGCATCAACATGGGTTTTAAAGGTGTCAACTTGCATATATGACCATAGCATCAAACCCAACTAGCATAAATAATCAACCCAAACTTGCATGAATCACATATGTCATAAAGAGGGTAACTTGCATAGATGTTCATGTCATAGACCTATCATAAAGGGATAAACTTGCATACATGTCATAGGTCTAAAAAGGGATGAACTTGCATATGTTACTCGTATCATAAAAAAAGGAGTATACATGCATATATATGCATGACATACAAAGGGGTAAACTTGCATATGTATGCATACATACAAAGGTGTAAACTTGCACATGTTACTTGCATATAATCAAACACCAAACTTGCATAACATGTCATATATGAACTTGCATATAATCAAACACCAAACTTGCATAACATGTCATATATGAACTTGCATATAATCAAACACCAAACTTGTATAACATGGTGTCATAGTGGATCAATGTTTATCATAGTGATTTGCATAACTAGCATCATGAACATATAGCATAAAACTTGCATAACTAGCATCATGGACATATAGCATAAAACTTGCATAACTAACATCATGAGCACATAGCATATGATAACATAACTTGCATTGATCCACATTCATTACCATAATCTCATTACATCCTATCATAATTAGTTTAGCAATTGCTTGCTAAAGGCATAGAAACTCACAACTTGTTGATTAGCACTCCTATGAAGAAGATTTAGTTGCTAGAGTTGATTAGAAGTTGATTTGAGAAGCTATCTTCCTTTCTAATTTGTGGAGGATCCTTCTAAGTTGCATTTTGACGGCATGATGACGTTGTATCTATTTTTAGTATGGATTAGGTTAGTCTTAGGGTGCATTTATAGATTTATGATGTAGTTTAGGCCCTTAGATTAACCCTAGTTTAGATCTAAACCATCAAAAATCGTCACAGGTCAGCAGAACAGATCAGAGAACCAAAACAGGTGCACCAGGCCAGCCAGGGTCAAACCAGAAAGCTGTGAGGGTTTCTGGCTCGACACGGGCGCACTTCCCAAGTGCGCCAGTGTATTTTTGTGCTGGCGCACTTCACAAGTGCGCCAGTGCATTCTGGCTTGTTTTCGGTCTTTCTGCCTAACTTCGTTCATCCATATCTTCTTCATACAGACTCCGATTTTCGAAAACTCGGACTCTATTTTGCGTATTTTTCCGAGATGAATGCAATGGCATAGCCCGTTTCCCCTGATTCAGATCTTAAAATTTAATTCTGCCCTGATTTATATTATAACAAGTTATTCAACATACGGGGTGTTACAGTTAAGTTAATACCTTGGCTCTGTGGCGTGACTCAGTAGAGATGGGGTTAGTAATACCCTAGATTGAGTTGCGTGTATATGTATAAGTGAACGTGTTTGTTATTTGATATAAAATGGTTTTATATTATGGACATTTATTGATTAAGTTGTTTATGAGTTCTGGCCGATCGGTTTGATCCACTGTATCAGAAGGGTTTTGTAAACACTCTAATACGATGACCCAACGTTGTATGTTTTGAAAAGAGGGTAAATGAAATAATTTTACCCAAATTATATTTTGATATACACAAGGTATAGGTATTTGAAGTATTATAGTATATTGGATGTGTTGGTTGTGATTATAATCGAATAAGATTATAAATTGAAATGGTTATATAAATAACCAATCTGAATTCATATAAATGTAATGAAATAAAATAAATCTGAATTTAAATCAGAATTGAAATTAAAACCCTAGAAATTTGGAAAGGCGTTTGAAGATGGAGTTGAAATTAATATATGAGAATTTTAAAATCCTGGGGGATTTTAATTTGTTTTACAAGCACTGTGAACGGTATTTCGAAATGTATTTCAAAATAAAAGTGTTTAGAAATGGTTTTGAAAGTGATATAGTATTGAACTCACTTCGATAGCTAGAAAATAGATTCCGATGATGATCTTGATATCATCGGTGTTCATTTTCGAGTTGTAAGTGACAGATTACTACCAAAGATTTTTTTTGAATTGTTTTGTGAAAAGCAAGCTATTTTGAATCCTAAAAGGGGTATCTGGTTTTAGAAAAGCTAAACTATTTGAAAATCCCTAGGAATGATTGTTTGAATTAAATTAGAATTTGTAAAAGCAAATAGAAATTGAATTGAAATCAGTTAAGTGGAAAATGAATTGAGATAGAAAATATCGAATTAGATTGGATTAGAGATAATCCGAAATGGAATTGGACTGGTAAGTTAGGAGATGAAATGAATATTGGAATCTGAATTAAGAACAAATATTGATTGGAAATTGGTTGGGATGACATTGGTATATGCAGAATTGGTAGCAGATGTAAAGGATATAATTATATGCTCGACCAAAAAGGTACACGTTTATATTCATATGAGTTTGATGAGTTATGAACTGATTTGGCAAGCCGTTTGGCGTTTTGATTTTCTTTTGAGTTGGAGAAGGCATAGAGAGGCGAGTTGGAGTTTGAGCTATTGACCAGTATAAAGGAGGTGCTGGCGAAATTTTTCAGAAATTTTGGGTGTTAGAAAATTTTCAGAGTTTATGGAAATTTTCGTTAGTAGGAATAAATTAATAATTTAGTTAAAATTAATTAGTACAGTGAAACTGAAGTTAAGGAAGTAAAAATAAATTTTAACCTAGTCAATAGGGTTTGTTTTCTACCTTAGCAATTTCGAGGACAAAATTATTTTAAGGGGGGAAGAATGTAATGTCCCGTATTTCCACGGTATTATAATTTATTTATTTAATTATTTAAATAGTGATTAAGAGAATTAAATGGTCGTTGAATTAAATTATATGGAATATTTAATTAATATAAATAATAGAATAATATATTTAATTCTGAAATAGTCGGAAATAGTGAATTTGACAATATCGTGTGAACTGGACAAATTTGAAATATATAATTTAGTTTAGAATTGAATTATATTAACGAAGTTATTTAAATAACGTTAGTTGAATGTATAATTATATTATAATTATAATCGAGCTTGAAATGGCACGGTAGTTCGCAATTTGGCGATTCGAACTTCAACTGAATATACAGGGTCCGTTTTAAGCTGGATTTCTGTGAAACAAGAAACGTTCGAAGCTGGTGAAGTATATTTTTCTAATGGAAGAGAAAAACCGAGATTTCATCATGTATATTTTGATTTATGTCCAAATCAAATTTTAAAATAGTCGTTAAGGAATTCCATTATAGTTGATAACGATTTATAAAAGGATTTAAATATAAATCAAATATCGATATAACTGGGAATTTTGAAATATCGAGTTAGAAATTCATATAGGAATATTCTGGACCTGTATGATATTCTATGTGAATATATACAATGATATTTATTTATAAATATTTAATTTAATTATTTTTAAATATATTTATATATTTAAATAGGTTATTTAGAGCTTTAAAAATAGCCAGTTTTGCAAACGAACTCCGTTTTCGATGAAACCAATTTTGTTGGATCCGTAATATTAAATTATTGTTAGATTTCAACTTCCATAATTTTTGGAGTTGGTGTGTAGCCGTATGGATTTTTAATGTGAAAAATAGTCGATATTTTGATGGTTAAAAATACGGTGTGTGAGCAAACGGAGTCAGAATTCGACGAAACTAGTTTCGTTGAGTCTGTAATGTCAAACTCTAGTTGTATGTCCAGTTTCATTATTTTTGGATTTCATGTGTGATCATAGGAATTTTTAGAAGATAAGTAAAATTAAGGTAATGATAAAAATTGATAAAATAAATTATTTGGCTTATCTTATAAGCTATCAAATGCTATAAATAAGTCTACCCACCCTTCTAAACCTAGAATTTATTATTCCACAGTCAACTTCTTTCTCAGCTGCCATAGAAAAATTGGAAACATGAAATCCATCTTTCAAAAATTCATACAAATCAACATAAATTCTTATAAATCAAAGTGTATACATATATGGATTCAGTGATGCAAAAGCTTCATTTCTGTATGCTTCGCTTTGGATTCGACGTCAACAATTTACACAGGTCTGAAATGTACGCGAGCTAGGGTTCCACGATTTTGTGTTTTGGGAGCAATGATTCTCGAATTCGATGCTAGTATTGAGTTCGTCGGGAGGAGGGGCTTCGATTGTGGAAATTGGATGGGTTTCCGTCTGGAAAAGTGTCGCTCGAACACTGTGATGTGCGAGTTGCTGCTAACGACGAACTTGGACTCAATGGCAGCGAGTTCTAAATGAAAAGGGTGGGGAGGCCGAGCTCAAAACGAGGAGGAGAATGGTGCGATCATTGTTTGAATTCGTAAAGAAATAGTGCGGTTCCTAAAATTTTGAAAATGGAGATTACAAAGGAGCAGGTCGCGATAATATTTGGGGAAGAAGGATCAGAGTACTGTGTGAGTTCGTAAATTTGGGTATAGGCTGACGGAGAATTTGATAAGGATCGAAGTGGTGAAGTTGGTAGTTGTTTTAGTGGAGAAATGATCTTTTAAAGGGAAAAACAGAATTGAGATTTCAAAGGAGAAGCTCACGACAAGTATTTTAGGGAAGAAGACTTGGTGTAGATTTGGGTTTGAGAGTGGATGGGCCGGGGAAACAAATGGTAAAAGCCCAATTGGTTAAAAGGAAAGTAAAGTTTAATTTTTATTGTAAATAGTACAAACTTATAAAATGATAAGTTCTTCTTACATTATCATAATTTCATGAAACAAGATCCGTCGGGATCGTATGGACGGCGGCTACGCAATGGAACTGACTGGGAGTGAATTGGAGCTCGTTACAATTTATAGAGAAGTAAATTGTCCAATCTGAATCAACGATAATTTATCGTTATTTAACGATAAATTACCAATGTGAGTAAAACTCACCAACTCTACTAGTTCATATTTATATAACGTATCTTTAGAATTGATGAATGATGATTGATTGCTGTGTGTTGACTGTTTGGTTGAACTGCTAATTGATTGGTTGAAAATATCGATATAGTTATATATATATATAAAAATCGTTAATTTTACATTGATTCTGTTTAGCATAATATTTCATATTGAAATGAAATCGATGTTAATTATATTTTTAACATCTGTGATGCAGGGAAACAGGTTGGAGGGATCCAACTAGATTCCTTAATATTCAGAATGCTGTTCTTTTCATATATTGTAATATATGATGTGGTATAAAATCTGTTGTTGATTATATATGTTTGAATGATATCGATCATGGTTATTTGGTATTTTAAATACCGTAAGAAATACTGGGATGTAGAAAAGGGGATTTTCAAAGTGTATTTTGAAAATAAATTATTTATATAAAATCAATGGATTTTATATCAAAAGGGAAAAGAAATTTGATAAAGCAAAATAATTATAAAATCAAAGGATTTTATAAAAGAAATATTTATTTAGAAAATAAATAGAAAAATGGGAATATTTATTTAGAAAATAAATAGAATTGGAAAGGAATATTTATTCGTTAAACAAATAATTATGAAATCAAAGGATAATTATAAAAAGAAAAGAGTTGTTGAATAGAGTTAATTAATTAGAGTTAATCAAATAGAGTTAATTAAATAGAGTTAATTGATTAGAGTTAATCAAATAGAGATAAAGGAGTTAATCGAATATAGTTTATTCGAATAGAGTAAAAGGAGATACTCGAATGGATTTATTCGAAAGGTGTTAATCGAACAGAGTTATTCGAAAGGAGTTAATCGAATAGAGTTATTCGAAAGGAGTTAATCGAATAGAGTTTATTCGAAGGAAGGAGTAAATTGATAGAGTTAATTGATTAGAGATAATCGAGTTAGAGTTAATTAAAAGGAGTTAATCGAATTAGAATTAATCGATTAGAGTTAATCGAATTAGAATTAATCGATTAGAGATAATCGAATTAGAGTTAATTAAAAGGAGTTAATCGAGTTGGAGTTAATCGATTAGAGTTAATCGAATTAGAATTAATCGATTAGAGATAATCGAATTAGAGTTAATAAAAGGAGTTAATCGAGTTGGAGTTGATTGATTAGAGTTAATCGAATTAGTGTTAATCGATTAGAGTTAGTCGAGTTAGAGTTAATTGAATAGAGTTAATCGAACAAGAGTTAGTCGAATAATAGTTATTCGAATAGAGTTAATTGAATTAGAGTTAGTCAGATTAGAGTTATTCGAATATATTTTATTCGAAAGGAGATTTTCGAATATAGTTTATTCGAAAGGAGATTATCGAATATAGTTTATTCGAAAGAAGATTATCGAATATAGTTTATTCGAAAGGAGATCATTGAATATAGTTTATTCAAAAGAAGATTATTGAATATAGTTTATTCGAAAGGAGTTAATCGAATATAGTTTATTCGAAAGGCGTTAATTGAATATAGTTTATTCAAAAGGAGTTATCGAATAGAGATTATTCGAAAGAGAGTTATACGTTGAAATTTGATTATATCGAATTTAGGAAAGTACACTTTCCGTTTTTAATCAAGATTTAATGATTTATTTATATATTGCCTATTTAGTTATCTAGTTAAATTAAGGAATAAAAGTTATATTTTGAAGTTATATATTTCAGAAGTAGGGATTATAACGCTATAGTTATAATCAGTGTTTTCAATAAAGAAGTGGATTCGTAAATAGAATCTGAGAGTTACGTAAGGAAGTTGTTAAAGATTTAGATGGTGAACTTTGTCTATTTCAAAGTTAGAAATGTTGTTCAGTTAAGGTCTAAGAGGTAATTATACCCCAACTTGATTGACTTCGTTTTTAACTAAGGAATGGTTAAGATTCGACAATGAAGATTGGTTAAGTAAATTTAGTTAATGAGTGTAAGGTTTTGAGTTGGCATAACGATGTTTTATTTAAACATCTGGTTAAATCCAAATGTAGGAGTTTTGGAAATGTTTTCCAAATAAGAGTCAGAAATGTTTTCTAATATAGAAAATAAGAAATGGAAATGTTTTCCACTGTTAATAACGTATATTTTCTAAATTTACAAAATAAGAAATGTTGAATATATGGAAACAGGAATAGGGAAATGGATAATTGAATGACAAATTAAATTAAAGTGGATCAGTGTTGATTGATGATTTGCTCGGTAAGATTTCCATTTTGAAATACGACCGTTGTTTGTACACATGTTTTCCTTTGATAGTTAAATCACCGACTATCGAAGATTTTGACCAATTTCGTGGTAAATTCGGAGAGACCGGGATCAGATTCATTATCTGAAAACCACTTTGTATGGGCATTAGCGTTGCGAATCAAATATGATGGAGATAATTGAAGACGGAGTTATGCAAGGGTTGTTCTGGCGATCCTAGGTAGAAATTGCCTAAGATGGATTTATAGAATAGTGCCTTTGGTTTGTCCAGTCCCACGACAACCTGTATGGAAGAATATCTGACAGAGTATATTTAATGGATCACGTAAGTTGATCTTGTAACACCCCGTAATTTTATAACATTAAAATTCACAAATTAAAGTATACTTAATTTTTAGAAAAGACTTAAGTGAAATGGTTTGCGTAGAGAAGTATATATATATATATATATTGATATATATATATATATATAAATTAAAAATTAAATAAATAAATATGCGAAAAAGTTCAAAACAGTGAATTGGGAGGGGAAATAACCGAACTGGCCCATTTTTTAGGCCGACCCGAGCTCTGCTGGGTCGACTAGGGGTTAATCCAGGGTGTTTGGCTGTCAACCCGTGGGCCGATTCGCTCAAAGGCAGATTTTGCATTTGATTGGTTCTCATGGTTCAGGGTTAATCTAATGGTCCTAAATAACTTCCTACACCTATAAATACATCCTAATGCTAACCCTAAGCCTAATTAAAATAGAATAGTTACCGTCGCCATGGAAATCAATGGAGCCGCCGCCAACTAAGAAAGAAGAAAAGCAAATTCAATTCTAATTCTCTCAACCCTAAAGCAAAGCAAAACTCTCTCTTTTCTTCTCTAAATTGTGAGTATGATGATCTTAACAAGATTATTATCATTTTAATTAGGTTGAGTTATGAATGGATTATGAGTAGATGATGTGAATTATCATATATGTTGTTCTAAACCCCTTTTTCTATCATGTATATTGTAAATCCAATGTTATGTGATGATGATATCTTATATGTTGTAAATCATGCTATGATGATGTTATGTATGTTGAATGTTTCTATGCTAAGTTGTGATGAATCATACATGTTAAAAAGGCCATGATGTTACCATCTATGCTAGTTAGTTCATATTAATTAAATCATCTTGTTTGGGTTATGTTGATCTATATGACAAGTCACATATGCAAGTTAGATTGATTAGAAAAGTTATGAACATATGCCAAGACATCTATTATGACATCTAGAGTTATGCTATGACATATGTGATATCCTATGCTAGTTCACACCATCATTATGTTGCCTAAAAACCCCATATGAAAGTTTATGTATAGATTTGGGCTATGATCATATCATGTAAATTGAGACATTTAACAAGTTGACACCTTTTGATCCTTAACATGTGTAGTTTATGCAAGTTTCACCCCTATTATGATTAGATTTATTTTAATTGTCTATATGTTGTGATAATTTATCTTTGTGCTAGGTGTTAGACTATACAAGTCTAGCCTATATTATTCATTGAATAAGCGAACGTATAAACGTGGGGTAGGGGTAATATAAAGGATTTAATATTGAAAAGTTGGGGTGCAATTGATATGATTTTGCATGCCATAAGTGGATGGCCATAATTGAGTCAATTATGGACATCATTAAAAGTTGACTTAGTTAATAATTTGAATAGGGAATTATTAAAACTGGTGTAAAAGATTTTAAGTGTTAATCAATGCTTAGGACACGAGGTTGGACTCGTTTGTGACGTAAACATGCCCGGTCCCGCCCGACAAATGCAGTGGTCACAAATGTCAGCCCAATGTGAGAGGTCCTAGGCCTAAACTAAAGCATAACAGTTGTAAAGACACGAGGTTAGACTCTTTTATGGTGTAAGACTGCCCGGACCCGCCCGACAAATCCAGCTGCCATAAATGCCAGTCTAATGTGAGAGGTCTCTATGAGGTTATGGCCTGAATGAATTAAGAAATACTTGACCAGATAAACATGTAAAGTGGGACATGGGGGATAAGTAGGTGCCTTGGGTGGCACGAGGAATCTAGGGGTGCCCTTAGTGGCATGTGAAATACGATTAGTAAGACTTAACCAAACACACATGTAAATGAACATGACTAAGAGGGTTAAGTGGGATATACTAGTGACAAGCTTAGGTGGGTAGCTTGTGGGGGCCCATTTCGACCAGTATCCCAAACGTATCTTTGTGGGCTCGACCCAAGTCAAGGACGGGACATGCATGCTGGGTTTGACTGTAAGAGGCCAAAACGAGGAGCGGTGGCAATGCAAGTCCAACGGGTTTCATATGCGTGTGTGGACCCGGGCTGGTAGGTAAGACGTTGTTGCATCGTGCAGGTATAAGCAGTGCATTCTCAAGTTGTATCGGGTTGCCACTTTAAGGGAGTGATACACCCCACTGTGGGGCCAGCACGGGTATCTACGAGTAGGGAGCCGATCGAAAGTGGGTAGTGGGGTACACCTAGTGGAGATAGGGGCAGACGACACCTATGTAGTCAGCTAGGGGTATGTAAGGCTATTTATAAAGTTTTTGTGTGAAGCAAGTGGGATCAAACAATAGGGTGACTGGTGTGGTGCAGTGTAGTAATGTGCGGTGCAGTGTAGTAATCATTCGTTAGTAATTAGGTGTGCCTTTACCGTTATCTTTAACGTTATCTTAAACGCTATCTTTATCTTCCTAAGAGTTCATAGACATTTACTTGTCTTCCAGCTTATGCCTTAGTCTAGTTATTTTGATAATAGTATTGTTAGAATTATCATACTCGCCAGACTTTATGTCTGACCCCCTCTATTTCTATCCTTTTTCCCCCTCCAGGTCCTCAGGTTGGGCACAGCTCTAGTGGAGTTTGATTTAATTGCTTCATCTCTCTTTGGAAAGCTTGGACCGTTGAAGTAAAGTCCAGCTTGTTATCTATTTAATTACTATTTATGTAATGGGATTATGTATTTTGTTTTTATGAAGATGGATATTATACTTGTTTATGATCTATGGTTTTATGATGTAACAAACATGTTTAATTTCCGCTGCAATAAAATGAAGTTTTAGATTTCCAAGTACTATTTACTATCTGTCTTGTTGTAATTTTTCTGTTCTGTATTCACTTATAACCTCCATGGAAGTTAATGCATTCCCTTCGTGAGTGACATTAATGGACGTGGGGTGTTACACGTGGTATCAGAGCTTAAGGTTACCAGAACCGATAAAAATACTTTAGAAAAATAGTTATTTTTGGAAGAAGTGTTTTCAAAAACATGTTTTAATGAGAAATTTAAAGAGAAAAGTTTTTTAAAAAAAACATAATCCCCAATTCCCCATATCTTTATCTTTCGAATTCTCCATTTTGAATCTTTCCTTTTTCGTTTCAGCATGGCTAAAGATCTTACTCTACCCGACGGTGTAACGATACCAGGATGGTATAGGAGGTTATTAGAGGCTAGGGCCGCTGCAGGTCCAGCCAATGTTCCTCCACCACCAGTTGCACCCGTTCCTCCTCCTACTCCTCACGTAGATACTTTTGCAAAGACGTGCAAGGAATTCAAGGCTATGGGTGGAAAACCATTTCAAGGGTCATAAACGTTTTTGGAAGCTAGAGATTGGCTTAAGGAGGTGGAAGAATTGCTAGAAATCTTTGAAGTAGAAGAAGGGAAGAGAGTTCATTTAGCAGCTTGGATGATGAAGGGAGAGGCCTCGTTTTGGTGGGAGGTCACTAATGGGGAGCATCCTGTTGACTCTTGGGCGGATTTCTGACGTAGGTTCGAGGCAAAGTTTCTCTCAAGGGCGGAAGAAAATCTATATATGGAAAGGTTCTTGACATTGAAGCAAGGAAGCTCATCAGTGAAAGAATATGTCAATAAATTTAATCAGTTAGCAAGGTTTGACTTGGACTTAGTGAACACGCCGGAGAAGAAGGCACTGAGGTTCGTGAATGACTTGAATGAACCATTGCAAGGGTTGGCTATGACCCACATCCCTATGGGGGCCACCTTTGAGAAGTTAGTAGAATTGGCGCTTATGCATGAGGAGAAAAGCGCTAAAGCTGATAAGGCACCCGAGAAGAAGGCAGATCAGAAGAAACCACAACAGCAAAACAAGAAGGGTGGTAAAGACAATAACGGCAAGGGAAAGAAGAAATGTTTTAACTGTGGGACACCAGGCCATCTCTACAAGGATTGCCGAAAGAAAAAGAAGACATGCTGTTTTCATTGTGGCGATGCGGGACATTTAGAGAAGGACTGCCCAAAGAAGGGGTAGAGGGCAGGAGCTACTTCGGGAGGACAGGTGCAGGCTCTTATGGCACAAGGGCAGGCAAGGGGACAAGTTCAGGCTCTCACGGTGTCACCACTGCAAGAACGAGGTAGAACCATTTCTGTTGAAAGCTTAGTTTTTCTGTTTGATCATCCTGTCCGTACCTTATTCGATTCAGGTGCATCACATTCGTTTATCTCTACATCATTAGTTGAATCGCTGCACTTAAACACCAGTTTAGTAGAGGATCCCTTAGTTGTTTCGAATCCAATTGGGGGCTCAGCTTACTTGTCTATGATGTGTTTGGATTTGAAAATTTCCATACTTAGCGTTGAATTTAGATGTGATGCTTATGTGTTGGGCTTCACGGGCTATGGGCTAATTTTAGGAATGGATTGGTTATCCAGAAATGGGGCCGTTCTTGATTGTGAAAGGAGAGTAGCTAGGCTCGTGACTCGCCTTGGCAACACTCTCGAAATCTTTTGTAATCCCATAAATTCGGTTATGCTAAGTTATCTAGAATCGCTTGAAGCGTCTGAGGAAAATCTACGATCTGTTAGAGTGGTCCGAGAATACTCGGATGTGTTTTGAGGAGGTGAAGGGCTTGCCTCCGAAGCGAGAGATAGATTTTCGAATATATCTTGTGGATAATGTGAAACCAGTATCTTTGCCAGTACGCCACATGGCTACACGTGAAAGGAGGGAACTCGATAAGCAAGTGAAGGAGTTGCTTGAGAAGGGGTTCATAAGACGAAGTATATCGGAGTGGGGTGCTCCAGTAGTATTTGCCCCGAAGGCGGATGGGTCCCTTAGACTTTGTGTGGACTACAGAGAACTTAATAAGCTTACTAAGAAGAACAGACACCCACTGCCGAGGATTGACGATCTCTTCGATCAGTTAGTTGGCGCCTCAGTGTTTTCGCAGTTGGACTTAGCCACTGGTTTCCATCAGTTGAGAGTGGCTGAGGATAGCATTGACAAGACTGCCTTTAGGACTCCGGACGGTTTCTATGAATGGCTAGTGATGCCCTTCGGTTTGACAAACGCCCCCGCATACTTTGTTGATTTGATGAGTAGGGTGTTTAGGGAGTACCTTAACAAATTTGTGGTAGTCTTTGTAGATGACATCTTGATCTTTTCCTAAGGATGAAGAAGAGCATGCCCTACATCTTAGGGAAGTGTTGGAGACTCTTCGAGCGCATAAGCTTAAAGCTAAATTTTCTAAGTGTCACTTTTGGAGGAAGGAAGTTCGGTTCTTAGGACACGTGGTTTCCAAAGAAGGAATAGCTGTAGATCCCGCGAAGGTGGTGGCCATCCAAGATTGGAAGGTTCCTAAAAATGCTACCGAAGTGAGAAGTTTCTTGGGGTTGGATAGCTACTATAGGAAGTTTATCAAAGACTTCGCAAAGATATCAGCTCCATTGACACGCTTGACGAAGAAGAACCTAGTTTTCACATGGGACGTAGATTGTGATGATGCGTTCCAACGTTTGAAGAGAGCTTTGACTTCAGCCCCAGTCTTAGTATTGCCAGACGGGAGTAAGCCGTTTACCGTTTATACTGACGCTTGTGGGACAGGACTAGGCGCGGTCTTAATGCAAGAGGGCAGGGTAATAGCCAATGGTGGAAGGCAGTTGAGAGCGCATGAGAAGAATTACCCCACACATGACCTAGAGTTGGCCGCTATCGTTTTCGCGCTTAAGTCTTGGCGTCATTATCTTCTTGGCGATAAATTCGAATTATTCACTGACCACAAGTCTTTAAAATCCTATTCTCTCAAAAGGACTTGAACTTAAGGCAGCAAAGGTGGATGGAGTTCTTAGCGTCCTACGACTTCGAAATAGCCTATACCCCTGGCAAGGGTAACGTGGTGGCAGACGCCTTAAGTAGAAAAAGATTATCCTTAAGTCCTTTGTTTGTTGAGCGGCGAAGTTTAGAATTCATTTCAATGTTTGACTTTAGACCTTCCGTTGACTTCGTACCCGGTTTGCTAGCATCCTTGGAGGTCAGACCTATGCTTTTGGGACGGATTGGCGAGGCACAGCGAGACGACCCACAGTTAATTGAGTTAGTAGAAAAGCTCAAAGGAGGGGAGTCATCAAGCTATCTCCGTAGGTGTAACGACCCAGAAAATCTGAACCAATTTAAAATTTTTAAATTGGCTAAAATAATGGATTTTAAATATTTAAAATAAATATTTTAAATAATGGCGATGAAAATTGAGTTAAAATCGACATTTGAAAACCAATATAATTAATTATAATTATATATAGAATTGAAAATGGCGCGGTAGTTCGATAATTCGATTTCAAACTTCAATTGAATATACCGGGTGCAAAACAATCCGGATTTTAGTGAAACCAAAAACATTAGGATCTAATTGATGATATCTTTCCAACGAATCCGACCAATCGAAATTTGATTGCGGGAATCAAAAGATATGTCCAGTTGAAAATTCTGAATAGTCGTTATGGAATTCAGGCCCTTAAAAATGGACATTTTGCAGATGACCTCGGATTTCGATGAAACCACTTTTGTTGGATCCGCAGTGTCAGGTTATCGCTAGGTTTCAAATTTCATAATTTTTCGAATCAATATGTGAGCGTGGCAAAAGAAAACGCGTTTGACCAGTTTCAGTTGATTTTAATCGACTGGAAATTGGCCATTTTTCAAACGGTCTCAGAATTTGACGAAACTAGTTTTGTTAGGACCGTATCGTCAATACGAAGCTAGAAAATATTTTTCTGGAATTTTTCTAGTTAGTATGTGACCCCGGTAATTTGAAATGTGCGTTTAAAATTCAATATAGTGATTTAAATGAAAAATCAAAAGGGAACTGATTGCAACGATCAAATCAGCTTGCGATACATATCCCATTGTGTTCGGAATGGGGGTAAAACGCTATGGGCGACAGGCGGTGGGCCTCGTTTCGAGGTCGTATGTAAAAGTCAACCTTTTTTTGAAAAATTAAATAATTAAATAATAAAAAGGAAAAAAAATAATATAAATTCCCCCCTATACCTTGCCCCCCCCCCCCCCCCCCCCGTAATTCATTACCGATTTCAGTATACAGAATTAAAAAAAAAAAAAAAAGAAGAACGGAGGAAGAGCAGCTCGTCGCCTCCACCAAGCTCTGCCCGCCTCCGCCTGTTCCCCCCCCCCCCTCCATCGATCGAACACCCGAACCCTACCTGCCAATTCGCGAGCCTCCAGAAGCATCGCGACCCCCAATTCTCGAGCCCCCCGAAGCCGTTCGAAACCCTAGCGCCGCCCCCAAAACATCGAGACGCCACCAGACCTCCTGCCGCCGACGCCTTCTTCCCCCCCCCTTCTTCGAAATACTGTAAGTATTTTATTGTATTTTATTTTTATTTTAATTCGTTAAAACTAATTTCGATTTTAGGGATTTAAAAACTGTTTTTTTAGGCATATAAAAACTGATTGATTTTTAAAGGATTAAAACTGATTTTTTTTATAAAGATTTAAAACTGTTTTTTTTATAAAGGATTAAAACTGATTTTAAATTTAAGTTAAAAGAAAAAGATTTGAACTTTGAATAGAAAAAGATCTGAACTTTGAAAAGAAAAAGATTTGAACTTTGAATAGAAAAAGATTTGAACTTGGAAAAAAATAAAGATCATATTTTTAAAAGAGAAAAGACGGAAATTTTATTAAGTAGAAGGAGTAAGATATGATTTTTGTATTTTTAAAGTAATAAAAATATAATCTTTACATCATAGGAATATTAAAAATATAATCTTTATTTTTTAAAAGGCGGAATATATATTTTTGAAATGCAGTTTTTATATATTGAATAACATAGTAAAAATTCGATTTTTACATATGTAGAGAATAAAGGCAACGAAGCGACAGAGTCGTAAAGGCGATGATTTCTCTAAGTGAAGTCGGATAGCTATTGGTGAGATTTCTGATTTAAAATATATTATATATGTGTGAAATGAAAGTGAATAGCTATATATAAATATATATATACGCCCCTCGTCCACAAACCATGGACGATATTTATTGATTGAAATTGTTGTGAAAAATTGGTTGATAGTGAATGATTGTTTGGGATTGTTTGTGATTGATATTGGTTGATTGTGGTTGAAAAATACCCGTTTGTGGTTGTGAAATATTTGGTTGAAACCACATAGGATTAGTTTGTGGAAATGAAATAAATATATACATGCCGCCTGCGTGCGAACTAGATGCATGATCCCCATTGTCAAAAACCGCGAGGTTTTAAGGTAGAGCGAGGAGCCGTACTAGGGACGGTCCCGGTGTAACTACCCTGCCGTTATGCTGCCGAAATTTTGAATAATATTCGTGTGTTTGAATTATTTTCATATGCTTAAACTATATTTATTCATTGAATAGAAAACATTCATGTGTTGAATTGATATTCATTCGTTGTTTAGAAATTCATGTGTTGAATGGTATTCGCGTTTTGAAATATAAAAATCACATTTTTATCTATATATAAAAACTATAGAAAACATTCATGTGTTGAATTGATATTCATTCGTTGTTTAGAAATTCATGTGTTGAATGGTATTCATATTTTGAAATAAATTGTTCGATAATAAAAATCACATTTTTATCTATATATAAAAACCATAGAAAACATTCATGTGTTGAATTGATATTCATTCGTTGATTAGAAATTCATGTGTTGAATGGTATTCATATTTTGAAATAAATTGTTTGATAATAAAAATCACCTTTTATCAACTATATGAACTATATAGAAAAATAGTGTTTTGAAATGAATCGTTTTACAATAAAAATCACATTTTTTATTGTATGCATAAATCGTTGAAATGTGAAGTGTTAAAAATAGCCACTTGTTCAAAATCAACATATATGAGTTGAAATATTCATTAATTAGCTAATGAAATGATTTGCACCTATTTATGTAACATTAGAATGAATGGAGTTTTTAAACCAAATAGAAATCAAATATGAAGTCGAAAAGAAATTGATAAATGATAAGAACTGTATATATATATGTACATGCAATATTCATTGAACAGGTTATAGCAAAGGGGCTAGAGAAGAGGAATAAAATTTTGTGCCCGACAAATAGGTACACATTTACTGATTTGTTTGGGTGATGATTTTGAGCCTGTTGGCTAGCCGCTTGGCTTTTTCTTTTTCTTTTTGAGATTAGAAGGACCGGGAACGCTATTTGCAATTTCCCGATGCTCCCGGTGCAGGGGAGGTTATGGCGAAATTTTCCAAAATTTTAAGGTGTTAGAAAAAATTTTGAAGTGAAAATGATATGGAAATCACTGAAAGAACTATATTTATATAAATATATAAATATAAATAAAATTAAAACAAAACGAGGCCGTGCAGTTCGTATTTTGAAACCGTGATTTCAAACAACTAGTGCGGGAAATCCGACCATTGGATTTTCCCGAAACCTCAACCGTCGGGTTCGCCTTGGAATAATCTTTCCAACGGCACCAACCTTGTAAAAATCCAACGGTTGGATTGTCTGGAATGTTTAATTCAAATCTGAAGAAAAACAGCGCCAGAAACGATTATATTTATATATAAATATAAATATAATTTTATTTAATCGAATAACGACGCTGCAGTTCGTATTTTGAAATCGAAACTTCAAACGATTGTACCGGGAGATCCGACCGTCGGATTTTCCCGAAACTGGAACCGTTGGATTCGTTTTGAAAAGACCTTTCTAATGATGTAAATTTTGTGAAGATCCAACGGTTAGATTTTCAGATATGTGTAAATCAAATCTGAAGAAAAACAGCGCCACAACCGCGTTATGGCCCGAAGCGTCGTTTTGAATAAATGGGCTATTTTAAAATAAATAAAAATAGCGATAAATCGTTATAAAATATTGGAAACAATATGGAATGGAAATAAACTGAATTTGTTCGATTTATGTGGCTTTTGATGGTTGAATGTGTTTGGTGTGAAAATTACATTAAAAGAACACAATTGGTGTTGTCGAATAATTTAACCATTGAAATAAATTGATTTGAAATTCTAAATATACGTGAATTATTTGAGAAGGCTGAGTTAATTCCCATTTCAAATAATTGACCGACGGTTGAAAGTCGAAGATGAAGACGATGGTCGAAGACCGGAGATCTTCACCTCGTTTGGATGGTAACCGAGGTCCTGATTGGGAGGCATCCCGAAATATGGATAATGAGTGGTGATCGTCCAGACGTACGTGTTGGTCGATGGGTTTGCGAGGTATTTAGTGCCTCCGGTTTCGTTCAGACCCAGAACGGACTTGTAAATGGACTGTGTGTCTGACATTGGAGTTTATTCTGTGTTGATTGATTTCTGTTAAATATACATCTGTTTGGCGGCGGAGAATTTATTCTTTTGCTTAACGCCCTTCTCTAAGACGCACGAGCTCAGAGGTTGTATATCGATGGACATCAGTCGCATGGCGTGAATTGCCTGTGTGGCATGCTAAGATGCAGTGATCAGGGCTTCCGTTGAAAAGCAAAGTCTTGTGGTGATGATCAAAGCACCGCCTGTGTGGCGTAGCTTTGTGTATAACGTGAATTCGCGAGCCTCACACCCCGGTATGAACCTAAAACGGGAGAGGACATCAGGGAGGGCATGCGTTTCTTCCTAGCTAGGGTGGTGTCAGTGACCTACCAGCCCTGACATTTATGTACTTTTCACCTATGTGGTTGTTGCTGTTGCGAGGCGCCTCGGTTTGATCGGACGATCCGGGTCCGATGGAGTCATTCGTTGGCTCGTTTACGCCCCAAAGGGCGGGGAAACGTATTGTTCAGGCATAATAATCCACATCGGTGGACCGGCCCTGACGATCCAAGGGACAGTTGCGGCTGTTCCTGAGGCTCGGGCTAGGCAGTCTCGAATTCGGTAAGGACTATCTTTTGCCTTGGTTCATGACGGAAATCCAATTTCCAAATACGTGACGATGCGGTTTCGATTGTATATATACATTTGGCGACATAGTGGCATGGGACGCTCATGTCGTCTATGATTGATAGTTATGATTTGAAATTGTTTTCAAAACATATAGACACTAGCAATAATATCAAATGCCTTTGTTTTATTCGTATCAAGCATATCTTGGCCGTTATAAGGTAAAACTCTATCCTCCGGTTTGCGTTGCATTGTGTGATGGGAACTGAGTCTTATAACGGCTTCATTTTTATAAAAAGCATAGCGATGTTTAAAAGAAAGATTTGTTTTAAAGCACTGGCAATCCAATGGAGTAAACCCGTTCCACGAAAGTGGCGTGGTCCTGTGATTAGCCAATTATATATGTGTTGAGTGGATTTCTCATACCAGTCCCATGACTGACTCGTAGTTTGTTTCACTTTCAAACTCGGGTGCCCCTTTTTCTACACGGGCAGCCTTGTATTCAGGTTTAGCTGGTTCTTTCTGGATAATTGGAGCTGAAGATGGATTCTATCATTTATTTCTTTTTATGCTGTTCAGCTCCTATTGTACATATTTTGTTTATTTCCGCTGTAGACATTTATGTATAGCTGAACTGTATTTGTACTAAGTAAGATCATGTATACTGTGTAACTCTGATGATTACTTTTATCCAGTATATTTGTTGTTCATTATCTGGTGTATTTATTTAACTCTGTTCTGCTATTATCTGTTTCTGTGTTATATTCCAAAGATAACCTTGTTTTCGTGAGAACGGGAATTCGGGTCGTCTCAGTAGGTATACCCTAGATGATAAGGGTTGGTTACGTAGGGACGGTAAACTTTGTGTACCAAAAGACGATGACCTAAGGAAGACTATTCTTGACGAAGCACATCATTCGAAGATGACCATTCATCCCGGCGTGGACAAGATGTACAAAGACATGGAGAGAGTTTACTTTTGGGCCGGCATGAAGAAAGACGTGGCCGAGTATGTCGCTAGATGCTTGGTATGCCAACAAGTAAAAGCGGAGCAAAAGAAACCCGGTGGGTTGCTTCACCCATTGGAGGTTCCACTATGGAAGTGGGAGAGTGTCTCGATGGATTTTGTGGATGGATTACCGCGATCGTGGAGGGGTAATACGGGTATTTGGGTTATAGTAGATAGACTTACTAAGAGCGCCCATTTCATTCCAGTGAAGAGTAAGAGGACTGCTCCATGGTTACTTTCTGTATATGTCCGAGAAATAGTTCGTTTGCACGGTGTTCCTTCTAGCATAGTGAGCGACCGCGATCCTATTTTCACTAGCGAATTTTGGAGAAGCTTACAAGAGGCGGTAGGGACTCAGTTATGTTTGAGCACCGCATATCATCCTCAGACAGACGGCCAGACTGAGAGGGTGAATCGCATTCTAGAGGATCTGTTGAGGCTATGTATCCTAGACTTTGGGGGTACATGGGAAGAGCATCTTCCATTGGTTGAGTTCGCATATAATAATAGCTTTCAGTCCAGCATTGGTATGGCACCATTCAAAGCTCTTTATGGACGACCTTATCGTTCACCTACATGTTGGTGGGAATCTAATGATAAGATCTTACTTGGGCCCGATATGATTAGGGAGACTTCGGAGAAGACCGACTTGATTCGAAGGAGGATGAAAGCAGCGCAAGATAGGCAGAAATCTTATGCAGATAAGAGGAGGACAGATCTCGAGTTTGAAGTTGGGGACGTGGTCTTTGTCAAAGTGTCTCCATTACGAAACGTTGTTCACTTTAGGTCCGTTGGGAAATTAGCACCAAGGTTTGTAGGGCCGTTTCCTATTAAGGAGAGGATTGGACTGATGGCGTATAGAGTGGAGTTGCCCGAGAGACTTAGTGGTGTACATGACATATTCCATGTGTCACATTTGAGGAAGTGCTTGCACGAGACCGCGGAAGTGGTAGAGCCGAGCTTGCTTAGAGAGGTGGAGATAGAGCGTGATGCGACAATTCGACGAACTCCTACGCGCATTCTTGTGTCGGAGATCAAGAGGTTGAGGAATCGAGAGGTCAGACTAGTCAAAGTGCAATGGGGAGATGAGGAAAGCAACGCTACTTGGGAGACGGAAGAGAAGATGTGTTCATGATACCCTTTTCTTTTTGAGGGTATGTCCTTTAATTTCTCCTTTATCGCTTAGCTTGTACTTATCTTATCTTAAGTATATCCTCTCGCTAGTATCTTTGACCTTTAGTTAGGATAATCCTATGGTTGAAACATGTGTTTGAGACATGTTATGTATGGTGGATGCAAAGTGGATGCAAGTGTTTGCTAGTGGTTGCTCGTGGATGCATATACACACACTATTAGGCACCAGATCGGCTCAGTCACTTCATATTGCATATTGCATATATATGGATGTATTCAGTAAAATGGATGTATAATGGTTGTATTATCATATAGTTGCTGCATTCGGGTGGATGGTTGTGCACGCATATAGAATTAATATGTATCATTAGGAATCTTTTGCATACATATTGGACGCATGGCACTATCATGAATTGCGCTAAGGAGGTCGACTGATTCAGTAGACCGCCTAATTTTGCATTAGATATGGACATATACACACACTGTGCATATAAACATTAAAGCATTAGAAGTCTTTTAAGGACAATGGATGCTGGTGTTTGATGGTTGAGTTGATGGACGATTAGATGGTAGGATATACATTCTACTTGAATTGGAGATTTCGGGGACGAAATCCTTTAAGGAGGGGAGAATGTAACACCCCGTAATTTTATAACATTAAAATTCACAAATTAAAGTATACTCAATTTTTAGAAAAGAATTAAGTGAAATGGGTTGCGCAGAGAAATATATATATATATATATATATATATATATATATATATATATATATATCGATATATATAAATTAAAAATTAAATAAATAAATATGCGAAAAAGTTCAAAACAGCAAATTGGGAGGGGAAATAACCGAACCGGCCCATTTTTGAGGTCGACCCGAGCTCCGCTGGATCGACTAGGGGTTAATCTAGGGTGTTTGGATGTCAACCCGCGGGCCGATTCGCTCAAAGGAAGATTTTGCATTTGATTGGTTCTCATGGTTCAGGGTTAATCTAATGGTCCTAAATAACTTCCTACACCTATAAATACATCCTAATGCTAACCCTAAACCTAATTAAAATAGAATAGTTACCATCGCCATGGAAATCAATGGAGCCGCCGCCAACTAAGAAAGAAGAAAAGCAAATTCAGTTCTAATTCTCTCAACACTAAAGCAAAGCAAAACTCTCTCTTTTCTTCTCTAAATTGTGAGTATAATGATCTTAACAAGATTATTATCATTTTAATTAGGTTGAGTTATGAATGGATTATGAGTAGATGATGTGAATTATCATATATGTTATTGTAAACCCCTTTTTCTATCATGTATATTGTAAATCCAATGTTATGTGATGATGATATCTTATATGTTGTAAATCATGCTATGATGATGTTATGTATGTTGAAAGTTTCTATGCTAAGTTGTGATGAATCATACATGTTAAAAAGGCCATGATGTTACCATCTATGCTAGTTAGTTCATATTAATCAAATCATCATGTTTGGGTTATGTTGATCTATATGACAAGTCACATATGCAAGTTAGATTGATTAGAAAAGTTATGAACATATGCCAAGACATCTATTATGACATCTAGAATTATGCTATGACATATGTGATATCCTATGCTAGTTCACACCATCATTATGTTGCCTAAAAACCCCATATGCAAGTTTATATATAGATTTGGGCTATGATCATATCATGTAAATTGAGACATTTAACAAGTTGACACCTTTTGATCCTTAACATGTGTAGTTTATGCAAGTTTCACCCCTATTATGATTAGATTTATTTTAATTGTCTATATGTTATGATAATTTATCTTTGTGCTAGGTGTTAGACTATACAAGTCTAGCCTATATTATGCGTTGAATAAGCGAACGTATAAACGTGGGGTAAGGGTAATATTAAGGATTTAATATTAAAAAGTTAGGGTGCAATTGATATGATTTTGCACGCCATAATTGGATGGCTATAATTGAGTCAATTATGGACATCATTAAAAGTTGACTTAATTAATAATTTGAATAGGGAATTATTAAAACTGTGGTAAAAGATTTTAAGTGTTAATCAATGCTTAGGACACGAGGTTGGACTCGTTTGTGACGTAAACCTGCCCGGACCCACCCGGCAAATCCAGTGGTCACAAATGTCAGCCCAATGTGAGAGGTCCTAGGCCTAAACTAAAGCATAACAGTTGTAAAGACACGAGGTTAGACTCTTTTATGGTGTAGGACTGTCCGGACCTTCCCGGCAAATCCAGCTGCCATAAATGCCAGTCTAATGTGAGAGGTCTTTATGAGGTTATGGCCTGAATGAATTAAGAAATACTTGACCAGATAAACATGTAAAGTGGGACATGTGGGTTAAGTAGGTGCCTTGGGTGGCACGAGGAATCTAGGGGATGCTCTTAGTGGCATGTGAAATACGATTAGTAAGACTTAACCAAACACACATGTAAATGAACATGACTAAGAGGGTTAAGTGGGATATACTAGTGACAAGCTTAGGTGGGTAGCTTGTGGGGGCCCATTTCGACCAGTATCCCAAACGTATCTTTGTGGGCTCGACCCAAGTCGAGGACGGGACACGCATGCTGGGTTTGACTGTAAGAGGCCAAAACGGGGAGCGGTGGCAATGCAAGTCCAACGGGTTTCATATGCGTGTGTGGACCCGGGCTGGTAGGTAAGAAATTTTTGCATCGTGTAGGTATAAGCCGTGCATTCTCAAGTTGTATCGGGTTGCCACTTTAGGGGAGTGATACACCCCACTGTGGGGCCAGCACGGGTATCTACGAGTAGGGAGCCGATCGAAAGTGGGTAGTGGGGTACACCTAGTGGAGATAGGGGCAGACGACACCTATGTAGTCAGCTAGGGGTACGTAAGGCTATTTATAAAGTTTCTGTATGAAGCAAGTGGGATCAAACAATTGGGTGACTGGTGTGGTGCAGTGTAGTAATGTGCGGTGTAGTGTAGTAATCATTCGTTAGTAATTAGGTGTGCCTTTACCGTTATCTTTAACGTTATCTTAAACGCTATCTTTATCTTCCTAAGAGTTCATAGACATTTACTTGTCTTCCAGCTTATGCCTTAGTCTAGTTATTTTGATAGTAGTATTGTTAGAATTATCATACTCGCCAGACTTTATGTCTGACCCCCTCTATTTCTATCCTTTTTCCCCCTCCAGGTCCTCAGGTTGGGCCCAGCTCTAGTGGAGTTTGATTGAATTGCTTCATCTCTCTTTGGAAAGCTTGGACCGTTGAATTAATGTTCAGCTTGTTATCTTTTTAATGGCTATTTATGTAATGGGATTATGTATTTTGTTTTTATGAAGATGGATATTGTACTTGGTTATGATCTATGGTTTTATGATGTAACAAACATGTTTAATTTCCGCTGCAATAAAATGAAGTTTTAGATTTCCAAGTACTATTTACTATCTGTCTTGTTGTAATTTTTCTGTTCTATATTCACTTATAACCTCCATGGAAGTTAATGCATTCCCTTCGTGAGTGACATTAATGGACGTGGGGTGTTACAGATCTCTTCAAACGTATGTACGTTTGGTGGTGGAGGAATTCGTTTCTCTTAGCTGTATACCCGTTGTATTTTTGGGGAAATCGATTTGTGATTTGGCGGGTATGACGATGTGACATTAAAAGTGAATAATTGTGTGATCTGTCAGAGATAAGTGTGGCCTCTAGCCTCACAACTTGTAAATGACAAAAATCGGGCAGACAACATGGCTAAGTGGGTTGCTTCCAATTAGGGTGTATTGTCACCTGATCTAGAGTTTCATTTACTCCTTTAATCTATTCAATGCTATCCCATTCGGGAAACGGTTGCTGATCCCAACCGTTGGTGATATACATTCGATAGACTCAAGCGAAATGAGTGGTAGGTCATGTGTGGCCGGGTTGCAAGATGTTCTTGTTGAACCCAGTGCATTCCTCTCTAGAGGTACACTACCGGAAGGTGGTTCCATACCTTGACACAGTTGGAAATCAATTATCCAATAAGTGCTTGCGATTTTGATTGTATACTACGTATGTAGAACATGAGATGAAAGCGTTTCTGCTAGATGATTATTATATTGTGGTTGATAGGCACTATTATAATATCAAAAGAATTTTGATATAAAGATTATTTTGGATTCTCATAAGGAAAAAACCCGTTCCGTTATACGGCGTGGTCTTATGAGATATCGTTTAAGTGCTCAAACTGTTTTAAATTGTTTTACTCACACCAGGCCCATGACTGAACCAGGGTTCGTTTTGTTTTCCCTAAACTCTTCGGTGCCCAATTTTGTACGGGCAGTCAAGTAGTCAGGATTTTACAAATATACTTGGAGAGCCTGGAGCAGGAGGCTTCCGGATTATATTGCTATTGTTATTTCTGTTGTGTTGTACTCTGATAATATTACTGTATACATATACTGATTTTATTTCAAAGTTATGTATCTATTATATATTGTTCGTTCCGCTGTGAGATTCGTGTTTACTCTGATGTTGTATGTTCTTCTTCTTCTTCTTCTTCTATTCTAAGTTTCTATCTTATCAATTCTCACCCTCTGTTTTCTTTCTATTAGTTTTCTAGTTTCCAGTGCAATTTGGGTTGGACTTGTGTTATGTGGTCAGCTCAAATAGTACCGAAAATTCGGGACACTACATTGTTGCAGTTGAAAACGTCTTTTTTTTCTGAATTTGTCGTTGTTGACAATAAATTTTCTTTTTTTTAACCTTCATTTGACAGCGCTCGAATATTTTAATTAATAATTTTATTCGGAAATTATATGGAAGAAGAAGAAGAGAGTGAAGAAACAACAAATGATAATGGAGAGCTATATGGTCCTTTATATATGAAGCTTAAATCGATGCTAACCGTCTATTTTACCTTGATGAATTCTATTCTCTCCATGTCATATTGCCAATAAGAAGTTGCCACATCAACAATAATTTTGAACTGGATCAATAGAATAAAGCCAACAAGGCATGCATTGTCACTTCCAACCAATTCAATTTGCCAATTAGGCGCAAAAGATTGAATTTCGAATGTTTGAATTGTTTTGGCGAAGAAATTTAATTTTCAAACTTTTGAATTTATGGAATTTATTTAACTGTTATATTCACATGTATTCTTCCTATACGAATACAATTCCTATAACGACCATTTTACGCATATATATATATATATATATATATATATATATATATATATATATATATATATATGCATAACTTTTGCGCAGAAATTTGATTTTCGAACTTCTAAATTTTTGGATTTATTTAACTGTTATATTCACATATATTCTTCCTATACGAATACAATTCTTATAACGACCATTTTACGCGTATATATATATATATATACGCATAACTTTTGTTTCACTTTCAAAATTCAAACGGTATTGCACCGCTATTTGATTGTTGCCATATTTCTATGATTTCAGCCTTATCTTGAATTTTATCTCTTGTATATATATATATATATTCCTACATATATATACGTGTGTATTCTCATATACATATATTTTCTTTACTTCCTTATATGTATATTTTTCCTTATATGTGTGTTTATACATATTTTCTCTCATGAACATGTGTTATTTTAGCCATTTTCCATAAAACAAAAATATGGCGCTGGCGGAGATCAAACTCTGTGCCTCTTATATGCAAGTCACATGTTCTAACCAACTGGACAACTAAGGCTTTTGTTAACAAGTCTTAGAACAATGATAATTATTGTTCTCTCCTTATTTCTCTTTTTCATGTTTGTTATAATATTTAAATTAAACAACTGAATGAATCTTTTTCTTTTATTTCTCTTTTAATATTACTGCATTATGTTTGCAAATCAGTGCATGCAACATATTTATACTGCATGCAACCAATCCTTTCTTTCTCTCAATGCATGTATTACATATATTTTTTCAGTGCATGTATTTATTACATGCAATCCTTATTTTATTCTTTATTTTATATTTTGATTTGTTTGTATATATATATATATATATATATATATATATCTTTTGTGCGTATACAAACTTCTAGGCTTAATGACTTCTTCATACAATGTCCAATTTATGCAAACCAGGTGTTTATCTTGACCAGAATTCTGAGATGGACGCAATGGCCCAATCCATTTTACTTAATTCTCAATATTTAATTAAGTAACTCACATTTTATTATCATAAAAATGCCGGGTGTTACATTCTCCCACCCTTAGGAAATTTCGTCCCCGAATTTTGATAAGGGTAAAAATCAGTTAGCCCCTCGCATAATATACATCCATCATGTGTGCATCCAATTTTTGCAAACATTGTGCACTTGTGCATAGTGAAATACAACATAATAATACTTGTATGCCTAAGTGGTACCTCCTACATGTATGCAAATTTTCAAAAATTCTTTAAAAATATGATATCACATCCTAAATATACTGACAGTTCTACATGAATGCAATATTTTGAAGACAAAAAACGCTTTTCATCCAATTTTTCCTAGACTCTTACTAAGCAAAAGCATAGTTCATCCTTTTTTTTGCATCCAAACCCTACCAAGCAACCTCATTTTTGGAATTTCAGAAAAAACTAATTTTATAAATTCGGTTTCTTACGTTACAAAAAGGAGGAAAACGGAAAACTTCACATCTTCCGTCTTTCTTTTAATTACCTTTTTCCGACCATACTTTGGATTTTATGAAACTATCCTATAAAGATCACCTATTTTTCTATCCCAGCATAGCCCACATAAGAAAATTTTCTCTGTTACAGATTTTCTTTTCATCTTATCTTGGAATTTTTTTCTTATCCTTCATTTTTTCATAATTTTTCCATTTTTCTTGAACTGTCATGTTTGTTGCTTTACTGATTTTGGTTTTTCCTTTTTGGTTGTACCATTTCTGTTTTCTTAGCTTATTTAATCATCTGATTTAATTTTAGTTTCGAATTAGCCTTCTAGTCTTACAACTAAAATAGGAAAATAGACGCTATACACAACTACTACTAAGGGCTAAGAATCTCAAGACTATGTTCCCCTCAGAAAAATTCAAACAAAAGGATGTAAATGCTTACTTTCCCTTTTCTATCTAGTAGTCACCATTAGTCCTAGTTGTGTACAAATAATCATTTCAAGGAACATTCTAGACTTTTCAATGCTTACGCATTTTACGAGAAATTACATTATTCCAAGATAATTCTCACTATTTACTTCATAGCCTCAAAAATTTTCCCGTCTTCCCTAAGCGCTACCTACTCCATACTTTTAAAACACGGTTTGGCCTTTTCATTTCACTTTTTTTTGAAAAGTTAAAAAGTATCAAAACTTTATTTTCCTCATCAAAACTTACTTTTGCCAAACCATAAAACATGTCATTTTATATAAAATATGTAAAACATTTTTTTTTAAAATCAGAAAAACTGGAGTAGATAAGGACAACTATTTCTCAATCGGGTTTATAACTTGTACTTACCTATAAGGTCGGTTCATTTACTTCTTATAAGGTGCAAATATCTACTCTATTTTTAATTTCTACAACTTATTTTGTCCACCCAACAAAATTTTCTCTTTTAAAACAATTTATCAAAAATGATTGTCAAAAGAATTGAGATTTCAAAAAAAGTTTTACTGAGAATTTTAACAAAATGCAGTACTTTCTAAGTTTTGCTTTTAGATCCTTTCATGCAATATAACAAGAAAACTAGAGACCTATACATGCTCTATAATATGCACCTTTTATTGACAGAATTTTATTTTAGACAAAATTTTGGCAAGAAATCACTATTTACGAAATATACCCCATTTTACATTAAAATTCAATATGTATACTTTACATATTTATAACTTTTAAGATTAAAACTTGAAAACACCATAAACCATTTTCCAAAAACTTTTACAATTTCAAGCTCTTAAAAGTTAACAACGGGGTTAGACTCAAAGCGGGTTTCCAATTTTTCTAGGCTTTCCTAGACAATTCCACAAAGTCAATTCTCTCAACTATATATATTCCTAATCCATTTTTCTCTTTTTAATCTTTTCCAATATATAAGGTTTACCGCCAAACCCACTGACCCAAAATACTAATCATATGGGATTCTCCTTCCTTCCATACAAAATATATTGTACACTTTCCACCCAAATTTCCTAAGGGTCGCAAATTTCCATATTCATTCCTTTAGTGTAAAAAACAAATATCCCATTTCTTATCATATTATGCTCTTTCTATTTAGTGGGTTCCTCTATGGATCTAGATGTATATATAATAGATATATTTCTATTTTAAAATAGATACAAATACGTTCACTCATTATCTATATAGGAATCCTAAACCTAAGCTCCGATACCAGATGTCACAATTCGAATTCCGACAAACCGAATTTTTTTTAAATTCTAATCTATCGAAACTCATGTTGGTTTGTTTGGTATCACGCAGAAAACACAGGAACATAAAATATGTCAAAGCTTAGAAAATATCTCACAGCGGAAAGGAAAAAATATAATATACTCAAAGTATAGCCTTACCGTATTAATAATACTGCCTAACCAATATCCAAAGCTATCATGTCTCTGCCACAAATCTTACCTGCGAGTATGTTATGAGGAGGGGGACAGAACACAAGTTCTAGCTACTGGATTTAAATTATACACTTTGGATAATCCTACGTATACCGTTCAATCACATTTTCTTGCTTATTAGGTTACTTGTGTTAACATCACTCAAGGCTTACACACATGTCGTACCCATTTACTTCCCAGTGGATTAACCTAATGCTGTATATATGTAGCTATCCCCCCCCCCCAATATTAAAGTACACCCATGGTAACCCAATCGCATGGTTTCCACTGAAATGTCATAGAAATAAATGCAGTCCCTCATCCTACGCCGGAGTGACGTACGGATCTCTACATTACATTGTTACATTTCGCATATATCTATCATTACTACGCTATGTAAGCGTACAGACTGCCACCTTCGATTGAATCAGATTCCATACTAGAGTAATGCCCTCATGTCTACGATACACCACCCAGAGCCGACATGCGTGCATCTAGACTTTCCCACGTATGTATCGACCGTATTCGATGCCTTAACTTCACATAATGTGCACCGAGTTCTGTGGCAGAGCTATACAAGAAACACGGAACTTGATCGGGGGCTTCTCCATATCTGTACAGGTCCGCCTTTAGGGGACTCAAAATATAAATATCCCTCGGGTCTGTTTTTTTTCATGGTGGTTATAGCCCCACCTCCCCCCCCCCCCCCCCCGCAACTAGTAAAGACTACAAGAGCTAAGCGACTTGCCTCTAACAAACAATCTAAACATCTAGTTGGCGTCTTGTGATGGCCCGAAAATCCGTACCAATTTGAGCTGACTAATATCCTACACATTCAACTCAAAGTGCACGAAAATTCAGATCATTAATAGAAAGAATTTAGAGGGTGAGAAAGAAAAGATAGAACTAATAGCATAGAAGAAGAAGAAGAATACAACAACTGAAAAGAATCAAAGTAAACACGAAACTCACAGCGGAACAATAAAATTTCTTATAACATAATTTTTGAAATACAAATCCGAATTTGTACATATATACATACCATATCAGAGTCTAACTCATATACATCACAGCAGAAATGATCTCTATCTAATTAATGGTGAAGCCTTCTGCTTCCAACTCCTTCAAGTGAATCTGTAAAAGCCTAAAACACTTGACTGCCCGTACAAATTTGGGCACCCAAGAGTTTAGGGAAAACAAACAAAATAAACTCTGGGTCAGTCATGGGACCGGTGTGAGTAAATTCCAACCATTCTGTTTAATTTCGAATATCCTTTTTAAACAAAAGGATAATAGTAATACCAGTCCACACATAAACATGGACGGTTTTTACCTAACTATAACCCAAGATATCTTAACATCAAAACCTAGTGATATTATAATAATGTCTAATCAAATAAATAACCAAGTAGAGGAATTCTTGCATCTCACGCTCCACATATACATAGTATAAAATCATAAACCGCAGGGTGCGTATTGGAGATTGGATCCCGATAGACAAGGTATGGTAGCACCTTCTGATTAGTGTACTCCAGAGGGGATACACTCAGGGTTCAACGAGAACGTCTTGCAACCCGGCCACACATGACCGACCACTCATTTAGCTTGAGTGTATCGAATATATTGCCACCACGGTTGTAGGCCATCCAGCTGTCATCCGAAGACACAGAATCGAAAAGAAGTATAAATATGAATTTTCTCTAGATCGGTGACAATACACCCTGCATGGGGATGACCCAACTAGCCATGCTGCCTAGCCTAACTTTTGTTACTTCCTGGTTGTGAGGCTAGAGGCTACGTCTATTTTTAGAACATCCGATCACCATTCACTTTGAATGCCACATCCTTAAATCTGTAATCACGTATTTATTACACAAATGCACACTGGGTGTAGAATAAAGAGAAGTTACCTTCTCCCCACCAACTTGGTATATTCATAAAAATCAACGGTGTGACCGTTGGAAATACTCCGTCAGACACTCGTCCATACAAGTTGTCCTGGGATTGGACAAACAAAAACACCATTCTCGAACTGGACGACCCTTGTATTTAACTCCGTATTCAATTATCTTCAGGATATCTAATCGCACGCTTATGCCTATACGGAGTGGTTTTCAGATAACATATCCAACCGGTCTCTCCATATTAACAACGATGGTCAAACACTTCGATAGTCGGTTATTCAACCATTGAAGTAAAAACAATCATTCATTCAAATGTATAGCTAGACATCACATAAACACAGGTACTTTTTATTTAACGTTCGTTTTTATTATTCGAACTCCCATATCTTACAAGATATTTCTCAAATCCCGTTTTAGTCTTTTTATACTTCTTGGAAAACATTTCCAGTTATTATAAACTCTAATTCTCCATATTCCAGAAACATACGTTATTAATGTTCGAAACATTCACGTTTTTTATTTCTATGCTTGGATAATCTACCCTAACTATACTGGAAAATTAATTCCAATTTCATTATAAATATTTAAATTGGCCAACCGTTCCCTTTTAAAACATTATTCAATTTAAAACGTGAATATCATCCCTATTATATAAATCTAGACACCTTTATCAAATATCCTTTTATTTAGGTAATAAACACCCTTATCTTGTTTACTGAAATCTCTTTCTTGAATTTATATTCCTATTCCACTTTATAGATCATGTTTCCAAGTCAACTTCTCGTTAAATCAATATTAATTCTATAACTAAATATTGATTATATAGCCTATTTTAATCTAGTGGTTTAAAACTAAATATTAACCATCTTATCAGATTATAATTCCTAAAAATAATTTACTTTTAATACATTCAACATCGTCGAATTCTAGTTCCAAATCCTAATGGTTTAATTCTAATCATATTTCGAACATCGAAATGATGTCATCGTTTTCTAACACGATTCTCCAATTTCTCTTTCTATACTTAATCTTAAATTTTCTTTGGACAAACATCTATACTTATTTCCTTTAGAATACGTGGATTTCAAATCAAATTGTTTCTTTTTCTAGGAAGTGCTGCTATATATAAAAATCACGCTTAAGTTTGATTAACAACGTTAATTTTATCGCTACAGTTCAAACTTGCCATACGCTGTAATATTCTCCTTTACAACTAATCTTGACATAACAGTCATGTTTAAGCCTAGTCAACAGCGTTATTTTATCGCTATAGTTCTAAGACTTCCAATACGCTGCCATATTTCCTTTTTACTAATCTCGACATCTCTTTCCGTTACAAACTGATATCGTTCCTTGATAATAGTGAAGCCGTTCGAGTTGGGGTATTTTATTTACCTCTCAGACCTTGATCGACAACGTTCTTACCTTAGAACAGATATAAGTATGTAATTTAATCCCTTATTACTTAAATATCTATCAGACCGTATTTTCTTGTTTAATTTGAGCTATGGTTTTATAATACCATATCCGTACTTTGAAACTCGGTTGTTTTCGACTATCTATATTAAACATTACTCTTCACTTTAACTTCATTTCATGGTTCTATTTATAACTTATTTAGATATCAAATAATCGTTTATATTTATTTTATAGAAACGAACTATAAAATAACAGTTTTTAATATCACTTCTATTACGATTTTAAAACTTTGCTTTAATTATAAAAATATAATTTTTATAATTAACTTCGTTGATTTGTCTGATGGCCAATCAACTCCTTACAAAACGATTGGTTTATGGTCGATTGTTGTCACTTTCTTAATCGATATCGTTTATTTATTTAATCAAACAAATGTCGAATTTCCATTCAACATCAATACTCACATGGTGTTTTACTGTCGTTTGGGTTCAAATAGTGCATATTGAAATAATATACAACCAACAGTACAGATAAATATTGTGGAATCAGGTTGGATTCCTCCAACCGGTTTTCCGCATCCACAGATGTTAGTCAAACAATTTACACTGATTTCATACTAGGGTGTACTATAATCGACGGAGTCGGTATCTAACATATGCAACAATATATTTTTCAATCAATTTAATTGTGATCTACCTAACCGACCATCACACAGTATTCAAACAACATTAAAATATAATTATAATATATTAAAATAGATCAGAGTTAGTGAATTTACTCACCTTTGCGCGTTAACCGTTAAATAACGATTTATGTCAGTTGATTATACCCGGCGCTTTAATTGCCTAAACTGTAACGTGCTCCAATCAGCTCCACTGGGTAGCCTGCGTCTAACGCGACAAACTGTGTTCAGCTCTGTGCTGCTTCTCTCTAGTTTCACTTACCGAGTCTCTTCCCTTTCTACTGACCACCGTCAACCCTTTGGCCTTTCTCTCGTTTTCTTCCGTTGATTTTTATTTTGTAAGTGGGCTTATCCTTTTTTTTCTAATATTATAACGGGCTTTACCATAGTCATTCGGCCCATTATACATCTGCACTCGCTCCATCACATCTGCCAAACCATATTTGCACACGCTGCAAACTGTAGCTGCTTCTTATGAAAGAAGGAGGCACCAATCTTTAAAGCACATTTACACAATGCCTCTCTCCCTCTTTCATATGCAAATCCTCAGTTCTCTTATTAATCTTGATTAGCTCCATCATCTCTGTGACGGCCCGCCCCGCACCAGCCTGCATTTCCTCCGAAAGTGCGCTGTACACATGCCCGACTAGCACGGGACGGTCGTCAGAAGGAAGGAAATAAGGGAATTAACTAATCAAGAACCTGTAGAATGTCTCACAGCGCATGGAGTAAAATATAATAATAATAACATACTTGACATAATATAGGTGAGACGGTGCATAAGCTGATAACTAAAATCAACATCAACATCAAAGTAGTGGAAATCCAAATACAGCTTATTACAACTTTCCAAATTTACTGTCTCTAAACAAAAGAAAGCTAAAATAGAAGATGCACCACAAGCAGTGATCTTCAACAACACAGGGAGAATACTGTATATATATATATTACGTGGAAGCCTCCTGCTCGTCTCCGGATCATCTAGCCGTGCATCACCAGCTAACCTGTCTCTAGTCTGCTCGTGTGAGCACCCAGAGTAATAAGAGGAGACATAAAACTCTGGGTCAGACATAAAGCCTGGTATGAGCGATAAGCGTCTAAACAGAACGATAACAGGTATACTAAACCATACCTGAACCTGGACCTGCAACCAAAGAGTTAGTACCACATACCGTACAGTACTCTAAGGTGCCATAATAAATAGTGTAAAGAATACGGGGGTGGGGTATGCATGTCATAATGATAGCAAACAAATCATCCATAGCAACCATCCTCACATCTCTCACTCAGTGCGTAAAGCATACGATGTCCACCACTGTCAATCACTAGACCCATTGAAGTAGTGACGGAGTTCGACTTGTACAACTACTGCTACTACCAAGCTTACCACATGGAGTCATGACCAAATTTTTACAAATGACCCCACTTCATTGGTTTATAGCCCTTTAGTCGTACCTAGTCCACTGTGGCCCTGAATCCGTTCACGTACCTCCCATACATAGTGATCCAAAGTTATAGACATCGACTGCCCCTTGGCACACGTCCCGCAGCAAATCCCAATCATGAAGTGAACCCATCGGTTTCCAACTGGATCCTGAGCTCTAACTTCCCATATTGGACTACCTTTGCATCTCGGGTTATTGGTCAATACTGGGTTGGGTCGGGTTCTCCTTCTTGCCATCGGTTCGGCTCGGGTCCTCTACTTCGGGTCGGTTCGTAGTCTTCTCCCGTAGCGGTTCGGTTCGGGTCCACAGCGTCGCATCGGTTCGGGTCGGGTGCCCCACATCGGGTCGGGTGCCCCATATCGGGTCGGGTCGGGCGTCCTCCTCCGGGTCGGGTCAGATGCCATACCCCTTCTAGTTCGTGCTTCCGCTCCGATCCGCTCCCTTGTCCTTCACGTGCTCCGATCCGATCCCTCATTCTTCATCCGATCTGATCCCAGCTCAATTAGCGTGGCCTTCCTTCTTGCCAGTTCTCCCAAGTGTCAAGTTCCGATCCGAGCCCTTCGACCCTGCATCGATCCGATCCCCAGCTTAGCCAATATGGCCTTCCTTTTTGCCAAGCCTCTTTTGTGCCAGACTCCAGTTCGGGTCGGGTTCCTTACCCAGATCTCCAACCCGATCCGAGCTCTTATCCGATCCGATCCGAAACCCTACACAACTTTCTGCCACTTTTTCTACCAACTTGTTTACGCCATTCGACGACGTTTTCGACAAATCTAACTATACTAATCAATCACAAATCATGTCAAACAGTCATAGCAACATAGCAAACTAACCACAAACACCAAAACAATGAATTTACATGTCAAAATGGATAAAATATGCCCAAAACCCCTTATTTTACCTTAAGCATGTTTAAGTAAAACTAATCATAGGTTTAACAAAACTTAATCAAATTAAACCAAATTTCTACCAGAGCCATAAAATATTATTTTTGAATTTATAGACATATTTCCAGAATTTATTAGTGTATATATTCGCTAATCTTCACTAATTACCCTTAATTAACTGTAATTAGTGTCAAAACGATGCTAATCACTCACCTTGGCCACAAACGAAATTCTCAGAACTAAAACCTTGCTGATTTGGGCGAATACTGATGTCTAACAGTAGCTCTAGCCTTTCTTTCGTGTTTCCTCTCCTTAATTTGATGTAGATTAAGCAAAAACTTGATTAGAAAGTGATTAGAAGGTGATTTGGGTGTTGGAGGCCATTGCTAGGGTTGCAAGAAAGAAAGTGGCGGCTGGAAAATGAGGATAAGATCGTTCTCTAACTGATTTCAGCCTCCTCCTTACCCTAATCCCGAAATCCCCCATTGGGCCTAGCTGTTAATCACCCGGTTAAGCCCAATTAAGCTGTTTTTCACCATCTGAAACTTGTTTTAGCCATATCTCCCAAACGGTGAGTCCGTTTGGTTAATCTGACCACTCTACGGAATTGTAAACCATTATCCGGAGCCAAGGGAAGTGGTTTCAGGTCAAAATTCCTTTCCAGTCAGACGTTATGGCCAAAACAATGCTAACTAGGGGTAAAATGGTCATTTAAAAATCGGGAAAAATCATGAATATGGGAAATGACCCCAATAGTCGTCTCCCAAAGTTACATGACCATATGACTTCGTATGTGAAAGAAATAAATATTCTACGATCCTATGATGCGTAGAATACGGGTCGTTACACTCTCCCCCCTTAAGAAATTTCGTCCCCGAAATTCCTTAACCCAAAACATACAAAGGATCCCGCATGCCTAACAACCACATACAACAATCAAACATGCAAAACAAGCAAACAAGCCTATCCTAGCATGCGGAAAACTAAATCGAAGTTAAAATCTTACCAGGCAAAGAGTTCTGGATACGTCTTCCTAATGTTCTCCTCTGTCTCCCAAGTGCAATCATTCTCGTCCTCGCCCCACTGAACCTTGACTAGCTTCATTGCCTTCCTTCGAAGTTGCTTCATGTCGTGCTCGACAATATGGGCTGGCTTGCGGTTCCCAACCGCCTCGGGTTCTACTTCGAAGTCCTCTAACTGATCAGGTGAAATAGTCATATCTGGGTCGTGAACAAACTTCCTTAGTTGGGAAACATGAAATACATTGTGAACTCCCGCAATCTTCTCTGGTAAGTCAACTCTATATATGCCAAATTCCCGACTAGTTCAAGAATAGGGAATGGGCCAACAAATCTTGGTGCCAACTTGCCTCTCTTGCCAAATCGTATTACGCTCTTCAACGGAGAAATCTTGACAAACACCAAGTCGCCAATGGAGAATTTTAAGTCTCTTCTCCTCTTATCAGCATAACTCTTCTGCCTATCTTGGGCAGGCTTCATTCGTTGTTCAATGATCTTGATTTTATCTGAAGTTTCCCTCACCACATCTGGTCCAAGCATAAACTTCTCGCCACTCTCTATCCAACATAATGGTAAGTTGCACGGTCTTCCGTACAAAGCTTCATATGGAGCCATACCGATACTGGATTGGTAGCTATTATTATATGCAAACTCTACTAGATGCAAATGGTCATCCCATGATCCACCAAAATCCAATATACATGCTCTCAAGAGATCTTCCAAAATACGATTCACCCTCTCTGTCTGACCGTCGGTCTGAGGATGATATGCGGTACTGAGATGTAACTCTGACCCAAGAGCCTCTTGTAAGCTCTTCCAAAACCCACTAGTGAACAACGGGTCTCGGTCACTCACAATGCTTTTGGGTACTCCATGAAATCTCACTACCCACTTCATGTACAATTTTGCAAACTTAGCTGCCGTTCTGGTCGATTTGACTGGTATGAATCTTGCACTCTTAGTCAGTCGATCCACAATTACCCAAATGCTATCATGTCCCGCTCTAGTCCTGGGTAAACCATCGATGAAATCCATCGAGACTTGCTCCCATTTCCATTCGGGAATTTCTAATGGTTGCAACAACCCACTAGGCTTCTTTTGCTCGGCTTTAACTAGCTGGCAATTCATGCATTTGGATATAAACCTCCCAATGTCTCACTTCATCACTTCCCAGTAGTAGTTCTGCTTCATGTCTCGATACGTCTTGTTACCACCGGGGTGTATAGTCAGTTTTGAGTGATGACATTCTCTAAGCACTTCATCTCTCAATCCATTGACATTGGGTACGACTAGTCTTCCATCCTTTCTAAGCCATCCATCTCGATCAAGCCCATACTTGTTCATCTCCTCATCGATACCCATCTCTAACTTGGAGATGATTTCCAATAGGTTAGGATCGTCCCTCTGACTAGAGCCGATCCGCTCAATCAAAGTGGGTCTGACCGTCAAACTTACTAGCATTTCTGGATTCAATTCGCACTTTGGTCTGAAATCAAACCCCGCGATATACTCCAGTTGCTCCCATTCTAGGAACATAGCCCCTAAGCTGGCATGTCTCTTACTCAATGCATCAGCCACCGCATTGCCATTTCCCGGTGTATATGCGATGTCAAAATCATAGGAAGCCAAGAATTCTAACCACCTTTGTTGCCGGAGATTTAGATCCTTCTGGGAGAAGAGATACTTCAACGACTTATGATCTATAAACAGCTCAAATCTTTCTCCCAAGAGATAATGTCTCCACATCTTTAACGCGAACACAATCGCCGCCAATTCCAAATCATGGGTAGGGTATCTTCTTTCGTGCGGTTTCAATTACCGACTTGCATAAGCTACAACCCTACCGCTTTGCATCAATACAGCACCCAGTCCGATACCACAGGCATCCGTGTATACCGTCATCTCTTCATTCCCCTTAGGAATGACTAATACTGGTGCGCTTGTCAACTTGTCCTTTAGACTCTTGAATGCATCCTCGCACCTTTCATCCCAGACAAAAGCTTGATTCTTCTTGGTCAACTGGGTCAATGGTGCTGCTATCTTGGAGAAACCTTGGATAAACTTACGATAATATCCAGCTAACCCCAAGAAACTTCTTACATCTGTTGCATTCTTGGGCGTAGGCCAATCCTGTACCGTAGCTACCTTCGTCGGGTCCACGACAATACCATTCTCTGATACAACATGGCCCAAGAACCTCATTTCCCTCTTCCAGAAGTGATACTTAGAAAACTTTGCTTTCAATTGGTGTTTTCTTAACACCTCCATCACTATTCTTAAATGCTCCTTGTGTTCTTCCTCTGTCCTCGAATAGACCAAAATATCATCAATGAACACAAGGACAAACCTATTCAACTGATCTCTGAATACCCTATTCATAAGATCCACAAAATATGCTGGGGCATTGGTCAGCCCGAATGGCATGACCAACCACTCATAAAATCCAGACGGCGTCCGAAATGCCATTTTAGCTATACTCTCAGCTTCCACTCTAAGCTGATGAAAACCTGTCGCGAGATCCAACTGAGAAAATACTCTCGCGCCACTCAACTGATCGAACAAAACATCTATCCGCAGTAGAGGATACTTGTTCTTCCTCGTCACTTTATTCAACTCACGGTAGGCTACACACAAACGAAGGGAACAATCCGCCTTGGTAGCAAACACAACTGGTGCTCCCCATTCAGAAACACTCCTTCTGATAAATCCCTTCTTCAAAAGATCGTTGACTTGCACCTCGAGCTCTCGCTGCTCCCTTGGTTCCATACGACGAAGTGGCATCACTATAGGTCTGGCATCTTTTATCAAATCAATACGAAACTCAGTCTCTCGGTGTGGTGGAAGCCCCGTCACTTCCTCGAAAACATCCGGATACTGGCCAACCACGGGAAAACCTGACAACTCACTTTGCAGAATGTCGAGGGAGTTTAGAAAACTAGCCAATACCCCCTTACTGGGTAGACCACCAAACACTATCCTCCGTCCATCATCCGCTCTAGCTGTCACCAAAAAGCCCTCACAGTCTACCACCACCCCGTATCTTCGGAGCCAATCTACTTCTAAAATGATGCCAAACCCAGTAAAGCCCAAAACAAAGCAATCACAAACAAACATGCATCCATGACTCGATAAGACCACATTACGACAAATCATACTAAGGCTAGTCGAACCACCAATTGGGTTCGTCACTACTAAAGGTCTATCGACAATCTCGGTCTCCAATCCCAACCTATCTACCAGGTCACTAGATATGAAAGAACTGGAAGCTCCGGTATCAAACAAAACTCTAACAGGAACATCAAAAACAGAAAACATACCTTGAATGACGACATTCTTTCCCTTCTCTGCCGCAGTTGGGGCATTCGACGAAGAAGGAATAGCATTAAGGGCGTAGGATTTCACCATTTGCTTTTCTTTGGGGGGTTGCGGACACTTGTCCTTGTGATGTCCCATTTGGTCACAGTTGAAGCACTTCTTATCCGCTGGCTTGGCCCGACAATTGCTAGCATAATGGTTCTTCTTACCACAGCTGAAGCACACAACATCTTGCTTATTCTTTTTCTTCTGGCCATCCTTAGTCTGATTCTGCTTCCTCTTATTCTGGGAACCACCCTTGCCTACACCACTTACTTGTGGCTTTGGCTCCTCTGCAGATGCAACCTCAGTCTTCGGCTCAGGGTAGAGACTTTCTAATCTCAATGCTTTTCCCACAATCGATTCAAACGTCTCATCGATGTGGTTAATAAGCCTTTCCCCCAAGTACTGATCCAAACCAGTTATGAATTTCTCATTCTTCTTCTCGGCAGTATCAATAAGAGATAACCCGTACTTCAACAAAGTGTCAAATTCAGCAATATACTCCGAGACAACTCTGCCATTCTGCTTGAGCTCCAAGAATTTCTCAAACAGCAATGACTTCTGAGCAGCTGGAATGAACTTCTCGCTAAAGCGGACCTTAAACTGCTCCCAAGTATTCTGATCTTCGGGAGTAGCTGCCTTTATAGCATTCCACCAATTCATTGCCCGCCCTTGCAGCTGACGGGACGCTAGCTTTCTCTTCATCGCATCCTCGATGCCCAAATCCTCGAAGATACGTTCGCAACTATCCAACCAATCCTGAACATCCGTAGCCGACTCCGTTCCGTGGAACGGCTTCCCACCAAGGCTAGTATAATCCTTATTTAGCTTGGCGAAGTCGACCCTCAGCGCCTGCACTATTGGACCACCACCATTTCCACCATTGGGAGCTGCCCTCTGCACGTCCCTAAACATCTCTCTCATGAGGTCAGTAAACATCGTCCTCATGTCAACAGCATTCCCATTATTGGCCCCTCTACCGGTACCTCTAACATATCGGCTCATCGTCAATCTAAAAAAGGAAACGATTAACGACCCCATAGTGGTGATAGTGCAACACGACTTCATTCTTATACTACTAATAGTATATATATATATATATAGCTTTTAAAAACCAAAATAATCACAAATACGCTCTCTCGTATACATATACTATCTCTCCCTGATAACTTCCCTAGGTTAACTACGCAACCTAGAGCTCTGATACCAAGTGTGACGGCCCGCCTCGCACCAGCCTGCATTTCCTCCGAAAGTGCGCTGTACACATGCCCGACTAGCACGGGATGGTCGTCAGAAGGAAGGAAAGAAGGGAATTAACTAATCAAGAACCTGTAGAATGTCTCACGACGCATGGAGTAAAATATAATAATAATAACATACTTGACATAAAATAGGTGAGACAGTGCATAAGCTGATAACTAAAATCAACATCAACATCAGAGCAGCAGAAATCCAAATACAGCTTATTACAACTTTCCAAATTTACTGTCTCTAAACAAAAGAAAGCTAAAATAGAAGATGCACCACTAATGCCCAAGCAGTGATCTTCAACACCACAGGGAGAATACTGTATATATATTACGTGGAAGCCTCCTGCTCGTCTCCGGATCATCTACCCGTGCATCACCAGCTAACCTGTCTCTAGTCTGCTCGTGTGAGCACCCAGAGTAATAAGAGGAGACATAAAACTCTGGGTCAAACATAAAGCCTGGTATGAGCGATAAGCATCTAAACAGAACAATAACAGGTATACTAAACCATACCTGAACCTGGACCTGCAACCAAAGAATTAGTACCACATACCGTACAGCACTCTAAGGTGCCATAATAAATAGTGTAAAGAATACGGGGGTGGGGTGTGCATGTCATAATGATAGCAAACAAATCATCCATAGCAACCATCCTCACATCTATCACTCGGTGCGTAAAGCATACGATGTCCACCACTGTCAATCGGTAGACCCATCGAAGTAGTGACGGAGTTCGACTTGTACAACTACTGCTACTACCAAGCTTACCACATGGAGTCATGACCAAATATTTACAAATGACCCCTCTTCATTGGTTTATAGCCCTTTAGTCGTACCTAGGCCACTGTGGCCCTGAATCCGTTCACGTACCTCCCATACATAATGATCCAAAGTCATAGACATCGACTGCCCCTTGGCACACGTCCCGCTGCAAAGCCCAATCATGAAGTGAACCCATCGGTTCCCAACTGGATCCTGAGCTCTAACTTCCCATACTGGACTACCTTTGCATCTTGGTTTATTGGTCAATACTAGGTCGGGTCGGGTTCTCCTTCTAGCCATCGGTTCGGGTCCGGTCCTCTACTTCGGGTCGGTTCGTAGTCTTCTCCTGTAGCGGTTCGGTTCGGGTCCACAGCGTCGCATCGGTTCGGGTCGGGTGCCCCACTTCGGGTCGGGTCGGGCGTCCTCCTCCGGGTCGGGTCGGGTGCCATCCCCCTTCCAGTTTGTGCTTTCGCTCTGATCCGCTCCCTCGTCCTTCATGTGCTCTGATCTGATCCCTCCTTCTTCATCCGATCTGATCCCAGCTCAATTAGCGTGGCCTTCCTTCTTGCCGGTTCTCCCAAGTGTCAAGTTCCAATCCGAGCCCTTCGTCCCTGCGTCGATCCGATCCCCAGCTTAACCAACATGGCCTTCCTTTTTTCCAAGCCTCTTTTGTGCCAGACTCCAGTTCGGGTCGGGTTCCTTACCCAGATCTCCAACCCGATCCGAGCCCATATCCGATCCGAAACCCTGCACAACTTTCTGCAACTTTTTCCAGCAACTTGTTTACGCCATTTGACGACGTTTTCGACAAATCTAACTATACTAATCAATCACAAATTATGTCAAACAGTCATAGCAACATAGCAAACTAACCAAAAACACCAAAACAATGGATTTACATGTCAAAATGGATCAAATATGCCCAAAACCCCTTATTTTACCTTAAGCATGTTTAAGTAAAACTAATCATAGGGTTAACAAAACTTAATCAAATTAAACCAAATTTCTACCAGAGGCATAAAATATTATTTTCTAATTTATAGACATTTTTCCAGAATTTATTAGTGTATAAATTCGCTAATCTTCACTAATTACCCTTAATTAACTGTAATTAGTGTCAAAACGATGCTAATCACCTACCTTGGCCACAAACGAAATTCTCCAAACTGAAACCTTGCTGATTTAGGCGAATACTGATGTCTAACAGCAGCTCTAGCCTTGCTTTCGTGTTTCCTCTCCTTAATTTGATGTAGATTAAGCCAAAACTTGATTAGAAAGTGATTAGAAGGTGATTTGGGTGTTGGAGGCCATTGCTAGGGTTGCAAGAAAGAAAGCGGCGACTGGAAAATGCGGATAAGATCGTTCTCTAACTGATTTCAGCCTCCTCCTTACCCTAATCCCGAAATCCCCCATTGGGCCTAGTTGTTAATCACCCGGTTAAGCGCAATTAAGCTGTTTTTCACCATCTGAAACTTGTTTCAGCCATATCTCCCAAACGGTGAGTCCGTTTGGCTAATGTGACCACTCTACGGAATTGTAAACCATCATCCGGAGCCAATGGAAGTGGTTTCAGCTCAAAATTCCTTTCCAGTCAGAAGTTATGGCCAAAACAGTGCCAACCAGGGGTAAAATGGACATTTAAAAATCGGGAAAAATCATGAACATGGAAAATGACCCCAATAGTCGTCTCCCAAAGTTACATGACCATACGACTTCGTATGTGAAAGAAATAAATATTCTACGATCCTATGATGCGTAGAATACGGGTCGTTACAATCTCCTTCCTAATATTTAATACCCTTTTCTTCTAACAAAATGGAACTACTTGCGATCCCATCAAGTGACTGCTGACCTCGTTCTCCCCTATACCAAAATAACCCCAACGTGTAGACAATGCTCCCTTTCTTTGTTTCTTATTCACGTCCTCTTCATGCATGCATCTTCACTATATTTCCGCCCCATTCCAGTATACACTTTTCCACTATTTAAATGGAAAGCCCACTAACCCATTAAACCAAAACAAGGCCCACCTGCTTTTCCGAAATTGCGTCACCGATCCTTTTCTTCCTCCCATTTTTTCCACCATAGCTTCCTCAACTCATCACTCACCACGTCGGCCTGCTCCTTTCATTCCTCCATAATGCCATGCCAAAACACGTACAACCCACGATTTATTTCCACCAACCATTTCCATACTTCGTTCCACTCCCTGTGTATACGAAACCCATCCCCCTTCAGCAAAAACTTCAAACTCTTGCCTCCTCTCTCATCTTTCTTTCCCACCCAGCGAAGACACCCGCAAGCACACACCCGACGTTGGAAACAAAACCACACCTTAGCTATACAACTATATGGCTCCATCCCTTCCGTGTACAACTGCTCCTTAATACATCAATGGCTATTCCCGGACCATCGAAACTCCATTACTCTTCCATTTACGAACCTGACTGACCCACGAAAGCCTTTAGATTCTTCCATCTAAACCCTTCCCACTTGCGTTCTTTATGGTGTTCATCTTCTTGCCTTAAGGTTTCTTTCTTTTTGTTTTTATGTTGTTGTCGCGTTTCGTAGAAGAGGGGCATGTATATATAACGAGGAGAGCAATTACTTTGTGGTTAAGTTTTAGACATGCTGTAGACTTTGATTAGTTGCGTGGTATACTATAAAGCCTACGTTATATAAAAATATATATACTATTTTACTTTGCAGCTAAGGAAGCAATAACCTATAGGTGGACTGTTGGTCATGTTAGGATAGCTGGTAGGTCCTTATGTTTTTTTCTTCTTTGCCGTGAAGCAACAGAATATAGGTTTGTATATTTTCTCTTAGGGTCTGCTGTAGTTTAGGTTAGGTTAGCACTTAGCAGATATGTTTATATATTTTGATTTTCCCATACAAGTTTGTTTAGGGTATGGCACATATATAGGGGAGGTATGGTTTCTTTGGCATTAAGAAATAGGGGAGGTAGGTACTTTTGTAGTTTGTAGGTAGAGAGTAGGGTATGCGTTTGATGTATATGTATTATAATATACTTAACATCTAAGTTTAGGATATAGGCATTTCATGAGTAGGTCCTTGTATATCTATATACTTATAGTAGCAAAATATCTTAATCACTAAGAAAAACCAAAGTAATTATTTAAATAAATAAAACGGGAAGGATATGTCCATATTTGTTATACATTCCGATTTACTGAATTTTGTTTATGTAGGGGTTGTTACGGACAGAATTGAGAACACCATCGTGACGAGCGAGGTGTCCCGACTCCAGAAATATAATAATATCGGTAGGTTATCTCATATTGTGAAATCCCGAAATACTGATACAGGGTGCAAAATACTCCAAATAAAAAGTTGTGTACTTAATTAATTAAAAATTGCAGTAAAATTCTTAAAATTAAATTATTACTATGTCTCAAAATAACCCTGTCCAAATTCGAATCCGATATCTAGTTATTTCAAATAAACCGATACGGTCGATATACGATTTCTGTAGCGACTTTCTGAATATTTGATTTGGATATATCTTGCAATCTATATGCCGAAATCTTGATTTTTCACTTTTGTTAGAAAGATACAGTTCAACAGATTTCAACGCTTCTTGTTTCGAAGAAATCCGACTAATAACGAGTCCTGTACACTCAATTGAAGTTCAGAACGTTAAATTACGAATTGTAGCGATATTTCGGGCTCGATTATATTTAATATATATATTTATATGTTCATCTTCATTTTAATTAATATATAAATCCATTTATATTACGAATTCAATATTTAAACTGATTTAAATATTCAAATTTGAACCGACAAAATGCGGGACATTACACGTCTCCCCTCAACCACCGTTTCCCGATAGTGAAAGGTGAATGGTCTATTGGGTTTAGCTCTAATCTTTTCGCATCCCACTGGCTGCCGATTACGGGTACCCGACGATCTACAACCTCTATTGGTCCTGACCTCTGCCTCCGCGTTGAGGCGACTGCCGAATCACCCTAGTGTCACCACGCCGCAGGGTTCTGACTGCAAAGCTACTTTTGCAGTCAAGGCCCACTCACCTGGTAGTTACGCACAGACCCAACCCCTGCGAGCACAATCTAAACATCTGCCACCGCATAGAGAATCACCAAGAGCACCGTTACATATCTCAAGAAGCCGCGTGCTTCCCCTTCCAGTCCTTCGGAGCCGACAAAATAATCAAATGAATGTGCGCTCCCCTCGTGCCACATGACACCACGATGATCTAACATGTTGGTTTGTTCACCCTCAAGCGTACGGACTGGTCCTAGTGCCTCAGTTTAATATGTCTTTAGATCCTATGTCTAAACATTCTTTTATGTGCTTGCTTTACCTCATCAAGTTTCCATTTAACTCGGTTATTCCCATTCACATTGACTTTTTACTCAAGTTACCAAGTTCCTCTTGCTTATTAATTTCAGTCGTATAATTTAACACATTTAAGTTTATTAATAAGCTCAAAACATGTTATTCTCTAGATTGCGATCCAAGGTCTGTAATCCATAATCCACTTACATTCTTGTTTGATTTCATAATTACAATAACATGTTATACTTAATATGTAATTAAGTATATCTATATTAACATGTTTTCTGTTAACATGTCTCTCATTATTTATGATTATATATAATTTATTTCGTTTCATGAGTTTGCCTCATTCGTTCCTATTTAATCATAATTCCATCTTACCCTGTCACTACAACTTATCATTTTTTACTTATTAACTTAGTTTTCTTAACTAAGATTCACTAATAAGTCTCCTTTCTATAACCTATGTTATAATTTCCTTTTTTGTGCTTAGGACAAACCTTAACATGTTATTGTAATCAGCATATTTCATATTTCCAAGTTTTCAAATTACTTAATTTATAATTAAGTACAACTTCTTTCATTTCATAAATTTTCCCCCATTTACTGATTACTTAATTTACAATTAAGTACCACTTATCTCGTTACACAAGTTATCTAATTTTCTCACTAGTTTATTATAACCTAAGTTATAATATCAACTTGTCTCTAGGACAAGTCTACCTATTATCTAACATCCTCATTAATGTAATTTATTTATAAAAGGTTTTTGTCATTCCCCGTTCATTCCAATCCTTTTATACACACGCACGCACACACACACACACACACACACACACACACACATATATATATATATGTATGTATGTATGTATATTTATGCGCTAGACCTCTCACATTAAGCCTACACTTGTGGATGCTGGATTTGCCGGGCGGTTACGGGCAGACTTCTTCCACAAGTTGACTTAACCTCATGTCTTAGCACCGTTGCCTGTTTAATTTATGCACTTAGAGCCCTCACATTAGATTTACCACATGTGGATGCTGGATATACCGGGGGGTTTCGGGCAGACTTCTATCACAAGCGTAATCTGACCTCGTGTCTAAGTGCGGTTACAGTTTCCCATTTACTGTAAATTTAGGCATATTATTTTTCTTACTTTTTACCGCAACCTATTTCACATGTTATCATATTATGCCTATTTTATGTCGCATGTTCTTTCTAACATACAATAATTTCTATTCTGACATGTAATCGTTTAATCATGTAATTGTTCAAATCTAACAAGTTAACATGTCATTTTCTCAATTCGAGCTAATAATATGCCACAAGTGAATCATGTAATTACAACAGTAGTAGTTACACATATTTTGACAAGTTTGCATTTCAAATATGAATTTTTCCAACATATTAATATTCTAATATGTCGTATTGGTCACTTTAATCTTTTTAGCATATGTTTAAACATTTCAACATGTCATATATTACATTTCAATGCTTTTTTTAATTATTCTAGCAAATTCACATCGTATAATAATGGGGAATGTTAAACAATAATATATCATTATCAAAAATGATATAACTTTAATCTACTCACCTTGATATGCCGATCTAGAAAAGAATCTCTTTGGATTGGTTGTAGATCGAGAGTCATGAGTTTGTACAGTCATTGCAGTTGAAAACGCCTTATTTTCTGAATTTGTCGTTGTTGACGATAATGTTTTTATTAATGTTCATTTAGATTGCGCTCCGATATTATAATTAATAATCTTAGTCAGAAATTATATGGAGGAAGAAGAAGAGAGTGAAGAAACAACAAATGAGAATGGAGAGCTATATGGTCCTTTGTATATGAAGCTTAAATTGATGCTAACCGCCTATTTTCCCTGATGAAATCTATTCTCTCCTTGTCATATAGCTAATAGGAAGTTGCCACATCAACAATAATTTTGAATTGGATCAATAGAATAAAGTCAACAAGGCATGCATTGTCACTTCCAACCAATTAAATGTGCCAATTAGGTGCAAAAATTTGAATTTCGAATGTTTGAATTATTTTGGCGCAGAAATTTGATTTTCGAACTTTTGAATTTCTGGAATTTATTTAACTATTATATTCACTTATATTCTTCTTATACGTGTACAATTCTTCTAACGACCATTTTACGCATATATATATGCGCACAACTTTTGTTTCGTTTTCAAAATTCAAACGGTATTGCACCGCTATTTGATTCTTGCCATATTTCAATGATTTCATCCTTATATTGAATTTTATCTCTTGTATATATATATATATATATATATATTCCTACATTCCTACACATATATATGCATGTATTCTCATATATCTATATATATACATACATATGTTTTCTTTACTTCCTTATATGTGAGTTTATACATATTTTCTCTCATGAACATGTGTTATTTTAACCGTTTGCCTTAAAACAAAAATATGGTGCTGGCAGGGATCAAACTCTGTACCTCTTGTATGCAAGTCACATGTTCTAACCAACTGGACTACTAAAGCTTTTGTTAATAAGTCTTAGAACAATGATAATTTTTGTTCTTTCCTTACTTCTCATTTTCATGTTTGTTAAATTAAACCATTACATGAATCTTTTTCTTTTATTTCTCTTTTAATATTAATGCATTATGTTTGCAAATCAGTGCATGCAACATATTTACACTACAAGCAACCAATTCTTTCTTTCTCTCAATGCATGCATTACATATTTTTTTCAGTGCATGTATTTATTACATGCAATCCTTATTTTATTCTTAATTTATATTTTGATTTGTTTGTGTGTGTGTGTGTATATATATTTCTCTTGCGTGTATACAAACTTTTAGACTTAATGACTTCTTCATACGATGACCGCTTTATGAAAACTAGGTGTCTATCTTGACCAGAATTCCGAGACAGACGCAATAGCGCGGTCCATTTTACTTAATTCTCATTATTTAATTAAGTAACTCACATTTTATTATCTTAAAAATGTATGGTATTACAATATATACAATATACTTTGTCCCCCTGATCTTATCTTCAATTCAAAATTTGAATTCTCCTTCTTTATTACTAATTTATCATGGACCCATATATATATTATCCATTTGATTATATACACACACACACACATACGCACACACATACATATATATATTCTGCATTTACGGTCCAAATTATTTGATCATAACTTCTTCATACATTAACCGTTTTCAGCATATTATATATGAAAACTATTCAGAATTTCTCCACGAATCCAAATAAAAGAATTTCGTAGCCAAATTCCGTAAGCTACAAAAACCGCATTTTCTAGCCTCACTAATTAATTGCTTATTTTTATTTAATTATTTATTATTAATAATCATGAATTTTATGGGGTGTTACATTTTTCCCTACTTAAAATAGATTTCGTCCCAAATTCTGTTTAAGGGGCGAAAAATACAACTCACTCAAAACATCCATTTTGTACATCCATGTTATTTATAATTCGTCCATAAACATCCATGACTCGTAGTAATTATGAATTGTAGACCTACTAAACTGCGCTCTAGCCCAGCATGTAGGTGTAATAAGTGATGCAATATATATGCAAACAACCTAAAAATGCATATATTTCTGTATGAGTGCTCTTGTGCAATGGTATTGCATCCATTTCCTAACGTCCAATCTAGCCATCACGATGCATCCATAAACAATATTTAAAGGAAAAGTTACCCATGAAAAGCTCTGGGCGAGTCTGTCTCATCTTATCCTCGGTCTCCAATGTGCTTTCCACAGGGTCATTTCCCCATTGTACTCAAATGAGGCGAACGGTTTTGTTGTGGAGTCTCTTGATTTTGTGCTCTACAATCCTTACAGTGGCACAGAGCACCCTGGACACCAACTCGATTTTTTATATGTCCCTAATTTTGTCAAGCTCGAGTCTGACAATAGAATCATGAAGGCATTTACTCAGATGAGATACATGAAAAAGTTATGGATTCCTGATAGATGCTCTGGGAGATCCACTCGATATGCCAAAGATCCTATCTTCTTGATAACACGAAAAGGCCCAGTAAATCCACGATCCAACTTTCAGTCTTCCCAAACTGAACACTCTTCTTCAGAGGGGATACTTTTACGAATACCAAGTCTCCAACATTAGACTCAAGTTCCCTTCTTCGCTTATTGGCATAAGATTTCTGACCGTCTTGGGATGCCTTTATCCTCTACCTAATCAAAGATATCTTCTCTATGGAATCACGGACGAAGTCAGGTGTGTGTATAACCTTGTTAGCAATTTCCCATCAACAAGTTGGCGATTTGCTTGGCCTCCCATGTAGCGCTTAAAAGGATTCATACCAATCGTCGTTTGAAAACTTTTTTTATACGTGAACTCCACAAGCGGTAGGTGTTGCTTTCAAACTCCTCCAAAGTCGATGATACAAGCTCTGAGTAGGTCTTCTAAGATTATGTTTATTCTTTCTGTCTGTCCTTCGGTCTGCGGATGATAAGCTGTGCTCAAGTTAAGGGTCGTTCCCAATGCTGCTTGTATGCTTCCTCAAAATTCGCATGTGAATAAGGGGTCTCTATCACTCACGATACTCGATGGGATACCATGTAGTCTGACTATCCCTTTGACATATAATTGGGCTAAGGAGGTTGCAGTCCATGTCTTCTCGACCAGTATAAAAAGGGCGCTCTTGGTTAGACGATCTACCACAACCATAAGGGCCTCATTTCCCTTTTGGCTTCTAGGAATTCCATATATAAAGTACATGGAAACATGTTCCCACTTCCACATGGGGATCTCTAAAGATAGTAACAGTCCTCCAGGCTTCCCTTGCTCTAATTTGACTTTTTGGCACGTCAAGCATTTGGCCACAAACTCGGCTACATCTCTCTTCATTCCATCCCAATGGAGATTCCTCTTCATATCCTTGTACATTTCATACCCACTAGAATGTATGGTCAATTTTTACCTAAGGCACTCCTATAGAATTTCTTTCCTCAACCCTTCATCTTTGGGGATGTGAAGTCGTCCATCCTAAAGTAAACTCCAAGTAAACTCCCATCATAACTGATCGAATACATAACCGAATGAGGAAAGGTCCCTTTCTTTCCCACTTTTTCCTTTATGCTTCTTAGTTCCTCGTCAAAGTCGTGTGTGCTTTGGATCCTTCCTCTTAGGGTAGGTCTAATTATCATAGCCCCAAGAAAACCATTAGAAGTGGTTGGTGAGGGTTGCAATTTAAAATTAGCGAGGAACTCTAATTGTTTCCATTCTAAGATTGCATTCAAATTCGCATGTTTCCTACATAAAGCATCCGCCACAACATTCCCATTGCCAAGGTATACTGAATCGTTAAGTCAAATAAGGCAATATATTCCATCCATCTTTGTTGTCTCAAGTTTAAGTCACATTGAAAAAATAAATACTTTAGGGATTTATGGTCAGTAAAGAGTTCAAATTTTCCCCTAAAAGATAATGCCTCCACATCTTAAAGGTGAATACTACTGCGGCTAACTCAAGGTCGTGAACTAGGTGTCTCCTCTCTGGATCCTTGAGTTGTCTACCGGCACAGGCAACTACTCTTCCTTCTTTCATAAGGACTTCTCCTAAGCCGGTCCCACATGCGTCAGTGTAAACGGTGAACAATTTTGAACCGTTAAGTATAATTAGGACATGTGCGCTAGATAATACTTCCTTTAATTTCTTAAAGGCTATATCACATTTATTACTCCAAGCAAACACCAAATTCTTCTTTATTAATTGGGTTAATGAAGTAGAAATCTTGGCAAAGTCTAACGAATTTCCTATAATATCCGGCCAACTAAAGAAAGCTTCTAACTTTTGTGGCGTTCCGAGGTATCCTCCATTCCTTGATTGCTTCCATCTTTGCGGGGTCTACGGCCAAGCTGTAACACCCCACATCCGTTAGTGTCACTCACAAAGGGAATGCACTAAGTTCTGTGGAGCATTTAGGGTAAAAGATGCAGATAAATTACAAGACAGACAGAAATTAAACAGCAGAAGATAAAACTTTGCTTTATTGATAAAATAATTTGTACAATGATTTCTTTACAATATCAGAGTATCATCTGTCTTACAAAATAAAGAAGCATAAAACAACATTTACATTCCCCAATTTTTGCATGAGCCAGCCATAGCATCTGATAAGAGAATCCAAGCAGACTTCGATAAATCTTCAAGCTGGGAAAGAGTGACAGTCCAACTTAACCTGAGCTATACTACTCCCTCCTCTACTACCTGGGGGGGAAACGGAAGAAAAGAAGACGAAAGAAAAACAGAGTCAGACATAAAGCCTGAGTAAGTTCAGTAACTTCTAGCATGTGAACATGGAAAACAAAACGACATGAATTAACTGAATACAAGATTACACCATGACGATAGGGTCAACAAGATTGGACAAGGTAATCACAAGATATACTAAGATAAGATAAACTGGATACGCTCTAATACTTTCGCCGCTTCGCTCTAATACTTTGCCGCTTCGCTATTTCCTTGTTATACAGATTTCTATATCTCTGCACCACCTACCTAGTGTCCCAACTAGTAACGATAACGTGATCCCAATCCCTGTATTTTCCATTGCCTTCCAGCATACATTCATTATTTATTACCTAGATCAAATCTTGGGTTTTCTATCAGGTGCTTTCTAGATTTAACTAGAGTTTACGCTATCTGCTGAACGCTTCTCGGATTTATGCCACCTAGTCCAACTAGGGATTACGCTACCTGTCGAACGATGCCCCCAAGTCTAAGACACACTACCTAGAGTGGTATATGTTCCTATACTTCCCCACGCATCTATCGCGAATCGTTATCGCTTGTCTAGATGCACATGTCCTGTAATGTGCGGTCCGAGTCCTGTGACAGGGCAAATCAAGGAATATAGAACTCGGTCGGGAGCTTTCAGATATCTGCCGATGCAGATGCTAAGGTCTGTTTTTATTCCAGTGGCTATGGTCCCACTTGACCCCTCCCTCAACTAATGAAAGGCACCCTTTGTAAAATGAGAACTATACGCCGGCCCCCGGTGCCCCACTATCCTATGGCCATCCTCACCCATAACTAGATAGCAATTATGGTCTTTTGGAGTTCTCCGCCTTTCCGCTTCACGTATCTCGACTGACTCAAGATGGATGGTAGACGACGAGTTGCTATCACAGGGCTACCGTTTTCTCGCCGAATCACGCCGGTCCATCCTAGTCTTTAGGTTGCCATATATATATTGCAACCAAGGCATACCCTCGGTTCTTCTAACGCAGACCTTAACCTCTGTGAGCCTAGGATGATCATCTGCGGCCTCACAGAGGGATACCAAGAGTACTCTCACGTCCCCTCGAAGCCTCGGGCTTCGTAACCCAATTCGTTGGAGCCTTCTTAAAACCAGATGGATGTCTGCTCCTTCGTGTTATACTAAGAATTACTACTTAGTTCTACTAACTAAGGTTTACCACTTAGTTTCCAAATTCCTTGTTTTCTTAACTAAGTTTTACTACTTAGTCCCTTTTTCAACTGAGGTCTACTACTTAGTTTTCTTTCTCGCCAGGTTGGGTTGGTTAAGTGTCTTTAGTCGATTCAAGCTATCTTAACCCTCTTCCCTTTTCCTATTACACTGGTTAAGTGTTATCCCTTCATGCTTTTTACTTAACCCTATTCATTTATCATATTCTGATGGTTAAGCATTCAAGTTTACTTAACCCTATGGTCTAGTCCAGTTAACATATTAATTTGGCTAAGTGTATTACTTAACCCCAACCTCTAGTCTAATTAACATGTTAAATTGGCTAAGTGTATTAACTTTCCTTAACCCCACCTTCTAGTCTAGTCAACATGTTAATTTGGCTAAGTATTCCCATGGATTTAACCCTCCCATTCTAGCTTTAACTGTGCTAAGTTGGTTAAGTGTTCGTTAACCTTCCCATTCTAGCTTAACCGTGTTAGGTTGGTTAAGTGTTCCTATGGACTTAATATTCCCATTCTAGCTTAACTTTGTTAAGTCGGTTAAGTGTTCCTATGGACTTAACCCACCCATTCTTGCTTAACTGTGTTAAATTGGTTAAGTATTTCTATGGACTTAACTCTCCCATTCTTGTTCTAGCTTTAATTAATAAATTAAAGCCGCAAACTCTCACATTAGACAGATATTGCTGCGGTTACTGGATGTGCCGGTCGGTTCCGGGCAGGTTTACACCGCAACTCAGTCTAACCTCGGGTTAGGCATATTCATGTTTTCTAAGTTCAATGGGTTTTTGATTAATTTCCAAATCCGGTTTTGAAAACAACCAACCCGTCCTTCGGATCAGTTAGGGATAGCCAGGGAGGGCAGGAAACTTGTATTTTCCAAACCCATGCCTAGACACTATCCTCTCTGTCACCCTAGAACCTTCTGGTCTATGTGTTATAAAAAGGGATGTTATCAAAATACTTTTCTTTTGTTTATAAATTGTTAACAATTTATTTCAAAAGCCCATTTCCCCTTTTTAGACAAATTTGGCCTATATTTATTTGTCAAGCCTACTAGTAACTTGTATTCTAGGCCCAAGTCCTAACACAACATGCATTTAGGCCATTTCCTATTTCATTGCCGAAACTAGATTAAATATCCTAGTTTATAATTTATGGCCAAAACTTAACCAAGTTACATATTTTGTGGTAAATGAACAATTTAACATTTATGACGAATTCTATAAGTAAATTACTCCTAATTTACTTATTTCATTACTACTCTTTTAATGTACATTGTCACATTTATTATTATGGCCCATTCTCTCTTATTTATCATATTTATACTTTTTGGTATGTAAATTATACCAAATTTAGTGTCGCTAACCATAATTTATTCCAAACATGACAATTGCTCACAATTATGAATAAATTCAAAATTGTGCTAATATACTTATTCCAAATCAACCTTAATTAACCCAATCTTGGTTTAACATCCTAATTCACAATTTATGGCAAAACTAGAATTATTTTTCTAGTTTACATTTTATGCCTAAAAATTAGCTTACTTACTAACGCTAAATTTAATATGTCAAAATCACATATTCCCTAATCCATGTCAAATTTCCCCGTTTTCATTTTAATATGCATGTCATAATACATATTCCAAATTATGCCAATTTCCAAGTTTACAATTACGTTCATATTCATTTCCATGTTTTTCCCCAAATCGCATTCCCACCGTTCGAATAATCGTGATTCAACCTAGATTATAAATAAATCTAGATTCGTAGATAAAAAGGGAATGAATCAAAATGACAAGAAGGAATAATTGGCATAAAAAGGTTTGGATAACAATGTAGGTTCAAGAATATGGGTAGACCTAACTAAATAGGTAAATTCCCACTGTCTTAAAACCAAAGAATGGGCAAAATAGGTTCAAGAACGTGGGTAGACCTAACTTAATAGGTAAATTCCCACTGTCTTAAAACCAAAGAAAAACCAAGGAACAAGTAGAATAAATAATTGGGTTTAGACCTAACTTCTCAATCACAAAACTAAAGCAATATTTTCCTAATCATAAATCATGGGTGTCAAAATCACAGTTGTCCTCATTATGTCATAAGTAATAGTTTATGTCCAAATCAAAGGTATAGGCCTAGTCAAGGAAATAATCCTTGTAGTCACAGTCACAGTCATAGGAAATGTCCATAGTCATATGCGATGTTCATAGTCCAAAAGGAAAATAATTCCCATAGTCATAAGTCATTGTCATAGGCAATGTTTATATGTCCCAAAATCAAAGGCTTATGTCATAGTCCAAAGGCATATGCTTTCAAAGGCCACAGTTCTATAGTCATAGTCACGGTTACAGTCTTATTTGTCCTCGAATCATAACAGTTCTTAATTCAGTCCAAGAGTATAAACACAAATTCGAAGAGAGAGAGAGAGAGATTTGGCATATTCCTTTATTCCTTTAATTTCATGTCACAAATAAAACAAAATATTCAGATCTAGAAATAACCAACTTACTGAAAATAGATCTAGAAAAGAAGGAAAGCGTGGCTATGATTCGTGCGTCGTTGCTTGAAACTTGTTTGAGCTAGCCTTTGAATTCTTCACTTGAAACTTTGATTTGAATCCCTCCTTAAAAGTCTTTTAGCAGCATCTCCTCGTCTTGAATCATATTTTATTTTATTTATTTAAGAAAATTTAGAGGATGGGAAGAAGCCATGAATCTTAGCAGCATAAGGATAGAAGAGAATTGGTGCAAAGAGAATGAAGACTAGGGCTGTTTATATAGCTGCTCAAGACCTTATCATACACGCAACGCTGAGTCAGCATTGAACCTAGTTAAGAAAATAGTCCAGGTACGTAGATGAATCTAGCCAAACCTTATCATACACGCAGTGCTGAGTCAGCATTGGGTCCCACAAGCTATTTTGGCGTAAAAGTTTGATTTTCAAACTTTTGAATTTCTGGAATTTATTTAACTGTTTTATTCACATGAAATATTCTTATATGTATACAATTCCTCTAACGACCATTTTACGCGTATATATATACGCACAACTTTCATTTTATTTTCAAAATTCAAATGATGTTGCCATATCTCATTGACTGTAGCCTTATCTTGAATTTTATCTTTCGTATACATATATTTTTGCATATATATATATATATTTATGTTCTCATATGTATATATATATTTTCTTTATTTCCTTATATGTACGTTCTTATCCTTTCAAATTTTGAATTTGTATACGCACATATATTCGCATGTTCAGTTGGCCCTCTCTAAAACAAAGATAAAAAATTATGCCGCCGCCGGGGTTCGAACCCCCGACCTCCATGCTACAAATCCAATGCCTTAACCAACTGAGCTACAGAGGCTTTTGTTAATAAGTCTTAGAACAATAATAATTATTGTTCTCTCCTTACTTCTCTTTTTCATGTTAGTTACAATACTTAAATTAAACAACTGCATGGATCTTTTTCTTTTAAATTTTCTTTTAAAAATTAATTATACTTTAATTTGAGAATCTTAATGTCAGAGAATTACGGGGTCTTACATTCTCCCCCACTTAAAAGGATTTCGTCCCCGAAATCTTCAAGTTAGGAAGAATGTGTCCTACCATCCAATCACCCATCTACTCAACCATTCAATCACAGGCATTCATTGTCCTTAAAAGATTTCTAATGCTTTCATGTTCATATGCATAGTGTGTGTATATGTCTCTATCTAATGCAAAATCAGGCGGTCTACTGATTCAGTTGACCTTCTTAATGCAAATCATGTTAGTGCCATGCATCCAATCATGCATGCAAACATCCCTAGTCATGTAAATACTACATGCGTGCACAGCCATTCATCCATATGCAACGTCCATATGATATCATATCAAGTTCAACTTATAAACAAATGCATATATGTAAATGCAATATGAGAGCGTCCGAACTTGATCTAGTTCCTAATATGTATGCATATGCATCCACGAGCAACCATTTGCAACCATTCAACCATAACATGTTTCAAATACATGTTTACATCCATTGGCTTCTACCTAAGGATCGCAGATACGACCTAGAGGATATACTTTGGAAAGAGAGAAACAACTACGCGTAAAGCTCCTAAACAGAGAAATCAAGGATGCACCCTTAAGGAAAAAGGGCATGTTGCTAGTATCTAGCCTTCTTGAGCTTTACTCCACTGTATCTTAAACAATTTATCTTCACGATTGTGAAGTTCCTAACCTCCATTTCCAAAATAAACAGATGTCAATCACGGTACCAAGTGTATGATTAGAGGTCTCTCCCTTATCCACCATGCCATAACTATAAGGGTTGAAAGATCACTACGCGCTTTTTAGAGCGCCTGTCACAACTATTCATCTCTCACGCAAACCATCCTAGTCGAACTCGACATTCCTCAAGTACAAGCCCCAAAGGCCTAAACCAATATCAGACAAGCACCCAAGGAATATCTCCCCCGAATTTAGACGATGTACGTGAGATGACAAAAGAAAACTCGATAGCTATTCTCAAATCCCTACTAACAAAAAAATAAACTGGTCGGACCACCAATTGGATTTGAGACTCTAGTGGGATCTTTCTACTATACAAGTACTATGGTGCAGAGACCCAACTATGAAAGTGGATATGAACAAATGAGAAGCGCTAGAACCTAAGGAAACAACACGAACAGAAAACTAGACTCTTCCAACCGGACTACCTTTCTCCTAGGTACGCTTGGTGGCGAAAGCATGTACTTGTCCTTCTGAAAATCTCGTCCTCGTTCTTGCCCTTGTCCTTAAGCATATGCCCTATCATACCCTAGTAAAGATACTTCCTCTTGTCTTAGGCTTTATAATTTCTTCCTCCTTCGTGTGCTAAGTCTACATCCATGAATTCCTCATCCTAGGGTTATGCTCCTTAGCCAAACTCCTCATCCCCTTCCGTGTGTAGTCATGTTGACAAATCTCTCGAAAACTGCCTCCATCGTCCGGAAAACCTTATAAGCTTTGAAAGAAAACTGCCCGTAGATGAAACAACTACGGCTATGGATGGAAGCCGGGCACTACTTTGCCCTTCGATGAGGTTACCTCCCAGAAAGCCAGGAGCCCCAGAGACTCAAGAAAGAAGGAGACAAGAATTCAAACAGAGGAAGAAGAGACAATGCGTATGACTTTGGGGAATATGCCTTTAAAACAAATCCTTTTCTTTTGAAAATGCTTCTTTAAAAACTATTTTGAAAAATAATTTTTCAAATCTTTATCTGGTCCGGTAACCTTCAGCTCTGATACCACGTGTAACACCCCACATCCGTTAGTGTCACTCACAAAGGGAATGCACTAAGTTCTGTGGAGCATTTAGGGTAAAAGATGCAGATAAATTACAAGACAGACAGAAATTAAATAGCAGAAGATAAAACTTTGCTTTATTGATAAAATAATTTGTACAATGATTTCTTTACAATATCAGAGTATCATCTGTCTTACAAAATAAAGAAACATAAAACAACATTTATATTCCCCAATTTTTGCATGAGCCAGCCATAGCATCTGATAAGAGAATCCAAGCAGACTTCGATAAATCTTCAAGCTGGGAAAGAGTGACAGTCCAACTTAACCTGAGCTATACTGCTCCCTCCTCTACTACCTGAGGGGGGGGGGAACGGAAGAAAAGAAGACGAAAGAAAAACAGAGTCAGACATAAAGCCTGAGTAAGTTCAGTAACTTCTAGCATGTGAACATGGAAAACAAAACGACATGAATTAACTGAATACAAGATTACACCATGACGATAGGGTCAACAAGATTGGACAAGGTAATCACAAGATATGCTAAGATAAGATAAACTGGATACGCTCTAATACTTTCGCCGCTTCGCTCTAATACTTCGCCGCTTCGCTATTTCCTTGTTATACTGATTTCTATATCTCTGCACCACCTACCTAGTGTCCCAACTAGTAACGATAACGTGATCCCAATCCCTGTATTTTCCATTGCCTTCCAGCATACATTCATTATTTATTACCTAGATCAAATCTAGGGTTTTCTATCAGGTGCTTTCTAGATTTAACTAGAGTTTACGCTATCTGCTGAACGCTTCTCGAATTTATGCCACCTAGTCCAACTAGGGATTACGCTACCTGTCGAACGATGCCCCTAAGTCTAAGACACACTACCTAGAGTGGTATATGTTCCTATACTTCCCCACGCATGTATCGCGAATCGTTATCGCTTGTCTAGATGCACATGTCCTGTAATGTGCGGTCCGAGTCCTGTGACAGGGCAAATCAAGGAATATAGAACTCGGTCGGGAGCTTTCAGATATCTGCCGATGCAGATGCTAAGGTCTGTTTTTATTCCAGTGGCTATGGTCCCACTTGACCCCTCCCTCAACTAATGAAAGGCACCCTTTGTAAAATGAGAACTATACGCCGGCCCCCGGTGCCCCCACTATCCTATGGCCATCCTCACCCATAACTAGATAGCAATTATGGTCTTTTGGAGTTCTCCGCCTTTCCGCTTCACGTATCTCGACTGACTCAAGATGGATGGTAGACGACGAGTTGCTATCACAGGGCTACCGTTTTCTCGCCGAATCACGCCGGTCCATCCTAGTCTTTAGGTTGCCATATATATATTGCAACCAAGGCATACCCTTGGTTCTTCTAACGCAGACCTTAACCTCTGTGAGCCTAGGATGATCATCTGCGGCCTCACAGAGGGATACCTAGAGTACCCTCACGTCCCCTCGAAGCCTCGGGCTTCGTAACCCAATTCGTTGGAGCCTTCTTAAAACCAGATGGATGTCTGCTCCTTCGTGTTATACTAAGAATTACTACTTAGTTCTACTAACTAAGGTTTACCACTTAGTTTCCAAATTCCTTGTTTTCTTAACTAAGTTTTACTACTTAGTCCCTTTTTCAACTGAGGTCTACTACTTAGTTTTCTTTCTCGCCAAGTTGGGTTGGTTAAGTGTCTTTAGTCGATTCAAGCTATCTTAACCCTCTTCCCTTTTCCTATTACACAGGTTAAGTGTTATCCCTTCATGCTTTTTACTTAACCCTATTCATTTATCATATTCTGATGGTTAAGCGTTCAAGTTTACTTAACCCTATGGTCTAGTCCAGTTAACATATTAATTTTGCTAAGTGTATTACTTAACCCCAACCTCTAGTCTAATTAACATGTTTAATTGGCTAAGTGTATTAACTTTTCTTAACCCCACCTTCTAGTCTAGTCAACATGTTAATTTGGCTAAGTATTCCCATGGACTTAACCCTCCCATTCTAACTTTAACTGTGCTAAGTTGGTTAAGTGTAAGTTAACCTTCCCATTCTAGCTTAACCGTGTTAGGTTGGTTAAGTGTTCCTATGGACTTAACCTTCCCATTCTAGCTTAACTTTGTTAAGTCGGTTAAGTGTTCCTATGGACTTAACCCACCCATTCTTGCTTAACTGTGTTAAATTGGTTAAGTGTTTCTATGGACTTAACTCTCCCATTCTTGTTCTAGCTTTAATTAATAAATTAAAGCCGTAACCTCTCACATTAGACAGATATTGCTGCGGTTACTGGATGTGCCGGTCGGTTCCGGGCAGGTTTACACCGCAACTCAGTCTAACCTCGGGTTAGGCATATTCATGTTTTCTAAGTTCAAAGGGTTTTTGATTAATTTCCAAATCCAGTTTTGAAAACAACCATCCCGTCCTTCGGATCAGTTAGGGATAGCCAGGGAGGGCAGGAAACTTGTATTTTCCAAACCCATGCCTAGACACTATCCTCTCTGTCACCCTAGAACCTTCTGGTCTATGTGTTATAAAAAGGGATGTTATCAAAATACTTTTCTTTTGTTTATAAATTGTTAACAATTTATTTCAAAAGCCCATTTCCCCTTTTTAGACAAATTTGGCCTATATTTATTTGTCAAGCCTACTAGTAACTTATATTCTAGGCCCAAGTCCTAACCTAACATGCAGTTTAGGCCATTTCCTATTTCTTTGCCGAAACTAGATTAAATATCCTAGTTTATAATTTATGGCCAAAACTTAACCAAGTTACATATTTTGTGGTAAATGAACAATTTAACATTTATGACGAATTCTATAAGTAAATTACTCCTAATTTACTTATTTCATTACTACTCTTTTAATGTACATTGTCACATTTATTATTATGGCCCATTCTCTCTTATTTATCATATTTATACTTTTTGGTATGTAAATTATACCAAATTTAGTGTCGCTAACCATAATTTATTCTAAACATGACAATTGCTCACAATTATGAATAAATTCAAAATTGTGCTAATATACTTATTCCAAATCAACCTTAATTAACCCAATCTTGGTTTAACATCCTAATTCACAATTTATGGCAAAACTAGAATTATTTTTCTAGTTTACATTTTATGCCTAAAATTTAGCTTACTTACTAACGCTAAATTTAATATGTCAAAATCACATATTCCCTAATCCATGTCAAATTTCCCCGTTTTCATTTTAATATGCATGTCATAATACATATTCCAAATTATGCCAATTTCCAAGTTTACAATTACGTTCATATTCATTTCCATGTTTTTCCCCAAATCGCATTCCCACCGTTCGAATAATCGTGATTCAACCTAGATTATAAATAAATCTAGATTCGTAGATAAAAAGGGAATGAATCAAAATGACAAGAAGGAATAATTGGCATAAAAAGGTTTGGATAACAATGTAGGTTCAAGAATATGGGTAGACCTAACTAAATAGGTAAATTCCCACTGTCTTAAAACCAAAGAATGGGCAAAATAGGTTCAAGAACGTGGGTAGACCTAACTTAATAGGTAAATTCCCACTGTCTTAAAACCAAAGAAAAACCAAGGAACAGGTAGAATAAATAATTGGGTTTAGACCTAACTTCTCAATCACAAAACTAAAGCAATATTTTCCTAATCATAAATCATGGGTGTCAAAATCACAGTTGTCCTCATTATGTCATAAGTAATAGTTTATGTCCAAATCAAAGGTATAGGCCTAGTCAAGGAAATAATCCTTGTAGTCACAGTCACAGTCATAGGAAATGTCCATAGTCATATGCGATGTTCATAGTCCAAAAGGAAAATAATTCCCATAGTCATAAGTCATTGTCATAGGCAATGTTTATATGTCCCAAAATCAAAGGCTTATGTCATAGTCCAAAGGCATATGCTTTCAAAGGCCACAGTTCTATAGTCATAGTCACGGTTACAGTCTTATTTGTCCTCGAATCATAACAGTTCTTAATTCAGTCCAAGAGTATAAACACAAATTAAGAGAGAGAGAGAGAGAGAGATTTGGCATATTCCTTTATTCCTTTAATTTCATGTCACAAATAAAACAAAATATTCAGATCTAGAAATAACCAACTTACTGAAAATAGATCTAGAAAAGAAGGAAAGCGTGGCTATGATTCGTGCCTCGTTGCTTGAAACTTGTTTGAGCTAGCCTTTGAATTCTTCACTTGAAACTTTGATTTGAATCCCTCCTTAAAAGTCTTTTAGCAGCATCTCCTCGTCTTGAATCATATTTTATTTTATTTATTTAAGAAAATTTAGAGGAGGGGAAGAAGCCATGAATCTTAGCAGCATAAGGACAGAAGAGAATTGGTGCAAAGAGAATGAAGACTAGGGCTGTTTATATAGCTGCTCAAGACCTTATCATACACGCAACGCTGAGTCAGCATTGAACCTAGTTAAGAAAATAGTCCAGGTACGTAGATGAATCTAGCCAAACCTTATCATACACGCAGTGCTGAGTCAGCATTGGGTCCCACAAGCTATTTTGGCGTAAAAGTTTGATTTTCAAACTTTTGAATTTCTGGAATTTATTTAACTGTTTTATTCACATGAAATATTCTTATATGTATACAATTCCTCTAACGACCATTTTACGCGTATATATATACGCACAACTTTCATTTTATTTTCAAAATTCAAATGATGTTGCCATATTTCATTGACTGTAGCCTTATCTTGAATTTTATCTTTTGTATACATATATTTTTGCATATATATATATATTTATGTTCTCATATGTATATATATTTTTTCTTTATTTCCTTATATGTACGTTCTTATCCTTTCAAATTTTGAATTTGTATACGCACATATATTCGCATGTTCAGTTGGCCCTCTCTAAAACAAAGATAAAAAATTATGCCGCCGCCGGGGTTCGAACCCCCGGCCTCCATGCTACAAATCCAATGCCTTAACCAACTGAGCTACAGAGGCTTTTGTTAATAAGTCTTAGAACAATAATAATTATTGTTCTCTCCTTACTTCTCTTTTTCATGTTAGTTACAATACTTAAATTAAACAACTGCATGGATCTTTTTCTTTTAAATTTTCTTTTAAAAATTAATTATACTTTAATTTGAGAATCTTAATGTCACAGAATTATGGGGTGTTACACAAGCCTTCGCTTGACACAATATGTCATAAAAATCTTACTTTATCCCTCTAGAAATGGAACTTCGAAAATTTTGCTTTTAATTGGTTCTTTCTCAATATCCTAAACGCTCGTCTTAGGTGGTCCTCATGCTCTTTATGGTCTTTTGAGAATATAAGGATATCATCTACGAAGACTACCACAATTTTATTTAGAATGCCCCTAAACACTCTACTCATGAGGTCAACAAAGAAGGTAGGTGCATTTGTTAGTCCGAAGAGCATAACTTCCCATTGGATTAATCCATCTGGTGTCCTAAATGCAGTTTTGTCCTTGCTGTCCTCTGCAATTCTTAAATGGTGAAATCCAGTAACAAGGTCTAGTTGGGAAAACACTCGGGCTCCTCCCAAGTGATCAAAAAGCACAACGATTTTAGGTAAAGGGTAAATATTCTTCTTGGTCAATTTATTAAGTTCCCTCTAGTCCACACAAAATCTCAAAGATCCATCTGCTTTGGTGGCAAATACAACAGGTCACTACAAAAAAAATACCCTATTGCAACTAGCTATTTGCAACAGGCGACAAATGACAGTTGCAGTAAACTATATTTAGCAACAGACCTATTATAGCAGTTGCAATATGTGAGATTTAGCAACAAGCCTTTTTCTCCTGTTGCGAAAAGCATATTTTTAGCAACTACGCTTCCGTTCCTGTTGCAAAAACATACTTTTAGCAACTATACTTCAATAACAGTTGCAACAAACATATTATCTGCAACTGCACTTTGAAACCAGTTGCAAATAAATATCTTTAGCAACTGTTTTTGCCTTTTGCAATAATTGTATTTTTTTTACAACTGGTAAAGTCAGTTGCAAAAAACATACTATTAAAAATAAATATCGTTTTTAATGTTTTACTAATTAATTTTATGTAATAACCCGGAAAATCTGGGCCAGTTTAAAATTTTTATTTCGGCAATTTTAATGAATTTAGAATATTTAAAATGAATTATTTTAAATAATAACGACTGAAAATTTATTTTCGACGAAGTTAAAACGAATAAATTTATTTTTATTATATAACGAGCCTGAAATGGCGCGGTAGTTCGAAAATTCGATTACTAATTTCAAATGAATATACCGAATTCAATATAAGTCAGAATTGAACGAAACAAGAGATATTTGAATCTGAATAACAATATCTTCCTAACGAAGTTAACAAACTGAGATTTCACTTTAGAAATGATAAGATACGCCCAGTTGAAAATTCAGAATAGTCGCTGTGGAATTTATATATATTTTAATATAATATATAGCCCTTAAAATAGCCATTTTGCAAACGACCTCTGTTTTCGACGAAACCAGTTTCGTTGGATCCGTGATGTCAAATTATTGCTATGTTTCAAAATTCATAATTTTTCGAATCAATATGTGAGCGTGGCGCAGTTAAACGTGTTTGACCAATTTCAGTTGAATTTAATCGACTGGGAAATGGCCATTTTTCAAACGGACTCAGAATTCGACGAAATTAGTTTTGTTAGGACCGTATCGTCGATACGAAGCTAGAAAATATTTTTTGGGAATTTTCAGAGTCCATACGTGGTCCCGGTAATTAAAATGTTCGTTCAAATTCAATATATAAAGATTTATATTTTAAATTTAAGGGAAACTGATCGTAACAGCCGAATTGGGTTACGAAACATATCCCATTGTGTTCGGAATGGGGGTAATTAGCTAGGGGCGACAGTCGTTGGGCTCGGCTTGGGGTTCATACGAAAAGTCTACTTTTAAAGAGGAAAATAATAATTAAATAATATAATTTTATATTTATACCTTCACTTTCTCCCTCCCTTCCTTCACAATATCGGTCAACGCCGATTGAATAAAATAAAAAGGGGCAGAACCCTAAACTCCTCGTCGCCCAACCCCTCCAGCCGCCAACGATGACCGCGCCACCACCAAGGGCACCACCGCACCCTTCCCCTCCCTCCTCCTCCGCCTGTTCTTCAACCCGTACCCCATCGAGTCATCCCCAGTTCGATTTAACGTCGTCGCCCTCCCTTAGACCGCCGCTGGCGATGCCGAGCCCTCCGCCCAGTTGCCGACGACGCCCTTCTCCCTCCGACCTCCCCTTGCTTTTCCCCTCTCCCTCCAATTCGAACGAACCCCAAATCCATATGTCCCGCTGCCAGTCTCTAAGGCGCCACCACCGCCCAGGTTGGCCTGCCGCCGACCACCAGGGGAGAGCCTCACCAACTGCAGCCCCGACGTGCCATCCCCACCCCTCCCATGATTTCTTGTAAGTTTTATACATTCATTTTAGTGGTTTTTCTATGTAATGGTTTTAAAATAAATATACATGGGTTTTAATAATAAAAATAGCTTTGTTTTTAATATGATTGTTAGGCTATTAAAAATAGGGTTTTCATGTTAATAAAAATAGGATTTTTATATTATTTATAAGCAAAGATTTAATTTTTATCATGGACAAAGTTTGATTTTTTTTTTTTTTTTTATGAACAAGAAAGTTAAGATTTTTAAGGTTAGAAAGTCGAGATTTTTTAAGGTTAGAAAGGCGAGTTTTAAAGTTACAAAGGTTTGATTTTTATTTGAATGACGCCTTACAAAGAAGTGATTTTTATTTTTTATAAAGATTGGATTTTTAATCATTTGAATGGCCTATAAAACATAAAGAAGTGATTATTTTTATCAACATAAAGAAGTGATTTTTATCAACATAAAGATGTGATTTTTATATAGGTAGCGAAATGGGAATTCGATATTTATATATATGAAGTAGCGGTAAAAATTCGATTTTGATATATATAATAACCAAAAGAAAAATGTGACTTTTATTTATAAAGTAGCGTTGTTAAAAATGTGGCTTTTAACATTACCGCGTGAAACAGACCTCGTTGGAGAAACGGCGAAGATTTTCTACCTATGAAGAGTCGTGGCGTTTGGATTATCTTTGGTGAGAACTTCTCACTCTTCAAATTTCTTTTTCTAGTTATATATATATATATACACTAGGATGCAGACGGTGCTTAGTAGCACCCGACACCCGTCATCCACAGACCATGGATGGCTTGTTTGTTAAATTGTTTGGTTGAGTAGTTGGTTAGTTTGTTGGGTTTGAATTGAATGGTTTGGTGAAATGGAATGGATTTGATTGATGTGTGAATGGCGTGGGCCTTCACTAGACCAGGGATAAGGCTAGGCCTCGTCCCGTTTCTAGTATCGTGCCGTTATGCCGCCGAAATTTTCTAAAATATGATAGAAAAAGAAAAATATCATTTTTATTGTGTAAATGAAATGAATAGAAATTCATGTGTTAAAATAAAATATATTATCATTAAAAATATAGTTTTAACGTGAAAGTGAATAAATAAATATTTATAAACAAATCGGTTGATTTGTTTATATACACTGATTTGACTGATATTGAATGGGTCGATAAATTTTACACATCGCCCAACTGCACAACTAAAAATCTGTGTTTGATTGTTTGAAACCCCACACGGGTGTTGGGATGAAATTTGAAGTTCACTCATCCTGATTGATTAAATATGTCGATCGATTGATTGACAGGCTGTTATAAGCGTAAGATATCTATATTTGATGCTTATACAGTGTAGTGCACTTTGGTTGATGGTTGATTGTTTATTATTGCTATTATATACATGTGTTGTATGGAATCCATATAATTAACGTTATATGGTGATTGATTGGGCCTCATTCCAATCGGGAAAGTAATGAATATTATAAAAGAAAATTTATGTGTTGAATATAAAAATAGTGATGTGTTGACAGTACTCATGTGTTGAGATTAGTCGTGTTTTGAAATAAATATAGATTCATGTGTTGAATGGGATAAATATTCATTTGTTGGATAGAATAAAGAAGTTTTGAAAATATAAAGTCGTGTTGATTAGATTGACGCCATTTTGACGTAAACGATATTTATATCGATTTTATTCATTTCGAAATGAATTGAATTGAAAACGATTTCGAAATGAATTGAATTGAAAACGATTTCGAAATGAATTGAATTGAAAACGATTTCGAAATGAATTGAATTGAAAACGATTTCGAAATGAATTGAATTGAAAACGATTTCAAAATGAATTGAATTGAAAACGATTTCTAAATGAATTGAATTGAAAACGATTTCGAAATGAATTGGATTGAAAACGATTTCGAAATGAATTGAATTGAAAACGATTTCGAAATGAATTGAATTGAAAACGATTTCGAAATAAATTGAATTGAAAACGATTTCGAAATGAATTGAATTGAAAACGATTTCGAAATGAATTGAATTGAAAACGATTTCGAAATGAATTGAATTGAAAACGATTTCGAAATGAATTGAATTGAAAACGATTTCGAAATGAATTGAATTGAAAACGATTTCGAAATGAATTGAATTGAAAACGATTTCGAAATGAATTGAATTGAAAGCGAATTCAAATGAATTCAAATTGAATTGAATAGAAATGAATTTTAAAACGAATTTATAAAGAAGAATTCAATTTTGATTTGAATTGAAATGGAAGTTGAAATTGTTTTGAAACGAATGTAGAACTATTTATAAAATTCGTTTTAAAAGGAAATCGACGAAATATATTATATATATATATATATATTATATATATATAATGGCCTGAATAGAACGCGCCGCGCCGCGGCAGTTCGTGAATTTCGACCATTTATTTCAAATGGACATTGCGGGAGATCCGACCGTCGGATTCTCCTAAAACCGGAACCGTTGGGTTCGTATTGAAAAGAGCTTTCCAATGAATATTAGAAATTTGAAATCTAACGGTTGGATTTGGAATTATGTCCAAATCAATTTCAGAAAAGGTCACTGTAAGTGCAGTTCGATGGCCGTTGATGGAAATCGACTGTACGGGCCTTGATAAAATTATTAAAAATATCTATAATTTGTGTAAAATCAAAATATGTGAATTGGAAAGAATTGGGCTGAAGAATTCCACATTTGAAAAGATAAAAATAGATTTTTATCGAAATGAACTAGTTTTGAACTAGAATTAAAATCAATTTATTTTTGAAATAAATAAATTGAATTTGAAAGTGATTTTAAAAATAATCAATATTCCCAATACGCGGATTGGACTGGAGTTGAATCGAAATTATCTTCGGGATATTTCGATGTTGGATTTCGTGACTATACAGATATTGTTATGGGAATTTGAAAGATATATTTTATATCGTTATTTCCAATACGATATATGTTGGTTTCAGAATTTGATATTGAATATAAGCCGATATATTTTCTATTCAAAGCCTTGTATTTAATATCAAATGTGATTTGGGTTTATCGTGAATCGTGTTTTAGATGACATTGGTTCTTTAACCCAGTTAAAGGCAAGATATTGATTTTTGAGAAGATTAAAACTAAGTGGAGTTTTAATGAATCTTTAATTAGATTAAAAATGTGAATTGATAATTTAAATTATCAAATCTGAAAGGTGATCGGGAATGGAGTACCACCAGTTTTGCTCCAAAGCGATAGTTAAAGATTTAATTAGATTTGAACGTGAAATGGTAATTAATTTTACCGATAACACCGTGGTGTTAGATGTGGAGTATTACCAGTTTTCTCCATGGGATATATAGGTTGGGATTGGGAAATAAACTAAATAATTACTTCGGTGTGGTTCGTTAATCCCGACTAGTTAGAAATGATATCCAAAGGAGGATTAAAGAATAAATTTAGAAGAATTTATCTTGGATAAAATTAATGGGAACATTTCCCTAAGAATGTGATTTTGTGAATAAAAGAATATTCTGAATTGGAATGAGGCGTTCATTATGTTTGTGTAACATTTGTTTATTATATACGTGGGTTATTCAGAAAGGCCGGGTTATACCCATTCTGAATAACCGATTCGACGAGATGTCGAAGATGAAGACGGTGGTTGAAGACCGGAAGTCTTCACATCGTTTGGGTGATTACTGATGATCTTGATTGGGCTGTACACCCGAGATGAGGGAAACAGTTGGTGATCGTCCAGACGTACTTGGAGATCGATGGATATGCGAGGAAAGTGCCTCCGGTTTCGTTCAGACCTAGAACGAACTTGTAAATGGATTGTGTGTCTGACATTGGATTTTATTCCATGTTGATTGATCTTTATTAAATATATGTCTGTTTGGCGGCGGAGAATTTATTCTCTTGCTTAACGCCCTTCTCTGAGACGTACGAGCTCAGAGGTTGTATATCGATGGACATCAGTCGCATGGAGTGAATTGCCAATGTGGCATGCGTAAGTGGCAATTGATCAAGGCTTCTGTTGAAAAGCAAAGTCTTGTGGTTGATGATCAAAGCACGGCCTGTGTGGCGTAGCTTTGTGTATAACGTGAATTCGCGAGCCTCACACCTCGGTATGAGTCAAAAACGGGATAGTGACTGCAGGGAGAGCACGACGTTTCTTTCTAGCTAGGGTGGTGTCAGTGACCTACCAGCCCTGACATTTATATACTTTTCACCTGTATGGTTGTTGGATATGAGGCGCCTCGGATATAGGTCTGTAAGGACCGGGAAACGTGTGTTCAGGAATTGCCAATCCTCAAAAGTAAGAGAGGACCGGCCCTGAAGATCCAAAGATCATAGTGGGGTCCTGAGACATTTGCTAGAGTGTCTCGAATCGGAGAGGAGCTTGCCCCTTGCCTCGGCTCATGACGGAATCCAATCTCCAATACGCGTGTTTCGGTTTTATTTGTAGAGCCTAGTATGGCGACATAGTAGATGGTAGCAATGCCGCCTATGATTGATACTTATGATTGAAATTGTTTTGACACTATACACCTATAATAGTATCAAATAATGTGTTTTAAACGTATCAAGCATGCTTTGGCTGTTATAAGGTAAAAACCCTATCCTCCGGCTTGCGTTGCATTGTGTGATGGGACCTGGGTCTTATAACAGCTTCATTTTTCTTTATTTAGCATTGCGCTGTTTGTTTTATGCACTGGTATTCTTGGGAGGAAACCCGTTCCGTGTTATACGGCGTGGTCCCTTGATTTACCTAACCTTAAAAATAAAGATTAACAACTGTTTTAGTTCTCACACCAGTCACATGACTGACCTGGAGTTTATTGTTTTAACCTAAACTCTGGGTGCCCCTATTTTCCGCACGGGCAGCTAGTAGTTTTGGTTTTGCAGAATTATATTCACAGGGTCCTGATATACAGCTGGGACGATGCTCGGAAAGCTCTGTATCCGTGTATCACTTCTAGTTGTGCTTTTGTATTATTTTCCGCTGCTATGTAATTTAAATCTCTGATATTTATCGAATGTAATTTATTCATTTATACTCTGTATATTCTTGTATCTGATGGAATTGTTGTAATAACAATGAAATGTTCTTCCGTCTGCGTCCTTTTGTGTGTTGTTCTCAAAGTATTCGGGCTTTCCTTCACGGGGAAGTTACGGGTCTTTACAGTTGGTATCAGAGCTTTGGTTTACAGAGCTCGAGAACAAGACACATTAGAACCATACGAAAGAATTCATCAGATATTGGATTAGTAATATCCAATTAGAATGACTCATTAGAGATAGGATCAGTAGTATCCTAGAACGAGTGTGAAGAGTATATTTTTCAAATGAAAACAATTTTGTTTTGAAAATTTAAATCGCTTTATACGTATTTGATTATTTATTTATTTTCAATATGGACAATCGAGTATATATAGATTTCGCGTATACGCGTCATGAACGTATAGTCGAAGTTTTAATATACTGGATAGATATAGAGTCACATTCTAGACACCCGAAGATGATTCTGATGATTGTAGCTACATCATCAGTATTTATGTTCGTGTTTCGAAGGTGTGATTTCTATATATTTCCATTAGACTGGTGTGATAACCAAACTTATTTAGCTAGAACACATTGTTGTGAATTGGCATCAAAAACATGATTTTTGTATATATATCAAATTATGAATTTGAAACTCTAATTCACTAATTGATTGATGTTTGTGTTGTTTGTTTATTTGATTGATAATTTTAACCATTTAGCCTAATATAATCAAATATTGAACTATATTGAAAATTGGTCGCATTTGCTTGCATATACATATACTTACATTGAACAGGTCATAGCAAGGAGGCTAGAGCAGAGAATAAAATTTGTTTGCCCGACAAATAGGTACATGTTTACTATAATTTACTGTTTTGTTTGGGTGATGATGATTTTATGAGCCTATTGGCTAGCCGCTTGGCTTTTTCTTTTTCTTTTTGAGATCTGAAGGACCGGGGAAGCTATTTGAAATTTCCCGATGCTCCCGGTGCAGGGGAGGTTATGGCGAAATTTTTCGAAAATTTAGGGTGTTAGCCAAATTTTTGAAAATTTGAGAATTCTCATAAACTGAAAAGTTGGAGAATGGAAGCCAGATCGAATGTAGAGCTTATTGATCAAACCACTTTCGACTTTGTTCCTTTTCGGGGACGAAAAGTTTTAAGTGGGGGAGATTGTAATAACCCGGAAAATCTGGGCCAGTTTAAATTTTTTATTTCGGCAATTTTAATGAATTTAGAATATTTAAAATGAATTATTTTAAATAATAACGACTGAAAATTTATTTTCGACGAAGTTAAAACGAATAAATTTATTTTTATTATATAACGAGCCTGAAATGGCGCGGTAGTTCGAAAATTCGATTTCTAATTTCAAATGAATATACCGAATTCAATATAAGTCAGAATTGAATGAAACAAGAGATATTTGAATCTGAATAACAATATCTTCCTAACGAAGTTAACAAACTGAGATTTCACTTTAGAAATGATAAGATACGCCCAGTTGAAAATTCAGAATAGTCGCTGTGGAATTTATATATATTTTAATATAATATATGGCCCTTGAAATAGCCATTTTGCAAACGACCTCTGTTTTCGACGAAACCAGTTTCGTTAGATCCGTGATGTCAAATTATTTCTATGTTTCAAAATTCATAATTTTTCGAATCAATATGTGAGCGTGGCGCAGTTAAACGTGTTTGACCAATTTCAGTTGAATTTAATCGACTGGGAAATGGCCATTTTTCAAACGGACTCAGAATTCGACGAAATTAGTTTCGTTAGGACCGTATCGTCGATACGAAGCTAGAAAATATTTTTTGGGAATTTTTAGAGTCCATACGTGGTCCCGGTAAATTAAAATGTTCGTTCAAATTCAATATATAAAGATTTATATTTTAAATTTAAGGGAAACTGATCGTAACAGCCGAATTGGGTTACGAAACATATCCCATTGTGTTCGGAATGGGGGTAATTAGCTAGGAGCGACAGTCGTTGGGCTCGGTTTGGGGTTCATACGAAAAGTCTACTTTTAAAGAGGAAACTAATAATTAAATAATATAATTTTATATTTATACCTTCACTTTCTCCCTCCCTTCCTTCACAATATCGGTCAACGCCGATTGAATAAAATAAAAAGGGGCAGAACCCTAAACTCCTCGTCGCCCAACCCCTCCAGCCGCCAACGATGACCGCGCCACCACCAAGGGCACCACCGCACCCTTCCCCTCCCTCCTCCTCCGCCTGTTCTTCAACCGTACCCCATCGAGTCATCCCCAGTTCGATTTAACGTCGTCGCCCTCCCTTAGACCACCGCTGGCGATGCCGAGCCCTCCGCCCAGTTGCCGACGACGCCCTTCTCCCTCCGACCTCCCCTTGCTTTTCCCCTCTCCCTCCAATTCGAACGAACCCCAAATCCATATGTCCCGCTGCCAGTCTCTAAGGCGCCACCACCGCCCAGGTTGGCCTGCCGCCGACCACCAGGGGAGAGCCTCGCCAACTGCAGCCCCGACGTGCCATCCCCACCCCTCCCATGATTTCTTGTAAGTTTTATACATTCATTTTAGTGGTTTTTCTATGTAATGGTTTTAAAATAAATATACATGGGTTTTAATAATAAAAATAGCTTTGTTTTTAATATGATTGTTAGGCTATTAAAAATAGTGTTTTCATGTTAATAAAAATAGGATTTTTATATTATTTATAAGCAAAGATTTAATTTTTATCATGGACAAAGTTTGATTTTTTTTTTTTTTATGAACAAGAAAGTTAAGATTTTTAAGGTTAGAAAGTCGAGAATTTTAAGGTTATAAAGGCGAGTTTTAAAGTTACAAAGGTTTGATTTTTATTTGAATGACGCCTTAGAAAGAAGTGATTTTTATTTTTTATAAAGATTGGATTTTTAATCATTTGAATGGCCTATAAAACATAAAGAAGTGATTATTTTTATCAACATAAAGAAGTGATTTTTATCAACATAAAGATGTGATTTTTATATAGGTAGCGAAATGGGAATTCGATATTTATATATATGAAGTAGCGGTAAAAATTCGATTTTGATATATATAATAACCGAAAGAAAAATGTGACTTTATAAAGTAGCGTTGTTAAAAATGTGGCTTTTAACATTACCGCGTGAAACAGACCTCGTTGGAGAAACGGCGAAGATTTTCTACCTATGAAGAGTCGTGGCGTTTGGATTAGCTTTGTTGAAAACTTCTCACTCTTCAAATTTCTTTTTCTAGTTATATATATATATATATATATACTAGGATGCAGACGGTGCTTAGTAGCACCCGACACCCGTCATCCACAGACCATGGATGGCTTGTTTGTTAAATTGTTTGGTTGAGTAGTTGGTTAGTTTGTTGGGTTTGAATTGAATGGTTTGGTGAAATGGAATGGATTTGATTGATGTGTGAATGGTGTGGGCCTTCACTAGACCGGGGATAAGGCTAGGCCTCGTCCCGTTTCTAGTATCGTGCCGTTATGCCGCCGAAATTTTCTAAAATATGTTAGAAAAAGAAAAATATCATTTTTATTGTGTAAATGAAATGAATAGAAATTCATGTGTTAAAATAAAATATATTATCATTAAAAATATTGTTTTAACGTGAAAGTGAATAAATAAATATTTATAAACAAATCGGCCGATTTGTTTATATACACTGATTTGACTGATATTGAATGGGTCGATAAATTTTACACATCGCCCAACTGCACAACTAAAAATCTGTGTTTGATTGTTTGTAACCCCACACGGGTGTTGGGATGAAATTTGAAGTTCACTCATCCTGATTGATTAAATATGTCGATCGATTGATTGACAGGCTGTTATATGCGTAAGATATCTATATTTGATGCTTATACAGTGTAGTGCACTTTGGTTGATGGTTGATTGTTTATTATTGCTATTATATACATGTGTTGTATGGAATCCATATAATTAACGTTATATGGTGATTGATTGGGCCTCATTCCAATCGGGAAAGTAATGAATATTATAAAAGAAAATTTATGTGTTGAATATAAAAATAGTGATGTGTTGACAGTACTCATGTGTTGAGATTAGTCGTGTGTTGAAATAAATATAGATTCATGTGTTGAATGGGATAAATATTCATTTGTTGGATAGAATAAAGAAGTTTTGAAAATATAAAGCCGTGTTGATTAGATTGACGCCATTTTGACGTAAATGATATTTATATCGATTTTATTCATTTCGAAATGAATTGAATTGAAAACGATTTCGAAATGAATTGAATTGAAAACGATTTCGAAATGAATTGAATTGAAAACGATTTCGAAATGAATTGAATTGAAAACGATTTCGAAATGAATTGAATTGAAAACGATTTCGAAATGAATTGAATTGAAAACGATTTCGAAATGAATTGAATTGAAAACGATTTCGAAATGAATTGAATTGAAAACGATTTCGAAATGAATTGAATTGAAAACGATTTCGAAATGAATTGAATTGAAAACGATTTCGAAATGAATTGAATTGAAAACGATTTCGAAATGAATTGAATTGAAAGCGAATTCAAATGAATTCAAATTGAATTGAATAGAAATGAATTTTAAAACGAATTTATAAAGAAGAATTCAATTTTGATTTGAATTGAAATGGAAGTTGAAATTGTTTTGAAACGAATGTAGAACTATTTATAAAATTCGTTTTAAAAGGAAATCGACGAAATATATATATATTATATATATAATGGCCTGAATAGAACGCGCCGCGCCGCGGCAGTTCGTGAATTTCGACCATTTATTTCAAACGGACATTGCGGGAGATCCAGCCGTCGGATTCTCCTAAAACCGGAACCGTTTGGTTCGTATCGAAAAGAGCTTTCCAATGAATATTAGAAATTTGAAATCTAACGGTTGGATTTGGAATTATGTCCAAACCAATTTCAGAAAAGGTCGCTGTAAGTGCAGTTCGATGGCCGTTGATGGAAATCGACTGTACGGGCCTTGATAAAATTATTAAAAATATCTATAATTTGTGTAAAATCAAAATATGTGAATTGGAAAGAATTGGGCTGAAGAATTCCACATTTGAAAAGATAAAAATAGATTTTTATCGAAATGAACTAGTTTTGAACTAGAATTAAAATCAATTTATTTTTGAAATAAATAAATTGAATTTGAAAGTGATTTTAAAAATAATCAATATTCCCAATACGCGGATTAAACTGGAGTTGAATCGAAATTATCTTTGGGATATTTCGATGTTGGATTTCGTGACTATACAGATATTGTTATGGGAATTTGAAAGATATATTTTATATCGTTATTTCCAATACGATATATGTTGGTTTCAGAATTTGATATTGAATATAAGCCGATATATTTTCTATTCAAAGCCTTGTATTTAATATCAAATGTGATTTGGGTTTATCGTGAATCGTGTTTTAGATGACATTGGTTCTTTAACCCAGTTAAAGGCAAGATATTGATTTTTGAGAAGATTAAAACTAAGTGGAGTTTTAATGAATCTTTAATTAGATTAAAAATGTGAATTGATAATTTAAATTATCAAATCTGAAAGGTGATCGGGAATGGAGTACCACCAGTTTTGCTCCAAAGCGATAGTTAAATCTTTAATTAGATTTGAACGTGAAATGGTAATTAATTTTATCGATAACACCGTGGTGTTAGATGTGGAGTATTACCAGTTTTCTCCATGGGATATATAGGTTGGGACTGGGAAATAAACTAAATAATTACTTCGGTGTGGTTCGTTAATCCCGACTAGTTAGAAATGATATCCAAAGGAGGATTAAAGAATAAATTTAGAAGAATTTATCTTGGATAAAATTAATGGGAACATTTCCCTAAGAATGTGATTTTGTGAATAAAAGAATATTCTGAATTGGAATGAGGCGTTCATTGTGTTTGTGTAACATTTGTTTATTATATATGTGGGTTATTCAGAAAGGCCGGGTTATACCCATTCTGAATAACCGATTCGACGAGATGTCGAAGATGAAGACGGTGGTTGAAGACCGGAAGTCTTTACATCGTTTGGGTGATTACTAATGATCTTGATTGGGCCGTACACCCGAGATGAGGGAAACAGTTGGTGATCGTCCAGACGTACTTGGAGATCGATGGATATGCGAGGAAAGTGCCTCCGGTTTCGTTCAGACCTAGAACGAACTTGTAAATGGATTGTGTGTCTGACATTGGATTTTATTCCGTGTTGATTGATCTTTATTAAATATACGTCTGTTTGGCGGCGGAGAATTTATTCTCTTGCTTAACGCCCTTCTCTGAGACGTACGAGCTCATAGGTTGTATATCGATGGACATCAGTCGCATGGAGTGAATTGCCAATATGGCATGCGTAAGTGGCAATTGATCAAGGCTTCTGTTGAAAAGCAAAGTCTTGTGGTTGATGATCAAAGCACGGCCTGTGTGGCATAGCTTTGTGTATAACGTGAATTCGCGAGCCTCACACCTCGGTATGAGTCAAAAACGGGATAGTGACTGCAGGGAGAGCACGACGTTTCTTTCTAGCTAGGGTGGTGTCAGTGACCTACCAGCCCTGACATTTATATACTTTTCACCTGTGTGGTTGTTGGATACGAGGCGCCTCGGATATAGGTCTGTAAGGACCGGGAAACGTGTGTTCAGGAATTGCCAATCCTCAAAAGTAAGAGAGGACCGGCCCTGAAGATCCAAGGATCATAGTGGGGTCCTGAGACATTTGCTAGAGTGTCTCGAATCGGAGAGGAGCTTGCCCCTTGCCTCGGCTCATGACGGAGTCCAATCTCCAATACGTGTGTTTCGGTTTTATTTGTAGAGCCTAGTATGGCGACATAGTAGATGGTAGCTATGCCGCCTATGATTGATACTTATGATTGAAATTGTTCTGACACTATACACCTATAATAGTATCAAATAATGTGTTTTAAATGTATCAAGCATGCTTTGGCTGTTATAAGGTAAAAACCCTATCCTCCGGCTTGCGTTGCATTGTGTGATGGGACCTGGGTCTTATAACAGCTTCATTTTTCTTTATTTAGCATTGCGCTGTTTGTTTTATGCACTGGTATTCTTGGGAGGAAACCCGTTCCGTGTTATACGGCGTGGTCCCTTGATTTACCTAACCTTAAAAATAAAGATTAACAACTGTTTTAGTTCTCACACCAGTCACATGACTGACCTGGAGTTTATTGTTTTAACCTAAACTCTGGGTGCCCCTATTTTCCGCACGGGCAGCTAGTAGTTTTGGTTTTGCAGATTTATATTCACAGGGTCCTGATATACAGCTGGGACGATGCTCGGAAAGCTCTGTATCCGTGTATCACTTCTAGTTGTGCTTTTGTATTATTTTCCGCTGCTATGTAATTTAAATCTCTGATATTTATCGAATGTAATTTATTCATTTATACTCTATATATTCTTGTATCTGATGGAACTGTTGTAATAACAATGAAATGTTCTTCCGTCTGCGTCCTTTTGTGTGTTGTTCTCAAAGTATTCGGGCTTTCCTTCACGGGGAAGTTATGGGTCTTTACATTTTAAAATTACTATTAAATGACTAACTACTAGTAAATATATAATAATTAAGATTAATATTTAATAATTAATAATTAATAATAAAATTTTAGTATTATAAAGTGATATTTTAACTGATAATTAAATAATAATTACTAATTAACTGATAATTAACATTTGTTATGCATAGTTACTATTAAATACAAAAGTGCGAAGTAATAAGTAATATTTAGTTATTATATAATAAGTATTAAGTAATGATAATTAATTAATATGAATTATTATTTTAATAATTTATCATGGTTAGTTGTTAATAGTGTATAAATTATATTTAACAATTATTAACTACATTTAATTTAAATAAATCTAATTAATAATAAAATTTAAATAATTAATAAAATATTCATAATATTAAATAATTAATAAATCATAATAATTACTAAGTAGATAACCATTCATAATTACATAATAATTAAGATAACAATTTAATATTGTTATTAATTGATAATAAAATTTAATTTTAATAAATTGATATTTATTTTTAATAATATTATTCAGTAATTTACCAAAAAGGGTTTACAACTTTGGACAACACAAAATCAAACCAGTTTATTATGGTCAACTGCTACAAATCCAGGTACTTTTTAGTTCGTAGCTGTATGTTCGTGCCTCCTTTCCCCCGAAAATTTTATTTCTTGCTTTCACCGTCTCAGACCCGATAATCTCAATCCCACGAAATTTCTAGAGCCCCTTCGCTTTGTTTTTAATTAGACTTCATTTTGTTCATATCTCGTTTATTTTCTTTCCCGTGGCTGTCGTTCCTATCACGATGACCTACCACTCATCCACATCTCCCTCTCACCTTCTCACCCTCCCCAATGCCTCCCCTTGCCATATCCATCTCTTCCCAGCCTATCTCCTTGACGCCGAGGCCATCACCGCTACAGCTGAAGGGTGAACAACATGGGTTTTCCACTTCGCGAGCCGTGCAGTTGTGACTTCCTTGATTTTAGCCATGGTTCCCAATTTGAAGTGGAAAGGGGTTTTCAATGAATCTCGATTATTGCATTCAGAAAAAGGTACGCTTTTTTTGCTCTCACCGATTTCTTTGTTTTATTAAACTTATTACCTAGTTCTGGTAAATTTCTTAGATTGGTGTGGGGTTAGTTTTGATCTTTATCTTGCACTTGTTTAATACCGTTGCTTTATGTAGTTTCTGTTACATGATTTACATCAGTAAATTATTCTTTCTAACTCTACACTACTGCTTCAATTCACCACAAAATTTATGTCCTAGTCTGTTAAACTATACATTCTCTAATATAGAAATTCACCAATTCAGAATAAAACAGCGTAGCCTTTAACATAAGTCGTAATCTTTATTTATTTACTTTTTAAGAAAGATTACTCATGTTAACATACATATATGATCTGGAATTATTAATTTAGCAGTTAAGTTACCTAATAATGTTATGAAGCCTGACATGGGTCCAAAGTGTTATATTTCCTATGGATTTCATGAAGAGTTGGGACAAGGTGATTCTATGATGTGTTATGTCTGATGCGGAATATCCGCTCTTGCAGCTAGCTAGTTAGCTTTTTCATTTCCGGAAGGCAATATTGTTTTGGTTTAGCATTTTTAGTTGAATGGTCCTACTGTAAATAGTTGTTGGGGAAAAAGCAATCTAATGCATTCTTATGTTTATATGTTGTTAGGTGTGCTATTATCACCTATTTTGTTTGCACGTAGAAGTCGGCCATATAAAATTAACAATTGACAAATGGGACGCACTTGTGTTAGTTGTGACTGATTATTTGAATGCTCAGTTATCTGAACTAATGGAGATCAGTTGCCTAATTTGTTTTATGTACTTAGATATGCATGCCTGCAGTCACAGGTGAATACCTTGATGTATATTCAGAATTCAAGACCTCTAGAAAACAGCTGCATACAATAAATAGAATGAAAAAAGCACATTAAGCAAAATGTTAAAGAAAATTGTGGCATTGGAAGCATAAGTTTATCTATCGAGTTGAATAAAGTGAATGTCAACGGAGTTCAGAGTCTTGAGAAATATCAAAATGAATCCATTTTAACAAATACCCAGAAAGAGGTGCTCTTTGGGATATATTTCGACGGGAAGACATCTTGAAGCTTGAAGATTACATTAGGAAGCATTGTAAAGAGTTCAGGGATCTCCAGTAGAGGTGGTGTATAATTTTTTTTTTATCAATATTACACTACTATTCTAAAATTCAAATTAACGTGATAAAACATTAGTTTGTTGTACTAAATTTAAAATTGATTCTAATGATCAGGTGTCTCATCCTATTCATGATCAGTCTTTTTATTTAAGCTTGGAACACAAGAGGAAACTGAAGGAATAATATGGTATGTAATTATTTTTTTGTTGGAAATGGATGTTATGTATATCCCTCAAAGCTCCCTTTTTAGTTTTTACTCTAATTTTGCACATCTGTAGGCGTTAAACCTTAGACATTTGAGAAAAAGATTGGTGAAGCTACATTTATCCCTGCTGGTTGCCTACATCAAGTTAGAAACCTCAAGGTAATCTATGAATTAGGCTCTTGTTTGTTGGCTATGACTATCAATTTGTAATGATCGTTTTGGTAAACAGCATAATTCTTCTGTACAAGATGAAGGGCAAGTTCATGTTTATGTTCATGATCGACGACTAACTTGGATCATGAACTGCAGATTTGTTCTAGTGAATTGATTATATTTATTCTCTTGTTATAGTATGTATGATAGAGTAGAAATATGATTAGAAAAACTCTATTCGAAAAAAATGTGTTGTGTGAGAGAAGAAATTGTTATGCATGAATGGTGTATAAAAATTGAATAAATTTTTGTTAGAATTGTTTAACTATTGAAACTTTGTGAAAATAAAATTTTTTATTTGTTTATTTCGTTCAGTGATATACACTATTACTAAAACGAATACATTTAATATGTAGTATCTATAAGCTGTAAATTTTTTTTACAGATTTATAAATCTATTGCAACGGGCATATATTGTTGCAAAAGGATCTGTTGCAACAACAAAAGCCTGTTGCAAAAAAGTATACCGCAGCAGGCGGAAAATGTTGCGAACTTTTTACAACTCCAGCTATACCAACAAGCGCGAGTTTGTTGCAATTGGTCTACTGCAACAGTTATAGCTTGTTGCAAAAAGTGTTTTTTGTTGTAGTGGGTGCACCCCAATCTAAGGTACTTCGACAAATGAAACCTTTTTGTAATAACTCTGAAATCTTTTTATCTAACTCTCTTCTTTCGTTGTGCGCCAAATACCTCAAGGGTAGTGCTATAGGTCGAGCATCTTTCTCTAGGTCGATATGAAAAGAGATTTCTCTGTGGGGCGGAAGTCCCATGAGTTCCTCAAAGACATCTAAGAATTCACATACTATAGGGACATAAGATGGTCCTTCAGAACTAGGAGATAAGGAATATAATAAGGCTTTATCCTTGTTTCTAACATTACAAGGAATACTTAGGCCGCGTCCTCCTCGGCTCCTAAGACGAACGAGTCTCTTATCACAATGTAGGATGACCCCAAAAAAGTTAGCCAGTCCATACCTAGGATAATGTCATACCCCATAAAATCTAATGCATATGCTTTGCAATGGAACTCGACATTGTCAACCTCCAATACCAGGTCTTTACACAACAACTCATGATACTTAGATCCTCCGATAGGGTTGGCTACCTCTATCGAACTATCTGAGATAAATATGGAAAGATTCAATAGGTTTAGTAATCGCTAGGAGATAAAATAATGGATCGCTCCAGAATCGAACAAGGTATATACTAAGTTTCCTAAAACAGAGGTTACACCTTCGAGTGTGGGATGCCCTTGGTCTCTTGGGGGTCGGCTTTGAATTGGTGTTACTTCTATTGCATAGTTCTGGCCACTCTTCACAACTTTGGGCCTTGGGAAGTCTGTGGACATGTGTCCTTCTTCATGGAAGTTGTAACTTTTTCCCTTGAACTCCTTTTTCGCCAATGACATCCTACAATTCTTGGCCTCATGGCCCTTGTGGTTGAACCTCATGCAAGTCTTTGCATCCTTTTTGAATTTGTTTTCCTTCTTATTTTTCCACCATTTCTTCTTCTTATTCTTGTTGGAGCTTTCTCCCTTCTCTCCTTCATTGTCCTCCTTGGCGCCTACAGCCGTGCATAGGGTAGCCGTCTCAACTAGAGTTTCAAATGTTGCCCCAAACGTTACTTGGGCTAATAGGGTTTCCTTCAGTGGAGAGTTCAGTCCTTTAACAAATCTAAGGGATTTGTTTATAAGGGTGTCTACCATCCCTCTTCCAAACTCACACAACTCGGTGAATTTTGATATATACTCTTGTAGGCTCAAGCTTCCTTGCACGAGGTGGATGAATTTCTCCAGCTGGATGGTCATATCTTCCCTTTGCAAAAACTTTGCTTCAAAACAAGTCTTGAATTCGGCCCATGTAAATATTCGTCCCTCGTTCTTCATCGATATTAAGTTCCACCATTCAAAGGCCTCATCCTTCAAATGCTAGGCCATTATCCTCCTTTTTACTTCATCGGACCTAGCAGTAGCCTCAAAGATTCTTTCACAGTCCATAACCCAAGATTGGGCACTAGCAAAGCCTTCCTCCCCAGAAAATGATTTCCCTTCAAGATTCATAAAGGTCTTACAAAAGCATGAAAAATCAAAGGCTACTTTAGCAGGAGCTGCTAGAGCAAGGTTGGCAGCAGGGACCTGTTCAACCAGTACGGAGATACTATTGAAACCATTATAGCAACTATCTGGGCCTTGCCTGATTACCCTGCTCAGTTGGGTTTTCAGCCATTCTACTATCTGAAAAGAAAAGGAAGAATCCTTTAGTGGATGCTCCTGATGTAGTATTTAAGCTGAAAGGGAAGGAAAAACAATAAAGATGCCTAGTATAGTTGTGTAACCTTATTGGGTTAAGTATATATATTATATATATAGTTTGAAAAATCTTTTTCAATATACAAATATGTCTCTCATACGTATAATTCCTTTATAATCGGGTAACCTAGGCTTTGATACCAAATGTTACAACCACCCGGAATGGGCCTAAATTTCGACCTAGAAAAGACCCATCGAAACTTAGAGTGATTCTAAATGGGTCGTCGGTTCCTGTAAGGATTACGTTTTCATAGAATATGTACATACACATATACTTCAAATGGAAATCACACACAACGAAAAGAGAAAATATAATACTAAAAATACGATGTACCATTTATTTCAAAACCACAGAAATACAGCAGTCACAGTTACATATGTTCAGTGGGTAATCAAATAGTTCATTCTCATAAGTTTCCAAAAGAATTAAAGCAATAACTACTAAAAATAGCATAACAACTTCATCTTCTTCATAAGATTCAATCATCACTTTATCCATGGCTTTTACCCCATCTACTGACTTGTTGGATACGTTGAGGAAAGGTGTCAGAACATAAAGTTCTATGTGACTGAAATATAGTGTTACTTAATGTCCATACCCTATATTTTTAGCAGTGTTAAGGAATGTCTACGCAGCACTCAACAAACACCAAGTTTCTAACCAATGGGGTGGATATCCTAGTTAATCGCTCATTTGTGTTTTTAGGGTAAATACCAAACCAGGTTGCATTTTCGGTCACTTATGGCCCTATTAAAGGTGGATTCTTATGATCTCTTAAAACCCTAAGGAGGACCCCTAGCCTTTTCATACCCCGTCCTAGTACGTTAACATTCTTAAGAATATTCTCTCATTTGTAATACAAGAAGTAGTTTTGCGAACATTACTACTTAACTGATATTACCCGGTAGGACACCTATATCGCTTAAGACGTCCCTTAGACAGTTGGTGTGTAGTATCCCTAAATTCCGGTCCAATTTGAGCTGACTAAATAACACAAGTCCAACCCACATTACACTGGAAATCAGAAAACTAATAGAAAGAAATTAGAAGGTGAGAATAGATAAGATAGAAACATAGAATAGAAGAAGAAGAAGGACACAACATCAGAGTAAACACGAATCTCACAGCGGAACGGACAACATATAATATATAACATATCCTTAAAATAAAATCAGTATATGTATACAATAACATTATCAGAGTACAACACTTACAACACAGCGGAAATAACTATAGCTATATAATCCTGAAGCCTCCTGCTCCAAGCTCTTCCAGCATATCTGTAAATCACGACTACTTGACTGCCCGTACAAAATTGGGCACCCAAGAGTTTAGGGAAAACAAAACAAGATAAACTCTGGGTCAGTCATGGGACAGGTATGAGTAAAAAAGTTTAAAACAGTTTGAACAAGTAAACGATATCTCATAAGACCACGCTGTATAACGGAACGGGTTTTTCCCTTATGATAATCCAAATTATCTTTATATCAAAAACCTTTTGATATTATAATAATGTCTATCAACGACAATATAATCATCATCTAGCAGAAACGCTTTCATCTCACGTTCTACATATATAGTATACAATCAAAACCGCAAGCACGTATTGTGTAATTGATTTCCAACTATGATAAGGTATGGAACCACCTTCTGCTAGTGCACCTCTAGAGAGGAATACACTGGGTTCAACAAGAACATCTTGCAACCCGGCCACACATGACCGACCACTCATTTCGCTTGAGTGTATCGAATATATATCACTAACGGTTGGGATCAGCAACCGTTTCCCAAATGGGACAACATCGACAATAGATTTTTAGAAGTAAATGGAACTCTAGATCAGGTGATTATACACCTGTAACACCCCGCATTTTTAATATAATTAAAAATGTACAGAAATGTGTGTGTATATATATATATATATATACAAGGATAGGTAAATAATGGTGATGTATAATGAAAATTAATTAATATATGAAGGAAAGAAAGGATTGGTTGCATGCGATGTAAATATTTTGCATGTACTGATTTGCAAACATAATGCATTAACATTAAAAGAAAAATAAAAGAAAAAGATTCATGCAATGGTTTAATTTAAGTATTGTAACTAACATGAAAAAGAGAAGTAAGGAGAGAACAATAATTATCATTGTTCTAAGACTTATTAACAAAATACTTTGTAGCTCAGTTGGTTAAGTCATTGGATTTGTAACATAGAGGTCGGGGGTTCGAACCCCGGCGGCGGCATAATTTTTATCCTTATTTTAGAGAGGGCCAACTGAGCATGCAAATATATGTACATATACAAATTCAAAATTTGAAAGGATAAGAACGTACATATAAGGAAATAAAGAAAATATATGTATATATATGAGAATTTATATATATATATATATATATATATATATATGCAGAAATATATGTGTACGAAAGATAAAATTTAAGATAAGATAGTAAATGATATATGGCCAGAATTAAATAACGGTGCAACATCGTTTAAATTTTGAAAATAAAATGAAAGTTGTGCATATGTATATACGCGTCAAATGGTCGTTAGAGGAATTGTATACATATAAGAATATTTCATATGAATAAAACAGTTAAATAAATTCAAGAAATTCAAAAGTTCGAAAATCAAATTTCTACGCCAAAACAACTTGTGGGACCCAATGTTGACTCAGCACTGCGTGTACGATAAGATTTGGCTAGATTCATCTGCGAACCTAGACAATTTTCTTAACTGGGTTCAATGCTGACTCAGCGCTGTGCGTACGATAAGGTCTTCAGCACCTATATAAACACCCTAGGCTCATTGTAAATCTCCACAACAATTCATGGCGAAGCCATGGCTCTCTTCTCTCTCATTATCTTCTTCTTCTCCAAAAAGATCTTGCATCTATTCTTCCCTCTTTTCTGTACAACATCTATTCTTAAAAATTAAAAGAATGAGATCTAGAACAACGAATGAAATGGAAAAGAGATTCAAATCTAAAGAGAAGATAATGGATTCAGATTCACAAATTTATGCCGCAAAGAGAAATCAAAGATGATTCAAAACAGTAATTCGAGCTAAGCAAAAGAGGGAAAACAATTCAAGAGTTATCTAGTCCTTATTTTGAAGACGACTAGCAAAGTGAGTGGAATTACGATAAAATTTTGTATAATATATATTATTATCGTTTACCATTTCCCCAGATATGAATTCAATGCAAGAATTATGTGATAGTAATTGTTCTTTAACTCTCCTGCCGTTTTCATTGTGGATCTAGGATATCTCGAACCTAGACGAAAATATTATTATACATACGAACGGTTGAAATAGGGAAATTTTGGGGCATATTTCATTTTATGCAATCGAGAAACATAACCTAAAATTTGGGAATTTGTGGCATAGCAATTATTATTGCGAATATTGGGAATTGTGGCATAACAATTATTATTGCAAATATTGGGACTGTGGCATAACAGTTATTGTTGCAATTGTAAAATAATGGTGATAGAGCTTGAAGTTGGTAAATTTTGGGATGCAATCCATAGTGAATCTTTTATATGATTTGGGAATGTGAATAGCGCATAATCATATACTCTAATTTATGATGTTAACATGAAATTATGTAAATTTAATTGGAATTATTTATTCCAAGTCTAATATTATGTGATTGGGGTTTAAACTATAAGTTGAAATGAAGTAATAGGCGTAACCTATTAATGAGATTATAGGCATAAGCATAAATTGAGATAATTTACATTAGAAATTGACATGTTTAGGTGAGTAACATTCCATTTGTGAATTTGGCTAAAATAAGATAATTTGGGTAACATGAAATTGGGCCGACTATTATGAAATTGACGTAGTTAATGACAAGCTAGAGATAGGCATGAAAATGAAATGTAATTAAGTTGAATTAGGAATAAGGCATAAATATGATTTGTAAATAAAGCTAATTAGTAGGTAATTAGTGACAAGTTGAAATAGGAAAAATTATAAACATGACTATATGTTGAATTTGGAACACATAACATGAAAATTGGGGTTTGGGTGAAATACGATGTTAATAAACCTTTGACACGAGGTTAGACGCAATTGTGGTGTAAGACTGCCCGGAACTGCCAGGCGAATCCAGCTGCCACAATTGGACGTCTAATGTGAGAGGTCAAAGGCGGGAATTGTAGGCGTAACGGTTAGTGACACAAGGTTAGACCCGCTTTGTGGTGTAAGACTGCCCGGAACCGCCTGGCAAATCCAGCAGCCACAAAGTGTTCGGTCTAATGTGGGAGGTCATGCACCGTTCGTCATAATGAATAAATTAAGAAATACTAACCATAATAAAACATGTGGGTGACATGGGCATGGTTAGAAGATTAAGGGGATGGTATAAATGACATGTAAAACATGACTAATGTAGACTTAACCATAGTAAGACATGTGTAAGGCATGGAAACAATAATAAAGGGTTAAGTGGGACATGGGCGACATGTAAGACCTAAATAAATAAATGCTTAACCAAATGGGACCCGTAATGGTATTACAAATTAATTGAATTGGGTAAAGTTTTGGTAACGGGTTAAATAAATAGAAAGGGTTAAGTAAATCTAAATTAATGACAAAAGTGGGGGAATGGTAAATAACCTATTATGAATGAATTTGAATAAGAAAAGGAAGGATAATAGGTTAGACTTGTCCTAGGGACAAGTGGAAAGTATAACTTATAGGATAAGATAAGTTATAAGAAACGATAAAGGAAAATAAGATAACTTATATTTAAGGATATACTTAATTATAAATTAAGTAGTTTGGGAAGGAGAAGCGTGAAATATATGAGGATATAAGTTATACGAATGGAAAAGAAGTAAATTAGAATCATATATGTTGGTTGGGTTGAGCAATTCTCTGGGTGCCAGTCTGATGTTGATTTCGGTCTTCGGGGCTGGTGTTTAGGGGGTTATTCTCCTAATCAGCATATATGTGGGATAAGGCATACTTAAAATATGAATTAAGTATAACATGTTGTTGTAACCCAAAAAGGGAATAATTCATGAAATTGGAAAATAACATGTTGTGGGCTTATTAATGGACTTAAACAGGTTAAGTATAAATTTAATTAATAAGCAAGGGTAACTTGGTAAATACGAAAAAGGAAGCTAATGTGAATAACCAAGTTAAATGAGAAAGTTGACGAGGTGGCACAAGCGCGAAATGAATGGTTAGACTTAGCGTCTAATGACATATAAAACTAGGACGCTTGGAGCAGTCCGTACATTGTAGGATGAACAACTCAACGAGGTAGATCATCACGGTGTCGTAAGGCACGAGGAGAACGCAAGCTCATCATTTTGGCGGATCCAACGGACTGGAAGGGGAGGCAGGCGGCTTCCTGATACGTTAAAGGTGCTCCTGGTAGTCCTCTGTGGTGGTTTAGCTTCCGGCTAGGATTACAGAGGTTGGGTCTGCGCGGAACTACCAGGTGGGTGGGCCTTGACTGCACAAGTAGAGGTCAATTAGAATGCTGTACGCAGTGGCATTAAGGGTGGTTCGGCGGTTGCCTCAGGCGGAGGTGGAGGGTCAAGACCAAATGATATCAAGATCGTCGAACGCCTGTCACCAGCAGCCTAAGAAATGCGAAAAGACAAGAGCTGACCCCTAGAGATCGTTAACCTTTGCTATCAAGGGACGGGTGCGGGGAGACCCTACATGGATGTTTAGATTGTTTGCTTGTTATGGGTGGTTGCTTAGCTCGTGTGGTCTTTACTAGTTGAGGGAGGGGCCGAGTTGGGGCCATAGCCACCATAGAAAAACCAGACCCGAGGGATATCTGTACATTGGACACTCTTAGAGGCGGGCTAGTAACAGATATAGAAAAGCTCCCGACCGAGTTCTGTGTTTCTGGTATAGCCCTGCCACGGAACTCGGATGCACAAGTAGAGCTTATGTGCAGTAGAAACATCAAGTACGATTGATGATACGTACATGAGAAAGTCTAGGTACAACCATGTCTTCTCTGGGTGGTATATCGTAGACTAGAGGGCATTATTCGTTGATGAAACTAAATTCGATCGAATAGTTCGAAGATGGCAGTCAGTACACTTACGTCAGCGGTTCTATGTGGATGTAGCATTGTTATATATATACAGAGATATGTACCTTACTATGGCATAGAATGAGGGACTGCGCGTTTTACCGTGGTGTTACGGAGGAGGCCGTGCGAATAGGGTATCACGGGGTGTACCTCGGTTTGGGGGTAGCTACATATACATTATATTAGGTTACTCTACTAGGGAGTAGGTGGGTGCGACGTGTGTGTAAACTTTGAGTAACACGTATAAACTAATAAGCAAGAAAATGTAACTGAACGGTATATGTAGGATTATACAGAAGTTTATTTTAAGTCCACTCACACAGAACTTATGTTCTGACCCCCTCCTCATTACATACTTCCAGGTTAGGTTCATGACAGAGATGGTATAGCTTTGGATACTGGTTAGACAGTATGATATATAAGATAAAGCTATTTTTGAATATATTATATTTTAATTCCTTCCGCTGTGAGATGCTTTACGAGTTCTGACTTGTTTCTTTATCTCCGTCTTTTTCTGCAGGATACCAGAGCACCCAACTCGGGTTTTGATTGATCGAATTTTAAAAATTTGGTCTGTCGGAATCTGGGTTGTTACATCTGGTTTCAGAGCTTCGGTTTAGTGATCTTAGGGCAATAATGAGTGAACGTATTTGTATTTTCTACAATATAAATATATTATATATATAAACCTAAATCCATAAAGTAGCCCACTAGGCATGAAAAGGGTTGGGATATCTAGTATGTACACTCAAGGACTGAACATAGGAATTTGGAAACCATTAGGTGGTTGAGAAAGTGTTCAATATGACTTGGCATTGGAAAAAGAAAATATCCCATGGGATGGAAACAGAAATGTTAGTATTTCAGAGTAGTGGGTTTAGAAGTGTAACCTTATAAATTAGGAGAAGGTTAAAATGCGGAAAATGGATTAGGAATATATATATAGTTGAGAGAATTGGTTTGGAAAGTACCTAGGAAAGCCTAGTTGAGTTGAGAGACCCGCTTTTAGTCTAACCCAATAATAAACTTTTAAGAACTTGAATTTGTAAAAGAGTTTGGTATTTGAAAAATGCATATTGGGTTTTAAAATAAAGTAGGGTATATTGTGAAAAATCATGATTTCTTGTTTTTGAAGAATTCTCTCATGAAAAGGTGCATATTATGGAGCATATATATATGGCTCACTAGTTCTCATATATGAAAATCTTGAAAGGAAAATGTTGCATTTTGAAAAAGGAATTTTTGAAATCTCTATTCTATTAAATTTTGATTATCGTTTTAAAAGTTTTGTTGGGTAAACAAAATAAGTGGTAATAAGAATAGAGTAGATGTTTGCACCATAGTAGCCAAGATTAACATTGTAAGTAGGAACAATGTAACCCATTAGTTGTTCTTGTCTACTCCAGTTTCATGATTTGAAGAAAATGTTTTGCATTTTATTTTGTGACATGTTTTTTTTTGTTTTGGCAAAAGCAAGTTTTTGAGAAAAGAATAAAAGTTTTACCACTTTTAGTTTATGGAAGAAGAATGTAATAAAAAAAAGAAGGCCAAACCATGTTTTAAAAATGGAGTAGTTAAGGATTAAGGCCTAGAAAGAACGAGATGAAGTTAAAGCAATTAGAACCAACTGGGGATTGGTTGAGTTAAGTAATTCTCTAAGTGTCAGTCTGATGTTGATTTCGGTCTTCGGGGTTGATACTTAGGGAGTTACTTTCTTGCCAATTTTCAGTCAGGGATTAGAAAATATGGAACTAATGGAAAATTTCCCGTAGAATGCATAAACCATATGAGTCTAGGATTGTTTCTTGAAAGAGAAGTATAGGCTGTAATACACAGCATGTGCTAGTAGTGACTACTAGGTAGTGAAGGGCAAACAAGCATATAGATCCTGTTGAGTGGACTCGTGACATAGTCCTAAGATGCATGGCCCATAGTTGTAGCTGTATAGGATGCTGTTTGACTTGAAAACAGAAAAAGCTTATATGAAATAATAAACTTAAGTAATTGGATTAAGTCAAATAAGCTAAGAAAGAGAATAGCCTAACTAACAAGAAACAATAAATTCAGTAAAGCAACAAACGTGACGGGAAAAGAAAATGAAAATCTTAAGAAAAAGATAAATAAGTATGAAATTACTCCAAGATAAGATGAAATGGAAAAGAAGGCTTTCTAATGTAGTTGTGCTTGGACAGGAAAATAGGAAATCTTTATAGAATAGTTATGTAAAAACCCAAGTACAATTAGAAAAGAAAAACAGAGGATGTGAGTTTTTCCATTTTCGTAACATAAGAAATCAAAATTGGAAAATTAGATTTTTCTAAATTTCGAATTTAATGATGGTTGGTAGGGTTTTGGATGCGACAATTGGATGAACTATGCTCTTATTTTGTAAGAGTATGGGAAAATTTGGGTGAAAAATGTTTTGATTTTTCAAAAATGTTGCATTCATATAGAACTGCAAGTATATTTAGGATGTGAGCATCATATTTTAAAAAGAGTTTTTAAAATTTGCATGATCATAGTTGGATCCAAATTAGGCATACATACTTTACTATGATGTATCTCACTTTGCACATGTGCACAATGTTTGCAACAATTGGATGCACACTTGATGGATGGATATTGCGAGGGATTATCTATTTTACTCTTATCGAATTTCGGGGACGAAATTCTTTAAGGGTGGGAGAATGTAACACCCCGCATTTTTAATATAATTAAAAATGTATAGAAATGTGTGTGTGTGTGTATATATATATATACACACAAGGATAGGTAAATAATGGTGATGTATAATGAAAATTAATTAATATATGAAAGAAAGAAAGGATTGGTTGCATGCGATGTAAATATGTTGCATGCACTGATTTGCAAACATAATGCATTAACATTAAAAGAAAAATAAAAGAAAAAGATTCATGCAATGGTTTAATTTAAGTATTGTAACTAACATGAAAAAGAGAAGTAAGGAGAGAACAATAATTATCATTGTTCTAAGACTTATTAACAAAATACTTTGTAGCTCAGTTGGTTAAGGCATTGGATTTGTAACATAGAGGTCGGGGGTTCGAACCCCGGCCGTGGCATAATTTTTATCCCTATTTTAGATAGGGCCAACTGAGTATGCAAATATATGTACATATACAAATTCAAAATTTGAAAGGATAAGAACGTACATATAAGGAAATAAAGAAAATATATGTATATATATGAGAATATATATATATATATATATATATATATATATATATGCAGAAATATATGTATACGAAAGATAAAATTTAAGATAAGATAGTAAATGAAATATGGTGAGAATTAAATAACAGTGCAACATCGTTTGAATTTTGAAAATAAAATGAAAGTTGTGCGTATATATATACGCGTCAAATGGTCGTTAGAGGAATTGTATACATACAAGAATATTTCATATGAATAAAACAGTTAAATAAATTCAATAAATTCAAAAGTTCGAAAATCAAATTTCTACGCCAAAACAACTTGTGGGACCCAATGTTGACTCAGCACTGCGTGTACGATAAGATTTGGCAAGATTCATCTGCGAACCTGGACAATTTTCTTAACTGGGTTCAATGCTGACTCAGCGTTGCGCGTACGATAAGGTCTTCAGCACCTATATAAACACCCTAGGCTCATTGTAAATCTCCACAACAATTCATGGCGAAGCCACGACTCTCTTCTCTCTCATTATCTTCTTCTTCTCCAAAAAGATCTTGCATCTATTCTTCCCTCTTTTCTGTACAACATCTATTCTTAAAAATTAAAAGAATGAGATCTAGAACAACGAATGAAATGTAAAAGAGATTCAAATCTAAAGAGAAGATAATGGATTCAGATTCACAAATTTATGCCGCAAAGAGAAATCAAAGATGATTCAAAACAGTAATTCGAGCTAAGCAAAAGAGGGAAAACAATTCAAGAGTTATCTAGTCCTTATTTTGAAGACGACTAGCAAAGTGAGTGGAATTACGATAAAATTTTGTATAATATATATTATTATCGTTCACCATTTCCCCAGATATGAATTCAATGCAAGAATTATGTGATAGTAATTGTTCTTTAACTCTCCTGCCGTTTTCATTGTGGATCTAGGATATCTCGAACCTAAACGAAAATATTATTATACTTACGAACGGTTGAAATAGGGAAATTTTGGGGCATATTTCATTTTATGCAATCGAGAAACATAACCTAAAATTTGGGAATTTGTGGCATAGCAATTATTATTGCGAATATTGGGAATTGTGGCATAGCAATTATTATTGCAAATATTGGGACTGTGGCATAACAGTTATTGTTGCAATTTTAAAATCAAGGTGATAGAGCTTGAAGTTGGTAAATTTTGGGATGCAATCCATAGTGAATCTTTTATATGATTTGGGAATGTGAATAGCACATAATCATATACTCTAATTTATGATGTTAACATGAAATTATGTAAATTTAATTGGAATTATTTATTCCAAGTCTAATATTATGTGATTGGGGTTTAAACTATAAGTTGAAATGAAGTAATAGGCGTAACCTATTAATGAGATTATAGGCATAAGCATAAATTGAGATAATTTACATTAGAAATTGACATGTTTAGGTGAGTAACATTCCATTTGTGAATTTGGCTAAAATAAGATAATTTGGGTAATATGAAATTGGGCCGACTATTATGAAATTGACGTAGTTAATGACAAGCTAGAGATAGGCATGAAAATGAAATGTAATTAAGTTGAATTAGGAACAAGGCATAAATATGATTTGTAAATAAAGCTAATTAGTAGGTAATTAGTGACAAGTTGAAATAGGAAAAATTATAAACATGACTATATGTTGAATTTGGAACACATAACATGAAAATTGGGGTTTGGGTGAAATACGATGTTAATAAACCTTTGACACGAGGTTAGACGCAATTGTGGTGTAAGACTGCCCGGAACTGCCAGGCAAATCCAGCTGCCACAATTGGACGTCTAATGTGAGAGGTCAAAGGCGGGAATTGTAGGCGTAACGGTTAGTGACACGAGGTTAGACCCGCTTTGTGGTGTAAGACTGCCCGGAACCGCATGGCAAATCCAGCAGCCACAAAGTGTTCGGTCTAATGTGGGAGGTCATGTACCGTTCGTCATAATGAATAAATTAAGAAATACTAACCATAATAAAACATGTGGGTGACATGGGCATGGTTAGAAGATTAAGGGGATGGTATAAATGACATGTAAAACATGACTAATGTAGACTTAACCATAGTAAGACATGTGTAAGGCATGGAAACAATAATAAAGGGTTAAGTGGGACATGGGCGACATGTAAGACCTAAATAAATAAATGCTTAACCAAATGGGACCCGTAATGGTATTACAAATTAATTGAATTGGGTAAAGTTTAGGTAACGGGTTAAATAAATAGAAAGGGTTAAGTAAATCTAAATTAATGACAAAAGTGGGGGAATGGTAAATAACCTATTATGAATGAATTTGAATAAGAAAAGGAAGGATAATAGGTTAGACTTGTCCTAGGGACAAGTGGAAAGTATAACTTATAGGATAAGATAAGTTATAAGAAACGATAAAGGAAAATAAGATAACTTATATATAAGGATATACTTAATTATAAATTAAGTAGTTTGGGAAGGAGAAGCGTGAAATATATGAGGATATAAGTTATATGAATGGAAAAGAAGTAAATTAGAATCATATATGTTGGTTGGGTTGAGCAATTCTTTGGGTGCCAGTCTGATGTTGATTTCGGTCTTCGGGGCTGGTGTTTAGGGGGTTGTTCTCCTAATCAGCATATATGTGGTATAAGGCATACTTAAACTATGAATTAAGTATAACATGTTGTTGTAACCCAAAAAGGGAATAATTCATGAAATTGGAAAATAACATGTTGTGGGCTTATTAATGGACTTAAATGGGTTAAGTATAAATTTAATTAATAAGCAAGGGTAACTTGGTAAATACAAAAAAGGAAGCTAATGTGAATAACCAAGTTAAATGAGAAAGTTGACGAGGTGGCACAAGCGCGAAATGAATGGTTAGACTTAGGGTCTAATGACATATAAAACTAGGACGCTTGAAGCAGTCCGTACATTGTAGGATGAATAACTCAACGAGGTAGATCATCACGGTGTCTTAAGGCACGAAGAGAACGCAAGCTCATCATTTTGGCGGATCCAACGGACTGGAAGGGGAGGCAGGCGGCTTCCTGATACGTTAAAGGTGCTCCTGGTAGTCCTCTGTGGTGGTTTAGCTTCGGGCTAGGATTACAGAGGTTGGGTCTGCGCGGAACTACCAGGTGGGTGGGCCTTGACTGCACAAGTAGAGGGCAGTCAGAATGCTGTACGTGGTGGCATTAAGGGTAGTTCGGCGGTTGCCTCAGGCGGAGGTGGAGGGTCAAGACCAAATGATAGCAAGATCGTCGAACGCCTGTCACCAGCAGCCTAAGAAATGCGAAAAGACAAGAGCTAACCCCTAGAGATCGTTAACCTTTGCTATCAAGGGACGGGTGCGGGGAGATCCCACATGGATGTTTAGATTGTTTGCTTGTTAGGGGTGGTCGCTTAGCTCGTGTGGTCTTTACTAGTTGAGGGAGGGGCCGAGTTGGGGCCATAGCCACCATAGAAAAACCAGACCCGAGGGATATCTGTACATTGGACACTCTTAGAGGCAGGCCAGTAACAGATATAGAAAAGCTCCCGACCGAGTTCCGTGTTTCCGGTATAGCCCTGCCACGGAACTCGGATGCACAAGTAGAGGTTATGTGCAGTAGAAACATCAAGTACGATTGATGATACGTACGTAAGAAAGTCTAGGTACAACCATGTCTGCTCTGGGTGGTATATCGTAGACTAGAGGGCATTATTCGATGATGAAACCAAATTCGATCGAATAGTTCGAAGATGGCAGTCAGTACACTTACGTCAGCGGTTCTATGTGGATGTAGCTTTGTTATATATATACAGAGATATGTACGTTACTATGGCATAGAATGAGGGACTGCGCGTTTTACCGTGGTGTTACGGAGGAGGCCGTGCGAATAGGGTATCACGGGGTGTACCTCGGTTTGGGGGTAGCTACATATACATTATATTAGGTTACTCTACTAGGGAGTAGGTGGGTGCGACGTGTGTGTAAACTTTGAGTAACACGTATAACCTAATAAGCAAGAAAATGTAACTGAACGGTATATGTAGGATTATACAGAAGTTTATTTTAAGTCCACTCACACATAACTTATGTTCTGACCCCCTCCTCATTACATACTTCCAGGTTAGGTTCATGACAGAGATGGTATAGCTTTGGATACTGGTTAGACAGTATGATATATAAGGTAAAGCTATTTTTGAATATATTATATTTTAATTCCTTCCGCTGTGAGATGTTTTACGAGTTCTGACTTGTTTCTTTATCTCTGTCTTTTTCTGCAGGATACCAGAGCACCCAACTCGGGTTTTGATTGATCGAATTTTAAAAATTTAGTCTGTCGGAATCCGGGTTGTTACAACACCCTAATAGGTGCGACCTACATAGCCATGATGCCTGCCCGATTTTTGTCATTTCCCAGTTGTGAGGCTAGAGACTACGCTTATCTCTGACAGATCACACATTTATTCACTTTGAATTTCAAATCGTCATACCAGCCGAATCACAATTTGATTTCCCCAAAAATACCATGGGTATACAGCTAGGAGAAACGATTTCCTCCGCCACCAAACGTAAATACGTTTGAAGAGATCAACTTACGCGATCTATTAAATATACCCTGTCAGACATTCTTCCATACAGGTCGTCCTGGGACTGGACAAACCGAAGGCACTATTCAGTACAACCATCTTAGGCAATCTTTATCTAATATTTATACAACAGCCCTTGCACTTTACTCCGTCTTCAATTATCTTTGGCATATATGATTCGCAACGCTTATGCCAATACGGAGTGGTTCTTCGGAAAATAATCCAACCGATCTCTCCATCTTAGCAACGTTAAAATGGTCAAAACTTTGATAGTCTGTGATTTAACTATCAAAGAAAAACACGTGTGCAAACAGCGATATTATTTCCAAATGAAAATTATATTGATCAATCATCATTGAACATTTATCTCTTTAGTTCATTAATTTACTTATCTCCTGTTTCCATATATTCAACATTACTTATTTTAGAAAACATATGTTATTAACAATGGAAAACATTTCCTATTTCCTGTTTTCTATATCAAAAAACATTTCTGATTTCTTATTTGGAAAACATTTCCAAAGTTCCTTCATTGGATTTAAACAGATGTTTAAATAAAACATCGCTATGCCAACTCAAACCATTTACTAAATTCACTTAACCATCATTCACTATCAAACCTTACCATTCCTTAGTTAAGAAGGAAGTCAATCAAGTTGAGGTATAATTACCTCTCAGACCTTAACTGAACAACGTTTTAACTTCGAAATAGTCAAAGTTTATCTTTTACATGTTTAACAAACTTCCTTACGTACCTCTCGGATTCTATTTACGAATCCACTTCTTTATTGAAAACATTGGTTATAACTATAGCATTATAACCCCTACTCTTGAAAAATCCAAATTCAAATTATAACTTTTATTCCTTAATGTGAATAAATAAATAAAAACCTAATTTATAAATAAATAAATCTTGATTTAAAAACCAGAAAGTATAAATACTTTCCCTAATTCGTTATAATTGAATTCGATGTATAACTCTCTTTCGTGTAATCTCTATTTTATTAACTCTTCTTCGAATAACCTATATTCGATTATCTCTCTTCGAATAACTTATTATCCAAAATCTGTCTTCGAATAACTTATATTCGAAATCTCTCTTTGAATAACTTATTTTTGATAATCTCACTTCAAATAATTAAATTCAATTTAACTTCTTTCGAATAAACTATATTCGATTAACTCCTTTAACTCTATTCGAATAAACTATATTCGATTAACTCCTTTGGATTTTCTCATTTGGATTAACTCATCTTATTTAACTCAACTTGATTAACTCCTATCGAATAACTAATATTCGATTAACTTATATTCGAATAACTATGTCTGTTTTAACTTTATTTCGAATAGCTAATATTCGATTAACTATAATTGAATACTGATGTTCAATTAATCCTAATTCGATTAACTATGTTCAATTAACTCTATCTGGTTAACTCTTATTCGAATTACTGATATTCGATAAACTCTAATTGAATAACTAATATTCAATTAACTCTACTTGTCGATTTACCCTTATTCACTAACTTTATTTGCTTTATAAAGATTTCCTTTTAACAATGTTTATTCCTTTATTTAGATTTCCTTTTAAGTGCGTTTATTCACTTATAATGATTTCCTTTTAACAACGTTTATTCACTTATAATGATTTCCTTTTAACATCGTTTATTCACTTACAATGATTTCCTTTTAACAGCGTTTATTCACTTATAAAGTGTTGACGTCACATTCTATCAAAAACATCGGTGAAAATACCAATTTCTACTTCTTTATATAAGTTCAGACTTATATATTCCATTTATCCAATGGTAAATATTTTATTTAATTTATAAAATATTATTTATAAATTATTCTTCTCCATCTATCTGTTAAACAGGTTTCTATAGAATTCTACTTGAAATAAATCTTCTCATAACTCTTTTATATCTTGTCAATTTCCCTTTTTAATCCTATTTATTTTCCAAATAAACATTCCTTTTATAATTCTATTTATTCTCTAAATAAATATTCCTTTAATGATTCTATTTATTCTCTAAATAAATATCTCCTTTTATACCTTTATTTATTTTCTGAATAAATATTCCCTTTATAAAATCCTTTGATTTTATACATAATTTATTTTCAAAATATTATCTTTTATAAAATCTGTTGATTTTATAAAAATTCCTTTGTTTCAATATACCTATTAAAATATTCCTTTTCTACATCCCAGGGTTTCTTATGGTATTTAACATACCAGTTAACAATGATCAATATCATTCTAACACACATAATCAATAGCAGATTATATATCACATCATATATCACAATATATGAAAACGGTAAAATAAATGTTGAGGAATCCAGTCGGATTCCTCCAACCTGTCTCCCTGCATACACAGATGTTAAACAACATAAATAACATCACTATATAACTATATCTACGTTTTCAATCAAATCTATTTAACAGTCCAAACAATCAGTACCCAACAATCAATCATTTTCTATCAAAAATAAAGTACAGTTTATAAAAATATAAACTGAGCAGATTTAATGAGTTTTACTCACATTTCGCGTTAACCACTAAATAATGATTTGCGTCTATTGATTCGGAGGGAAAATTTATTTCGCCATAAATTGTAACGAGCTCCGATGGACTTCCAGTCAGTTCTATTGTGTAGTGCTCATCCATATGATCCAAACGGATCTGTCCGTTCGAAATTCTGATAATTATGAACTAGTTATTATGTTTACAAGTGTATACGTTATTAGTTTAAATAAAACTTAAGTTATTTAAAACTAAATTTAGGCCTCACTCTTCTTTTCCTCCCGCCCGGTTACCCAAGAAATCCCGCATCCAACTGCTTTCCTTCTTCCTGGAAATTCAACTCCGATACTCGCTCACCAAACTCCTCTCATGGCCGATCTTCAAGACTTATTCCCTGCCACGTTACTACACCAATCATCAACCAAAGCATACCATACTTATTCTCTTCACAGCTCTTACATCCCAGTACACAATTCATCAAACTCACTCCCTCTTCTACTCCAGCAATTCACGCAAAAATCTCGTCTATTTTGATCACCCCATCTTCTAGTTCTCTCCAGTAAATTAATGCACATAACCTGCTCTGTTCACAAGCCATAACTGCATGTTTAAAACACGCATTTGTAACATACAAACCCACAACTCCTTGTACCTGCCTCCGAAAACAACAATGCATTTTCCCTATACTGTTAAAACCGCTCTGCTTCTTTCCAACGAACGAAGACTGCCATCTCGAGTAAAACTTAACCGCCATATATTCCTGTATTTTCATCTTCAATTCAGTACCAATGAACCCATTCTGGCGAGCTCCTTTCCTCTATCTTGCAGCTTGCCCTCTCGCAAACCACTCCCAGACTTCACCGTGCTGCTAATACAAAGCACCCTCCATCATTATTTCAATACATATATAGTTTCAGCTCCTCTCCCACAAACAGTCTTCACTTTGTTCAAAATGAAAACACAAGTCTGCCTCTCACTTCGCAACAGTACTACGATGCTTAAGCAAATCCCATTTAGTCCTTCCTGGCCGTTCAAAAAACCATAACCCCTTCACGTTTACACAGACCAGCCTCTCCATTGTCTGCAGCTCGCCCAGAACCTATCGTGTCTTCTCAGCCTCACGCATAAACACCCTTGTCATTTCGAAAACTCCCACTATAGTTTCTTCTTCCCCTATCTCCATGACCAAATCTCCAGTGGCGACCTCCCCTTCATAAATCACATCCTTTCGTACACCATAAACTCGCGTCATGTAACAACCCGTATTTTGAATAACATGTTATAACATTAATCAAGGCAGAATTAAATGTTAAAATCTGAATCAAGGGAAACGGACTGTGCCATTACGTTCGACTCGGAAAAATACGCGAAATAGAGTCCAAGTTTTCGAAAATCGGAGTCCGTGTGACCCAGTTATGGCCTGTAGAAGTTTTCAGAAAATCCAGTGTTTAAAAACAGTTCGAAAATCAAATCTAGAGCCAAACAGACTGGGTGGGAAAATTTCCCACCCAGCCCCAAGTCGACCGGGGAGTCGATTTGGGAGTCGACTTGCCCCAGCTGGTGTCGACTGCCCAGTCGACACCCCCGTCGATCTGGGTGGTCGGGCCAGTTTGGCCTGGTGCACCTGTTTTGGCTCTTGGGTCTTGTTTTGTTGGCTTGTGACGTGATTTGATGGCTCAGATCTGAATTAGGGTTAATCCTATGGCCTAAACTAGTCTCTACACCTATAAAAACACCCTAATACCTACCCTAAATCATCACAAATCAACCTAACAACTAAATTCTGCCAAAATGCTCCCTAATCATGGCCTCCATCTTCATCTTGAGAGATTCTAAGGTAAAAAGGAGCAAGCTTTCTTCTTTCTATCAAAGGAGCTACTTATTTTCAAGGCTATTTGCGTTGCTACATCATTCCAAGAGCTTCTACAACGTCTCTATCTTGTTCTATTGTGTTCTAGTTCTCATAGCCACACTTTGTAAGCCCCTCTCTACTCTTAGATTTAAACTATGAAGTTAATATGATCATGTAGCAAGTTGAAATGAGACTTTTGGGTATAATACTTGTCTTGGGGGCTATATTTGTATGCATAGATCCATTTATGACTCTTTTGATCTATGATTATGGCACTATCATGAACCTAGTATAATTTACCTTGATTTTTGGGTATAAAGCTATGAGCTTTATTTGGTGGTTATGCATAATGCAACATAAAACTTGGTAGTTATGCATAATGCAACATAGAACCTCTCATAACCTTGATGTTAACTTGCATATGATGTTGAACTACATGCTACCCACAAGTTTATTTGCTAAGTTTGAAGTCATACATGTTTTGAGGCCAAATCACCCTTGTGCTATTTGACATGTTTGAGGCCAAATCACCTTTATGTTATTGTCGTGTTTGAGGCCAAGTCACCTTTTATGCTATCATACATGTTGAGGCCATATGCTAGTATGTTGAACCCCTTTTGCCTCAAATATCACCATGTTTAACTTTTGACAGACTTTGCCATCTTATGCCCACCTTGTCATATTCTTATGTTCCCCCTTTTGATCTATTTTTGTTGATGCGAACTTACGTGCGATGGGGTTACGTTATGGGTAAACTTAAATGACATGAAACATGACTTGAAAATATGACATGTGATTATGCTTGAAAACATGAACGTGGACATGACATATAGAAAACATCAAAGTGGCCAACTCGAGGTTGGGTTGAGTTTGTAGCATAAATCTACCCGGAACCGACCGGCTTAACTAGTGGCTGCAAACAATAGAGCCCAATGTGAGTTGTTGGTCATATCGCACTTAAAACCCGAGGTTAGACTAGGTTGTGGTGTAAAGCTACCCGGACCCGCCCGGCTTAACTAGTAACCACAACAAAGTCTAATGTGAGAGGTTGGGGTGCATTAAGTTAATTAATGCCACATGGTAGGGTTAAGTCATGGACCACTTGAATACTTAACCAATTAAACACGATGGATTGTTGGGGTTAAGTCATGAACCACTTGGGTATACTTAACCAAGTTGATACATGGTTTGGATAGGGTTAACCACACTTAACCCATTAGAAACCCTAGTTTGCGGGGCCCTTTTCAGCAGTAACCCACTTGGGAGTATCGGGATACCCTAGGGACTAGGTTAGGGGTGGGGCACGATTACTGGGCTGATTGTAAGTGACCAAAAGGGACGGCTAGGTAGGTGCGCCATCGTAGATTCCGGCGGACTATGGTCGTGCACATAGTCCGGGGATGAAAGACAGACATGGGCACCAGTAGGCTTGGACTGTGCGTGCTTGTTTTGTGTCAGTGGTTGGCACCCTAGGGCCAGAATACACCCTAGGGTGGACCTTGCACAGTCGACTACATCTCGCGGTTGGGCCGTATGACACCGACACTTGACGAGTTAGGCTTATAGGGAGCCGATCGACTAGACCGTGTAGTTGGACCTTGATTTAGGTCATCTCATGATGTTGGGCCAATTTTGGGCCAAGGGATCATTTCTTGGTTATACTTGAAATGGATTAGAATACTAGTACACTTGGTGCAACTTAACCTTGTATATGCGATGCCACTCTTGTTAACTTTTCACCATGCCAGTTATCATCCTATGTTTCATCTCTGTTTTACATGTCCAGTTAACTTTATTAGTTTTTACACTAATAGTAGGTAGGACTTACCAGTCTTTTTGACTGACCTGTTTTCCTTTCGCCTCTTTTCTTCCGTTCCCCCCCCCCCCAAGGTTCTCAGGGTGGGAACACTAGCACCTAGCTTGGATCTTTAGCTTGCTTTCTGGATAGATCATGTACGGTTTGGACTTGAGCTCGCTATGGCTTTACCACGTCTACTTTGGGGATAGTTTACTTTATGTTATTTCCAGTTTTCAGTTTATGTTTCTAGACTTGTAGTAGTTAGAAAATAATGACTAAGTACTTTGATGTAACTTGACTATGGTTTTGAAATAGTAATTTTATCTGCTGCTTTATTTACTCTGTTTTACTCATATGTTCTGTCTTGTGATATCTTCATGCATGTTTACCTTGTCCAACACCCCTCCAAAGCCAGTGTACTTGCAAGAGTGACCCTGGCGGAAGTGGTGTGTTACATTTGGTATCAGAGCATAAGGTTTACAAGATTTGAGCAAAAGGTTTTTAAAACTTACCTTTGGAAAACTATTTTCAAAACCGATTATAAAGAAGTATTTTCCAAGAAAAGTCTTGTAACGACCCGTGTTTTTGTCCGTCAAATATTTAATTTAATTTATTTATGACATTTGAAATATTAATGGAATTTAATATTTAATTCGATAATAAAACGAGGGTTGAACGTTATAATTTATATATAATTTAAATAGAGCTTGAAAATGGCGTGCAGTTCGTAATATGGAGTTTTGAACTTCAACTGAGAATACAGAGTCCGATATAAGTCGGATTTCCATGAAACAAGAAACGCAAGAGGCGTGTTGATGATAATTTTCATATAAAAGAGAAAAATCCAGATTCCGTGTTACAGAGTGCGAGTTATGGCTAAATCAAAATTTGAAAAAAAAAAACGCTATGGAAATCGTTATTTGAAATATCGACCTTTAAAATGGCCGTTTTGCAAACGGACTCTATTTTCGACGAAATCAGTTTCATTGGAACCGTATCGTTAAATTATTGTACGGTGTTAGATGGCGTGGCAAACCAATGTCGTATGTGGCCACGATAGCCGTAAACGCCCGTTCATTTTCCATAGCTCGTGATTTATATAATAAAGGGATATTTGAGTGTAACTAGAGCAGACGATCGAATTAGGCCACGAAACCAGTTCCGTTGAGTTCGTATCGTCGATTAGAGTCAGGATAGGTATATATTTTGTTATTTTTGAAGACTGTGAAATTTGGTGTTAAAAAGGGTAGTGCGGTGCGCGTTAAAATGGCCTACCGGGGCAACAGTCTCAGAATGCGACGAAATTAGTGCCGTTGGGTTCGTATCGAAAAGTTATTATCGATGTTCGCAGTTTCAAGTGGATTTGATTTATCTGGTAACCGCGGAAAAATTAAACGCGTGTTCATTTCTGGTTTTATAAAGGAATTTTTTTCAAACGATATCGGATTTCGACGAAACTTGTCCCATTGGGTTCAGAATACCTTTTTACACCAGGATTAGCCTTTTAATCAGTAAACAGAAATCATATGAAGTAGAATTTGTGTGTTACTTTACGCCCAAATTCATTATAATACTTATATAATATTTCCTACCCATGCAAGCTAAGTGATACATCAAAATCAAAATCATAGCTGTTCTGACGTAGAAACTCCTATCCCAAATTTGTGAAGCCTTGCCGACCAAGGGTCATGGATTCCCAGACATACAGCTAGCTGTATTTGCAGCTACCTATCCTAAAAGTGGACCAAATTTCGTGCTTCCCAAACCATCCCAACCGTGTTCCCCAAGTTCCACCCTTCTTTAAATACTCATAGTTGTTTTCGATTCTCAAACAAAAACAAAACCTGAAGCTTATATAAAAGAAAAGTTGCGGAAAAAAAAGAGAAAAAAAAAAGAAAAAAAGGGGGAATAAAGCCAAATCCGAAAGTCTGTATAAGTAGCAATGGGAAGGGGAGACTTTAACGTGAAAATGGGGCGGCGGGCACATTTGAGTGTGGTGGCGTTTGCAGTGTAAGGGAAGAACAGGGTTTTGGTTCGAGGTTGGAATAACTGTTTGGGCGTATGTATTGGAGCGTGGGGATCCATGAAGTAGTAGGAGGAGGAAGTGCGCAAACTTGAAGGTCACTACAGCATGGCATGATCTGGAGATGAAGAGGGCTGTCATGATGGAGCTGCTTGTTTTTCTTTTGGAAACGGGCAGTCTCTGGGAGAAGGACGGTGCATGCTTTTGTGGAGACGGGTTTGCATGAGGCTCGGGTGGAGTAACGGGTGTGGGAGGAATGGATACAGTCACGAAATGAAGTTGCAGGCATAGAAGAAAAAGCTAAAGTGAAGAAGAGAGGTATCATGGCTTTTACCGTGAGCTTTGAAATGATTTATCAGGCGTAATTAATTTAATAAAAAAAAGGGAATTAGTGATATGCCATGATATGCCTAAATATATTTTAACGTGTTATACTAACATAGCTTATGACGTGAGGTTTAAAAGTGCCAAAAACACCATTAAGGTAGTTAAGTATTAAACCATGCACAAATAATTTGTTTATTTAATATATACCAATTATGTTGTAACCCTACGTATCCTATGTGGGTTCGAATAAATACATGGACAGTAAGCAGGAATCGCAAACTTAGGTAACATGCCTAACTAGTGTTAATAAATATAATTAGTAATTAGGATCATTAATATGATTAGTTAATTAAGGTGAATTATTATAAATGTATAACTTATATCTTAATTATACGTTCACAGACGCAAAGTAACAAAAAGATTTGGAATCGGGTTAACAAACACTTCATGGTGGAGCTGGTCCGGTCAGAGTCGGTAAACGCTGGGATTTTCTGACCAAATTAAGCCTCTGTTTAATTTGGTTAAAACAAATTGCTTTCACAACAGATGAAGATCAAGGTGAGTTAAACTCACTCAGTTACCCTTTTTATATTTTATATAAATTGGGTATTTTTATTTTGTGTGCTCTGCTTGCCAATGGTTGACTGTTTTGCTAGTTATCTGCTTATCTGTTGATTTAACCGATGAAATTAAACTATGTTTAATTTCAGTGAAATACCAAATCATTATTTTTAACGATTGGTTCCAATAAAGGTGACTCACCTTGGTTGGTCATGTTTATTTATAAACATGTTTAAATGGTTGAATTGTTTGAATTGCTTATGGTTGATGTTAAATGGTCGTTATTTAATTTATCAGTTAAACAAAACTGAACCATCTGATTTGAGAAAAACCATTTGAATACAGGGAAGTACAGGTTGGAGGGACCCAACCGGATCCCTCAAATGTATTATTTATTTCATATTATCATATATGAACTGATCTGTTTGTGTGATTGATTTGATGGTTGATTATTAATTGAATATTCAACATCTGTTTGGTTTGAACCAATAGGTGATATTGGTTAAGTGTTTGGCAGTGTATGGCCTTTAAAATCAATCGGGTTATAGACAGTGATTCACCGTAAGGTGAATCGATAGAGTTGAAGTTATAAAATTTACTTTATAACTGGAGTTAGATTTTGAAAAAAAAAATGTATTATTTTGAACAAAAGTTATTAAAGAGAATTAAATAAATATTTTATTTATTTAAGATTTGATTTGTTAGTAATTTATTTTATAAAGTAAATTCTGATGTTAATCAGATTTACAAAGAATGAGAATAGAGAATGAATCGAATGGTTAAACTTTGATAATTGTTTTGAAAAGAAAACAATTAATGGAAATAATTTAAATTAATTATAATTTTAATTAATTTAAAGTGAAGGTTAATTGGAATTAGTTTACGAGATAATCGAATTTTGACTTGACAAAATTGACCATTTAAACTGGAATCGAATATCAAATTAGTTTGTTTCGAAATTGCGAAATGAAATAGCTGAAGAATATTGTTTTAACTTTAAACAAGATCTTTAAAAAGGATTTTCTATTTATTTTAGTAAATAAAGAAATTAACTACTGAAGTAGTTAATGAGTAAAGAAAATTATGGTTTTAATAAGAATTTAGAAGACTACTTTTGAAAAGTAATCGAAGAGAAGTGTAATCCAAATTGGATTGTGAAAGGAATCTATGAGCGGGTTTTATATTTAAAGCTAAAATTTTTATAACGATGTTAAAAAGAGGATTTCAAGCGAAGATGATAACTTAAATTTAAGTGTTGTTTAATTGTGTGAATTAAGGTAAAGGGTTTATATAAACCAGGGTCGTGTAAATGAGGTTTAACGTGTTAAGGCGTTAATTTTATTTAACGTTACTTGAAAACAAGATCAAATAAAAAGGAGAATTTTAAATGAGATTTCAAAATGGGAAAATGGTCGAATAATTTTGAAAGGAGATTGGAAATAAGCGAATCTGGGTAAAGAACTGAGTTATAGGGTTGTATATCCAAATCCAATAGTTAAATGGAATTTGTTTGAGACTAGAATGAAATATTGATTTTGATTACAACTTATGTTTATCGGAGGATAAGAACGTTGTTGATCAAGGTCTGAGAGGTAATTAAAATACCCCAACTTGAACAACATCGGGATTATCTGAAGATAGTATTAGTTGGTAATCGTAAGAGACGTTAGTGGATATGTTTGAAAATCTAAACAGCGATTTTAGCGATGTTGTTATAATATATGTTTTGTAAATCTAATATAGCGATTGTAGCGCTTTTGCTATAGTAAATGGGTTGTAAACCTAAACAGCGATTATAGCGTTGTTGTTTTGTAAATCTAAATAGTAATTATAACGCTATTGATATAACATATGTGCTATAAATTTCTTTGTTAAACGAATGGATTTCCGAATTTAAAAGATGATTTGAAGGAAGAATTAAGTGGGAAATTGAATATAGTTATTCGAGATAGAATTAGCCAAACATAATTATTCGGCTGAGTTGCCATTTCATACGACTGCTAGCGTAATTCGCAGGGCTGCAGATAGCCTATGGCGGTCGGATGTTTCCTGAGGGAATCAGGCGTAACCATTGGGATCGCTGCGATCTAGAGTCAAGCGAATGGAGTTAAGTCAAATATTAGTTAATCGATTAGAGTTAAATCGAATTAGAGTTATTCAAATATCGTATTTTTAAATATTAACAGAGTTAGAAGTTTTGATTTAACAAAGTAAATCAAGTGTTAAAAGGCTAGGTAATGCTGAATGCTTAACCAGTGAACTCATTGGAGTGTCATGATTGAAACACTGTATATTTTGATAGTTAAAACACCGACTATCAAATCTGACCAATACGATTGTTGGTATGGAAAGACCGGGATCGAATTTATATTCGAAACCCATTCCGACCAACAAATACGTGAAGATATCAGAAGATGATCGAGATGGTGCTGTGAAGACCGTGGATTTTCATAAATGGAAGAACCACTAATATTCTCTGCCTGGCAAGCAGAGATAAGTTGTGATTCTTTCGTGGTTGGAATCTACGGGTTGCAAGAACTTCTCGCTACCGATCCATGGGGTGATTCCTATATTGGATGCAGTAGGAGAGTACCTTCGGTTCATCCTGTTCCTGGATGACTTGTATGGACGGATGTCTGACAGAGTATTTCCAAAGTGTCACGTACGTTGATTTCTCCAAACGTACGATAGTTGTTGGCAGAGATTTGCCGTTCTCGTAGCTTCCAGCTAGAGTATTTTTGTGGACGTCAGTTAGTGATATCTGACGGATCTGACGATGTGGCATTCAAAGTGAATGATGACCAGGTGTTCAAAGGTAAATCTAAACCTCAAGCCTCATCAACCGGGAAATGACAAAAATCGGGCAGGCAGCATGGCTATGTGGGTCGCTCCCATTAGGGTGTAGAATCACCTATCTAGAGAAATTCCATTTGTTTCTTAAAGTCTATATTCGATGCTGTCCCTTTTTGGGAGGCGGTTGCTGATCCCAACCGTCGGTGGTATACATTCGATACACTCAAGCAAAATGAGTGGTCGGTCATGTGAGGGCCGGGTTGCAAGATGTTCTTGTTGAACCCAGTGTATTCGTCTCTAGAGATACACTATCGGCAGGTGGTCCCATACCTTGTCAAGGTCGGAATCCAATCTCCAATAAGCGCCTGCGGGTTTTGATTGTATACTATATATGTGGAGCGTGAGATGCAAGCGTTCCACTAGATTTCTATTTACTTGTGTTTAGACATTATTATAATATCAGACAAGATATTGGTTTCAAACTGTTTTGGGTTATCGTAAGGTAAAAACCGTCCGTATTTATGTGTGGATTTGGTCTTACAATTATCCCTTCTTTTGAAAAGATTTTAAACTTCAAAATCATGATTGGATGGTTCACCTTATTACTGTGCGAGTTTATCTCACTCTGGTTCACCAGACTGACTCGGTGTTTTGTAAATGCTCGGGTTAGACCGGGTTGTACAGGTTCAGGTTATCGACTGCTATGAAGAGACGAGCTGGAAGAGTCCAAACGTATGATATTACTACTATTCCGCTGTGTGTTGTATATGGGAACAGGCTATTATAACTGTCCCATGGTATGATGTACTCTGATACTGTAAGTATTTTAAAGCTTTCAATAAAGACTATTTATGTATTATATTTTGTTCCGCTGCGATGTGAGACTCTGTGTGGTGTTCTTCTTCTTCTATTCAATATTTCTACCTTATTTATTCTCATCCTCTAACTTCTTTCTATTAATGATCTGGAATGTTCGATGTCTGAATGGTCAACATGATAGTTTGATGTTGATTTTCGGAGTCGAAAATCCCAGTTCGTTACAGTGGTATCAGAGCTGGTTGCTTAATTGGTACGGATGATAGGGGGTTCTCGCTTCGCGTTTGGTGGCGAACGGGAGACTCTTACCCCTACATCTCCCGACAATGTGGGTTGGTCGAGTCGAGAGGTTGGCCGTAAAAGCAGTTCTGAGGTATCTCTGTAAGCCACGGTGGGAGGTTAGCCCACTGCCCTTGTGGTCGTTACAGTGGTATCAGAGCTGAAGGTTAAGTGATTACCTTGGCTCTGTGGCGTGACTCAGTAGAGATGGGGTTAGCAATACCCTAGATTGAGTTTGAGTGTATATATACGAGTGAACGTATTTGTAGATTTGATATAAAATTTGTTTTATATTGTGGAGATTTATCGGTTGAGTTGTTTATGAATTCTGATCGATCAGTTTGATCCACTGTATCGATAAGGGTTTATAAACACTCGAATACGATGGGTTGTCACGATATGTTTTGAAAAGAGGGTAAATGAAATAATTTTACCCAAATTATATTTTAATATAAAAGGATGATTAATATTTGAAGTATTATAGTATATTGGATGTGTTGGTTGATTATAATTGAAATGGTTATATAAATAACCAATTGGAATTCGTATAATACAAAAGCAGATTTATTAATTCTGTAATTAAGATCAGAATTTGAAATTTAAATTCCTAAAAGTGAGAAAGTGTTTGCAAATGGATTTGAATTGCATATATGAGAAATTTTAAATCCTGGGAGATTTTAAATTGTTTTACGAGCATTGTGTTTGGTATTTTGAAATATATTTCAAAATGAAAATGTTTAGATACTGTTTTGATAAATAATATAGTATTGAACTCACTTCGATAGCTGGGGAATAACTCTGAGGATGCTGGCCACATCATCAGTGTTCATTTCCGAGTTCTAAGTGACGGATTACTGCCAAAATATTGTTTTGAATTGCTTTGAGAAAAACAAGTTGTTTGAATCCTGGAAAAGGAATATTTGATTTTTGAATAAGCTGAACTGTTTAAAAACTCCCAGAGAAACTATTTGAACAAAAACAAAATTAAATAGAATTTGTGAAAGCAAATACGAATTAAAATCAATTAACTGGGAATTGAATCAGGATAAATCAAGTAGAATCAGATCTTGAATTGGGAGACAGGAATCTGAAAAGGATATTGGACTGGTAAGTTAGGAGTTGAAATGGATAATGGATGGAAATTGAGTTAAGAATGAGATTTGGCTTGAACGCGTGAAAGATTTGGTTTTGAGGATAAAATTGGAATTTTGTTTGGAAATGCATTTGTATATGCTGAAAGGGCAGCAGATGGAAAGGATATAATGATATGCCCAACAAAAAGGTACACATTTATTTTTATATGGGTTTGGAGATTTATGAACCTATTTGCAAGCCGCTTGGCTGTTTGTTTTCATTTGGATTGGGGGAGGCCTAGAGAGGCAAGTTGGAATTTGACCGATTGACCCGTATAAAGGAGGTGCTGACGAAATTTTTAGAAATTTCGGGTGTTAGAAAGTTTTCGGAATTTTTGAAAATTTTCGTTTATAGAAATAAAGTAATAATTTAATTGGAAAAAAAATAAATAAATTCAGTTGAAACTGAAATTAAAGAGGTAAACGAATAATTCGAAACCAGTTAATAGGGTTGTTCTCCAGCTTAGCAATTTCGAGGACGAAATTATTTTAAGGGGGGAAGAATGTAACGACCCGTGTTTTTGGCCGTCAAATATTTAATTTAATTTATTTATGACATTTGAAATAATAATGGAATTTAATATTTAATTCGATAATAAAACGAGGGTTGAACGTTATAATTTATATATAATTTAAATAGAGCTTGAAAATGGCGTGCAGTTCGTAATATGGAGTTTTGCACTTCAACTGAGAATACAGAGTCCGATATAAGTCGGATTTCCGTGAAACAAGAAACGCAAGAGGCGTGTTGATGATAATTTTCATATAAAAGAGAAAAATCCAGATTCCGTGTTACAGAGTGCGAGTTATGGCTAAATCAAAATTTGAAAAAAAAACGCTGTGGAAATCGTTATTTGAAATATCGACCTTTAAAATGGCCGTTTTGCAAACGGACTCTGTTTTCGACGAAATCAGTTTCATTGGAACCGTATCGTTAAATTATTGTACGGTGTTAGATGGCGTGGCAAACCAATGTCGTATGTGGCCACGATAGCCGTAAACGCCCGTTCATTTTCCATAGCGCGTGATTTATATAATAAAGGGATATTTGAGTGTAACTAGAGCAAACGATCGAATTAGGCCACGAAACCAGTTCCGTTGAGTTCGTATCGTCGATTAGAGTCAGGATAGGTATATAGTTTGTTATTTTCGAAGACTGTGAAATTTGGTGTTAAAAAGGGTAGTGCGGTGCGCGTTAAAATGGCCTACCGGGGCAACAGTCTCAGAATGCGACGAAATTAGTGCCGTTGGGTTCGTATCAAAAAGTTATTATCGATGTTCGCAGTTTCAAGTGGATTTGATTTATCTGGTGACCGCGGAAAAATTAAACGCGTGTTCATTTCTGGTTTTATAAAGGAATTTTTTTCAAACGATATCGGATTTCGACGAAACTTGTCCCATTGGGTTCAGAATACCTTTTTACACCAGGATTAGCCTTTTAATCAGTAAACAGAAATCATATGAAGTAGAATTTGTGTGTTACTTTACGCCCAAATTCATTATAATACTTATATAATATTTCCTACCCATGCAAGCTAAGTGATACATCAAAATCAAAATCATAGCTGTTCTGACGTACAAACTCCTGTCCCAAATTTGTGAAGCCTTGCCGACCAAGGGTCATGGATACCCAGACATACAGCTAGCTGTATTTGCAGCTACCTATCCTAAAAGTGTACCAAATTTCGTGCTTCCCAAACCATCCCAACCGTGTTCCCCAAGTTCCACCCTTCTTTAAATACTCATAGTTGTTTTCGATTCTCAACCAAAAACAAAACCTGAAGCTTATATAAAAGAAAAGTTGCGGAAAAAAAGAGAAAAAAAAAAGAAAAAAAAAGGGGAATAAAGCCAAATCAGAAAGTCTGTATAAGTAGCAATGGGAAGGGGAGACTTTAACGTGAAAATGGGGCGGCGGGCACATTTGAGTGTGGTGGCGTTTGCAGTGTAAGGGAAGAAGCAGAAGAACAGGGTTTTGGTTCGAGGTTGGAATAACTGTTTGGGCGTATGTATTGGAGCGTGGGGATCCATGAAGTAGTAGGAGGAGGAAGTGCGCAAACTTGAAGGTCACTACAGCATGGCATGATCTGGATATGAAGAGGGCTGTCATGATGGAGCTGCTTGTTTTGCTTTTGGAAACGGGCAGTCTCTGGGAGAAGGACGGTGCATGCTTTTGTGGAGACGGGTTTGCATGAGGCTCGGGTGGAGTAACGGGTGTGGGAGGAATGGATACAGTCACGAAATGAAGTTGCAGGCATAAAAGAAAAAGCTAAAGTGAAGAAGAGAGGTATCATGGCTTTTACCGTGAGCTTTGAAATGATTTATCAGGCGTAATTAATTTAATAAAAAAAAGGGAATTAGTGATATGCCATGATATGCCTAAATATATTTTAACGTGTTATACTAACATAGCTTATGACATGAGGTTTAAAAGTGCCAAAAACACCATTAAGGTAGTTAAGTATTAAATCATGCACAAATAATTTGTTTATTTAATATATACCAATTATGTTGTAACCCTACGTATCCTATGTGGGTTCGAATAAATACATGGACAGTAAGCAGGAATCGCAAACTTAGGTAACATGCCTAACTAGTGTTAATAAATATAATTAGTAATTAGGATCATTAATATGATTAGTTAATTAAGGTGAATTATTATAAATGTAAAACTTATATCTTAATTATACGTTCACAAACGCAAAGTAACAAAAAGATTTGGAATCGGGTTAACAAACACTTCATGGTGGAGCTGGTCCGGTCAGAGTCGGTAAACGCTGGGATTTTCTGACCAAATTAAGCCTCTGTTTAATTTGGTTAAAACAAATTGTTTTAACAACAGATGAAGATCAAGGTGAATTAAACTCACTCAGTTACCCTTTTTATATTTTATATAAATTGGGTATTTTTATTTTGTGTGCTCTGCTTGCCAATGGTTGACTGTTTTGCTAGTTATCTGCTTATCTGTTGATTTAACCGATGAAATTAAACTGTGTTTAATTTCAGTGAAATACCAAATCGTTATTTTTAACGATTGGTTCCAATAAAGGTGACTCACCTTGGTTGGTCATGTTTATTTATAAACATGTTTAAATGGTTGAATTGTTTGAATTGCTTATGGTTGATGTTAAATGGTCGTTATTTAATTTATCAGTTAAACAAAACTGAACCGTCTGATTTGAGAAAAACCATTTGAATACAGGGAAGTACAGGTTGGAGGGACCCAACCGGATCCCTCAAATGTATTATTTATTTTCATATTATCATATATGAACTGATCTGTTTGTGTGATTGATTTGATGGTTGATTATAAATTGAATATTCAACATCTGTTTGGTTTGAACCAATAGGTGATATTGGTTAAGTGTTTGGCAGAGTATGGCCTTTAAAATCAATCGGGTTACAGACAGTGATTCACCGTAAGGTGAATCGATAGAGTTGAAGTTATAAAATTTACTTTATAACTGGAGTTAGATTTTGAAAAAAAAAATGTATTATTTTGAACAAAAGTTATTAAAGAGTATTAAATAAATATTTTATTTATTTAAGATTTGATTTGTTAGTAATTTATTTTATAAAGTAAATTCTGATGTTAATCAGATTTACAAAGAATGAGAATAGAGAATGAATCGAATGGTTAAACTTTGATAATTGTTTTGAAAAGAAAACAATTAATGGAAATAATTTAAATTAATTATATTTTTAATTAATTTAAAGTGAAGGTTAATTGGAATTAGTTTACGAGATAATCGAATTTTGACTTGACAAAATTGACCATTTAAACTGGAATCGAATATCAAATTAGTTTGTTTCGAAATTGCGAAATGAAATAGTTGAAGAATATTGTTTTAACTTTAAACAAGATCTTTAAAAAGGATTTTCTATTTATTTTAGTAAATAAAGAAATTAACTACTGAAGTAGTTAATGAGTAAAGAAAATTATGGTTTTAATAAGAATTTAGAAGACTACTTTTGAAAAGTAATCGAAGAGAAGTGTAATCCAAATTGGATTGTGAAAGGAATCTATGAGCGGGTTTTATATTTAAAGCTAAAATGTTTATAACGATGTTAAAAAGAGGATTTCAAGCGAAGATGATAACTTAAATTTAAGTGTTGTTTAATTGTGTGAATTAAGGTAAAGGGTTTATATAAACCAGGGTCGTGTAAATGAGGTTTAACGTGTTAAGGCGTTAATTTTATTTAACGTTACTTGAAAACAAGATCAAATAAAAAGGAGAATTTTAAATGAGATTTCAAAATGGGAAAATGGTCGAATAAATTTGAAAGGAGATTGGAAATAAGCGAATCTGGGTAAAGAACTGAGTTATACGGTTGTATAACCAAATCCAATAGTTAAATGGAATTTGTTTGAGACTAGAATGAAATATTGATTTTGATTACAACTTATGTTTATCGGAGGATAAGAACGTTGTTGATCAAGGTCTGAGAGGTAATTAAAATACCCCAACTTGAACAACATCGGGATTATCTGAAGATAGTATTAGTTGGTAATCGTAAGAGACGTTAGTGGATATGTTTGAAAATCTAAACAGCGATTTTAGCGCTGTTGTTATAATATATGTTTTGTAAATCTAATATAGCGATTGTAGCGCTTTTGCTATAGTAAATGGGTTGTAAACCTAAACAGCGATTATAGCGTTGTTGTTTTGTAAATCTAAATAGTAATTATAACGCTATTGTTATAACATATGTGCTATAAATTTCTTTGTTAAACTAATGGATTTCCGAATTTAAAAGATGATTTGAAGGAAGAATTAAGTGGGAAATTGAATATAGTTATTCGAGATAGAATTAGCCAAACATAATTATTCGGCTGAGTTGCCATTTCATACGACTGCTAGCGTAATTCGCAGGGCTGCAGATAGCCTATGGCGGTCGGATGTTTCCTGAGGGAATCAGGCGTAACCATTGGGATCGCTACGATCTAGAGTCAAGCGAATGGAGTTAAGTCAAATATTAGTTAATCGATTAGAGTTAAATCGAATTAGAGTTATTCAAATATCGTATTTTTAAATATTAACAGAGTTAGAAGTTTTGATTTAACAAAGTAAATCGAGTGTTAAAAGGCCAGGTAATGCTGAATGCTTAACCAGTGAACTCATTGGAGTGTCATGATTGAAACACTGTATATTTTGATAGTTAAAACACCGACTATCAAATCTGACCAATACGATTGTTGGTATTGAAAGACCGGGATCGAATTTATATTCGAAACCCATTCCGACCAACAAATACGTGAAGATATCAGAAGATGATCGAGATGGTGCTGTGAAGACCGTGGATTTTCATAAATGGAAGAACCACTAATATTCTCTGCCTGGCAAGCAGAGATAAGTTGTGATTCTGTCGTGGTTGGAATCTACGGGTTGCAAGAACTTCTCACTACCGATCCATGGGGTGATTCCTATATTGGATGCAGTAGGAAAGTACCTTCGGTTCATCCTGTTCCTGGATGACTTGTATGGACGGATGTCTGACAGAGTATTTCCAAAGTGTCACGTACGTTGATTTCTCCAAACGTACGATAGTTGTTGGCAGAGATTTGCCGTTCTCGTAGCTTCCAGCTAGAGAATTTTTGTGGACGTCAATTAGTGATATCTGACGGATCTGACGATGTGGCATTCAAAGTGAATGATGACCAGGTGTTCAAAGGTAAATCTAAACCTCAAGCCTCATCAACCGGGAAATGACAAAAATCGGGCAGGCAGCATGGCTATGTGGGTCGCTCCCATTAGGGTGTAGAATCACCTATCTAGAGAAATTCCATTTGTTTCTTAAAGTCTATATTCGATGCTGTCCCTTTTCGGGAGGCGGTTGCTGATCCCAACCGTCGGTGGTATACATTCGATACACTCAAGCGAAATGAGTGGTCGGTCATGTGAGGGCCGGGTTGCAAGACTTTCTTGTTGAACCCAGTGTATTCGTCTCTAGAGATACACTATCAGCAGGTGGTCCCATACCTTGTCAAGGTCGGAATCCAATCTCCAATAAGCGCCTGCGGGTTTTGATTGTATACTATATATGTGGAGCGTGAGATGCAAGAGTTCCACTAGATTTCTATTTACTTGTGTTTAGATATTATTATAATATCAGACAAGATATTGGTTTCAAACTGTTTTGGGTTATCGTAAGGTAAAAACCGTCCGTATTTATGTGTGGATTTGGTCTTACGATTATCCTTTCTTTTGAAAAGATTTTAAACTTCAAAATCATGATTGGATGGTTCACCCTTATTACTGTGCGAGTTTATCTCACTCTGGTTCACCAGACTGACCCGGTGTTTTGTAAATGCTCGGGTTAGACCGGGTTGTACAGGTTCAGGTTATCGACTGCTATGAAGAGACGAGCTGGAAGAGTCCAGACGTACGATATTACTACTATTCCGCTGTGTGTTGTATATGGGAATAGGCTATTATAACTGTCCCATGGTATGATGTACTCTGATACTGTAAGTATTTTAAAGCTTTCAATAAAGACTATTTATGTATTATATTTTGTTCCGCTGCGATGTGAGACTCTGTGTGGTGTTCTTCTTCTTCTTCTATTCAATATTTCTACCTTATCTATTATCATCCTCTAACTTCTTTCTATTAATGATCTGGAATGTTCGATGTCTGAATGGTCAACATGATAGTTTGATGTTGATTTTCGGAGTCGAAAATCCCAGTTCGTTACAGTGGTATCAGAGCTGGTTGCTTAATTGGTACGTATTATAGGGGGTTCTCGCTTCGTGTTTGGTGGCGAACGGGAGACTCTTACCCCTACATCTCCCGACAATGTGGGTTGGTCGAGTCGAGAGGCTGGCCGTAAAAGTAGTTCTGAGGTATCTCTGTAAGCCACGGTGGGAGGTTAGCCCACTGCCCTTGTGGTCGTTACAGTGGTATCAGTGCTGAAGGTTAAGTGATTACCTTGGCTCTGTGGCGCGACTCAGTAGAGATGGGGTTAGCAATACCCTAGATTGAGTTTGAGTGTATATATACGAGTGAACGTATTTGTAGATTTGATATAAAATTTGTTTTATATTGTGGAGATTTATCGGTTGAGTTGTTTATGAATTCTGATCGATCAGTTTGATCCACTGTATCGATAGGGGTTTATAAACACTCGAATACGATGGGTTGTCACGATATGTTTTGAAAAGAGGGTAAATGAAATAATTTTACCCAAATTATATTTTAATATAAAAGGATGATTAATATTTGAAGTATTATAGTATATTGGATGTGTTGGTTGATTATAATTGAAATGGTTATATAAATAACCAATTGGAATTCGTATAATACAAAAGCAGATTTATTAATTCTGTAATTAAGATCAGAATTTGAAATTTAAATTCCTAAAAGTGAGAAAGCGTTTGCAAATGGATTTGAATTGCATATATGAGAAATTTTAAATCCTGGGAGATTTTAAATTGTTTTCAAGCATTGTGTTTGGTATTTTGAAATAGATTTCAAAATGAAAATGTTTAGATACTGTTTTGATAAATAATATAGTATTGAACTCACTTCGATAGCTGGGGAATAACTCTGAGGATGCTGGCCACATCATCAGTGTTCATTTCCGAGTTCTAAGTGACGTATTACTGGCAAAATATTGTTTTGAATTGCTTTGAGAAAAACAAGTTGTTTGAATCCTGGAAAAGGAATATTTGATTTTTGAATAAGCTGAACTGTTTAAAAACTCCCAGAGAAACTATTTGAACAAAAACAAAATTAAATAGAATTTGTGAAAGCAAATACGAATTAAAACCAATTAACTGGGAATTGAATCAGGATAAATCAAGTAGAATCAGATCTTGAATTGGGAGACATGAATCTGAAAAGGATATTAGACTGGTAAGTTAGGAGTTGAAATGGATAATGGATGGAAATTGAGTTAAGAATGAGATTTGGCTTGAACGCGTGAAAGATTTGGTTTTGAGGATAAAATTGGAATTTTGTTTGGAAATGCATTTGTATATGCTGAAAGGGCAGCAGGTGGAAAGGATATAATGATATGCCCAACAAAAAGGTACACGTTTATTTTTATATGGGTTTGGAGATTTATGAACCTATTTGCAAGCCGCTTGGCTGTTTGTTTTCTTTTGGATTGGGGGAGGCCTAGAGAGGCAAGTTGGAATTTGACCGATTGACCCGCATAAAGGAGGTGCTGACGAATTTTTTTAGAAATTTCGGGTGTTAGAAAGTTTTCGGAATTTTTGAAAATTTTCGTTTATAGAAATAAAGTAATAATTTAATTGGAAAAAAAATAAATAAATTCAGTTGAAACTGAAATTAAAGAGGTAAACGAATAATTCGAAACCAGTTAATAGGGTTGTTCTCCAGCTTAGCAATTTCGAGGACGAAATTATTTTAAGGGGGGAAGAATGTAACGACCCGTGTTTTTGGCCGTCAAATATTTAATTTAATTTATTTATGACATTTGAAATATTAATGGAATTTAATATTTAATTCGATAATAAAACGAGGGTTGAACGTTATAATTTATATATAATTTAAATAGAGCTTGAAAATGGCGTGCAGTTCGTAATATGGAGTTTTGAACTTCAACTGAGAATACAGAGTCCGATATAAGTCGGATTTCCGTGAAACAAGAAACGCAAGAGGCGTGTTGATGATAATTTTCATATAAAAGAGAAAAATCCAGATTCCGTGTTACAGAGTGCGAGTTATGGCTAAATCAAAATTTGAAAAAAAAACGCTGTGGAAATCGTTATTTGAAATATCGACCTTTAAAATGGCCGTTTTGCAAACGGACTCTGTTTTCGACGAAATCATTTTCATTGGAACCGTATCGTTAAATTATTGTACGGTGTTAGATGGCGTGGCAAACCAATGTCGTATGTGGCCACGATAGCCGTAAACGCCCGTTCATTTTCCATAGCGCGTGATTTATATAATAAAGGGATATTTGAGTGTAACTAGAGCAGACGATCGAATTAGGCCACGAAACTAGTTCCGTTGAGTTTGTATCGTCGATTAGAGTCAGGATAGGTATATAGTTTGTTATTTTTGAAGACTGTGAAATTTGGTGTTAAAAAGGGTAGTGCGGTGCGCGTTAAAATGGCCTACCGGGGCAACAGTCTCAGAATGCGACGAAATTAGTGCCGTTGGGTTCGTATCAAAAAGTTATTATCGATGTTCGCAGTTTCAAGTGGATTTGATTTATCTGGTGACCGCGGAAAAATTAAACGCGTGTTCATTTCTGGTTTTATAAAGGAATTTTTTTCAAACGATATCGGATTTCGACGAAACTTGTCCCATTGGGTTCAGAATACCTTTTTACACCAGGATTAGCCTTTTAATCAGTAAACAGAAATCATATGAAGTAGAATTTGTGTGTTACTTAACGCCCAGATTCATTATAATACTTATATAATATTTCCTACCCATGCAAGCTAAGTGATACATCAAAATCAAAATCATAGTTGTTCTGACGTACAAACTCCTGTCCCAAATTTGTGAAGCCTTGCCGACCTAGGGTCATGGATTCCCAGACATACAGCTAGCTGTATTTGCAGCTACCTATCCTAAAAGTGTACCAAATTTCGTGCTTCTCAAACCATCCCAACCGTGTTCCCCAAGTTCCACCCTTCTTTAAATACTCATAGTTGTTTTCGATTCTCAAACAAAAACAAAACCTGAAGCTTATATAAAAGAAAAGTTGCGGAAAAAAAAGAGAGAAAAAAAGGGGAATAAAGCCAAATCCGAAAGTCTGTATAAGTAGCAATGGGAAGGGGAGACTTTAACGTGAAAATGGGGCGGCGGGCACATTTGAGTGTGGTGGCGTTTGCAGTGTAAGGGAAGAAACATGGTTTTGGTTCGAGGTTGGAATAACTGTTTGGGCGTATGTATTGGAGCGTGGGGATCCATGAAGTAGTAGCAGGAGGAAGTGCGCAAACTTGAAGGTCACTACAGCATGGCGTGATCTGGAGATGAAGAGGGCTGTCATGATGGAGCTGCTTGTTTTGCTTTTGGAAACGGGCAGTCTCTGGGAGAAGGACGGTGCATGCTTTTGTGGAGACGGGTTTGCATGAGGCTCGGGTGGAGTAACGGGTGTGGGAGGAATGGATACAGTCACGAAATGAAGTTGCAGGCATAGAAGAAAAAGCTAAAGTGAAGAAGAGAGGTATCATGGCTTTTACCGTGAGCTTTGAAATGATTTATCAGGCCTAATTAATTTAATAAAAAAAAAGGGAATTAGTGATATGCCATGATATGCCTAAATATATTTTAACGTGCTATACTAACATAGCTTATGACGTGAGGTTTAAAAGTGCCAAAAACACCATTAAGGTAGTTAAGTATTAAATCATGCACAAATAATTTGTTTATTTAATATATACCAATTATGTTGTAACCCTACGTATCCTATGTGGGTTCGAATAAATACATGGACAGTAAGCAGGAATCGCAAACTTAGGTAACATGCCTAACTAGTGTTAATAAATATAATTAGTAATTAGGATCATTAATATGATTAGTTAATTAAGGTGAATTATTATAAATGTATAACTTATATCTTAATTATACGTTCACAGACGCAAAGTAACAAAAAGATTTGGAATCGGGTTAACAAACACTTCATGGTGGAGCTGGTCCGGTCAGAGTCGGTAAACGCTGGGATTTTTTGACCAAATTAAGCCTCTGTTTAATTTGGTTAAAACAAATTGTTTTAACAGCAGATGAAGATCAAGGTGAGTTAAACTCACTCAGTTACCCTTTTTATATTTTATATAAATTGGGTATTTTTATTTTGTGTGCTCTGCTTGCCAATGGTTGACTGTTTTGCTAGTTATCTGCTTATCTGTTGATTTAACCGATGAAATTAAACTGTGTTTAATTTCAGTGAAATACCAAATCGTTATTTTTAACGATTGGTTCCAATAAAGGTGACTCACCTTGGTTGGTCATGTTTATTTATAAACATGTTTAAATGGTTGAATTGTTTGAATTGCTTATGGTTGATGTTAAATGGTCGTTATTTAATTTATCAGTTAAACAAAATTGAACCGTCTGATTTGAGAAAAACCATTTGAATACAGGGAAGTACAGGTTGGAGGGACCCAACCGGATCCCTCAAATGTATTATTTATTTTCATATTATCATATATGAACTGATCTGTTTGTGTGATTGATTTGATGGTTGATTATTAATTGAATATTCAACATCTGTTTGGTTTGAACCAATAGGTGATATTGGTTAAGTGTTTGGCAGAGTATGGCCTTTAAAATCAATCGGGTTATAGACAGTGATTCACCGTAAGGTGAATCGATAGAGTTGAAGTTATAAAATTTACTTTATAACTGGAGTTAGATTTTGAAAAAAAATGTATTATTTTGAACAAAAGTTATTAAAGAGAATTAAATAAATATTTTATTTATTTAAGATTTGATTTGTTAGTAATTTATTTTATAAAGTAAATTCTGATGTTAATCAGATTTACAAAGAATGAGAATAGAGAATGAATCGAATGGTTAAACTTTGATAATTGTTTTGAAAAGAAAACAATTAATGGAAATAATTTAAATTAATTTTATTTTTAATTAATTTAAAGTGAAGGTTAATTGGAATTAGTTTACGAGATAATCGAATTTTGACTTGACAAAGTTGACCATTTAAACTGGAATCGAATATCAAATTTGTTTGTTTCGAAATTGCGAAATGAAATAGTTGAAGAATATTGTTTTAACTTTAAACAAGATCTTTAAAAAGGATTTTCTATTTATTTTAGTAAATAAAGAAATTAACTACTGAAGTAGTTAATGAGTAAAGAAAATTATGGTTTTAATAAGAATTTAGAAGACTACTTTTGAAAAGTAATCGAAGAGAAGTGTAATCCAAATTGGATTGTGAAAGGAATCTATGAGCGGGTTTTATATTTAAAGCTAAAATGTTTATAACGATGTTAAAAAGAGGATTTCAAGCGAAGATGATAACTTAAATTTAAGTGTTGTTTAATTGTGTGAATTAAGGTAAAGGGTTTATATAAACCAGGGTCGTGTAAATGAGGTTTAACGTGTTAAGGCGTTAATTTTATTTAACGTTACTTGAAAACAAGATCAAATAAAAAGGAGAATTTTAGATGAGATTTCAAAATGGGAAAATGGTCGAATAATTTTGAAAGGAGATTGGAAATAAGCGAATCTGGGTAAAGAACTGAGTTATAGGGTTGTATAACCAAATCCAATAGTTAAATGGAATTTGTTTGAGACTAGAATAAAATATTGATTTTGATTACAACTTATGTTTATCGGAGGATAAGAACGTTGTTGATCAAGGTCTGAGAGGTAATTAAAATACCCCAACTTGAACAGCATCGGGATTATCTGAAGATAGTATTAGTTGGTAATCGTAAGAGACGTTAGTGGATATGTTTGAAAATCTAAACAACGATTTTAGCGCTGTTGTTATAAAATATGTTTTGTAAATCTAATATAGCGATTGTAGCGCTTTTGCTATAGTAAATGGGTTGTAAACTTAAACAGCGATTATAGCGTTGTTGTTTTGTAAATCTAAATAGTAATTATAACGCTATTGTTATAACATATGTGCTATAAATTTCTTTGTTAAACTAATGGATTTCCGAATTTAAAAGATGATTTGAAGGAAGAATTAAGTGGGAAATTGAATATAGTTATTCGAGATAGAATTAGCCAAACATAATTATTCGGCTGAGTTGCCATTTCATACGACTGCTAGCGTAATTCGCAGGGCTGCAGATAGCCTATGGCGGTCGGATGTTTCCTGAGGGAATCAGGCGTAACCATTGGGATCGCTGCGATCTAGAGTCAAGCGAATGGAGTTAAGTCAAATATATGTTAATCGATTAGAGTTAAATCGAATTAGAGTTATTCAAATATCGTATTTTTAAATATTAACAGAGTTAGAAGTTTTGATTTAACAAAGTAAATCAAGTGTTAAAAGGCCAGGTAATGCTGAATGCTTAACTAGTGAACTCATTGGAGTGTCATGATTGAAACACTGTATATTTTGATAGTTAAAACACCGACTATCAAATCTGACCAATACGATTGTTGGTATGGAAAGACCGGGATCGAATTTATATTCGAAACCCATTCCGACCAACAAATACGTGAAGATATCAGAAGATGATCGAGATGGTGCTATGAAGACCGTGTATTTTCATAAATGGAAGAACCACTAATATTCTCTGCCTGGCAAGCAGAGATAAGTTGTGATTTTGTCGTGGTTGGAATCTACGGGTTGCAAGAACTTCTCGCTATCGATCCATTGGGTGATTCCTATATTGGATGCAGTAGGAGAGTACCTTTGGTTCATCCTGTTCCTGGATGACTTGTATGGACGGATGTCTGACAGAGTATTTCCAAAGTGTCACGTACGTTGATTTCTCCAAACGTACGATAGTTGTTGGCAGAGATTTACCGTTCTCGTAGCTTCCAGCTAGAGTATTTTTGTGGACGTCAATTAGTGATATCTGATGGATCTGACGATGTGGCATCCAAAGTGAATGATGACCAGGTGTTCAAAGGTAAATCTAAACCTCAAGCCTCATCAACCGGGAAATGACAAAAATCGGGCAGGCAGCATGGCTATGTGGGTCGCTCCCATTAGGGTGTAGAATCACCTATCTAGAGAAATTCCATTTGTTTCTTAAAGTCTATATTCGATGCTGTCCCTTTTCGGGAGGCGGTTGCTGATCCCAACCGTCGGTGGTATACATTCGATACACTCAAGCAAAATGAGTGGTCGGTCATGTGAGGGCCGGGTTGCAAGACGTTCTTGTTGAACCCAGTGTATTCTTCTCTAGAGATACACTATCGGCAGGTGGTCCCATTCCTTGTCAAGGTCGGAATCCAATCTCCAATAAGCGCCTGCGGGTTTTGATTGTATACTATATATGTGGAGCGTGAGATGCAAGCGTTCCACTAGATTTCTATTTACTTGTGTTTAGACATTATTATAATATCAGACAAGATATTGGTTTCAAACTGTTTGTCCCTAGTTGAGCCCTTGCAATCTTCTAGAGGAAGTGGATATCCTCATGAACTACCCTACCTTGTTACCATTTTATGCCTTACCACCTTTATAAAAGGAGGACCCAAATACTTACTTCAAATCTGATGAGGGTGGGTCCCATGACTTTGGCTCCTCTTCAAGGAGTAAACCTTCGGAGGGATCTTAGTCCTAACCAATTAAGACCCAAATAAGATAAAAAGAGAGTCAGCCAATTAAGACCTTCTCAATGCGTAGTAAACTTGCCTAGTTTCACACAATAGACTTATATATGTATATAGTTATATATATACACACACTAGACCTCTCACATTAAACCGTATACCTGTAGATACTGGATATGTCGGTCGATTACGGGAATACTTCTATTACAAGTTGGTTTAACCTCGTATCTAGTGTACTAAATTTTAGAATGGCCCATGGCACCTAGACATCTCACATTAGTTGGACCTGCTTGTGGTTGCTGGATTTTTGGTCGGTTCCAGCAAGACTTCTATGACAAATGGAAACGTGTCTATGTGTCACTATTTATATATTTTAAAACCATTCTATATATGCACACACAAGTAATCAAACATATATTTATTATAGGGACATTTCAAATTCAAATGTAATCTAACTGCATTTATTATGCTAATACAACGATAATTACGTTGATATAGGTACAATAATAATAACACTTAAATAACTTAAATATTCGTATAAATGGTGAAACGTTCTATCGAGGTGGCAATTGTCAACTTTTATCCAAGCCAAGGCATACAAGTTAGGTTTTCCATACTTTTACCGCTACAACATAAGCATGATAAAATAATAATAAGATAACAAATACCAATGGATGGAAAAACATACATATACAAAATTTCAACTTGCATGGATATGATTTCAATGCTGAATAAAAAATAGAGTATTACTTTCACTTACATGTATGCTTACAATTCATATTTTATCCAATTCACCTTTTTTTGGTGTTGTACACATAAAATTGTTTACATTTGACCTATTTCAATTGTGAATGCATTTAGATCCAAACCCAATTCAAATCATGAAATCATCAAATCCAAATCTTTTTAGGTTGTGATCAAATGATAATTAAAGGTGAATTACATAAAATAGGAATAATAGTAGCAACACCCCAATTTCATCTTTAATCCAATAGTGAAACCAAAAATCCACAAAACCCGAATAATCATGACAATTCATACTGTAATGACCCGAAAATCTGAACCAGTTTGAAAATTTTATTTTAAGATATTTTGTTGGGTTGTGAGTCAAAATTTTAAATTTTAAATTTTAAATAACTTTGAAGCAGTTGAAAATGACCACTTTGCAAACGACCTCGGAATCCGACGAAACCACTTTCATTGGATCCGGAGTGTCATAATATGGCTAAGTTTCAATTTTTAGAATTTTTCGATTTAATATGTGAGCGTGGCGTAAGGAGCTGTGTTTGGTCAAAAGCAGTTGAAATTGAACAGCTTGAAAATAGCCATTTTTCGAACAGTCTCAGAATTCGATGAAACTGGCTTTGTGAGGACCGTATCGTCATAACGATGCCAAAATAATTTTTCTGTATTTTTCCGAGTCAGTATGTAGCCTCGGGGAATTAATATGTATGTCCGAATTTAAATTAAACAATTTAATTTAAAAATAAAAGGAACCAGACTGTAACTTCAGAATTGGACCATGCGGATAGCGCCATCGTATTCAGAAGACGTGAAAACATTAAGATCGACAGTCGTTGAGCGCGAATCGGGGATCGTTTGAGTTAACACTATTTTCACGAATTAATTAATTAAGTAATTAAATAAAAATAATCATTAGAAAACCCTAAATACCTATATAAATACGCTCGTATACGGGGTATATGTCGTCTTCTTCCTCCGCATAGTAAAGCCGCCGAAACCCATTAAGTATCAAAACTTTGAAATCCATTTTCTCTCTCGTTCCTCAACGATTTTTAGCAAACTTTACACCGTTTCGAAGAGGAGACAAAGACCTTCAAGCTCCGACCAGTTGCACCCGCTCTCGTCCACCGTACAGGCCGCCACCTCCACCCGAACGCCCGCCGTCGCGAGTCCCGCCGCGCCGCCAGCAGCCCATCGCGCCCCACCCCCTTGCCGGCGCACCTGCGCCTCTCGTAGCCGGACGTCGTCGCGAAGACGGTTCGTGAAACCATCGCCTGTAGCCTCCGAAATCTGGATCCAAAGATTCGAACCAAAACTGGAAATTCAAAGGTATAATTTCGTTCAGATTTTGCGACGCTTCTGAGTGTCGCTGAGTCAGTTGTTAAAAGTCAGTTTAATTAAAACATTGATAACTTATTCGTATGAATTCGGATTCTGAAAATTTCAGAACCAATAGGACCGTGACTACGAGTGGATGCTGCTAAAATCAATTGGAGCATTCTGAAAATTTAATTGGATTTATTATATTTATTATCCAATCAAGGTGAGAGTTTCAAACCGCAAATTTATTTAAATTTTTTTTTTAATTGAAAAAATTGTTGAGTGTTTATGTGGATAATAATTGGGCATCATAATTATGTGCTATGCTATGACGATGAATTTGACACCATTATTTTTGTGATGCTATAACGATAAAATTTACACCATAATTTGCGATGTTATGACATGATAAAAATTGTCACCATAAATTGTTTGATGTTATGACATGATAAAATTTGACACCGTTTAATTTGCGATGTTATGACATGATAAAAATTGTCACCATAAATTGTTTGATGTTATGACATGATAAAATTTGACACCGTTTAATTTGCGATGTTATGACATGATAAAAATTGTCACCATAAATTGTTGGATGTTATGACACAAGGAATTGATACCATATATTGTGCGATGCTATGACATGTAAAAATTGACGTTGTATGTAGCGTAGTGTTGACAGTAAGTTTTGGGAACAAATTGGCAATATAATTTTATTGACATTTTTGTTAATATTAAAATAGGAAAATGAACACTGTATGTAAATTGACATTTTTGGTTAATATTAAAATAGGAAAATGAACACTGTATGTAAATTGACATTTTCGTTAATATTAAAATAGGAAAATGAACATCGTATGGTAAAAATAACATTTTTTTTTATTAAATGTTAGAAAAATAGAAATTTGCATTGCATAAAATGATATTTTGTCATGTTAGAAAAATAGAAATTTGCATTGCATAAAATGATATTTTGTCATGTTAGAAAAATAGAAATTTGCATTGCATAAAATGATATTTTGTCATGTTAGAAAAATAGAAATTTGCATTGCATAAAATGATATTTTGTCATGTTAGAAAAATATAAATTTTCATTGCATAAAATGATAAAATTTGCATTGCATAAAATGATATTTTGTCATGTTAGAAAAATAGAAATTTGCATTGCATAAAATGATATTTTGTCATGTTAGAAAAATAGAAATTTGCATTGCATAAAATGATATTTTGTCATGTTAGAAAAATAGAAATTTGCACTGCATGTCAACGATATAGAAATTGCAGGGTAAGATAAAATACATATTTATAATGTTTATAAAAAGAGAAATTGCATGGTAAGATAAAATAGCATTATTTATAATGTAAATAAAAAGAGAATTCACCCCGTAGGAAAAATTAACATTTATTTTATGTTAAATAAAAGAAATGAAACCACATGCAAGAATTAACTTTTTTTTTATGTCAAATAAAAAGAAATGAAACGTAGGAGAAGATTTACATTATTTATAGTGTATAAAGGTTACACCATAGAAAATGTCCATTGTTCAAAATGTAATGGGAAAAGAAATATACAAGGAATTAAAGGAATGGTACGTTATAATTTACATTTTCAAATGTAAATTATAAAATATTAAAATAAATAATAATGGTGGTAGATTAAAAGAAAAGGATCATCGTCTAATCCTAAAATAAATTGTAATGCAAGTAGAAAAGTAAAAGTTAAGAGGGAAAGGATGTTATACATAAGGGCGATGAGTTAAACGAACTAATTATATATATATTTATATAAATAATTGAAAATATAACGAATCGAGCGCGGTAGTTCGCGTTTTGAAATCGAACTTTCAAATGATTATACCGGAAGATCCGACCATCGGATTTTCCCAAAACTGAAACCGCTATGACCGTCTTGGAAATATCTTTCCAACGATATAAGCTACGCTAAAATCCAACGGTTAGATCTTGAGAAAAGTAAAAATCAAAATGGATGGAAAACAGCGCCAGAGTCGCCTTTGACCTGAAGTGTCGTTAATTAAAGAAATTAATTATATTAAATAATTAAGGCAAGGATTTATCGTTATAAGACAACATAACGACATGAAATGTGTTTTTCTCTAAATTATGAACGCGAGATTGTTTGGGAAGTCCGGGTTCATCCCATTCCAAACGATTTTACGATTTCAAGAATCTAAAAATGGAGACGGCATATGAAGACCGTAAATCTTCCCTCGGATGGACAACGACCAAGACTCTGAATTGGGTAGCTCCCGATTCACGAGTCGGGGAAATTGCCCAAACGTACGCGTTGATTTCACGGGTTTGACCCTAGTTCAGACCTAGAGCATGGGTGTAAATGGATGGTATGTCTGACACTGTATCCCATTAAATATCATGCTGTCGATTTTCTGTTAATATAAGAATGTTGGTGGTAGAGAATTCGTTCTCTACTTAACACCCGTTTATATATTGACTGATGGTCGATGGTACGGTATGGAATGACGGTGTGGCATGCTAAGATGAAATGATCAGGGTTTCTTGTTGAAAAGCAGAACCTTGTGGTATGAAGAACATGACCTCACGAGCCTCACAAACCAGTAGAGTCTAAAAAGGGGGAAGGGAACGCAGGGAAAGTAGCACGTTTCTTTCTAGTTAGTAGTCATTTTACTTTTTGGAGGATGATGAAATGAGGCGCCTCTGATAGGTCCTATAGGACCGGGGAACGTGTGCTTAGGAATTGCCAATCCTCTAAGTTGTATGTGAGGACCGGCCCTGTAGGATCCAAGGGTTAACTGCGGGTAATCCTGAGATGTTAACTAGAGCGTCTCGAATCGGTAAGGAGTCCTCCCTAGCCTGGACTCATGATGGAAACCCAAATTTCCAATACGACCCCGACGGATTTGATTTGTATTACTAGTATTGGAGGCATAATATATGGTACCTATGCTTCCTAGGATTAATACATTGCTTTGAATTGTTTTAAAACATATACACCCTAATATTAATAATATTAGTTTCGTATTTGGCGTATTTAGCATGTTTAACCACCATAAGGTAAAACTCTATCCTCTTGGTGTGCGTTGCATTGTGTGATGGGACCTGAGTCTTATGGTGGTTCCATTTTTCAAAAGACATTGCGCTGTGTTACGTTTTGTTTATTTGTACTGACACTGCAGTTATGCACGGCAATCCATTGGTACAACCCGTTCCGCGTTAGCGGCGTGGTCCTTGGATTTGCCTTATTAGTATGAGTAATTTTAGTTAAGAATTCTCACACCAGTCCCACGACTGACCCATTGTTTGTTTCACCTTTTTGCAAACTTGGGTGCCCTCTCTTCTACACGGGCAGCCAAGTAGACAGGTTCTTTTTCTGCTTGGAGTTCTTTGGGGCTACTTTTATCTTTTCGCTTGGAGTTGCTTTTGGTGAAGATAAGGTGATGGAGCTTTGAAGACCTATCTTTTCGCTTATCGCATTTTTCTTTCCTTTTATTTTCAGACTTATTTCCATTCCACGTTCTTTTATTTGGAGTTGGAACTTATGCAATTCTCTGAAAAACCTGCTGTAATAACTTAGACTCTGTGACTGTGGATTTTCTATTGCTGATGACATTATATATCCGCTGCTATAATGTTGTTATTATATGGAATTCCTGTGCTATGTTGTTTTCTGTGACTTGTTGTACTATATTTATGTTGTATTCCATATGATTTCTCCTTGCTTTCACTTGTGGAAGTTTGGGGCTGTCACACATACGAAATTATAAAATAAAGGATTTAGGGTTTTTAACGTTTATATTATCGAATTTCCAAATCCTCTAGGAATATCTATTCCATGACAATCTATTAAAAACATGAATACGCCTTAAGTAAACAATATTTCACTCATAGATCTAGGCGGAATAAAGAGAAATCTGCGGTAGATCTAGGTCTGCACTACTCTTTGTGTTGGATTGCTTTGTGATCAAGCCACACAAAGCTTGAATATTCAAGATTTAGTAAAGAGAAGGTTCGGCTTGCAGTATGTGGTCAGAAGTCACCGGGTCGTGGTACATGACTCATGACCATGAACCTGTGCACAAAGAGACCAAAACAGTGGAAGGGAAGAGCACCAGCTCGGGTCTTGGGGGTGCGACCCGACCCCATCCTTACGAGGCTGAAATGAAGACATGATTCACCCACAATCTCCACTACCCGAAAAATACAGATCCTCTACCACGTGTGACGAACCTCCTTAGTAATTGCCTCTCCACTGACTCAAGAATTGCTCCGAGATTTCTGGGATGAGCGCCACATCATCCCATGGCCCGCTTGAAGAATTTTCCTATATACAACTCAAGGTTTGCCATTTTGGGGATCATTTCCCATTTGAGTGATTCTTCTTCCTCCATTGCTACATCTTATACAACTTATTCAAATTTAACTCCATTTTGTTGAGTTTTGTTTGGTGAGTATTGGGAGACTTATCATTGTAATTGTGAGATACAGTGAATAAACAGATTGTACTTGTAATCGTCAGTCAATCAGAATCGTATAAAGTGGATGTAGGCTCGTTAACGTCGAACCACTATAAATTGTGTGTGTTTGTTGCTTTTTATTTTATTTCTAGTTATAATCCTCTATGAATTCTAGTCCGTTGGGTGTTAGAACCACATTTTGGTCTATCATTTTTGGTTCTTTCACTGAGAAACTTGAATTCTCAGCATTTTGGACTATCGTTCTATTGTTTGGATTCCCAAGTCTGAAGAAGTTAGTCTGCTTTTCTACTGTATTTGAAGACCTCTTTGATCTCAATAATATCATAACTTTATAGCTCTATGGAAAAGTAAGGATTCGCAAACCTCTCGAGCAAACGAAGCTAATGAAGAAAGTGTGCAGGAGTAGGTTAAAGTAGGCTCGCGGCTCGTGGCTCACAAGGGGCGACTCGACCCCATGGAGCAAACATGACCCGAAGTGAAGATGGGATTTTGATGGCACCAGGAAACCAGGTCATGACCCGAATGGGTAAGACGATCACAAACCGACCCCAGGGAGCAACCATGACCCGATCCCAGGTTGGGTCACTTGGAAGATTTGTGTAGTGTCCCGAAATTCCGGTCCAATTTGAGCTGACCAAATAACACAAGTCCAACCCCAATTGCACCGGAAAACAGAAAACTAATGGAAAGAAAATAGAGGATGAGGATAGATAAGATAGAAACTTAGAATAAAAGAAGAAGAAGATACAACATCAGAGTAATATGAATCTCACAACGGAATGAACAGCATATAATAGATAACATATCCTTGAAATAAAATCAGTATATGTATACAATAACATTATCAGAGTACAACACTTACATTTACAACACAACGGAAATAACTATAGCAATATAATATGGAAGCCTCCTGCTCCAAGCTCTTCCAGTATATCTGTAAATCCTGACTACTTGACTGGCCATACAAAATTGGGCACCCGAGAGTTTAGGGAAAACAAAACAAAATAAAATCCAGGTCAGTCATATGACGGGTATGAGTAAAACAGTTTAAAACAGTTTGAGCCATTAAACGATATCTCATAAGACCACGTCGTATAACGGAACGGGTTTTCCCTTATGAGAATCCAAAATAATCTTTATATCGGATCTCATTGATATTATAATAGTGTCTATCAACCACAATATAATAATCATCTAGCTGAAACGCTTTCATCTCACGTTTTACATATATAGTATACAATCAAAACTGAAAGCACGTATTGGGTAATGAATTTCCAACTATGACAAGGTATGGAACCACCTTTCGCTAGTGTACCTCTAGAGAGGAATACACTCGGTTCAACAAAAACATCTTGCAACCCGGCCACACATGACCAACCACTCATTTCGCTTGAGTGTATCGAATGTATATCACCAACGGTTGGCATCAGCAACTGTTTCCCGAATGGGACAGCATCGACAATAGATTTTTTGAAGTAAATGAAACTCTAGATCAGGTGATTATACACCCTAATAGGTGCGACCTACATAGTCATGCTGCCTGCCCGACTTTTTTCATTTCCCAGTTGTGAGACTAGAGGCCACGCTTATCTCTGACAGATAACACATTTATTCACTTTGAATGTCACATCGTCATAACCGCCAAATCACAAATCGCTTTCCCCAAAAATACCACGGGTATACAGCTAAGAGAAATGAATTTCTCCGCCACCAGAGATAAATACGTTTGAAGAGATCAACTTACGTGATCTATTAGATATACTCTGTCAGACATTCTTCCATACAGGTCGTCCTGGGACTGGACAAACCGAAGGCACTATTCAGTACAACCATCTTAGGCAATCTTTACCTAAGATTTATACAACAGCCCTTGCACTTTACTCCGTCTTCAATATATTCAGCGTACTTGATTCGCAACGCTTATGCCAATACGGTGTGGTTCTTCGGATAATAATCCAACCACGTTAAAATGGTCAAAACTTTGATAGTTGGTGATTTAACTATCAAATGAAAACATGTCTGTGTACACACAATGATCTTATTTCCAAATGGAATTATCGATCTGATCATCAAACATATATATATATATACACACACATCTCCTTATTTTCTATGTTTAGAAAATATACGTTATTAACACTGGAAAACATTTCCGTGGCTTAATTACGTATCACTATTCTTCCACATCTATCAGACTCAAACTATAAACTAACAAGAGAACAACTTCCTAATTACAAACTCCGAAGGCCGAAACCAACATCAGATCGATACTTAGGAAACCATTCAACTTATTAATCTCTAGTCAGTTTCTAATTTTGGTTTAACTCCATTTTGATTAACTATGTTCGATTAACTCCTTTCGATTAATTCGACTAGACCAACCATTTTCGATTAACTCTACTTAACTTGATTCGATTAACTAACTTGTCTTAACTAATTCAATTAACTAACTTATCTTAACAAATTTGATTAACTAACTTATCTTAACAAATTTGATTAACCCTTATTATGTCTCATCAATTTCCTTTTTATACTTCTGTTTAAATATATATTTCCTTTATAACTCTATTTATTTCCTAAATAAATATTCCTTTATTAATTCTATTTATTTATCAAATAATCCCTTTATAAATTCTATTTACTTTCTTAAATAAATATTCCTTTTATAAAATCCTTCGATTTTATAGATATTTTATTTTCAATATACTTTGAAAATTCCTTTTTTTTACATTCACGTATTCTTATGGTATTTAAATATACCAAATAATAATGATCAATATCATTCTAACACACATAATCAAAAACAGATTATATATCACATCATATATCACCATATATGAAAATAATAAAATAAATGTTGAGGAATCCAGGATTCCTCCAACCTGTTTCCCTGCATCACAGATGTTAAACAATATAAATAACATCGATTTCATTTCAATATGAAATATTCTGGTAAACAGAATCAATATTTGATTAACGATTTTTATATATATCGTTATCTATAATTTCAACCAATACATAAGCAATTCAACCAAACAGTTAACACACAACAATCAACAGATAATTATCAGTTCTAAGAATACATTATAAAAATATAAATGTTCAGAGTTTGTGAGTTTTACTCACATTGGACGATCATCGTTAATAACGATAACCATCGCTTGATTCAGACGGACATTTTATTTTGCAATAAATTTTAACGAGCTTCGATTCACTCCCTGTCAGTTCCATGTTGTAGTGTCTGTCCCTACGATCTCAACGGATCTGACCATTCAGTATTCTGATAATGTATGGATGAGATATGATTTATACAAGTTATTATACAAATATTTAAATTAAAACTTGATTTAAATGGTTTCTTTAGGCCTCACCAACCTTTCATCCTATCTCCTTTCACACCCGTTCAAAGCTTCAATCCCTTTCTTCCTGTTCGAATCAAACTCCAGACAAGTTCTTCATTCATGGCCACATTTTTCCAAGCCCCTTCCTCCTTCATTACTCAACCATTTTCAAAATCAAAAATTCCACTCATTTCCTCTTCTCAGAACCTTCCTCTCCCTTACCATTTGATCAATTCGAACAAACTTTGAACGCTCGATGTCAGCTCAAACTTACTGTTCACAGTAAGACGCCGGGCAACCTGTTCTCCCTCTAGATTCCATTAAACCACAACCCGTTCTCACTCAGCAACTCCTATTCCCGCACCCTACATCTCCATCACAATTTCGCCAAAACCCGACATCCCCATCTATGTTGCGTTCTCACTCAAAGGCCGTGACCTCCAGTAAATCAAGCGAACAAAAATTTGATAGAAAATTCCCAAAAACACAAGATAGATGCTAAAACACCCCATAAACTCAGAAACAATCTCAGATTCAAGTATTAACCCCTTAAATCCTCAAAACACTGAACCCTAGGACACGCCGCGAAGAAACCCAAACGTAGAACGGACGTCGAACTACATGAATGTGGCATAGGAAGGAAGCCCCGGTCCTGACGATCTCAAAGAACTCAATTTTGTGATTTAGAGAATTTATTTGAACTTTCTCTTGATTTTCTTATTCACGATTTTTCTAAGAGGATGGATATCTTCTTGCGTTTATAAGAAGTGAGGGCGAGGCTGAGAGGAAAGAAACGTGGCCTTGCATTTTATAATTTTAGATTTCTCATTTCTAGAACAAATGGACGAGCTTCTGTTTGATGTGTATATATATAGTTTAGAAACATTGGATCGAATATAGCCATATCATATTTGTGTAGTGGTAGGAAGTACACGTTGGAGCTCCAACGTAGGTGTGCAGATACATTAAAATGTTGATTTGAGATTTCAGTTTCCGGTTTGATTTGATTATACATGAAACAATAAATCAGCTTCAACAGAACTTCGTGACGGGATCGATAGGATCGAAAACTTAAGGGTTAAGGACTTCATGTTTTTAATTGTTTTAAGTTATAAACGTTCATATGTCCTGCTGCATACAATTATATCCTTGTACAAGCACTGTAGACTGAAATAAATATACCGCTGTGATTAGCAATGTGTCATGATCTCAAAAATATAATAATACCGGTAGATTAACTCATATTCTGAAACCCCAAAATCGCTGATTAAGGATGCGAAATACTCCAAATAAAAAGTTGTTTATTTAATTAATTAAAAATTACAGTAAAATTCTAAAAATTAAATTATCACTACGTCTCAGAAGGACCTTGTCTAAATTCAAACCCGATATTCAAATATTTTTAAATAACCGTTATGGCCACGAACGAATATACCGCTGTTTTTCTGAATATTTGATTTGGACATAAATCAAAATCTACACGACAAAATCCCGATTTTTCTCTTCCACTAGAAAAATATACCTTACCAGCTCCGTACATTTCTTATTTCACAGAAATCCGATTTAAAAAAGACCTAATATATCCAATTGAAGTTCAAATCGCCCAATAGCGAACTGCCGCGCCATTTCGAGCTCGATTATATTTATAATATAAATATACATTCAAACTTCATTTAAATTATATTTTCGTTAATATAATTCAACTCTGAACTGAATTATATATTATAAATTGTCCAGTTCACATTATATTGTGAATTTCACAAACTCTGATTATTTCAAAATTTAAATATATTATTTTAATTAAATATTCAATATTTTTTTATTAACGACCATTATATTCTCTGAATCACCATTTAAATAATTGAATAAATTAATTATTATATCGCTGAAAATACGGGTCGTTACATTCTTCCCCACTTTAAATAATTTCGTCCTCGAAATTGCTAAGGTAGAAAACAAACCCTATCAACCGGTTAAAACTTAGTTGTTCACTTCTTAACTTCAATCTCAACTGTACCAATTTAATTTTAATTAAAATATTAATTAATCCTTATCAACGAAAATTTTCAAAAATCCTGAAAATTTTCTAACACCTTAACTTTTCGAAAATTTTTGCCAGCACCTCCTTTGTACTGATCAATAGGTCAAACTCCAACTCGCCTCTCTGGGCCTTTTCCAACCCAAAAGAAAATCAAATAGCCAAGCGGCATGCCAATTCGGCTCATAAATCTCATGCTTATATCAAATATAAACTTGTACCTTTTTGTTGGGCATATCAACTCTATCACTTTCACCTGTTATCATTCTACATATGCCAACGTCATCTCAACCAATTTCCAATCAGTTTTAATCCACAAATCCAACCATTTTCTTATACCTAAGTCAAATTCAATTTCAAATCAAAGTTCCATTTTTGATTTTAAATTCTTAACTCATCAATCCAATACCATTTCAGATTCTATCTCACAATTCAAAATCTGATTCTACTTGATATATCGTATCCAATTCAATTTCCAGTTAATTGGTTTCAATTTAGTTCTAGCTCGGTTTCACAAATTTCTATTTTTATTTCAACAATCTTTTCTTGGGAGTTTTAAATAGCTTTTCTTTTCTCAAAAATCAAACTTTCCTTTTTAGGATTCAAAACAACTTGTTTGATCAAATCAATTCAAAAACAATAACCTTGGTAGTAATCTGTCACTTACAAACTCGTAAATGAACACCGATGATGCACCATCGGAATTTATTTCCTAGCGATCAAAGTAAGTTCAATACTATAACATTTTCAAAACCATTATTTAAACACCTTCATTTTGAAATCACTTTCAAAATATCCTTCACAATGCTTGTAAACAATTTAATATCTCCCAAGATCTTAAAATTTACATATATTTAATCCAAATCTGTTAACGAACCCTTATTCAAATTTCCAGGGTTCTAATTTCAATTCTGACTTTAATTTCAGATTTAATTCATCTCGTAACACTTATACGAATTCTGATTGGTTATTTACATAATCCGTTTCAATTATAATCTTATTTGATTATAATGACAACCAATGTATCCAATATATTATAATCATTTCAATATCAATTTCTGATATCAAAATATAATTTGGGTAAAATTATTTTATTTACCCTCTTTTCAAAACATACCATGACGGTTCATTGTATTCGAGAGTTTAGAAACTCCTACCGATACAGTGGATCAAACTGATCGACCAGAACTCATAAACAACTCAACCAATAAATCACCACAATATAAAACAATTTTTATATCAATAACAAATACGCTCACTTGTATATATACACTCAACTCAATCTAGGGTATTGCTAACCCTATCTCTACTGAGTCACGCCACAGAACCAAGGTAATAACTTAACCTTAAGCTCTGATACTAAATGTAGTGTCCTGAAATTCCGGTCCAATTTGAGCTGACCAAATAACGCAAGTCCAAACCCAATTGCACTGGAAAGCAGAAAACTAATGGAAAGAAAATAGAGGGTGAGGATAGATAAGATAGAAACTTAGAATAGTAGAAGAAGAAGATACAATATCAGAGTAACACGAATCTCACAGCGGAACGAACAACATATAATAGATAACATATCATTGAAATCAGTATATGTATACAATAATATTATCAGAGTACAACACTTACATTTACAACACAGCGGAAATAACTATAGCTATATAATCCTGAAGCCTCCAGCTCCAAGCTCTTCCCGTATATCTGTAAATCCTGACTACTTGACTTCCCATACAAAACTGGGCACCCAAGAGTTTAGGGAAAACAAAACAAAATAAACTTCGGGTCAGTCATGGGTCTGGTATGAGTAAAACAGTTTAAAACAGTTTGAGCCATTAAACGATATCTCATAAGACCACGTCGTATAACGGAACGGGTTTTCCCTTATGAGAATCCAAAATAATCTTTATATCAAAACTCATTGATATTGTAATAGTATCTATCAACCACAATATAATAATCATCTAGCAGAAATACTTTCATCTCACGTTCTACATATATAGTATACAATCAAAATCGCAAGCACGTATTGGATAATGGATTTCCAACTATGACAAGGTATGGAACCACCTTTCGCTTGTGTACCTCTAGAGAGGAATACACTGGGTTCAACAAGAACATCTTGCAACCCGGCCACACATGACCGACCACTCATTTCGCTTGAGTGTATCGAATGTATATCACCAACGGTTGGCATCAGCAACCGTTTCCCGAATGGGACAGCATCGACAATAGATTTTTAGAAGTAAATGAAACTCTAGATCAGGTGATTATACAACCTAATAGGTGCGACCTACATAGTCATGCTGCCTGCCCGACTTTTTTCATTTCACGGTTGTGAGGCTAGAGGCCATGCTTATCTCTGAAAGATCACACATTCATTCACTTTGAATGTCACTTCGTCATACCCACCAAATCACAAATTGATTTCCCCAAAAATACCATGAGTATACAGCTAAGAGAAACGAATTCCTTCTCCACCAAACGTAAATATGTTTGAAGAGATCAACTTACGCTATCTATTAGATATACTCTGTCAGACATTCTTCCATACAGGTCATCCTGGGACTGGACCAACCGAAGGCACTATTCAGTACAACCATCTTAGGCAATCTTTACCTAAGATTTATACAACAGCCCTTGCACTTTACTTCGTCTTCAATATATTTAGCCTACTTGAGTCGCAATGCTTATGCCAATACGGAGTGGTTCTTCGGATAATAATCCAACCGGTTTCTCCATATTAACAACGTTAAAATGGTCAAAACTTTGATATTTAGTGATTTAACTATCAAATGAAAACATGTCGGTGTACACACAACGATCTTATTTCCAAACGGAAGTATCAATCCAATCATCAAACATATATATATATATATATATATATATCCCCATTTTCTATGTTTAGAAAATATACATTATTAACACTGGAAAACATTTCCATGGCTTAATTACGTATCACTATTCTTCCACATCTATTAGACTCTAACTATAAACTAACAAGAGAACAACTTCCTAAGTACAAACCCCGAAGGCCGAAACCAGCGTCAGATCGATACATAGGAAACCATTCAACTTATTAATCTTTAATCAGTTTCTACTTTTTGTTTAACTCCATTTTGATTAACTATGTTCGATTAACTCCTTTCGATTAATTCGACTAGACCAACCGTATTTGATTAACTCGACTTAACTTGATTCGATTAACTAACTTGTCTTAACTAGTTCGATTAACTAACTTATCATAACAAATTTGATTAACTAACTTATCTTGACAAATTTGATTAACCCTTATTATGTCTCATCAATTTCCTTTTTATACTTCTATTTAAATAAATATTTTCTTTATAACTCTATTTATTTCCTAAATAAATATTCCTTTATTAATTCTGTTTATTTAACAAATAAATATTCCTTTATAAATTCTATTTACTTTCTTAAATAAATATTCCTTTTATAAAATCGTTCGATTTTATAAATATTTTTTTTTCAATATACTTTGAAAATTCCTTTTTTTAACATTCACGTATTCTTATGGTATTTAAATATATCCAAAAATAATGATCAATATCATTCTAACACACATAATAAACAACATATTATATATCACATCATATATCACCATATACAAAAACAGTAAAATAAATGTTAAGGAATCCAGTTGGATTCCTCCAACCTGTTTCCCTGCATCACAGATGTTAAACAATATAAATAACGTCGATTTCATTTCAATATGAAATATTCTGCTAAACAGAATCAATATTTGATTAACGATTTATATATATATTGTTATCTATAATTTCAACCAATACATAAGCAATTCAACCAAACAGTTAACACACAGCAATCAACAGATAATTATCAGTTCTAAGAATACTATATAAAAATATAACTATTCAGAGTTGGTGAGTTTTACTCACATTGGACGATCATCGTTAATAACGATAACCATCGCTTGATTCAGACCGACAATTTATTTTGCAATAAATTGTAACGAGCTTTGATTCACTCCCCGTTAGTTCCATGTTGTAGTGTCCGTCCCTACGATCCCGACGGATCTGACCGTTCAGAATTCTGATAAAGTATGGATGAGATATGATTTATACAAGTTATTATACAAATATTTAAATTAAAACTTGATTTAAATGGTTTCTTTGGGCCTCACCAACCTTTCATCCCGTCTCCTTTCACACCCGTTCAAAGCTTCAATCCCTTTCTTCCTATTCGAACCAAACTCCAGACAAGTTCTTCATTCATGGCAGCATTTTTCCAACCCTCTTCCTCCTTCATTCCTCAACCATTTTCAAAATAAAAAACTCCACTCATTTCCTCTCCTCTCCCTTACCATCTGATCAATTCGAACAGACTTTGAACGCTCGACGTCAACTTAAACTTACTGTTCACAGTAAGACATCGGGCAACCTGTTCTTCCTCTAGATTCCATTAAACCATAAGCCGTTCTCACCCAGCAACTCATATGCCCGCACCCTACATCTCCATCACAATTTCGCCAAAACCCGACATCCCCCTCATTGTTGCGTTCTCGCTCAAAGGCCGAGACCTCCAATAAATCAAGCGACCAGTATTAACCCCTTAAATCCTCCAAACACTGAACCCTAGGACACGCCGTGAAGAAACCCCAACGCAGAACGGACGTCGAACTACATTAAAATGGTATAGGATGGAAACCCCGGTCCTGACGATCTCAAAGAACTCAACTTTGTGATTTAGAGAATTTATTTGAACTTTCTCTTGATTTTCTTATTCACAATTTTTCTGATAGGATGGATATCTTCTTGCGTTTATAAGAAGTGAGGGTGAGGCTGAGAGGAAAGGAACGTGGCCTTGCATTTTATAATTTTAGATTTCTCATTTGTAGAACAAATGGACGAGCTTCTATTTGATGTGTATATATATAGTTTAGAAATGTTGGATCGAATATAGCCATATCATATTTGTGTACAGGTAGGAAGTACACGTTGGAGCTCCAATGTAGGTGTGCAGATACATTAAAATGTTGATTTGAGATTTCAGTTACCGGTTTGAATTGATTATACATGAAACAATAAATCAACTTCAACAGCATTGCGTGACGGGATCGATAGGATCGAAAACTTAAGGGTTAAGGACTTCATGTTTTAATTGTTTTATGTTATAAACGTTCATATGTCCTGCTACGTACAATTATATCCATGTACGAGCACTGCAGACTGAAATAAATATACCGCTGTGATGAGCAATGTGTCATGATCTCAAAAATATAATAATACCGGTAGATTAACTCATATTGCGAAACCCCAAAATCGCTGATTAAGGATGCGAAATACTCCAAATTAAAAGTTGTTTATTTAATTAATTAAAAATTATAGTAAAATTCTAAAAATTAAATTATCACTACGTCTCAAAAGAACCTTGTCTAAATTCAAACCCGATATTTAAATATTTTTAAATAACCGTTATGGCCATGAACGAATATACTGCTGTTTTTCTGAATATTTGATTTGGACATAAATCAAAATCCACACAATGAAATCCCGATTTTTCTCTTCCACTAGAAAAATATACCTTACCAGCTCCGTACGTTTCGTTTCACAGAAATCCGATTTACAACGGACCCTGTATATCCAGTTGAAGTTCAAATCTCCCAATAGCGAACTACCGCGCCATTTCGAGCTCGATTATATTTATAATATAATTATACGTTCAAACTTCATTTAAATTATATTTTCGTTAATATAATCAACTCTAAACTGAATTATATATTATAAATTGTCCAGTTCACATTATATTGTGAATTTCACAAATTCTGATTTTTTCAAAATTTAAATATATTATTTTAATTAAATATTCAATATTTTTTATTAACGACCATTAAATTCTCTGAATCACTATTTAAATAATTGAATAAATTAATTATTATATCGCTGAAAATACATGTCATTACATTCTTCCCCACTTAAAATAATTTCGTCCTCGAAATTGCTAAGGTAGAAAACAAACCCTACCGACCGGTTAAAAGTTAGTTGTTCGCTTCTTAACTTCAATTTCAACCGTACCAATTTAATTTTAATTAAAATATTAATTAATCCTTATCAACGATAAATTTAAAAAATCCTAAAAATTTTCTAACACCTTAACTTTTCGAAATTTTTTGCCAGCACCTCCTTTGTACTGATCAATAGGTCAAACTCCAACTCGCCTCTCTAGGCCTTCTCCAACCCAAAAGAAAATCAAACAGCCAAGCGACATGCCAATTCGGCTCATAAATCTCATGCTTATATCAAATATAAACTTGTACCTTTTTGTTGGGCATATCAACTCTATCACTTTCACCTGTTATCAGTCTACATATGCCAACGTCATCTCAACCAATTTCCAATCAGTTTTTATCCACAAATCCAACCATTCGCTTATACCTAATTCGAATTCAATTTCAAATCAAAGTTCCATTTTCGATTTTTAAATTCTTAACTCATCAATCCAATACCATTTCAGATTCTATCTCACAATTCAAAATCTGATTCTACTTGATATATCGTATCCAATTCAATTTCCAGTTAATTGGTTTCAATTCAGTTCCAGCTCGGTTTCACAAATTTCTATTTTTATTTCAACAATCTTTTCTTGGGAGTTTTAAACAGCTTTTCTTTTCTCAAAAATCAAACTTTCCTTTTTAGGATTCAAAACAACTTGTTTGATCAAATCAATTCAAAAACAATAACCTTGGTAGTAATCCGTCACTTAGAAACTCGAAAATGAACACCGATGATGCACCATCGGAATTTATTTCCCAGCGATCAAAGTAAGTTCAATACTATAACATTTTCAAAACCATTCTTTAAACACCTTCCTTTTGAAATCACTTTCAAAATATCCTTCACAATGCTTGTAAACAATTTAATATCTCCCAAGATCTTAAAATTTATATATATTTAATCCAAATCTATTAACAAACCCTTATTCAAATTTCCAGGGTTCTAAATTCAATTCTGACTTTAATTTCAGATTTAATTCATCTCGTAACACTTATACGAATTCTGATTGGTTATTTACATAATCCATTTCAATTATAATCTTATTTGATTATAATGACAACCAATATATCCAATATATTATAATCATTTCAATATCAATTTTTGATATCAAAATATAATTTGGGTAAAATTATTTTATTTACCCTCTTTTCAAAACATACATGACGGTTCATCGTATTCGAGTGTTTAGAAACTCCTACCGATACAGTGGATCAAACTGACCGACCAGAACTCATAAACAACTCAACCAATAAATCACCACAATATAAAACAATTTTTATATCAATAACAAATAAGCACACTCGTATATATACACTCAACTCAATCTAGGGTATTGCTAACCCCATCACTACTGAGTCACGCCACAGAGCCAAGGTAATAACTTACCCTTAAGCTCTGATACCAACATTAGTGTCCTGAAATTCCGGTCCAATTTGAGCTGACCAAATAATGCAAGTCCAACCCCAATTGCACTGGAAAACAGAAAACTAATGGAAAGAAAATAGAGGGTGAAGATAGATAAGATAGAAACTTAGAATAGAAGAAGAAGATACAATATCAAAGTAACACGAATCTCACAGCGGAACGAACAACATATAATAGATAACATATCCTTGAAATAAAATCAGTATATGTATACAATAACATTATCAGAGTACAACACTTACATTTACAACACAGCGGAAATAACTATAGCTATATAATCCTGAAGCCTCCAGCTCCAAGCTCTTCCCGTATATCTGTAAATCCTGACTACTTGACTGCCCGTACAAAACTGGGCACCCAAGAGTTTAGGGAAAACAAAAAAAAGTAAACTCCGGGTCAGTCATGGGACTGGTATGAGTAAAACAGTTTAAAACAGTTTGAGCCATTAAACGATATCTCATAAGACCACACCGTATAACGGAACGGGTTTTCCCTTATGAGAATCCAAAATAATCTTTATATCAAAACTCATTGATATTACAATAGTGTCTATCAACCACAATATAATAATCATCTAGCAGAATCGCTTTCATCTCACGTTCTACATATATAGTATACAATCAAAACCGCAAGCACGTATTGGGTAATGGATTTCCAACTATGACAAGGTATGGAACCACCTTTCGCTAGTGTACCTCTAGAGAGGAATACACTGGGTTCAACAAGAACATCTTGCAACCCGGCCACACATGACCGACCACTCATTTCGCTTGAGTGTATCGAATGTATATCACCAACGGTTGGCATCAGCAACCGTTTCCCGAATGGGACAACATCGACAATAGATTTTTAGATGTAAATGAAACTCTAGATCAGGTGATTATACCCCATAATAGGTGCGACCAATATAGTCATGTTGCCTGCCCGACTTTTGTAATTTCCCGGTTGTGAGGATAGAGGCCACGCTTATCTCTGAAAGATCACACATTTATTCATTTTGAATGTCACATCATTATACTCGCCAAATCACAAATTGATTTCCCCAAAAATACCACGGGTATACAGCTAAGAGAAACGAATTCCTTCTCCACCAAACGTAAATATGTTTGAAGAGATCAACTTACGCTATCTATTAGATATACTCTGTCAGACATTCTTCCATACAGGCCATCCTGGGACTGGACCAACCGAAGGCACTATTCAGTACAACCATCTTAGGCAATCTTTACCTAAGATTTATACAACAGCCCTTGCACTTTACTTCGTCTTCAATATATTCGACGTACTTGATTCGCAACGCTTATGCCAATATGGAGTGGTTCTTCAGATAATAATCCAACCGGTTTCTCCATATTAACAACGTTAAAATGGTCAAAACTTTGATAGTCAGTGATTTAACTATCAAATGAAAACATGTTAGTGTACACACAACGATCTTATTTCCAAATTGAATTATCGATCCAATCATCAAACATATATATATATATTCCCTCATTTTCTATGTTTAGAAAATATATGTTATTAACACTGGAAAACATTTTCATGGCTTAATTACGTATCACTATTCTTCCATATCTATTAGACTCTAACTATAAACTAACAAGAGAACAACTTCCTAAGTACAAACCCCGAAGGCCGAAACCAACATCAGATCGATACATAGGAAACCATTCAACTTATTAATCTTTAGTCAGTTTCTAATTTTTGTTTAACTCCATTTTGATTAACTATGTTCGATTAACTCCTTTCGATTAATTCGACTAGACCAACCATATTTGATTAACTCGACTTAACTTGATTCGATTAACTAACTTGTCTTAACTAGTTCGATTAACTAACTTATCTTAACAAATTTGATTAACCCTTATTATGTCTCATTAATTTCCTTTTTATACTTCTATTTAAATAAATATTTTCTTTATAACTCTATTTATTTCCTAAATAAATATTCCTTTATTAATACTATTTATTTAACAAATAAATATCCCTTTATAAATTCTATTTACTTTCTTAAATAAATATTCCTTTGGTAAAATCATTTGATTTTATAAATATTTTATTTTCAAAATACTTTGAAAATTCCTTTTTTTAACATTCACGTATTCTTATGGTATTTAAATATACCATAAAATAATGATCAATATCATTCTAACACACATAATCAACAACATGTTATATATCACGTCATATATCACCATATATGAAAACAGTAAAATAAATGTTGAGGAATCCAGTTGGATTCCTCCAACCTGTTTCCCTGCATCACAGATGTTAAACAATATAAATAACGTCGATTTCATTTCAATATGAAATATTCTGCTAAACAGAATCAATATTTGATTAACGATTTATATATATATCGTTATCTATAATTTCAACCAATACATAAGCAATTCAACCAAACAGTTAACACACAGCAATCAACAGATAATTATCATTTCTAAGAATACGTTATAAAAATATAACTATTTAGAGTTGGTGAGTTTTACTCACATTGGACGATCATCGTTAATAATGATAACCATCACTTGATTCAGACCGACAATTTATTTTGCAATAAATTGTAACAGGCTTTGATTCACTCCCCGTCAGTTCCACGTTGTAGTGTCCGTCCCTACGATCCCAATGGATCTGACTATTCAGAATTCTGATAACGTATGGATGAGATATTATTTATACAAGTTATTATAAAAATATTTAAATTAAAACTTGATTTAAATGGTTTGTTTGGGCCTCACCAACCTTTCATCCCATCTCCTTTCACACCCGTTCAAAGCTTCAATCCCTTTCTTCCTATTCGAACCAAACTCCAGACAAGTTCTTCATTCATGGCCGCTTTTTTCCAACCCTCTTCCTCCTTCATTACTCAACCATTTTCAAAATCAAAAACTCCACTCATTTCCTCTTCTCAAAACCTTCCTCTCCCTTACCATCTGATCAATTCGAACGGACTTTGAACGCTCGACGTCAGCTCAAACTTACTGTTCACAGTAAGACGTCGGACAACCTGTTCTCCCTCTAGATTCCATTAAACCATCACCCGTTCTCACCTAGCAACTCCTATTCCCACACCCTACATCTCCATCACAATTTCGCCAAAACCCGACATTACCATAATTGTTGCATTCTCGCTCAAAGGCCGTGACCTCCAGTAAATCAAGCGACCAAATATTTCATAGAAAATTCCGAAAAACACAAGATAGATGCTAAAACACCCCATAAACTCAGGAACAATCTCAGATTCAAGTATTAACCCCTTAAATCCTCCAAACACTGAACCCTAGGACACGCCGTGAAGAAACCCCAACGCAGAACGGACGTCGAACTACATTAAAATGGTATAGGATGGAAGCCCCTGTCGTGATGATCTCAAAGAACTCAACTTTGGGATTTAGAGAATTTATTTGAACTTTCTCTTGATTTTCTTGTTCACAATTTTTCTGAGAGGATGGATATCTTCTTGCGTTTATATGAAGTGAGGGTGAGGCTGAGAGGAAAGGAACGTGGCCTTGCATTTTATAATTTTAGATTTCTCATTTGTAGAGCAAATGGACGAGCTTCTGTTTGATGTGTATATATATAGTTTAGAAATGTTGGATCGAATATAGCCATATCATATTTGTGTACTGGTAGGTAGTACACGTTGGAGATTCAACGTAGGTGTGCAGATACCTTAAAATGTTGATTTGAGATTTCAGTTACCGGTTTGATTTGATTATACATGAAACAATAAATCAGCTTCAACAGCACTGCGTGACGGGATCGATAGGATCGAAAACTTAAGGGTTAAGGACTTCATGTTTTTAATTGTTTTAAGTTATAAACGTTCATATGTCCTGCTACATACAATTATATCCATGTACGAGCACTGCAGACTGAAATAAATATACCACTGTGATGAGCAATGTGTCATGATCTCAAAAATATAATAATACCGGTAGATTAACTCATATTGCGAAACCCCAAAATCGCTGATTAAGGATACGAAATATTCCAAATAAAAAGTTGTTTATATAATTAATTAAAAATTACATTAAAATTCTAAAAATTAAATTATCACTACGTCTCAAAAGAACCTTATCAAAATTCAAACCCGATATTCAAATATTTTTAAATAACCGTTATGGCCATGAACGAATATACCGCTGTTTTTCTGAATATTTGATTTGGACATAAATCAAAATCCACACAACGAAATCCCGATTTTTCTCTTCCACTAGAAAAGTATAACTTACCATCTCTGTACGTTTATTATTTCACAGAAATCCGATTTACAATGGACCCTGTATATCCAGTTGAAGTTCAAATCGCCCAATAGCGAACTGCCGCGCCATTTCGAGCTCGATTATATTTATAATATAATTATACGTTCAAACTTCATTGAAATTATAATTTCATTAATATAATTCAACTCTAAACTAAATTATATAATATAAATTGTCTTGTTCACATTATATTGTGAATTTCACAAATTCTGATTATTTCAAAATTTAAATATATTATTTAATTATTATTTTAATTAAATATTCAATATTTTTTATTAACGACCATTAAATTCTCTGAATCACTATTTAAATAATTGAATAAATTAATTATTATATCACTGAAAATACGGGTTGTTACAATTTGACCATCGGGTTACTACCACAATTCGATCCGAACCGGCTACAGTTGAAGCTGGTACTTCTACTCGAGCTATTGCAAATGCTCCAATACCAGCCACTACAACTAGTAATCAACCTTCTATCTCTGTGGTTGTTTCACATATGGATTTCTCGCGCCTTCTTGACATGTTGGATGGAACCAACGATGCCTTAGAAGCCCAAAGGCATGATAGCGTTCTTATGCAAGAGAACATGAAAGCTATGAGAAGAGAGATATACGAGCTTCATAGGTAGAGAGCACCCTCTTCGAATCATCATCTCGCTTCAAACCATTCATCTTCTTCGGATGAAAGACGTCCGCGCCAAAGGAGGCCGTATAAGAGACCGAAAACCTTGAAGAAATGACATTTGGATACTTGGGATCTCGAGAAGATGAAGCTCGCATGTTGGGACCTGATGACCCAAGCATGAGAGAACCAATGTTGTTTCCAATGCGGGGATCTCATATCCTTCCCAAGGATCCCAACATTTTAACCATACTTAGGGACAACTCTTTCAGCCCACCCGTCCTGTGAACGACCGAGACTATAGGGGGAAAGGAAATTCAGCTGCTGTCAGGAACTAAAGAACATCACCCGATGTAGAGACTGGACATATTAGGAGAACTAGAAGTGCGGATCCTGAACACTCGTTAACCAATGTTGAAGTAGAGGCAATGGTATGTCAGATTATGGCTGATAGTCGACATTACACAAATGGGGATTGGGGTATCGATCGTAGCCACACCCCTTCCAGTGATGATATTCTTGATTTGCAATTCATAGACGTTTCAACCTACCTACAATGGATTGATATGAAGGGAGAACCGATCTGAGACCGCATTTAATGAGGTATTCATGGTACGTGAATGCCAGCAGCTCCTGACGCCGTAAAATGTAAGGCTTTCCCGATATACCTTGAAGATGTTGCATTGATGTGGTTAACTCGACTTCCTCCTCGATAAATCTCCACCATTAAAGAGCTAAGTGAAAGTTTTATGAACCAGTTCCAACTCCATGCCCGAAAATTTAAAAGTGTCATTGAGTTGTCTGCAATCAATCAGGCAGCCGGGGAAACCCTAAAGTTGCATTTGGACCGCTTTAATTTGGCAGTCCCCGAAGGGAGTGACTCACATGAGCAAACTATTCTGATGGCATTAATAGATGGAGTGGATAAGGACACTAAGTTCGGAGGATACTTGGCTGGGAAGCCGCCATTAACTAGGGAGTTATTCTACGAAAAGGCAAATATTCGTCTTCGACGAGAAGAAATATATGCCAAAAGAAAGAGAAAGTATGAGGGATCTCCTAGGGAGGACATTCAGAGCAATGTCGCTATCAGGTAGTCCGGAGATAGTGCAGGGAAAGTCGAAATAAATTTCGGTAACAAAAGTGGAGGAAATGGTAGCCAGGGTGGAAACAATGGTAAAAGAAATCGGAATCCGGGGAAAAATTCCAAGAATAGACCTCAATTTCAAACTTTCAAGAATTACATGCCATTGAGTGACACTTTGGAGAACATCTATCTAGATACTTATAATGTTGTACAGTATAAGAAACCTCCACCCAGGGACTCCACCGAGAAGGAAGGCGAAACTGGGAAATTATGTCGGTTTCATGAAACCCATGGTCACTCTATGAATGAGTGTCGTCATCTGAGGGATGTTGTCGAAAAACCGCTTCGTGCAGGAAAACTGGATGAATACAAATTCACCCCAAGGGACGGGGGCATGGAGGACAGGCTCCAAATCAGAATCAACCCGCTTCCAAACCCGCCACTCAACAAAAGGGAAAAGGTATAGTCATTAATACTATAATTGGGGGACCACATCCGGTTGTATTTAGCAACAAGACAATGGAACAATATGTTAATGCAGCCAAACATCCAAAAATTGGAGAATGTAGCAATCTTGAAGAGGCCACACCAATAAAACGGCAAAAGACAACAACATATGATGTGATCTTCCGAGATACTGAGTGTTAGGGTCGAAGCGCCTAGCACCAATCCATCGGTGATAACTACAATTATCGGACCAACATTAATTAAGAAAGTCCTGGTGGATAGCGGAAGTAATGTAAACATCTTGTTTAAAAAGGCTTTTGATCAAATGAAGTTAGAAATAAAAGATTTGAAGTCGTATGGAGGTTGGATACGCGGCTTTAACGGATCATCAACAACTCCAATTGGTATGGTGGAGTTGTCCGTAGAAAATGGAGAGGGAGATCATCGAAGATTAAGGATCCTCCCATTCGTAATCATGGATATTGATTCACCTTACAATACCTTCGTAGGCCGACCAGCCTTGGCAGAATTTAGGGCCTACATTGCACCCTGGTGCCTGTTAATGAAGTTCCCAACCGATGTCGGCGTAGGAATGGTTTGCGGAGACTAGGTTACTGGAAGAGCTTGTCACATGGCGGAGTTAAAAATGTTGTGCAATGGAAAAGATGCAGAGTCCAAGAGCGCTTCCACTCCCGCTGGGGAGGGTTCAACATAGCAGCTAAAGAAAATATCGCCAAAGGAATTGCTTGATGACCTGCCTAAAGATATCAATCCTAGAGAGGACAAAGTACCAGGAAGGCGATGCCTAATGAAGCAACCATAGATATTTTGATCGATAACGACGACCCGACAAAGGTCTTGAAGATCGGATCTCACTTGGATTCTTTCCGGACGAAAGAAGTAACAGACTTTCTAAAAGAAACCTAGATATGTTTGCCCGGACCCACGTTGACAAGTCTAAGATTTCTCCCTCAATTATGAGCCATTCACTAAGCATAAATCCAAAGCATCCTCCTGCGAAACAGAAAAGGTGAATGTCGGGCCTGGAGAGGTTAGCCACCTTGAAAGAGGAAGTGAAGAAGTTAAGAGATAACGGGTTCATCAGAGACTCGACATATCCCGACTGGATATCAAAACCCGTCTTGGTAAAGAAATCCAATGGGAAGTGGTGAACGTGTATTGACTTCTCTGATCTAAACAAGGACTGCTCGAAAGACACCTTTGCGCTCTCTAGAATTGACCAATTGGTAGACTCAACGGTAGGGCGTGAACTTCTCTATTTCGTGGTTGCATATTCAGGATATTACCAGATTCCCATGTATGTACCGGATTAGGAGCATACAAGTTTTATTATGGACTTGAGTTTGTACTGCTATGTGGTGATGCCTTCGGATTGAAGAATGCCGGAGCCACTTATCAGCGCTTAGTGAATTGGATGTTTTACAAACAAATTGGGAAGACAATAGAAGTATATGTGGATTATATGCTTGTAAAGTCGAAGCGATCATCTGACCATACAGCGGACTTAGTAGAAATGTTCGGTATTCTTCGAAGATATGGAATGAAGCTTAATCCTCTGAAATGCTAATTTGGAATCGCATCTGGAAAGTTTCTGGGCTTCGTAGTCAGTTCCCGTGGAATTGAGGTCAATCCCAACCAAATTGCGGCCATCAGGAATGTTGAGAAACCGCGAAAAATTAAAGATGTCTAGAGTTCAGCGGGAAAGATCGCAGCATTGAGTAGATTTATTTTTAAATCCATAGACAAGTGTGTTCCTTTTTTCGATCTAATAAAACGTGGGAAACATAATTTTGAATGGACTCCAGATTGTGTAGGGCTTTTTAGAATGTGTTGTGCTTCCTAGAAAAACCTCCGATACTATTTAAACCAGTAGATCATGAAGATTTATTCGTATATTTGGCAGTATCATCCTATGTCATTAGTTCGGCTCTAGTTCGCAAGGAAGATAAGTTTCAGAGGCCAGTATGTTATGTGAGCAAAAATTTGGTGGCAGCAGAGCGCAATTATCCGAGGATAGAGAAGCTTGCTTATAGCCTACTAATTGCTTCCAGAAAGCTCCGCCATTATTTCCAAGCTCATCCGATTGTCATATATACTAATCAACCGCTTCGACAGGTTTTGCTACGACTCGGGGCATCCGGCGTTTGGTTAAGTGGAATATTGAGTTAAGCCAGTTCAACTTGAACTTCCAGCCCAGAAGATCAATACAGGAGCAAGCATTGGCTAACTTCATCGTTGAATTCACAAAGAGGATGTATTAAATGAGGAGGTTGGCCCCTTAGATTAGAGGTTAGAAATTAGACCCTAGAAACTATATACATATGGGGATAAGAATGATCGACAATCCAGTGCCGGAGTTGTTTTGATAACTCATGAAGGACGATCGATTTATTATGCTCTGCGATTAGAATTCTCTGCAACTAACAATGATTCCGAATACAAGGCCCTGATTACTGGCTTGAAACTTGCTAAGGAATTGGGTGTAACAACATTGACTATTTTCTATGATTTAAAGATTGTCATTTGCCAGGTTCAGAAGGAGTTACAGGCTAAAGGATCCCGACTCGTCGATTACTTGAAAAGGATAGAAGGCTTGTTAGACAACTTAGAGCATTATAGCATAACTCACATTCCATGGACACAAAATTAGAAAGCAAATAGACTAGCTAAGTTGGAAAGCTCTGACAATATGAAGACGGAAATGGTCCCGATTGAGGTACTAGAATCCCCAAGCATCGACCAGATGGAAGTCGATCCATTGCTGGAAACCGCGCCGGAAAGAGAATCATGGATTACACCAATAACGAACTTTTTGTAATACAGAACACTTACAGCAAAGAAGAATGAGAGATGGTCGTGGTTCGTAAAGACGCAAGATATGTCATGCAAGATGAAGTTCTTTTTCGTCAGGGATTTTCAATGCCATTGCTTCGACATATAGTACACAACGACATCAAGCGTGTACTAAGAGAAGTGCATGAGAGTGAGTGTGGAGATCATACCGGGGTTCAAACACTGGCAAAGAAAATATTGCGATATGGCTACTTCTGGACAACCATAAACCGAGAAGCAGTTGATTATTCACGACACTTCGACAGGTGCCAGAAATTCGCAAAGATTCCCAGAGCACCTCACAGTCAACTTAAAATGATGTTGAGCCCGTGGCCATTTGCTATGTGGGGGATAGACATTATTGGAAGTCTACCGATAGCCAAAGGTAGAGCAAAATATGTAATTGTGGCCGTAGATTATCTTACTAAATGGCCAAAGGCTGAGCCATTAACTACGATCGCGACAAAGAAGTGATTAATTTTATGGTCAAGAACATCATTTGTCGATTTGGGTTTCCCAAAAGCATCATAACTGATAATGGAACCTAGTTTGATAGCACTGAGTTCAAAGATTTCTTCCATAAATACAAGATTGATAAGAGATACACCGTAGTGGCTCACCCGCAATCAAATGGACAAGTCGAAGCAATAAAAAAAAATCATTAAGCCCATCTTGAAAAAGCAATTGGAACATGCAAAAGCCCTATGGGTCGACGAGTTACCATTAGCATTATGGGCTTACCAAATGACTTACAAGACATTAATGGGTCATTCCCCCATCTCACTTTCTTTCGGATCAGAAGCGGTCATTCCAATGGAGTTGAAAGTTCCCTCTCACAGGACAACGTACTACGATCCGATGACGAACAGAGCGCTTCTTCTTGAATCCTTAGATATGGTTGAGGAAAAGAGAGATGAAGCAAACTTACGAGCCAAGAGTCACAGGCACCAAGTTGCGTGATATTACAACAAGAAGGTTCGACCCCGCACCTTTAAACCTGGAGAGCTAGTGCTGAAACGTATCTTCCCGCCCCTTGTACATTTGGATCCAAAATGGGAAGTACCATACACCATTTAACGGAAACTTGAAACGGGAGCTTTCAAGTTAACGACTGTAGATGGTGAGGAAGTACCTAGAGCATGGAATGCCCAACACTTGCGATAACACATGACTTAAGATTGTACTGTTTCTTTTGCGAATTCCCAGCACTTACGGTAATACTTGACTTAAGATTGTACTGTTTCTTTTGTTTTATAAAATATGTAAAAGGCACGACTTGCCTAAAAAAGTCTAGTCAATATAAAACAAAAAATTATAAAGTTGACCTAGGCTATGATTTGGCCGAACCACTATAAATGTCGCGTGTCATTTATTTTTCCAAATTTTATCTCTTTATATCCTACGATTGTTTTGCTTTAGGTATGAAAAATTAAACTTGAATTGAAAACTGGGAACAAATATAACACTCGAACCAGTGAGACTCCGCTTTAAGAAATTGGGTGTAGAAAGAAAACCGGAGCTAATGAGACCACCATTTGCATAATAGAGTGTAAAGGAGTGGAAGACAACGTCCGAAACTCTAAATCTCATGAATCGAGGGAGAGTATAGAGGATGGGAAGATGATGTCCCCAAGGCGTGATGGTGCACCACATTAAAGACCGCCTTGAACACACTCTAACCTAGTCATACGACAGGAGAGTATAAAGGTGCTAAGAACATGTGCCAATGAAAAAGGATCCTTACCCCCACCAAAGGATTAGGGGACAATTTAATGATAATCCTAATCAATCCCGAACAAGCCCTGACCATGCATTTTATTCAAGATTGATTGGGGGCATACACATACACATCATAGGAAAACAAGCTACTTTATTTACATAAGTGCAGGTTTATAAAAGGAAACTAATCAAAAGATGTGAAGGCCTCACTCGCTACAACAACAATAGACAAGTGGAAAACAAAATGGAAAAGACTGAACTACGTTTTATTTGAGCTTTGGGGATATTTTGAACTTTTTGGAAGATTTGAGCCTAGCTTTCTCCTCTCGCTCAACATCGGTTAGGATATGTTTCTTTCTACCTTTATCAACTGGATGCACATTTGGATCAGTTGGGGACATCTGAGTTAAACTCCCAGTTATTGATTGGGTAGAGAGCTTGACAACTAATCCTGACTGAGGAGCAATGGCTTGAAGAGGATTAACATTATGGGGCTCTTCCTTTTCGACCTTGACTTTTAAAAGTACATCTTTCTTTGCCTTCATCTCAGCCAAAGTCATGTCATCGGCTTCCCCCGAGCCTCCAGCCACCACGACATCGTCATCTTCCTCGTTTCCATCATTGTCGTCATCATCTTTCAAAGTGTCTATCAATTCCTCGTACTTGGGAGTCTCAGTGCTAGAAAGCGTGAGAGCTTTGTCAGTAACTTCTTCTTTATTATCCTCAGTCTTCCCTGCAGACTTTAAGTCGGTGGCTTATCCCTTTTTCTCCTGAGTCTTCTAAGCATACTTTGTATCATTGATTTCTTATTGTTATTCATCAGTCTTATCGGTTGGCTATACACCTACAGGACGAGAAGTAACAGTTATTAGCTCAGGAACAAAGGGGGTTCTTTAATTGTTTGCCCAATGATAGGATGGAAAGTTGAGATAGGCTTAAAAAATTGAGGCGAAAAGGTGGAAATACCTTCTAATGACTTTTCAAAATGGGAAACAGGTGTTTCCAATGTTGTGGGAGACAGAAGAGATGCTTTAGGAAGTCCTGGATTCTCAGGGTCGTACCATTCTAATTCGGTAGCCCCGATGGCAACAGATGAAGAGCCAATTTTGATAGTTTGTTTTCCCTTAAGGTGGCGCATCTCATCCTCCATAGTAGCGGCAATATGTTTATGCCCTTCAGCTAAGCTTATCGGCTCCTCAACCTTTATATATTTATCCACGAGTTTTCCTTCATCAACGGAGTCCATCTTGAGCTCTTTCTTCTCCCATTCAACAACTTGATCCCACACATAAACCAGAGTTATTGGGTAGTCTTTGATCCAAGATATGTCCCGATAGCGGGTCACCTGAGCAAAAAACTGTATCATGAGCTCACTATAGTCATCCAATTCTTTTTGGGCTTCATAGAGTTATGCATTGGCATCCTCGGCAGATTTAATGGCAATGTTTGCATTCCCTTTGGCTAGGACTGCCCTTGGTTCGATTTCCATTAGCTTGGCTTCCATCTCAGCATTCTTCTTCGCTAACTCTGCCTTCTCTTGCTCCAGACGAGAACTAGCTGACTTTGCCTTAGCACTTTCAGATTTAGCATCCTTGGCTTGTTTCTTCAAATCCAAGTGTTCCTGGCTGTGAGCTTCCAGTTCAGTATGATAAGGCTTTTGAAGCTCTTCGTGTTATTTCTTGTAGTTGTCAACATTGCGTTATGTGAGAGCAAATTGAGCTTGTGCATCCTCCTCTTCTTTTTCTGTCTCTTTCAGGATTCCGTCATCATACTTGGCCATTTCCTTTATATTTTTTACATCAATAATTAAGTCTCAAATGACTTTGGAAAGATTGCACGAGTATTTGAACATCTCCTTATATTGCTTATCCGCTATGTTTATTTTAGCCTTGACTCCATCCACCCAATTCGAAGGCACTAGCTCAAGGGTAGGAACGAAAAGCATATTATTAAAGTGATGATCGGAAAATTGTTTCGTCAGAAGTTTCAGTTTTGCTTTATTCTCGAAATCGATTATCACAGGCTTAGCTATTGATAGATCGACTTCCCGTCGCTTAGCAGATACAAGGGTCGTTTTACCTTTCTATTTCCCTTTCTCAGAAGTTTTGGTTTTGTCTTGTGGGTCGGGATGTTTTAGTGGTAGGCTTTCCTGACGATATTTTTCCTTTGGAGGAGTCGGAACCTTGGGTTGTGCTTTATCCCCTTCACGACGATCATGATGGATCTTATGCTTACCAGGGTCTGACCGACAGGGAGAACAGGTGCGCGAAGAATAAGGACAGTTAGAACCATAGTGTCTCCTACTATCTCTCCCGCGACTATTATCCCGATTATGTTCCATATCAGAGTCAAATCTGCGCATGCTTGAATGAATATTTCTGAGAGAGTAGCTATAGCGCATCATTTGTCCTACAAAATAGCACAAGTAAATATTAAAATCAGGATTAATATGGTACACGAATGTTGTGACATGCAGTGCAAGTTTTTTGTGCATATCCTAAGTGATCCCCCAAAAGAATGTAGTCTAAAGCTAGGACTATTTGTGTAGTCTCCCTAGCTTTTACAGGAGTAACATCTTCCTCAGAAGTGGGAAAGAAAGAATCAGTTCCAAAATATTCCGAATTGTAAATGGCATCGAGCAGGAGAAGCCTTCCCAAACCTTGTATATGGATTCGTCGATATGAGAGTCATTGACTTGAGATTTGGCTATCGGTGGCGTCTTGGGAGAAGTATGTCCTTCAGGAGTAGTAGCGCCCTCAGGAGTAACATACAGAGGCCTATCTCTGGCAGGTTTGTTCAATAATACATCGTCCTGAATTAGCATAAAAAAGGGCTCTTTCGGAGTGCAGTTGGAACCTCCCCCTCTGTTATTTCTTTATCTTTTGTACGCAATTCTTGGCTGGAGCCTATGGGTTTCTGACCCTTCGAACTCTCTCCCTTCTCAACTAAAATTGTAGTTGGTCCCTAAACTGGGGGTATGTATCTGTAGGGTTTTCCTCCATGGCCAAGGCCTCGTCTTATATCTAATAAGTGGTGTCGATGCAAGTTCTCCTCGACACATTTTCTAATCCTAAGGAAATCAAAATTGCTTTTCTTAAGACGAACCAAGTGGTCTTCATATATCTCACCCTCCTCTTTTTTGGGACTGGGAACTGCCAGAATGAAAAGAAATATTAGCGAAACAGTTCGAGTAGCTAAAACAGACGTTCAAGAATCTGGAACTTACTCGACTGAAGCCACCTTCTTGCACATCCATCTTGGAGTTTGATATAAAACTATTCAGGCCTAATGTTACCCAAGCTGTTATGCCCATCGGTCAGAACTTTTCTATCTGGTATGGATTCAAAGAAAATGAGAGATGGAGTTCCTTTCAAATGATGCTTGAAATGGAAGAAGAAATTCGTATCTTTGAAAAAGAGCTTGGTGCCCAGAATTTCCATGTATGCAACACACAAAGTATATACAAAAGCATAGGCATTGGGATGAAGTTTCATCGGAGCTAAGCGTAATCGTCTTAGAAACTCGATGACGATTGGCTGAAATGGAGCAATAGAACCTATTGAGCACATTACTTTGCTGATAACCATATAACCTTCAGGAGCGATATGAGGTATATCCCTTTTTTTGCCGCTTTGACATCATCCCATGGGGTCCTGTGCTTTGGGCATACTCTTCTAAGTTTTATTTCGTCGAGTGTGGAAGCTACAGAATCGCTTGGATTTTCCAATCTGACGGCATTCTCAAACTCATCAGGAGCTCGATCGTCTCCAATTCCTCCTTCCTCTTCTTCGTCCAAAGACACTGCACTCTTAGATGATGTTGCCTCTTCATGAATATTTACTTCAAAATCTGAACCTGGATTTGAAAAGTCTGACTCTGAAGGGAGCACATCAGGATTGTAATAGCTGGTGGACCCTGGAGTTGTACTCTTCTCGGACAATCTCGCCGAGTGTTTACCAGACGTATCTTCTGTATTGATGGATAAATATTAAGAATTAGAGTGTAGTTATCCGTGACTCCCATGTGTGCAAGTGCTAGTATGTGTCAATGAGTGCAGTACTGAAAAGAGAAAGCATGAAGTAAAGAGAAAAACATGTAGTTAGTTAGCTTATGTCTTCAAGTTATATGGTAAATCAGTCCAGAGCGATAAGTTTGAAGGCTCTATCCTAACTGGCCATTCATTTGTTCGAGTTACAGTTATTTTCCATTAAAGTGTGTATTGGTACATTTGGTAAATTCACGATTGTTATGACGGTTGAAGTCATAAGTTGGATCAACTTGAGGAATAAACGTGACTAAGTGTTCATATAATGGCTCGCACATAGCAGGAACGGGTCACCAATAAATATTAGCTCGTGATATGGTAAAAATACATAATTAAAGTTCAGCTAGTGACTAGGGCCCGGAATATATGATAGGATCGGCTCGCATAGTCACGATCAGCTCACGCTCCACGCCTCAATCGCAATTTCACTTATAAGAGCTGGTTTGTGACCACATACAGTTCACAAAGTGGGATCAACCCGTGATTGGCGTTGGCTCGCTTAAGAGAACGACCCATGCATTGAGGTTCAGCTCACATCCAGGAATCCATTCTTGAACTAGCTCCAGTTCGCATCCATGAACTGGCTTATGGCCATGCACAGTTCAAATATCAGAAAAAATTCAAGACCAATTATTGATTCAAGTATAAAGGTCGGCTCCTGTGTGTATTTTGGCTCGTATACAGGGTTGGTTCGTGCTCAAAAGATGAAAAGGAATTGCTTTCGCTTATCAAATTTTCAATAGGAAAGGATCTGCACTACATAGGGCTCGTGATGATGGGTCAACTCGCAAGCCTCTCTCGTGATAAACGCCAGGATCGGATCCCCAGTCATCACCACGATCTGCTTCCGCATAAACATATCTCTTCTTTGAATCTCCATCTTTTCCTCCTCCAATCCATTTGACTCGCTCCGCTGGAGTTCATCCTCTTTCTGAATCCTCGCCTAACATAACACGAGCCAGCCTCATACACAAAAGCGAGTATGAGTGCTCCGTTCCCACTTTCATTTCTTACAAAGCATCATCTTCCCCCATAAATTTATTTACATATCTAAGAATGCTCATCCCGATGCTCATCTCGATTACATCGCTAGAGCGTGACCAAGGTCACCACCGTTGGCGATGATACCAAGAATGAGCGCGATGGAGCAGTCGATGAAAATTAGAAAGGAAATCACGCACTATTTGTTGGTGGTTCAGATTAGAAACAATAATTAAAATGGAACGGATTATAATTTATGATTACCTATTTGATTTGGATTAGAATTCTGGTCGAGTTAGGGGAAGTGAGAATTAAGGTTTCGAATTAGGAAAAGTAAAATTATGGCTGTAAAAAGTGAATAAGGAAGGGGGATTGAAATGCCTTCCGCCATAGGCTATTACCCTTCCTTTGAGGTCAGTGAATAATTCGAATTTTTCGCCAAGAAGATAATGACGCCAAGACTTAAGCGCGAAGATAATAGCGGCCAACTCTAGGTCATGTGTAGGGTAATTTCTTTCATGCACTCTCAACTGCCTTCCGCCATAGGCTATTACCCTTCCCTCTTGCATTAAGACTGCGCCTAGTCATGTCCCACAAGCGTCGGTATAAACTTGAAATGGCTTACTCCAATCTGGCAACACTAAGACAGGGACTGTGGTCAAAGCTCTCTTTAAACGTTGGAACGCATCATCACAATCTACGTCCCACATGAAAACTAAGTTCTTCTTCATCAAGCGTGTTAATGGAGCTGATATTTTTGCGAAGTCTTTGTTAAATTTCCTATAGTAGCCAGCCAACCCTAAGAAACTCCTCACCTCGGTCGCATTTTTAGGAACCTTCCAATCTTGGATGGCCACTATCTTCGCGGGATCCACTGCTATCCCTTCTTTGGAAACCACGTACCCTAAGAATCGCACTTCTTTCCTCCAAAAGTGACATTTAGAAAATTTTGCTTTAAGGCTATGCGCTCGAAGAGTCTCCAACACTTCCCTAAGATGTAGGGCATGCTCTTCTTCGCTTTTAGAAAAATCAAGATGTCGTCCACAAAGACTACCACGAACTTATTAAGGTACTCCCTAAACACCCTACTCATCAAATCAACAAAGTATGCGGGAGCGTTTGTCAAACCGAAGGGCATCACCAGCCACTCGAAGAAACCGTCTGGAGTCCTAAAGGCAATCTTATCTATGTTATCCTCAGCCACTCTCAACTGATGGAAACCAATGGCTAAGTCCAACTGCGAAAACACTGAGGCGCCAACTAACTGATCGAAAAGATCTTCAATCCTCGGCAGTGTGTGTCTATTCTTCTTAGTAAGCTTATTAAGTTCTCTATAGTCCACACAAAGTCTAAGGGACCCATCCGCCTTCGTGGCAAATACTACTGGAGCACCCCACTCCGATATACTACGTCTGATGAACCCCTTCTCAAGCAATTCTTTCACTTGCCTACTGAGTTCTCTTCTCTCTCTTGGAGCCATGTGGCGCACTGGCAATGCAACTGGCTTTGCATTGTCCACTAGATATATTCGAAAGTCTATCTCACGTTTTGGGGATAAACCTCTCACCTCATCGAAGACATCAGTATATTCACGAACAATGGGAACAGAATGTAAATCATCATTGGATGCGTCAAGGGATTCTAGGTAACTAAGCATTACTGGACCTCTAGGGTCACAAGAAATATCAAGGGTCTTTCCCGAACGAGTCAACAATCTAACTACCCTTCTTTCACAATCTAGGATGGCCCCATATCTAGTTAGCCAATCCATACCTAGAATTAAACCGTAGCCTATGAAGCCAAGAACAAAAGCGTTGCACTCAAACTCAACGCCCAAAATAAAAATCTCAAATCCCGACAAATCATAGAAAGATGAGCCGAACCACCAGTAGGATTTGAGACTACTAAGGGATCAGTAACAAGACTAGTATCTAGGTGCAAAGTTTCAACTAATGATGTAGAAATAAACGAATGCGATGCGCCAGAATCGAATAAAGTACGGATAGGATGATCAAACAGAAAAACTAAACTTTCAACGGAAATTGCTCTACCTCGTTCTTGCAGCAGTGGGACCATGAGAGCCTGAACTTGTCCCCTTGCCTGCCCGGGTGCCATAAGAGCTTGCACCTGTCCTCCCAAGGTAGACCCTGCCCTCTGCCCTTTCTTTGGGCAGTCCTTAATAAGATGTCCCGCCTCGCCACAGTGGAAAAAACCAGTCTTCTTTTTCTTCCTACAATCTTTTCTTAGATGGTCGGGTGTCCCACAATTAAAGCATTTCTTCTTCCCCTTAGCATTGTTGCCTTTGCCACCTTTCTTGTTATGTTGTTGCTGTTGCGGCTTCTTTTGATCCCCTTTCTTCTCGGGTGCCTTATTTGCATTGGCGCCCTTCTCCTCTTTATGCATGAGTGCCATGTCAACTAACCTCTCAAAGGTAGCCCCCATGGGAATGTGGGTCATAGCTAACCCATGAAGCGGCTCGTTTAAACCCTTAACAAATCTTAGAGCCTTCTTTTCTAGAGTGTTCACCAAGTCTAAGCCAAACCTTTCCAATTGGTTGAATTTGTTAACGTACTCTTTCACCGATAGATTCCCTTGCTTCAGCGCCAAAAACCTTTCCATGTATAGATTCTCTTCAGCCTGTAAGAGAAACTTCGCCTCAAACCTTTGCCTAAAATCTAGCCATGTATCAACGGGACATCCCCCATTAGTGACCTCCCATCAAAACGAGGCCTCATCCTTCATTAGCCAGACAGCTAGCTGGACTTTTCTTCCATCATCCACTTCAAAGATTCCAAACAATTCTTCCACCTCCTTTAGCCAGTTATGAGCTTTCGCATACCCTCTGATTTGATTTAAAGGGCCGACCTGATGGATCGCCTGCTCTTGGCCTAAACGTGCCACAACTTACTCAAGAACAGGCCCTGTTATTAGCTCTTGACAATTCAAACTCCTATAATCCAACTCAGAAAGAGTAAAAAAATTACCCGAGAAATCACTCGCAATATACTTTGAAGTTTGAAATCAACAAGCATAGCGGAAATAGTTGAAAACTTGATTTCGTATCTATACTCTTCCCAGAAATCGGTGGGATACAGTTTCGTGAAATGACACGACAATACAGACATGACCGTTAGCGTTTACCGATTCAAAAATGGCTAGGTAAACTATTTCAAAGCATGTCTCATCCGTGATAAAATATACTTCGAGGGGGTAAAATGTTGGCTTGCTTTGTGATCAAGCCACACGAAACTTGAATATTCAAGATTTAGTAAGGAGAAGGTTCGGCTCGCAGTATGTAGTCAGAAGTCACTGGGTCGTGGTACTCGGCTCGTGACCATGAACCTGTGCACAACGAGACCAAAAGAGACCAAAACAATGGAGAGGGCAGAGCAATAGGTCGGTTCATGGGGGTGCGACCCGACCCCATCTTTAGGAGGCTGAAACGAAGACATGATTCACCCACGATCTCCACTACCCGAAAAGCACGGATCCTCTGCCACATGTCACGAACTGCCTCAGTAACTGCCTCTCCACTCACTCATGAACCGCTCCGAGATTTCCGGTTTGAGCTCCACGTCATCCCACAACCCACCTGTAGAATTCGCCTATATATAACCCAAGACTTGCCTTTTTTGGGATTGTTTACACCAAAAATGGTCTAAACACCCAAGGTACTAAAATGTACTTAACCAATTCGGTAAGAAATAAGTGGAACCGTTTTTAATCAGTAATTGAAAGTAAAAAATGCGAGTAAATTAAAGTAGAGACAAAATTTAGAGTGGTTCAGCCGTTAACGAGGCCTACGTCCACTATGAAGGTGTTTTCCTGTCTTATAATGAGGATTACAAGATACGTCAACTCTCTCTTTTCATACATCTCTATATCCACTCAGTATACCCTTGTTTACATATTTCAATCCAAGGAATTATACAAGAGAATGGTAGAATTTGAGGAGAAGAAGGATGGATGAATGATTGAGAAGGAGGATGTCTTTGTTTTCCTTCACTACAAGATTGTACTTGATCCCATGGCCGAATCTGTACTTGAGGATGGAATTTAGCAGCACTTCGTGGTTTCCAAGATCGGATCCCCCTTATGTTGGTACTCATGGCATATTTATAGGTGAACCCCCTCTGGGGAATGACCTGAGATCCATTTATGCAGGCTACGGATCGTTCATTCTATTAATTACAATCATGCCATCGACTAGATGTAGCCTGCTTTCCGTGGATGTATCCAATTATCATATGCTGACGACTCGTCGGGGCGAGTGTCTTGTATAGTTGAGCGGGTCTGTAAAAGTGGCCGTTCCTGTGAATGTTTCGGGAGATGTCTACAAGAGCGGAATGCAGGGCTAGAGTAGATTCTCCTTCATTCCTTGCGCGACTGTCCTTCTTGGTTCAAGGGCACTCGTCTTCTTGCTGCCTTTGCATGGTGCTGTTTGCTCATGCAGCTACACTATAAAATTGCTACCGCCTATGTTGAATGGGCAACTTTTTTTATTTCGGTGTTTGAGCGGTTCACGGGATATGCGACATTTATCTTTATCGGGTTGCACTCTTCATAGCATGTCGTGTCGTTATTCTCCGGTTGCACTGGTTAACTTGACCTGCCTCGGGTTTGATATTTGAATGTTTAGGTGCCCCGGATAACCTTTCGCACGACCGAGCATGATGATGTCCGCTCCGTATTCTTTACTCAATGTTCATATGGATTTTTTAGGGATTAACACTTGCCCCTCGAAGTATGTGATTTCTTTTTAGTAAGGAATTACTGGCTTCGACATTTTTGGTCGCACAATGTATGGTAGAATTTATCAAGGGGTTGTTCATGCAAAAGATTGAGGTTGCTTCATGGTAGCTGATTGGTATTGTCCTTTCCTGTGGGCGAGAGGCTCGATGTAGGTTATTGTGCGAACAGTTGAGCTTTAGAGGAACAGTTGGAATTTGATGAGACACTTTTGTGTAACTGATCACTAAGATGACGTGGTGAGAATACTCTGGATGGATTAAGTTCAATGCTCTACGCCCTCATAGATAACTTTTATTTTCAAAATTTGGATATTTTCACAATTGTTTGTCTTTGGGCATTTGGCGGGATATTTCCTAAGTACGTTAAACCTGATCACTAGTTCTTAATTGAGTTGTCATATCATAAAAAGGGGCTTCTAGTCGTCTTAAATATTGTCTCTTCATTTTCCTGCTTTTATATTTCTTCAATAAGCTTATTTTAATGGTGATTTCATCGTAGGAGACCTCGCTGTTGCTTCTTGAGACTCCGATTCTCTTTACTTGATTGATCATCTTGCCCATCCTCCTTTGGTCGACGATTTCCCTCAGCTTTGTTTTCGGCTACAACGCTCCTTTCTTCGAATTGAATTTCACTTGTAAGTGAATTTCCTTCTTTTTTCCTCTGATTTTGGGTTAATTCTTTTAGTTTTGTAAAGGAGGGCTCTCAAATGGCAACAATGAGTTGTTGGAACACATGGTTGTGATATTTGAGAAGTGTTGATTTGACTTGGTATGTGCTTGGACTTCAGGCAGAATCCTTTAGTGATAAACGTTAGCCCTTTTTATGCTGGCAAGTCATTTACTGAAATGACTAAGAAATGACATTTCCTAATTTGCAATGCCTTAACTGGTTGTTCAATGGAATAATTATATCGTAGCGATACTTCTGTTCTTCCTTTGACTCTTAACAATTCAATTTGTAATTTCTTTTTAAGCATACGTTTCTGTGCTGACGTGTGAAAAACTGCCTATTCATCTCAATCCCAGTTAACTCATTATGTCTGGGGAACGAGAGGATCTGGATCTGGCAATTGAGGTTGCTCCGGCTACTGGTTCCGATCTGGTTGTTAGTCAGATTCATCCCCAACCTCGCTTTTTTGATAGGGTGGCGGCCGGTTGCCGTAAATCGACACTTTCTTTTGATCATTTTTTTACAAATGTACAACCGCTTTGGGTTTTCAAAGGATGAATCCAGATATCCCAGAAAGGGAGAGTTGGCCGATTGTCCGCCCCTTGGGTATGTTGCGGTCAACTATCACATGTTGTCTAGTGGGGCGATTCCCCCTTTAATCCTTATCTAGAGACCATTTGGCGGCAACTGTCCATTGCCCCATATCAGCTGCATCCTAGTGGATATCAAATTTTGCTTGGGCTGGACATACTTTTCATGAAGGTCCAGCAGCAGGAACCCACGTTTGCGGATATTTGTTCTTTATATACTTTTAAGAAGAGGGAGGTAGACGGTCCTTCTTTCTTTTTTATGGAAAGCATGCTTGATAGAATTATCACTGGTTTGACGGATGGTGCTAAGGGGTTCCTGGATCAATATTTCTTTGTCCGGTGTCCTAGTAAATTTTACGGACGATGGGCAGAAGGAGGTAATTATACCTTTGCTCCTGGAGTTCTTATTCCTTTTCTCTTTCTCATCCGGCTTTCTTTTTGACTTTTGTAGTGATTCCTTCTGTTGCGGGTCTTACTTTAGATCAAGGCCTCCTTAATTCTTTAATTTCTATTAACAAAAGGGAAAGGAGAAAAGAGATGTTGCTTTCAGAGGAAAACCTTTGCAAGTACCAAATAATTTGCTCTACACGATCCCTTGGAAAGGCTTTGGTTCACTTTCAACGTTCTACTGGTAAGACTTTTAAGAGATCAATCCTTGATGTAAGTGGTCGACCATCATTGCCGATAACCAAAGGGAGTTACAGAAGAGTTGATGAGAATGCATGTGGTCCAAAGGTCGATGTAACTTCTGGAATGACCGCCGGAAGTTTTGCTCGCCCTGTTATTCAGGCGGAAGGTTCCTCAGGGGCATTTGGAGATCTGGGAGATTTGGACTCTGCCAAATACTTGAGCCAGGGTGTTGTTCTGATGCCTGACCATGTTGTATCTGATATGGGAGGAATCCGAGGGCCTGCTCAGCGTCCTGAGAAAGCTTCTGTTTTTTTAACTTCCCCTAAAACCGGTTTTGATACCGTCTTACTTGCGGCATAATTTCCCATAAATCTGATAATCTCTGAATGCTTGCAGAACTCGTACTTTATTTATTTTCCAGGTGTAAATGCAAACTACTCGTTATCGGATAGTTTCTCTCAACAAGCCGATCTTACTAATCCACGAAGCCTCCTATAGTATTTTCTTTCCTATTATTCAATGTGTCCCCAACTATCTTCAAGTTCTTGGGTCCGACATACCTCCGAACTCTCAATGGTTGATTCTTTAAGGCGTGAGGGGCTTGACCAGGCTAAGATGCTTGCAATGACCGAATCTTCTGCAAGATCTATAGTTCTGACTCCTACTCAAGTTCAAATGATACTTGATCGTCCACCTTATAAGGTTCCTCCTGGAAACTCAACGCTTAAGGATCACTTCAGCGATTGGGACCTAAGGGGAATGCATTTCGATCTGGATTTACATCCCAATGATAGGCGAAATGCTGCGAAAAATTTGGATGTTGTAAAAAGTAGCGTGACCAATCAGCTTGGTAATGTTAAGGATCAATTCGAGACACAGTTGAATCTGTCATGAAAGATGTTGATGAGCGACTAGAGCATTGAGCCAAATTTGGCTATGAATTTCAGAGATTAAATGCTCGACACCTTGGCCATATTGAAACCTTAGAAAACGACAAAGCTGGCCTGATCCACTTGATTAAATCCCAAGAATCTGAGATTACTTATTTAAAGAGCAGAAGCACTAAAGTGAATAGCTTAGAGGCCAGAAATGTCAAGCTCAAGAAGGAACTGGAGGGTGTGCGAGCGCGGCTTTTAGGGGCTCAATCTGCTCAAAAGCTTGCCGAGCATCATTTGGCCTTAGAAAAGCAGGCTTTGATTTCTTTAGAACAGGAAAACATGGCTCTCGAAGGCAACTTGCTTCTTAGAACGAAACCCTCGGAACCTTTGAAGAGGATAAGATTAGGTTGCAAAAAGATCTTGATGAAACTAAAAATGGAATTGAGAATACTCTATTTCAATTCTATGTTTGCAGTGTCTGAGTCGTGGAAGCTTGAGTTACTTGGACAAATATTTTCCACGAACTCTGGCTCTTATTTGGGAGCGAATACTTCCGTACTCCGATGATGTCGATGATGAGTTCCTTCAAGGACAGCTTTTAGAAGAGAAAAATCGCGAGGCTCTAACTAAAGGTAGGAGGATTTTGACGAACGAGTGAGCTCAATTGTTTAGGGAGGAATGTACGGACGCTTCCATTCCTTGTGCCCTACCTGACTCCGTTGGGATTGATACTTCGAGTTCCCTTGCACCCCCAGCAGGTTGCTCTACCATGGATGTCCCTGTCGCTAGAGTTCAACCCATTACTGAGTGCCCAAATCAAGAAAATGTTGTGGCACAGTGCACGAGTTACGACTATACTTCTTTGAATGCGGATGATTATAGGGCTGATTTTGCATGTCCAGTAACTTTAGGTAAAACTGACATCTATCAATTTGTCCCGGATTTGGATTTTCTTATTTCCTCTCCTGAGATTGCTGAGTTTAGTGCTTGTTATCTATTGGCATCAGGCGCCCTTTCGCCACCTTCTTTATCTGCGTGCGGTGTCGTTGCCTAACTTGCTATTGTTGATTCTGTTCTGATCTCTAACAGCGTTAATCCTCTCACCATACCTTCATCAGATGACCCACTTTTACTAGATGCGGACGAGATTTGGAATACCAAGGCTTTGTCCACCCTGAAATGCAAAAGGAAGCTAACTGGTTAATAATTGAAGATCACACGCCTCTTTCCTTTTGATGACTCTTTTGCGTAGCTAGATCAGCAAAAGCCTGAACAATTGGTTCATCCTTCCCTACATAAGAGATAGCATTTGTGACCTTTGTGGTCTGACTCCAGCTTATTTTCTTTTACTTTTACGTACTTAGACTTGTTTTTTGTGCGAGTGCCGGCCCTAGCATAATATTTTATGTTTGCGCACTTACGTTTGTATTGTTTAGGGGCTATCATAGTTTTATTACTTTCATTCTTATGAGTGGCCGCGCTTTTAGTTTGTTGTTCGCGCGAATCTTATCGTTTGAATAGTTCTTGCAACGAAGTTATAACTAGGCTGTGGTATGTTTTGAGTAGGCATTGGTGATTTTTTACACAATAGTGATGTCCCCATACCAAAGCTCTTTTTAATTACATAGATTCTATTGATTTCGAATCGTAATTTCATTTGATCAGCTCATGATTGTTTTTAGAAACAACGCATGGTTATTATATGTTTTCTTTTGGGTGCCCCCATGGGAGGTCTTGGGTTTCAATTTCGACCCAAGTTCGGTCTTGCTAGCCCTGAGTTTTCTAGGACTGAAAGATCTTGTGGGATACCCCCGTACGGCTAGGATTTCTGATACCTCCTTTCGGCTAGGATTTCTGCTTTTATAATCCAACCTTCGCTTTTTTTGACTTGGTTAAAAACAAAGAACAAGGATGGACACCTCCTTTCGGTCAGGGTTTCTATTTTGTGCTGGTCCTTCCAGCATGTTTTGCCTATCCTTCCGACACTAGGACTGATGTTTCCAGCCTAGGTATTTATCCGTGGGACATTTTAACATTTCCCTTGTACTTTTTTTTGAATCTTGATGTCAGTTTCTCCAACAAATGCTTGCTTAGGGAAGTTCCACCTTTTGGCTTGTTGTTTATCTTTAGACTGCATATCCGGTTGAGGCGACGTGCTTATACATCCGGTTTGGTTTGCATGTTTCTCGTGGTGCTTTGAAGTCGTTTCGCTCAAGATGTGCTTTAAGAACCTTCCCTTTGCAGTTAGGATGGGTGTGATTTACTGCTTCTATCATGCCTACATTCGAAAAATCAGTTTTCAATGTACAGTAATGAGTACAGTACTCAAGTGAGCACACGATAACTTTCTTTGTACATTGCATTTGTATGTAATTCATCGTCAAACATGAATATAGCAATTGGCAAAACAAATTAGAACGACTACCATTTCTTAAGTAAACAGAATACAACAGAGAAACTGAGTAGTAAGGCAGAGCCATGGGAATTTCAGTTCTAAATTCCATGATTAGGACACCAATCACTGATCCTTAGCCACACATCTGTCCCGGGCTATTTTAGGCCCTTTCTTCGGAGAGTTTGCTGCCCCTTGTTTGCGGAGAAATGGGACATTGGCCTTGCACATATTGTTGCAAATGGTTCTTTCTGACCAGCCCCTCAATTAACGATTTCAAGTGTCTACATTCATTAGTATTGTGTCCTGGTTGGTCATGGAAATAGCTGAACCTTCCCGATTTCATGGTAGCATCTTTGACTTGCATCCGTTCTGGGGCTGGATATTTTACAGTGTCCTTCGTTGCCCTAAAGATATCCTCTATGGTGTCATTGAGGGAGGTGAATTCGGAATTTTTGAAAAAACGCGGTATCATTCTGCACTACTTGGTTCCACCTCTTGCACCTAAAATATACCTTCGCTTTTCATTCTGTTCCGTGGAACGAGTGCTTTTCTCCTAGATCTTTGCCAAGGCCCATAATCATGACAGGAAGTTTTCGGAATGAAGCTTTCTTGTTCAGCAAAAAATTCTATTTCTATTGCACGACTAGTTTGAGCGAACGAAAAGTCAGCGACACTTGGAGCGACTTTTGTGGCAGAGGCCAGGGTAACGAATATTGACTCGATCTTCCTTATCAATGCGTTGTTTGCAATAGTTATTTGACTCATTATCCCTGCCATTGCTTCTTCCAACTCCCTCTAGTTACGTCCACCTCGACTTTTAACGGTTCCCTTTCTTCGGAACGGATGGTAGGTGATGTGTCAGTGCCGGAGATGCCACCAATTTTGTCAGCATCAGTTTCTCTCAGCATGCTCATGATTTCAAGCACAATGTTTCCCAGAAAATCTCGTCAGATCAGAATGGGAAGAGAAACGAACATGGCCCCACGGTGGGCGCCAAAATGTTTGCATCAGAAATGGTCTAAACACCCAAGGTACTAAAATGTACTTCACCAATTCGGTAAGAAATAAGTGGAACTGTGTTTAATCAGTAATTGAAAGTAAAAAATGCAAGAAAAGTAAAGTAGAGACGAAATTTAGAGTGGTTCAGCCAATAACGAGGCCTACGTCCACTATGAAGGTGATTTCCTGTCTTATAATGAGGATTACAAGATACATCAACTCTTTCTTTTCATACATCTCTATATCCACTCAATATACCCTCGTTTACATATTTCAATCCAAGGAATTATACAAGAGAATGGTAGAATTTAAGGAGAAGAAGGATGGATGGATGATTGAGAAGGAGGATGTCTTCATTTTCCTTCACTATAAGATTGTACTTGATGCCATGGCTGAATCTGTAGTTGAGGATGGAATTTAGCAGCACTTCATGGTTTCCAAGATCGGATCCCACTTATGTTGGTAGTCATGGCGTATTTATAGGTGAACCCCCTCTGGGGAATGGCATGAGATCCATTTATGCAGGCTATGGATCGTTCATTCTATTAATTACAATCATGCCATCGGCTAGCTGTAGCCAGCTGTCTGTGGCTGTATCCTATTATCATGTGCGGACGACTCGTCGAGGCGAGCGGCTTGTATAGATGAGCGGATCGATACAAGCGGGCGTTCCTGTGAAAGAGAATGTTTCGGGAGATGTCTGTAAGAGCGGAATGCGGGGCTGGAGTCGATTCTCCTTCGTTCCTTGCGCGACCGTCCTTCTTGGTTCAAGGGCGCTCGTCTTCTTGCTGCCTTTCTGTGGTGCTGTTTGTTCATATAGCTACGCTACAAGACTGCTCCCGCCTATGTTGAATGGGCGACTTGTTTTATTTCTATGTTTGAGCAGTTCACGGGATATGCGACCTTTATCTTTATCGGGTCGCACTCTTCATAGCATGTCGTGTCATTATTCTCCGGTCACACTGGTTGACTTGACCTGCCTTGGGTTTGATATTTGAATGTTTAGGTGCCTCGGATAACCTTTCGCATGACCGACCCTGCTGATGTCCGCTCCGTATTCTTTACACGATATGCGTATGGATTTTTTTGGGACTAACATGGATCTTTTCGCATTTGAGTGATTCTTCTTTCTCCGTTGCTACATCTTATCCAAGTTTTTCAGATTTAACTCCACTTTGCTGAGATTTATTTGGTGAATATTGAGAGATTTATCATTATAATTGTGAGAGAGAGAGTGAATACACAGATTGTACTTGTAATCGTCAATCAATCAATCATATAAAGTGGGCGTAGGCTCGTTAACACCGAACCACTAGAAATTGTGTGTGTTTACTGCTTTTTATTTTATTTCTAGTTATTATCCTCTATGAATTCTAGTCTGTAGGTTGTTAGAACCACTTTTTGGTCTAACATTTTACGTTCAAGCGTGCTCCTATAATCTTCTAAGTATATACATATAAGAGACTGGAATTGGTTCATGGTGCCAAAATGGTAGTCGGTTAAACTATGATATAAGGATCCTGCTGTATAAATGATAATAGTAGAGGTCATCATAATCATGAAGCAAATAGGCATTCACATACTCTCAATAAAATGTTTCATACAACAGAACTACGAAATGGACAAGGAAGCATGCATCCAGATTGTAAACAAGATTTCCTAGTGGTATAAATATTTACAATTAAAACAATGGCCTGGGTATGAACAATTTCCGAAAACAAAGTGTAAGTGCCCACTTCTATTGATGCTTTAATTATTTGTTTGAATAATAGCTCATTACATATACAAATAGAAAATTGGTTGTTCAAAATCTTAATTAATTCTCTAATGTTAATCACCTTTTTCCACTTAGACACATCTTCCTTCGTATTGTTATATAATCAATATCACTCCAAAATCAGTTTCAACCCGGATATGGGAACAGACACCCACCTAACCGAATAACCCAAAGGAATCCCAGTTTTCAAGTTAATTAATACAGAAAAGATGAGTGCCTAAATAGGTACATTACAGCCTTGCCAAATAAATACAGAAGACAGGGTTAAAAAAATAAACCGTGGACAAAGCAAGGTGCAACGGTGCAAATAGCATCCGAACAGTGCAGTAACAAAACCTCAAACCAAACGTATATGCGGACACTCGGTTTTAACAATTCAATAAAGTTAAGTTATTGAGGTCAATTACTTGAACTAAGCTAAATCATGAGTAACGAACTCACCTTGAACGATACCGATGAAGGCTCAAGGCAGAGAGGTTGCGATTGCAAACAGCGGTGGCGAATTTACGTGAGTAGCGACAGGGGCTGACTACGGTGGCTCGGGTGGTTGTTGCGCTTGCATCTTGATGGTGGAAGGCTGTAACACCCCACGTCCATTAATGTCACTCACAAAGGAATGCATTAACTTTCATGGAATATTATTGGTGTATAGAACGGAATATAACAAGACAGATACAAATATTGGTACTTGAAAATTTTAAAACAAATTTTATTGCAGCGGAGAAATAGTTTGATTGCTACATCATAAACCAACAATAAAACCAAGTACACTTAAGATCCATCTTGACAAATTGTTTTCTGAGTACATAAAGTAAAAAAGCATAACCCCAACATAAGTAACCATAAAAGAAATAAGCTGAACTTTACTTTCAGCAATCCAAGCACTTCCAAAAGAGAGAGAAAAAGATCTAAATCAAGCTCCACTAGCAATAGTCCCACACTGAGAACCTGGGGGGAAAGGAAGAAAAGAGGCAAAAACAAGGGGGTCAGACATAAAGTCTGGCGAGTACAATAACTTTAACAATATAATTATTAAAGTAATTAGGATAAGGCATAAACTGGTAAAACAAGTAATGACTGTGAAGCAAATGGGCAAGACAAAACAAATAAGAGGAATATGCTGGCGTTAATCGCGCTCCTAATCACTAAAGGATAATTACTATACTACACCAATACTAGTCACCCTAAAAGTTGATCCCGTCTACTGAACAAAATAATAATAATGGTAGTTTCGTGTACCCCTAGTTGTCTTCATAGGTGTCGCCTGCTCCTATCTCCACCAGTTGTAACCACTACCCTCCCCAACATTTATTCATAATATGGTAGTTGTACTCCTAGCTGTCTTCATAGGTGCCGCCTGCTCTTATCTCCGCTAGTCATACCCACTACCTTCCCCATTTGATCGGCTCCCTAACTCGTAGATACCCGTGCTGGTCCCACAGTAGGGTGTATCACTCCCTAAAGTGGCAACCCGATATGACTGAAATGCACGGCTTATACCTACACGATGCAACAACGTCTTACCTACCAGCCCGGGCACACGCACGCACATGGCCCCATTGAACTTGTGTTGCCACCGCTAACCCGTTTTGACCTCTTACAATCAAATCAAGTAAGCATGTCCCGTCCTCGACCTAGATCGAGCTAACTTGGATACTAAATGGGTTACTGGTTGAAAAGGGTCCCCACACTTGACACAAGCTTTCCATCTATGCTTGGTCCCCACTAGGATTTCCCACTTAACCCCCTCTTATTCATGTCTTCTTACATGTTTCAACTTAGTTAATTGTTTATAATTATATCCTGTAACACCCCACCTCCACTAGGGTCACTCACAAAGGGAATGCACTAGTTTTGGTGGAGTATTATCTAGGTAAACATACACAGAGATATCACAAGGCAGAACATAAGTAACAGCGGTAGAGATTAAAAAACCAATTTTTTTTTATTACTTTCAAGAAAAGAGTCAAAACCTCATATATCCAAGGTTACAAATTATTCCATTACATCAATTTCTAGATAAAGAAGCATAAATTTAAGATAACAAAAGTAAATTATTCCCCATAAATAGCAGAAGTGCAGCCATAGCATAGCTCAAGATCAAACCGTACATGAGCTGATAGAAAGCAAGCTAAATCCAAGATAAGAGCTAGTGTTTCCTCCCTGAGAACCTGGGGCGGAACGAAAGAAAAAGAGGCGAAAGAAAAGGGTCAGTCATAAAGACAGGTAAGTCCTAGTGACTTTCAGTATAAAAACTAGTAAAGTTAATAAGACATGAGTAAACGAAAATTAAACATAGCGGTGATAATGAGACTAGCAAGATAACAAGATAAATCAAGTCTAGCATCGCATATTCAAGATTCGCAGCACCAACTGTACTAGTATTCTAACCCATGTCAAGTATTAATCATGAAATGATCCCTTGGCCCAATATCATGAAGTGACCCATTACGGGGTCCTACGGTACGATCTACTAATCGATCGGCTCCCTACAAGTCCTAGCTCGTCAAGTGTCTGTGTCATACGGCCCAATCATGAAATGTAGTCACCTGTGCTCGGTCCACCCTAGGGTGTATCAAGCCCTAGGGTGCCAACCACCGACACGAATCAAGCACGCACAGTGTAAACCTACGGGTGCCCAATGCCTACTTTTTCAACTCCGGACTACGTGCACGACCATAGTCCGCCTGAACCTATAATGGCGCACCTACTCAGCCGTCGTTCTGGTCGCTTACAATCAGCCTAGTAATCGTGCCGCACCCTGCCTAGTCTCAGGGTATCGTGATACATCTAAGTGGGTTACTGCTGAAAAAGACCGCGTAACTAGGGTTTCTAATGGGTTAAGTGTTGTCATTCAAATTCGTGACTTAACCCTATCCAAATCATGTATCAAGTTGGTTAAGTGTGTTCAAGCGGTTCATGACTTAACCCTATCAAATCATCATGTGAAATTGGTTAAGTATATTCAAGTGGTTCATGACTTAACTCTATCAAATCATCGTGTCAAATTGGTTAAGTATATTCAAGTGGTTCATGACTTAACCCTATCATGTGGCATTAATTCATTAATGCACCCCAACCTCTCAACATTAGACTAGTTGTTGTGGTTACTGGATTTGTCGGGCGGTTCCGGGCAGATTTACACCACAACATAGTCTAACCTCGGGTTTTACGTGCGATATGACCAACTACCCACATTGGATCCTATTGTTTGCAGTCACTGGATTTGTCGGGCGGTTCCGGGCAGATTTACACTGCAAACTCAACCCAACCTCGAGTTGGCCATTTTCAAATTCATTCTAAGTGTCATGTCCCGGTTCAAGTTTCGAGTCTAAATTCATGTCAAGTTTTCATGTCATGTTTCGTGTCAAATCATGTCAAGTTCATGTCCATATCCAGGTTCAAGTTATAACAATGTTCACGTTTCAATTTTATAGTAAATTCAGGTTTGCCTAAACTACCCAAATCGTATTCCCATCGCACGTGAATTCGAATCGATACAAACAAATCTAATTAGGGAATAACATAGAAAGAACGGGCATAAGGTGGCAAAAGTGATTATAAGTAAAGCATGGTATAAATTGAGTTAAATTACTACAACAATACTGGCATATGGAATAGTGGTTTCAAAAATCTAACTTAGAAAAATAGAGTGATAGTCATGGTAATAGTTGACCTAAGATAATAACCCCAAACTTGTGAATAAAAACTAATTCAACATCAGAGGCATGTTAACATCATAGACATGAAGAGTTTAGGTTTACAACATGTTTAGGCCCCAAATCAGTTTCATATAAATATTACCACAAGTCAAGATTCAAGATGAATAGATCCAAGGTGAACAAATAGTGGATCCAAAATACTAGATTCAAAATGAACAATGATAGGTCCAAGATATACAATGATAGGTCCAAGATGATTGTCATACTTATGTTCAATTTCAATTTACAACATGTCCATATTAAGTTTAAAGTTTAGATCTAAAAGTAAATTGGGCTTACAGATCGTGGTTTGAGAATAAGAAAACAAAGAGGCGATGTTGAATCTCGAGTCTAAAAGAAATCCCCCGAATAGCAATACTCTACACGTAGCCTTGTTGGAGAAGAAGCAATTCCTTTTTCTCTAACTTTTCAACCAGAGTTTTAGAAGCATAAGAACAGAGAGAATTTGTGTAGAGAGACTAGAGTTAGGGGCTATTTATATAGGGTTAGGCCAACGAATCTAGACAGAAATCAGACTAAATACAACAGAGTGGATTCTGACTCGAAAATGGACTCGGGAACCAGGTCGACACCCAGGTCGACACTATGGTCGACCTGGTCCTGGGCAGGTTGAACCTATGGTCGACCCCCAGGTCGATCTGGTCCTGGGCGGGAAATTTTCCGCCCAGTCCGTTCTGGGTTTGAATTCGAAATTTGAATTCGAATTCTGAGCTGTTTTGAACTTGAAAATTTCTGAAAACTTCGAAGAGTCATAACTTGGTCATACGGACTCCGATTTTCGAAAACTCGGACTCCTTTCCAAGAAGAATTTCGAGACGAACGTAATGGTGTAACCCATTGCCCTTGATTCTTATTTTAAAAATTAATTCTGCCTTGATTTATAGTTATAACACGTTATCAAAATACGGGTTGTTACATTCTCCCCTCCTTAAAAGATTTCGTTCCCGAAATCCCTAAGTTAGAAAGAATATATCTTACCATCCAATCATCCATCTACTCAAAACATCATCCACAAGCAACCATTGTCCTTAAAAGCTTTCTAGTGTTGTATGAACATATGCAGTAAGTGTGTGTATATGTATTTATCTAATGCAAATGGTTACTGATTCAGTAAACCTCCTTAATGCAAAATATGTTAGTGTAATGAGTCCAATATGTATGCAAATTCCTAACATAATTTATAATCTCTACATGAGTGAACATAACATTCATTCATATGCAACATCCAAGTGATAGCATAACAAGTTCCATCCATGTACAAGTATCAGCACTCATGCATATGCAACATGAAAATGTGACTGAGCCGATCTAGTGCCTAATGTGTGTCATGCATACACTAGCAATCACTTGCAAACACTTGCAACCATTTACAAACATCAACCATAACATGTTTCAATCACATGTTTACATCCATATGGTTCTACCTAAGGTTCTCAAGATAAGATCGAGAAGATAACAAGACAAACATAGGTAGTAAAAGCATGATACGAAAAGGTTTTCAACTTTATAGGGAAAAGAGATCGAGAATGTACCCTCAAAAAGAAATGGGCAAAGCGTGCGTATCTTCTCTTCGGTTTCCCAAGTTGCGTCTTCTTGGGCTTCACTCCACTGAACTTTAACTAGTTTGACTTCTCGAATCCTTAGCTTGTTGATCTCCGTTCCTGAGATATGAATCGGAACTCGCCTCAATGTTGCTTCTTTTTCCACTCCTACGCCTTCAAGGATGCTTGGCCCAACCACTTCGGCTGATTCATATAAGCACTTTCGAAGATGCGAGACATGAAAGACATTGTGTACTCCGGCCAGCCTCTCGGGTAATTCTACCTTATAGGCCATCTGCCCAACCCTCTCAGTGATAGGGAACGGTCCTATGAACCTTGGTGCTAGCTTTCCAACCGCTCCAAAACGAACTACATTGCGTAAAGGAGAAACTTTTATAAAGACCATGTCTCCGACTTCGAACTCTAGGTCTGTCCTTCTCTTGTCCGCATAAGATTTCTGTCTATCTTGGGCCGTTTTCATCCGTCTTCGTATCAACTCAACCTTCTCATAAGTGTCCCTTAACATGTCGGGCCCAAGTATAAGCATGTATGTCATCTTCCACCAACAAGTTGGTGACTTGCACGGTCTTCCATACAGGGCTTCGAACGGTGCCATTCCGATGCTAGCTTGGTAAATATTATTATATGCAAACTCCACGAGAGGAAGATGGTCTTCCCAAGTACCACCAAAGTCAAGAATGCATAGTCTCAAAAGATCCTCTAGTACCCTATTTACCCTTTTGGTTTGTCCATCCGTCTGCGGGTGATAGGCCATGCTTAAGCTCAGTCATGTACCCATTGCTTCTTGCAGACTATTCCAAAACTGGCTAGTGAAAATCGGGTCACGATCACTAACTATACTAGAAGGAACCCCGTGCAACCGTACCACCTCTCGTAGGTAAATAGACGCTAGCCATGATGCGGTCCTCTTGCTTTTCACCGGAATGAAGTGAGCACTTTTCGTGAGTCTATCAACTATGACCCATATGCTAGTATTTCCCTTCCTTGACCTAGGTTGTCCATCCACGAAATCCATCGAGATACTCTCCCATTTCCATTGCGGAACCTCCAAAGGATGTAATAGCCCACCGGGCTTCTTCGATTCGGCCTTTACTTGTTGGCACACCATGCACTTTGAAACGAACTCTGCCACGTCCTTTTTCATTCCAGTCCAAAAGAAAATGCGTTTCATATCTCTGTACATCTTATCCCCTCCGGGGTGTATAGTCATCTTCGAGTGATGCGCCGCTTCGAGAACTTTCCTTACTGAGTCTCCTACTTGTGGGACACATAGCCTTCCATCACGCCTTAGCCATCCCTTGTCATCTATGGCATACCTACCGAGGTGACTTGACGTCTCACCACTAATCAGCTTGTCCATGATTTCGACTATCTGTGGGTCTTCCTTCTGTGAAGTCCCTACTTGATTTAGAAGTGTAGGTCTTAACTCAAGAGATGCTAATGTAACAGTCAATGACTCAACAACAGGTGTAAAATCAAAGGTTGCTATAAACTCTAAACTTTTCCTTTCTACAAACAAGGGGCTCAAGGTTAACCTTTTCCTACTTAGCGCATCCGCCACCACTTTACCCTTGCCAGGGGTATAAGCTATATCGAAGTCATATGATGCCAAGAATTCCATCCACCGCTGTTGTCTCAGATTCAAATCTTTCTGTGAGAAGAGGTACTTAAGCGATTTGTGGTCGGTATACAGCTCGAACCTCTCCCCTAGAAGATAATCACGCCAAGATTTAAGTGCAAAAACGATCGCCACCAACTCCAAGTCATGTGTGGGATAGTTCTTCTCATGAACTTTAAGTTGTCTACCCCCGTAGAAAATCACTTTCGCTTCTTGCATTAGGACTGCACCTAATCCCGTGCCACACGCATCTGTGTACACCGTAAACATCTTACCTCCATCGGGTAATGCCAAAACTGGAGCTATGGCGAGGGCTCTCTTAAGTCTCTGAAAAGCAATCTCACATTCTATGTCCCATGCAAACGCTAGGTTTTTCTTCGTTAACCTAGTAAGAGGGGCTGAAATCTTAGCGAAGTCCTTAATGAACTTCCTATAGTAGCCTGCCAAACCGAGAAAGCTTCTCACCTCCGTTGCGTTCTTAGGAATTTTCCAGTCTTGCACCGCAACTACCTTTGCGGGGTCCACGGCTATGCCTTTCTTAGAAACTAAATGTCCAAGAAACCGAACTTCCTTCCTCCAAAAATGGCATTTGGAGAACTTAGCCCTTAACTGGTGTGTTCTAAGGGTATCCATGACTTCCTTGAGATGTCTAGCATGCTCTTCTTCGTCCTTTGAGAAGATCAAAATATCGTCTACGAGAACCACTACAAACTTGTTAAGGAACTCCCGAAACACCCTACTCATCAAATCTACAAAGTACGCGGGTGCATTCGTTAACCCAAACGGCATGACGAGCCATTCGAAGAACCCATCTGGAGTCCTAAACGCGGTTTTGTCAATACTATCCTCAGCCACTCTAAGCTGATGGAATCCTGTGGCTAGATCGAGTTGAGAGAAAGCAGATGCTCCTGCAAGCTGGTCAAAGAGATCGTCGATTCTTGGTAGTGGGTGCCTATTTTTCTTAGTAGCTTGTTTAACTCACGATAATCTACGCATAGACGAAGCGAACCGTCCACCTTCGTAGCGAATACCACCGGAGCACCCCATTCAGAAATGCTTCGTCTTATGAAATTTTTCTCAAGCAACTCCTTAACTTCTTTACTGAGCTCTCTTCTTTCTCGCGGGGCCATGTGCCTAACGGGCAATGAAACTGGCTTGGCATTATCAACAAGATAAATTCGGAAGTCTATCTCGCATTTAGGAGGTAACCCCCTCACCTCATCAAAGACATCTGGATATTCTCGGACCACTCTTACAGATTGCAAATTGTCGATGGACGAGTCAAGAGATTCAAGATAACACAACATGACCGGACCCTTAGGGTTACAAGAAATTTCAAGGGTATTACCGAGGTGAGTCATGAGCCTCACTACCCTTCGTTCACAATCAAGAATGGCTCCATAATTGGACAACCAATCCATACCTAGGATTAAACCGTATCCTATTAATCCGAGAACATAAGCATTACACGCGAATTCTACGCTTAAGATAGAGATCCTCAAATCCACACATATCATAGATAAATGAGCGGAGCCCCCAATTGGATTTGAAACACTAACGGGATCCTCAACTAGACTAGTACTTAGTTGCAGATTTTCAACAATATCAGAAGAAATAAAAGTATGCGATGCGGCAGAGTCAAATAAGGTTCGAACAGGAAAGTCATAAATGTAAACAAAGCTTTATACAGAAATATTACTACCTCGGTCAAGAACTGGAGTGGTGTTGAGAGCATGCAACTGCCCTCCAAAAGGTCCTGCTCGCTGGGTCTGCCCTTGCCCCTGTCCTTGCTTCTTAGGGCAATCCTTGTTGATGTGTCCAGTATCTCCATAATGAAAGCATTCACCCAACTTTCTCTTCTTCTTTCTACAGTCTTTAGCTAGATGTCCCGTAATACCACAAAAGTTGCACTTCCTTGTCTCACGTGCCTTGTTATTATTGTTGTTGCCCTTGTTATTCTTGTTGCCTCCCTTCTTAAAGTCAACTTTCTTATTCTGAGTCTCATTAGGCTTAACCTCCTTCTTGCTATTCTTGTCTTCCTCATGAAGTAGAGCCATATCCACCAAGCTTTCAAAGGTCGCCCCCATGGGTATATGAGTTATGGCCAAACTGTGTAGTGGCTCGTTCAATCCTCGAGCAAAGTGTACAGCCTTTTTCTGGGCCGTGTTAACCAAGTCCAGACCGAACCGAGCAAGCTGATTAAACTTATTCACGTACTCCCTAACAGATAGGTCCCCTTGCTTGACTGCTAGGAATCTTTCCATCTGAAGGTTCTCTTCTGCTGACGATAAGAATTTAAGCCAAAACCTCTCTCTAAAGTCTGCCTAAGTCTCAATTGGCCTGGTAGTGTTGGTGACTTCCCACCAAAATGCAACTTCCTCTTTCAACAACCATGCGACCAACTGAACTTTCCTATGGTCCTCCACATCAAAGATAATAAACAAGTCTTCAGTCTCCTTTAGCCAGTTTCATGACTCAACAAAGGTTTCAGTTCCAACGAAGTTCTTGCCGCCCATTGCTTTAAAGTCTTTGCATATTTTGGCAAAGGCGGTACCAGGAGGAGGAGGAACCACAACCACTAGGGGAGGAGGAGGAGTGATGTCTGCCGGGCCCGCGCCGTTGGCCCTAGCTTCTAAGTACCTTCGGAACCATCCAGGTACGGGTACTCCCTCAGGAAGGTTAAGATTAGACATGCTGAAAAACCAAAAGAAAATGATTCAAACGAGGAAACAAAGGAAAGTGCTAATGGCTTTTGGGGAATAGCCTTTTTAATCATAAAACTTCTATTGAAAAATTCTTCTTTATATACGGTTTTGGAAAATAGTTTTAGAAGGTTTTTAAAAAATTTGTCCCATCTGGTAACCTTCTGCTCTGATACCAAATGTAACACCCCACCTCCGCTAGGATCACTCACAAAGGGAATGCACTAGTTTTGGTGGAGTATTATCTAGGTAAACATACACCAGAGATATCACAAGGCAGAACATAAGTAAAGCAGTAGTAGAAATTAAAAACCAATTTTTTTTATTACTTTCAAGAAAAGTGTCAAAACCTCATATATCCAAGGTACAAATTATTCCATTACATCAAGTTCTAGATAAAGAAGCATTAACTTAAGATTACAGAAGTAAATTATTCCCCATAAATAGCAGAAGTGCAGCCATAGCATAGATCAAGACCAAACCGTACATTAGCTGATAGAAAGCAAGCTAAATCCAAGCTAAGAGCTAGTGTTTACTCGCTGAGAACCTGGGGGGGAAACGAAAGAAAAAGAGGCGAAAGAAAAAGAGTCAGTCATAAAGACAGGTAAGTCCTAGTGACTTTCAGTATAAAAACTAGTAAAGTTAACAAGACATGAGTAAACGTAAAGTAAACATAGGGGTGATAATGAGACTGGCAAGATAACTAAGATTACAAGATAAATCAAGTCTAGCATCGCATATTCAAGATTCGCTGCACCAACTGTACTAGTATTCTAACCCATGTCAAGTATTAATCATGAAATGATCCCTTGGCCCAATATCATGAAGTGACCCATTACGGGGTCCTACGGTACGATCTACTAATTGATCGGCTCCCTACAAGTCCTAGCTCGTCAAGTGTCTGTGTCATACGGCCCAATCACGAAATGTAGTCACCTGTGCTAGGTCCACCCTAGGGTGTATCAAGCCCTAGGGTGCCAACCACTGACACAAATCAAGCACGCACAGTGTAAACCTACGGGTGCCCAATGCCTGCTTTTTCAACTTCGGACTACGTGCATGACCATAGTCCGCCTAAACCTACAATGGCGCACCTACTTAGCCGTCGTTCTGGTCGCTTACAATCAGCCCAGTAATCGTGCCCCACCCTGCCTAGTCCAAGGGTATCGTGATACATCTAAGTGGGTTACTGCTGAAAAGGACCGCGTAACTAGGGTTTCTAATGGGTTAAGTGTTGTCATTCAAATTCGTGACTTAACCCTATCCAAATCATGTATCAAGTTGGTTAAATGTGTTCAAGTGGTTCATGACTTAACCCTATCAAATCATCATGTAAAATTGGTTAAGTATATTCAAGTGATTCATGACTTTACCCTATCAAATCATCGTGTCAAATTGGTTAAGTATATTCAAGTGGTTCATGACTTAACCCTATCATGTGGCATTAATTCATTAATGCACCCCAACCTCTCAACATTAGACTAGTTGTTGTGGTTACTGGATTTGCCAGGCGGTTCCGGGCAGATTTACACCACAACATAGTCTAACCTCGGGTTTTACGTGCGATATGACCAACTACCCACATTGGATCCTATTGTTTGCAGTCACTGGATTTGTTGGGCGGTTCCGGGCAGATTTACACTGCAAACTCAACCCAACCTCGAGTTGGCCATTTTCAAATTCATTCTAAGTGTCATGTCCCGGTTCAAGTTTCGAGTCTAAATTCATGTCAAGTTTTCATGTCATGTTTCGTGTCAAATCATGTCAAGTCCATGTCCATATCCAGGTTCAAGTTATAACAATGTTCACGTTTCAATTTTATAGTTAATTCAGGTTTGCCTAAACTACCCAAATCGTATTCCCATCGCACGTGAATTCGAATCGATACAAACAAATCCAATTAGGGAATAACATAGAAAGAACGGGCATAAGGTGGCAAAAGTGATTATAAGTAAAGCATAGTATAAATTGAGGTAAATTACTACAACAATACTGGCATATGGAATAGTGGTTTCAAAAATCTAACTTAGAAAAATAGAGTGATAGTCATGGTAATAGTTGACCTAAGATAATAACCCCAAACTTGTGAATAAAAACTAATTCAACATCAGAGGCATGTTAACATCATAGACATGAAGAGTTTAGGTTTACAACATGTTTAGGCCCCAAATTAGTTTCATATAAATATTACCACAAGTCAAGATTCAAGATGAATAGATCCAAGGTGAAAAAATAGTGGATCCAAAATACTAGATTCAAAATGAACAATGATAGGTCCAAGATATACAATGATAGGTCCAAGATGATTGTCATACTTATGTTCAATTTCAATTTACAACATGTCCATATTAAGTTTAAAGTTTAGATCTAAAAGTAACTGGGGCTTACAGATCATGGTATGAGAATCAGAAAACAAAGAGGCGATGTTGAATCTCGAGTGTAACAGAAATCACCCAAACAGCAATACTCTACACGTAGCCTTGTTGGAGAAGAAGCAATTCCTTTTTCTCTAACTTTTCAACCAGAGTTTTAGCAGCATAAGAACAGAGAGAATTTGTGTAGAGAGACTAGAGTTAGGGGCTGTTTATATAGGGTCAGGCCAACGAATCTAGACAGAAATCGGATTAAATACATCAGAGTGAATTCTGACTCGAAAATGGACTCGGGAACCAGGCCGACACCCAGGTCGACACTATGGTCGACCTGGTCCTGGGAAGGTCGACCCTATGGTCGACCTGGTCCTGGGCGGGAAATTTCCCGCCCAGTCCGTTCTGGGTTTGAATTCGAAATTTGAATTCGAATTCTGAGCTATTTTGAACTTGAAAATTTCTGAAACTTCGAAGGGTCATAACTTGGTCATACGGACTCTGCTTTTCGAAAACTTGGACTCGTTTCCGAGCAGAATTTCGAGATGAACGTAATGGCGTAACCCATTGCCCTTGATTCTTATTTGAAAAATTAATTCTCCCTTTATTTATAGTTATAACACGTTGTCAAAATACAGGTTGTTACATATCCCACATGTCATCCATGTTTCCCACTTATCAAATCAACATGTGTTATTGGTCAAGCTAGTCTTAACCCTATCCGCTTATCAAATCAATATAGATATTGTTGGCTAAGCTGGTCTTAACCCTATCCACTTATATATTACTGGTTAAGTTGGTCTTAACCCTATCCACTTATCACATTAATATATATTATTGGTTAAGCTAGTATTAACCCTACCTATTTATCAGATTATTGGTTAAGCTGGTCTTAACCCTATCCACTTATTATGTTTTGTATATCGTATAACATGTTGTACTTAATTTATGATTAAGTACATCTTAGATCACAGATACATTGGTTAAGAGAATAACTGCCTAAGTATTAACCCTGAAGATCGAAATCAACATCAGATTGGTATTCAGAGAATTACTCAACTCAACCAAACTTCTGTTTGTCATTCATATTCGTCTTTGATAAGCATTAATTAATTATTAATGCACAGACCTCTCACATTAAGTCGATATCTTGTGGCCGCTGGATATGCCGAGCGGTTCCGGGCGGACTTCCACCACAAGCCAGACTTAACCTCGTGTCAAAGCATCTTTTAATTATGCCTACGACCTCTCACATTAGACTGCAGTTTGCGGTTTCTGGATGTGCCGGGCGGGTCTGGGCAGTCTTATACCACAAACGAGTCTAACCTTGTGTCTTAGGCATTTATTACGCATTTAATTTATGCCTTTGACCTCTCACATTAGACTACCATTTGTGGTTGCTGGATTTGCCGGGCGGGTCCGGGCAGTCTTATACCACAAACGAGTCTAACCTCATGTCTTAGGCAGTTATTATTACACATTATTATTCAACCCCAATTTGAATTAATATCCCTATTTCAAATTGTCAATATCTTCCAAATTAATCTATGTCCACAATTGTCACCTAAATTATGTCCATAATTTCTATGCATATAAATTAGGCTAATTAATGTCTCAAATTTATCATATGCTTTTAAGCAATTTTTATGCCAATTCACAATATTAATATTTAATATTTTCCCATTGCCCCCACGTCGTTCGCACGTTTAATATGAAATATGTTAAACCCACAACTAGTCTTACTCGTCAAAAGAAAAGAAACATCACAACTTGCATAACACATAAAATAGATCTAACTTGCAAATAAGAATAAGCTAGCATGGATCAAAACTTTCATGATTATAATTTACATAATCAATAACTTGCATAGGCAATAGGCATAATTTGCATAAACTACAAACTGGCATGGATCTAATTATATAAGATGTGATTTGCATAGATCTATACACATAAAGGTGAACTTGCATATATGAACATGGTTTTCGCATAAACTTGCATATGATCTACATACAAACTTGTATTAAACTTGCATATGCAATTTAGACATGTAAACTAAGACTTACATATGATTCGCATACAATCTTACTAGCATATGATTCACATCCAAACTTATATATAAACTTGCATATATAATTTAGACATGTAAATTAAGATTTACATTTACACTTGCATATGATTTAGACATGTAAATTAATGTCACAAAATGAATCAAATCTAGCATATATGTTTAGACATATGAACCAAGATCATGAATTTAAACATGTAAACTAATATCACATGTTTTACATATAAACTCGCATGTATATATATACTTGATTCACATATAAACTTGTGTATAATTCGCATACAAACTTGCATATAAACCGATGTCATAAAATGAATCAAATTAAACAAATGTGATTGGACATATGAAATAGATCTACTAACATAAGTTAACAAAATTGTCATATGTTCACAAACATACGATAACAAAATCAAGCAACGTCACATGATTCAATAGGCATGTTCTCATAATCCCAATTATAACTCATCATAATTAATTTATTAATTATTTTGTGAAAGAAATTGTACTCACGAAGATGGATTAGAAAAGAGAATAATTCGTTCGTCGTTTGTATAAGAATTCTGACTTGCAATTCCTAAGCTTTAAGAAGAAGGTGAATTATTCCAGCAGCAGTATGGAGGCCATGAGACTAATTTAGTTTAGGTTTAGAGCTTTGAGTCTATGTATGCTTATATAGAAGTTTAGATTAATTCTAGCCTTTAGATATTAGGTTTTTAATCCGCATCGTACACCTAGTACTGAGTCAGCAAATGTATTTTATATATATTAATAACCTTCTATTTTTCTTTCCTTAAATTAATATGAACTGAACTTAAACATCTAATTGCATGTTTTCTTCGATTAGCGTATTTTTCTTAATTGATGTCAATTAACATTGAATAACAATTTTACTATATTCCTCAAATTAACATATTCTGCTTAATGTTAATTGACATAAGTGACAAATTAGCATAAGCATTAATACAAATTAAGATAATTACATGGTTTCCTAACAATACCTTATTAACATGTTTACAATTTGATGTCAAATAACATGCTTTTACAAATGAACATAAATGCCTAATTAACATATTTTCTTTAATTAATATCAATTAATATGAATGGCAAATTAGCACAAATACATATATAAACTAAGGTCAATTGCATGTTTTTCAATCAATGCCATATTAATGCACATCTACAAATTAATTTCAATCTATTCATGTTTACATATTCTTCCTTTACTTTATACATTAATTGCCCATATATATATATATATATATATATATATATACACACACACACACACGCACATATTCATAAATTCTAATATTGACAACTAATGCAAATTGATTGCTTATCTATTTTAAAATGTGGAAAACGAGTATATAATTTAATTCCCTTTTTTTCTACTTTGCTCGTAACATACAAAGTCAATGCATAATGAAGTTACCAACATACATATATATCTATTTATACATGCATAACTCTTTCCTTCCCAAATAAATTGACTATATTTATCTTCTTCTTCTTTTCTTTCTTTTTATTTCATGCATCCACACATTTGCTTCTGCTTTTTGTATTAATTGCATTAATTTTTCTTTTACTGTAGCCTAATTAATTCGCATGCATTTTTTTCAATGCAAATTTTTAAACTTGTACCTTCTTAACATAATTGCATATATATATATATTCACTTTTTTTATTTTATTTTTCATTAATTAATTAATCCTTTAATTAATTATCTTTACGGTATAGTATATCTAATTTCGTGGTGTTACATTCTCCCCTACTTAAAGGATTTCGTCCCCGAAATCTTCAAGTTAAGAAGAATGTTACCATCCTACCAACCACAACCATCTACTCATCCATCAAACACAGGTATCCATTGTCCTTAAAAGATTTCTAATGCTGTATGAACATATGCAAAAAGTGTGTGTATATGTTCCTTATCTAATGCAAAATCAGGTGGTCTATTGATTCAGTTGACCTCCTTAATGAAAATCATGATGGTGCCATGCGTCCATTATGTATGCAAAAGAATCCTAACGATACATATTATTTCTACATGTATGCTCAACCATTCATCAAAATGCAGCATCCATATGATAACACAACCATTATACAAAATATGCACACATATTTATATGCAATATGAAAGTGATTGAGCCGGTCTAGTGCCTAATGTGTGTGTAAATGCATCCACGAGCAACCACTAGCAAACACTTGCATCCACTTGCATCCACCAAACATAACATGTCTCAAACACATGTTTACAACCATTGGATTTTTCCTAACTAAAGATCGATGATATAATCGCGAAGACATACTAAACGATAGGACAAGCATAAACAAAGCGGTAGAAAAGGAGAGGTTAAAAACATACCCTAAAAAAGGAATGGGTATAACGTACGCATCTTGTCTTCTGTCTCCCAAGTCGCGTCTCCTTGATCATCTCCCCATTGCACTTTGACCAACTTGACCTCTTTGTTGCGTAGCTTTTTGACCTCCGATCCGAGAATGCGTGTTGGAACTTGTCTAACCGTGGCATTTCTCTCTACATCCACTTCTTTGAGCGTGCTCGGCTCCACCACTTCCGCCGTATCATGTAAACACTTACACAAAGGCGAAACGTGAAACACGTCGTGAACACTACTAAGCTCGTTGCCTTTTCTCATGTCCCTCCAAAATCTAGGATACATAACCTCAAAAGAACTTCAAGGATTCTATTCACCCCTTTTTGTCCATCCATCCGTCTGTGGATGATAAGCGATGCTCGTACTTGCCGCCTTTTACATATCACCTTTTCCTCTTGCATCGAAAACTGCTCCAAGCCATGTCCCGCAAGCACCGATATATACTGCAAATGGTTTGCTCCCATCTAGCAAAATCAAAACTGAAGTTGTCGTCAAAGCCCTCTTCAAACGTTGGAAAGCATTGGTACAGTCAACATCCTAAGAAAAAGTCAAGTTCTTCTTCGTCAACTAAGTAAGTGGGGTTGATATCTTCGCGAAGTCCTTATTGAACTTCCTATAATAGCCTACCAGCCCTAGAAAGCTTCTTACTTCCGTTGTGTTTCTAGGATCTTTCCAATCTTGGATTGCCACCACCTTTGCGGGATCCACAACTATCCCTTCCTTAGAGACCATGTGTCATAAGGACCTCACTTCTCTTCTCCCTCTCGGAGCCATGTGTCGTACTGGTAATGCAACCGGCTTTGCATTATCTACTAGGTATATACGAAAGTCTATCTCACGCCTCGGGGGTAAACCCCGAACTTCATCTAAAACGCCACCATACTCACGGACCACACGAACAGATTCCAAATAATCGTTGGACGCGTCAAGAGATTCTAGGTAGCTAAGCGTCACAGATCCCCTAGGGTCACAAGAAATATCAAGGGTCTTTCCACAACGAGTCAACGATCTAACTACCCTTCTTACGCAGTCTAGGGTGGCACCGTATCTTGCTAGCCAATCCATGCCTAGAATCAAGCCATAGCCCATGAAGTCAAGAACGTAGGCATTGCATTCAAACCCAACGCCCAAGATAGACACTCTCAAATCCCGACACACCATAGATAAATGAGCCGAACCACCAACAAGATTTGAGACTACCATGCGATCCCTAACTAGACTAGTATTTAAGTGCATTGTTTCAACTTACGAAGCATATACAAACTAATGTGAAGCGCCAAAATCAAACAAAGTTCGAACAGGATGATCAAAAAGGAAAACCAAATTTCAACCGAGATGTTTATACCTCTATCAGGTATACCAGCTGTGAGGGAACGCATCTGCCCTCCAGAAGATCCTGTACTTTGTCCTTGCCCTTGCCTCTTTGGACAATCCTAATAAGATGTCCTATCTCTCCGTAATGATAACAACTAGTCTTCTTCTTCTTTAAGTAGTTAGGTATTTCACAAGTGTGGCACTTCCTTTTCTTTTGTCACCTTGTTATCCTTACCGCCTTTCTTTGGATCTACTTTCTTATCGTGTGTCCTATCCATGTCTCTCCTGCACATTCTCCATTCGTAACCTTCCAAGAAAATGAAGCTTCACCCTTCATTAACCAAGCAGCTGGTTGAACCTTCCTCCCATCGTCTACCTCAAAGGTACCAACAAGTCCTCCACTTCCTTCTAGCTTTGACAAACGTCTCAGTCCCATGAAGCGGTTTTCCGCCCATCGTACGGAAGTTCTTACATATCTTAGAAAAAGTGTCTATACGTGGAGGAAGAGATTCAAAAAGGAAAGAGGAAAAGATCCAAAACGGAGAATCGAAAGGAAGATAAATGGCTTTTGGGGATATGTTTTTCAAAACAAACTTTCCTTTTGAAAATACTTCCTTTTAAAACCTTTTTGAAAATAGTTTTCAAAAAAACTTTTATCAAATCTGGTAACCTTCAACTCTGATACCACGTGTAACACCCCACGTCCATTAAAGTCACTCACAAAGGGAATGCATTAACTTTCATGGAGTATTATTGGTGTATAGAACGAAATATAACAAGACAGATACATATATTGGTACTTGAAAATTTTAAAACAACTTTTATAGCAACGGAGAAATAGTTTGATTACAACATCATAAATCAACAATAAAACCAAGTACACTTAAGATCCATCTTGACAAATTGTTTTCTGAGTACATAAAGTAAAAAGCATAACCCCAACATAGGTAGCATTAAAGAGATAAGTTGAACTTTACTTTAAGCAATCCAAGCACTTCCAAAAGAGAGAGAAAGAGATCCAAATCAAGCTCCACTAGCACTAGTCCCAACCTGAGAACCTGGGGTGGGAAAGGAAGAAAAGAGGCGAAAACAAAGGGGTCAGACATAAAGTCTGGCAAGTACAATAACTTTAACAATACAATTATTAAATTAGTTAGGATAAGACATAAACTGGTAAAACAAGGAATGACTATGAAGCAAATGGGCAAAACAAAACAAATAAGAGGAATATGCTGGCATTATTCGTGCTTCTAATCACTATAAGATAATTACTATACTACACCAACACTAGTCACCCTAAAAGTTGATCCCGCCTACTGAACAAAATAATAATAATGGTAGTTTCGTGTACCCCTAGTTGTCTTCATAGGTGCCGCCTGCTCCTATCTCCACTAGTTGTAACCACTACCCTCCCCAACATTTATTCATAATATGGTAGTTGTACTCCTAGCTGTCTTCATAGGTGCCGCCTTGTGACGACCCCATTTCCTATATAGACGGAGACAAGGGTAATCTTTGGAATATAACACAGAAACAGATAATAGCAGAACAGAAATAAATAAATACACCAGATAATGAACAATAGAATATACTGGATAAAAGTAATCATCAGAGTTACACAGTATACAGGATCTTACTAAGTACAAATACAGTTCAACTATACATATATGTCTACAGCGGAAAACAAACATAATGTACAATAGGAGCTGAACAACATAAAAAGAGATAAATGATAGAATCCATCTTCAACTCCAGCTATCCGGAAAGAACCAGCTAAACTTGAATACAAGGCTGCCCGTGTAGAAAAAGGGGCACCCGAGTTTGAAAGTGAAACAAACTACGAGTCAGTCATGGGACTGGTATGAGAAATCAACTCAACACATGTAAAATATGGCTAATCACAGGACCATGCCACTTTCGTGGAATGGGTTTTCTCCATTGGATTGCCAGTGATTTAAAACAAATCATTCTTCTAAACATCGCAATGCTTTTTATAAAAATGAAGCCATTATAAGACTCAGTTCCCATCACACAAAGCAACGCAAACCGGAGGATAGAGTTTTACCTTATAATGGCCAAAATATGATTTATACGAATAAAACAAAGGCATTTGATATTATTGCTAGTGTTTATATGTCTTGAAAACAATTTCAAATCATAACTTATCAATCATAGACGGCATGGGTACCATATATCATGTCGCCATATATATATACAATCAAAACCGCACGGTGTCGTATTTGGAAATTGGATTTCCGTCATGAACCAAGGCAAAAGATAGTCCTTACCGAATTCAAGACTGTCTAGCCCGAGTCTCAGGCACAGCCGCAGCCATACCTTGGATCGTCAGGGCCGGTCCACACGAAGTGGATTATAATGCCTGAACAATGCGTTTCTCCGCCCTTTGGGGCGTAAGGGAGCCAACGAATGACTCCATCGGACCCGGATCGTCCGATTTAACCAGGGCGCCTCGCAACAGTAACAACCACATAAGTCAAACTCGTCAAGGCGTGTAAAACCACCGATGCCACTTCTAGCTAGAAAGAAAACGCACGTCCCCCCTGATGTCCTCTCCCGTTTCTGGTTCATACCGGGGTGTGAGGCTCGCGAATTCACGTTATACACAAAGCTACGCCACACAGGCGGTGCTTTGATCATCACCACAAGACTTTGCTTTTCAACAGAAGCCCTGATCATTTGCCACTTAGGCATGCCACGTGTAACACCCCACGCCCGCTATGGTCACTCACTAAGGGAATGCCATAGCATCGGTGGAGTATTTTAGTGAATATAGAACAGAAAAATTACAACAAGACAGATATAAATAGTACTTGAAAATTTAAAACATCATCTCATAACAGCGGAAATAAACATGTCTGGTTACATCATAAAACCATGATAAAAGTCAAGTACAATATCCGTCAAAATAAAGAAGTACATAATCCCACTCTCTCATACAATAGCCAGAACAAAAGAAAAGATAACTGGATAACTTGAGCTTTACATCTATCCAAGCCCCTAAAGACTGGAACAGCAATCCGATCAAGCTCCACTACTGCTAGGATCCACCGTAGGACCTGAGGGTTGGGAAAAAGATAAAAGCAACAGGGTCAGACATAAGTCTGAGTGAGTCCTATAACTTTAACAATACCATCATTAAAGTAACCAGAGAAGACATAAACTTGACCTACGGTAATATCTGGGGATGAATGGCTACACTAAGCAGCTTGGTAGACTTAGGATAAACTAAGATAACCGTAAGGACGCATCTACCCACCCAAGGATAATTACTAACTACACCACACCAGTCATTCCTACTTAAAGGTTGATCCCTCCAAGGACATAGAAAATTTCCCCAGTAGTTTCGTGTACTCCTAGCCCACTACATAGGTGCCGTCTGCCCCTATCTCCACTAGGTGTACTCAGTAATTCTTACCCAGTAGTTTCGTGTACCCCTACATAGGTGCCGTCTGCCCCTATCTCTACTAGGTATACCCACTACTCCCCAGCGATCGGCTCCCTACCGTAGATACCCGTGCTGGTCCCACAGTGGGGTGTATCACTCCCCTAAATTGGCTACCCAATACTATCAACGGTGCACGGCTTTATATCTACACGATGCAACAACGACTTATCTACCAGCCCGGGCCCACACACGCATATGAAACCCGTTGGACTTGCGTTGCCACCGCTAACCCGTTTTGGCCTCTTATAATCAAGCCCAATATGCGTGTCCCGTCACCCGACTAGAGTCGAGCCCACTAAGATACGTTTGGGATATTGGTTGAAATGGGCCCCCACAAGCTACCCACCTAAGCTTGTCATTCATTTAGTATAACCCAATAATGGGTCCCCACAAGCTACCCACCTAAGCTTGTCATTTATCAAATGTACCCCTATAATGGGTCCCACAAGCTACCCACCTAAGCTTGTCACTTTTATCTAGTGCATCCCACTTAACCCCTTATGTATTCATGCCCACTTACATGTTAAGATTTGGTTATGTCATCAATCATATTTCAATTGCCACATAGGGCACCCACTAGATTTCCACATGCCACCCAAAGCACTTACTTAACCCTTCACTCATGTTTTAATTACATGTTCCACTTTGGTTAAGTATTCTAATCGTATTTTATCATGCCACCCATGGCGCTTACTTAACCCTTTTTATCATGTTTAATTACATGTTCTACTTTGGTTAAGTATTCTAATCGTATTTTTCTATTGCCACTCAAGGCAACCCACTAGTCTCATCATGCCACCCCAAGGCACCCACTTAACCCCTCATGTCCCACTACATGCTAATATGGTTAAGTGTTTCTTAATTCATTAATTAAGATCATGAACTCATAAAGACCTCTCACATTAGACCGTCTTTTATGACTGCTGGATATGCCGGTTGGTCCCGGGCAGACTTCTGTCATCAAAAGGGTCTAACCTCGTGTCTTTACTTTAATCATGTATTTAATTTATGACTAAGACCTCTCACATTGGGCCAATCATTTGTAGCCGCTGGATGGCCGGTCGGTTCCGGGCAGACTTCCGCTACAAAAGGGTCCAACCTCGTGTCTTAGTTGATTAATTACACCTAATTAATCACCCCCATATTAATTATCCCTAATTAATATCAAGTTTTTCCATAACATGGGTAGACCTAACTCAATAGGTAAATTCCCATGGGGTAGACCTAACTCAATAGGTAAATTCCCACTTATGGTAATTTATTTATTTTATGGTATGCTCAATCATACCCAATCATACTTTATTAACATATTTATTAACCCCATCGTTCCCCCACGTAAATCGTTCTCATTTCATAACATAATAAAGGGGAAGATCCATCACAAATAGCATGGGTTTAGCATATAACTTTGTCATGGGTTAAGAGGATGTCAACTTGCATATATGAGCATATATTAACCCAACTACATATAACCCAAACTTGCATATTATCATACACATGATTTGCATAACATATGACATATGAGCTTGCATATTATCATACACATATCTTGCATAACATGTTGAACTTGCATATAAGCATTCTCATAACTTGCATAACATGTTAATCATGCATTTAAGCATACACATAACTTGCATAAGCATTCACATACTTGCATAAGCATTTACATACTTGCATAAGCATTTACATACTTGCATAAGCATGCATGACTTGCATATCATGTTAAACTTGCATTTAAGCATATACATATCTTGCATAAGCATTCATATACTTGCATAAGCATTCATAACTTGCAAATCATGTTAAACTTGCATTTAAACATATACATAACTTGCATATGAACTTGCATAACTCACTTTGTTAAACATGCACAAATCCACTTATTAAATATGCATAAACCCACATATTAAACATGCATAAATCCACTTGTTAAATATGCATAAACCAACTTGTTAAGCATGCATAAACCAACTTATCAAACATGCATAAACTCACTTATTAATTATGCATATACATAGAGAAACATGGAATAACATATCATTACAAATGATTCAAACTCACTAATCCGCATCTAAGACCATAAGTCTCATTACACCCAATCTACTTACTTTAACAATTGATGTTAAAGTGATAGAAACTCACCAAGCCCAAAATTAACCAACTTATGAAGTGGAATTAGTTGCTAAATATGAAGATGGTGATGATTAGAGAATGATTTGAGAGGGATTAGCTTGCAACTTCCTTCTTAGATTAGTGGAGACTCCTTCTAGGATTTAATTTGGCGGCATGAGGCCTTCATTTCTATTTTTAGTATGGATTAAGGTAGGTTTAGGGTGTATTTATAGATTAGGAGAGTGTTTTAGGCCCTTAGATTAACCCTAAATTAGATTAGGTCCGTTAGATTTAGGAAATCTCTAGAACCCAGCCCAGCCCTAGCCAGAAAACCAGATCTGGTGCACCCAAGCACCCTGGTTCGACACGCCGTGTCGACAGGCAAGTCGATAGGCAAGTCGACACCTTTGTCGACAGGCCTGTCGACAGCCCTGTCGACATGCTTAGGGCGGGAATCTTCCCGCCTGGCCCCGCTGGTTCTAATTTAAAATCTGAATTTAAGTTTCTAAATCTTTTTTTTTAGCTCTAAATTTTCTGCAAACTTCTTTGGGCCATAACCGGGCCATACGGACTCCGATTCTCGAAAACTCGGACTCTATTTCACGTATTTTTCCGAGACGAACGCAATAACGCAGCCCGTTACCCCAAATTCCCATGTCTGAGATTATTTATCCTGTAATTAGTGAATTTTAGTATTAGCTAAAATTCGGGGTGTTACATTCTCCCCTCCTTAAAGGATTTCGTCCCCGAAATCTCTAAGCTAAGGAGAATGCATATCCTACCATCCAAACAACCATCTACTCAACCCATCAAAACACGGGCATCCATTGTCCTTAAAACAATTTCTAATGATGTATGAGCATATGCAAAAAGTGTGTGTATATGTTCCCTATCTAATGTATGAACATATGCAAACAATGATAGTGCCATGCATCCATTATGTATGCAAGAGAACCCTATCGACACATACAATATCTACATGAGTGCACAATCATTCACCAAAATGCATCATCCATATGATAACACAACCATTATACATCCATAGATATAGCTTCCTACACACAATTTTATGCAATATGCAATATGAAGTGACTGAGCCGATCTAGTGCCTAGAGTGTGTGTATATGCATCCACGAGCAACCACTAGCAAACACTTGCATCCACTTGCATCCGTCATACATAACATGTCTCAAACACATGTTTCAACCATAGGACTATCCTACCTGAAGGTCAAAGGTACTAACGAGAGGACATACTAAGGATAAGATAAGCACAAGATATGCGATGTAGGAGAAGCAAAAGGACGTACCCTCCGAAAGAAAAGGGTACCTCGAACGCATCTTCGCTTCCGTCTCCCAGGTAGCGTCACTCTCTTCATCTCCCCTTTGTACTTTGACTAGTTGAACCTCTCTGTTTCTCAACTTCCAAATCTCTGACCCAAGAATGCAAGTAGGAGCTCGTCGAATCGTCGCATCACGCTCTGCTTCCAAAACTCGGCTCCACCACCTCTGCGGTCTCATGTAGGCACTTCCTCCCATGGAATAGATCATGTACACCACTAAGTCTGTCGGGCAACTCCACCAATGGAAGATGCTCCTCCCATGTACCTCCAAAATCCAAGATACATAGCCTCAAAAGGTCTTCTAAAATATGATTCACCCTCTCGGTCTGGCCGTCCGTCTGAGGATGATATGCGGTACTCAAATGCAACTGAGTCCCTACCGCCTTTTGCAAACTCTTCCAAAACTCTCTAGTGAAGATAGGATCTCGATCACTCACTATACTGGAGGGTACACCATGCAATCTAATAATCTCTCGAATATAAACTGAAGCTAGCCATGGAGCAGTTCTCTTACTCTTCACAGGTATACAATGGGCGTTCTTAGTAAGCCTGTCTACTACCACCCAAATTCCCGTATTACCCTTCCTTGATCTTGGTAACCTGTCAATAAAATCCTTCGAGATGCTATCCCACTTCCGTTGCGGAACTTCCAATGGGTGCAGCAACCCACCTGGTTTCTTCTGCTCCGCCTTCACTTGTTGGCACACCAAGCATCAAGCGACATGCTCGGCCACATCTTTCTTCACACCGGCCCAGAAGAAAGTCCTTTTCATGTCTTGGTACATCTCGTCCCCACCGGGATGAATGGTCATCCTAGAACGGTGTGCATTATCAGGAATAACCTTCCTCAAACCCTCGTCTTGCGGTACACAAGGTCTACCGTCTCTACGCAAGCACCCCCTATCGTCTAGGGTGTACCTACTCAAATGGTTGGACGACTCTCCCCTTATGAGCTTCTCTACCAACTCAACCAACTGTGGGTCGTCCCTCTGTGCTTCTCCAAAGCCCCAAAAGAGTAGGCCTAACCTCCAATGAGGCTAGCAAACCGGGTACAAAGTCAACGGAAGGTCTAAAGTCAAACATAGAAATAAACTCTAAGCTCCGTCGTTCAACGAACCACAAACTCGAGGACAACCTTTTTCTACTTAAGGCGTCCGCTACCATGCTACCCTTACCGTGGGTGTATGCTATCTCAAACTCATAGGACGCTAAGAATCCTATTCACTTTTGCTGTCTTAAGACTATGCGCCTGGGGAGTCTCCAATACTTCCCTAAGATATAGGGCAGGTTTTTCTCCACTCCTAGAGAAAATCAGGATATTCTCCCATGCAAAATCGTCACAACTATCCATCCCTCACGCAGACCACCCTGGTCGAACTCGACATCCCCCAAATGCAAGCCCCAAAGGCCTAAACCAATATCAGACAAACACCCAAGAGATGCCTCCTTCGAACCTAGACGTCCTACGTGAGATGATACTAGTAAAAACGGCTAAATAATTAAGCCCTTGTCCAGCTCTGGATGTCCTCGCCAGTCTCGCTCCAAAACCATCGTTTATCCCATATTGGCTTTGCTCAGCCTATTGAGCACATACGAAAACTTATTTCGCTCCTAGAGAAGACCAAGATGTCATCCACAAAGACCATCACAACTTATTTAGGTACTCCTTGGACACCCTTCTCATCAAACCAACAAAATATGCGGGGGCGTACGTCAAACCAAATGGCATCACCAGCCACTCATAAAAACCGTCCGGAGTCCTGAAGGTAGTCTTCTCTATACTATCCTCAGCCACTCTCAACTGATGAAACTCCGTGGCTGAGTCCACCACGACAACACTGAAGCGCCAACCAACTGATCAAAGAGATCATCAATCCTCGACAATGGGTGTCTATTCTTCTTTGTGAGTTTATTTAGCTCTCTTTAGCCTACACAAAGTCTGAGGGACCCATCCGCCTTCGTGGCAACAACTACTGGAGTGCCCCACTCCGATATACTTCGTCTTATGAACCCCTTCTCAAGCAAATCGCCTACTTACTTGTGGAGTTCCCTCCTCTCACGAGGAGCCACGTGGCACACTAGCCAAAACACTGGTTTGGCTTTATCTACCAGATATATTTGGAAGTCAATTTCCTGCTCCGGAGGTAAACCTTTCACCTCCCCAAACTCATCCGAGTATTCCCGGACCACTCTAACAGATCACAAACTCTTGACTGACGTGTCAAGCGATTCTAGATAACTTAGCATAACAGATTCTATGGGATTACAAGAGATCTCGAGAGTGTTACCCAAGCGGGCCATAAGCCTAACAACTCTCCCTTCAAAATCAAGAACGGCACCCCTACTGGATAACCAGTCCATGCCCAAAACTAACCCATAGCCCGTGAAGCCCAACAAGCATCACATCTAAACTCAACGCTAAGTATAGAAACTTTCAAACCCAAACATATCATGGAGCCCCAATTGGGTTTGAAACAACTAAGGGATCATCTACCAAACTGGTGTCTAAGTGCAGTGACTCAACTAACAATGGTGAGATAAACGAACTCGATATATCAGAATCAAATAAAGCTTGAATCGGATGATAAAGAAATCCAAATTCCAACCTAGACGGTCATATCCCCATCTGGTACCCTAGTCGTGAGGGAATACAACTACCCTCCAGAAGATTCCATACCTTTCCTTTGCTTCTTTGGACAATCCTAATAACGTGTCCTATTCCTCCCAAAAGGATAACTACCAGCCTTCTTCTTCCCTATTCTCCACTCATAACCTCCCACCAATGAGGTTTCATCCTTCATTAACCAAACAACTATTTGAGCCTTCCTCTCATCGTCTATCCTATAGGTACCTACCAGTCCTCCTCCTTCTTGAACCAACTTCTGGTCCGACTAATGTCCAAGTTCCTTGAAGTGGTTTTCCATCATTATCTATCTTAGAAAGATCATCTATACGCGGAGGGGAAACTCAAAATGAGAGAGAGGAAGAGATTCAAAATGGAGAATTTGAAAGATATAGATATGGCTATTGGGGATTATGCTTTTCTTTCAAAAAAAACTTTTCTCTTAAAAGACGTGTTTTTGAAAATACTCCTTTCAAAAATATTCTTAGAAAATAGTTTTTCTAAAAATTTTATCTGTTCCGGTAACCTTAAGCTCTGATACAACGTGTAACACCCCACGCCCGCTATGGTCACTCACTAAGGGAATGCCATAGCATCGGTGGAGTATTTTAGTGAATATAGAACAGAAAAATTACAACAAGACAGATATAAATAGTACTTGAAAATTTAAAACATCATCTCATAACAGCGGAAATAAACATGTCTGGTTACATCATAAAACCATGATAAAAGTCAAGTACAATATCCGTCAAAATAAAGAAGTACATAATCCCACTCTCTCATACAATAGCCAGAACAAAAGAAAAGATAACTGGATAACTGGAGCTTTACATCTATCCAAGCTCCTAAAGACTGGAACAGCAATCCTATCAAGCTCCACTACTGCTAGGATCCACCGTAGGACCTGAGGGTTGGGAAAAAGATAAAAGCAACGGGGTCAGACATAAGTCTGAGTGAGTCCTATAACTTTAACAATACCATCATTAAAGTAACCAGAAAAGACATAAACTTGACCAACGGTAATATCTGGGGATGAATGGCTACACTAAGCAGCTTGGTAGACTTAGGATAAACTAAGATAACCGTAAGGACGCATCTACCCACCCAAGGATAATTACTAACTACACCACACCAGTCATTCCTACTTAAAGGTTGATCCCTCCAAGGACTTAGAAAATTTCCCCAGTAGTTTCGTGTACTCCTAGCCCACTACATAGGTGCCGTCTGCCCCTATCTCCACTAGGTGTACTCAGTAATTCTTACCCAGTAGTTTCGTGTACCCCTACATAGGTGCTGTCTGCCCCTATCTCTACTAGGTGTACCCACTACTCCCCAGCGATCGGCTCCCTACCGTAGATACCCGTGCTGGTCCCACAGTGGGGTGTATCACTCCCCTAAAGTGGCTACCCAATACTATCAACGGTGCACGGCTTTATATCTACACGATGCAACAACGGCTTATCTACCAGCCCGGGCCCACACACGCATATGAAACCCGTTGGACTTGCGTTGCCACCGCTAACCCGTTTTGGCCTCTTATAATCAAGCCCAATATGCGTGTCCCGTCACCCGACTAGAGTCGAGCCCACTAAGATACGTTTGGGATATTGGTTTAAATGGGCCCCCACAAGCTACCCACCTAAGCTTGTCATTCATTTAGTATAACCCAATAATGGGCCCCCACAAGCTACCCACCTAAGCTTGTCATTTATCAAATGTACCCCTATAATGGGTCCCACAAGCTACCCACCTAAGCTTGTCACTTTTATCTAGTGCATCCCACTTAACCCCTTATGTAGTCATGCCCACTTACATGTTAAGATTTGGTTAAGTCATCAATCATATTTCAATTGCCACATAGGGCACCCACTAGATTTCCACATGCCACCCAAAGCACTTACTTAACCCTTCACCCATGTTTTAATTACATGTTCCACTTTGGTTAAGTATTCTAATCGTATTTTATCATGCCACCCATGGCACTTACTTAACCCTTTTTATCATGTTTAATTACATGTTCTACTTTGGTTAAGTATTCTAATCGTATTTTTCTATTTCCACCCAAGGCAACCCACTAGTCTCATCATGCCACCCCAAGGCACCCACTTAACCCCTCATGTCCCACTACATGCTAATATGGTTAAGTGTTTCTTAATTCATTAATTAAGATCATGAACTCATAAAGACCTCTCACATTAGACCGTCTTTTATTACTGCTGGATATGCCGGTTGGTTCCGGGCAGACTTCTGTCATCAAAAGGGTCTAACCTCGTGTCTTTACTTTAATCATGTATTTAATTTATGACTAAGACCTCTCACATTGGGCCAATCATTTGTAGCCGCTGGATGGCCGGTCGGTTCCGGGCAGACTTCCGCTACAAAAGGGTCCAACCTCGTGTCTTAGTTGATTAATTACACCTAATTAATCACCCCCATATTAATTATCCCTAATTAATATCAAGTTTTTCCATAACATGGGTAGACCTAACTCAATAGGTAAATTCCCATGGGGTAGACCTAACTCAATAGGTAAATTCCCACTTATGGTAATTTATTTATTTTATGGTATGCTCAATCATACCCAATCATACTTTATTAACATATTTATTAACCCCATCGTTCCCCCACGTAAATCGTTCTCATTTCATAACATAATAAAGGGGAAGATCCATCACAAATAGCATGGGTTTAGCATATAACTTTGTCATGGGTTAAGAGGATGTCAACTTGCATATATGAGCATATATTAACCCAACTACATATAACCCAAACTTGCATATTATCATACACATGATTTGCATAACATATGACATATGAGCTTGCATATTATCATACACATATCTTGCATAACATGTTGAACTTGCATATAAGCATTCTCATAACTTGCATAACATGTTAATCATGCATTTAAGCATACACATAACTTGCATAAGCATTCACATACTTGCATAAGCATTTACATACTTGCATAAGCATTTACATACTTGCATAAGCATGCATGACTTGCATATCATGTTAAACTTGCATTTAAGCATATACATATCTTGCATAAGCATTCATATACTTGCATAAGCATTCATAACTTGCAAATCATGTTAAACTTGCATTTAAGCATATACATAACTTGCATATGAACTTGCATAACTCACTTTGTTAAACATGCACAAATCCACTTATTAAATATGCATAAACCCACATATTAAACATGCATAAATCCACTTGTTAAATATGCATAAACCAACTTGTTAAGCATGCATAAACCAACTTATCAAACATGCATAAACTCACTTATTAATTATGCATATACATAGAGAAACATGGAATAACATATCATTACAAATGATTCAAACTCACTAATCCGCATCTAAGACCATAAGTCTCATTACACCCAATCTACTTACTTTAACAATTGATGTTAAAGTGATAGAAACTCACCAAGCCCAAAATTAACCAACTTATGAAGTGGAATTAGTTGCTAAATATGAAGATGGTGATGATTAGAGAATGATTTGAGAGGGATTAGCTTGCAACTTCCTTCTTAGATTAGTGGAGACTCCTTCTAGGATTTAATTTGGCGGCATGAGGCCTTCATTTCTATTTTTAGTATGGATTAAGGTAGGTTTAGGGTGTATTTATAGATTAGGAGAGTGTTTTAGGCCCTTAGATTAACCCTAAATTAGATTAGGTCAGTTAGATTTAGGAAATCTCTAGAACCCAGCCCAGTCCTAGCCAGAAAACCAGATCTGGTGCACCCAATGTAACAACCCGTATTTTCAATAACCTGTAATAACATAAATCGAGGCAGAATTTAATTCTAAAATGGGAATCAAGGGAAACGGGCTATGCCATTGCGTTCGTCTCGGAAAAATACGCGAAATAGAGTCCGAGTTTTCGAAAATCGGAGTCCGTATGACCAAGATATGGCCTCGCGAAGTTTCACGAAAATTCCCAAATTAAAGTATACTTAATTAAGTGAAATGGGTTGTGTAGATATATATATATATATATATATATATATATATTGATATATATATATATATAATTGAAAATTTAATAAATAAATATGCAAAAATGCTCAAAACAGCGAATTGGGAGAGGGGAATAACCGAACCGGCCGATTTTTGAAGTCGACCCGAGCCCGCTGGGTCGACTAGGGGTTAATCCAGGGTGTTTGGCTGTCAACCCGTGGGCCGATTCGCTCAAGTGCAGATTTTGCATTTGAATGGTTCTCATGGTCCATCTTTAATCTAAAGGCCCTAGATGGTTCCTACACTTGACTTCTTCCCCAAGACATGCTTTGATGGCTTGGATTGAATCTAGGGTTAATCCTATGGCCTAAAACACTTGCCTAATCTATAAATAAGACCCTAACCTACCCTAATTCATTCATAATTAAACCTAGTGACTAAACTATGGCAAAATGCTAGCTCTCATGGCCTCCACTAATTTTATGAAGAGGGTTGCATACTAATCACTCTCTAATCAACTTCTAATCCCTTCTTAGCATCTTAATCTTCTTCATTTGGTGTTCAAAGTTGCTAGTTGTGAGTTTCTATCACTTTGATGATCTTTTGGTAAACTAATTAGATGAGATGTGATGAGATTTATGGTTTTGTATGTGGGTTAATGAGCTTTGAATCATATGATATGATGTTAGCATTAATCTTATGTTTATGCATGTTGAGTATGTAAGCTTATGCAAGTTTAATATGATGTATGTTATGTTTGCATGATGCTAAATATGCAAGTTGTGGGCTATGTAATCATATGCATGTTATGCAAGTTCATGGTAATATGCTATGCAAGTTACATGTATGTAAATATGCAAGTTACATGTTTGTTAATATGCAAGTTACATGTATGTAAATATGCAAGTTACATGTTTGTTAATATGCAAGTTACATGTATGTAAATATGCAAGTTACATGTTTGTTAATATGCAAGTTACATGTTTGTTAATATGCAAGTTACATGTATGTAAATATGCAAGTTACATGTTTCTTTATATGCAAGTTACATGTTTGTTAATATGCGAGTTACATGTATGTAAATATGCAAGTTACATGTTTATTAATATGCAAGTTCATGATGACACATTATGCAAGTCTATAAGCTAATATGCAAGTTTGTTATGCAAAATGAATATGTAAGTTATGTGACATATTATATGCAAGTTATGTGACATGTTATGCAAGTTCATATGCAAGTTATGTGTTTGTTAATATGCAAGATGGCACCTTTGAAACATGTTCATTCATATGCAAGTTGACACCTTTTATATGTGTTATATCATGAACGAAATTACGTGGGAACGATGGGGTAATTAAATGCATAAGTTAATAAGATTGTGTGAAATTAATATAATTATGCATAACACAAAATAAATAAACATAGTATGGGAATTTGCCTATTTGGTTAGGTGTACCCATACTATGTGTTGGGAATTTACCTATTGAGTTAGGTCTACCCCATGGGAATTTACCTATTAAGTTAGGTCTACCCATGTTAAGAAAACTTGATTAATTAGGGATAATTAATATAAAATTATGAGGGTGATTAATTAGGTGTAATTAATTGACTAAGACACGAGGTTGGACTCAGTTGTAGCGTAAAACTGCCCGGACCCAACCGGCTTAACCAGTTGCTACAAATGTTAGCCCAATGTGAGAGGTCTTAGGCACAAACTAAATACGTAATTAATGTAAAGACACGAGGTTAGACTCTGTTATGACATAAGGCTGCCCGGACCCAACCGGCTTAACCAGCGGTCATAAAAGACAGTCTAATGTGAGAGGTCTTTACAAAGGTTACGTTCTTAATTAATTAATTAAGAAACACTTAACCATATTAGCATGTAGAGGGACATGAGGGGTTAAGGGGGTGCCTCGGGTGGCATGAGAAAATCTAGTGGTTGCCTTGGGTGGCAATAGAAAATACGATTAGAATACTTAACCAAAATGGAACATGTAATTAAAACATGATTAAAGGGTTAAGTGGGATATACTAGAAAAAGGGACAAGCTTAGGTGGGTAGCTTGTGGAGGCCCATTTCAACCAGTAACCCATACGTATCTTTGTGGGCTCGACCCATGTCGAGGACGGGACACGCATACTGGGCTTGACTGTAAGAGGCAAACGGGTTAGCGGTGGCAACGCAAGTCCAACGGGCTTCATATGCGTGAGTGGGCCCGGGCTGGTAGGTAAGCCGTTGTTGCATCGAGTAGATATAAGCCGTGCACCTTTAGTTCCATCAGGTTGCCACATTGGGGAATGATACATCCCACGGTGGGGCCAGCACGGGTATCTACGTTAGGGAGCCGATCGAATGGGAAGTAGTGTGTACACCTAGTGGATTGTAGGGCCCCGTGGCGCCTACTTGGTCACCTAGGGGTACGCAGGTACTAATTAGTAAATTTTATAAGTCCTTGGGTGGGATCAACCTTTAAGTTAGGAACGACTGGTGTGGTGCAGTTTAGTAATTTACCTTAGGGAGGGTAGATGCGTCTTTATCCTTTATCTTCGTTTAGTTGACTGCTTAGGGTAGCCATTCATCCCTATATGTTACCGTATATCAGTTTATGTCTTCTCTGGTTACTTTAACGATTGTATTGTTAAAGTTATAGGACTCGCTCAGACTTATGTCTGACCCTGTTGTTTTTATCTTTTTCCCAACCCTCAGGTCCTACGGTGGATCCTAGCAGTAGTGGAGCTTGATCGGATTGCTGTTCCAGTCTTTAGGAGCTTGGATAGATGTAAAGCTCCAGTTATCTAGTTATCTTTTCTTTTGTTTGGCTATTGTATGAGAGTGGGATTATGTACTTCTTTATTTTGATGGATATTGTACTTGACCTTTATTGTGGTTTTATGATGTAACCAGACATGTTTTACTTCCGCTGTTATGAGATGATGTTTTAAAATTTCAAGTACTATTTATATCTGTCTTGTTGTAATTTTTCTGTTCTATATTCACTAAAATACTCCACCAATGCTATGGCATTCCCTTAGTGAGTGATCATAGCGGGAGTGGGGTGTTACACGTGGTATCAGAGCCAGGTTACCAGAACAGATAAAATTTTTGAGAAAAACTACTTTCTAAGAGTATTTTCGAAGAAAGGATTTTTAAAAGCATGTCTTCTAAGAGAAAAAGTTTTTGAAAAAGAAAAGCATAATCCCCAATAGCCATATCTTTATCTTTCGGAATCTCCTTTTTGAATCTTTCCTCTTTCGTTTCAGCATGGCTGAAGATCTTAACATCCCGGAGGGTTTAGTTATACCACTATGGTATAGGAGGTTGCAAGAGGCTAGGGCCGCGGCTGTGGGTCCGGCCAATGCTACTACACCAGAGACAACCGCTCCTCCTCCTCAGCCTAGAGTGGATAATTTTGCTAAGGTTTGCAAGGAGTTCAAGGCTATAGGAGGAAAACCTTTTCTTGGTTCAGAGACTTTCGTAGAGGCTAGAGATTGGCTTAAGGAAGTGGAAGAGTTGCTAGATATCTTTGAAGTGGAAGAGGGAAAGAAAGTCAAGTTGGCGGCTTGGTTAATGAAGGGAGAGGCCTCATTCTGGTGGGAGGTCACTAATGGAGAACGCCCTGTTGACTCTTGGGCAGATTTTAAGCAAAGGTTTGGGGCTAAGTTTCTCTCAAGGGCGGAAGAGAATCTGTTTATGGAGAAGTTCTTGAATTTGAAGCAAGGGAATCTCACGGTGAAAGAATATGTCAACAAATTCAATCAATTAGCAAGGTTTGGCATAGAGTTGGTGAATACACCGGAGAAGAAGGCTTTGAGGTTCGTTAGAGGCTTGAACGAACCATTGCAAGGAATAGCTATGACTCACATTCCTATGGGGGCCACTTTTGAGAAGCTTGTCTACATGGCACTTATGCATGAGGATGATAAGAATTCTAAGGCACCAGAGAAAAAGGGGGATCAGAAGAAACCGCAACAGCAACAACAAGGCAAGGGCGGAAAAGGCAATGGTGACAAAAAGAAGACGAAGAAGAAGTGCTTCAATTGTGGAACACCAGGACACCTTAGTAAGGATTGTCGCAAAAAGAAGAAAACCGGTTGCTTTCATTGTGGTGAAGCAGGGCATCTTGTGAAAAACTGCCCAAAGGAGGGGCAGAAGACGGGGTCTACCTCAGGAGGCCAGGTGCAAGCTCTTATAGCACCACCTCAGTCAGGGGGGCAAGTTCAGGTTCTCTCAGTTCCACCGATTCAGCAGAGAGGTAGAACTATTTCCGTTGAAAGTCTGGTTTTTCTGTTTGATCATCCAGTTCGTACTTTGTTTGACTCTGGCGCATCGCATTCTTTTATCTCATCATCGTTAGTTGAGTCACTGCACTTAGACACCAGTCTAGTTGATGATCCCTTGGTTGTCTCAAACCCAATTGGGGGCTCCATATATCTGTCTATGATATGTTTGGGTTTGAAGATTTCTATACTTAGCGTTGAGTTTAGATGTGATGCTTTTGTATTGGGCTTCACGGGCTATGGGTTGATCTTGGGCATGGACTGGTTATCCAGTAATGGTGCCGTTCTTGATTGCGAAAGGAGAGTTGTCAGGCTCATGACCCGCTTGGGTAACACTCTCGAGATCTCTTGCAATCCCATGGAATCTGTTTTGCTAAGTTATCTTGAATCGCTCGATGCTTCGGTCGAGAGTTTGTGTTCTGTCAGAGTAGTCCGGGAATATCCGGATGTGTTTGAAGAAGTAAAGGGTTTGCCTCCGAAGCGGGAGATAGATTTCCGAATTTATTTGGTGGATAATGCCAAACCAGTGTCTTTGCCAGTACGCCACATGGCTCCTCGTGAGATAAGAGAACTTCATAAGCAAGTAGGGGAGTTGCTTGAGAAGGGGTTCATAAGGCGAAGTATATCGGAGTGGGGAGCTCCAGTAGTGTTTGCCACGAAGGCGGATGGGTCCCTCAGACTTTGTGTGGATTATAGAGAACTTAATAAGCTCACGAAGAAGAATAGACACCCATTACCGAGGATAGATGATCTCTTTGATCAGTTGGTTGGCGCGTCAGTATTTTCGCAGATGGACTTAGCTACAGGGTTTCATCAGTTAAGAGTGGCGGAGGACAGTATAGAGAAGACTGCTTTCCGGACTCCGGATGGTTTTTATGAGTGGCTAGTGATGCCATTTGGGTTGACAAACGCCCCCGCATACTTTGTTGATCTCATGAGTAGAGTGTTCAGAGAGTATCTGAATAAGTTTGTAGTAGTTTTTGTGGATGACATCTTGGTCTTTTCCAAGAATGAAGAAGAGCATGCCTTACATCTCAAGGAAGTGTTGGAGACTCTTCGAGCGCATAGTCTTAAAGCTAAATTCTCTAAATGCCATTTTTGGAGAAGAGAAGTGCGATTCTTAGGGCATGTGGTCTCTAAGGAAGGGATAGCTGTGGATCCCGCAAAGATAGTATCTATCCAGGATTGGAAAGTTCCTAGAAATGCTACCGAGGTAAGAAGTTTCTTGGGGTTGGCAGGATATTATAGGAAGTTCATCAAAGACTTCGCGAAGATATCAGCCCCATTAACCCGCTTGACGAAAAAGAATCTGGTTTTCTCGTGGGATGTAGATTGTGATGATGCTTTCCGACGGTTAAAGAGAGCTTTGACCACCGCTCCAGTTTTAGTGCTCCCGGATGGGAGTAAGCCGTTTGTTGTTTATACCGATGCTTGTGGAACAGGATTAGGCGCAGTCTTGATGCAGGAGGGAAGGGTAATAGCCTATGGAGGGAGACAATTGAGAGTGCATGAGAAGAATTACCCTACCCATGATCTAGAGTTGGCCGCGATTGTTTTCGCACTTAAGTCTTGGCGCCATTATCTTCTTGGTGAGAGATTCGAGTTGTTCACCGACCATAAATCATTGAAGTACTTATTCTCTCAGAAGGATTTAAACTTAAGACAGCAAAGGTGGATGGAGTTCTTAGCATCCTATGATTTCGAGATAGCGTATACCCCTGGTAAGGGTAACGTGGTGGCAGACGCCTTGAGTAGAAAAAGGCTATCTTTGAGTCCATTGTTCGTGGAACGACGAAGCTTGGAGTTTCTTTCTTTGTTTGACTTCAGACCTTCTGTTGATTTTGTACCTGGTTTGTTGGCATCCTTGGAGGTTAGACCTACTCTTTTGAGACGGATTGGCGAGGCTCAGCGAGACGACCCACAGTTGGTTGTGTTGGTAGAGAAGCTTATAAGAGGGGAGTCGTCCAGCCATTTGGGTAGATACACCATAGATGATAAGGGATGGTTGCATAGAGACGGTAGACTTTGTGTACCGCAAGATGAGGGTTTGAAGAAGGCTATTTTGGATGATGCACATCGTTCAAGAATGACTATTCATCCCGGTGGAGACAAAATGTACCAAGACATGAAGAGAGTTTTCTTCTGGGCCGGTATGAAGAAAGATGTGGCCGAGTATGTGGCTAGATGCTTAGTGTGCCAACAAGTTAAAGTGGAGCAAAGGAAACCCGGTGGGTTGCTACACCCATTGGAAGTTCCACAGTGGAAGTGGGATAGTGTCTCGATGGATTTCATCGACGGGTTACCGAGATCGAGGAAGGGCAATACGGGAATTTGGGTTGTGGTAGACAGACTTACCAAGAGTGCCCATTTTATACCCGTAAAGAGTAAGAGGACCGCTCCATGGCTTGCTTCAGTCTATGTTAGAGAGATTGTTAGATTGCATGGCGTACCATCCAGCATTGTGAGTGATCGAGATCCTATTTTCACTAGTGAGTTTTGGAGAAGTTTGCAAGAGGCGGTAGGGACTCAGTTGTGTTTGAGCACCGCATATCATCCTCAGACGGACGGTCAGACTGAGAGGGTGAACCGTATCTTAGAAGATCTTTTGAGGCTTTGTATCTTGGATTTTGGAGGTACATGGGAAGAACATCTTCCTTTGGTGGAGTTCGCATATAATAACAGCTTTCAGTCCAGTATTGGTATGGCTCCTTTCGAAGCTCTTTATGGAAGGCCTTGTCGATCTCCTACATGTTGGTGGGAATCTACGGATAAGATCTTGCTTGGGCCGGATATGGTTAGAGAGACTTCAGAGAAGATTGATTTAATTCGAAAAAGGATGAAAGCAGCGCAAGATAGACAGAAATCTTATGCGGATCGGAGAAGGACGGATCTTGAGTTTGAGGTTGGGGACATGGTTTTTGTCAAAGTATCTCCATTGAGAAATGTTGTTCGCTTTGGGTCCGTAGGGAAGTTAGCACCGAGATTTGTTGGGCCGTTTCCTATTAAGGAAAGGATTGGACGGATGGCATATAGGGTGGAGTTGCCCGACAGACTTAGTGGTGTTCATGATGTATTCCATGTATCACATTTGAGGAAGTGCTTACATGAGACCGCGGAGGTGGTAGAGCCGAGCTTGCTTAGAGATGTAGAGGTAGAGCGTGATGCGACGATTCGACGAGCTCCTACTCGCATCCTTGGGTCAGAAACTAGGAAGTTGAGGAACAGAGAAGTTCAGCTAGTTAAAGTGCAATGGGGAGATGACGAAAGCAATGCTACTTGGGAGACGGAAGCAAAGATGCGTTCTTTGTATCCATTTCTTTTTGAGAGTATGTCTTTTAACTTCTCCTTTATTGCTTGTCTAGTACTTATCTTATCTTTAGTATATCCTCTCGCTAATACCTATGACCTTTAGATAGGGTAAAACCTATGGTTGAAACATGTGTTTGAAACATGTTATGGTTGATGGATGCATATGGATGCAATTGTTTGCTAGTGGTTGCTCGTGGATGCATATACACACACATTAGGCACTAGATCGGCTCAGTCACTTCATGTTGCATATTGCATAAATGGATGTGGTAGTTAGATTGATGGATGTATCATGGCTGTGTTATCATATGGATGATGCATTTTTGTGTATGGTTGTGCACGCATGTAGAAATTTGTATGTGTCAATAGGGTTTCGCATACATATTGGATGCATGGCACTATCATGGTTTGCATTAAGGAGGTTTACTGTATCAGTAACCGCCTGATTTTTGCATTAGGTAAGTACATATACACACACTTTTGCATATATCCATCCAGCATTTAGAATCTTGTAAGGACAATGATTGCTCGTGGATGATGCTTTGAGTAGATGGATGATTGGATGGTAGGATACGTTCTTCCTAACTTGAAGATTTCGGGGACGAAATCCTTTAAGGAGGGGAGAATGTAACAACCCGTATTTTCAATAACCTGTAATAACATAAATCGAGGCAGAATTTAATTCTAAAATGGGAATCAAGGGAAACGGGCTATGCCATTGCGTTCGTCTCGGAAAAATACGCGAAATAGAGTCCGAGTTTTCGAAAATCGGAGTCCGTATGACCAAGATATGGCCTCGCGAAGTTTCACGAAAATTCCCAAATTAAAGTATACTTAATTAAGTGAAATGGGTTGTGTAGATATATATATATATATATATATATTGATATATATATATATATATAATTGAAAATTTAATAAATAAATATGCAAAAATGCTCAAAACAGCGAATTGGGAGAGGGGAATAACCGAACCGGCCGATTTTTGAAGTCGACCCGAGCCCGCTGGGTCGACTAGGGGTTAATCCAGGGTGTTTGGCTGTCAACCCGTGGGCCGATTCGCTCAAGTGCAGATTTTGCATTTGAATGGTTCTCATGGTCCATCTTTAATCTAAAGGCCCTAGATGGTTCCTACACTTGACTTCTTCCCCAAGACATGCTTTGATGGCTTGGATTGAATCTAGGGTTAATCCTATGGCCTAAAACACTTGCCTAATCTATAAATAAGACCCTAACCTACCCTAATTCATTCATAATTAAACCTAGTGACTAAACTATGGCAAAATGCTAGCTCTCATGGCCTCCACTAATTTTATGAAGAGGGTTGCATACTAATCACTCTCTAATCAACTTCTAATCCCTTCTTAGCATCTTAATCTTCTTCATTTGGTGTTCAAAGTTGCTAGTTGTGAGTTTCTATCACTTTGATGATCTTTTGGTAAACTAATTAGATGAGATGTGATGAGATTTATGGTTTTGTATGTGGGTTAATGAGCTTTGAATCATATGATATGATGTTAGCATTAATCTTATGTTTATGCATGTTGAGTATGTAAGCTTATGCAAGTTTAATATGATGTATGTTATGTTTGCATGATGCTAAATATGCAAGTTGTGGGCTATGTAATCATATGCATGTTATGCAAGTTCATGGTAATATGCTATGCAAGTTACATGTATGTAAATATGCAAGTTACATGTTTGTTAATATGCAAGTTACATGTATGTAAATATGCAAGTTACATGTTTGTTAATATGCAAGTTACATGTATGTAAATATGCAAGTTACATGTTTGTTAATATGCAAGTTACATGTTTGTTAATATGCAAGTTACATGTATGTAAATATGCAAGTTACATGTTTCTTTATATGCAAGTTACATGTTTGTTAATATGCGAGTTACATGTATGTAAATATGCAAGTTACATGTTTATTAATATGCAAGTTCATGATGACACATTATGCAAGTCTATAAGCTAATATGCAAGTTTGTTATGCAAAATGAATATGTAAGTTATGTGACATATTATATGCAAGTTATGTGACATGTTATGCAAGTTCATATGCAAGTTATGTGTTTGTTAATATGCAAGATGGCACCTTTGAAACATGTTCATTCATATGCAAGTTGACACCTTTTATATGTGTTATATCATGAACGAAATTACGTGGGAACGATGGGGTAATTAAATGCATAAGTTAATAAGATTGTGTGAAATTAATATAATTATGCATAACACAAAATAAATAAACATAGTATGGGAATTTGCCTATTTGGTTAGGTGTACCCATACTATGTGTTGGGAATTTACCTATTGAGTTAGGTCTACCCCATGGGAATTTACCTATTAAGTTAGGTCTACCCATGTTAAGAAAACTTGATTAATTAGGGATAATTAATATAAAATTATGAGGGTGATTAATTAGGTGTAATTAATTGACTAAGACACGAGGTTGGACTCAGTTGTAGCGTAAAACTGCCCGGACCCAACCGGCTTAACCAGTTGCTACAAATGTTAGCCCAATGTGAGAGGTCTTAGGCACAAACTAAATACGTAATTAATGTAAAGACACGAGGTTAGACTCTGTTATGACATAAGGCTGCCCGGACCCAACCGGCTTAACCAGCGGTCATAAAAGACAGTCTAATGTGAGAGGTCTTTACAAAGGTTACGTTCTTAATTAATTAATTAAGAAACACTTAACCATATTAGCATGTAGAGGGACATGAGGGGTTAAGGGGGTGCCTCGGGTGGCATGAGAAAATCTAGTGGTTGCCTTGGGTGGCAATAGAAAATACGATTAGAATACTTAACCAAAATGGAACATGTAATTAAAACATGATTAAAGGGTTAAGTGGGATATACTAGAAAAAGGGACAAGCTTAGGTGGGTAGCTTGTGGAGGCCCATTTCAACCAGTAACCCATACGTATCTTTGTGGGCTCGACCCATGTCGAGGACGGGACACGCATACTGGGCTTGACTGTAAGAGGCAAACGGGTTAGCGGTGGCAACGCAAGTCCAACGGGCTTCATATGCGTGAGTGGGCCCGGGCTGGTAGGTAAGCCGTTGTTGCATCGAGTAGATATAAGCCGTGCACCTTTAGTTCCATCAGGTTGCCACATTGGGGAATGATACATCCCACGGTGGGGCCAGCACGGGTATCTACGTTAGGGAGCCGATCGAATGGGAAGTAGTGTGTACACCTAGTGGATTGTAGGGCCCCGTGGCGCCTACTTGGTCACCTAGGGGTACGCAGGTACTAATTAGTAAATTTTATAAGTCCTTGGGTGGGATCAACCTTTAAGTTAGGAACGACTGGTGTGGTGCAGTTTAGTAATTTACCTTAGGGAGGGTAGATGCGTCTTTATCCTTTATCTTCGTTTAGTTGACTGCTTAGGGTAGCCATTCATCCCTATATGTTACCGTATATCAGTTTATGTCTTCTCTGGTTACTTTAACGATTGTATTGTTAAAGTTATAGGACTCGCTCAGACTTATGTCTGACCCTGTTGTTTTTATCTTTTTCCCAACCCTCAGGTCCTACGGTGGATCCTAGCAGTAGTGGAGCTTGATCGGATTGCTGTTCCAGTCTTTAGGAGCTTGGATAGATGTAAAGCTCCAGTTATCTAGTTATCTTTTCTTTTGTTTGGCTATTGTATGAGAGTGGGATTATGTACTTCTTTATTTTGATGGATATTGTACTTGACCTTTATTGTGGTTTTATGATGTAACCAGACATGTTTTACTTCCGCTGTTATGAGATGATGTTTTAAAATTTCAAGTACTATTTATATCTGTCTTGTTGTAATTTTTCTGTTCTATATTCACTAAAATACTCCACCAATGCTATGGCATTCCCTTAGTGAGTGATCATAGCGGGAGTGGGGTGTTACACCCAAGCACCCTGGTTCGACACGCCGTGTCGACAGGCAAGTCGACAGGCAAGTCGACACCCCTGTCGATAGGCCTATCGACAACCCTGTCGACATGCTTAGGGCGGGAATCTACCCGCCTGGCCCCGCTGGTTCTAATTTAAAATCTGAATTTAAGTTTCTAAATCTTTTTTTTTTAGCTCTAAATTTTCTGCAAACTTCTTTGGGCCATAACCGGGCCATACGGACTCCGATTCTCGAAAACTCGGACTCTATTTCGCGTATTTTTCCGAGACGAATGCAATAACGCAGCCCGTTACCCCCAATACCCATGTCTGAGATTATTTATCCTGTAATTAGTGAATTTTAGTATTAGCTAAAATTCGGGGTGTTACACCACACTAGCAGTTCATGCCATGCAACTGATGTCCATCGATATACAACCCTGAGCTCATGCGTTTCAGAGAAGGGCGTTAAGCAAAAGAATAAATTCTCCACCGCTAAACAGATGTATATTTAACAGAGATCAATCAACACAGAATAAAATCCAATGTCAGACACACAGTCCATTTCCAAGACCGTTCTGGGTCTGAATGAAACTAGAGGCACTATATACCTCGCAAACCCATTGATCACCACGTACATCTGGACGATCACCACTCATTATCCATATTTCGGGATGCCTCCCAATCAGGACCTCGGTTACCAACCAAACGAGGTGAAGATCTCCGGTCTTTGACCACCGTCTTCATCTTCGACTTCTTATCGTCGATTCAGTTATTCAGAATGGGATAAACCCGGTCTTTCTGAGCAACTCGCGTATATAATAAAAAAGTTCAACACTAACATACACACGCATCATTTCAATTCATTAGCCACTAGCCGTCAATCAGTAAGAGAACGATTTCCCAAATACTAACCCCGAAGGCCGAAACCAACATCAGATCAATACCCGAGAAACCATTCGACTTAGCCAACCTTTAGTTAATTTATAAATTTCACATCCATATCGTTTATAATATTTTATAATGATTTATCACTGTTTTTATTTATTTTAAAATAGCCAATTTATTCAAAACGACGCTTCGGGCCATAACGCGGCCGTGGCGCTGTTTTTCTTCAGATTAAATTTACACATATCTGAAAATCTAACCGTTGGATCTTCACAAAATTTACATCATTAGAAAGATCTTTTCAAAACGAATCCAACGGTTCCAGTTTCGGGAAAATCCGACGGTCGGATCTCCCGGTACAATCGTTTGAAGTTTCGGTTTCAAAAAATGAACTGCAGCGTCGTTATTCGATTAAATATAATTATATATATATATATATAATCGATTATGGCATTATTTTTCTTCATATTTGAATTAAACATTCCAGAAAATCCAACCGTTGGATTTTTACAAAGTTGGTGCCGTTGGAAAGATATTTCCAAAGCGAACCCAACGATTGCAATTTCAGGAAAATCCGATGGTCGGATCTCCCGGTATAATCGTTTGAAATCACGGTTTCAAAATACGAACTGCAACATCGTTATTCGATTAAATATAATTATATATATATATAATCGATTCTGGCGCTGTTTTTCTTCAGATTTGAATTAAACATTCCAGACAATCCAACCGTTGGATTTTTACAAAGTTGGTACCGTTGGTAAGATATTTCCAAAGCGATCCCAACGGTTGTGATTTCAAGAAAATTCGATGGTCGGATCTCCCGGTATAATCGTTTGAAATCACGGTTTCAAAATACGAACTGCAGTGTCGTTATTCGATATATTTTAATTCTATTTATATATATATATATATATATCGATTCTTCGATTTCAAAACTATATTATTTTCATACATTAGATAAAAATGATATTTTTATCTAACTGCCTTCTATTCCAACACTTCACTATATTTAGCAATTCATGTATATAATAAAAATGTGATTTTTATTGTAAAACAATTCATTTCAAAACACTATTATTTTATATAGTTTATATAGGTAATAAAAATAGGATTTTTATTATAAAACAATTTCTTTCAAAACAATATTATTTTATATAGTTCGTACAGATGATAAAAAATGTGATTTTTATTATAAAACAATTTATTTCAAAATATTAATACCATTCAACACATGAATTTCAATTCAACGAATGAATTTCGATTCAACACATGAAGGTTTTCTATAGTTTGTATATATAGATAAAAATGTGATTTTTATATTTAAAACACGAATACCATTCAATACATGAATTTTATATCAACGAATGAATTTCAATTCTACACATGAAGGTTTTCTATACAACGAATAAATATAGTTTCAGCAAATGAAAATAATTCAAACACATGAATATTATTCAAAATTTCGGCAGCATAACGGCAGGGTAATTAAAATCGGGACCGTCCCTAGTACGGCTCCTCGCTCTACCTTAAAACCTCGCGGTTTTTGACAATGGGGATCATGCATCTAGTTCGCACGCAGGCGGCATGTATATATATTTCATTCCCACAAACTAATCCTATGTGGTTTCAACCAAATATTTCTCAACCACAAACGGGTATTTTTCAACCACAATCAATCAATATCAACCACAAACAATTCCAATCAACCATTCACTATCAATCAATTTTCACACCAATCACAACAAATAAATATCGTCCATGGTTTGTGGACGAGGGGCGTGTGTGTGTGTATATATATATATATATATATATATATATATATATATATATACACACACACATATATATATATATAGCAATTTACTTCTATTTCAACACATATATAATTTTTACAATGCATATATAATTTATACATCGAACGTACAACTTATACAACGCTTATACATGAGGTGTACAATGCTTATATAACCCATACATCGACTATATAATTTATACATCGTCGTTTTCCATATCGTTTATAAATTAGAAATCTCACATTGGGTTCCACTCCACCAAAAATAGCAGAAGACTCAGAAAAATATGCGGTATCTTCTAGATGTAGAAGACGTCCACACGAGTCCACTGTCTCTTGTTTCACTGAATTTCGTCAAGAAACGAAAAAGATATGATTTTTACAGTAAAATCAAAAATTGTAGCGCTTTAAACTTCTATAATATAGATAAAATAAAAATAGTCGTATACCTTTCTGAAATGTTCAAAACTAGGTCACGCGATTTCGTGAAATCCGTGAATCGATAGCTCGATCGGGCTACGCAGTGTCGAAGGGGGAGGAGAGGCGCTCAGGCGCCGGGGGGAGTTGGCCGGTTCGACGCTGGCAGGAGGGTGCTGCGGCGGTCTGAACGGCTCGATTTTGAGCCCGAGATCTCCCCCGATACTCAACGAAAAAATCCAAACTCCATATGGATTTGAATCTCGTCTCGAGCACTTCAAAATCTTCAACTGGAGGAGGGGCTGATTTTGCTTGTAGGAGGCGCAATCGAAGGAGGAAGGGAGGAGTGGTTTATCGTCGTCGATCGGCTGATAATCGGGGAGAGAGAAAATGAATTTTCCTTTTTTTATAAAAATTATGATTGGCAGGTGGGTTTTAAAGGGGTTTTCTGACACAACCACCAATCTAAACCCAAAGACTTTCGTCCCTAGCGTTTTACCCCCATTCCGAACACAATGGGATATGTTTTGTAGGCCCATTCGACTGTTTCAGTCAGTTTCCATTCAATTTAAAATATATAACATTCAATATTCGATTTGAACGTACATTTCAATTTGCCAGGGCCACAAACTGATTCGAAAAATTCCAGAAAAATAAATCTGGCTATGTTTTGACTATACGGTCCCACCAAAACTAGTTTCGTCGAATTCTGAGACCGTTTGCAAAAAGGCCCATTTCTAGTCGATCCAATTTAACTATAATTGACCAAAACACGTTTTCCTTTGCCACGCTCACATACTAGCTTCAAAAATTATGAAATTTGAAATCTAGAAATAACTTCTCATCCCAGATCCAACAAAAGTGGTTTCGTCGAATTCCGAGGTCGTATGCAAAATGGCCAATTTCACGGGCTATATAAATTCCATAGCGACCTTTTTGAAAATTCATTTGGCCATAACTTTTGCTTTCCGACATGAAAATTCGATTTTTCAGATTCATTAGAAAGGTATTCACTAACAGATTTTAATATTTTTGGTTTCACTCAAATCCGTTTTGTTTTGCACCCGGTATAGTCCGACAAAGTTTGAATTCAATTTTTGAAACTGCAGCGCCATTTCAGGCCTTGTATATAATTAGAATTAAATATACTGTTTTCAATTGTCGATTCAAACTCTGTTTTCATTGCTATTATTTAAAATATTTATTTTAAATATTTTAAATCCATTATTTTAGCCAATTTAAAAAATTTAAATTGGTTCAGATTTTCTGGGATGTTACAATCACCCCCACTTAAAACTTTTCGTCCCCGAAAAGGAATAAAGTCGAAAGTGGTTTGATTAATCAACTCTACGTTCAATCTGGCTTCAATTCTCCAACTTTTCAGTTTCTGAGAATTTTCAAATTCTTCAAAAATTTGGCTAACACCCGGAATTTTCGAAAAATTTCGCCATAACCTCCTTTGTACGGGGAGGGGTTTGGAAATTTATTGGGCCGTATTAGGTAACAATAAATCCTAATAAGCATACACATATTTATAGTGATATATTCTGGTGTTTACAAGGGAGCGTGTATTGATAATAACTCCAGAGAATAAATTCTCGTCACCCTGTCAAAGCCTGAGGGAGTGTGTATTTTAAATGCTCCAGAGGATAAATCCTCGTCACCTCGTCCCGTGTGGGAAATAAATAGTCCATGTGCCGTATCTAATAACTAGAGAGACGTGATTATTTTCAACTCTAGACCCGTGTGGTTTTTTTTATTAATCTGGAAATTTTATCGCTACAATTTAAATAGTCCATATCAGTCATCAGTTCAACCAGTAAAATATAGTCATCGCCATACAAGCCTCTCGCTCGTATGGTAAATCTTCCACCTCGTCACACAAGCTCCAAATGCTTATGTGGTATATGATGAAGTGTGCCTATCTTCTGAAGTATGCCATGCAGTGTAGTTCAAAATTAATTGTTACTATCCTATGGCGATATTTATTATTTCACACAGAACAACCAGCACTCCGCATCCAATGGCATTCACAGGAGTTGATATAATAATATTTTGCATCCAACTCATTAAGGTTTACCTATTTGTCGAGCACGCAAATAAAATCTTTACTCAACAGCTAATCCATTTACCTGTTCAAACATATATAATGCACAAGTATATATATTTCTATCTATGTTCTAATCAGTTAAATGTGCGATATAATCGAATAAATTCTACCATTCATTCCATTATTGATTAAATTAACTATCATTTCAATAATTTAATTAATCAAATCTACTATCACACAACACAAACAACAATACAAATTAATTCATACACTCTTTTTAAATTAAGCAGACTATAGAATTAAAAGTGCACATCCATGGAAAGAAAATAACAACAAAGTAGAGAACTGATTGGTAATGCAAAGTATGGTAAATGTACCTTGCACCGTAGTCAATCAGAGATATCCACTCGGCATCTAGGGTAGGCTTTCTGAATGCTCTCCTCAGTTTCCCAAGTACAACCTCGCGGATCTCCACTCCATTGCACTTTGACTAAGAGAACCTTCTTGTTCCTCATTTCTTTGGTTTCTTTGCCAATGATCTTGAGCGGCTCTCTTCTCACAGCTAATTCAGGGGTAATTTCAATATCCTGTTGAGCTGCTTCTTCCACGATCAAGTCTGGGTCATGAACGTGCTTTTGAAGTTGAGATATATGAAACACATCATGCACCCCAGGCAACCAATCTGGCAATTTAACCCTATAAGCGAGAGTTCCGATCCATTCCAGAATAGGAAACGGACCAATGAATTTGGGTGCCAACTTTCCAGTTTTACCGAACTGGATAACTCCTCTCATCGGCGATACTTTCAAATATACATAGTCGCCAACTGCAAATGATATATCTCTTCTTCTCCTATCGGCATAGCTCTTTTGTCAGCTTTGAGAGGTGAGTAATCGCTTCTTAATAAAATCGACTTTGTCGGCAGCTTCTCGGATCATATCAGGCCCTAACACAAGTCTATTACTGGGTTCGACCGAACAAGCAGGAGATCGGCATGGTCTACCATATAATGCTTCGAATGGCGACATTGTCAAACTCGCTTGGTAGCTGTTGTTATATGAGAATTCAGCCAAATGCAGATGGTCTTCCCACGATCCACCAAAGTCTAGAACACAAGCCCGCAATAGATCATCTAAAATACGATTCACCCTCTCAGTCTGACCGTCTGTCTGAGGATGATAAGCGGTGCTCAAGTTCAACTTCGTTCCCAGTTCGACTTGAAATGCCTCCCAGAATTTTCTAGTGAATATTGTGTCTCTATCACTGACTATACTAAGCGGCACTCCATGTAGTCTAACAATTTCCTTGAAGTAAATCTACGCCAGACTCTGAGCAGTTCTGTTTGATCTGACAGGTATGAAATGGGCGCTCTTTGTGAAGCGATCTACGATCACCCAAATACTATCATTTCCTTTTCTGGTTCTGGGAAAACCATCAATGAAGTCCATGGAAATATGTTCCCACTTCCATCCAGGAACGTCTAGCGGTTGTAACAATCCAGCCAGCTTCTGTTGGTCGCTCTTGACTAGTTGGCAAGTAGGGCATCGGCTAACATATAAAGAAATGTCCCTCTTCATCGACCTCCACCAAAAAGTGCATTTAATGTCGTTATACATTTTGCTTACTCCCGGATGGATACTAAGTTTTGACTTGTGGCATTCATCCAGTACTTCCTTTCGGAGCTCAGCAATGTTAGGAACACAAATTTGACCCTTCAGCCTTAAAATCCCCTCATTATCAACTTGGAAACTCGAGGGTTTGCCTTTCTGAATTATCTCTCTGATCTTCTGAATGAAGTGGTCATCCTTCTGAAGAGCAGATATTTTATCTATCAATGAAGTCGCGACAATAAAAATGGCGATCATTTCATTTTTTCGGCTCAACGCATCGGCCACGACATTGGCTTTCCCTGGAGTGTATGTAATTTTAAAGTCATATGCTGCAAGAAAATCCAGTCAACGTTGCTGCCTCAGATTCAAGTCTTTCTGGGTGAACAGATACTTTAGCGACTGGTGATCTGTAAACAGTTCAAATCTCTCGCCCAGAAGATAATGTCTCCAGATTTTGAAGGCGAATACTATAAGCAATAACTCAAGATCATGAGTTACGTAGTTCTTCTCGTGTGGCTTCAATTGAAGGCTAGCATAAGCAATCACTTGGCCCCTTTGCATTAATACTGCGCCAAGGCCTTCTCTAGAAGCATTAGTCCAGACTTTCAAATCCTGATTGCCATCGATGATGGTTAACACTGGAGCAATCGTTAGTCTTAACTTTAGCTCTTCAAAAGCCTCCTCACTTTCTGGAGTCCATTTGAATTTAGAGTGCTTCTTCGTAAGCTTCGTTAAATGACCAGATATCTTCGAAAAGTTTTTAATGAACTTCCGGTAATAACTAGCCAATCCGAGAAAATTGCAGACTTCTGTAGGAGTACTGGGCTGCTTCCAATTCTGAATAGCTGTGATTTTGCTTGGATCCACAGCAATTCCTTCTTTAGATACGACGTGGCCTAGAAATTTCACTTCATCCTGCCAGAATATACATTTGGATAGTTTGGCTTTTAATCATTCCTTCTGAGGATTTCCATAACCTGTTCCAAATGCTTTTCATGTTCGGCCTTTGATTTTGAGAAGATTAGAATATCGTCAATAAAAACAAGAACAAATTTATTCAAAACCCCTCTAAACACTCTATTCATCAGATTGACGAAGTAAGCAGGAGTGTTACATAAGCCGAACGGCATTACTAACCACACGTAGAATAAGTCGGGACCTCTGAATGCTGTCATCGGAACACACTCTTCGGCAATACGAAGCTGATGGAAACCTGTAGCTAGATCCATTCGTGAAAATACTTGTGCACCATTTAATCATTCAACAAATCATCAATCCGCGGCAATGGATATTTGTTCATTATTGTTTGTTTGTTTGTTTGTTTAAATCACGATAATCCACACATAGCCATAGAGTACCGTCAGATTTTGGGACAAACACCACTGTTGCTCCCTAATCAGAGAAACTAGGCCTGATCAGAACCTTCCATACGAGCTGTCGTGTTTGATTGTCTAATTCCTCTTTCTGTTTCAAGGACATTCTTCGAATAGCGTGAACTACCGGCCTTGCATTGGGAATTAAATCAATTTTGAAATCAATCAATCTCTGCGGAGGTAAGCAAACAACTTCTTCTAACACATCCGCATAGTTCCTAACGATAGGAATGTCTTTGATGAGGTCTGAAATATTCTCTGTGACTTCAGGGATATCTTCTATTAGGGCTGGAGAAACATCAAGAGCTGCACAGAAGTCTTTTCTATTAGATTTCTGACCTTCACACGATATGGTTATATAATTTCCTAATTTAATCCTAGCCCTAACAACTCTCTCGGCGCATCTAACCTTTGCTTCATATTTGGTTAGCCAATCCAATCCCAGAATAAGATCGAATTCATTAAAATTCATGACGATAGAGATAGTAGGGGATTTATAGCAGGAAAAGGAGACAGGTACTGGACAAACCCAACTGAGATCGATGGAACCCCCGACCGGATTTTGAGCAGTCATTGGTTCTTTGAGCTTCCCCAATTTCAAATCCAACTTCTTAGCTGCGTTATTTGCAATAAAGCTTCATGACGCGCCTGTGTCAAATAGTATTTTTACTGGAATGTTTTTGACAGTAAGCGTTCCTTCTAAAATGTCATCCCTTTCCTGAGATGACGAAGATGCAGGCACTTCGGCTATTTCATTTACCTGAGCTTCTCTGGTTGTTTTTAACAGCCGGCACTCTTGTTTTACATGACCAAACCGATGGCATTGATTGCATCTTTTACTTTCCTGGAGCTTCTTGCCGGATTTAAACCCATCCTCCTTTCGTTTCTTCGAGGATTTACACTTCCTGGTCAGATGCCCCTGTTTATTGCAGTTAGAGCATGTGGCAGTTGTTACTGGTTCCTTCTTAGATTTAGCCCTTTTTCTCTTGGCACTGGGCTTCTTACTGACCAGACCTCGTACTGGCTTCAGGAATATCAGTTTCAGACTCCCTTTTGTTACTCGAGCTGACTTCCTCTTCGTCGCGCAACATACCTTTCTTATGGAGATCTTCATACTGATAAGCCATGTATATCATTTCAGAAAAAGGAAGCTTCACATTCCTCATCACACTATTTTGATTTTTTTTTTTTTTTTTGCAGACCATGAATAAATCTCAGATTCTTCCTCTTTGGATCTTGAATCAGATGAGAAGCAAAGTGAGCAAGTTCGTTGAATTTCTTATGATATTCTGGGATGGTCATATCACCTTGTATCAGTTAAGAAAATTCATCACATAATCGCTCCGTCGCTTCGGGAGGAGTAAATTTTTCTAGGAAAATTTCTTTGAATCTGTCCCAGGTGATATCACCTTCTGGATTATCTTTGATGATTGTTCCCCACCAGATTAAAGCTTCTCCATTGAGCGCCCAAGATGATACTAATCTTTTCTGGTCGTCTCTCAACTGGAAACGCTCAAATATTCTTTCTGCAGAGCTCACCCAAGCTTGAGTTTGAATGATAAATTCATTGCCCGAGAATTGTGCTCCACCTAGATTTCGATATCTCTTAAATAGAGCCTCTAGATCTGGTTCTGCATTTCTTCTGTTTGTGACACTCATTTTTCTAGTACTTCTGCAAATGGAAAATCAAGTGTCAGGTCACAGAAAAGATATTTTAAAATATAGAAACACATACTTCAAATGTAAATGTGTCTATCGAGGTGTAATTTCATTATGCTTTACTCGTACTAGGATATTGCTGATCCTGTCTGTATAGAGTTACCTGTCCTAGAACACTACTGGTTCTATTTCTGATGAGTTCGTTAATATGTTATATTCCAGAACTAAGCTTAACCAAAGCTCTGATACCACGATGTGACGACCCCATTTCCCATACAGACGGAGACAAGGGTAATCTTTGGAATATAACACAGAAACAGATAATAGCAGAACAGAAATAAATAAATACACCAGATAATGAACAATAGAATATACTGGATAAAAGTAATCATCAGAGTTACACAGTATACAGGATCTTACTTAGTACAAATATAGTTCAACAATACATATATGTCTACAGCGGAAAACAAACATAATGTACAATAGGAGCTGAACAGCATAAAAAGAGATAAATGATAGAATCCATCTTCAGCTCCAGCTATCCGGAAAGAACCAGCTAAACCTGAATATAAGGTTGCCCGTGTAGAAAAAGGGGCACTCGAGTTTGAAAGTGAAACAAACTACGAGTCAGTCATAGGATTGGTATGAGAAATCAACTCAACACATGTAAAATAAGGCTAATCACAGGACCACGCCACTTTCGTGGAATGGGTTTTCTCCATTGGATTGCCAGTGCTTTAAAACAAATCATTCTTCTAAACACCGCAATGCTTTTTATAAAAATAAAGCCATTATAAGACTCAGTTCCCATCACACAATGCAACGCAAACCGGAGGATAGAGTTTTACCTTATAATGGCCAAAATATGATTGATACGAATAAAACAAAGGCATTTGATATTATTGCTAGTGTTTATATGTCTTAAAAACAATTTCAAATCATAACTTATCAATCATAGACGGCATGGGTACCATATATCATGTCGCCATATATATATACAATCAAAACCGCACGGTGTCGTATTTGGAAATTGGATTTCCATCATGAACCAAGGCAAAAGATAGCCCTTACCGAATTCGAGACTGTCTAGCCCGAGTCTCAGGCACAACTGCAACCGTACCATGGATCGTCAGGGCCGGTCCACACGAAGTGGATTATAATGCCTGAACAATGCGTTTCTCCGCCCTTTGGGGCGTAAGCGAGCCAACGAATGACTCCATCGGACCCGGATCGTCCGATCTAACCGAGGCGCCTCGCAACAGTAACAACCACATAAGTCAAACTCGTCAGGGCATGTAAAATCACTGACGCCACTTCTAGCTAGAAAGAAAACGCACGTCCCCCCTAATGTCCTCTCCCGTTTTTGGTTCATACCGGGGTGTGAGGCTCACGAATTCTTGTTATACACAAAGCTACGCCACACAGGCGGTGCTTTGATCATCACCACAAGACTTTGCTTTTCAACAGAAGCCCTGATCATTTGCCACTTAGGCATGCCACACTAGAATTTCATGCCATGCGACTGATGTCCATCGATATGCAACCCCTGAGCTCGTGCGTTTCAGAGAAGGGCGTTAAGCAAAAGAATAAATTCTCCACCGCCAAACAGATGTATATTTAACAGAGATCAATCAACACAGAATAAAATCCAATGTCAGACACACAGTCCATTTATAAGTCCGTTCTGGGTCTGAACGAAACCGGAGGCACTATATACCTCGCAAACCCATTGATCACCATGTACGTCTGGACGATCACCACTCATTATCCATATTTCGGGATGCCTCCCAATCAGGACCTCGGTTATCATCCAAACGAGGTGAAGATCTCCGGTCTTCGACCACCGTCTTCATCTTCGACTTCTTATCGTTGATTCAGTTATTCAGAATGGGATAAACCCGGTCTTTCTGAGCAACTCGCGTATATAATAAACAAGTGCAACACTAACATACACACGCATCATTTCAATTCATTAGCCACTAACCGTCAATCAGTAAGAGAACGATTTCCCAAATATTAACCCCAAAGGCCGAAACCAACATCAGATCAATACCCGAGAAACCATTCGACTTAGCCAACCTTCAGTTAATTTATAAATTTGACATCCATATCGTTTATAACATTTTATAACGATTTATCGCTATTTTTATTTATTTTAAAATAGCCAATTTATTCAAAATGACGCTTCGGGCCATAACGCGGCCGTGGCGCTGTTTTTTCTTTAGATTTGATTTAAACATATCTGAAAATCTAACCGTTGGATCTTCACAAAATTTACATCATTAGAAAGATCTTTTCAAAACGAATCCAACAGTTCCAGTTTTAGGAAAATCCGACGGTCGGATCTCTCGGTACAATCGTTTGAAGTTTCGGTTTCAAAATACGAACTGCAGCATCGTTATTCGATTAAATATAATTATATATATATATATATATATATATAATCGATTCTGGCGCTGTTTTTCTTCAGATTTGAATTAAACATTCCGGACAATCCAACCGTTGGATTTTTACAAAGTTGGTGCCGTTGGAAAGATATTTCCAAAGCGAACCCAACGGTTGCGATTTCAGGAAAATCCGATGGTCGGATCTCCCGGTATAATCGTTTGAAATCACGGTTTAAAAATACGAACTGCAGCATCGTTATTCGAATAAATATAATTATATATATATAATCGATTCTGGCGTTGTTTTTCTTCAGATTTGAATTAAACATTCCAGACAATCCAACCGTTGGATTTTTACAAAGTTGGTGCCGTTGGAAAGATATTTCCAAAGCGATCCCAACGGTTGTGATTTCAAGAAAATCCGATGGTCGGATCTCCCGGTATAATCGTTTGAAATCACGGTTTCAAAATACGAACTGCAGTGTCGTTATTCGATATATTTTAATTCTATTTATATATATATCGATTCTTCGATTTCAAAACTATATTATTTTCATACATTAGATAAAAATGATATTTTTATCTAACTGCCTTCTATTTCAACACTTCACTATATTTAGCAATTCATGTATATAATAAAAATGTGATTTTTATTGTAAAACAATTCATTTCAAAACACTATTATTTTATATAGTTTATATAGGTAATAAAAATAGGATTTTTATTATAAAACAATTTCTTTCAAAACAAGATTATTTTATATAGTTCGTACAGATGATAAAAAATGTGATTTTTATTATAAAACAATTTATTTCAAAATATTAATACCATTCAACACATGAATTTCAATTCAACGAATGAATTTCGATTCAACACATGAAGGTTTTCTATAGTTTGTATATATAGATAAAAATGTGATTTTTATATTTAAAACACGAATACCATTCAATACATGAATTTTATATCAACGAATGAATTTCAATTCAACACATGAAGGTTTTCTATACAACGAATAAATATAGTTTCAGCAAATGAAAATAATTCAAACACATGAATATTATTCAAAATTTCGGCAGCATAACGGCAGGGTAATTAAAATCGCGACCGTCCCTAGTACGGCTCCTCGCCCTACCTTAAAACCTCGCGGTTTTTTACAATGGGGATCATGCATCTAGTTCGCACGCAGGCGGCATGTATATATATTTCATTCCCACAAACTAATCCTATGTGGTTTCAACCAAAAATTTCTCAACCACAAACGGGTATTTTTCAACCACAATCAATCAATATCAACCACAAACAATTCCAATCAACCATTCGCTATCAATCAATTTTCACACCAATCACAACAAATAAATATCGTCCATGGTTTGTGGATGAGGGGCGTATATGTGTTATATATATATATATATATATATATATATATATATAGCAATTCACTTCTAGTTCAACACATATATAATTTTTACAACGCATATATAACTTATACATCGAACGTAAAACTTATATAACGCTTATACATGAGGTATACAACGCTTATATATCCCATACATCGACTATATAATTTATACATCGTCGTTTTCCATATCGTTTATAAATTAGAAATCTCACATTGGGTTCCACTCCACCAAAAATAGCATAAGGCTCAGAAAAATATGCGGTCTCTTCTAGATGTAGAAGACGTCCACACGAGTCCACTGTCTCTTGTTTCACTGAATTTCGTCAAGAAACGAAAAAGATATGATTTTTACAGTGAAATCAAAAACCGTAGCGCTTTAAACTGCTATAATATAGTTAAAATAAAAATAGCTGTATACCTTTCTGAAATGTTCAAAACTAGGTCACGCAATTTAGTGAAATCCGTGAATCGATAGCTCGATCGGGCTACGCAGTGTCGAAGGGGTAGGAGAGGCGCTCAGGCGCAGGGGGGAGTTGGCCAGTTCGACGCTGGCAGGAGGGTGCGGCGGCGGTCTGAATGGCTCGACTTTCGAGCCCGAGATCTCCCCCGATACTCAACGAAAAAATCTAAACTCCATATGGATTTGAAGCTCGTCTCGTGCACTTCAAAATCTTCAACTGGAGGAGGGGCTGATTTTACTTGTAGGAGGCGCAATCGAGGGAGGAAGGGAGGAGTGGTTTATCGTCGTCGATCGGCTGATAATCGGGGAGAGAGAAAATGAATCATCCTTTTTTTTATAAAAATTATGATTGGCCGGTGGGTTTTAAAGAGGTTTTCTGACACAATCACCAATCTAATCCCAATGACTGTCGTCCCTAGCGTTTTACCCCCACTCCGAACACAATGGGATATGTTTCGTAGGCCCATTCGACTGTTTCAGTCAGTTTCCATTCAATTTAAAATATATAACATTCAATATTCGATTTGAACGTACATTTCAATTTGCCAAGGCCACAAACTGATTCGAAAAATTCCAAAAAAATAAATCTGGCTATGTTTTGACGATACGGTCCCAACAAAACTAGTTTCGTCGAATTCTGAGACCGTTTGCAAGAAGGCCCATTTCTTGTCTATCCAATTTAACTGTAATTGACCAAAACACGTTTTCCTTTGCCACGCTCACATACTAGCTTCAAAAATTATGAAATTTGAAACCTAGCAATAACTTCTCATCCTGGATCCAACAAAAGTGGTTTCGTCGAATTCCAAGGTCATGTGCAAAATGGCCAATTTCACGGGCTATATAAATTCCATAGCGACCTTTCTGAAAATTCAATTGGCCATAACTTTTGCTTTCCGCTATGAGAATTCGATTTTTCAGATTCGTTAGAAAGGTATTTACTAACAGATTTAAATATTTTTGGTTTCACTCAAATTCATTTTGTTTTACACCCAGTACAGTCCGACAAAGTTTGAATTCAATTTTTGAAACTACAGCGCCATTTCATGCCTTGTATATAATTAGAATTAATTATATTCGTTTTCAATTGTCGATTCAAACTCAGTTTTCATTGCTATTATTTAAAATATTTATTTTAAATATTTAAAATTCATTATTTTAGCCAATTTAAAATTTTTAAATTGGTTCAGATTTTCTGGGTCGTTACACGCCTGCTCCTATCTCCGCTATTCGTACCCACTACCTTCCCCATTCGATCGTCTCCCTAACTCGTAGATACCCATGTTGGTCCCACAGTAGGGTGTATCACTCCCTAAAGTGGCAACCCGATATGACTGAAATGCACGGCTTATACCTACACGATGCAACGTCTTACCTACCAGTTTGGGCCCACGCACGCACATGAGCCCGTTGGACTTGCGTTGCCACCGCTAACCTTTTTTGACCTCGTACAATCAAATCTAGTAAGCGTGTCCTGTCCTCGACCTAGATCGAGCTCACTTGGATACTAAATGGGTTAATGGTTGAAAAGGGTCCCCACACTTGACACAAGCTTTCCACCTGTGCTTGGTCCCCACTAGGATTTCCCACTTAACCCCCTCTTATTCATGTCTTCTTACATGTTTCAACTTAGTTAAGTGTTTATAATTATATCCTACATGTCACCCATGTTTCCCACTTATCAAATCAACATGTGTTATTGGTCAAACTTGTCTTAACACTATCTGCTTATCAGATCAATATAGATATTGTTGGCTAAGCTGGTCTTAACCCTATCCACTTATATATTATTGGTTAAGTTGGTCTTAACCCTATCCACTTATCAGATAAATATATATTATTGGTTAAGCTAGTCTAAACCCTACCTATTTATCAGATTATTGGTTAAGCTGGTCTTAACCCTATCCACTTATCATGTTTTATATATCGTATAACATGTTTTACTTAATTTATGATTAAATATATCTTAGATCACAGATACATTGGTTAAGAGAATAACTCCCTAAGTATCAAACCCGAAGACCGAAATCAACATTAGATTGGTACTCAGAGAATTACTCAACTCAACCAAACTTCTGTTTGTCATTCATATTCGTCTTTGATCAGCATTAATTAATTATTAATGCACAGATCTCTCACATTAAGTCGATTGCTTGTGGCCGCTGGATACGCCGGGCGGTTCAGGGCAAACTTCCACCACAAGCCATACTTAACCTCGTGTCTAAGCATCTTTTAATTATGCCTATGACCTCTCACATAAGACTGCCGTTTGCGGTTGCTGGATGTGCCGGGCAGGTCCAGGCAATCTTATACCACAAACGAGTCTAACCTCGTGCCTTAGGCATTTATTATGCATTTAATTTATGCCTTTGACCTCTCACATTAGACTATCGTTTGTGGTTGCTGGATTTGTCGGGCGGGTCTGGGCTGTTACGACCCGAACTTCCCCGGTAAGGAAAGCCTGGATTATATTGAGAACAAGCCACATTGGAACACAAACAGAAGAACATTTCATTGTTGATTACAATAATTCCATCAGAACACAAGAATATACAGAGTATGAATCAATATTACACATCATAAAATATCAGAGATTTAAATACATTACTGCAGCGGAAAAATAACACAAAACACAACTGAAAATAATATACAGATACAGAGCTTTTCGGATATCATTCCAATTGTAAACCAGGATCCTGTGAATATAAATCTGCAAAATCAAAACTACTAGCTGCCAGTGTCAAAATAAGGGCATCTAGAGTTTAGGTTAAAACAATAAACTCCAGGTCAGTCATGTGACTGGTGTGAGAACTAAAACAGTTATTAATCTTTATTTTAAAGTTAGGTAAATCTAGGGACCACGCCGTGTAACACGGAACGGGTTTCCTCCCAAGAATACCAGTGCATAAAACAACAGCGCAATTCTAAATAAAGAACAATGAAGTTATTATAATACCCAGGTCCCATCACACAATGCAACACAAGCCGGAGGATAGGGTTTTACCTTATAATAGCCAAAGAATGCTTGGTACGCTAAATTTCATCTTTTAATATTACTATAAGTGTATAGTGTCAAAACAATTTCAATCATAAGTATCAATCATAGACGACATAAGTGCCCCATACCACTATGTCACCATATATAAGTTCTACAATCAAAACCGCAAAATCACGTATTGGAAGTTGGATTTCCATCTGTGAACCGAGGCAAAGGATCATCCTTACCGAATTCGAGATGCTCTAGCCCGTGTCTCAGGAACATAGCGCATCGTCCCTTGGATCGTCAGGGCGGTCCACCGATGTGGATTAAAATGACTGAACACTGCGTTTCCCGCCTTATGGGGCGTCAATGAGCCAAATGACTCCATCGGACCCGGATCGTCCGATCTAACCGAGGCGCCTCGCAATCCATTATCCACATAAGTAAAATGTCCGGGCGTGTGAAACCAAAAACACCACTCCTAGATAGAAGGAAACGCATGCCCTCCCTGAGGTCCTTCTCCCGTTTCTGGTTCACAACGGGGTGTGAGGCCCGCGAATTAACGCTATACAAAGTTGTGCCACACAGGCGGTGCTTTGATCATCAACCACAAGACTCTGCTTTTCAACAGAAGCCTTGATCATTTGCATCTTAGCATGCCATACAGGCAAACCACTCCATGCAACCGATATCCATCAATCACACAGAATGATATCCAATGTCAGACACACAGTCCATTAACAAGTTTGTTCTGGGTCTGAACGAAACCGGAGGCACCTTGTACCTCGCATATCCATCGATTTCCAAGTACGTTTGGACGATCACCAACTGATTCCCTCCTCTTAGGTGTACATCCCAATCAAGATCATCAGTAATTATCCAAACGATGCGAAGACCTCCGGTCTTCGACCACCGTCTTCATCCTCGATACATCGTCGAATCAGTTATTCAGAATGGGATAAACCCGGTTTTTCTGAATAACTCGCGTATATAATAAACAAGTGTTACAAAAACACAACATACGCCTCATTCCAATTCAGAATATTCTTTTATTCAAATATTCTTATACTTTAGGAAAGGTTCCCATTAATTTTATCAAAGATAAATTCTTTAAATTTATTCTTTAATCTTCCTTTGAATACCAATTCAAACCAAATTATGGTTTATCCAAACTAGTCGGGATTATTGAACCTTACCGAAGTAATCATTTGTTTTAATTTCCCAATCCCAACCTATTTATCCTATGAAGTAAAACTGGTAATACTTCATATCTAACACCACGGTGTTATCGGTAAATTCAATTACCATTTCACGTTCAAATCTAATTAAAGATTTAACTATCGCCTGGAGCAAAACTAGTGATACTCCATTCTCGATCATTAAAATCTAATTAAAGATTCATTAAAACTCCACTCGGTTTTAATCTTCCCAAAAATCAATATTATTGATTGTTTAACTTGGGAAACCATATCCTGTCTTTAACTGGGTTAAAGAACCAATGTCATTTAAAACACGGTTCATGATAAAACCAAAATCACATTCCATTTACAATGGAATCTTCATGGAAAAAAAATCGATATATATGTATATAATCGATATAAACTTCCATATCCGACTAATAATATAAATGGAATAACGGCAAAGCCTTTTAAATTCCAGATATATTAGTTGTCTTCCTCCACAGAAATTCACTTCGATTATTACCAAATCGAATTCCATTCCATTCCAATTTATTTTATTAAATTGGAAAACTTTACTTTGGAAAATCTCCTTTAAATCTTAACCAAAGATTTATAAATTACAAATCACATTTCACTGTAAATCGGGTTAAAGAACGAATGTCGTTAAAACACAGTTCACGATAAACCCAATTCACGTTCCATTAATTATCGGGTTAAAGAACAAGTGTTATTTAAAACACCGTTCACGATAAACCCAAAAATCAATTCAAATTCAATTCCAATTAAATACCATTTAATTGGTATACTTCATTAAATCTAAATAAAAAGATTTAATCTTTTTCTCAACTGGGTTTAAGAACAGTGTTAATGAAGACACCATTCACGAAAAACCCAAATCCCATTTGTTATTAAATACAAGGCTCTGAATAGAAAATATATCAGCTTATATTCAATATCAAATTCTACGACCAGCAAATATCGTATTGGAAATAACGATATAAATATATCTTTCAAATTTCCATAACAATATTTGTATAATCACGAAATCCAACATCAAAATATTCCAAAGACAATTTCGATTCAAATCCATTCCAATTCAATTATTGGAAATTTTGGTTACTTTTAAAACCCCTTCAAATCCAATTTATTTATTTCAAAAATAAATAGATTATAATTCTAGTTCAAAACTAGTTCATTTCGATAAAAAACTATTTTTATCTTTTCAAATATGGAATTTTTCATCCCAATTCTTTCCAAATCATTTCTTATGATTTTACACAAATTATTGCTATTTTTAATAATTTTATCAAGGTCCATACAGTCGATTTCCATCAACGGCCATCGAACTGCACTTATAGCGACCTTTTCCAAATTTGATTTGGACATGATTCCAAATCCAACCTTTAGATTTCAAATTTCTAATATTCGTTAGAAAGATCTTTTCGATACGAACCCAACGGTTCCGGTTTTAGGAGAATCCGACGGTCGGATCTCCCGTAATGTCCATTCGAAATCAATGGTCGAAATTCGCGAACTGCCGCGGCGCGGCGCGTTCTATTCAGGCCATTATATATATATATATATATATATATATATATATGTATGTATGTATGTATGTATGTATATATATGGTCGATTTCCTTTTAAAACGTATTTTATAAATCGTTTTAAATTCGTTTTCAAAACGATTTCAACTTCCTATTCAATTTCTAATTAAAATTGAATATTCCATATCATCGATATATAAATGATAATATTTTCAAAACATTATGTTTTGAAATCACTTCCTTCTCGATATTCATTATAAAAATGAATAAAACCGATATAAATATCGTTTACGTCAAAATGGCGTCAATCTAACCGACACGGCTATATATATTTCAATAACTTCTTTATTCTATTCAACAAATGAATATTTTCTTCAACACATGAAATTTCTTTTATTCAACACATGAATATTCTTTTTATTCAACACATGAATTTTCTTTTATTCAACACATGAATATATATTTTATTCAACACATGCATTTTCTTTATTTTCCAACTTGGAATGTGGCCCAATCAATTACCATACAATGTGATTGATATGGATTTCATACACACACGTACACTACAACAGTCAAACACAGTCAACCATCACCCAAGGTGCATTCTACACTGCATAAGCATCAAATATAGGTATTTAACGCTTATAATAGCATGTCAATCAATCGATCGACATACAGCTAATTACTGGGACTAGTGTATGGCCAATTTCATCCCTACACCCGTGTGGGGTTTTCAAACAATCAAACACGGGTTTTATTTGTGTAGTTGGGCGATGTGAAAAATTTATCGTCCCAATCAATATCAGTCAAATGTGTGTATATAAACAAATCATCCAATTTGTTTATAAATTTTTATTTTATATACACATTAAAAAATTATATTTTTAACCATAAAATAATTTATTTCATTCCAATACACACAATCATTTTTCACAACACATCAATCAAACAAATAAGTCATCCATGGTCTGTGGACGACGGGTGTCGGGTGCTGCTAAGCACCGTCTACATCCTAATATATATTTTAACTAGAAAACAAATTAAAACTGAGAAGTTCTCACCGAAAAGCTAAACCAAATGTCGTGACTCTTCATATGTAGGAAATCTTCACTGTGCTTCTAACGAGATCTGTTTCACACGGTCTTATGTTAAAAATCTCATTTTTATTTCATATCTACATGTATAAAATCGCATTTTTATGATATCACTTCATGTATAAAAATTATATTTTTATATCGTTCTTTACATAAGAAAGATTATATTTTTACATCGCTACTTTCTATATAAAAATCGAGTTTTTATTGCTACTTCATATATATAAAAATCGAATTTTTATATCGATGTTCATATAATAAAAATCATATTTTTCTCTCGCCATTCTCTATATAAAAATCACATTTATATATATAAAGATCATATTTTTATATCTCTACTACTTATGTAAAATGTAACACCCCACCTCCGCCAGGGTGGCTCTTGCAAGCAACTCTGACTTTGGTGGGGCGTTTTAAAACAAGGTAAACATGCATAATGATATAACAAGGCAGGACATGACGTATATATATATATATATATATATATATATATATATATGTAAATAAACAGAGTAAGTAGATAAAACAGCGGAAGATTTTTAAACCATTTCAAAACACAAGTCCGGTACATCAAAATGTCAATTTCCCAAATAAACAAGTCTAGTACATAAAATAACATCATCTGAAACTGAAAAGGAAAACATAAAAGTAGCTATCCCCAAAGTGGAAAAACCATAGCGAGCTCAAGTCCAAAGCATACATGAGCTATCCAAGAAAGCAGCTAAGATCCAAGCTAGGCTCCTGTATTCCCTCCCTGAGAACCTTGGGGGGGGGGAACGGAAGAAAAGAGGCGAAAGAAAACAGGTCAGTCAAAAAGACTGAGTAAGCCCTGCTACGATCAGTCTATAAACTAATAAAGTTAACAGCATGATGGAAACTGAGATGATCATAGATAACAACATACTGGCATGATAAATTAACTACAAGATAGATAGAGGTGTCATCGCATAAACAAGGCTAAGTTTTGCACCACGGTGTACTAGCAAACCAACATAGCAGGTATTGATCCCTTGGCCCAAGCTTTGACCCAATAACATGAAGTGACCTTAATATAAGGTCCAACCAAACGGTCTAGTCGATCGGCTCCCTATAAGCCTATCACGTCAAGTGTTGGTGTCCATACGGCCCACATATGGATGTAGCCAGACTGTGCTGGGTCCACCTTCGGGTGTATCAAGCCCTCGGGTGTCAACCCCAGACACTGAAGCAATAATGCACAGTCTAAACCTACTGGTACCCGTGCCTCGAGTTTGTCCAATACCGGATTACGTGCACGTCCGTAGCCCGCCTGGACCCGCACCGCTGTACAACTCAGCCGTCGCTTTGGTCGCTTACATCCGTCCAGTAATCGTGCCCCGCCCTAGCCTAGCCTCTAGGGTTGTGATGATACCAAACTGGGATTACTGCTGGAACAGACCACGTTGCTAGGGTTTCCTAAGAGGGTTAAGTGCGATTTAACCCTTCACTAATCATGGATTAAATTGGTTAAGTGTAACCGACAGTTCACAACTTAACCCCATTTCAATCCCTCAAACCCCCAAATGGATTAAATTGGTTAAGTGTAACCGACAGTTCACACTTAACCCCATTTCAATCCCTCAAACCCCCAAATGGATTAAATTGGTTAAGTGTAACCGACAGTTCACACTTAACCCCATTTCAATCCCTCGAATCCCCAAATCGGTTAAGTATTAGTGGACCCTGACTTAACCCTAATCATGAGGCATTAATTAATTTAATGCACCTTAACCTCTCACATTAGACTTTGTTGTGGTTACCTAGTTAAGCCGGTGGGTTCCGGGTAGATTTACACCACAACTTGGTCTAACCTCGGGTCTTGGCACCACATGACCAACTTCTCACATTGGGTCCTATTGTTTGTAGCCACTAGTTAAGCCGGTTGGTTCCGGGTAGAATTACGCTACAAACTCAACCCAACCTCGAGTTGGCCACACTTATGTTTTCTAAGTGTCATGTCCACTTTATTTCAAAACATAATTACAAGTCAACAAATACTTGGGTAGACCTAACTTAATAGGTAAATTCCCAAGGGGTAGACCTAACTTAATAGGTAAATTCCCAATCTTATATTTTCATGTATTTTAAGTTTACCCAAACCCCCCAACGTCATTCTATCGCTTACATATTCGTAATAACGCATAAAGGATAGGAAGAGGGAACTTGGCATAACATACATGATGAACATGCATATCACAACAAACATGCATAACACGTTAGACTTGCATAACTTAGCATATTACCATAAACATGCATAACATGTTAAACTTGCCTAACATGGTATATGGAACTTGCATAAACACGCATAACTTGTCAATCATGCATAACATGTCATTGTGAACTTGCATAAGCACGCATAACTTATTAAACATGCATAACATGGCATAGTGAACTTGCATAAGCATGCATAACTTATTAAACATGCATAACATGGCATAGTGAACTTGCATAAACATGCATAACTTATTTATCATGCATAACATGGCATAGTGAACTTGCATAAACATGCATAACCCAATAAACTTGCAAATCATGGCATAGTGAACTTGCATAAACATGCATAACTCAATAAACTTGCAAATCATGGCTTAGTGAACTTGCATAAACATGCATAACTCAATAAACTTGCAAATCATGGCTTAGTGAACTTGCATAAACATGCATAACTTATCAAACATGTGTAACATGGCATATTGAACTCGCATAAGCATGCATAACTTATCAAACATGTGTAACATGGCATATTGAACTCGCATAATCATGCATAACTTATTAAACATGCATAAATCCCAACTTTCATCACATATTAACTTTAGAGTTTCTAAAATGAAGGTAAGAGGGCTTACAATGCTTATGCGGACTCAAATGAGTATAGCAAATGTAAGAAACCCCTTATGCAACAAAATAAAACCCCAAAAATGCAAGCAAACTTGATCAAGACTCCTCCTTTATGATGATAATAGAGAAACAAGACTTTAATGCAAGCTAAAGAGGATCATACAAGCCTAAATACACTTGTATGCATGGAAATCTCTTAGGAATTTGTTTAGGAATTGTATGAAGAGAGTGGAGGCCATGAGAGTTTTGATTTTGACATAGTTTAGTTGCTAGAATGAATAATGAGTGATTTAGGGTAGGTTGGGGTCTTATTTATAGATTAGGCTAGTGATTTAGACCATGGGATTAACCCTAGGTTGAATCAGGTCCATCAGATTTCGGAATTCTCCAGAACCAAGCCACACAACCAAGCCCAATCAAAAATGGTGCGCCAGGCAAAACTGCCCGGCCACCCCGTGTCGACAGGGCTGTCGACACCCTCAGACCCCTGTCGACATGCCTGTCGACATGGGGGTCTTGGCGGGAGTTTTCCCGCCTGACGCCAGTTTGCCCTAATTCCCAACTTTGAACTTGAAATTCAAATCTGTTTTTACTTAGGAATTTTCTGAAAACTTCGTTGGGCCTTAATCGGGTCATACGGACTCCGATTTTCGAAAACTCGAACTCTATTTCGCGTATTTTTCCGAGACGAACGCAATGGCATAGCCTGTTTCCCTTGATTCACGTTTTAGAATTAAATTCTGCCTCGATTTATGTTATAACAGGTTATTGAAAATACGGGTTGTTACATCCTCCCCTCCTTAAAGGATTTCGTCCCCGAAATCTTCAAGTTAGGAAGAACATATCCTACCATCCAACATCCATCTACTCAAAACATCATCCATGAGCAATCATTGTCCTTACAAGATTCTAAATGTGGTATGAACATATGCAAAAGTGTGTATATGTACCTACCTAATGCGAAAATCAGGCGGTTACTGATACAGTAAACCTCCTTAATGCATATGTATGTCAGTGAAATGAATCCATATGTATGCAAATTCCTAACATAATTCATAGTACTATATGAGTGCACATAACATTCATCCATATGCAACATCCATGTGATAACACACAATTTTCATCCATGAATAAACACTCATGCATATGCAATATGAGGAGTGTGCGAGCCGATCTAGTGCCTAATTGTGTATAATGCGTCCACGAGCAACCACTTGCAAACACTAGCAACCACTTGCAACCATCAAGCATAACATGTCTCAAACACATGTTTCATCCAAAGGGTTTCTACCTAAGGCTCTCATGATAAGATAAACACGATAAACTAGATAAACTAGATAAACATGGACAGAGAGATATGCTAAAAAGAGATCTTAGAAGATAAGCAAGATAAACTCCTTTTTGGATTACAAGAAATCCATTCAAACTCTGACATATAGTACCAACCGATGAGTCATAACCCCCTTATGGAGTTTACAACAGAAATAAGATCGAGAATGGGACCGAGAGGATATATACAAAAGATAACTTGCAAGCAGCTCCACAGGAAAACAAGGATCAAGGATGCACTCTTAAAAAGAGATATGATGCGCGTATCTAGTCTTCACTCTTCTTAGTCACGTTTCCTTGAGCTTAACTCCACTGTGCTTTGACCGTCTTTTTCTTCATGATTTCTTGGCTTCCTAACTCCTTTTTCCCAAATTCAAGTTGGAACTCATTTCATTATCGCCTCTCGTCTTCCTTTTCCACTTATTCTTCTTTCTGTATACTTGGCTTAAACATAACTGTAACCTCGTGATTTCATGCAAGCTCTCCAAAATTCACTAGTGAATCCGGGATCTCGTCTATAAAGTATTCCACGCAGCAGAACTTTTCTTGAAAATACCAATCCACGTTGCCAATTGCCCTTATAAACGTGATTCTCATGCTTAATCGAAATGAACCATCCGCCTATGAGTGATAGGCCATACCTAGATTCAGTTGCCTATCCATGGCTTCCTGTAGGCTATTTCAAAACTGGCCAACTTCTTGAGGGTAAACCGTTGCTAACCATGATGCAGTCCTCTCGCTCTTCACCGGACTGAAATGAGCACTCTTCGTGAGTCTACCAATTATGACCCTCATACCTGTATTCCCTTTCTTTGATCTAGGTAATCTATCCACATAATCTATCGAGATGTTTTCACACTTCCCTTGCGGAACCCCCAATGGGGTTAATGGCCTGCCGGGCTTCTATGACTTGGCCTTAACCTGGTGGCACAACATGCATCCTGAGACCAACTCGGCCACCTCCTCGAGTGATGCGCATCTTCAAGAACCTTCTTTATCAAGTCTTCCACTCGAGGAACACATAATCTCTCATCACGCCTTAGTCATCCCTTATCATCTATAATATATCTAGCGAGGTGACTTAACATCTCGCCTCGAATCAACTGGTCCATGTTCTTGACTAACTGCGGGTCTTCTTTCTGTGAAACCCCCTTCTTGATCCAGAAGAGTAAGTCTAAGCTCAGGGAATGCTAACTAACTAGCCAAACGGAGAGAGCTTCTTACTTCAATTTCCCTCCTCAGAGTTTTCCGGTTCTTAAACCGCAACCACTTTAGCGGAATCCACCGCTAAGCCTTACTTAGGAACTATGTGCCCAAGAAATCCAACTTCTTTCCTCCAAAGTGACATTTGGAGAACTTGACCTTCAACTGGTGGCTCTAAGCGTATCCATCACCTCCTTGAGATGTCTAGCATGCTCTTCCTCGTTCTTTTAAGGAGATCAAAATATCGTCTACGACGACCACGACAAACTTGTTCAAGGACTCCCTAAACACCCTACCCATCAAGTTCACGTAATATGCGGGTGCATTAGTCAAACCAAATAGCATGACTAGCCATTCCAAAAATCCATCTAGAGTCCTAAACGCAGTCTTGTCGATTCCATCCTCAGCTATCCTAAGCTGATGGAATCCGGTAGCTAGATCAAAAGAAAACAGATGCTCCTACAAGCTGATCAAACAAATCATCGATCCTTGGTAACGGTTGTCTATCCTTCTCACGATAATCAACACATAAACGAAGCAAACTGTCCACATTAGTAACGAATACTACTGGAGCACCTTACTCGAAAATGCTTCATCTTAGGCAGTTCTTCTCAAGCAACTCCTTGACTTGCTTTCTCAATTCTCATCTCGCGAGGTCATGTGCCTAACCGGCCACGAAACTGGCTTGGTATTACCAACCAGATAATGCGGAAATCTATCCCACGTCTAGGGGTAACCCCTTTACTTCCCCCAAGATATCCAGATATTCTCGGACCACCCTCACAGATTGCAAACTATCGATAGACGAGTTGAGGGGTTCAAAATAACATAACATGACGGGACCCATAGGGTTGCTAGAAATTTCTAGGGTATTACCGAGGCGGGTCATGAGCCTCACAACCCTATATACAAAAACCAAGAATGGCTCCAAAACAGGACAACCATTCCATGCCCAAAACCAACCCATGTCCTCTGAAACCGAGAATATAACATCCCACGAGAATTCTATACTCAAGATAGAAATTTTCAAATCCACTCAGACCACAGACAACCGGGCAGAACCCCCAATTGGATTTGAAACACATACGGGATCATCAACTAGACTAGTACTTAGGTGCAAACTTTCAACTAGATCAAATGAAATAAAACTATGCGATGAGCCAGAATCAAACAAAGTACGAATAGGGAAAGTCAGAAAATGTAAACAAGACTTTCAACAGAAACACTACCTCTATCATGAGCTGGAAGAACGGTGTTGAGGGGATGAACTCGCCCTCCAGATAGTCCCGCACACTGAGTCTGACCTTGCCCTTGTTTCCTCGGGCAATCCTTGCTGAGATGTCCAGACTCACCACAATGAAAGCATTCGCCCCGCTTTCTCTTCTTCTTCTTCCTACATTCCCTGGATATATGTCCAACTTTACCACAGAAGTTGCATTTCCTATTCTCTCTTGGCTTGTCCTTGCGGTTGTTGTTATTCCTGCCTCGTTTCCCGGAATTTACCCTCTTGCCTTGAGACTCATTCGCCTTGACCTCTTTCTTGTCATTGTTATCTTCTTCTTGAAGTAGGGCCATATTCACCAAATTCTCGAAAGTCGCCCCCAAGGGTATATGAGACATGGCCAAACCATGTAATGGCTCGTTTAATCCTAGAGCAAAGTGTAGGGCCTTCTTCTGAGCTGTACTAACCAAGTCTAAATCGACCCGAGCCAGTTGATTAAACTTATCTATGTATTCCCTAATAGTCATGTCCCCTTGCTTCAGTGATAAGAACCTCAGTCCAAACCTTCCTCTAAAGTCATCCCAAGTCTCAATTGGCCTAGTAGCGGTGGTGACTACCCACCAACATGCAGCTTCTTCCTTTAGCAACCATACTGCTAATAAAACCTTCATGCGGTCACCTATATCAAAGGTGGCTAAAAGATCTTCGGTCTCTTTCAACCAATTCCTTGCCTCTACAAAAGTCTCTGTTCCACTAAAATTCTTGCCACCCATCATCTTAAAGTTCTTACAAGTTTCCGCAAAATCTGCTTGTGGAGGCTGAGGGAGAAGAGGAACATCAGCTACGGAAGGAGGAGGAGGAACTGCGGCCTTGACAGGAAGGACAACATTAGAGACACCCGGGACCGGTGCCGTGACTTCCAAGTACCGACGAAACCAACCGGGTATTGTTACTCCTTCGGGTAAAATGAGATTATCAGACATGCTGGAAATGAAAAGAAAAGAGTTCAAACGAGGAGTCAAAGGATAGTGCTAATGACCTTTTGGGGAATAGCTTTTAAAAATAACTAGACTTTTCTTTGGAAAATACTTTATACTTGGTTTTGAAAATAGTTTTTCAAAAGTTTTAAAAACCTTTTTATCCCTTCTCGTAAACCATATGCTCTGATACCAAATGTAACACCCCACCTCCGCCAGGGTGGCTCTTGCAAGCAACTCTGACTTTGGTGGGGCGCTTTAAAACAAGGTAAACATGCCTAATGATATAACAAGGCAGGACATGACGTATATATATATGTAAATAAACAGAGTAAGTAGATAAAACAGCGGAAGATTTTTAAACCATTTCAAAACACAAGTCTGGTACATCAAAATGTCAATTTCCCAAATAAACAAGTCTAGTACATAAAATAACATCATCTGAAACTGAAAAGGAAAACATAAAAGTAGTTATCCCCAAAGTGGAAAAACCATAGCGAGCTCAAGTCCAAAGCATACATGAGCTATCCAAGAAAGCAGCTAAGATCCAAGCTAGGCTCCTGTATTCCCTCCCTGAGAACCTGGGGGGGGGGGGAACGGAAGAAAAGAGGCGAAAGAAAACAGGTCATTCAAAAAGACTGAGTAAGCCCTGCTACGATCAGTCTATAAACTAATAAAGTTAACAGCATGATGGAAACTGAGATGATCATAGATAACAACATACTGGCATGATAAATTAACTACAAGATAGATAGAGGTGTCATCGCATAAACAAGGTTAAGTTTTGCACCACGGTGTACTAGCAAACCAACATAGCAGGTATTGATCCCTTGGCCCAAGCTTTGACCCAATAACATGAAGTGACCTTAATATAAGGTCCAACCAAACGGTCTAGTCGATCGGCTCCCTATAAGCCTATCACGTCAAGTGTTGGTGTCCATACGGCCCACATATGGATGTAGTCAGACTGTGCTGGACCTTCGGGTGTATCAAGCCCTCGGGTGTCAACCCCAGACACTGAAGCAATAATGCACAGTCTAAACCTACTGGTACCCGTGCCTCGAGTTTGTCCAATACCGGATTACGTGCACGTCCGTAGCCCGCCTGGACCCGCACCGCTGTACCACTCAGCCGTCGCTTTGGTCGCTTACATCCGTCCAGTAATCGTGCCCCGCCCTAGCCTAGCCTCTAGGGTTGTGATGATACCAAACTGGGATTACTGCTGGAACAGACCACGTTGCTAGGGTTTCCTAAGAGGGTTAAGTGCGATTTAACCCTTCACTAATCATGGATTAAATTGGTTAAGTGTAACCAACAGTTCACAACTTAACCCCATTTCAATCCCTCAAACCCCCAAATGGATTAAATTGGTTAAGTGTAACCGACAGTTCACACTTAACCCCATTTCAATCCCTCAAACCCCCAAATGGATTAAATTGGTTAAGTGTAACCGACAGTTCACACTTAACCCCATTTCAATCCCTCGTATCCCCAAATCGGTTAAGTATTAGTGGACCCTGACTTAACCCTAATCATGAGGCATTAATTAATTTAATGCACCTTAACCTCTCACATTAGACTTTGTTGTGGTTACCTAGTTAAGACGGTGGGTTCCGGGTAGATTTACACCACAACTTGGTCTAACCTCGGGTCTTGGCACCACATGACCAACTTCTCACATTGGGTCCTATTATTTGTAGCCACTAGTTAAGCCGGTAGGTTCCGGGTAGAATTACGCTACAAACTCAACCCAACCTCGAGTTGGCCACACTTATGTTTTCTAAGTGTCATGTCCACTTTATTTCAAAACATAATTACAAGTCAACAAATACTTGGGTAGACCTAACTTAATAGGTAAATTCCCAAGGGGTAGACCTAACTTAATAGGTAAATTCCCAATCTTATATTTTCATGTATTTTAAGTTTACCCAAACCCCCCAACGTCATTCTATCGCTTACATATTCGTAATAACGCATAAAGGATAGGAAGAGGGAACTTGGCATAACATACATGATGAACATGCATATCACAACAAACATGCATAACACGTTAGACTTGCATAACTTAGCATAGTGAACTTGCATATTACCATAAACATGCATAACATGTTAAACTTGCCTAACATGGTATATGGAACTTGTATAAACACGCATAACTTGTCAATCATGCATAACATGTCATTGTGAACTTGCATAAGCACGCATAACTTATTAAACATGCATAACATGGCATAGTGAACTAGCATAAGCATGCATAACTTATTAAACATGCATAACATGGCATAGTGAACTTGCATAAACATGCATAACTTATTAATCATGCATAACATGGCATAGTGAACTTGCATAAACATGCATAACCCAATAAACTTGCAAATCATGGCATAGTGAACTTGCATAAACATGCATAACTCAATAAACTTGCAAATCATGGCTTAGTGAACTTGCATAAACATGCATAACTCAATAAACTTGCAAATCATGGCTTAGTGAACTTGCATAAACATGCATAACTTATCAAACATGTGTAACATGGCATATTGAACTCGCATAAGTATGCATAACTTATCAAACATGTGTAACATGGCATATTGAACTCGCATAAGCATGCATAACTTATTAAACATGCATAAATCCCAACTTTCATCACATATTAACTTTAGAGTTTCTAAAATGAAGGTAAGAGGGCTTACAATGCTTATGCGGACTCAAATGAGTATAGCAAATGTAAGAAACCCCTTATGCAACAAAATAAAACCCCAAAAATGCAAGCAAACTTGATCAAGACTCCTCCTTTATGATGATAATAGAGAAACAAGACTTTAATGCAAGCTAAAGAGGATCATACAAGCCTAAATACACTTGTATGCATGGAAATCTCTTAGGAATTTGTTTAGGAATTGTATGAAGAGAGTGGAGGCCATGAGAGTTTTGATTTTGACATAGTTTAGTTGCTAGAATGAATAATGAGTGATTTAGGGTAGGTTAGGGTCTTATTTATAGATTAGGCTAGTGATTTAGACCATATGATTAACCCTAGGTTGAATCAGGTCCATCAGATTTCGGAATTCTCCAGAACCAAGCCACACAACCAAGCCCAATAAAAAATGGTGCGCCAGGCAAAACTGCCCGGCCACCCCGTGTCGACAGGGCTGTCGACACCCTCAGACCCCTGTCGACATGGGGGTCTTGGCGGGAGTTTTCCCGCCTGACGCCAGTTTGCCCTAATTCCCAACTTTGAACTTGAAATTCAAATCTGTTTTTACTTAGGAATTTTCTGAAAACTTCGTTGGGCCTTAATCGGGTCATACGGACTCCGATTTTCGAAAACTCGGACTCTATTTCGGGTATTTTTCCGAGACGAACGCAATGGCATAGCCCGTTTCCCTTGATTCACGTTTTAGAATTAAATTCTGCCTCGATTTATGTTATAACAGGTTATTGAAAATACGGGTTGTTACATAAAAACCGCTCCTTTACACCGCTACTTTCCTGATAAAAATTATATTTTTATCTTGCTAGTAATATAATAAAAATTATATTTTTACCTCACTATATATATATATATATAAATTATATTACTATTACATAAATAAAAATCATATTTTTATTAAATTAAAATCATATCTTTTCATGATTCAAAATCATAGCTTTTCCAACTTAAAAATATAATCTTTCCTAAGGTAAAATCATATCTTTACTTTAAGAAAAATCTCGTCTTTACTTTAAGAAAAATCTAATCTTTACTATATTAAAAATCTAATCTTTATATTATATTTTTATTTTTATTCGACTAAAATTCATATATTCTTTTCAAATATGTTTCTAACATATAAAAACTGATTTTAACTAGGTTTATAACTTAAATAAAATCAGATTATAAAAATAAAATAGTATAAAAACTCACTTAGATTTTGTAAAAATCGGATCTTTGCCATTGAGGGGTTTCACGTCGGCCTTGTGGGGGATGGGGGAGGCGCGCAGGTGGCTGGAGGCCTTGCTGGTTTGGTGCGGTTCAGATCTGGCTTTGGGGGTAAGGGGTTTGCAGGTTTCAATGGAAGAGGAGGAGAGAGAAGGCGATGGGGGAGGGAGGAGGTGAAGGGAAGGGGTGGGCGGCAGACCGCGATCCCCCTTTCCTTTTTTTCTTTTTCGTTCTGATTTTGAACAGGGGGGTTTGACTTTCAAAAGAAAAGGGGAGGGGGTTTATTTAATTTAATTATTTTAATAGTTTATAAAAGTAACTTTTTAACACGAACTCCAAATGAGACCCGCCGACTGTCGCCCCTAGCTATTTACCCCCATTCCGAATACAATGGGATATGTATCGCAGGCCAATTCGACCGTTACGATCAGTTTCCGTTACATTTAAAATATAATTCTTTAAATATTCAATTTAAACACACATTTCAATTTACCGGGGCCACATACAGTTTCTAAAAATTCCGAAAAATATTTTCTAGCTTCGTTTTGACGATACGGTCCTAACAAAACTAATTTCATCAAATTCTGAGACAGTTTGAAAAATGGCCATTTTCAGGTCGATCCAAATTGATAGAAACTGACAATTTGCCACGCTCACATATTGACTTTAAAAATTTCGAATTTTGGAATCTAGAAATAACTTGACATCCCGGATCCAAAAAAGTGGTTTCGCCGACTGTCGGATTTCCGGGTTATTACATGGGCAGTCTTATACAATAAACGAGTCTAACCTCCTGTCTTAGGCAGTTATTATTACAGATTATTATTCAACCACAGTTTGAACTAATATCCCTATTCCAAATTGTCAATATCTTCCAAATTAATATATTTGCATAATTGTCACCTAAATTATGTCCATAATTTCTATGCATATAAATTAGGCTAATTAATGTCTCAAATCTATCATATGCTTTTAAGCCATTTTTATGCCAATTCACAATATTAATATTTAATATTTTCCCATTGCCCCCACGTCGTTCGCACGTTTAATATGAAATATGTTAGACCCGCAAATAGTCTAACTCATAAGAAGAAAAGAATCATCACAACTTCCATAACACATAAAATAGATCTAACTTACAAATAAGAATAGGCTAGCATGGATCAAAACTTGCATGATTATAATTTACATAATCATAAATTTGCATAATCAATAAATTGCATAGGCAATAGGCATAATTTGCATAAACTACAAACTGGCATGGATCTAATTATATAAGATGTGATTTGCATAGATCTATACACATAAAGGTGAACTTGCATATATGAACATGGTTTTCGCATAAACTTGCATATGATCTACATACAAACTTGTATTAAACTTGCATATGCAATTTATACATGTAAACTAAGACTTACATATGATTCGCATACAATCTTACTAGCATATGATTCACATCCAAACTTATATATAAACTTGCATATATAATTTAGACATGTAAGTTAAGATTTACATTTACACTTGCATATGATTTAGACATGTAAATTAATGTCACAAAATGAATCAAATCTAGCATATGTGTTTAGACATATGAACCAACATCATATGAACCAACATCATGAATTTAAACATGTAAACTAATATCACTCGTTTTACATATAAACTCGCATGTATATATATACTTGATTCACATATAAACTTGTGTATAATTCGCATACAAACTTACATATAAACTGATGTCATAAAATGAATCAAGTCAAACATATGTGATTGGACATATGAAATAGATCTACTAACATAAGTTAACAAAACTGTCATATGTTCACAAACAGATAATAACAAAATCAAGTAACGTCACATGATTCAACAGGCATGTTCTCATAATCCCAATTATAACTCATCATAATTAATTTATTAATTATTTTGTGAAAGAAATTGTACTCACAAAGATGGATTAGAAAAGAGAATAATTTGTTCGTCGTTTTTCTAAGAATTCCGACTTGCAATTCCTAAGCATTAAGAAGAAGGTGAATTATTCCAGCAGCATCATGGAGGCCATGAGACTAATTTAGTTTAGGTTTAGAGCTTGAGTCTATGTATGCTTATATAGAAGTTTAGATTAATTCAATCCTTTAGATATTAGGTTTTTAATCTGCATCGTACACCTAGTGTTGAGTCAGCAAATGTATTTTATATATATTAATAACCTTCTGTTTTTCTTCCCTTTAATTAATATGAATTGAACTTAAACATCTAATTGCATGTTTTCGTCGATTAGCGTATTCTTCTTAATTGATGTCAATTAACATTGAATAACAATTTTACTATATTCCTCAAATTAACATGTTCTGCTTAATGTTAATTGACATAAGTGACAAATTAGCATAAGCATTTATACAAATTAAGATAATTACATGGTTTCCTAACAATACCCTATTAACATGTTTACAATTTGATGTCAAATAACATGCTTTTACAAATGAACATAAATGCCGAATTAACATATTTTCTTTAATTAATATCAATTAATATGAATGACAAATTAGCACAAACACATATATAAACTAAGGTCAATAACATGTTTTTCAATCAATGCCATATTAATACACATCTACAAATTAATTTCAATCTATTCATGTTTACATATTCTTCCTTTACTGCATGCATTGATTGCCCATATATATATATATATATATATATATATATATATACACGCACCTATTCATTAATTCTAATATTGACAACTAATGCAAATTGAGTGCTTACCTATTTTAAAAAGTGGAAAACGAGTATATAATTTAATTCCCCTTTTTTTTCTACTTTGCTCGTAACATACAAAGTCAATGCATAATGAAGTTACCAACATACATATATATCTATTTATACATGCATAAATCTTTCCTTCCCAAATAAATTGATTGTATTTATCTTCTTCTTCTTTTCTTTCTTTTTACTGCATGCATCCACACATTTCCTTCCCCTTTTTGTATTAATTGCATTAATTTTTCTTTTATTGTAGCCTAATTGATTCGCATGCATTTTTTACAATGCACATTTTTAAACTTGTACCTTCTTAACGTAATTGCATATATATATTCATTTCTTTTTATTTTTCTTCATTAGTTAATTAATCCTTTAATTAATTATCTTTACGGTATAATATATCTAATTTCGGAGTGTCACAAAGGCGGTGACAACGAAGGGCGGAAGGGAAGAGCAAAGATTTTGGTGGCCGCCATTTCGATTTGCAAGATTTAATTTAATATGAGGATGGATTTGGGAAAAACGTTTGGCTAAGAAAAAAAGTAAAGTAAAGGGAAAAGTGATAAAAAAGAAAGGGAAGGGAACAGTTTTGTAAAACGGGAAAGACGCAAGGAGATACATGGAAGGACACGGTAACAAAAGGGACACGCGTTAATTTTCTTATATCACGAAAGAAACGGTCAATATGTTTCACCAATTCAAATATTGAATATTTAACTAATTAATTAATTTATTTTATATTTTATTTTCAACGCATGCATGCAGGAGATGATAATGTTCGGAATAAATCAAGGATTAATTGACACGAATAATCCCAAGTTTAACGTATCCGCCCATATTAATCTCAAGTTTGCATTATTTAAAAATAATCCCAAGTTTAGAGGGTGTCTTCCCAAATTGATCCTATTGACCCTTTAACCTGTTATAGCCAGTAACCTTGTTTAGCTTTCTCAAATCAAAAATACAATTCACTTTATTGATTTTGCACAGCTTTGAAAAGCAAATCACACAGCTGCATCACCATACATCTAAAATAAAAAACAAACATACATCTGAAACTATTTGTCTGAAAATCAAAACTCAAATCTGGTGACCAAAATAAACTCAACCTCAAGGAGAAACAACCTCCATTAGATATCTACATGGCAAGCGAATTTAATTCATATGAGCAGCTTCAACAATTCCGCCTTCTTCGAATGTATACGTCAGCAACTAATTTTCCACCTGCATCGCTATAGTTGAAATCCAAAAATAACCTGTTAATTGAAACTCTGACTCTGCTAGACCTTTGATTGCCACGCTGGGAATGAAACCTTTGTGAAAAATGAGTGCGACTTTTCTTCCAGTCCTCTCGTCCCTGAGTCTGTCAAGTATCATTGTGGTAACAATGTTAATGGGTTAGGTGGTAGTGCAATTTGTCATGAGAACATGGGTGTCAAATATTCTAGCACACAAGGTCTTTGTGATTTTATCAAAACGAATTCTAGTACTGCTGCGAATCATGTGCATGTTCCTTTTATTCACTGCAATGATAAAATAACCTGTACCTCCTTTTTATGTAAGTCCATCCACTATACTTCATGAGCTACTTCATCCTGTGACACTGTACTCTAGGACTTCCATTTTCTGCAAACCATTTCCACATCCTGGCCATCTCTTCCAAACAATCAAACAATAATAGACTAGCCATCAGAAATTACCAAATTACCCTTTTCTACCCATTATCAACTTCCCGTCCTTTCTATCCCTTAACCCCCAAATCATAATTTCCGAGTACCCCCTCATCCATTCAGTCCATTTCCATGCTCAACACTCAGACCAAATTGGTCCTCGTGGTGGAAGACGTCGACTGCTCACATGACCTCTCCGATTGCAACGTTGGCGCTAGGCCTGGTATGAATGACAACCCAAAATCGGAGGCGGATTCGGGTAGAAAGGATCAATTGACGATGAACCATCCGAAGAAGTTGGATCCGGTGATGATGAGGCCGGGTAGGATGGATTGAAAGATCAATTTGGGGTACTGTGGGATGGAAGGGTTTAAGGTTCTGGCAAAGAATTATTTGGAGGTTGATGAAGGGCGTGAGGGGATGAAGGAGAGAAGGAACGAGTGTAGTAAAAATGGTTATACAGAGGAATCTGGAGACGTTAAAAGTTTAAACAGGCTACAACAAGTTAACAGGTTAGCGGGATCAATTTGGGAAGGCACCCCCAAAACATGGGATTATTTTTAAATAACGCAAACTTAGGATTAATATGGGCGGACACATTAAACTTTGGATTATTCGTGTCAATTAATCCATAAATCAAACGCATAAATATTTTGAACCATGAAAAGCTATAAAGTGAATGAACTGTTAGTTGAGAGGGACAACTTTTAGGTATGCATGTATCGTAAATCAAAGAATATGTGAAACCAACAAGGGAAAAAGTAAAACGAGATATACATGCCATTTCATATCTTTGGTTGAGTGTGCATGGATGTTTCACATAGAAAGTAAACAAAAGTTGGGACAATGGCATACTAACGCAAGCATGGATGTTTTACTTAGGAAGAATGAAGGCTCGTGTATGGGAATGTAAAGAATACAAACTATATATGCATGGTTTTCTTTTTAAACATTAGAAAATGGATGGAAACGTGAAGTCAAATGGTTTGGGAAACAATGCATGGAAAAATGAGTTGCATGCTTTTTAAAGACAGAGAGCAACATATGCTTAAGAATAAGATTGAAAATGTGTCCAACTCACAGAAAAATTAAATAAATGGGTGATTTATAAAAATAAAAGAATGGGTTTCGCAGACCCAAAATTTCTAGAATAATATGAGGGATCCGAATATGGACACTTCGAACTTCAATGGCTTTGTTTCAAAAATGAATTGCGCAAGCCTTTTCGCAATTTCAGCACAAACTGAGCACCGAAACTGACAAATGAATATATTGCAGTAATCAGTTCGACGAGACGGACACAATGGTATACAGTTTGCAGTGTTAGGATGCTCCGTTAAAAAAGGCATTACGGACCGCTTTTAAAAGAAAAAATGGCACGAAAAACCAATTAAACGGAAGTCAAAACGTCTGATTTTCGCAAAACGAATTTCGCCGTCGTATTCGTGACAACGAATAGAATATTTTTCATGTTTGTCCGAACTGATTTCGAAGAGATTTTACGGTTGCTAAAATTTGAAAGGTTAGGCGCAGCTTTGCAATAAAAAATGCGTGACTGGCAAACATTCAAATTTTCCAACGAAATTTTCAGAGTTGCTACGTCCCACTATACGTATATCAAATTCCAAATTCCTATTACAAGAAATTATAAAATATTATGAAATTTAAAATAAATATATAATTTTTATTAATATCGAAAACAAATTATATAATACAACTTTACTATTTATAATTAAAATATAAGAATAAATTCAAATTCAACTAAATAAACTCGATTTAATTTATATACTAAATAAGATCGAAATTGAAAATATTATTAAAATATTATATTCATATCAAATCAATTTCATTTGTTATATAAAACCAAAATAAATTTAGGTTTTAATTCAAAAATCAAAATAGTTATAAAATACAACAACCCGAGTTTTAAATGAATAAAAATAAAATCAAAATTTAAATTAAATAATCAAATAAAAATACACTTAAAATTTCGGTTGTTACATTCTCCCCCACTCAAAACTTTTTGTCCCCGAAAAGGAACGAGACAGGGAAATGGTTTTTAAATAATTATTTTTAAAACAATAGTTCAAATTTATCTCCGTATCTATATATACTTTGAAATTATATATATATATATATATATATATATATATTTAAATCAATGTTAAAATATTTTCTAAAGGTCCAAAATAATTTTAAGTATTCACTCGACGTCTCTATTGGCGATATATATCTACCGTACTTTCGAAACCCAAAAATAGTTATTGATGATGCTGCTCAGTCATCACCAGAATCATTTTCAAGCGACTAGAGTGTGACTCTATATCTATCAAATACTTATAGGATTTAACATATACATTGATCAGACTTATACCTAAATCACTAGGTATTCAATAAGCCAATTTTAATGTCAGATAAATACTCAAAACATCTTTCTATATTTAAATTGAATATATATCAAAATTTCAATACTACACTAAGGAAATTTTATATTATAATACTTTTTCAAAAAAGTTATTTCAAATCAATATTTAGTAAAATGGACTCGCTGGAAGACTTACACTCTCTTTCTACTTCTTACCTTGTTGTGGACAAGGATAAGTCATAGAATTCAAGTTAGAAGCTGAACGAACGAAAGAACCTAATCAAAGAGGATCTACAAAGGAAAAAGGATTCGAATGGAAAGGAAATTTCAGAAAAGTTTTAAATACTAAATAAAATTTTTATATTCGGAAATATTTGTTTTAAAAACATTTAAAATCTCTTTCTTAGTTTATTATGTTGAGGTTATATAAATTTAATTGCAGGTTACTGGTTTGTTATTTAATGTTTGAAAATACTTGATAACTCGAAGTTTAACAAGTTTACTATCGTTCTTGCAGACGTTAGGCATACGCTGGCTAGGCGTACGACCAAAATCTCTAGGTACTAAATATCCTTGTTTCAACTTCCAGTGAAAATACTTTTTAAAATAGATATGGAAAATACTTCCCCCATGGATCGCGGTTACTCGGCGGTTGCGCTACTATTCCAGTAGAATCGCTTGTAACCATAGGTATCACACCCCTCGAATTTCACCATGGTTGTTGCCATAGATCGCAGTTACGCGGCGGTTACGTCACTATCCCAGTGAAATCGCTTGTAACAGTAGGCATCGCGCCCCCGAATTACGCTATGGCATCTAGATCGCAGTTACGCGGCGGTTACGTCACTATCCCAGTGAAAACGCGTGTAACTGTAGGCATCTCGCTCCCCGAATTACGCTAGAATAGATAAGTAATAATAATCAACATGGCCTCACCGAGTGAGATTCCAATATCGATGGATACTCCAATCGACGGAGCACCAATGTAGCTACAATTTCAAATTTTCGATGGACACTCTCGACGAGCACCAACACAATCCTTCTCTCAGGAATTGTGATTTCGATGGAAGGTACTTCCCATATATTTATTTCGAAGACATATATACTATATATAGTACTTTATTTCACGCTTCACGCATATCATACTTATATAAATATCAATGTGCATAAGATTTCATTTTCAACATCATGTTTTCAAATATATCATTCTTATATAAATTCACTATATAAGATTTCATTTAAATCAATTAACTTCCAAATCAATAGCTTTTGAATTAATCGCTATTTCTTATATAAATCTTCCATATATATAAGGTTCGAAAACTTCGGATCAAATACTCAATATCAAAGATTCTCGAAATTTCATTTTAATACCAATTCAGTTTTGATTTATATAATAAAATTTAATATTTATTATCATTCCAAATCTTATTCATAAATGGGTGGATCATTTAAATAATTGAAATATATTTCAATTTAATAATTGGAAATCATGAGTTCAATCATTTCTTAACATCATAAGATATACAATTACACTATCCTAATATATAGGATTATCATTCGACCAAACTCGAGAATCAATTCCGAATTTTCTTTCAATCATTCAAAATATACATATATGTGTATATCAAATCATGCTTCACAAATCAAACTTTATTAGATAAACATGTAGCAAAGCAACCAAAGTGGTCTCCATTCATATATTTTCCTTTTTGAATACATTTCATAAAATCATTTCAAACTTTTTATTCGAAAATACTTGTATATACTGCTAGTACTTTTTTTAAAACTTTAGAAATCAATCTCAAAGTATTCCGAAACAAAATTCTCAAGGTTTAGTCAAACAATCTCCTTAGTTATAACCAAATCATTTTTTTCCACAACTTATCATTATTTGGAATTCACTTCTATTTAATTTTAATGGTTCAACATTCTTCAATTTACTCATCCATTCATATATAAATTATAAATTAACATTTCCTGAATTTCAACAACCATTTGTTCTAACAAGTATTTTCCAAACACTTGATTCAAATTTAATTAGTGAATAACTAATTTTTGTATTGCTTCACTTAACTTACATTATTCTTACATTGCTCGATAAACCACGACAACTCGAAGATGGATTTCGAATGGGCTCAAAATTCAAGTCTAGGAAGGCCTTAATAAAGAAAGCTATCGAAGAGAACAGATTCGAAGAATGGGATTTCAAACGGATTTTAAATTTCAAAATACTTCACGTTTCAAAATAATTTAAAATTTCAAAATGCTTTATTTTTTAAAATACGCTCTCTCTAGAGTAATCCCGGTGATAATTCCACTCATTCTGTGGTATTGCTACCCTATCTCTAATGAGTTTTTAAACCCGATAAGCTAAGCTTTGTATAAACCAAAGCTCTGATACCAACTTTAACAACCTGCCTTTTTGACCGCAACAAGTCAGTATTTAAACCAAATCAGAACGTTCAAAATGAAAATTCGTTATTAGCTTACACGGTTTAAACAGAATAACACATAATCATAGTACACGATATTTTCAGTGGAATAAAAATATATACATATATCAGAGTTTGTACAATACTTTTTGTACAGCGGAAGAATTTATAAATATACATGAATTTTTAAAATAAAAACTTTACGGTTCTGTTGAGTCTTGCGCGCACATATGCGTCTTCACGTCCCTCTCCTGTTTGCAAGCTAAAAAACTAAAATCTGCAACACTGGTATCTGACCCGAGCATTCCATGCAAAACATAAAACACTTGAGTCAGGATTAATCATAGTTCAAGTAAATTAACTTCAATAGAACTGAAATACACTAGTTTATCCTAACTTCTATATGAAGTTATAATTCATGAAATTAAACTACCGTTCTAAGGGCTTATAAATATCAAAATTTCTCAAACAGAATACATGTATAAAGGTGTAAGTGTAATGGTTGCGCATACAAAGACAAAATCAACAAAACGGCACACAACCGAAACAACACAAAGGAAAAATGGTCAAATGTTACTTGATGTGTTCAACAGCCATGAAGTATACGAAAGCTTACAAAAGGTTTAAAACATGATGGCAACCACGGACCCATATCACAATATAAAAGCTAGTACACACGAAAATTTAACAGTGTAAGTTTATGAGGCAAAAATGACAAACATGCATGTGCGTCCTGTTTCATTTCAACGCAACTACTGATGACTGAAATCAGTCCACCATATTGGACTGGAATTAGTTCATGGTGCCAAAATGGTAGTCGGTTAAACTATGATATAAGGATCCTATTGTATAAATGATAATAGTAGAGGTCATCATAATTATGAAGCAAATAGGCATTCACATACTCTCAATAAAATGTTTCATACTACAGGACTACGAAATGGACAAGGAAGCATGCATCTAGATTGTAAACAAGACTGCCTAGTGGTATAAATATTTATAATTAAAACAATGGCCTGGGTATGAACAATTTCCGAAAACAAAGTGTAAGTGCCCACTTCAATTGATTCTTTGATTATTTGTTTGAATAATAGCTCATTACATATACAGATAGAAAAATGGTTGCTCAAAATCTTAATTAATTCTCTAATGTTAATCACCTTTTTCCACTTAGACACATCTTCCTTCGTATTGTTATATAATCAATATCACTCCAAAATCAGTTTCAACCCGGACAAGGGAACAGACACCCACCTAACCGAATAACCCAAAGGAATCCCAGTTTTCAAGTTAATTAATACAACAATGATGAGTGCCTAAATAGGTACATTACAGCGTTGCCAAATAAATGCAGAAGACAAATAATAAACTGTGGACAAAGCAAGGTGCAACGGTGCAAATAGCATCCGAACAGTGCAGTAACAAAACCTCAACAAACGTATATGCGGACACTCAGTTTTAACAATTCAATAAAGTTGAGGTATTGAGGTCAATATACTTGAACTAAGCTAAATCGTGAGTAACGAACTCACCTTGAACCATAGCGGCGAAGGCTCAAGGCAGAGAGGTTGCGATTGCAAACAACGGTGGCGATTTTACGTGAGTGGCGACAGGGGTTGACTGCGGTGGCTCGGGTGGTTGTTGCGGTTGCATCTCGATGGTGGAAGGTGGTGACAACGAAGGGCGGAAGGGAAGAGCAAAGATTTTGGAGGCCGCCATTTTGATTTGCAAGATTTAATTTTCGGTGGGGATGGATTTGGGAAAAACATTTGGCTGAGAAAAAAAATTAAAGTAAAGGGGAAAGTGATAAAAAAACAAAGAAAATGCTAATTCGACTGCTTTTTTGTTTGTGAAAATCTGCGGTACTTCCAACAACCGTTCGATTCTCTTCCTCCTAATGAATTTCGTTCGTCCGATCTTAATTCCGGTGTAGTTCACCGTTTTTTTTCCTCGGTTGATGTAGCAGCGTCCAAAAAAAAGGGAAGGGAACGGTTTTGTAAAAGGGGAGAGACGCAAGGAGATACATGGAAGGACACGGTAATAAAAGAGAGAAATGCTACACGGACCGACTTTCTTTCGGGCTAAATATACGGCACAGTTGTATTCATTAAATTCAAGCGGGGTAAACTTGTAATTTCAATGGATATATGTGGGAACTCCGAATTATTTGTTTCTTTCACACATATTGACCGACTGTGATTCGATTAATTTAGCTTTTCTGGGACACGCGTTAATTTTCTTAGATCACGAAAGAAACGGTCAATATGTTTCACCGATTCAAATATTGGATATTTAACTAGTTAATTTATTTACTTTATATTTTATTTTCAACGCATGAATGCAGGAGATGATAATGTTCGGAATAAATCAAATGCATAAATATTTTGAACCAAGAAAAGCTGTAAAGTTAATGAACTGTTGGTTGAGAGGGACAACGTTTATGCATGCATGTACCGTAAATCAAAAGAAAATGTGAAACCAACATGGGAAAAAGTAAAATGAGATATACATGCCATTTAATATCTTTGGTTGAGTGCGCATGGATGTTTCACATAGAAAGTAAACAAAAGTTTGGGACAATGGCATACTAATGCATTCATGGATGTTTTATCTATGAAGAATGAAGGCTCGGTTATGGGAACGTAAAGAATACAAACTGTATATGCATGGTTTTTTTTTAAACATTAGAAAATGGATGGAAACGTGAAGTCAAATGGTTTGGGAGACAATGGACACGCATGGAAAAATGAGTTGCATGCTTTTGTAAAAACAGAGAGCAAAATATGCTTAAGAATAAGATTGAAAATGTGTCCAACTCACAGAATAATTAAATAAATGGGTGATTTATAAAAATAAAAGAATGGGTTTCGCAGACCCAAAATTTCTAGAATAATATGAGGGATCCGAATATGGACACTTCGAACTCCAATGGCTTTGTATCAAAAATAAATTGCGCAAGCCTTTTCTTAATTTCAGCGCGAACCGAGCACCGAAACTGACAAATGAATATATAGCAGTAATCAGCTCGACGAGACGGACACAACGGTATACAGTTTGCAGTGTCAGGATGCTCCGTTAATAAAGGCTTTACAGACCGCTTTTAAAAGGAAAAATGGCACGAGAAAGCAATTAAACGGAAGTCAAAACTTCTGATTTTCGCAAAACGAATTTCGCCGTCTTATTCGTGACAATGAATAGAATATTTTTTATGTTTGTCCGAACTGATTTCAGAGAGATTTTACGGTTGCTAAAATTTGAACTGTTAGGCGCAACTTTGCACTAAAAAATACGTGACCAGCAAACATTCAAATTTTCCGACGAAATTTTCAGAGTTGCTACGTCCCACTATACGTATATCAAATTACAAATCCCTGTTACGAGAAATTATAAAATATTATGAAATTTAAAACAAATATATAATTTTTATCAATATCGAAAACAAATTATATAATACAACTTTACTATTTAAAATTAAAATAGAAGAATAAATTCAAATTCAACTAAATAAACTCGATTTAATTTATATACTAAATAAGATCGAAATTGAAAATATTATTAAAATATTATATTCATATCAAATTAATTTCATTTGTTATATAAAACCAAAATAAATTTAAGTTTTAATTCAAAAATCAAAATAGTTATAAAATACAACAACCCGAGTTTTAAACGAATAAAATAAAATCAAAATTTAAATTAAATAATCAAATAAAAATACACTTAAAATTTCGGGTTGTTACATTCTCCCCCACTCAAAACTTTTCGTCCCCGAAAAGGAACGAGACAGGGAAATAGTTTTTAAATAATTATTTTTAAAACAATAGTTCAAATTTATCTTCGTATCTATATATACTTTGAAAATTATATATATATATATATATATTTAAATCAATGTTAAAATATTTTCTAAAGTTTCAAAATAATTTTAAGTATTCACTCGACGTCTCTATTGGCGATATATATCTATCCCACTTTCGAAATCCAAAAATAGATATCGATGATGCTGCGCAGTCATCACCAGAATCATTTTCAAGCGACTAGAGTGTGACTCTATATCTATCAAATACTTATAGGATTTAACATATACGTTGATCAGACGTATACCTAAATCACTAGGTATTCAATAAGCCAATTTTAACGTTAGGTAAATACTCAAAACATCTTTCTATATTTAAATAGAATATATATCAAAATTTCAATACTACACTAAGGAAATTCTATATTATAATACTTTTTCAAAATAGTTATTTCAAATCAATATTTAGTAAAATGGACTCGCTGGAAGACTTACACTCTCCTTCTGCTTCTTACCTTGTTGTGGACAAGGATAAGTCATAGAATTCAAGTTAAAAGCTGAACGAACGAAAGAACCTAATCAAAGAGGATCTACAAAGGAAAAAGGATTCGAATGGAAAGGAAATTTCAGAAAAGATTTAAATACTAAATAAAAATTCTATATTCGGAAATATTTGTTTTAAAAACATTTAAAATCTCTTTCTTAGTTTATTATGTTGAGGTTATATAAATTTAATTGCAGGTTATTGGTTTGTTATTTAACGTCTGAAAATACTTGATAACTCGAAGTTTAACAAGTTTACTATCGTTCTTACATACATTAGGCATACGCTGGCAAGGCGTACGACCAAAATCTCTAAGTACTAAATATTCTTATTTCAACTTCCAATGAAAATACTTCAAACATTTAAAATAGATATGGAAAATACTTCCCCCATGGATCGCGGTTACTCGGCGGTTGCGCTACTATTCCAGTAGAATCGCTTGTAACCGTAGGTATCACACCCCTCGAATTTCACCATGGTTGTTGCCATAGATCGCAGTTACACGGCGGTTACGTCACTATCCCAGTGAAATCGCTTGTAACTGTAGGCATCGCACCCCCGAATTACGCTATGGCATCTAGATCGCAGTTACGCGGCGGTTTCGTCACTATCCCAGTGAAAACGCGTGTAACTATAGGCATCTCGCCCCCCGAATTACGCTAGAACAGATAAGTAATAATAACAATCAACATGGCCTCACCGAGTGAGATTCCAATATCGATGGATACTCCAATCGACGGAGCACCAATGTGGCTACGATTTCCAATTTTCGATGGACACTCTCGACGAGCGCCAACACAATCCCTCTCTCAGGAATTGCGATTTCGATGGAAGGTACTTCCCATATCTTTATTTCGAAAACATATATACTATATATAGTACTTCATTTCACGCTTCACGCATATCATACTTATATAAATATCAATTTGCATAAGATTTCATTTTCAACATCATGTTTTCAAATATATCATTCTTATATAAATTCACTATATAAGATTTCATTTAAATCAATTAACTTCCAAATCAATAGCTTTCGAATTAATCGCCATTTCTTATATAAATCTTCCATATATATAAGGTTCGAAAACTTCGTATCAAATACTCAATATCAAAGATTCTCGAAATTTTGTTTCAATACCAATTCAGTTTTGATTTATATAATAAAATTGAATATTCATTATCGTTCCAAATCTTATTCATAAATGGTTGGATCATTCAAATAATTGAAATATATTTCAATTTAATAATTGGAAATCATGAGTTCAATCATTTCTTAACATCACAGGATATACAATTACACTATCCTAATATATAGGATTATCATTTGACCAAACTCGAGAATCAATTCCGAATTTTCTTTCAATCATTCAAAATATACATATATGTGTATATCAAATCATGCTTCACAAATCAAACTTTATTGGATAAACATTTAGCAAAGCAACCAAAATGGTCTCCATTCATATATTTTCCTTTTCGAAGACATTTCATAAAATCATTTCAAACTTTTTATTCGAAAATACTTGTATATACTACTAGTACTTTTTTTCAAAACTTTAGAAATCAATCTCAAAGTATTCCGAAACAAAATTCTCAAGTAGTCAAACGATCTCCTTAGTTATAACCAAATCATTTTATTCCACAACTTATCATTATTTGGAATTCACTTCTATTTAATTTTAATGGTTCAATATTCTTCAATTTACTCATCCATTCATTTATAAATTATAAATTAACATTTCCTGAATTTCAACAACCATTTGTTCTTACAAGTATTTTCCAAACACTTGATTCAAATTCAATTAGTGAATAACTAATTTTTTTTTATTGCTTAATTAACTTACATTATTCTTACATTGCTCGATAAACCACGACAACTCGAAGATGGATTTCGAATGGGTTCAAAATTCAAGTCTAGGAAGGCCTTAATAAAGAAAGTTATCAAAGAGAACAGATTCGAGGAATGGGATTTCGAACGGATTTTAAATTTCAAAATACTTCACGTTTCAAAATAATTTATAATTTCAAAATGCTTTATTTTTCTAAATACGCTCTCTCTAGAGTAATCCCGGTGATAATTCCACTCGTTCTAAGGTATTGCTACCCTATCTCCAATGAGTTTTTAAACCCGATAAGCTAAGCTTTGTATAAACCAAAGCTTTGATACCAACTTTAACGTCCTGCCTTTTTGACCGCAACAAGTCAGTATTTAAACCAAATCAGAACGTTCAAAATGACAGTTTGTTATTAGCTTACACGGTTTAAACAGAATAACACATAATCACAGTACACGATATTTTCAGCGGAATAAGAATATTTACATATATATCAGAGTTTGTACAATACTTTTTGTACAACGGAAGAATTTATAAATATACATGAATTTTGTAACGACCCAAAATTTTGGGGAAAATTTAAATTTTTTATTTTAGTTAATTTGATGGATTTAGTATATTTAAAATAATTTATTTTAAAATAATAACGATTAAAAACTTATTTTATTTGAGGAATAAAGCATAAAAATTTATATTAATTCTATTCCGAGCCTGAAATGGCGTGGTAATTTTAATATTCGATTTTCAACTTTGGAAAAATATATAAAATTCATTATAATTCAGAATTGGACGAAACAAGAAACGCTGGGACCATATTGACGGTATCTTTCCAATGAATTTCAGAAATTAAGATTTCAGTTTATAATTTGTAAGTTATAACAAAATTAAAATGTCAGAAAAACGCTATGGAATTTATAAATATATATATATATATATATATATATATATATATATATATATATATATGGCCCAAAACTCTACTCTTTGCATACAAATGAATTTGGACTCGAAACCACTTCCATTGAGTTCAAAATGATATTTCTACATTGAAAAAGTATAAACACTCATATATTTCGAGTTTCGGAAATTATTCAAATTTATTTGTATTTTTAATATTAAATATATACGCCTTAAAAATGGGAATTTTGCATACGACCTCTAAACTCGACGAAACCACTTTCTATGGATCCGGAATATTAAATTATTGCTAGATTCCAAAATTCATAATTTTTGGAGTCAGTATGTGGTCGTTATTAATTTTTCAATGAAAACGGTCAATTTTCAAACTTTAAAAATTCATTAATAATTCATACGGACTCGGAATTTAACGAAATTAGTTTCTATGGGTTTGTAATGTAAAGAATTAGCAGTGTTCCATTTTTCAGAAAAATTGAAATCAGTATGTGATCACACTATTTTTAAAACGAAGAAAAGGACAAAATTAAAGAAAATTACAACATAAAGGCTTATTATTATATAAGTTATATAGACAAGGACTTGAATAGAAAATTTGCAACCTCTATATAATATCTCATTCTCTCATAACCCTAACTTTTCCTAAACCTATCAGCCTCCTTTTCCTTCATTTTCATGGCGGCTACACTCCTTCCTCTACAAACTTCTTTGCAAATTAGCCCCTGAAAACGAAATAATTTATATCTCTCAATCAGAACAAAATCAGACCAAACCCTTTCTGGGTTTTGTTCATGTCAATAACCACTACCTAGCACGTAAAATTCATGACCTATCGTCGCACGGATTCGCCGGAATCTCAATCCAAAGGCAGCAAGTCTATTTTCGTTTTTTGGGTATTGCAGGCCCCACGAAGAGAGTTAGGTCGAGCGACTTCAGGCAGTCGTAGAGGGGAAGCATACGGTTCTTTTGGCGGTGGTGGCATGTTCTCAGGTGGTCGGAGTTGGCCGGAATGTCAATTTTACTGGAGGGGTGCTGAAAACAGGACAGTCGCAAAGATGAGCAATTTCCCATCGATCCGTACATTTTCAGGCGAAGTGACCAGAGCGAAAGTTGTTCGGGAGGTCGAGATCTAGCTACTGGCAAAAATTGGTAGCATTTGGAGTACCGAGGCGGCCGCAGCACTAAGATGAACGGAAAAGGCAGTTTTCCGTTCAACTGCAGATCGTGGGGCCCAGGTGGCGAAATGGAGAGGGGGACCACCAGGCGTGGAAAGAGGGGGAGAAGCTGGAGAGAATGGCCCTGCTTTCGTGCAATTCCAACTTACGGTTTGGCCGTGGCGAGCATTTTAAGTTGAGGGTGTCGTTTGAAAAAAAAAGGTGAAGGGCTTAAACGCGAAACATTATTTAATTTTATGTTCAATGTACGTTATGTAATATCTTTTACATACGAGATCGAAATTTGACGATTTCTGGTCTGTTGCGATCGTGGCGATGAGAGCTTCGCGTGGACACTAAATTTGTCCAATATGGAGGAAATTGAAATTTTGGGTAATTTTTACAAATTTAAATATTATTTAAATTGATTTGTTAACTTCGCAAGTGCATAACTTTTTGTCACGTTATCGAAATTGCATGAAACTGAATCCGTTGAGATCGTTATGTCAAGAGCTTCGAGCGAGCAGTAATTTTGTCCATTTCTGAGCAAGTTGAAAATTTGGGTAATTTTCATAATTTAAATTAAGAGTTAATTAGTTTAAAGGACAAACATATAATAAACTTTAAAAATTCGGACGCAACTTTACGAAATTAAGCGGAAGGACAGTCGTCATCTTCTTCTTTTATTTCCTCCATCATCGATTATCAACAGCCGTCGTCGGCCATGATTATCACCAGCTGAGTCACTGCCCACCCAAGACTAGCTGCCGCCATCCAATCCGCCGCCGCCTTCGCGTTCGCCTTCTTCTCATCGCGATTTCGCCTTCTTCCACCAACATCAGTTCGAATTCCTCCAAAACTGAAGTTGCCGCCGTCGCTTGAAGCTGCTACCGCCGACGCTTGAAGATGCCGCTGTCGTCGCCTGAAGCTGTCGCCGCTGCCAACACCCGAAGCTGCTGCAGTTGTCTGAATTCAGTCAATTCGAAGCAATTCTCCATCTACTCATATTTTCTGCTGAAAATCCCAAATTTTTTCTCTTATATGTGGTATATAAAGATTGGAATGATGATACTAATCATTTCAACATATGCTCTGTTTCGTAGTCTTGAGCAGGTCTTCTTTTAAATTTCAATTTGCTTCTGCTGAGTAAGAATAATGCTATATTCAACTACCATTTAGCATATTCTATACATGCTAGTTCACTTTAAAAATACGATGTTGAAATCAACTATCATTTATTTTGTTTTGTACATTCTAGATTACTTTAAAATACAATACTATATTAACTATCATTTAGCATATTTAAACATTCTACTTTCTTTAAAAAGATACAATGCTAAATTCAACTATCATTTATTCTATTCTATTCATGCTAGTTCATTTTAATAATAAATACTACATTCAAACAATACTTTGCAAACTCTACACATGCGAACTCACTATAAAAATACAAATGATAAATTTAACTATCATTTATTAAATTTTATACATGGTAGCTCACATTAAAAATAAAATGCTATATTCAACTATCATTTAGCATATTGTACATCTTATTTCACTTTAAAAAATACAATTCTAAATTCAACTATCATTTACCAAAAATGTAATGCTATATTCAGATATCATTCATCATGTTATATACATGCTAGTTCACTTTGAAAACATAACGCTACATTCATTTATCATTTATCATATTTTATAATGTTAGTAACTCTAATTTAGCATTTGAGTAATGATAGACATACATAACATTAATTTAGCATCCATCTGTATTTAGTGCAGAATATGTTAGGTTAATTAAGTGCAGAATATTCTAGATAAATTTAGCATTATAGCATTGATCTGTATTTAATGGATTGATTTGTATTTATAGCATTAATTTAACATCCGTTTGTATTTAGTCTACAAAAATGCCAGGTTAACCTAGCATTGTAACAAATGACCGAACCCTTGAATATTGTATGAAAATGCTAGGTTTTATGAAAATGCTAGGTTAACCTAGCATTATAGCGCATGAATGAACCTTAGAACAGTGTCCGGAAATGCTAGATTAACCTAGCACTATAGCGAATGACCGAGCCCTTGAAAATCATATGAAAACGCTAGGTTAACCTAGCATTATAGAGCATGACCGAGCCCTTAACCAGTATATGAAAATGCCAAGTTAACCTAGCACTATAGAGAATGACCGAGCCCTTGAAAATTGTATAAAAATGCTAAGTTAACCTAGCATTATAGGGCATGACCGAGCCCTTAACCAGTATATGGAAATGTCAGGTTGACCTAGCACTATAGCGAATGACCGAGCCCTTGAAAATTGTATGAAAATGCTAGGTTAACCTAGCATTATAGGGCATGACCGAGCCCTTAACCAGTATATGAAAATGCCAGGTTAATCTAGCATTATAGCAATTGATCGAGCCCTTGAAAATTGTATGAAAATGCTAGGTTAGCCTAGCATTATAGGGCATTACCGAGCCCTTAACAAGTATATGAAAATGGCAGGTTAACCTAGCATTATATTGAATGATTGATCCCTTAAACAATGTATGAAAATGCTAGTTTAACCTAGCATTATGCCGCACGACCAAACCCTTCAACGGTATATGGAAAATGCTAGGTTAACCTAGCATTACAGGGCATGACCAAGCCCTTGACTATTGTATGAAAATGCCAGGTTAACCTAACATTATAGCGAATAACTGAGCCATTGACAAATGTATGAAAATGCTAGATTAATCTAGCATTATATTGTAGAAAAAATAATAGCTATTTGCATGAGTAAATATTAAACAACAAGAAAATGCTAAATGCACATAGCATTAAAATCTAAAAATAATAATAACAGCGTATCCAAAAACATACTCTTGTTCTTCTCTACTGATTGAAACCAAATCAGACATATTAATGCTAAAAACCTGTAAATTCATAAGGAAATAAGATCGACAAAATATAACAAAAGCAAGATGAATAGTTATAGAGTGATAGATAAATATTGCATCGAGAAAAAATGATAGACAAATATATCGTAGGCTCGGTCATGGGCTCGGTCAAGTACTCGGTCAAGGGCACAGTCAGCTTGAGAACGCAAACCGTCTACAAGATATTCAGGCATAGATTATATCTTAATTACTACTGATGGCGAACCCGAGAGTTTCCAAGAAGTGTTGTATAGTGAAGACAAGAATCTTTGGCACGAAGCTATGAAAGAAGAGATTGATTCGATGATGAAGAATCATACTTATAAGTTGGTGAATCTTCCTAATGGCAAAAAAATCTTGAAAAACAAATGGGTTTTTAAAAACAAGAAATATGGTGAGAAGATAATAAAGCGTAAAGCTAGATTGGTTGTCAAAGGTTGCAACCAGAAAAAGGGCATTGATTTTGATGAGATTTTATCACCTGTGGTCAAGATGTCCTTTATAAGAACTATTTTGGGGCTAACTATGTCTTGATCTTGAGTTAGGGCTATCATTTATCATATATATATATATATATATATATACATGTTATTTCTCTTTATGAAACACACTGCTATATATGCTAGTTCTCTTTAAAAATATAATGCTACATTTAGCAATCATTTAGCATATTATATACATGCTAGTTCACTTTAAAAATAAGATGTTGAAATTGACTATCATTTATTATGTTCTATACATTCTAGTTTACTTTAAAAATACCATACTATATTCAACTATCATTTAACATATTTAGATCTTCTAGTTCCTTTTAATAAATACAACGTTAAGTTCACTATCATTTATTATTTTCTATTCATGTAATCCATTTTACTAATAAATACTACATTCAAACAATATTTGCAAACTCTACACATGCTAACTCACTATAAAAATACAAATGATAAATTCAACTATCATTTATTATATTTTATACATGGTAGCTCATTTTGAAAATACAATGCTATATTCAACTATCATTTAGCATATTGTACATCATATTTCACTTTAAAAAATAAAATTCTAAATTCAACTATCATTTACCACTTTAAAAATGTAATGTTATATTCATATATCATTCATCATATTATATACATGCTAGTTCACTTTGAAAACATAACGCTATATTCATCGATCATTTATCATATTCTATAATGTTAGCTCACTTTAAAATAGCGTTTGAGTAATGATAGACATACATATGACACGTAAAAGGCTTCTGCACGTAAGGCCTAATCGGGTACTCCGGCATCGATTCTTCACCCAGTAGGAATTAGTTAACTGAGCGGGTACCCGTGACACTAAAAGACTTCCGCATGCAAGGCCTAATCGAGTACCTAAGACACGTAATAGACTTCCGCACGCAAGGACTAATCGGGTACTCCAGTAACGATTCTGCACCCAGTAGGAATTAGTTAACCGAGGGGTACCCGTGATACGTAAAAGACTTCTGCGCGCAAGACCTAATCGGGTACATATGACACGTAAAAGACTTTCGCATGCAAGGCCTAATCAGGTACCTATGACAAGTAAAACACTTCGCACGCAAGGCCTAATCGGGTACTACTGCAATGATTTTACACCCAGTAGGAATTATTTAACCGACCAGGTACCCGTGACACGTAAAAGACTTCCGCACGCAAGGCCTAATCGGGTATTACAACGACGATTCTACATCCAGTAGGAATTAATTAACCGAGCGGGTACCCGTGATACATAAAAGACTTCCGCACGCATGGCCTAATCGGGTACCTATGACACGTAAAAGACTACTGCATGCAAGACCTAATCGAGTACTCCAGCAATGATTCTGCACCCAGTAGGAATTAGTTAACGAGCGGGTACCCGTGACACGTAAAAGACTTCCGCACGCATGGCCTAATCAGGTACCTATGACACGTAAAATACTTCGGCATGTAAAGCCTAATCGGGTACTCCAGCAATGATTCTGCACCCAGTATAATTAGTTAACCGAGCGGGTGTCGTGACATGTAAAAGACTTCCGCACGCAAGACCTAAACGGGTACCTATGACACGTAAAAGACTTCTGCACGCAAGGCCTAATCGGGTACTCCAACAACGATTCTAAAGCCAGTAGGAATTAGTTAACCGACCGGGTACCTGTGACACGTAAAAGACTTCCGCACGCAAGGTCTAATCGGATACTCCATCAATGATTCTGCACCCAGTAGAAATTAGTTAACCCAACGGGTACCCATGACACGTAAAAGACTTCCGCATGCAAGGCCTAATCGGGTACATATGACACGTAAAAGACTTCCGCACGCAAGGCCTAATCGGGTACTCCAGCAACGAATCTGCACCTAGTATGGATTAGTTAACCGAACGGGTACCAGTGACACATAAAAGACATCCGGATGTAAGGCTTAATCGGGTACCTATGACACGTAAAAGACGTCCGAATGTAAGATCTAATCGGGTACCGCTGCAACGATTCTACACCTAGTAGGAATTAGTTAACCGAACGAGTACCTGTGACACGTAAAAGACTTCCGCACACAAGATCTAATCGAGTACCTATGACACGTAAAAGACTTCCGCACGCAAGGACTAATTTGGTACTCCAGCGATGATTCTACAATCAGTAGGAATTAGTTAACCGAGCGGGTAACCGTGACACGTAAAAGACTTCCGCACGCAAGGCCTAATTAGGTACCTATGACACGTAAAAGACTTCTGCACGCAAGGCCTAATCGGGTACTCCAGTGACGATTCTGCACCTAGTAGGAATTAGTTAACTGAGCGGGTACCCGTGACACGTAAAAAACTTCCGCACACAAGGCCTAATCGGGTACCTATGACACGTAAAAGACTTCCGCACGCAAGGCCTAATCGGGTACTGCAGCAACGATTCTGCACCCAGTATGAATTAGTTAACTGAGCGGGTATCGGTGACACGTCAAAGAATTCTGCACCCAAGGCCTAATCGGGTACCTATGACATGTAAAAGATGTCAGTACACAAGGCCTAATCGGGTACTTCAGCAACAATCTGCACCCAGTTGGGATTAATTACCGAGCGGGTACCAGTGACACGTAAAAAACATCTGGATGCAAGGCCTAATCGGGTTTCTATGACATGTAAAAGATGTCCAGATGCAAGGTTTAATTGGGTACTTCAGCAACGAATCTGCACCCTGTAGGGATTGATTAACCGAGCTGGTACCTGTGACACGTAAAAGCCATCCGAACGTAAGGCCTAATCGGGTAACTATGACACGTAAAAGACATCCGGATGCAAGACGTAATCGGGTACTTAGACAACAAATCTGCACCCAGTGGGGATTGATTAACCGAGCGGGTAGTGATGACATGTAAAAGACATCCGTACACAATAAACCAATCACCAGATCAACACAAGCATCAACTCCCAGCTTCAAACAAGCTTCATTTCTGGTAAGTAAAATATGTACACAACATGGTATGCAAATTATGAAAGGGAAAAATAATGCTATATTCAACTATCATTGTAGAATGAAAATTGAGACGATTGATGTTGATAGTTTGTATTATACTAAAATGCTATATACAACTATCATTATATAAAAAAAACGATGTTTAATATCTTAATATTAGATGTGCATCCTGATTATCCCTTGATGCCGTTGTAAAATTCCATATGCCCACCTAGCTGAAATGCATTATATTTTCTATACTTTTAAGCTGGAGCATCATGTACAACTAATGCTTCAAACCAAATGCAAATACTAAACCAGATTTGTCTATACATATCATAGTTGTATAATAAGTATTGTCAAATGTGAAAAACCATTTAGTACACCTCTCAACTATATGCAATCATGCACTATACAAATATGAAACCATATAACTAAAACGATATGTACAATCAGCATTATACTCAAATAAATAATAATAAAACCACAAATACAATCAATAGAGTAAATCAAACAGAAACAAATCACACAGCATGCATCATACAATCAAAATATAAATGAAACGATATATACAACTAGCATTATACCGTAACAAATGATTATATAACCACAAACATAATCAACAGAAAAAATCAAGTAGAATAAAAATTAGACGATATTTGCATAGTATTTAAACAATTGAAAAAAATTAAATTACATAGCAAAATGTATAATACATTAAACTGCAAGAGCACATGGAAAACCAGTAATTCTCCATTGATTACAACTACATGAATGATTTTGAAGATCAACAACTTGTGACTTCCAAAACTTAACTTCAAAAATAAACTCTGATGACTTGAAAACATCCCAACCAAAATCGTCAACTAATTTTGATAAATGGTCCTCCATGATATGACAAAGAACTATTTTCCATAGCGCACATTTCTCCCTCTTTCTGGCAATTTGCTCCATAATTTTACTGTATGAAATAATATATGCAACTACCATTATGCAGTAATAATTATACAATCATCAGACTAAAAGAAATAAACCACTGTCAAACTAAATGACAATATAAACAGAAAATGAAAGTTAAACATACCATTTGAATACAAATGACAATAAAATTTAAAAACCATATTTAAGATGATAATCATAACTTGATGCGACCAACATTCACAAATTTCATGCTTAACTTCATATAAAGAAGAGTCCATGCTAGGACAGGTGGAATATGAATTATCATTATACTCAAAAACAACTAGCAAGCTTGTTGATTCATAGAGGTAATATCATCATTGCAAAACAAATGTGTACATTTATTATTAACAAAGCAGAAAATGTTATACCCACATAGCATAGCAGGGTAAAATATCTCCAATCCACCGCCGTTAAATGATAATATAAACAGAAAATGATAGTTAAACATACCATTTGAAACAAATAACAATAAAAATTAAAAACCATATTTAAGTTGATAATCATACCTTAATATGACCAACATTCACAAATTTCATGCTTAACTTCAAATAAAGAAGAGTTCATGATATGATAGGTGGAATATGAACTATCATTATATTAAAAAATAACTAGCAAGCTTGTTGATTCACAAAGGTAATATCATCACTGCAAAACAAATGTATACAGTTATTATTAACAAAACAGAAAATACTATACATATAGCATATCAGGGTAAAACAACTCCAATACACTGCTGTTAAATGATGATATAAATAGAAAATGATAGCTAAACATACCATTTGAATACAAATAACAATAAAATTTAAAAACCATATTTAAGATGATAATCATACCTTGATGCGACCAACATTCACAATTTTCACGATTAACTTCAAATAAAGAAGAGTCTGAGCTAAGATAGGTGGAACATTCACAAACGATAGCAAGCTTGCTGATTCACAAAGGTAATATCAGTTATTATTAACAAAACAGAAAATGCTATACACAAATAGCATATTAGGGTAAAATACCTCATGTCCACCGCCGTTGTTCATCTGAAATCTGCCATCAACATCATCGCTCAAGTTGTCATCGACCTGCAAAGTAGTCGCTTGATTGATTCGAGATCGTTCGATCAAATTTGCAACAAGCTTAACCTACAACCGCCGTCTTTAGATTGAAGTCTTCTCCAAATTTGACAACAGAAAAAACACAACTTCATATCAATTTGGAATTAAAGGCGTCGTTTTCAGATTGTAGCGCACGATTTGAAATTTAAGATCGATTTTTTTTTGTTTTTTGATCGGCGGGATTTAGGATGGAGATTGAAGAAGAAACGCACGATTTAATTTCCTGTGGAAATTTTCCTTCAGCCAAAAATTAAAACATGCGCGTCCTTCTTTTATAAAAATAATTAGTGTGTCCTATAAACTAAAAAACGCTACAAGTATTTCCTTCAACCGATTTTCCTGTTAAATTAATTATTTAATTATTACAAACTTCAGATATTCATAACTTTGTGATACGAACTCGAAATCGCACGAAACAGGATTTTCTGCGATCAGTGAGTCGAGGGCTACGCGTAGACACTAATTTCATCAAATTTGGAGCATGTTGAATTTTGGGCTAAAATTGGGCCCGAACCGTCAATTTAAAGCCGACAAAGGTGAGAACTTTTATCTCACTCAAGTTTTTGAAAAATTAATTATTTTTATTATTAAATATTAATTAATTATCTGTGTTGAAATTATTGTTTGTTGGATAAATGTTGATTTGGATAAGTTGTGAATTGTTTGAAATTTGAAATATGTAGCACGTTGTTATGACATTTATGATATTTAAAACATGTTTACACTGTCATTTACAAGTTGTCTGACTTGTTTATGTTGATTGGACGATAAATTTTCATTCAAGAGCACAATTAATAATATATTATTTGAATTTGTGTTGGTTGAACCCCCACACGGGTCTTGGGTTGATATTCTAACCACACATCGCCCTTGTAGTTAGTTTAAAATGCACTTTGGCTGTTATTGAATGTTTTATCATTACTATGGAATTAATGCAATGTTTGAAATCCATATAATTAAAATTATATGGTAATGGATTGGTTCTCATTCCAATTTTGAATGAAAAGAACATTTTAATTTAACATTCAGTTAATGGAATTAATTGACATATGAATTAGAAAGATTAAATTTTTGTTGTTTAAAAGTTATAATAAAAGGATTCAATTAAAAAGATTACATCTTTATGGTCAGTATGTTAAGATAAGAAGTTTTGATTTCAAAATTTGAACATTTTGAAAAGATTATTATTATGATATAATAATAATATAGAAAGTTCGATTTTTATTAAAAATTTAAATGTCGGTTAGGATATTCGGAAACAAAGGGTTTTAAAAAATTAGTGACAATTTAATGTAAAGATCATACCTTTATTTTAAAATAATATTTTCAGTGGATTAATTATAAATATTAATTATAATTGTACTAGGACACGAGGTTAGGTTACATTTGTGGTATAAGTCTGCCCGGACCCGCCCGGCATATCCAGCAGCCATAAATGTTGAACCTAATGTGAGAGGTCCAAGTGCGCAAGTACGAATTGGGCCATGACATGAGGTTAACCCTAACTTGTGGGATAAGTCTGCCCTGGAACCAACCGGCATATCCAGCATCCACAAGTCGCAGGCTTAATGTGGGAGGTCTGGCCCAGTATAAGATTTAAATGAAAATATTACATTTTTCATTGTAATAAAGTTTGAAATGAAAATATTACATTTTTCAATGTAATAAAGTTTGAAATGAAAATATTACATTTTCAATGTAATAAAGATTGAAATGAAAATATTACATTTTTCAATGTAATAAAGGTTGAAATGAAAATATTACATTTTTCAATGTAATAAAGGTTGAACTAAAAAGATTACATTAAAACGATTTCATTTTTATTTTTAAGATTGATTACATTAGAAAGAATACATTTTTATAGTTGTTTCAAAAGAATGAAAAAGATTCATTTTATTGTTAATATACATTTCAATGTAAAAGAATGAGTGATTTATTTATTTTAATAAATTGATTAAAATAAATAAAATGATTTAAATGGTTTTAATAAAACCAAGATTTTCCAGTAGATATATTGGAATGGATTTGAATGGAAATAATCTTCGGATTATTTCAGTACTGGATTCTGTGATTATATGGATATTATTGTGGGAATTTGGAAGATATTAATATCGGTATTCCCGATTTGGTATACGTTAGTTTTCAGAATTTGATATTGAACATAAATTGATATAATTTCTATTCAAAGAACGATATTTAATATCTGATTAGAATTTGGGTTTGTCGTGAATAGTGTCTTAAATAACACTGTTCTTAAACCCATTTGGGAAAGAATAAATCTTTTAATTAAGATTTAAATAAGATTTCCAATTATTAAACATAATTGAAAATTAAGTGAAACTGACTTTTAGGTTGATTGTGAACAATGTTTTTAAATGACATTAGTTCTTAAACCCCGATTCATAGTGAAATTTAGATTGGTAATTCATAAATCTTTTAATTAAGATTTAACGAAATATTCCAAAGAGAAATTTTCAATTTAATATATTAAATTGGAATATGATTTTGGGTTTATTGTGAACGATGTTTTTAAGCAACATTTGTTCTTTAAACCAATTAAAGGCAAGATTATTTCTTGAAAGTTAAATAAGCATTAAATAATGATTCTTGAAGATTAAAGCTAAATATAGTTTTAATAAATCTTTAATTGGATTGAGTGAGGATAAAAGTAATTAAGTTTACTTAATTCAAGAAATGAACGATAATGGAGTACCACTAGTTTAACTCCATGCGATAGTTAAATGTTTAATTAGATTTGAACGATAAAACAGTAATTAAGTTTACCGTAACACATTGGGTGTTAAATATGGAGTACCACTAGTTTTACTCCATGGGTTGTATAGGTTGGGAATGGGATATTAATAAATGATTACTTCGGTAAGGTGTTAATCCCGACTAGTTGAATAAACATTAATTTTACCTTAATTAAAATCAAAGAATATTCTTGATTGGAATGAGGCGTTGGTTGTGTTTCTATATAGCACATGATTTTAAAGTACGCAAATTATTTAGAAAGACTGGGTTCTACCCATTTTGAATAATCCATACGACGATTGAAGATCGACGATGAAGACGGCAATTGAAGACCGGGAAATGTCTAAGTCGGATGGATGATTATTGATATCTTGATTGGACTGTACACCCAAGATCAGGGGATAATTAGTGATCATCCAGACGTATTTGGAGATCTACCGGATATGGTTTTTTTCAGACCCAGAACGGACTTGTAAATGGATGGTATGTCTGACATTGTATTCCTTTATGCTGTATTCATTGATCTCTGCTATATATATATCTGTTGGTGGCGGAGAATTTATTCTCTTACTTAACACCCTTCTCTGAGACGTATGTGCTCAAAGGTTATATATATTTACAGAAATCAATGGTATGGTATGTATTGACAATGTGGCATGCTAAGATGCATGGATCAAGTCTTTTGTTGAAAAGCAGAGCCTTGTGGATGATGATCAAAGCACAACTTTAATTAGCATAGCTTTGTGTACAACGTTACTTCGCGAGCCTCATACCCCTGTATGATGGTGAACGATTTGTTTGATTAGTAGGTTTGACCAATATACTTTATATATATGGTTTTGTTCGGCCTAGTTATGTTGGGTGTGGTCGCTCCACACTTGGAGATCGGGATAGGTCATTTCAGCCGACCGAATCCCATGGTGATAGGGCACACATTGTCCGAATCCCAATAGGATAGATCAGACTGCTGCTCATCCAAGTGCGGATAGAATGTATTACGGTGTTTTCTCTTGCCGAGACATAAGCCGTGGAGATACATGACGCGATTGGTCTTTCGAATCAGCAGCCATCATACTTGAAATCCAATTTTCCAATACGAGCTTTACGGTTTCAGTTGTATACTTATATGTTCACATAATATGTTATGCCGCTTACATAACATATTATGCCACCTAGGATTGATACATTTATATTCGAAATTGACTTCTATACTATGCACTTATAGTATAAAGATAAAATTCGCGTATCAATATTTTTCGATCATTATAAGGTAAAACTCTATCCTTCGGCTTGCGGTGCATGGGACTTGAGTCGTATAATGGTTTCAATTTTCTAAAGAGCATTGCGCTGTTTGTTTTATGCACTGGTATTCTTGGGGATAAACCTGTTCCGCATTAGCGGCGTGGTCCCTTGATTTACCTAACCTTATTTGAAAAATTAATAACTGTTCTTAGTTCTCACACCAGTCCCATGACTGACCTGGAGTTTATTGTTTTAACCTAAACTCTGGGTGCCCATATTCTCCACACGGGCAGCTAGTAGTTTTGGTTTTGCAGATATTATTTTCATAGGATCCTGGAGTTTACAGCTAAAGCTATATTCAGAAAGCTCTATATCCGTGTATTTCTTTCACTTGTATTTTGTATTATTTTTCCGCTGTGTTATAATTTGTAAATCTTTGACATTTTAATCGTGTAATATTTATTTATACTCTGAAATATTCTTGTACTCTGATGTAATTGTTGCAACAGCAATGAAATGTTCTTCTGCTTGTGTTCTGATTTGTCGTGTTCTCAAAACAATCCGGGCTTTCCTTTACGGGAAGTTTGGGTTGTTACATTTGGTATCAGAGCTTTAGTTTAGAGAGCTCGAGAACAAGATACATTAGAATCGAATGGTAGAATTCATCAGAGATTGGATTAGTAATATTCAATAAGAATGACTCGTTAGAGATAGGATCGGTAGTATCCTAGAACGAGTGTGAAGAGTATTATTTTCCTTAAAATTAAAATAATAAAACAAATTTAGTTTTAAATTTTTTATCTTAAAATACGTATTTGAGATATTATTATTATATTTTAATTTGGACAATCGAGTATATAAAGATTTTGAATAGACGAGTAATTAACGGATATTCGAAGTTTTAATATACTGGATAGATATAGAATCACACTCTAGTCACCCGGAGATGATTATAATGATTGAGGCCTCATCATCAGTATTTATGTTCGAGTATCGAAAGTGTGATATCTATATATTTCCATTGACTGGTGTGAGAACCAAAACTTAGATAGGGTCTATGGTTGTGATTTGCACTGAAACAAGATTTTTGATTATATATAAAAGTTATATATATTTAAAAAAAGTTAACCACCTAATGGATTGCTGGCTGTGATGTTTGATTATTAGTTTAACTAATAAAATTATTGGAATGATAAATTTAACTAGATCAAATTTAATATTGAACTGTTTTGGAAATCGATTAGAATTGAAAGTTGAGTTGGGTAATTAAACAACTTTCAGCTCTGTTCCTTTTCGAGGATGAAAAGATTTTAAGTAGGGGAGATTGTAACGACCCAGAATTTTGGGGCAAATTTAATTTTTTTTTTAGTTAATTTAATGGATTTAGTATACTTAAAATATTTTATTTTAAAATAATAACAGTTAAAAACTTATTTTATTTGAGGAATAAAACATAAAAAATTATATTAATTCTATTCCGAGCCTGAAATGGCGTGGTAATTTTAATATTCGATTTTCAACTTTGGAAAAATATATAAAATTCATTATAATTCAGAATTGGACGAAACAAGAAATGCTGGGACCGTATTGACGATATCTTTCCAATGAATTTTAGAAACTAAGATTTCAGTTTATAATTTGTAAGTTATGACAAAATTAAAATTTCAGAAAAACGCTATGGAATATATATATATATATATATATATATATATATATATATATAGTATGGCCCAAAACTCTACTTTTTGCATACGAATGAATTTGTCCTCGAAACCATTTCCATTGAGTTCAAAATGATATTTTTGCATTGAAAAAGTATAAATACTTATATATTTCGAGTTTCAGAAATTATTCAAATATATTTGTATTTTTAATATTAAATATATACGCCTTAAAAATGGGAATTTTGCAAATGACATGTAATTCGACGAAACCACTTTCTATGGATCCGGAATATTAAATTATTGCTAGATTCCAAAATTCATAATTTTTATAGTCAGTATGTGGTCGTTATTAATTTTTCAATGAAAACGGTCAATTTTCAAACTTTAAAAATTCATTAATAATTCGTACGGACTCGGAATTTAACGAAATTAGTTTCTATGGGTTCGTAATGATAAGAATTAGCTGAGTTCAAATTTTCAGAAAAATTGAAATCGGTATGTGATCACACAGTTTTTAAAACGAAGAAAAGGACTAAAAATTAAAGAAAATTACAACATAAAGGCTTATTATTATATAAGTTATAATAGACATGGACTTGAATAGAAAATTCACAACCTCTATATAATATCTCATTCTCTCATAACCCTAACTTTTCCTAAACCTATCAGCCTCCTTTTCCTTCATTTTCATGGCGGCTACACTCCTTCTTCCTCTAAAAACTTCTTTGCAAATTAGCCCCTGAAAACAAAATAATTTATATCTCTCAATCAGAACAAAATCAGACCAAACCCTTTCTGGGTTTTGTTCATATCAATAACCACTACCTACCACGAAAAATTCATGACCTATCGTCGCACGGATTCGCCGGAATCTCAATCCCAAGTCAGCAGGTCTATTTTCTTTTTTTGGGTATAGCGGGCCCTATGAAGAGAGTTAGGTCGAGCAACTTCAGGCATTGGTAGAGGGGAAGCATACGGTTCATTTGGCGGTGGTGGCATGGTCTCAGGTGGTCGGAGTTGGCCGGAATGTCAATTTTACTAGAGGGGTGCTGAAAACTGGACAATCGCAAAGATGAGCAATTTCCCGTCGATCCATACATTTTCAGGCGAAGTGACCTGAACGAAAGTTGTTCGGGAGGTCGAGATATAGCTACTGACAAAAATTGGTGGCATTTGGAGTACCGAGGCGGCCGCAGCACTAAGATGAACGGAAAAGGCAGTTTTTCGTTCAACTGCAGATCGTGGGGCTCACGTGGTGAACTGGAGAGGGGGACCACCAGGCGTGGAAAGATGGGGAGAACCTGGAGAGAATGGCGCTAGTTTCGTGCAATTCCGACTTACGGTTTGACCGTGGCGAGCATTTTAAGTTGAGGGTGTCGTTTGAAAAAAAAGGTGAAGGGCTTAAACGCGAAACATTATTTAATTTTATGTTTTTTTTTTGAAATGCAAGCCAGTTTTTATAGTGGACCGTGTCACTTTTTATTAAAAAAGAAAAGCGAAAATGTTCTGCACAGGCACGGAGACATAAACTGGTTTGAAGTGCCAGCATACTAATACAAGAAATTATCTCATATTTCTAATGATAGAGCGGACCATTGAGTGTTTAGAAGAAATGACTCCTCCAACACTCGCATGTTCCTCTCCATCCATATCATATAAATAAATTTCTCAAGTAATTTCAAAAGAATCTTCCCTTTATCACTCTTCCACCTTGTTGCTTTAAAGACAGTGAACCATTCAATTACCGAAACTCTAGACGGTATGTGTAGATTAAAATGAAGGAGCACTTTAGACCAAATAAAATGAGAGAAACTACATTCGAAAAATAGGTGGTAAATACATTCATTTCCCCTCCTACAAAGAAGACAAGCAGCATTATCGACAATATGCATTCTTTTAAGCTTACTGAAATTAAGAAGCCCATTCCTAAGAACCTTCCACAACATAATGTTTTCTTTCGGCAACGAACCACAGTTCCATATACGCGAATGCCATGGAAAGCAATCCATCGTATTAGTATCATTTATGTAAACTTGTCTAATGCTATGAGGATGGCCATTCCAACAAACTTATTTTGAGGAAGCTGGGAATAATTTACTGTGTATGATATTCCACGCATTCCTTATCAAAGACGAGCTACTGTACGGCATAGAAAAAGCACCTTCATACCAATAATCGATCAACAAAGCATTGTCATTAATCCCAGTCAACAGCCGCAGGTTGTAGGAATAATGTTACTAAGAATAAGGCCTTTAGAAACCCATGGGTCATGCCAGAAATAAATCTTGTCCATATATTCCATACCCACTTGCACCATAGGTAGAAAGTCCTCTCTATGTCTTAGTACATTCCTCCAGGCCCAAGAACAGCCCACATTAGGCAGCATTGTCCAGAAGAAAGCATTTTTAATAAGGTAAATATGAGTCCAAGAAGCCCATAGGTTACTATCAAATTTCATAAGTTTGTCAATCCTTGCCAACAGAGCTGCCTTGTTCCAGTTCTTAATATTCATCAAACCTAAGCCACCATTCTCCTTCGAACAACAAACATGCTTAAAAGCTATGGGAATCATCTTGTTTGAGAACGGATTACCGTAACAGAGGAAATGATTAAGAGCAGAACTGATCATATTAATTAGCTTAATTGGTAGGATGAAAATGCGAGCATAATAGATGCTAATGGAAGTCGCAACATATTTAAGAATAATAAGTCTACCTGCCATAGAAAACTTGGAGCTAGGCCAGCTAGAGATTTTTGCAGTGATCCTTTCATATAGTTGAAGGCACTGAGACAGTTTGATTCGAGATGAGCACATGGGAGCTCCAAGGTATGTTTCATTTTCATTGAAGGGAGCCAACCAGAGATGGTATAGATAGCAGATTTAACGTCCTCAGTAATACCAGCTATTCGAATTTTAGATTTGCTTTTGTTGATAGTTAGACCAGTCAGACTGTTAAAAAGTGATAGAATACTTTTGAACACCATTCATAGATTTTATATTGGGTTTGGTGTATAACAACAGGTGATCAGCAAAAAGCAATGCGGATAGCGATAGTTTCATGCACATCGGGTGGTAGTCAAGTAATTTATTTGTGTGAGAATGCTTAGAGATGGAAGTGAGAAGCTCCATAACACAAACAAAAAGGTAGGGGGATAGGGGACATCCCTATCTAATTCCTTGAGTACCTCTGAAATATCCAAAACTTGATCCATTGCAGCTTAGAGTGTAGACAACTGTAGAGATGCAAGTGTACACCCAATATAGGAAAGGCATTGGAAAGTTCATTTTAAAGAGGATGTAGATGATGGAATTCCAGTGAATCGAGTCATATGCTTTTTGCAAATCAAGTTTCAGAGCACATCTAGGGGATATGTTTTTCCTGTTGTAGCCCTTCATCAGTTCGACAGATAGTAATATATTGTCAGAGATGTCACGACCACTTATGAAAGCACTTTGATTAGGAGAAATAAGATCAGAAATAACCAGCTTCATTCTATCTGCAATAATTTTGGCAATACATTTATAAACAACATTGCAACAAGCAATGGGTCTATAATGTGAAACATTATCTGGTTGAGGAATTTTAGGAATCAAGACGAGTCTGGTAGCATTAATACCACTCAGCATTTTACTATGCATGAAAAAGTTTTTAATAGCTTTCGTCACATCTCCACCAATAATACACCAAGAAACTTTATAAAAGTAAGCATTAAAGCCATCCGGCCCAGGGGAACTAGTTGCTTTCATACTAAATATTGCGATTTTTATTTCTTCATCAGACACTGCTTCAATAAGTTTGCCTCTCATGTTCATGTTGATTGAAGGAATTTGGAGCATTTCAAAATTAGCTAAGGAAGTGGAGGAAAAATGAGCAGAGCTTAAAAAATTCTGAAAAAATTCAAGAAAAGCATTTTGTATAGTGCCACGAGAGGTACATTGAATTCCATCTTTATCTTTATTGCTAGAAACATATGAGTTGGCATTTTGAATTTTCAGGGTTTTATGGAAGGTAGAAGAATTCCTATCACCGTATACATGCCATTTGTGCTTTAATTTTTGTTTTGCCATGGAATTTTCTTCAATCAGAGCCTTGGATAATTGTTTTGAAAGACTTGATTCATCAGCAGCAAGACTGGAGAGAAAAGGTGGATTTATGCAGTTCTGCAGCTCAGATTGCACATGGAATAAATTAGCTCGAATTTGAGAGGATAGACCATGACCATTCCCATATATTTCTTTAGCCCACTGCCTCATTTTTACCTTCAGCTGCTTTAGCTTGTGACGAGAAGGAATTTCGCTCGGTCCGAACCAGTCGCTAAACCGACCCAGACCGTTCGAAACGCCCTATCGTTTGAGAACAAGCCAAAACAGAACGCATACCAAAGAACATTTCATTGTATATTACAACAATGCATCAGATTACAAGAATATACAGAGTATAAATGAATAAATATTACACAGAAATATCAGAGATTTAAATTACATTTAAATACATAGCAGCGGAAAATAATACCATACACAACTAGAAGAGATATACGGATACAAAGCTTTCCGGATATCGTTCCAGCTGTAAACCAGGATCCTGTGAATATAAATCTGCAAAACCAAAACTACTAGCTGCCCGTGTCAAAATAAGGGCACCCAGAGTTTAGGTTAAAACAATAAACTCCAGGTCAGTCATGTGACTGGTGTGAGAACTAAAGCAGTTATTAATCTTTATTTTTAAAGTTAGGTAAATCAAGGGACCACGCCGTATAACACGGAACGGGTTTCCTCCCAAGAATACCGGTGCATAAAACAAACAGCGCAATGCTAAATAAAGAAAAATGAAGCTATTATAAGACCCAGTTCCCATCACACAATGCAACGCAAGCCGGAGGATAGGGTTTTTACCTTATAATAGCCAAGAATGCTTGATACGTTTAAAACAAATCATTTGATACTATTGTAAGTGCATAGTGTATAAAACAACTTCAAATCATAAGTATCAATCATAGGCGGCATAAGTGCCCCATCCCACTATGTCGCCATACTAGGCTCTACAAATAAAACCGCAAAAGTCACGTATCTGGAAATTGGGTTTCCATCTATGAACCGAGGCAAAAGATAGTCCTCTACCGATTCGAGACAATCTAGCCCATGTCTCAGGTCCCAGACTCAGGTGGGCCTTGGATCGTCAGGGCCGGTCCACCGATGTGGATTATTATGCCCGAACAATACGTCTCTCCGCCCTATGGGGCGTAAATGAGCCAATAAATGACTCCATCGGACCCAGATCGTCCGATCAAACCGAGGCGCCTCGCAACAGCAACAACAACATAAGTCAAACTCGTCAGGGCGTGTAAAACCACTGACGCCACTTCTAGCTAGAAAGAAACGCAAGTCCTCCCTGAGGTCCGTCTCCCGTTTTTGGTTCATACCGGGTGTGAAACTCGCGAATCAAACGTTACACAAAGCTACGCCACAAAGGTCGTGCTTTGATCATCACCACAAGACTTTGCTTTTCAACAGAAGCCTCGATCAATTGCCACTTAGGCATGCCACACAGGCAATTCACTCCATGTGTTTGATATCCATCAATATATAACCTCTGAGCTCGTACGTCTCAGAGAAGGGCGTTAAGCAAGAGAATAAATTCTTCGCCGCTAAACGGATATATATTTAATAGAGATCAATCACACGGACTAAAATCCAATGTCAGACACACAGTCCATTTTCAAGTCCGTTCTGGGTCTGAACGAAACCGGAGGCACCTAGTACCCCGCATATCCATCGATCTCCAAGTACGTCTGGACGATCACCAACTGTTTCCATCTTCTTGGGTGTACAGCCCAATCAAGATCATCAGTAATCACCCAAACAACATGAAGACCTCCGGTCTTCGACCATCGTCTTCATCTTCGACTTATCGTCGTATCAGTTATTCAGAATGGGATAAACCCGGTCTTTCCGAATAACTCGCGTATATTATAAATAAGTGTTACACAAACACAACATACGCCTCATTCCAATTCAGAATATTCTTTTATTCAAAATTTCCTATACTTTGGGAAAAGTTCCCATAAATTTTATCCAAGATAAATTCTTTAAATTTATTCTTTAATCTCCTTTGAATATCAATTCAAACTAGTCGGGATTAGCGAACCACACCGAAGTAATCATTTATTTTATTTCCCAATCCCAACCTATTCATCCCATGAAGTAAAACTGGTTATACTTCATATCTAACACCACGGTGTTATCGGTAAATTCAATTACCATTTCACGTTCAAATCTAATTAAAGATTTAACTATCGCCTGGAGCAAAACTGGTGGTACTCTATTTTCGATCTTTTCAATCTAATTAAAGATTCCTTAAAACTCCACGTAGTTTTAATCTTTAACTGGGTTAAAGAATCAGTGTCATTTAAAACATAGTTCACGATAAACCCCAAAATCACATTCATTAATTATCGGGTTAAAGAACGAGTGTTATTTAAAACACTATCCACGATAAACCCAAAAATCAATATCAATTCCATTCCAATTAAATATTATTTAATTGGTACACTTCGTTAAATCTAAACAAAAAGATTTAATCTTTTCTCAACTGGGTTCAAGAACAGTGTTAGTGAAGACACCATTCACGACAAACCCAAAACACATTTGATATTCAATACAAGGCTCTGAATAGAAAATATACCGGCTTATATTCAATATCAAATTCTACGATTAACAAATGTCGTATTGGAAATAACGATATAAATATATATCTTTCAAATTTTCATAACAACATCTGTATAATCACGAATTCCAACATCGAAATATTCCGAAGACAATTTCGATTCAAATCCATTCCAATGCAATCATTGGAAATTTTGGTTATCTTTAAAACCCTTTGCAAATTCAATTTATTTATTTAAAAATAAATAGAATTATAATTCTAGTTCAAAACTAGTTCATTTCGATAAAAATCTATTTTTATCTTTTCAAATATGGAGTTTTTCATCCCAAATCATTTCTTATGATTTTACACAAATTATTACTATTTTTAATAATTTTATCAAGGCCCGTACAGTCGATTTCCACCAATGGCCATCGAACCGCACTTACAACGACCTTTTTCAAATTTGATTTGGACATAATTCCAAATCCAACCGTTAGATTTCTAATTTCTAACATTCGTTAGAAAGCTCTTTTCGATACGAACCCAACGGTTCTGGTTTTAGGAGAATCCGACGGTCGGATCTCCCGTAATGTCCGTTTGAAATAAATGGTCGAAATTCACGAACTGCCGCGGCGCGGCACGTTCTATTCAGGCCATTATATTATATATATAATATATATAATATACACTTCGTCGATTTCCATTTAAAACGAATTATATAAATAGTTTTAAATTCGTTTCAAAAGCAATTTCAACTTCCTTTTCAATTCAAATCAAAATTGAATTCTTCTTTATAAATTCGTTTTAAAATTCATTTCTATTCAATTCAAATTTCAATTCAATTTGAATTCATTTCAATTCACTTTCAATTCAATTCGAATTCGTTTTCAATTCAATTCATTTCGAAATCGTTTTCAATTCAATTCGAAATCGTTTTCAATTCAATTCATTTCGAAATCGTTTTCAATTCAATTCATTTCGAAATCGTTTTCAATTCAATTCTTTTCGAAATCGTTTTCAATTCAATTCATTTCGAAATCATTTTCAATTCAATTCATTTCGAAATCGTTTTAAAATCGATATAAATATCGTTCACGTCAAAATGGCGTCAATCTAATCATCACGACTTCACATATTTCTATTTTTAAATATTCTATTTCAAATATTTCCTATTATCAAAATATTTGTTATTATCAAAATATTCTTTATTTTCACAATTGGAATGAGGCCCAATCAATCACCATATAAAGTTAATTATATGGATTCCATACAACACATGTATATAATATCATTGAAAAATAATCAACCATCAACCAAAATGCACTACACTGTATAAGCATCAAATATAGATATCTAACGCTTATAACAGTCTGTCAATCGATCGATCGACATATTTAATCAATCAGGATGAGTGAACTTCAAATTTCATCCCAACACCCGTGTGGGGTTTCAAACAATCAAACACATATTTTATTTGTGCTGTTGGGCGATGTGTAAAATTTATCGTCCCAATCAATGTCATTCAAATAGGTGTACATAAACAAACCGTCCGGTTTATAAATGAATATTTTATTTTATTCACTTCACGTTAAAATTATATTTTTAACGATAAAACATTTTATTTCAACCTATGAATTTCTATTCAATTCATTTACACAATAAAATGATATTTTTATTTTCTAACATATTTTAGAAAATTTCGGCGGCATAACGGCACGATACTAGAAACGGGACAAGGCCTAGCCTTATCCCCGGTCTAGTGAAGGCCCACGCCATTCACACATCAATCAAAATCACCAAACAACCAAATTCAAATCAAATCATATAACTAATCTATGCAACCAAACAAACAAGTCCATGGTCTGTGGACGATTGTGTCGGGTGCTACTAAGCACCGTCTGCATCCTAGTATATATATATAAATAGAAATGAAATTGAAAGGTGAGAAATTCTCACCGATAGCTATCCAATCATCTTGACTCTTCTTTGATATAAAGCTTCTTCGTTCTCGCCTTTTTGTCACCTTCGTTATCCGCTTTCACTACATATGTAAAAATCGAATTTTTACTTCGCTTTTCAATATATAAAAAATCATATTTTTAATTCGAAGTTCAATATATAAAAATCATATTTTTAATTCGAAGTTCAATATATAAAAATCATATTTTTAATTCGAAGTTCAATATATAAAAATCATATTTTTAATTCGAAGTTCAATATATAAAAATCATATTTTTAATTCGAAGTTCAATATATAAAAATCATATTTTTAATTCGAAGTTCAATATATAAAAATCATATTTTTAATTCGAAGTTCAATATATAAAAATCATATTTTTAATTCGAAGTTCAATATATAAAAATCATATTTTTAATTCGAAGTTCAATATATAAAAATCATATTTTTAATTCTGAAAATAAAGCAATGCTAATTTTATTTGAAAAACAATTCGAATCTCTTTTTAAAACAATGGTAATTTTATTTTTATCACTACCATTTTTAAATTTAAGTTAATTACACTGAATAAATTAAAATAAATAACCGAATAAAATATAATTAAAACTTACAGTTGTTAATTGAAGGAGGGGAGTGAAGAGCTGTCGCAGTGGGTGAAGAAGGAGGTCTTGGGCTCGGTTTTCATTCAGGAAAAGGGGAGAGAGAGGCGTTAGGGTTTCTGAAATGGGGAGGGAAGCAGCGTCGGAGCGGGGGGGGGGGGGGGGGGGTGTGGCGGAGGTGGTCGGCGGCTGGCCACGGAGGTGCGGCGGCGCCCCTTTGGGTCGATTTGGGCTGCTGTGGGTTTTGGCGTGGACTGGAGGGAGGGGAAGATGGTGAAGGGGGCCAAGGGGAAAGCGCGACGGCCAGGCGAGGTGGGCGGTGGTTGGCGGCGAGCGACGGTGGGTGGGGTTGCGATGGGAGGCGGCGGGCTAGGGCTCGATCATTTTTTTTTTAATCTGGAAATCGATATGTGAAGGGAGGAAGGAGAAGGAAAAGAGATGGGGGGGGGTTTGAAAATAATTTATTTAATTCTTATTTTTTTAGTCCTTATAGTTGAAATTTTTATCCGACCTCGAAATTGGGCCCAACGACTGTCGCCCCTAGCGTAATACCCCCATTCCGAACACAATGGGATATGTACCGCAAGCTGAATCAATCGTTACAATCAGTTTCCGCTGAATTTACATTTAAATCGTTATATTGAATTTTAAACGTACCTTTCAAATTACCGAGGCCACATACGAACACGAAAAATTCCAGAAAAATATTTTCTAGCTTCGTATTGACGATACGGTCCTAACAAAACTAGTTTCGTCGAATTCTGAGACCGTTGGAAAAATGGCCATTTTCCAGTCGATTAAAATCAACTGAAACTGGTCAAACGCGTTTTCTTTTGCCATGCTCACATACTGATTCGAAAAATTATGAAATTTGAAACCTAGCAATAACTTTACATCACGGACCCAACAAAAGTGGTTTCGTCGAAAACCGAGATCGTTTGCAAAATGTCCATTTTTAAGGGTCTGAATTCCATAGCGACTATTCAGAATTTTCAACTGGACATATCTATTGATTCCCGCCACGAACTTTTGATTTTTCGGATTCGTTGGAAAGATATTATCAATTAGATCCTAATGTTTTTGGTTTCACTAAAATCCGGATTGTTTTGCACCCGGTACATTCAATTGAAGTTTGAAATCGAATTATCGAACTACCGTGCCATTTTCAATTTTATTTATAATTATATATAATATTTATATTCTAACGACGACGCGTATAATATATACGTTCGAATTCTATTCAAAATAAACTCCTCGACAATATTATTTAAAATAATCTATTTTAAATATTCAAAATTCGCTAAAATCGCCAAAATAAAAATTTTAAACTGGCCCAGAATTTCCGGGTTATTACATAGCTTTTCCTGCAAAATGAACATTGGGTTGCCAAAAAAAGTAAAATTCCAGTTAGACTGAACAAAAATTAAAAAGTCTGGATGATGCGCCCAGTTATTAAAAAAGAAAATGTGGGATGTCCTCTCTCATGGCTCAAGCCCCAATCCAATATCGGGGGGAGCGATCAAAAAGCGATGGAGGGGGAACTGTTGCAGTCAGAGAGGCCATAAGGTAAGGGTAGAGAAGTTAAGGTATGGTCTATCAAGCTTGCAATAAGTTCTATCACCAGTTCTACTAGAGTTGTTCCATGTGTAATTTTCACCTGAAGTGGGTATGGCCAGTAGATTTGCATCGTATATTGCTTTATTAAGAGGAGATATTTTTCTATAAGTAAGAGGAACACCTCCCTTTTTGTCAGTAGAGAATTGCATACAGTTCCAATCCCCTAAGCATATCCAAGAAAAACTGGTGTGTTAGAGGGACGGTAAAGAGTCAAGAAAGAGTTGTCTATGATTCACACTATTATCAGCATATACAGCTGTGAGCATATAGTGGGTAGATGAAGGAATGTGAGTAATTTTTGAGTGGATGAATTGTCTATGAACCACAATAGGAAGAAGATCAAATTTTGCAGGATTCCATAGAATAAGAAGTCTACCAAAAGGTGCTTGCGCAAGGTTGTGGATGTAGGACCATCCATGTCTAATTGTATGAACACCCTTGCTTGTTGTTTCATGATTAAGTTTGGTTTCCGCCATAATCATAAGCTCAATTTTGTTGCAGGAAATAAGGTTTACTATTTCAAGTTGCTTGTCAATGGAATTTTCCACCCTAGTATTCCAATAAGCAATTTTGTCTAACATCAAAGACTCTTAGAAGATGAGGCTCTGGTTTTTACACCAGAAGGGTTGGAGGAAGTCTCTTTATTGGCTGGCGTTGGTAAAATCCCCTTTTGACCAAAGGAGAAGTTTATTCCTTTGTCAAGGTCAGACAGTAAAGAAAGGGATTTTTTCCTTTTCCCTTTTTTCTTCTTGGAAGATGAAGTTACCAGTGGATTGCTGTCAACAGGGAGGGTTGTTAGATCTTTGAATATGTGAGATGGAAGGGAAAGGTCATTATATGGAGAATTTTCAATGATTGGAGTAAGGTCTGTATGTTTTTCAGAAATGGAAAAGGCAATGGAAGTACTTTGAGGGCAGATATTGTGAGTTACATTATTTGGTGAAGAATGCATGGAATTTAATGTGTGCATGTTTACATAGCTATGCATAACACCAGCAGTGGTAGCATTATCCATGCAAGGGTTATGAACTGTACTCTGTTTAGCAGATCCATGATCAGTACTAAATGAGGCATTAGATTTTGCAGTCACATTCTCATTGATATCAATAATTGAGTGGTTAAGCTCCTTGTCCATGTCATTGAGCTCACCAGAGGCATTATTTAATTTTATGCTCAATGTTCGTATTGCAATATCTTTTACATACGAGATCGAAATTTGACGATTTCAGGTCTGTTACGATCATGGAGACGAGAGCTTCGCGTGGACACCAAATTTGTCCAATTTTGAGGAAATTTAAATTTTGGGTAATTTTTACAAATTTAAATATTATTTAAATCGATTTGTTAACTTCGCAAGTGCATAACTTTTTGTCATGTTATCGAAATTGCATGAAACAGAATCCGTTGAGATCGTTATGTCAAGAGCTTCGAGCGAGCAGTAATTTTGTCCATTTCTGAGCAATTTGAAATTTTGGGTAATTTTCATAATTTAAATTAATTATTCAATTATTACAAACTTCAGAAATTCATAAATTTGTGATACGAACTCGAAATCGCAAGAAACAGGATTTGCTGCGATCAGTGAGTCAAGAGCAATGCGTAGACACTAATTTCATCAAATTTGGAGCATGTTGAATTTTGGGCTAAAATTGGGCCCGAACCATCAATTTAAAGCCGACAAAGGTGATAACTTTTATCTCACTCAAGTTTTTGAACAATTAATTATTTTTATTATTAAATATTAATTAATTATCTGTGTTGAAATTATTGTTTGTTGGATAAATGTTGATTTGGATAACTGTTGTGAATTGTTTGAAATTTGAAATATGGAACATGTTATGACATTTATGATATTTAAAACATGTTTACACTATCATTTACAAGTTGCCTGACTTGTTTATGTTGATTGGACGATAAATTTTCTTACATCGTTCAAGAGCACAATTAATAATATATTATTTGAATTTGTGTTGGTTGAAACCCCACACAGGTCTTGGGTTGATATTCTAAATACACATCGCCCTTGTGGTTAGTTTAAAATGCACTTTGGCTGTTATTGAATGTTTTATCATTATTATGGAATTATTCGATGTTTGAAATCCATATAATTAAAATTATATGGTAATGGATTGGGTTTCATTCTAATTTTGAATGAAAAGAACATTTTAATTTAACATTCAGTTAATGGAATTAATTGACATATGAATTAGAAAGATTATATTTTTGTTGTTTAAAAGTTATAATAAAAGGATTCAGTTAAAAAGATTACATCTTTACGGTCGGTATATTAAGATAAGAAGTTTTGATTTCAAAATTTGACATTTTGAAAAGATTATTATTATGATATAATAATAATATAGAAAGTTCGATTTTTATTAAAAATTGAAATGTCGGTTAGGATATTCGGAAACAAAGGGTTTTATAAAATTAGTAACAATTTAATGTAAAGAGCATACCTTTATTTTAAAATAATATTTTTAGTGGATTAATTATAAATATTAATTATAATTGTACTTGGACACGAGGTTAGGTTACATTTGTGGTATAAGTCTGCCCGGACCTGCCCGGCATATCCAGCAGACACAAATGTTGAACCTAATGTGAGAGTTCCAAGTGCGCAAGTACGAAGTGGGCCATGGCATGAGGTTAACCCTAACATGTGGAATAAGTCTGCCCGGAACCAACCGGCATATCCAGCATCCACAAGTCGCAGACTTAATGTGGGAGGTCTGGCCCAGTATAAGATTTAAATGAAATTATTACATTTTTCATTGTAATAAAGTTTGAAATGAAAATATTACATTTTTCAATGTAATAAAGATTGAAATGAAAATAATACATTTTTCAATGTAATAAAGGTTGAACTAAAAAGATTACATTAAAAAGATTTCATTTTTTATTTTTAAGATTGATTACATTAGAAAGAATACATTTTTATAGTTGTTTCAAAAGAATTAAAAAGATTCATTTTAATGTTAATATACATTTCAATGTAAAAGAATGAGTAATTTATTTATTTTAATAAATTGATTAAAATAAATAAAAGGATTTAAATGGTTTTAATAAAACCAAGATTTTCCAGTACATATATTGGAATGGATTTGAATGGAAATAATCTTCGGATTATTTCAGTATTGGATTCTGTGATTATACGGATATTATTGTGGGAATTTGGAAGATATTAATATTAGTATTCCCGATTTGGTATACGTTAGTTTTCAGAATTTGATATTGAACATAAATCGATATAATTTCTATTCAAAGCACGATATTTAATAACTGATTAGAATTTGGGTTTGTCGTGAATAGTGTCTTAAATAACACTGTTCTTAAACCCATTTGGGAAAGAATAAATCTTTTTTAATTAAGATTTAAATAAGATTTCCAGTTATTAAACATAATTGAAAATTAAGAGAAACTGACTTTTAGGTTGATTGTGAACAATGTTTTTAAATAACATTAGTTCTTAAAACCCGATTGACAGTGAAATTTAGATTGGTAATTCATAAATCTTTTAATTAAGATTTAACGAAATATTCTAAAGAGAAATTTTCAATTTAATATATTAAATTGGAATATGATTTTGGGTTTATTGTGAACGATATTTTTAAGCAACATTTGTTCTTTAACCCAGTTAAAGGCAAGATTATTTCTTGAAAGTTAAATAAGCATTAAATAATGATTCTTGAAGATTAAAGCTAAATATAGTTTTAATAAATCTTTAATTGGATTGAGTGAGGATAAAAGTAATTAAATTTACTTAATTCAAGAAATGAACGATAATGGAGTACCACCAGTTTAACTCCATGCGATTGTTTAATCTTTAATTAGATTTGAACGATAAAACGGTAATTAAGTTTACCGTAAGACATTGGGTGTTAAATATGGAGTACCACCAGTTTTACTCCATAGGTTGTATAGGTTGGGAATGTGATATTAATAAATGATTACTTCGGTAAGGTGTTAATCCCAACTAGTTGAATAAACCTTAATTTGGTTTAAATTAAAATCAAAGAATATTCTTGATTGGAATGAGGCGTTGGTTGTGTTTCTATATAGCACATGATTTTAAAATACGCAAATTATTTAGAATGACCGGTTTCAACCCATTCTGAATAATCCATTTGGCGATTGAAGATCGATGATAAATACGGCTATTGAAGACCGAGAGATGTCCAAGTTGGATGGATGATTATTGATATCTTGATTGGACTGTACACCCAAGATGAGGGAATAATTGGTGATCATCAAGACGTATTTGGAGATCTACTAGATACGGTTTCGTTCAGACCGAGAATGGACTTGTAAATGGATGGTATGTCTAACGTTGTATTTCTTTATGCTGTATTCATTGATCTCTGCTATATATATATATCTGTTGGCGACGGAGAATTTATTCTCTTGCTTAACACCCTTCTCTGAGACGTATGTGCTCAGAGGTTATATATATTTACAGAAATCAATGGTATGGTATGGATTGACAATGTGGCATGCTAAGATGCATGGATCAAGGCTTTTGTTGAAAAGCAGAGCCTTGTGGATGATGATCAAAGCACAACTTTAATTACCATAGCTTTATGTACAACGTTACTTCGCGAGCCTCACACCCCGGTATGATGGTAAACAATTTGTTTGATTAGTAGGTTTGACCAATATACTTTATATATATATATATATGGTTTTGGTCAGCCGAGTTGTGCTGGGTGTGGTCGCTCCATACTTGGTGATCAGGATAGGTCATTTCAGCCGACCGAATCCCATGGTGATAGGGCATATATTGTCCGAATCCCAATAGGATAGATCGGATTGCTGCTCATCCTAGTGCGGTTCACTACACCATAATGGTCATTTGGTAACCCTTTTTTTTCAATTGTCAACACTTATTTCTGTTGCCGTGTAATAACCAAAATAAGCGTTGCAATGTTCAAAAAGTGTTACCAAAAATACATTATTTCAATTTTTTTATTGCCAACACTTATTCGTGTTGGCAAGGCTGATTTGTTGGGGTAAAAATGTAAACTTACATCCTTATACCCTATTTTCCATTTCTCCATCTTCTGGCCAACGCTTTTGCTAGAACGGACGCCAAAATCAGTAATTCTCAAATCCGAACGAGGGAGAAAAAAAATTCGAATCTAAATCGAAGAATCTGGCGGAAAGTGGAAGACTTCAATCCGCTCTTCGCTAATCGGTTTTTAGGGGTCACAGAGCAACTCAAATTCAATTTTTGGGATCCATTTGTGCTGGCGTTCAACTCGAATTCATCACATCAGTCGCTTCAGGTAAATTTTGTTCAATTTGTTCGATTTGTTCTACTCTGTTCTTTCTTAGTAGGCACCAAATATAACCACTAGTTCAGTATGATTTGTTATACGGTTGCTGTCTCTTGTTGGCTATTGTACCATTTTTTTGTGGATTGCCAAGGCTTGATTGTTAAGACTGTCATAAGCTGGAGATTTGTCTGATATACATAATAAATTTGTGTGTTTGCAAAGTTAAAGTTGATTCCTTTGGGGCTGGGACAAATCCAATCACCTTCGTAATACACGAAACCTTTGACTTGAAATGAGCATGCTAGCAAATTGATATGTCTTAATAGAATAAGACAATCAACCTGAGTACATTAGTTGTGTGTACCTTTCTTAGTAAAAAATATTGGGGAAACTTGCATTTTGTGTGTAATATCCATCCCTATACAATGCCCATATATAAAACAAGTTTTGCTAAAAAGAAAAGATTGAGAGGAAGTAAAGACTGTAGAGACCTTGTAGTTTGGATCCGGTGTCTTCAAATGTAGTCAGATCTTTCCTTGTGTGGTGGAGATGAGTGTTTATTGCATTCACGCCTAACATCCCTGTGTAAACTAGCTATTGGATATAGTGTACAGGAATTTAACTTTGCTGGGTAGTGGCAAGTTAAATAAATAAAATTGCTGGGTATACTTGTTGAGATAATCATATTTCGTCTATTTCGTCTATTTAAGATGGAAAGCATTATTCAATCGATTATAACTGTACATTTGGTATAAATGCTTCATGTATTCAAACATTTTCTTTTGGAGCTGTTATCCATATGAGTTACATAAATGTACCACAGGTCCCTCTCCACATGGAACTCTGATTAATATTAAAAAATAGTATTACACATTGGACCCACTAGAATTTATGTTTACATCCACCATAGCATGCTGCCAATAAGTTGATCTCAATAGTCAAATAGTACTTGCCTGCTCACTAGCTATATCTAGTGTCTCATGGATCTGCTCAGACCTTTAGCTCAAAATAAGAACTGATACCTTATTGCTTTGCTTTGGTTTTTATCGAAAAATGTACATTTGATAAATTGGTTTTCCTATGTTTGAAGTGTGATATTTAATGAAGAGGGAGCCACAGTTATAAACAAGTACTGTAAATTATTATTACCATTATTATGGACTTGATGAAAGTCCTACTCCTAGTGTAAAATTAATAAAATGTTAAATTTGCTGATGCATTCCATGAAGGTAGCATGTATCCCTCAAGGCTTCATTAACATGCATGCACGAAAATGAAAAGTATAGCAAGCTTGCATGTGATAACTGATTGTAACTATTGCCACTTTATATGTATGGAGTTATTGTCTGAATAGTAAAAAATTACTACATTTCCCTGTACACCTTGTCATGTAAAATTAAAGTGAAATATTATTTTTGCACTAGGTCTTGGTCATTACCCTGTCCAAGTCATAAATCCTTTTGGGATTCCATTGTTCAGCACATAATAAGTTGGAGAACTGATGTATAGCTTGTAGCTGCTGTTGCACAGCAGCATGTAGCTGCTGTGGCCACAGCAGCTTGTAGCTGCTGTTTGCACAGCAGTTGCAAGCTGTTGTGCAACAGCAGCTACAAGCTGCTGTTGGCTTTGGCATTTCCTTTTGCCTGATATCTTGTCCCGTTTATGGTTGGTTTTATCATTTAGTTACACAAGAGAGGTGATATACTAGGTTGGTTTCTTTCGACGCTAAGCACGTAATTCGTGGCTTCACCCCATGTCTCTGTTTTTAGAAGAGGAGAAAGAACAGAAGGCATAAACCTAACTAAACCACTTCTTTATTCATAAAATAATATCAAAACTGGGAAATGCCTTTTGTTACTTTGAAAAGGCTATGCTAAATTAATCGAATTTAACAGTCCACAAATTCATAGCTGATTATCAAATGACCTTGAGCATATCCTTGCCCATCAGTGTCCACTTCATTAAAAGCACCTTATGCTACAAGCTGCGGTCATACCTTCATTAATTTGCGGTTCCTTTCAAACATTTAATCTCATAAATGGGTCAACTTATGCTACTGCTCTTTGTTTTTATATTGCGGCATTTCGTGTATTGTGCTTGTTGATCGTTGGTCCGTTAACATTATAGTGTCAATGTTTGCAGCTTCAATACTCTGCATCTTAGTTTCTAGGTGCTTTTCTGATTTGCTGGTATAAAAATAGTGTACTGTTAATATTACCTACTTTTTTTTTCCCTAAACATAATGTTTGCGTGTAACACGTGAAACACAATGTAAACTAAGATTTCCGTGGTAAGGTCCCTAGCAAACATTTGTACAATTTGTCAAATTTGGATATTATTTAGGTATGTACTTGCCAGTTTAGTTTACATTGTTGAATCTGTAGTTATGAATTGATTCATGTGGAATATAGAATTGGTAATGTGTCATATACCAATTTGGGTATGTCATGCATTGGGGGAATAACTCATATATTAGATTGTAGAAAAAAGTGTATATGTGAAGTTCATGTTGCGTTGGTACCATCACTCAGCCAAGCTAGCTGTTGTTTGCACAACAACAGCTAGCTGCTGTCTGGCTAGCTGGTGTGCAGTTGCACAGCAGCTAGCCAGACAGCAGCAGCTAGCCGCTGGCTAGCTGCTGTGCAAACAGCAGCTAGCTGCTGTGCAAACAGCAGAGCTTGTAGCTGTTGTTGCACAGCAGCTTCAAGCTGTTGTGGCAACAACAACTACAAGCTGCTGTGGCGCAGCAGCTTGAAGCTGCTGCACAGCAGCTGAATTTAACAACAAACTGATATTTTTTTTTTCAATTTTCTGTTTTTAACAACAAACTGAACTTTTCAATTTAATGTGACATTCAATGATCGCAGGCACTTCTAGAGGCAGCGGAAGAAAAGAGAAAATTGGATGGTAGTTCTAGTGGCGCAGTAGATGATCTTGATAATGATCCAATTGCAGAAGTTTTTGGTTCCGACATGAAGAAAAATTATTGTCGAGCAATTAGTTCTACTTCTTCTATAAAACAAGTTAAGGTGGCTCGAGCTGTAAAAGCTGTAGCTGAAAAAAAACAAGCCGTGGATTTGTCCATTTGGAAATTGGAGATAGAAAGGCAAGTAGCTACTCAGGTTAATAACGCCATCAATTCAATTACTTCAACTTTTATGAAATTTATACCTAATTTGCAAGAAAAACTTCTTGCAAGTCCTTCCACTCCTCATACAGAAGGTGCTTCTAGTTTAGCGGATCATCCTATAAGTAATAATGTAACTGTTACTCCAAATGTGTCACTTAATGATCTTCATTCATCTACAATGGAAAAGAAATACGTAATGCTATTGTCAAATGATCTAGAGAAGGAGGTAGCAAAAGGTTATCTTGGAACACAAACAGTTTGTCATTTTAGGAAAGTGGTACCGAATATAGAGAAAGTAATTTGGGTTGTTGAAGTTATTGAACCGGATGCACCAATTTATGATGGTCCTCAAAATGGAATGTACAAGTTATGTGAATTTTCAGATGGAGGCTTCGTTATATGGCCAGAGTTTCGTATTCGGTATTTTTAGAATCTTATTTATGTATTGAATTTAGCAAACTAATTATGTATTGAATTTGACATCTTAATTATGTATTGTGTTTGTTTATTGTTAACTGATATTCTAAGTCGTTATGTGATTATGAATGTTATCTATTAGTATGCATTGAGTTTAATATTAGTTTTTGATTCATATTAAATATCGTCTATATTATCATCATGTTGGTTATTATTTGAATATTAATGTTAGAATATGCGAGTTGCTAATACATATTTCTGTTATTATTAAAATTTATATTTGTTGTCAATTAAAATTTTGTAACATGTATAGGCGTTACAAACAAATGTATTACAACATGTATAAGCGTTGCAAACAAAAATCTTACAACGATTATAAGCGTTGGTAAAGAAAATCTAGCAACGCTTATAAGTGTTGCTAAAGAAAATGTACCAACGCTTATAAGCGTTGCGACTGAAAATATACCAACGCTTATAAGCGTTGGGACAGAAAATCTACCAACGCTTATAAGCGTTGGTACTGAATTGCCACCCCCCCCGTAGCAACACTAATAAGCGTTGCTGAAATTGTTTGCGACGGTTATACTCGTTGGGAATCACCTGTTTTGGTGTAGTGGTTAGAATATATTACGGTGTTTTCTCTTGCCGAGATGTAAGCCGTGGAGATACGTGACGCGATTGGTCTTTCGAATCAGCAGCCATCATACTTGAAATCCGATTTTCCAATACGAGCTTTACGGTTTCAGTTTTATACTTATATGGTGACATAATATGTTATGCCGTTTACATAACATATTATGCCACCTAGGATTGATACATTTATATTCGAAATTGACTTCTACACTATGCATTTATAGTATAAAGATAAAATTCGCGTATCAGCATTTTTTTATCATTTTAAGGTAAATCTCTATCCTTCGGCTTGCGGTGCGTGGGACTTGAGTCTTATAATGGTTTCATTTTTCTAAAGAGCATTGCGCTGTTTATTTTATGCATTGGTATTCTTGGGGATAAACCCATTCCGCGTTAGCGGCGTGGTCCCTTGATTTCCCTAAATTATTTGAAAAATTAATAACTGTTCTTAGTTCTCACACCAGTTCCATGACTGACCTGGAGTTTATTGTTTTAACCTAAACTCTAGGTGCCTATATTCTCCACACGGGTAGCTAGTAGTTTTGGTTTTGCAGATATTATTTTCACAGGATCCCGGAGTTTACAGCTGAAGCTATATTCGGAAAGCTCTGTATCCGTGTATTTCTTTCAGTTGTATTTTGTATTATTTTTCTGCTGCATTATAATTTGTAAATCTCTGACATTTTAATCGTGTAATATTTAATTATACTCTGAAATATTCTTGTACTCTGATGTAATTGTTGTAACAGCAATGAAATGTTCTTCTGTTTGTGTTCTGGTTTGTCATGTTCTCAAAACAATTCGGGCTTTCCTTTACGGGAAGTTTGGGTTGTTACATTTGGTATCAGAGCTTTGGTTTATAGAGTTTGAGAACAAGACACATTAGAATCGAATGGTAGAATTCATCAGAGTTGGATTAGTAATATCCAATAAGAATGACTCGTTAGAGATAGGATCGGTAGTATCCTAGAACGAGTGTGAAGAGTATTATTTTCCTTAAAATTAAAATAATAAAACAAATTTAGTTTTAAATTTTTTATCTTAAAATACGTATTTGAGATGTTATTATTATATTTTAATTTGGACAATCGAGTATATAAAGATTTTGAATAGACGAGTAATTAACGGATATTCGAAGTTTTAATATACTGGATAGATATAGAATCACACTCTAGTCACCCGGAGATGATTATGATGATTGAGGCCTCATCATCAGTATTTATGTTCGAGTATCGAAAGTGTGATATCTATATATTTCCATTGACTGGTGTGAGAACCAAAACTTAGATAGGGTCTATGGTTGTGATTTGCACTGAAACAAGATTTTTGATTATATATAAAAGTTATATATATTTAAAAAATTTAACCACCTAATGGATTGCTGGCTGTGATGTTTGATTATTAGTTTAACTAATAAAATTATTGGAATGATAAATTTAACTAGATCAAATTTAATATGGAACTGTTTTGGAAATCGATTAGAATTGAAAGTTGAGTTGGGTAATTAAACAACTTTCAGCTCTGTTCCTTTTCGAAGACGAAAAGATTTTAAGTGGGGGAGATTGTAACGACCCAGAATTTTGGGGCAAATTTAAATTTTTTATTTTAGATAATTTTATGGATTTAGTATATTTAAAATAATTTATTTTAAAATAATAATGATTAAATACTTATTTTATTTGAGGAATAAAGCATAAAAATTTATATTAATTCGATTCCGAGCCTGAAATGGCGTGGTAATTTTAATATTCGATTTTCAATTTGGAAAAATATATAAAATTCATTATAATTCAGAATTGGACGAAACAAGAAACGCTGGGACCGTATTGACGATATCTTTCCAATGAATTTTGGAAATTAAGATTTCAGTTTATAATTTGTAAGTTATGACAAAATTAAAATTTCAAAAAAAGCTATGGAATATATACATATATATATATATATATAATATATACCCAAAAACTCTACTTTTGCATACGAATGAATTTGGACTCGAAAGCACTTCCATTGAGTTCAAAATTATATTTCTGCATTGAAAAAGTATAAACACTTATATATTTCGAGTTTCGGAAATTATTCATATTTATTTGTATTTTTAATATTAAATATATACGCCTTAAAAATGGGAATTTTTGCAAATGACCTTTAAATTCGACGAAACCACTTTCTATGGATCCGGAATATTAAATTACTGCTAGATTCCAAAATTCATAATTTTTGGAGTTAGTATGTGGTCGTTATTAATTTTTCAATGAAGACGGTCAATTTTCAAACTTTAAAAATTCATTAATAATTCATACGGACTCGAAATTTAACGAAATCGGTTTTTATGCGTTCATAATGTTAAGAATTAGCTTTGTTCCAATTTTCATAAAAATTGAAATCAGTATGTGATCACACAGTTTTTAAAACGAAGAAAAGGACTAAAAATTAAAGAAAATTACAACATAAAGGCTTATTATTATATAAGTTATTATAGACAAGGACTTGAATAGAAAATTTGCAACCTCTATATAATATCTCATTCTCTCATAATCCAAACTTTTCCTAAAACTATCAGCCTCCTTTTCCTTCATTTTCATGGCCGCTACACTCCTTCTTCCTCTAAAAACTTCTTTGCAAATTAGCCCCTGAAAAAAAAAAATTATAACTCTCAATCAGGACAAAATCAGACGAAACTCTTTCTTGGTTTTGTTCATATCAATAACCACTACCTACCACGAAAAATTCATGACCTATCATCGCATGAATTCGCTGGAATCTCAATCTAAAGGCAGCAGGTCTATTTTCGTTTTTTGGGTATTGCGGGCCCCACGAAGAGAGTTAGGTCGAGCGACTTCTGGCATTTGTAGAGGGGAAGCATATGGTTCATTTGGCGGTGGTGGCATGGTCTCAAGTGGTCGGAGTTGACCGGAATTTCAATTTTACTGGAGGGGTGCTGAAAACAGGACAGTCGCAAAGATGAACAATTTCTTGTCGATCCGTATATTTTCAGGCGAAGTGATCTGAACGAAAGTTGTTCGGGAGGTCGAGATCTAGCTACTGACAAAAATTGGTGGCATTAGGAGTACCGAGGCGGTCGCAGCACTAAGATGAACGGAAAAGGCAGTTTTCCGTTCAACTGCAGATCATGGGGCCCACGTGGCAAACTGGAGAGGGGGACCACCAGGCGTGGAAAGAGGGGGAGAAGCTGGAGAGAATGGCACTGGTTTCGTGCAATTCCGACTTACGGTTTGGCCGTGGGGAGCATTTTAAGTTGAGGGTGTCATTTGAAAAAAAAATGTGAAGGGCCTAAACGCGAAACAATATTTAATTTTATGTTCAATGTCGTAATGCAATATCTTTTACATATGAAATCGAAATTTGACGATTTCAGGTCTGCTGCGATCGTGGTGACAAGAGCTTCGCATGGTGTAACGGCTGGAAATTTTCGACTCCCCGAGAGTCGAAAATTCCGAGACGTTAGTGAAAGAAAGTAGAGGGTGAGGAAGAAAAGATAGAACTAATAGAATAGAAGAAGAAGAAGAACTTACCTCATCAGAGTAAACACGAATCTCACTGCGGAACGAATAAAATATAACATAACTTTGAAATAAAAATCAGTACTCGTATATACATACCATTTCAAAGTACAACACTTAACAACACAGCGGAATAATAATAGCTATAATCCTGAAGCCTCCTGCTCCAAGCTCTCCAAGTGTATCTGTAAAATCCCGACTACTTGACTGCCCGTACAAATTTAGGCATCCAAGAGTTTAGGGAAAACAAAACAAAATAAACTCCGGGTCAGTCATGGGACTGGTGTGAATAAAACTCCGACACTTGGTTAAATAAAGGATATCTTTCTGATATTATAATAATGTCTAAATACAAATAGATATCAATCTAGCAGAACGCTTGCATCTCACGTTCCACATACATAGTATACAAATAAAACCGTGAGCGCTTATTGGAGATTGGATTCCAACAGACAAGGTATGGGAGCACCTTCCGATCAGTGTACTCTAGAGGAGATACACTAGGGTTCAACAAGAACGTCTTGCAACCCGGCCACACATGACCGTTCACTCATTTAGCTTGAGTGTAACGAATATATTATCACCGATGGTTGGGATCAGCAACCATCCTTCCCGATAAGGGACAGCATTGAAATAGATTATAAAGAAGTACAATTGAATATTCTCTAGATGGTGATAATACACCCGGCTTGGGTATGGCCCAACTAGCCATGCTGCCTAGCCCAACTTCTGTTATTTCCCAGTTGTGAGGTTTGAGGTCACGTTTATCACTTTGACAGATTATTTCTTCAATTACTTTGAATGCCACATCGTCATACCCGCCAAATCATTATCGATTTCTCAAGGCATCACGAGTATAAAAGCTAAGAGAAACGAATTTCTCCGCCACCAAAGAAATACGTTTAAAGAGATCAACATATATGATTCGTTAAGAATACTTTGTCAGACACTCATCCATATACGTTGTCCTGGGACTGAACAAACCGAAGGCACTATTCAGTGAATCCATCCTACCTAGGCTTTTCACAATAGCCCTTGCACTTCACTCCGTCTTCAGTTATCTTCAGCGTACTTGATTCACAACGCTTATGTTAATACGGAGTGGTTCTTCGGATAATAATCCAACCGGTCTCTCCATATTTACAACGTAAATATGGTCAAAACTTTGATAGTCTGTGATTCAACTATCAAATGAAAACATGTCGGTGTACAAACAACGATCTTATTTCCAAATGGAAATTCGATCGATCAATCATCATATGTTCATATTTCTTTATTTCATATATTTATAAAATATATGTTATTAATCATTGGAAAACATTTCCATGGCTTATTTATGCATCACTATTATTTCACAATTATCAGTCCCTAACTGTAACTAGTATGAGAACAATTCTCTAAGTATCAATCCGGAAGGTCGAAACCAACATCAGATCGTCACTTAGAAAACCGTTAAACTTATCCTCTCCAGTCAGTTTCCGAATTTGCTTAACTATATTTCTTAAATTCTTATCATGAAAACATTTCATTTTCTAGGTTTAGAAAACATATCTGACTATATTTGGAAAACGTTTCCAAAACTCATTTACGGATTTCCAATGAACGTTGTATAAAACATCGTTACGCTTAATCCATTAATCGCTTATTACTTAACTATATTTCAAATCAACCTTTCCTATCGAACCACAACTATTCCTTTGTCAATTCTGAAGTCAATCAAGTTGGGGCATAATTACCTCTCAGACATTAATTGAACAACGTCCTTTACTGTGAAATAGATGAAGCTCATCACTCACTTTTTACAATCATCTGATTACGCAAATTCTCGGATTCAGGTTACGAATCCACTTCTTATATGAAACGTTTGATTATAACTATACCTTGATTTAAAACCCGGAAGGTAAATAGCACTTTCCCGAATTTGATATAATCGAATTCGACGTATAACTCTCTTTCGAGTAATCTCCATTCGATTAACTCTCCCTTTTTAATAACTTATATTCGATAAACTCTATTTCGATTAACTCCTATCGAATCACTAATATTCGAATAACTCTTCTTGATTGGCTCTATTTCATTAACTCTTATCGAATAACAAATATTCGATTTTCTTAAATGTGTCAGTTCTTATCGAATGACTAACATCCGATTAACTTATATCGATTTACTCTTATCGAATAACTTATTCGATTAACTTAACTTGATTTTCTTAACTCGATTATCTCAACTCGATTACTTAACTCAATTACTTAACTTGATAAATCTTAACTCGATATCTTAACTTAACCCAAATCGATTAACTCAACTCTAATCGATTACACTATTTGATAAATTATATTCACTTCTATCCTATCGAATAAACTATATTCGATATCTCCTCCAACACTATTCGAATAAACTATATTCGATTAACTTCTCTAACTCTATTCGAATAAATTATATTCGATTAACTCTTTTAACTTTACTCGAATAAACTATATTCGATTAACACTTTCTTTCGAATAACTATATTCGATTAACTCTTCGACTAACTCCTTTGGATTAACTAATCTTCGAATAACTTCTTTGGATTAACTAACTCCTAATAACTCCTTTGGATTAACCCTTCGAATAACTTCTTTGGATTAACTAACTTCGAATAACCAATATTCGATAACTACTCTTCGAATAAATAATATTCGGTAACTCTTCTCAAATGAATAACATTTGATTTCTCCACTCGAATAAACTATATTCGATTACTCTTCCCTCGAATATACTATATTCGATAACTCTACTTCGAATAAGTGATATCCGGCAACTCTACTCGATTAACTCCACTTGGATAACTCTAACTGGTCAACTCTAACTGGTCAACTTTAACTGGTCAACTTTAACTGGTCAACTCTAACTGTTTATCTTTAACTGGTAAACTTTAACTGGTTAACTTAAATGGTTTAACCCAACTTGTTAACTCAAATGGTTTAATCTAACTTGATTTACTTGTCTCGATTAACTGAACTAATCCACTTAGTTTAACTTAGTTAATTCACTTTGATTTACTCTAACCGATTTACTTAGTTTAACTCAGCTAATTCACTTTGATTAACCCTAACCGATTTACTTAGTTTAACTCAGCTAATTCACTTTGATTAACAAATTAGTTTAACTTAACTAAGTCACTTAGTTTGACGCAACTAATTCACTTTGATTTTCCAATTAGTTTAACTTAACTAATTCACTTCGATTAACTCGACCAATTCACTTGGTTAACTCGACCAATTCACTGGATTAACTCCTATTTATTTAACAAATAAATATCTCCATTAGTTTAATTCTATTTATTTAATCTCTAAATAAATATCCTTTATATTTCTTTTAACGAATATAATTCCTTTATATTTTGATTAACAAATATATCCCCTTATATTCGATTAACATACATATTCCCTTGTATTTGATTTACAAATAAAATTCTTTTATATTTGTTTTACCAACTATATTCCTTTATATTCAGAATCCTTTTTCTTATATATATATATATATATATAAAATCCCTTGATTTTATATAATTAAACTATTTTCAAAATATACTTTGAAAACCCCTCTCCTACATTTTGGTATTTCTCATGGTATTTAACACACCATATAACAACGATAAATATCGTCCCACCACACATAATCACACAGATTATATACATCACATTATATATCACAATATAAAAATCACAGTAAAATAACTGTTGTGGAATCCTGTTGGATTCCTCCAACCTGTTTCCCTGCACCACAGATGTTACACAATAAAATATAATAAATTTCATTCCAACATGAAATATACTGATGAACTGAATCAATATTTGATTGTCGTTTATATATATAACTATATCTATGTTTCAATCAAATCTATTTAACAGTCCAAACTATCAATACACAACAATCAAATCATTTAATACAGTTTATATAAAAATATAAACTGAGGAGAGTTAGTGAGTTTTACTCACATTTGCAGTTCATCGTTAAAGAACGATAAACTGTTGTTTGATCTGAATCAAACAGTTTAATTCGCCGTAAATTCAGACGAGCTCTACTCTACTACCAGTCAGTCCCATTGGGTAGTGTCCGTCCATACAATCCTATCGGATCTTGTTTCGTTGAATTCCGATAATGTATGTAAAAGATATCATCATTCGAAGTTTACACATTATTAAAATAAAAATAAAACTTGAATTAAATGAATTGGGCTTTCACCTTTTAAAACCCCGGCCTACTAAAAACCAACCCGCCTCCTACTAAAACCGACCCGCCTCCTTTTCTTCCTCAAATCCCAAATCGTCAGTTCCAGAAACAAAATCCTCCCCCATCGTGGTACTTCCACCACCCACCGATCCATCACCCGTCAGCGAAACCCAACGCAAAGAATACCATCTCACTCCTCATCTCAATCCCCATCCTCCCGTACCCATTTCGCCGAACTCGGTTACCGTCTCGAGCAGCAACAGGGCGCGACAGTACTGACAACCGAACCCATCCAAAGCCTCACCACCCGAGCGCCTCTCCATCCTGATCACCAATACCACCTCCATTTTATGAATTAAAGCCCCAAGGGTTTTCAAACCCGAACCCTAGCCTTCACTGTCAAATACACCCTCGACCAAACCGTGATCGCACCAAGTGAAAACCATACCAGCGGATGGAGCAAGTGACGAGTATCTCATCCATATACTCATACGGATTTTAGGAATTTTATACCATTTATTTAGGATTTTCTTTTGAGATTTTTTTTTTCTTGCTGTGTTCTGTTAATGCCATATATATATATACGGTGTATTGGTAGTTAGCGTTTGTGGTTGAGACAGGGTGAGGCGTGGCCTGCTTGTTACCAGAAAAATGGTTGGAGATATTTTCGAATTGAATTTATATTTTATTTAAATGATTTTCTCGTCGTATCTTCTTTCTAAAAATCCCAGTGATTACATAAGATACCTAAAAATTCCCAAACTGGACATGTAGCTAGAGTTCGACATTACGGTCCCAACGAAACTGGTTTCGTCGAATTCCAACTCCATATGCTCACACAGTGTATTTTCATCCGTCAGAATATCGACTGTTTTTCACTCTAAAAATCCGTACGACCACACAGTGACTCTAAAAATCATGAAACTGGAAATCGAACAACTATTTGATATTGCGGATCCAACAAAATTGGTTTCGTCGAATTCCGACTTCGTTTGCAAAAGTGGCTATTTTTAACGTTCTAAATAACCTATTTAAATATATAAATATATTTAAATATAAAAATTAAATTAAATATAAATAAATTTATATTATCATATATCTTCACCCAGGAATATCATACAGCTCCAGTATATTTATTTACTCGCTATTCCGAGTCCAGATTGAATTGATATTCAATTTACATTGAAAAACCATTTTATAACGTATATAAAGCGTTATGAATTATAAAGGAAATTCCACAGCGACTTTTCTGAAATTTGATTTGGACGTACATCAAAATCTACACGACGAAATCCCGATTTTTCTCTTCCACTAGAAAGATATACTCCACCAGCTCCACACGTTTCTTCTTTCACAGAAATCCGACTTAGAATGAATCCTGTACATTCAGTTGAAGTTCGAATCGCCAAATAGCGAACTGCCGCGACGTTTCAGGTTCGTTTTAATTATAATTATAAATTATAAGTTCGAACGTTTTACTTTAAGTTATCGATATCGCCAAATCGATATATAAATAATTAAATAAATTAATTATTCGACAACTAACAAAACGCGCCATTACAGACTTGCCCCCTTAAAATAATTTCGTCCGCGAAATTGCTAAGTTAGAAAAATGCTACTAACTTTACTAACTAGATTCAAATATATTTTAGTTTACTTCTCAAGTCCAGTTTCAACTGAACCTATTTAATTTTAATTAATTTATTAATTCGTTTCCGACCAACTAAAATTTTCAAAAATTTCGAAAATTTTCCTACAGTAACGGCTGGAAATTTTCGAAAAATTTCGCCATAACCTCCTTTGTATGGCTCAATACGTCAAACCACAACTCACCTCTCTAGGCCGCCTCCAATCCAAAAGGAAATCAAAATAGCCAAGCGGCTTGCCAATTTGGCTCATAAAATCCAAACTCATATATGATATAAACTTGTACCTTTTTGTCGGACATTTAACTCTATCCCTTGCATCTGCTACCACTTCAACATATACCAATGTTATCCATTCCAATTGATCTCCAATCAGTTCATATCCTCAAATCCAAATCGAATTTCATTCGAACTCTAATATCAAATTCCAAATTATTGATTTATCAATTTGGTTCCATTCTAGATTATCTCTAATCCAATTCAATTTTATTTAACTCGGTTCAAGTTAAATTTCAATTTATTTTTACCATCTCATTTTATTTAACTTCATTAGTTAAATTTTAATTCCAGAATTTATGTTCCTGGGTTTCTTTCAAATCAATTTGAAATCATAATGCAATTCAAAACCTTTGAATTTCTAAGCAACTTGTTTTCTCAAAACAATTCAAAAACAAAACCTTCGGTAGTAATCCGTCACTTTGAACTCGAAAATGAACACTGATGATGTCTAGATTCATCATCAGAATCTATTTTCCATCTATCGAAGTGAGTTCAATACTATATCATTTTCAATTTGAAAAACATTTTCAAAATCTCTCAGGAACTTAAAATTTCCTTATTTTACATTCCAAATTCTGATTTAAATTCATATTTAATTCAAACTATTTCATATATTACATTCATATGAATTCTGATTGGTCATTTATAACCATTTCACCCTTTATAATCTTATTCGATTATAATAACAACCAACACAATCAATATACTATAATAATTTCAAGATATATATTTCTTCCATAAACAAATATATTTTGGGAAAAATTATTTCATTTACCCTCTGTCAAAACATACCATGACGGTTCATCGTATTCGAGTGTTTAGTAACCCTTATCGATACAGTGGATCAACTGATCGACCAGAATTCATAAGCCACTCAACCAATGAGTCTCCACAATAGAAAACCATTTTATATTGAATAACAATTACGCGCTCATATATATACACTCAAACTCAATCTAGGATATTACTAATCCCATCTCTATCGAGTTATGCCACAGAGCCAAGGTAATCACTTAACTTAAGCTCTGATACCAACTGTAACGGCTGGAAATTTTCGACTCCCCGAGAGTCGAAAATTCCGAGACGTTAGTGAAAGAAAGTAGAGGGTGAGGAAGAAAAGATAGAACTAATAGAATAGAAGAAGAAGAACTTACCTCACCAGAGTAAACACGAATCTCACAGCGGAACGAATAAAATATAACATAACTTTGAAATAAAAATCAGTACTCGTATATACATACCATTTCAAAGTACAACACTTAACAACACAGCGGAATAATAATAGCTATAATCCTGAAGCCTCCTGCTCCAAGCTCTCCAAGTGTATCTGTAAAATCCCGACTACTTGACTGCCCGTACAAATTTAGGCATCCAAGAGTTTAGGGAAAACAAAACAAAATAAACTCCGGGTCAGTCATGGGACTGGTGTGAATAAAACTCCAACACTTGGTTAAATAAAGGATATCTTTCTGATATTATAATAATGTCTAAATACAAATAGATATCAATCTAGCAGAACGCTTGCATCTCACGTTCCACATACATAGTATACAAATAAAACCGTGAGCGCTTATTGGAGATTGGATTCCAACAGACAAGGTATGGGAGCACCTTCCGATCAGTGTACTCTAGAGGAGATACACTAGGGTTCAACAAGAACGTCTTGCAACCCGGCCACACATGACCGTTCACTCATTTAGCTTGAGTGTAACGAATATATTATCACCGATGGTTGGGATCAGCAACCATCCTTCCCGATAAGGGATAGCATTGAAATAGATTATAAAGAAGTACAATTGAATATTCTCTAGATGGTGATAATACACCCTGCTTGGGTATGGCCCAACTAGCCATGCTGCCTAGCCCAACTTCTGTTATTTCCCAGTTGTGAGGTTTGAGGTCACGTTTATCACTTTGACAGATTATTTCTTCAATTACTTTGAATGCCACATCGTCATACCCGCCAAATCATTATCGATTTCTCAAGGCATCACGAGTATAAAAGCTAAGAGAAACGAATTTCTCCGCCACCAACGAAATACGTTTAAAGAGATCAACATATATGATTCGTTAAGAATACTTTGTCAGACACTCGTCCATATACGTTGTCCTGGGACTGAACAAACCGAAGGCACTATTCAGTGAATCCATCCTACCTAGGCTTTTCACAATAGCCCTTGCACTTCACTCCGTCTTCAGTTATCTTTAGCGTACTTGATTCACAACGCTTATGCTAATACGGAGTGGTTCTTCGGATAATAATCCAACCGGTCTCTCCATATTTACAACGTAAATATGGTCAAAACTTTGATAGTCTATGATTCAACTATCAAATGAAAACATGTCGGTGTACAAACAACGATCTTATTTCCAAATGGAAATTCGATCGATCAATCATCATATGTTCATATTTCTTTATTTCATATATTTAGAAAATATATGTTATTAATCATTGGAAAACATTTCCATGGCTTATTTATGCATCACTATTATTTCACAATTATCAGTCCCTAACTGTAACTGGTATGAGAACAATTCTCTAAGTATCAATCCGGAAGGTCGAAACCAACATCAGATCGTCACTTAGAAAACCGTTCAACTTACCCTCTCCAGTCAGTTTCTGAATTTGCTTAACTATATTTCTTAAATTCTTATCATGAAAACATTTCATTTTCTAGGTTTAGAAAACATATCTGACTATATTTGGAAAACGTTTCCAAAACTCATTTACGGATTTCCAATGAACGTTGTATAAAACATCGTTACGCTTAATCCATTAATCGCTTATTACTTAACTATATTTCAAATCAACCTTTCCTATCGAACCACAACTATTCCTTTGTCAATTCTGAAGTCAATCAAGTTGGGGTATAATTACCTCTCAGACCTTAATTGAACAACGTCCTTTACTGTGAAATAGATGAAGCTCATCACTCACTTTTTACAATCATCTGATTACGCAAATTCTCGGATTCAGGTTACGAATCCACTTCTTATATGAAACGTTTGATTATAACTATACCTTGATTTAAAACCCGGAAGGTAAATAGCACTTTCCCGAATTTGATATAATCGAATTCGACGTATAACTCTCTTTTGAGTAATCTCCATTCGATTAACTCTCCCTTTTTAATAACTTATATTCGATAAACTCTATTTCGATTAACTCCTATCGAATCACTAATATTCGAATAACTCTTCTTGGTTGGCTCTATTTCATTAACTCTTATCGAATAACAAATATTCGATTTTCTTAAATGTGTCAGTTCTTATCGAATGACTAACATCCGATTAACTTATATGGATTTACTCTTATCGAATAACTTATTCGATTAACTTAACTTGATTTTCTTAACTCGATTATCTCAACTCGATTACTTAACTCGATTACTTAACTTGATAAATCTTAACTCGATATCTTAACTTAACCCAAATCGATTAACTCAACTCTAATCGATTACACTATTTGATAAATTATATTCACTTCTATCCTATCGAATAAACTATATTCGATATCTCCTCCAACACTATTCGAATAAACTATATTCGATTAACTTCTCTAACTCTATTCGAATAAATTATATTCGATTAACTCTTTTAACTTTACTCGAATAAACTATATTCGATTAACACTTTCTTTCAAATAACTATATTCGATTAACTCTTCGACTAACTCCTTTGGATTAACTAATCTTTGAATAACTTCTTTGGATTAACTAACTCCTAATAACTCCTTTGGATTAACCCTTCGAATAACTTCTTTGGATTAACTAACTTCGAATAACCAATATTCGATAACTACTCTTCGAATAAATAATATTCGGTAACTCTTCTCAAATGAATAACATTTGATTTCTCCACTCGAATAAACTATATTCGATTACTCTTCCCTCGAATATACTATATTCGATAACTCTACTTCGAATAAGTGATATCCGGCAACTCTACTCGATTAACTCCACTTGGATAACTCTAACTGGTCAACTCTAACTGGTCAACTTTAACTGGTCAACTTTAACTGGTCAACTCTAACTGTTTATCTTTAACTGGTAAACTTTAACTGGTTAACTTAAATGGTTTAACCCAACTGGTTAACTCAAATGGTTTAACCTAACTTGATTTACTTGTCTCGATTAACTGAACTAATCCACTTAGTTAGTTCACTTTGATTTACTCTAACCGATTTACTTAGTTTAACTCAGCTAATTCACTTTGATTAACCCTAACCGATTTACTTAGTTTAACTCAGCTAATTCACTTTGATTAACAAATTAGTTTAACTTAACTAAGTCACTTAGTTTGACGCAACTAATTCACTTTGATTTTCCAATTAGTTAAACTTAACTAATTCACTTCGATTAACTCGACCAATTCACTTGGTTAACTCGACCAATTCACTGGATTAACTCCTATTTATTTAACAAATAAATATCACCTTTAGTTTAATTCTATTTATTTAATTTCTAAATAAATATCCTTTATATTTCTTTTAACGAATATAATTCCTTTATATTTTGATTAACAAATATATCCCCTTATATTCGATTAACATACATATTCCCTTGTATTTGATTTACAAATAAAATTCTTTTATATTTGTTTTACCAACTATATTCCTTTATATTCAGAATCCTTTTTCTTATATATATATATCTATATATATATAATCCCTTGATTTTATATAAATAAACTATTTTCAAAATATACTTTGAAAACCCCTCTCCTACATTTTGGTATTTCTCATGGTATTTAACACACCATATAACAACGATAAATATCGTCCCACCACACATAATCACACAGATTATATACATTACATTATATATCACAATATAAAAATCACAGTAAAATAACTGTTGAGGAATCCTGTTGGATTCCTCCAACCTGTTTCCCTGCACCACAGATGTTACACAATAAAATATACATAAATTTCATTCCAACATGAAATATACTGATGAACTGAATCAATATTTGATTATCGTTTATATATATAACTATATCTATGTTTCAATCAAATCTATTTAACTGTCCAAACTATCAATACACAGCAATCAAATCATTTAATACAGTTTATATAAAAATATAAACTGAGGAGAGTTAGTGAGTTTTACTCACATTTGCAGTTCATCGTTAAAGAACGATAAACTGTTGTTTGATCTGAATCAAACAGTTTAATTCGCCGTAAATTCAGACGAGCTCCACTCTACTACCAGCCAGTCCCATTGGGTAGTGTCCGTCCATACAATCCTATCGGATCTTGTTTCGTTGAATTCCGATAATGTATGTAAAAGATATCATCATTCGAAGTTTACACATTATTAAAACAAAAATAAAACTTGAATTAAATGAATTGGGCTTTCACCTTTTAAAACCCCGGCCCACTAAAAACCAACCCGCCTCCTACTAAAACCGACCCGCCTCCTTTTCTTCCTCAAATCCCAAATCGTCAGTTCCAGAAACAAAATCCTCCCCCATCGTGGTACTTCCACCACCCACCGATCCATCACCCGTCAGCGAAACCCAACGCCAAGAATACCATCTCACTCCTCATCGCAATCCCCATCCTCCTGTACCCATTTCGCCGAACTCGGTTACCGTCTCGAGCAGCAACAGGGCGCGACAGTACTGACAACCGAACCCATCCAAAGCCTCACCACCCGAGCGCCTCTCCATCCTGATCACCAATACCACCTCCATTTTATGAATTAAAGCCCCAAGGGTTTTCAAACCCGAACCCTAGCCTTCACTGTCAAATACACCCTCGACCAAACCGTGATCGCACCAAGTGAAAACCATACCAGCGGATGGAGCAAGTGACGAGTATCTCATCCATATACTCATACGGATTTTAGGAATTTATACCATTTATTTAGGATTTTCTTTTGAGATTTTTTTTCTTGCTGTGTTCTGTTAATGCCATATATATATATACGGTGTATTGGTAGTTAGCGTTTGTGGTTGAGACAGGGTGAGGCGTGGCCTGCTTGTTACCAGAAAAATGGTTGGAGATATTTTCGAATTGAATTTATATTTTATTTAAATGATTTTCTCGTCGTATCTTCTTTCTAAAAATCCCAATGATTACATAAGATACCTAAAAATTCCCAAACTGGACATGTAGCTAGAGTTCGACATTACGGTCCCAACGAAACTGGTTTCGTCGAATTCCGACTCCATATGCTCACACAGTGTATTTTCATCCGTCAGAATATCGACTGTTTTTCACTCTAAAAATCCGTACGACCACACAGTGACTCTAAAAATCATGAAACTGGAAATCTAACAACTATTTGATATTGTGGATCCAACAAAATTGGTTTCGTCGAATTCCGACTTCGTTTGCAAAAGTGGCTATTTTTAACGTTCTAAATAACCTATTTAAATATATAAATATATTTAAATATAAAAATAAATTAAATATAAATAAATTTATATTATCGTATATCTTCACCCAGGAATATCATACAGCTCCAGTATATTTATTTACTCGCTATTCCGAGTCCAGATTGAATTGATATTCAATTTACATTGAAAAACCATTTTATAACGTATATAAAGCGTTACGAATTATAAAGGAAATTACACAGCGACTTTTCTGAAATTTGATTTGGACGTACATCAAAATCTACACGACGAAATCCCGATTTTTCTCTTCCACTAGAAAGATATACACCACCAGCTCCACACGTTTCTTCTTTCACAGAAATCCGGCTTAGAACGAATCCTGTACATTCAGTTGAAGTTCGAATCGCCAAATAGCGAACTGCCGCGATGTTTCAGGTTCGTTTTAATTATAATTATAAATTATAAGTTCGAACGTTTTACTTTAAGTTATCGATATCACCAAATCGATATATAAAAAATTAAATAAATTAATTATTCGACAGCTAACAAAACGCGCCATTACACATGGACACCAAATTTGTCCAATTTGGAGGAAATTGAAATTTTGGGTAATTTTTACAAATTTAAATATTATTTAAATCGATTTGTTAACTTCGCAAGTGCATAACTTTTTGTCGCGTTATCGAAATTGCATGAAACTGAATCCGTTGAGATTGTTATGTCAAGAGCTTCGAGCGAGCAGTAATTTTGTCCATTTCTGAGCAAGTTGAAAATTTGGGTAATTTTCATAATTTAAATTAATTATTTAATTATTATAAACTTCAGAAATTCATAACTCTGTGATACGAACTCGAAATCGCAAGAAACAGGATTTGCTGCGATCAGTGAGTCAAGAGCAATGCGTAGACACTAATTTCATCAAATTTGGAGCATGTTGAATTTTGGGCTAAAATTGGGCCCGAACCATCAATTTAAAGCCGACAAAGGTGATAACTTTTATCTCACTCAAGTTTTTAAACAATTAATTATTTTTATTATTAAATATTAATTAATTATCTGTGTTGAAATTATTGTTTGTTGGATAAATGTTGATTTGGATAACTGTTGTGAATTGTTTGAAATTTGAAATATGGAACATGTTATGACATTTATGATATTTAAAACATTTTTACACTATCATTTACAAGTTGCCTGACTTGTTTATGTTGATTGTACGATAAATTTTCATACATCGTTCAAGAGCACAATTAATAATATATTATTTGAATTTGTGTTGGTTGAAACCCCACATGGGTCTTGGGTTGATATTCTAACTGCACATCGCCCTAGTGGTTAGTTTAAAATGCACTTTGGCTGTTATTGAATGTTTTATCATTATTATGGAATTAATGCGATGTTTGAAATCCATATAATTAAAATTATATGGTAATGGATTGGGTCTCATTCCAATTTTGAATGAAAAGAACATTTTAATTTAACATTCAGTTAATGGAATTAATTGACATATGAATTAGAAAGATTATATTTTTGTTGTTTAAAAGTTATAATAAAAGGATTCAATTAAAAAGATTACATCTTTACGGTCAGTATGTTAAGATAAGAAGTTTTGATTTCAAAATTTGAACATTTTGAAAAGATTATTATTATGATATAATAATAATATAGAAAGTTCGATTTTTATTAAAAATTGAAATGTCGGTTAGGATATTCGGAAACAAAGGGTTTTATAAAATTAGTAACAATTTAATGTAAAGATCATACCTTTATTTTAAAAGAATATTTTAAAATAATATTTTTAGTGGATTAATTATAAATATTAATTATAATTGTACGTGAACACGAGGTTAGGTTACATTTGCGGTATAAGTCTGCCTGGACCCGCCCGGCATATCCAGCAGCCACAAATGTTGAACCTAATGTGAGAGGTCCAAGTGTGCAAGTACGAATTGGACCATGACACGAGGTTAACCCTAACTTGTGGGATAAGTCTGCCCTGAACCAACCGGCATATCCAACATCCACAAGTCTCAGGCTTAATGTGGGAGGTCTGGCCCAGTATAAGATTTAAATGAAAATATTTCATTTTTCAATGTAATACTGTTTGAAATGAAAATATTACATTTTTCACTGTAATAAAGTTTGAAATGAGAATATTACATTTTTAAATGTAATAAAGATTGAAATGAAAATATTACATTTTTCAATGTAATAAAGGTTGAAAAACTAAAAAGATTACATTAAAAAGATTTCATTTTTATTTTTAAGATTGACTACATTAGAAAGAATACATTTTTATAGTTGTTTCAAAAGAATGAAAAAGATTAATTTTAATGTTAATATACATTTCAATGTAAAAGAATGAGTGATTTATTTATTTTAATAAATTGATTAAAATAAATAAAAGGATTTAAATGGTTTTAATAAAACCAAGATTTTCCAGTACATATATCGGAATGGATTTGAATGGAAATAATCTTCGGATTATTTCTGTATTGGATTCTGTGATTATACGGATATTATTATGGGAATTTGGAAGGTATTAATATCGGTATTCCCGATTTGGTATACGTTAGTTTTCATATTTTGATATTGAACATAAATCGATATAATTTCTATTCAAAGCACGATATTTAATATCTGATTAGAATTTGGGTTTGTCGTGAATAGTGTCTTAAATAACACTGTTCTTAAACCCATTTGGGAAAGAATAAATCTTTTAATTAAGATTTAAATAAGATTTCCAATTATTAACATAATTGAAAATTAAGTGAAACTGACTTTTAGGTTGATTGTGAACAATGTTTTTAAATGACATTAGTTCTTAAAACCCGATTGACAGTGAAATTTAGATTGTTAATTCATAAATCTTTTAATTAAGATTTAACGAAATTTTCTAAAGAGAAAATTTCAATTTAATATATTAAATTGGAATATGATTTTGGGTTTATTGTGAACGATGTTTTTAAGCAACATTTGTTCTTTAACCCTGTTAAAGGCAAGATTATTTCTTGAAAGTTAAATAAGCATTAAATAATGATTCTTGAAGATTAATGCTAAATATAGTTTTAATAAATCTTTAATTGGATTGAGTGAGGATAAAAGTAATTAAATTTACTTAATTCAAGAAATGAACGATAATGAAGTACCACCAGTTTAACTCCATGCGATAGTTAAATCTTTAATTAGAATTGAACGATAAAATGGTAATTAAGTTTATTGTAACACATTGGGTGTTAAATATAGAGTACCACCAGTTTTACTCCATGGGTTGTATAGGTTGGGAATGGGATATTAATAAATGGTTACTACGGTAAGGTGTTAATCCTGACTAGTTGAATAAACCTTAATTTGGTTTAAATTAAAATCAAAGAATATTCTTGATTGGAATGAGGCGTTGGTTGTGTTTCTATATAGCACATGATTTTAAAGTACCCAAATTATTTAGAAAGGCCGGGTTCAATCCATTTTGAATAATCCATACGACGATTGAAGATCGACGATAAAGACGACAATTGAAGACCGAGAAATGTCTAAGTCGGATGGATGATTATTGATATCTTGATTGGACTGTACACCCAAGATGAGGGAATAATTGGTGATCATCCAGACTTATTTGGAGATCTACCGGATATGGTTTCGTTCAAACCCAGAACGGACTTGTAAATGGATGGTATGTCTGACGTTGTATTCCTTTATGATGTATTCGTTGATCTCTGCTATATATATATATATATATATATATATATATATATATATATATATATATCTGTTGGTGGCGGAGAATTTATTCTCTTGCTTAACACCCTTCTCTGAGACGTATGTGCTCAGAGGTTATATATATTGACAGAAATCAATGGTATGGTACGGATTGACAATGTGGCATGCTAAGATGCATAGATCAAGGCTTTTGTTGAAAAGCAGAGCCTTGTGGATGATGATCAAAGCACAACTTTAATTAGCATAACTTTATGTACAACGTTACTTCGCGAGCCTCACACCCCGGTATGATGGTGAACGATTGGTTTGACTAGTAGGATTGACCAATATACTTTATATATATATTGTTTTGGTCGGCCGAGTTGTGCTGGGTGTGGTCTCTCCACACTTGGAGATTGGGATAGGTCATTTCAGCCGACTGAATCCCATGGTGATAGTGCGCCCATTTTCCGAATCCCAATAGGATAGATCAGACTACTGCTCATCCAAGTGCGGTTAGAATGTATTACGGTGTTTTCTCTTGCCGAGACGTAAGCCGTGGAGATACATGACGCGATTGGTCTTTCGAATCAACAGCCATCATACTTGAAATCCAATTTTCCAATACGAGCTTTACGGTTTCAGTTGTATACTTATATTGTGACATAATATGTTATGCCGCTTACATAACATATTATGCCACCTAGGATTGATACATTTATATTGGAAATTGACTTCTACACTATGCACTTATAGTATAAAGATAAAATTCACGTATCAGCATTTTTTGATCATTACAAGGTAAAACTCTATCCTTCGGCTAGCGGTGCATGGGACTTGAGTCTTATAATGGTTTCATTTTTCTAAAGAGCATTGCACTGTTTATTTTATGCACTGGTATTCTAAGGGATAAACCCGTTCCGCGTTAGCGGCGTGGTCCCTTGATTTACCTAACTTTATTTGAAAAAATAATAACTGTTCTTAGTTCTCACACCACTCCCATGACTGACCTAGTGTTTATTGTTTTAACCTAAACTCTGGGTGCCCATATTCTCCACATGGGAAGCTAGTAGTTTTGGTTTTGCAGATATTATTTTCACAGGATCCTGGAGTTTACAGTTGAAGCTATATTCAGAAAGCTCTGTATCCGTGTATTTCTTCCAGTTGTATTTTGTATTATTTTTCCGCTGCGTTATAATTTGTAAATCTCCGACATTTTAATCGTGTAATATTTATTTTTACTCTGAAATATTCTTGTACTCTGATGTAATTGTTGTAACAGCAATGAAATGTTCTTCTGCTTGTGTTCTGATTTGTCGTGTTATTAAAACAATCTGGGCTTTCCTTTACGGAAAGTTTGGGTTGTTACATTTGGTATCAGAGCTTTGGTTATAGAGCTCGAGAACAAGACACATTAGAATCAAATGGTAGAATTCATCAGAGATTAGATTATTAATATCCAATAAGAATGACTCGTTAGAGATAGGATCGTTAGTATCCTAGAACGAGTGTGAAGAGTATTATTTTCCTTAAAATTAAAATAATAAAACAAATTTAGTTTTAAATTTTTTATCTTAAAATACGTATTTGAGATACTATTATTATATTTTAATTTGGACAATCGAGTATATAAAGATTTTGAATAGACGAGTAATTAACGGATATTCGAAGTTTTAATATACTGGATAGATATAAAATCACACTCTAGTCACCCGGAGATGATTCTGATGATTGAGACCTCATCATCAGTATTTATGTTCGAGTATCGAAAGTGTGATATCTATATATTTCCATTGACTGGTGTGAGAACCAAAACTTAGATAGGGTCTATGGTTGTGATTTGCACTGAAACAAGATTTTTGATTATATATAAAAGTTATATATGTAACACCCCGTAATTCTATGACATTAAGAATCTCAAATTAAAGTATAATTAATTTTTAAAAGAAAAATTAAAAGAAAAAGATCCATGCAGTTGTTTAATTTAAGTATTGTAACTAACATGAAAAAGAGAAGTAAGGAGAGAACAATAATTATTATTGTTCTAAGACTTATTAACAAAAGCCTCTGTAGCTCAGTTGGTTAAGGCATTGGATTTGTAGCATAGAGGTCGGGGGTTCGAACCCCGGCGACGGCATAATTTTTTATCTTTGTTTTAGAGAGGGCCAACTGAACATGCAAATATATGTACGTATACAAATTCAAAATTTGAAAGGATAAGAACGTACATATAAGGAAATAAAGAATATATATATACATACGAGAATATAAATATATATATATATATATATATATATATGCAAAAATATATGTATACGAAAGATAAAATTCAAGATAAGGCTACAGTCAATGAAATATGGCAACATCATTTGAATTTTGAAAATAAAATGAAAGTTGTGCGTATATATATACGCGTAAAATGGTCGTTAGAGGAATTGTATACATATAAGAATATTTCATGTGAATAAAACAGTTAAATAAATTCCAGAAATTCAAAAGTTTGAAAATCAAACTTTTACGCCAAAATAGCTTGTGGGACCCAATGCTGACTCAGCACTGCGTGTATGATAAGGTTTGGCTAGATTCATCTACGTACCTGGACTATTTTCTTAACTAGGTTCAATGCTGACTCAACGCTGCGTGTACGATAAGGTCTTGAGCAGCTATATAAACAGCCCTAGTCTTCATTCTCTTTGCACCAATTCTCTTCTATCCTTATGCTGCTAAGATTCATGGCTTCTTCCCCTCTTCTAAATTTTCTTAAATAAATAAAATAAAATATGATTCAAGACGAGGAGATGCTGCTAAAAGACTTTTAAGGAGGGATTCAAATCAAAGTTTCAAGCGAAGAATTCAAAGGCTAGCTCAAACAAGTTTCAAGCAACGACGCACGAATCATAGCCACGCTTTCCTTCTTTTCTAGATCTATTTTCTGTAAGTTGGTTATTTCTAGATCTGAATATTTTGTTTTATTTGTGACATGAAATTAAAGGAATAAAGGAATATGCCAAATCTCTCTCTCTCTCTCTCTCTCTTCAAATCTATGTTTATACTCTTGGACTGAATTAAGAACTGTTATGATTCAAGGACAAATAAGACTGTAACCGTGACTATGACTATAGAACTGTGGCCTTTGAAAGCATATGCCTTTGGGCTATGACATAAGCCTTTGATTTTGGGACATATAAACATTGCCTATGACAATGACTTAGGACTATGGGAATTATTTTCCCTTTTGGACTATGAACATCGCCTATATTGCCTATGACCATGAACATTACTTATGACTAAGAACATAAGCCTTTGAATTGGACATAAACTATTGCTTATGACATAATGAGGACAATTGTGATTTTGACACCCATGATTCATGATTAGGAAAATATTGCTTTAGTTTGGTGATTGTGAAATTGGGCCTAAACCCAATTATTTATTCTACCTGTTCCTTGGTTTTTTCTTTGGTTTTAAGACAGTGGGAATTTACCTATTAAGTTAGGTCTACCCACGTTCTTGAACCTATTTTGCCCATTCTTTGGTTTTAAGACAGTGGGAATTTACCTATTTAGTTAGGTCTACCCATATTCTTGAACCTACATTGTTATCCAAACTTTTTTATGCCAATTATTCCTTCTTGTCATTTTGATTCATTCTTTTTTTTATCTACGAATCTAGATTTATTTATAATCTAGGTTGAATCACGATTATTCGAACGGTGGGAATGCGATTTGGGGAAAAACATGGAAATGAATATGAACGTAATTGTAAACTTGGAAATTGGCCTAATTTGGAATATGTATTATGACATGCATATTAAAATGAAAACGGGGAAATTTGACATGGATTAGGGAATATGTGATTTTGACATATTAAATTTAGCATTAGTAAGTAAGCTAAATTTTAGGCATAAAATGTAAACTAGAAAAATAATTCTAGTTTTGCCATAAATTGTGAATTAGGATGTTAAACCAAGATTGGGTTAATTAAGGTTGATTTGGAATAAGTATATTAGCACAATTTTGAATTTATTCATAATTGTGAGCAATTGTCATGTTTAGAATAAATTATGGTTAGCGACCCTAAATTTGGTATAATTTACATAACAAAAAGTATAAATATGATAAATAAGAGAGAATGGGCCATAATAATAAATGTGACAATGTACATTAAAAGAGTAGTAATGAAATAAGTAAATTAGGAGTAATTTACTTATAGAATTCGTCATAAATGTTAAATTGTTCATTTACCACAAAATATGTAACTTGGTTAAGTTTTGGCCATAAATTATAAACTAGGATATTTAATCTAGTTTCGGCAATGAAATAGGAAATGGCCTAAACTGCATGTTGGGTTAGGACTTGGGCCTAGAATATAAGTATACTAGTAGGCTTGACAAATAAATATAGGCCAAATTTGTCTAAAAAGGGGAAATGGGCTTTTGAAATAAATTGTTAACAATTTATAAACAAAAGAAAAGTATTTTGATAACATCCCTTTTTATAACACATAGATCAGAAGGTTCTAGGGTGACAGAGAGGATAGTGTCTAGGCTTGGGTTTGGAAAATACAAGTTTCCTGCCCTCCCTGGCTATCCCTAACTGATCCGAAGGACGGGATGGTTGTTTTCAAAACCAGATTTGGAGATTAATCAAAAACCCTTTGAACTTAGAAAACATGAATATGCCTAACCCGAGGTTAGACTGAGTTGCGGTGTAAACCTGCCCGGAACCGACCGGCACATCCAGTAACCGCAGCAATATCTGTCTAATGTGAGAGGTTGCGGCTTTAATTTATTAATTAAAGCTAGAACAAGAATGGGAGAGTTAAGTCCATAGGAACACTTAACCAACCTAACACGGTTAAGCTAGAATGGGAAGGTTAAGGAACACTTAACCAACTTAGCACAGTTAAAGCTAGAATGGGAGGGTTAAGTCCACGGGAATACTTAGCCAAATTAACATGTTGACTAGACTAGAAGGTGGGGTTAAGTAAAGTTAATACACTTAGCCAATTTAACATGTTAATTAGACTAGAGGTTGGGGTTAAGTAATACACTTAGCCAAATTAATATGTTAACTGGACTAGACCATAGGGTTAAGTAAACTTGAACGCTTAACCATCAGAATATGATAAATGAACAGGGTTAAGTAAAAAGCATGAAGGGATAACACTTAACCAGTGTAATAGGATAAGGGAAGAGGGTTAAGATAGCTTGAATTGACTAAAGACACTTAACCAACCCAACCTGGCGAGAAAGAAAACTAAGTAGTAGACCTCAGTTGAAAAAGGGACTAAGTAGTAAAACTTAGTTAAGAAAACAAGGAATTTGGAAACTAAGTGGTAAACCTTAGTTAGTAGAACTAAGTAGTAATTCTTAGTATAACACGAAGGAGCAGACATCCATCTGGTTTTAAGAAGGCTCCACCGAATTGGGTTACGAAGCCCGAAGCTTCGAGGGGACGTGAGGGTACTCTTGGTATCCCTCTGTGAGGCTGCAGATGATCATCCTGGGCTCACAGAGGTTAAGGTCTGCGTTAGAAGAACCGAGGGTATGCCTTGGTTGCAATATATATGTGGCAACCTAAAGACTAGGATGGACCAACGTGATTCGGCGAGAAGACGGTAGCCCTGTCATAGCAACTCGTCGTCTACCATCCATCTTGAGTCAATCGAGATACGTGAAGCGGAAAGGCGGAGAACTCCAAAAGACCATATACTTGCTATCTAGTTATGGTTGCGGATGGCCATAGGATAGTGGGGCACCGGGGGCCGGCGTATAGTTCTCATTTTACGAGGTGTGCCTTTCATTAGCTGAGGGAGGGGTCAAGTGGGACCATAGCCACTGGAGTAAAAACAGACCTTAGCATCTGCATCGGTAGATATCTGAAAGCTCCCGACCGAGTTCTGTATTCCTTGATTTGCCCTGTCACAGGACTCGGATCGCACATTACAGGACATGTGCATCTAGACAAGCGATAACGATTCGCGATACATACGTGGGGAAGCCTAGGAACATATACCACTCTAGGTAGTGTGTCCTAGACTTGGGGGCATTGTTCGACAGGTAGCGTAATCCCTAGTTGGACTAGGTGGCATAAACCCTGAACTCGAAAAGCGTTCAGCAGATAGCGTAAAACTATAGTTAAATCTAGAAAGCAGTGGATAGAAAACCCTAGATTAGATCTAGGTAACAATTAATAAATGGATGCCTGAAGGCGATGGAAAATACAGGGATTGGGATCACGTTATCGTTACTAGTTGAAACACTAGTTAGGCGGTGCAGAGATATAGAAACCAGTATAACAAGTAAATAGCGAAGCAGCAAAGTATTAGACCGTATCCAGTTTATCTTAGCATATCTTGTGACTACCTTATCTAATCTTGTTGACCCTATCGTCATGGTGTAATCTTGTATTCAGTTAATTCATGTCGTTTTGTTTTCCATGTTCACATGCTAGAAGTTACTGAACTTACTCAGGCTTTATGTCTGACTCTGTTTTTCTTTCGTCTTCTTTCTTTCGTTCTCCCCCCCACCCCCCCCCCCAGGTTGTTAAGGAGGAAATAGGATAGATCAGATTTGTTTTGGGATGATTTCTCTTTCCAAGCTTGAAGAATCTTGGATGCATCGGCTTTGGATTGCTATGGCTGGCTTTTGTTACATTGGGGAATATAAATGTATTTTATGCTTCTTTATTTTGTAAAGACAGTTGATACTCTGATATTGTTAAGGAACCTTGTACAAATTATTTTGTCAATAAAGCAAAGTTTTATTTTCCGCTGTTTAATGTTTGTCTGTCTTGTAATTTATCTGCATCTTTTACCCATAATGCTCCACAGAACTTAGTGCATTCCCTTTGTGAGTGACACTAACGGATGTGGGGTGTTACACGTGGTATCAGAGCTGAAGGTTACCAGATCAGATAAAGGATTTGAAAATTTATTTTCAAAACGGTTTTTAAAGAAGCATTTTTCAAGAGAAAAGATTTGTTTTAAAGACATATTCCCCAAAGCCATACGCACCATCTTCTCTTCCTCTGTTTAAATTCGTATCTCCTTCTTTCTTGAGTCTCTGGGGCTCCTGGCTTTCTGGGAGGTAACCTCATCGAAGGGCAAAGTAGTGCCCGGCTTCCATCCATAGCCGTAGTTGTTTCATCTACGGGCAGTTTTCTTTCGAAGCTTATAGGGTTTTCCGGACGATGGAGGCAGTTTTCGAGAGATTTGTCAACATGACTACACACGAAAGGGGATGAGGAGTCTGGCTATGGAGCATAACCCTAGGATGAGGAAATCATGGATGTAAACTTAGCACACGAAGTAGGAAGAAATTATAAAACCTAAGACAAGAGGAAGTATCTTTACTAGGGTATGATAGGGCATATACTTTAAGGACAAGGGCAAGATCGAGGTACAAGATTTTCATAAGGACAAGTACATGCTTTCGCCACCAAGCGTACCTAGGAGAAAGGTAGTCCGGTTGGAAGAGTCTAGTTTTCTGTTCGTACAATTTCCTTAGGTTCTAGCGCTTCTCATTTGTTCGTATTTGCTTCCATAGTTGAGTCTCTGCACCTTAGTACTTGTATAGTAAGAAGATCCCAATCAGTCTCAAACCCAGTGGGTGGTTCGACCCGTTTATTTTTGGTTAAGTAGGGGTTTGAATAGCTATCGAGTTTGCTTATATCATATCACGTCGATCATCTAAAATCGGAGGAGATATTCCCTGGATACTTGTCTGATATTGGTTTACGCCTTTGGGGCTTGTACTTGAGGAATGTCGAGTTCGGTTTGGATGGTTTGCGGGAGAGATGAATAGTTGTGGTAGGCACCCCAAAGAGCATGTAGTGACCTTTCGACTCTTATAGTTATGGCATGACGGATAAGAGGGAAACCTCTAATCATCTTAGTACGTATACTTGGTACCGTGATTGACATCTGTTTATTTTGGAATTTGAGGTCGGAAACTTCACAATCGTGAAGTTAAATTTGTTAAGATACAGTGGAGTAAAGCTCAAGCAGGCTAGATACTAGCAACATGCCCTTTTTCCTTAAGGGCGCATTCTTGATTTCTCTGTTTAGGAGCTTTACGCGTAGTTGTTTCTCTCTTTCCAAAGTATATCCTGTAGGTCGTATCTGCAATCCTTAGGTAGAAGCTAATGGATGTAAACATGTATTTGAAACATGTTATGGTTGAGTGGTTGCAAGTGGTTGCAAATGGTTGCTTGTGGATGCATATGCATACGTATTAGGCACTAGATCAAGTTCAGACGCTCTCATATTGCATTTACATATATGCATATGTTTATAAGTTGAACTTGATATGATATCATATGGACGTTGCATATGGATGAATGGTTGTGCACGCATGTAGTATTTACATGACTAGGGATGTTTGCATGCATGATTGGACGCATGGCACTAACATGATTTGCATTAAGGAGATCAACTGAATCAGTAGACCGCCTGATTTTGCATTAGATAGAGACATATACACACACTATGCATATGAACATGAAAGCATTAGAAATCTTTTAAGGACAATGAATGCCTGTGATTGAATGGTTGAGTAGATGGGTGATTGTATGGTAGGACACATTCTTCCTAACTTGAAGATTTCGGGGACGAAATCCTTTTAAGTGGGGAAGAATGTAACACCCCGTAATTCTATGACATTAAGAATCTCAAATTAAAGTATAATTAATTTTTAAAAGAAAAATTAAAAGAAAAAGATCCATGCGGTTGTTTAATTTAAGTATTGTAACTAACATGAAAAAGAGAAGTAAGGAGAGAACAATAATTATTATTGTTCTAAGACTTATTAACAAAAGCCTCTGTAGCTCAGTTGGTTAAGGCATAGGATTTGTAGCATAGAGGTCGGGGGTTCGAACCCCGGCGACGGCATAATTTTTTATCTTTGTTTTAGAGAGGGCCAACTGAACATGCAAATATATGTACGTATACAAATTCAAAATTTGAAAGGATAAGAACGTACATATAAGGAAATAAAGAATATATATATATATATACATACGAGAATATAAATATATATATATATATGCAAAAATATATGTATACGAAAGATAAAATTCAAGATAAGGCTACAGTCAATGAAATATGGCAACATCATTTGAATTTTGAAAATAAAATGAAAGTTGTGCGTATATATATATGCGTAAAATGGTCGTTAGAGGAATTGTATACATATAAGAATATTTCATGTGAATAAAACAGTTAAATAAATTCCAGAAATTCAAAAGTTTGAAAATCAAACTTTTACGCCAAAATAGCTTGTGGGACCCAATGCTGACTCAGCACTGCGTGTATGATAAGGTTTGGCTAGATTCATCTACGTACCTGGACTATTTTCTTAACTAGGTTCAATGCTGACTCAACGCTGCGTGTACGATAAGGTCTTGAGCAGCTATATAAACAGCCCTAGTCTTCATTCTCTTTGCACCAATTCTCTTCTATCCTTATGCTGCTAAGATTCATGGCTTCTTCCCCTCTTCTAAATTTTCTTAAATAAATAAAATAAAATATGATTCAAGACGAGGAGATGCTGCTAAAAGACTTTTAAGGAGGGATTCAAATCAAAGTTTCAAGCGAAGAATTCAAAGGCTAGCTCAAACAAGTTTCAAGCAACGACGCACGAATCATAGCCACGCTTTCCTTCTTTTCTAGATCTATTTTCTGTAAGTTGGTTATTTCTAGATCTGAATATTTTGTTTTATTTGTGACATGAAATTAAAGGAATAAAGGAATATGCCAAATCTCTCTCTCTCTCTCTCTCTTCGAATCTGTGTTTATACTCTTGGACTGAATTAAGAACTGTTATGATTCGAGGACAAATAAGACTGCAACCGTGACTATGACTATAGAACTGTGGCCTTTGAAAGCATATGCCTTTGGGCTATGACATAAGCCTTTGATTTTGGGACATATAAACATTGCCTATGACAATGACTTAGGACTATGGGAATTATTTTCCCTTTTGGACTATGAACATCGCCTATATTGCCTATAACCATGAACATTACTTATGACTAAGAACATAAGCCTTTGAATTGGACATAAACTATTGCTTATGACATAATGAGGACAATTGTGATTTTGACACCCATGATTCATGATTAGCAAAATATTGCTTTAGTTTGGTGATTGTGAAATTGGGTCTAAACCCAATTATTTATTCTACCTGTTCCTTGGTTTTTTCTTTGGTTTTAAGACAGTGGGAATTTACCTATTAAGTTAGGTCTACCCACGTTCTTGAACCTATTTTGCCCATTCTTTGGTTTTAAGACAGTGGGAATTTACCTATTTAGTTAGGTCTACCCATATTCTTGAACCTACATTGTTATCCAAACTTTTTTATGCCAATTATTCCTTCTTGTCATTTTGATTCATTCTTTTTTTTATCTACGAATCTAGATTTATTTATAATCTAGGTTGAATCACGATTATTCGAACGGTGGGAATGCGATTTGGGGAAAAACATGGAAATGAATATGAACATAATTGTAAACTTGGAAATTGGCCTAATTTGGAATATGTATTATGACATGCATATTAAAATGAAAACGGGGAAATTTGACATGGATTAGGGAATATGTGATTTTGACATATTAAATTTAGCATTAGTAAGTAAGCTAAATTTTAGGCATAAAATGTAAACTAGAAAAATAATTCTAGTTTTGCCATAAATTGTGAATTAGGATGTTAAACCAAGATTGGGTTAATTAAGGTTGATTTGGAATAAGTATATTAGCACAATTTTGAATTTATTCATAATTGTGAGCAATTGTCATGTTTAGAATAAATTATGCTTAGCGACACTAAATTTGGTATAATTTACATACCAATAAGTATAAATATGATAAATAAGAGAGAATGGGCCATAATAATAAATGTGACAATGTACATTAAAAGAGTAGTAATGAAATAAGTAAATTAGGAGTAATTTACTTATAGAATTCGTCATAAATGTTAAATTGTTCATTTACCACAAAATATGTAACTTGGTTAAGTTTTGGCCATAAATTATAAACTAGGATATTTAATCTAGTTTCGACAATGAAATAGGAAATGGCCTAAACTGCATGTTGGGTTAGGACTTGGGCCTAGAATATAAGTATACTAGTAGGCTTGACAAATAAATATAGGCCAAATTTGTCTAAAAAGGGGAAATGGGCTTTTGAAATAAATTGTTAACAATTTATAAACAAAAGAAAAGTATTTTGATAACATCCCTTTTTATAACACATAGACCAGAAGGTTCTAGGGTGACAGAGAGGATAGTGTCTAGGCTTGGGTTTGGAAAATACAAGTTTCCTGCCCTCCCTGGCTATCCCTAACTGATCCAAAGGACGGGATGGTTGTTTTCAAAACCAGATTTGGAAATTAATCAAAAACCCTTTGAACTTAGAAAACATGAATATGCCTAACCCGAGGTTAGACTGAGTTGCGGTGTAAACCTGCCCGGAACCGACCGGCACATCCAGTAACCGCGGCAATATCTGTCTAATGTGAGAGGTTGCGGCTTTAATTTATTAATTAAAGCTAGAACAAGAATGGGAGAGTTAAGTCCATAGGAACACTTAACCAACCTAACACGGTTAAGCTAGAATGGGAAGGTTAAGGAACACTTAACCAACTTAGCACAGTTAAAGCTAGAATGGGAGGGTTAAGTCCATGGGAATACTTAGCCAAATTAACATGTTGACTAGACTAGAAGGTGGGGTTAAGTAAAGTTAATACACTTAGCCAATTTAACATGTTAATTAGACTAGAGGTTGGGGTTAAGTAATACACTTAGCCAAATTAATATGTTAACTGGACTAGACCATAGGGTTAAGTAAACTTGAACGCTTAACCATCAGAATATGATAAATGAACAGGGTTAAGTAAAAAGCATGAAGGGATAACAGTTAACCAGTGTAATAGGATAAGGGAAGAGGGTTAAGATAGCTTGAATCGACTAAAGACACTTAACCAACCCAACCTGGCGAGAAAGAAAACTAAGTAGTAGACCTCAGTTGAAAAAGGGACTAAGTAGTAAAACTTAGTTAAGAAAACAAGGAATTTGGAAACTAAGTGGTAAACCTTAGTTAGTAGAACTAAGTAGTAATTCTTAGTATAACACGAAGGAGCAGACATCCATCTGGTTTTAAGAAGGCTCCAACGAAATGGGTTACGAAGCCTGAGGCTTCGAGGGGACGTGAGGGTACTCTTGGTATCCCTCTGTGAGGCTGCAGATGATCATCCTGGGCTCACAGAGGTTAAGGTCTGCGTTAGAATAACCGAGGGTATGCCTTGGTTGCAATATATATGTGGCAACCTAAAGACTAGGATGGACCAGCGTGATTCGGCGAGAAGACGGTAGCCCTGTGATAGCAACTCGTCGTCTACCATCCATCTTGAGTCAATCGAGATACGTGAAGCGGAAAGGCGGAGAACTCCAAAAGACCATATACTTGCTATCTAGTTATGGTTGCGGATGGCCATAGGATAGTGGGGCACCGGGGGCCGGCGTATAGTTCTCATTTTACGAGGTGTGCCTTTCATTAGCTGAGGGAGGGGTCAAGTGGGACCATAGCCACTGGAGTAAAAACAGACCTTAGCATCTGCATCGGTAGATATCTGAAAGCTCCCGACCGAGTTCTGTATTCCTTGATTTGCCCTGTCACAGGACTCGGATCGCACATTACAGGACATGTGCATCTAGACAAGCGATAACGATTCGCGATACATACGTGGGGAAGCCTAGGAACATATACCACTCTAGGTAGTGTGTCCTAGACTTGGGGGCATTGTTCGACAGGTAGCGTAATCCCTAGTTGGACTAGGTGGCATAAACCATGAACTCGAAAAGCGTTCAGCAGATAGCGTAAAACTATAGTTAAATCTAGAAAGCAGTGGATAGAAAACCCTAGATTAGATCTAGGTAACAACTAATAAATGGATGCCTGAAGGCGATGGAAAATACAGGGATTGGGATCACGTTATCATTACTAGTTGAAACACTGGTCAGGCGGTGCAGAGATATAGAAACCAGTATAACAAGTAAATAGCGAAGCAGCGAAAGTATTAGACCGTATCCAGTTTATCTTAGCATATCTTGTGACTACCTTATCTAATCTTGTTGACCCTATCGTCATGGTGTAATCTTGTATTCAGTTAATGCATGTCGTTTTGTTTTCCACGTTCACCTGCTAGAAGTTACTGAACTTACTCAGACTTTATGTCTGACTCTGTTTTTCTTTCGTCTTCTTTCTTTCGTTCTCCCCCCCCCCCCCCAGGTTGTTAAGGAGGAAATAGGATAGCTCAGATTTGTTTTGGGATGATTTCTCTTTCCAAGCTTGAAGAATCTTGGATGCATCGGCTTTGGATTGCTATGGCTGGCTTTTGTTACATTAGGGAATATAAATGTATTTTATGCTTCTTTATTTTGTAAAGACAGTTGATACTCTGATATTGTAAAGGAACCTTGTACAAATTATTTTGTCAATAAAGCAAAGTTTTATTTTCCGCTGTTTAATGTTTGTCTGTCTTGTAATTTATCTGCATCTTTTACCCATAATGCTCCACAGAACTTAGTGCATTCCCTTTGTGAGTGACACTAACGGATGTGGGGTGTTACAATATATATTTAAAAATGTTAACCACCTAATGGATTGTTGGCTGTGATGTTTGATTATTAGTTTAACTAATAAAATTATTGGAATGATAAATTTAACTGGATCAAATTTAATATTGAATTGTTTTGGAAATCGATTAGAATTCAAAGTTGAGTTGGGTAATTAAACAACTTTCCGCTCTGTTCCTTTTCAAGGACGAAAAGATTTTAAGTGGGGGAGATTGTAACGACCCAGAATTTTGGGGCAAATTTAAATTTTATATTTTAGTTAATTTAATGGATTTCGTATATTTAAAATAATTTATTTTAAAATAATAACGATTAAAAACTTATTTTATCTGAGGAATAAAACATAAAAATTTATATTTATTCTATTCCGAGCCTGAAATGGCGTGGTAATTTTAATATTCGATTTTCAACTTTGGAAAAATATATAAAATTCACTATAATTCAGAATTGGACGAAACAAGAAACGCTGGGACCGTATTGATGATATCTTTCCAACGAATTTTAGAAATTAAGATTTCAGTTTATAATTTGTAAGTTATTAAAAAATTAAAATTTCAGAAAAACGCTATGGAATTTATATATATAATATATATATATGGCCCAAAACTCTACTTTTTGCATACGAATGAATTTGGACTCAAAACCACTTCCATTGAGTTCAAAATGATATTTTTGCATTGAAAATGTATAAACACTTATATATTTCGAGTTTCGGAAATTATTCATATTTATTTGTATTTTTAATATTAAATATATACGCCTTAAAAATGAGAATTTTGCAAACGATCTCTAAATTCGACGAAACCACTTTCCATGGATCCGGAATATTAAATTATTGCTAGATTCCAAAATTCATAATTTTTGGAGTCAGTATGTGGTCGTTATTATTTTTCAATGAAAACGGTTAATTTTCAAACTTTAAAAATTCATTAATAATTCATACGGACTCGTAATTTAATGAAATCAGTTTCTATGGGTTCGTAATGTTAAGAATTAGCCGTGTTCCAATTTTCAGAAAAATTGAAATCAGTATGTGATCACACAGTTTTTAAAACGAAGAAAAGGACTAAAAATTAAAGAAAATTACAACATAAAGGCTTATTATTATATAAGTTATAATAGACAAGGACTTGAATAAAAAATTCACAACCTCTATATAATATCTCATTCGCTCATAACCCTAACTTTTCCTAAACCTATCAGCCTTCTTTTCCTTCATTTTCATGGCGGCTACACTCCTTCTTCCTCTAAAAACTTCTTTGCAAATTAGCCCCTGAAAAAAAAAATTATATCTCTCAAACAGAAAAAAATCAGACCAAACCCTTTCTGGGATTTGTTCATATCAATAACCACTACCTACCACGAAAAATTCATGACCTATCATCGCACGGATTCGCCGGAATCTCAATCCAAAGGCAACAAGTCTATTTTCATTTTTTGGGTATTGCGGACCCCACGAAGAGAGTTAGGTCGACTGACTTCAGGCAGTAGTAGATAGGAAGCATACGGTTCTTTTGGCGTTGGTGGCATGTTTCCAGGTGGTCGTAGTTGGCCGGAATGTCAATTTTACTGGAGGGGTGCTGAAAACAGGACAGTCGCAAAGATGAGCAATTTCCCGTCGATCCGTACATTTTTAGGAAAAGTGACATGAACGAAAGTTGTTCGGGAGATCGAGATCTAGCTACTGACAAAAATTGGTGGCGTTTGGAATACCGAGGCTGCCGCAGCACTAAGATGAACGGAAAAGGCAGTTTTCCTTTCAACTGCAGATCGTGGGGCCCACGTGGTGAACTGGAGATGGGGACCACCAGGCGTGGAAAGAGGGGGAGAACCTGGAGAGAATGGCGATAGTTTCGTGCAATTCCGACTTACGGTTTGGCCGTGGCGAGCATTTTAAGTTGAGGGTGTTGTTTGAAAAAAAAAGGTGAAGGGCTTAAACGCGAAACATTATTTAATTTTATGTTCAATGTTCGTAATGCAAAATCTTTTACATACGAAATCGAAATTTGACGATTTCAGGTCTGCTGCAATCGTGGCAACGTGAGCTTCGCGTGGACACCAAATTTATCCAATTTGGAGGAAATTGAAATTTTCGGTAATTTTTACAAATTTAAATATTATTTAAATCGATTTGTTAACTTCGCAAGTGCATAACTTTTTGTCACCTTATCGAAATTGCATGAAACTGAATCCATTGAGATCGTTACGTCAAGAGCTTCGAGAGAGCAGTAATTTTGTCCATTTCTGAGCAAGTTGAAAATTTGGGTAATTTTCACAATTTAAATTAATTATTACAAAATTCAGAAATTCATAACTTTGTGATACGAACTCGAAATCGCACGAAACAGGATTTTCTGCGATCAGTGAATCGAGAGCTACGCGTAGACACTAATTTCATCAAATTTGGAGCATGTTGAATTTTGGGCTAAAATTGGGCCCGAACCATCAATTTAAAGTCGACAAAGGTGAGAACTTTTATCTCACTCAAGTTTTTGAGCAATTAATTATTTTATTATTAAATATTAATTAATTATCTGTGTTGAAATTATTGTTTGTTGGATAAATGTTGATTTGGATAACTGTTGTGAATTGTTTGAAGTTTGAAATTTGAAATATGTAACATGTTGTTATGACATTTATGATATTTAAAACATGTTTACACTGTCATTTACAAGTTGCCTGAATTATTTATGTTGATTGGACGATAAATTTTCATACATCGTTCGAGAGCACAATTAATAATATATTATTTGAATTTGTGTTTGTTGAAACCCCACACTGGTCTTGGGTTGATATTCTAACTACACATCGCCCTTGTGGTTTGTTTAAAATGCACTTTGGCTGTTATTGAATGTTTTATCATTATTCTGGAATTAATGCGATGTTTGAAATCCATATAATTAAAATTATATGGTAATGGATTGGGTCTCATTCCAATTTTGAATGAAAAGAACATTTTAATTTAACATTCAGTTAAGGGAATTAATTGACATATGAATTAGAAAGATTATATTTTTGTTTTTTAAAAGTTATAATAAAAGGATTCAATTAAAAAGATTACATCTTTACGGTCAGTATGTTAAGATAAGAAGTTTTGATTTCAAAATTTGAACATTTTGAAAAGATTATTATTATGATATAATAATAATATAGAATGTTCGAATTTTATTAAAAATTGAAATGTCGGTTAGGATATTCGGAAACAAAGGGTTTTATAAAATTAGTAAGAATTTAATGTAAAGATCATACCTTTATTTTAAAAGAATATTTTAAAATAATATTTTCAGTGGATTAATTATAAATATTAATTATAATTGTACTTGGACACGAGGTTAGGTTACATTTGTGGTATAAGTCTGCCCGGACCCGCCCCGCATATCCAACAGCCACAAATGTTGAACCTAATGTGAGAGGCCCAAGTGCGCATGTACGAATTGGGCCATGACATGAGGTTAACCCCAACTTGTGGGATAAGTCTGCCCGGAACCAACCCGCATATCCAGCATCCACAAGTCGCCGGCTTAAAGTGGGAGGTCTGGCCCATTATAAGATTTAAATGAAAATATTACATTTTTCAATGTAATAAAGTTTGAAATGAAAATATTACATTTTTCAATGTAATAAAATTTGAAATGAAAATATTACATTTTTCAATGTGATAAAGATTGAAATGAATATATTACATTTTTCAATGTAATAAAGACTGAATTGAAAATATTACATTTTTCAATGTAATAAAGGTTGAACTAAAAAATTACATTAAAGAGATTTCATTTTTATTATTAAGATTGATTACGTTAGAAAGAATACATTTTTATAGTTGTTTCAAAAGAATGAAAAAGATTCATTTTAATGTTAATATACATTTCAATGTAAAAGAATGAGTGATTTATTTATTTTAATAAACTGATTAAAATAAATAAAAGGATTTAAATGGTTTTAATAAAACCAAGATTTTCCAGTACATATATTGGAATGGATTTGAATGGAAATAATCTTCGGATTATTTCAGTATTGGATTCTGTGATTATACGGATATTATTGTGGGAATTTGGAAGATATTAATATCGGTATTCCTGATTTGGTATACGTTAGTTTTCATAATTTGATATTGAACATAAATCGATATAATTTCTATTCAAAGCACGATATTTAATATCTGATTAGAATTTGGGTTTGTCGTGAATAGTGTCTTAAATAACACTGTTCTTAAACCCATTTGGGAAAGAATAAATCTTTTAATTAAGATTTAAATAAGATTTCCAATTATTAACATAATTGAAAATTAAGTGAAACTGACTTTTAGGTTGATTGTGAACAATGTTTTTAAATGACATTAGTTCTTAAAACCCGATCGACAGTGAAAATTAGATTGTTAATTCATAAATCTTTTAATTAAGATTTAACGAAATTTTCTAAAGAGAAAATTTCAATTTAATATATTAAATTGGAATATGATTTTGGGTTTATTGTGAACGTTGTTTTTAAGCAACATTTGTTCTTTAACCCAGTTAAAGGCAAGATTATTTCTTGAAAGTTAAATAAGCATTAAATAATGATTCTTGAAGATTAATGCTAAATATAGTTTTAATAAATCTTTAATTGGATTGAGTGAGGATAATTGTAATTAAATTTACTTAATTCAAGAAATGAACAATAATGAAGTACCACTAGTTTAACTCCATGCGATAGTTAATTCTTTAATTAGATTTGAACGATAAAACGGTAATTAAGTTTACCGTAACACATTGGGTGTTAAATATGGAGTACCACCAGTTTTACTCCATGGGTTGTATAGGTTGGGAATGGGATATTAATAAATGGTTACTTCGGTAAGGTGTTAATCCCGACTAGTTGAATAAACCTTAATTTGGTTTAAACGTCTAAGTCGGATGGATGATTATTGATATCTTGATTGCACTGTACACCCAAGATGAGGGAATAATTGGTGATCGTCCAGACGTATTTGGAGATCTACCGGATATGGTTTCGTTCAGACCCAGAACGGACTTGTAAATGGATGGTATGTGTGGCGTTGTATTCCTTTATGCTGTATTCGTTGATCTCTACTATATATATATATATATATATATATATATATATATATATCTGTTAGTGGCGGAGAATTTATTCTCTTGCTTAATACCCTTCTCTGAGATGTATGTGCTCAGAGGTTATATATATTGACAGAAATCAATGGTATGGTATGGATTGACAATGTGGCATGCTAAGATGCATGGATCAAGGCTTTTGTTGAAAAGCAGAGCCTTGTGGATGATGATTAAAGCACAAATTTAATTAGCATAGCTTTATGTACAATGTTACTTCGCGAGCCTCACACCCCGGTATGATGGTGAACGATTTGTTTGATTAGTAGGATTTACCAATATACTTCATATATATATATATATATATATATATATATATATATATGGTTTTGGTCAGCCAAGTTGTGCTGGGTGTGGTCGCCCCACACTTGGAGATCGGGATAGGTCATTTCAGCCGACTGAATCCCATGGTGATAGGGCACACATTGTCCCAATCCCAATAGGATAGATCAGACTGCTGCTCATCCAAGTGCGGTTAGAATGTATTACGGTGTTTTCTCTTGCCGAGACGTAAGACGTGAAGATACATGACGCGATTGGTCTTTCGAATTAGCATCCATCATACTTGAAATCCAATTTTCCAATACGAGCTTTACGGTTTCAGTTGTATACTTATATTGTGACATAATATGTTATGCCGCTTACATAACATATTACGCCACCTAGGATTGATACATTTATATTCGAAATTGACTTCTACACTATGCACTTATAGTATAAAGATAAAATTCATGTATCAGCCTTTTTTAATCATTATAAGGTAAAACTCTATCCTTCGGCTTGCAGTGCATGGGACTTGAGTCTTATAATGGTTTCATTTTTCTAAGAGCATTGCACTGTTTATTTTATGCACTGGTATTCTTGGGATAAACCCGTTCCGCATTAGCTGCGTGGTCACTTGATTTACCAAACTTTATTTGAAAAATTAATAACTGTTCTTAGTTCTCACACCACTCTCATGACTGACCTGGAGTTTTTTGTTTTAACCTAAACTCTGGGTGCCCATATTCTCCACACGGGCAGCTAGTAGTTTTGGTTTTGCAGATATTACTTTCATAGGATCCTGGAGTTTACAGCTGAAGCTATATTCGGAAAGCTATGTATCCATGTATTTCTTTCAGTTGTATTTTGTATTATTTTTCCGCTGCGTTATAATTTGTAAATCTCTGACATTTTAATCGTGTAATATTTATTTATACTCTGAAATATTCTTGTGCTCTGATGTAATTGTTGTAACAGCAATGAAATGATCTTCTGTTTGTGTTCTGATTTGTCGTGTTCTCAAAACAATCCGGGCTTTCCTTTATGGGAAGTTTGGGTTGTTACAAATTTTTAAAATAAAAACTTTATGGTTTTGTCGAGTCTTGCGCGCACATATGCATCGTCACGTCCCTCTCCTGGTTGCAAGCTGAAAAACTAAAATCTGCAACACTCGTATCTGACCCGAGCGTTCCATGCAAAACATAAAACACTTGAGTCAATATTAATCATAGTTCAAGTAAATTAACTTCAATAGAACTGAAATACACTAGTTTATCCTAACTTCTATATGAAATTATAATTCCTGAAATTAAACTACCGTTCTAAGGGCTCATAAATATCGAAATTTCACAAACAGAATACGGGTATAAAGGTGTAAGTGTAATGGTTGTGCATACAAAGACAAAATCAACAAAATGGCACACAACCGAAACAACACAAAGGAAAAATGGTCAAATGTTACTTGATGTGTTCAACAGCCATGAAGTATACGAAAGCTTACAAAAGGTTTAAAACATGATGGCAACCATGGACCCATATCACAATCTAAAAGCTTGTACACACGAAAATTTAACAGTGTAAATTTATGAGGCAGAAATGAAAAACATGCATGTGCGTCCTGTTTCATTTCAACGCAACTGCTGATGACTGAAATCAGCCCACCATATTGGACCGGAATTGGTTCATGGTGCCAAAATGATAGTTGGTTAAGCTATGATATAAGGATCCAATTGTATAAATGATAATAGTAGAGGTCATCATAATTATGAAGCAAATAGGCATTCACATACTCTCAATAAAATGTTTCATACTACAGGACTATGAAATGGATAAGGAAGCATGCATCCAGATTGTAAACAAGATTGCCTAGTGGTATAAATATTTACAATTAAAACAATGGCCTGGGTATGAACAATTTCCGAAAACAAAGTGTAAGTGCCCACTTCAATTGATGCTTTAATTATTTGTTTGAATAATAGCTCATTACATATACAGATAGAAAAATGGTTATTCAAAATCTTAATTAATTCTCTAATGTTAATCACCTTTTTCCACTTAGACACATCTTCCTTCATATTGTTATATAATCAATATCACTCAAAAATCAGTTTCAACCCGGACAAGGGAACGGACACCCACCTAACCGAATAACCCAAAGGAATCCCAGTTTTCAAGTTAAATAATACAGCAAAGATGAGTGCCTAAATAGGTAATTACAGCGTTGCCAAATAAATACAGAAGACAGAGTTAAAAAAATAAACTGTGGACAAAGCAAGGTGCAACGGTGCAAATAGTATCTTTACAGTGCAGTAACAAAACCTCAAAACAAACGTATATGCGGACACTCAGTTTTAACCATTCAATAAAGTTAAGGTATTGAGGTCAATATACTTGAACTAAGCTAAATCGTGAGTAACGAACTCACCTTGAATGATAGCGGCGAAGGATCAAGGCAGAGAGGTTGCGATTGCAAACAGTGTAACACCCCGTAATTTTATAACATTAAAATTCACAAATTAAAGTATACTTAATTTTTAGAAAAAGAATTAAGTGAAATGGGTTGTGCTATTATGTTCATCTCAAAATTTTGGGTCAAGATAGACATTTGCTTTGCATAAAACGGTTAACTTATGAAGAAGTTATTAAGCCTTGAAGTTTGTATGCATATGAGAGAAATATATATATATATGTATATATATATATATATTCAAAAAAAAAGTTCAAAACAACGAATCGGGAGGGGGAATAGCCAAACCGCACCATTTTTGGAGTCGACCCGAGCTCCACTGGGTTGACTAGGGGTCGATCCAGGGTGTTTGGCTGTCAACCCGTGGCCCGATTCGCCCTAAGGGCTGATGTGGCATCTGAGTGGTTCCGATGGTTCTGGTTATCCCTAGGTTAATCCGACGGCTCTTATTAATTAAACTTCTATAAAAATACTCCTAAAACCCTAACCCTAATCACATTAATTCATAACAAGAGCCGCCATGCCGTCAATGGAGAACCTAGAGTAGCCTCCATACACTTTCAACCCTAAAGCAAGATAGAAGCTTGAATCAAAATCAAATCAAATCTAAATAACGATTAGTCTACATCAAAGGCGAGCAAATCAGTTTAAGAATACAGATCCCAGAAAGACAAGACTATTCTTTTTAATTGTGAGTATGATAGCTTTCACAAATTAATTAATTAATTTAATTATGATAAGATATAATTGGGATTATGAGAATATGATTTATATCATGTGATTTAAATTATATGTATGTTTGTGGTGTTGAATCATATGTTAGTCTTATGCAAGTTGGATCATACGTTAGTTCTTATGTGAATCTTATGCAAGTTGAATCATATATCTTATTCAAGTTTGTGATGATTGGATCATATATTCATGTATGAATCTTATGTAGGTTTGGGTTGTTAAAATATATGTGAGACATGTATATGCATATGCTAGTTTATGTGACATTAACCTTTATGTCTAGATCCATATGCAAGTTTACATCTTTATGTTTAGACCCATATGCAAGTTTACATCTTTATGTTTAGAACTATATGCAAGTTTACATCTTTATGTTTAGATCTATATGCAAGTTTACATCTTTATGTTTACATCCATATGCAAGTTCACACCTTTATGTTTGGATCTATAGCAGTACATAAGTTATGCAAGTTTATGCCCATTACTTATGCTAGTTTTGTATCATATGCTAGTTTGAATGAAATTCATATGCAAGTTATTGGCTATGTAATCTTATGTCTTGATCCTTAGATCTATTTTATGTGTTATGTGATGTTGTTTTTCTTTTTATAAGTTAGACTATTTGCGAGTCTAACATATGTCATATGAAAACGTACGAATAGCGTGGGGATGATGAGATAATATTGAATATACATAAATTGTGAATTGGCATAAAATGGCCTTAAAAGGCATATAATTAATTTGAGACATTAATTGGCATAATTGGTATTTATGGACATAATTTTAAGAGACAATTATAGATATAAATAAATTTGGAATTTATTGACAAATTTGAATAGGGATATTAATCCAATTTGGGGTTAAATAAAGATGTGTAATAATTGACCGCCTAAGACACGAGGTTAGACTCTTTTGTGGTGTAAGACTGCCTGGACCCGCCCGACAAATCCAGCAGCCACAAATGCCAGTCTAATGTGAGAGGTGAAAGGCACGAATTAAATGCGTAACAATTGTAAAGACACGAGGTTAGGCTCGTTTGCGGTATAAGACTGCCCGGGCCCGCCCGGCAAATCCAGCAACCGCAAATGTCAGCCTAATGTGGGAGGTCTTTACAAGGTTACGGTTCTAATGAATTAAGTAACACTTAACCAGATAAACATGTGGTGGGACATGGGGGGTTAAGTGGGTGCCTTGGGTGGCATGTGAAATTAAGTGGGTGCCTTGGGTGTCATGTGAAATATGATTAGATGCACTTAACCAAGAATGAAACACGTAAGAAGACATGAATAAGAATGGGGTTAAGCGGGGAAACCTTAGTGGGGACCAAGCATAGGTGGAAGGCTTGTGTCAAGCATGGGGGCCCTTTTCAAACCTGTAACCCATTAAGTATCTTTGTGAGCTCGACCCAAGTCGAGGATGGGACACGCTTACTGGATTTGATTGTAAGAGGTCAAAACGGGTTAGTGGTGGCAACGCAAGTCCAATGGGGTCATGTGCGTGTGTGGGCCTGGGCTGGTAGGTAAGACGTTGTTGCATCGTGTAGATATAAGCCGTGCATCTTTGGTGGTATCAGGTTGCCACTATGGGGAGTGATACACCCCACTGTGGGATCAGCACGGGTATCTACGAGTTAGGGAGCCGATCGAATGGGGGTAGTGGGTACAACTAGTGGAGATAGGGGCAGACGACACCTATGAAGGCAGCTAGGGGTACACGAAACTACCATTATCATTATTAAGTTCTGTAGGTGGGATCTACTTTTAGGGTAACTAGTGGTGGTGCAGTATAGTAAATATCCTATAGTAATTAGGAACGAGATTAACGCCAGAATATTCCTCTTATTTGCTTAGTCATGCCTACTTGTTTCATGGTCATGTCTTATCTTACCAGTTTATGCCTTATTCTAGTTACTTTAATAATTATATTGTTAAAGTTATTATACTTGCCAGACTTTATGTTTAACCCCCTTGTTTTCGCCTCTTTTCTTCCTTTTCTCCCCCAGGTTCTCAGGGTGGGACTAGTACTAGTGGAGCTTGATCTCGGATCTCTTTCTCTCTCTTTTGGAAGTGCTTGGATTGCTGAAAGTAAAGTTCAGCTCATCTCTTTTATGGCTACTTGTGTTGGGGTTTATGCTTTTTATTTTATGTACTCTGAAACAATTTACCAAGATGGATATTAAGTGTACTTGGTTTATTAAGTTGTTGTAATCGAACTATTTCTCCACTGCAATAAAAGTTGTTTTAAAATTTTCAAGTACCATTATCTATATTTTTCTTGTTTTATTTTGTTCTATACACTAAATACACTCCATGGAAGTTAATGCATTCCCTTTATGAGTGACATTAATGGACGTGGGGTGTTACAAGTGGTATCATAGCTGAAGGTTACCAGACCAGATATGAATTTTGAAAAACTATTTTTCAAAAAGCATTTTATAAAGAAATACTTTCAAAAGTATGTTTTAAGGAAAGTATTTTCAAGAGAAAAGTTTGTTTTAAAAACATAACCCCCAAGAGCCATATATCTTTCTTTCGAATTCTTCGTTTTGAATCTCTTCATTTTGTTTTCCGCATGTCTGGAATTCCCGAGATACCCGAGGGGATACCGATTCCAGGATGGTTTAGAAGGTATCAAGAAGCTAGGGCCAATACCACAGGCCCAGCAAATGCTCCTCCTCCTCCTCCCCCCGTGTTGATACTTTTGCAAATATATGCAAAGATTTTAGAGCAATGGGCGGGAAATCATTTCACGGATCATAGACGTTTGTTGAAGCTCGAAATTGGCTTAAGGGGGTGGAAGATCTATTTGGTATTTTCGAAGTAGAAGATGGAAGGAAGGTCCAATTGACTGCTTGGTTAATGAAATACGAAGCCTCGTTTTGGTGGGAAGTCACGAACGGAGAGCGTCCGGTGGGGACATGGATGGATTTCAAGCGTAGGTTCGAAATGAAGTTTCTCTCACGAGAAGAAGAGAATTTATATATGGAAAGATTCTTGGCGTTGAAGCAAGGGGATTTATCAGTAAAGGAGTACGTCAACAAGTTCAATTAGTTGGCGAAATTTGCCTTGGAATTGGTAAACAAACCTGAGAAGAAGGCCCTAAGGTTCGTTAAGGGTTTGAATGAGCCACTACATGGGTTAGCTATGACCCACATTCCTATGTGGGGCTACCTTTGAGAAATTGGTTGACATGGCGCTTATGCATGAGGAAGAGAAAGGTGCTAATGCTAATAAGGCACCGGAGAAGAAAGGGGACCAAAAGAAACCACAAAAACAAAACAAGAAAGGCGAGAAGAACAATAATGGCAAAGGGAAGAAGAAGTGCTTTAATTGTGGGACATCAGGCCATTTGAGTAAAGACTGTAGGAAAAAGAAGAAGACTGGTTGTTTCCACTGTGGAGAGGCAGGTCATCTAGTTAAGGACTGCCCAAGGAAACAGGGGCAAGGGAAAAGAACTTCTGTAGGGCAGCTTCAGGCTCTCATGGCACCAGGGCAAGCGAGAGGGCAGATTCAGGCTCTTACGGCACCAGGACATGAGAGAGGTAGAAACATTTCCATTGAAAGTTTAGTTTTTCTATTTGATCATCCTATTCGTACTTTGTTTGACACTGGCGCTTCACACTCGTTTGTATCTACTTCGTTAGTTGAAACACTGCACCTAAATACTAGTCTAGTTACGGATCCCATAGTAGTCTCAAATCCTATTGGTGGTTCGGCTCATCTTTCTATGATTTGTCGGGATTTGAGAGTGTCTATCTTGGGCGTTGGGTTTGAATGCAACGCCTTTGTTCTTGGCTTAATAATAAGATTGAAAATATGTCCAACTCACAGAATAATTAAATAAATGGGTGATTTATAAAAATAAAAGAATGGGTTTCGCAGACCCAAAATTTTTAGAATAATATGAGGGATCCGAATATGGACACTTCGAAATCCAATGGCTTTGTTTCAAAAATGAACTGCGCAAGCCTTTTCGCAATTTCAGCGCGAACCGAGCACCGAAACTAACAAATGAGTATATAGCAGTAATCAGCTCGACGAGACAGACACAACCGTATACAGTTTGCAGGGCATTAAGGACCGCATTTAAAAGAAAAAATGGAATGAGAAAACAATTAAACAGAAGTCAAAACGTACGATTTTCGCAAAACAAATTTCGTCGTCGTATTAGTGATAACGAATTGAATATTTTTCATGTTTGTCCGAACTGATTTCAAAAAGATTTTATGGTTGCTAAAATTTGAAATGTTAGCGCAGCTTTGCACTGAAAAATGCATCACCAGCAAACATTCAAATTTTCCGTCGAAATTTTCATAGTTGGTACGTCCCACTATACGTATTTCAAATTCCAAATCCCCATTACGAGAAATTATAAAATATTATGAAATTTAAAACAAGATATAATTTTTATTAATATCGAAAACAAAATATATAATACAACTTTACTATTTAAAATTAACATATAAGAATAAATTCAAATTTAAGTAAATAAACTCGATTTAATTTATATACTAAATAAGATCGAAATTGAAAATATTATTAAAATATTATATTCATATCAAATCAATTTCATTTGTTATATAAAACCAAAATAAATTTAGGTTTTAATTCAAAAATCAAAATAGTTATAAAATACAACAACCCGAGTTTTAAACGAATAAAAATAAAATCAAAATTTAAATTAAATAATCAAATAAAAAACACTTAAAATTTCGGGTTGTTACAACCGTCCCATCTAGCGAAAAAGTGATGTCATTGTATGGAGCCCATGCATGTTTACATATGTGATGATTAAGGTGCCTCAGATGACGTTCGGTTTATGACCAGGGAACGTTATGTTGAGGAAATTGTCTAATCAGCCCATTAGTGCTAGACGACTCTACTGCTCCGAAGGAACACATGCATGTGAGTCATGGACATCTTGCTAGAGATGGTCCGAACGATTAAGGACGATTCTTTGCCTTGGTCATTGTTGGAATCCTACTTTCAATACGAGATTACGATTTTCATTTGTAACTATATAGCCAATATAATGGGATGGGGCATTATGCAAGCTGGGATTGATACATTTATTTTGAAATTGTTTTACACACTTAGACATTATTATTAATATGAAATATTTTGTTTTAAAGAATGTCAAGCAAATTTGGAAATTATAAGGCAAAACTTTTTCCTCTGGCTTGCGTTGCGTTGTGTGATGGGAATTGAGTCTCATAATAGCTTCATTTTTCAAAAGCAAGAATTTCAAAACCTTTGAATCTTGGTTGAGGATTGTTTCATATGGGTTATGGTTTGTTATCTAGGTTTTTAGTTGTTAAACTAGTTAATCCATGCCTGACCCAAGTGTTTGACGCTTGGGTCAGATCCGAGTGTGTGTTTCAGGTTATGAAGGCTGATGAGAAGTTTCAGTCGACTTTGGAAAGCCGGTTAGTTTGTTTTGCAGATACATAGAGCAAAATTCTAGATTGAAGCTTAAGCTGTATCAAGAGCATTATTAGTCTTCAGCTGAAAGTTATGTATTTACGTTTTCGTTGTGCATTGTTTAATTTTTGTACTCTGATAATCTTGTGCCCTGATGTAATATTGAAAAATACTAATGAAAAGTCTTTTGTTTCTACATGATGTGTTGTTTGCCCAAAGTTAATGTTTCAATGATTCTTGCCGTTTGGATCAGACTTGTATGGTTTATAGTCGATTCAAAAGGAGGGAATTTTCGGGCTATTACTGGACGCATTTAAACTTCAATTGGAGGCCCAAAATTTAATTGTCTCCTAATCTAACCAAAATAGCTTCATGTCGTTTGGAATTTCAATATGATCCTAACGAAACAAAAAACGAGTCAATCTGAGTTCGTATGCAAAAGTTATTCATGTTTGAACGTACGAAATTTAAATTATATAAAATAATTTAAGCCAATCTCACCCATACATAACGTTTTAACTCATCATCTTCCCTCAACCCCCTATCACGCTACAACCGAATGAAATGAACCCAAACGGACGCATCCATCCTTGAATCACGCACATACCACAGACCACCAGCCGCTGATCAGGCGCCATCACTTCGATCGCCATCGAAAGAACCTCCCACGCCTAGAACCTGGACTGACTTAGTGGCACACTTGCCCGAAACCCGCGCCTAAGGCTGCCGTGAACGTAGGCCTACTATGCCTCCATCCTTGCTCCGACCGAGTCAACATCTATATGGATGAATAGTACTCATCGAGCTTTATAGTTTTCGTGTAGGAAGTTATCGATTTCGTTGCATGGATGAATATAAATTAACAATTAAAGTTACAAAATTTTTAGCCATTGAATAGCTTTAGGGTCGGCCATAGTTTTATTTAGGGTTTCAAAAGAATATATTTTTTTATTAAATTTATTGTTTTACATGTTTTACAGCCAAAATCGGGTCTGTGTCCAAATCCGGCCTGCTGACAATCTATCTATAGGTTTTAACGCTTTATGAACGCAATGGAACTAGTGGTGAAGCCCAATCGAGAAGTCTATAACAGTTTTTTTTAGAAATTCAATTATTCAAATTGAATAATGCATATAAATTTTCTATACATTTTAAATTCGAATGGTCAAATGATAAGTCCAATGGATACCAAATTTAAACCTTGCAATAATTCAATATTCCAGATTCGATGAAATTTGTTTCATCGAAATCCGAGATCATTTGAAAAATGGCAATTTTAAATCTCAAGTCGTTAATCAATACACGTTTATAACGTGCACAACCACATAACAAGTCTGATTGATGCGAAACTTGAAATCTTACAATAATTTACAATTTTTGATATATTGAAACCGATTTTATCGGATTTCCAGATCATGTGCGAAATGTTTATTTTAACAGGTTCATGAATATACTAAATATTCTGTTTTCGTTTATTCACTTCAAATTAAATTCTTAAGATTATTAACTTTGTTTCAAATAAAAATAAGAATTCAAATTAACTTTGCAAATCAAATTTCAATTAATTTGAATTCCAATTTTGGTTATTCACCAAATTTAATTTGGATTTCAATTATATATTAAATCAATCCATTTCATTTAAATATTCTAATATTTAATTTCAACTTTCAATGTTTATAGGTATAAACTAAATCATAATTTTATCTACAATCAATACAAGTTGCTATTGTCAATACAAGTAGAATTTCAATACTAAACCATTATATAAAGTCCACACCATAAGTTTTTACAATTAAATCATTAACTTTTAATTATAAATTTACTAACTCAATTTAATTCAAATATTTTAATATTATATTCTAATCTCAATATAGCACAAACCAAATCCTAGTTTCATTTACGATCAATATAAGTTATTACTGTTATAACAAGTTGAATTTTATTACTTAAACAGTTTAATTAAGTTTAAATCATAGGATTACATAATTAAATCATTAAATTTTATTTATAACCGTAAAATATTCAAAAGTCGTATTAGATTTAATAATTTAAATATTCAAAAAATACGGGTTGTTACAATTTTGCTAACACCTTCCTCCCTTATTTGACTAATTACACGTGATTCTTAAATTTTATATATATTTCCATTCTTTGGGGTGAAATTTATTATTTTTAAGAAACATATTAAATTGAAATTGTTTAATGTCATTAGATAAAAAAGTTTTACATCTTTTGAAAGCAGCTTGAAATCATTTTCCATAGTCCAATAATTTCTAAAATTAAAAGGTTGATTTGGGCTTACTTTATTTAAATAATACCTAAATTAAATATAATAGGAGTATGATCACTTATGTTTTGCCTTGCTACATAAAAAACACATATGTGAATATGATCTTTCAATGCATACCAGCAAGAACTTTACCAAGTTTACATTGTATGCTTTTAAATTCATAGATCCCTATGTGTATTTATTACCATTAATATTGTGTTCCTATTAAATCAGTAAGTACAAAATCATAACATTTTTTATTTTCTATAGAGGATAAGTACATCATCACATTTGTGTGATCGTAAGATGATATTAAAATCCACTTTTATTACTTAAGAAAAGATGAAATTTCATTTATTTCAACCAGTTCATTGTTAATTTTTCTATTAACGATATCAGTACACAAATTTTGTATGATCGTAAGATGATATTAAAATCCTCCTTTATTCCTTAAGGAAAATTGTAATTTCATTACTTTAAACCAATTTAGGCCATAATATATCCCTAATATTTCGAAATCAATAGCTTATATTATAGTAATTTGGAATCCAATCACCGTTGTGTTTGAGTATGCAATTTATAAAAAGAGAAATAGTGGAAAGGGTAAATTTTTTTAGAAATGTAGGTTGAGGTTTATGAAACTTTATTTTTTGGTTGAAGGATGGAATGCTAGTTCTAATTGAAATTACATTCAATTTTTATATTATATAGAACACTAGTTATAACTAACAATATTCAGTTTTACATTAAACAAAATGCATGTTATAATTAGCATTGTCCTTCAAATAACAAAAATCTTGGTGTCTTTTAACTTAGATTTTCTTTAGATTTATTAATATGCTTATTTATCTAATTGTTAAGTTAAATATAATGTTTAGTAGATAATAAATTCCCAATACGGGGGTTACATATCATAATTACTCTATTTATACTTTATTAACAGTTATTATTAATCCTTTTCCAACCTTAGGGAAGTGAATGTTAATTTAAAAAAAACTTAAGTCATCTGATTGCTTTTCAAATAATAAGTGAACTGAACGTTTGTGGAAAATTTGAAACCTTAAGTTTTCTAACTTTTTTCCAAATAATAAATAAGTTGAATATTTGTAGTAATTTAAAACATGCAAGACGTCAAGTCACTTTGACGACACATTAAGCCCTCTTATTTTCTTGACATAAGTGGCATTATTAAGAAGATTATAACAATCTGTTAATCATGCTGACCCTTAGGTTGTTTCTTTATACGATTCTTTGTTGCCATTTTCTTTATCTTGAGGTTCCGAGTTTAGTTATGCCACTTTGAGTTGCAAGACACATACCTATACTTGAATCATTGCTTTTGTTATTCATGTTACTCATGTTTATTTTTCTAGTTGCAGTCCGAGGTGGCGTTAACTTAGAGATGGAGGAAGTGGTTAGCATACTTGGTGTTTATGGAAGTGATAATATCCCATGGTGTTACATTATGGCAAGTAAAGTTACTTCTTCATTACGATGAATAGACTGAATTGTCCCTATTTTTCAAAGTTATTGTTATTCGTTGATTATTTTGATTCATAGTTGTAACGGCCCGGTGATTTTCAGCCCCGAAAATCGACATAAATACCTTTACCGTAACTCATGCCGACCCTCCAAGCACCGAAAACACTGGATAGTTATTAGAAAGAAATTAGAGGGTGAGATAAGAAAGAAAGAAATATTAGAATAGAAGAATAAGAAGAAGAAACACCACAACACAAAATTAGAGTCTCACATCGTAGCGGAACAAAATACAATACAGAAATAAATCTTTATTAAGAGCTTTTAAAAATACTTACAATATCAGAGTACAACACACATCTGGACAGTTATAATAACCTATCCTCATATACATCACACAGCGGAATAGATACTAGATACAATACGTCTGAACACCTTCAGCACAACTCTAGACTTCGCAGCATCCGATAACCTGGACCTGTACACCCCGGGTTAACCCGAGCATTTACAAAACACGAGGTCAGTCTGGTGAACCAGAGTGAGAAAAACTCACACAGTATTAAGGGTATCAGACAACCTGATTTTAAAGTTAAAATCTTCTCGAAAGAAAAGGATAATCGTAAGACCAAATCCACACATAAATACGGACGGTTTTTACCTTACGATAACCCAAAACATTTTTGAAACCAATATCTTTTCTGATATTATAATAATGTCCAAATATAAGTAATTATCAATCTAGTGGAATGCATGCATCTCACACTGCACATATATAGTATACAATCAAAACCGCGGGCGCTTATTGGAGACTGGATTACGACTATGACAAGGTATGGGACCACCTGCCGGTAGTGTATCTCTAGAGGCAAATACACTGGGTTCAACAAGAACGTCTTGCAACCTGGCCCACACATGACCGACACTCATTTCGCTTGAGTGTATCGAATGTATATCACCAACGGTTTGGATCAACAACCTTTTCCCGAATAGGGACAACATCGAAATATAGATTAAAGAAGCAAATAGGAATTATTCTAGATAGGTGATTATACACCCTAATGGGAGCGACCCACATAGCCATGCTGCCAGCCCAATTTCTATCATTTCCCGATTGATGAGGCTTGAGGTTTAGAGTAACTTTTGAACACCTGGTCATTATTCACTTTGAATGCCACATCGTCAGATCCGTCAGATATCACTAATTGACATCCACAAAAATATACTCTAGTTAGAAGCTAAGAGAACAGCTATTCTCCACCAACAACTATAGTACATTTGAAGAAATCAACGTACGTGACCCTTTGGAAATAATCTGTCAGACATCCATCCATACAAGTCATCCAGGAACAGGATGAACCAAAGGCACTCTCCTACTGCATCTCATATAGGAATCACCCTATGGATCAGTAGCGAGTAGTCCTTGCAACCCGTAGATTCCAGCCACGACAGAATCACAACTTATCTGTGCTTGTCAGGAAGAGAATATCAATGGTTTTTCCGTTTATGAAAATCTACGGTCTTCAACGCTCCATCTCGGTCATCTTCTGATCTCTTCACGTATTTGTTGGTCGGAATGGTTTTCGAATATAAATTCGATCCCGGTCTTCCCATACCAACAATCGTATTGGACAGGTTTGATAGTCAGTGATTTAACTATCAAAATAAACAGTGTTTCAATCATGACACTCCAATGATTTCACTGGTTCAGTATTCAGCATCACTTGGTCTTTAAATTTAAACCAAACTAGTTGACTTCTGCTTAATTAAAACTTCTAACTCTTTAATATTTAAAATACACGATGTTAAATCCTTAATTAATATACTCTTGCTCTCAAAACCATTTCATTAAAATACTTAGTAACATAACTTATAACCATATTCAATTTCCACTTAATTCCCCTTTCCAACATATTTGTTACACCATTCTTTATTATTTACATTTGGGAAATCCATTCAAACTATTATTCATAAACAGCGTTACGTAATATCGCTTATTCCATTCTTGAACAATAACCAATATTTATTAGTATAAAATATAACTAACTTTACATTTCCTTTACTTCGGATCTCTCATTATATAAATTTTCCAAATTTCCTCCAAACGTTGCATTATTTCACTAATGGAAATAATGAACTATCACTAACCTCTTTTACGATTACCAACTAATATCATCCTCAGATAATCCTGAGTTGTTCAAGTTGGGGCATTTTAATTACCTCTCAGACCTTGATCAACAATGTTCATATCCTCAGACAAATATAAATTGTAATCAAACCCATATTCCATTTCAGTCTCAAAACAATTTCCATCATAACTTGGATTTGGTTATACAACTCTATAACCCACTTCTTTAACCAGATTCACTTATTTCCAATCTCCTTTTAAATCTATTCGACCATTCCCCACTTTAAAATCTTATTTCAATCGTTCACTTTTTTTTAACCCCATTATTAAGTAACGTTAATGCAAGTTAACGCTTAACACTTTAAACCCTATTTATATAACTCTGGTTTATCTTAAACCCTTTATCTTAATTTCCTTCGACTTAATTCAAATAATTAAGTAACATTTATTTCAAGCTACTATATTCGCTCGAAATTCCCTTTTTTAACTTTGTTATAAAGATTTGGGTTTTAAATATAAAACCCGTTCATAAACTCACCATTTCACTGGATTGCATTTCAACTTCGATTACTTTTGAAAAATAATTTTCTAAATTCTTATTAATTAAAACAATAATTTTCTTCAATCATTAACTACTTCAGTAGTTAATTTCTTTATTTACTAAAATAAATAGTAAATCCTTTATAAAAATCTTATTTAAAGTTAAAACAATATTCTTTAACTATTTCATTTCGCAAATTTGAAGCAAACTATTTTAATAGTCGATTCCAGTTAAAACGGTCGATTTTGTCAACTCAAAACTCGATTATCTCGTTAATTGATTCCAATTAGTTCTCACTTTAAATTAATTAAAAATATAACTAATTAAAAAAAATCCATTAATTGTTTTCTTTACACAACAATTATCAAAGTTTAACCACTCGATTCATTTCTTATTCTCATACTTGTAAATCTGATTAACATCAGAATTTACTTTATAAAATAAGTTATTAACAAATCGAAGTCTTAAATAAATAAAATATTTATTTATTTCTCTTTAATAACTCTTATTCAAAATAATATATTTCAAAATCTATCTTTAGCTATAAAATAAATTTTATAATTTCATCTCTATTGACTCACCTGACGGTGAATCAATATCTATAAAACGATTGATTTTATAGGCCATACGCTGCCATATACTAAACCAATACCGCCCGTTGTTTTAAACAAAACACAGGTTGACTTTTCGGTAAATGATCACAAACCAAATCAATCACCAATAATGACAATTCATATATGATAATATGAAAATAATTAATATATTTGAGGAATATGGTTGGATCCCTCCAACCTGTTCTTCCCTAAAATTACAACGGTTATCTCCAATCAGATCATTCAGTTTTATTTAACCGATAGCAATAAGTAATGGCCATTTAACATCAACCACACGCCATTCAAACAATTCAACAATTTAAACACGTTTATTTTATAAACGTGACCAACCAACGTGAGTTACCTTTATTGGAACCAATCGTTAAAATAACGATTTAGTATAGATACTGAAATTAAACAACGGTTTAATTTCATCAGTTAAATCAACAAATAAATATATAACTTGCAAACAGTCAACCATTAGCAAACAGAGCACACAAAATAAAAACCCAATTTATATAAAACATAAATGGGAAATCTGAGTGAGTTTAACTCACCTAGAAATCATTTTGTTGTAGCATTCCGTTACAGTCAAATTAAATAGATGTTTAATTTAAATGATATTTCAAGCTGTCCACATTATTGTCCAGATCAGTTCCACGATATTATATTCGACGGGACGATTCCATGTCTCTTGTCTGGCTAAATTCTGATAACATATGTAAGAGTTGTACACGTATGAGCATATGGTTTTTAATTTAATATTTAATTACCTTAACTAAAATTATTAATCAAACTATTAATTACTTTTCAGTTATGGATAATATGGTCCGTCGGTTACATTTCTTCCGGTATTTGTTCGTCTCGCTTATCCCATTTCTGCAACAAAATATGATTCAAGTTTTAGTTATCACAAATTAACTAAACTAAATATTTCTTAAGTAAATAATTAATTATGTTAAAAAGGAAATCAGTTTACTGTTTCACAAGGGAAACGAGACCGACTTCCTTTATTATCAATTCTGTGCTCATTCATTTCGTTCCCAGGATTTCAGCACCAAACCTCCTCAATACTTCTACTTCTTCCATTCCAGAATTCCTGTCCTCGCTATTTCCAGCGCTAATTCGAACCTGAACCCAATGTATTAGTTAATTAGGTTTTAACATTAACTAAATATGGTTTAATAATACTCAGGCCACAAAGTTTATTACTGTTTTCATTGGACGGTGGGTACTCCGGTTTGGATTCACAAACACAGTACCAGGTTGTTCTTCATTCATAACACGCCTCATTCCAATTCGAGACACCGAACTTTGACTCCCCACCCCCACCACAATCCATCACCGGAACTCCATCAAAGCCCGTCGGTCACACCACCTTGGCCTCGCCTTCCTGCACCGTAAACCATTTGCCCCCAAACTCCTCCATTCATCCGCAAAAGCCCCACAACCAATGCCACCTTCGAGCCAAATTCTGGCCTCCACCGTAACCCCTGGCCGATTATCACTGGTAGGACTGGAGAGCCGCTTGAGTGCTTCAATTCTATAGTTGAGTTTTTGGTGAATTTTTGTGTGGATCGACAGATCTTGGAGGGTAATTTTGGTGGGATGATGGCCGTTATTTTCTCAGGGTGGAGGCGTAGAAAACCCATTTGACCGCAAGTTAGGGTTACTGCCCTGTATTTATAATGGGGTTGGATAGGAAATATATATAAAATATTATTAACCAAAATTCGTCACGAAGTAACTCAACAATACCACTACAGACGATCTCTGTTTTATGATAAAAAATCTAATCTTAGCGTAAAAAAATATTCCGGACCCAATGGGACAAGTTTCGTCGAAATCTGAGGTCGTTTGAAAAAAATTCCTTTATAAAACCAGAAATAAACACGCATTTAATTTTTCCACGATCACTAGATAAATCAAATCAACTTGAAACTTTGCAATCCTATAATAATTAATCAATACGAACCCAAAGGCACCAGTTTCGTCGCATTCCGAGACCATTTCCCTGGTAGGCTATTTTTACGCGCACTGCATATCCATTTTTAACACCAAATTACCCGGTCTTCAAAAATAACAAACTATATATCTATCCTGACTCTAATCGACGATACGAACTCAATGGGACTGGTTTCATGGCCTAATTCGATCGTCTGCTCAATTTACACTCAAATACCTCTTTATTAAATTAAATAAATTTAATTACGCGCTGTAGAAAATAAATGGGCGTTTATGGCTACCGTGGCCACATACGACATCGGTTTGCCACGCCATTTAACACCATGCAATAATTTAATGTTACGGTCCCAATGAAACTGATTTCATCGAAAACGGTGTCCGTTTGCAAAACGGCTATTTTAAACGCCTATATTTTAGTAACGATTTCCACAGAGATTATTTCAAATTTTGATTTGGCCATAACTTACTATTTACAATATGAAATCTGGATTTTTCTCTCTCATATGAAAAATTATAATCAATACGGTTCCAACGTTTCTTGTTTCACAGAAATCCGACTTATATCGAATCCTGTATTCTCAGTTGAAGTTCAAAACTCCATATTACGAACTGCTGCGCGATTTTGAGCTCGTTTTGTATTATAAATAAAATTAACGTTAAATCTTCATTTTAAATAACGAATTAAATATTAAAATCCATTAATATTCCAAATAATTATATTTAAAATAATAAATTAAATTAAATTTTTGGCTACCAAAATACGGGGCGTTACAATAGTCAAGTGTTGCGAAGACCTATTCAATTTTTTTTACTCTCCTTGTGTTTTTTTTAGAAATATTTGTGCTATCTTTTCCACGTAAGATTCTATTTTTCCTACTTCTTTGTCTATCTTAGCAATGACAGGGTCATCTTGATCATTTGGCTAAGTCTTTATGCTCTTTAATGAATTTTTTATTTATGGACAATATATTTTAGAATGGCTACCTCCATGCATTTTGTGTTTTGTTATTTAATATTACTAGTATTATTTTTCTTTTATCATTATTTATAATTTTTGTAGCTTTTTGATTATTTTGGTTTATGGGTTAAACAACCATATCTCGACTTATGACTATTGACACTTTTAGAATTTCTTTAGTGTTATTTGGTTATATTGTGTTCTTCATAATGCTAATCCTTATCGTTGTGTGTTGGTCTTTTATGCATTCAAGATCTTTTAGTGTTTCTCAGCTTTTTACCTTTTTATGCAATTTTTAGAACTTATACATTAGTTTTAATGTTTTGGTCGAAACCACTCATACTCAACACTTTTTTTCAGTGCTTCTCCCCTATGACAAGACACATTGATTTTTTTTTTTTTGGAAATTTTGAGTCGAAAACTGTCTCAACTAGAATATAAGCATAAATTAGTCCTATTTTTGTAGCCTTGCCCACATCCAATTTAAGAGGCTTTCATATTAGACTTATGTGATACCGAATGCCTTTTGATTTCAAAGGTTTGAATTACATTTTGCAATTTGACTCGGAACACTGATAATGCAAAATGTCTATACCGTGCTTAATAAAAGAAGAACGTCTTCTCATGATAACCAATCTACTACGAAGCAATTTTCAAGATATCAAAGTTATCGTTAAGATCATCAAATTTTATAAAAAAAAATTATTTTCCCTTGAAAATTTTGAAATCTACTGGCATTCATATCTGAAAAATGGATAAATATTCAATATATCGAAAAAAGGACGTGGATGCAATGCAAAAACAATCGCACACAAGATTTTATGTTCGGTTTTCTTAAGATTATAGTTCAAATTACGTGTATTTTGGTATAACAAAAGGTACATGTTTATTGTTCTATTAAGTTAGAAGGAGCTTGTTAGGGAGAAGGTCAGACTTTGGAAAAATAAATAGGCTAAATGACACCATGTTTTATTTTAGGTTGAAGGACAAATTTTAGAAAAAAATAGGCTAAAAGAAAAAGCTAAGTACAACGATCATTATATTCAGTTTTTACAATATACCTAAATGTTAGTTACAACTAGCACTATATTCAGTTTAACACTATAAAAAATGCTAGTTTTGTATAATATTGTCGTCCAGCCTAATATTTTTTCAAGTTTGCAATTTAACCTGAAAACAATTTGGTGTACTTCAACCAAAATTATTCCAAAGTTTTCCCTTGTGCCTATTTTCCACAGTTAATAATTCATATTATATGCACTAAATTTATATTAACTGCCCAAAATTATGTATATAATCATATTTATTTATTTTTAGCAAATTAATAAATAACGAGGTTGAAAAAAAATTACATTACCATCTCTATTTGTCGATAGTTAGCAGACTGATATCCATCTGTATTAGCAAATGCAAATATCTGATATTCAAAAACAATCTTGAATACAGATACAGATATAACATTATCCATATCCAAAAGTGTCAGTTGATAGGAATAAAATATACGTTAATCCTTACAATTGTAGGATTCGATGTCCCTCATACATGTGCATATTAGTCTGGTAGTTGGTAATTAACTAAGGTGGGTAAGCTGCAAACATAGGGTAAATCAGCTAGGTTGAACCAACATCTGTATATCAGCCCAAATAATCGGACTAAAGAAAATTCCTAAACCCAAAATCACAACTGCATACCGCAATGGTAAGCCCATCAATTCTATCACTCCTCTTAAATGCCTTAAATGTTTCGATCCACGAATGCTTGATCTATCTTCATCCATGTGTTCATCTAGCACTTCATTTTTTCCCTTGGTTCGCTTCATGTAACTGCCAATACCACACTCTTTTCCATTATGTTTTGCCCACTGTTTTGCTCCTATTCTTTGAACTCCAAATAATTCTGGCAAATGGAACTAAGGTTTGCAAAGGGTAAAATTGTAATTGTAACGTTAAATTGCTAATTCCTCTCTAGGCACTATTGTTAGATGAATTATATAAATACACTATACACTTGTGAGTGTTTCTCATTTTCTGGGATTCTTTCTCTCTTGGTTATCGCTACGTTTCTCTGTGATTTCCCTTGCAACTTTTTCTATTTCTATGGTGAGTTGGAATTCAAATTTTAGGTTTTTTCCTCTCAATTTTTCTTTGAATTACTTGGTTAATGATTTGTGTGAACTTACCGAGGAAAGTGTAATGTGGATTAAATTACATAAGATCCGATCTGAATCTGCGCAAAATGGTTGGTGAATTGTGAATTTATGAAAATTTAACAAATTTATCATCTTGATCTATGAAATCTGAAATCTGGAAATTTTGGAAACTAGATCTTGATCTCTTTCTATTTTTGTATACAAATTTCGGCACCGCTACTTGATTTTGCTTGCATGTAGATAAAATCAATGAAGTTAATTCATTTGTTCAAATTATAGATTTACACTGGAAAGAAAACGCCATTACCTTCGTTGTATTAGAAATTATAACGTGGAACTTTTCCTTTATGTACAAACATTTTCTATTTTTGGCCTAGATTAGGACTTTATCATTTATTTGTGAGTAAGATGATGGGATCGTTATGTTTTGATGCATTCAAGTCATCTCAGTTAATAAATATGAAAAAGATAAATGTGTACATTTTTTCATTTATGGTATTGGGATACATTTACAGTAAATAACTTATACATGAATCGTTGAGTCTTTTGTCATATATGTTTTTTGGTTATTGAATTAAACAATATTAAATAAGATTTGTGATAATGAATTTATTTTTTAGGATAATGTGAGGAATTTTGATGTGATTTGTAAAGAAGGGCCCTCTTATGCATTTATGGCGTTAATGATTTTTTATGCTCAAGTTTACAATGTAACATCTTCATGTTACTCTATGACACAAAGCTCTTTTGACTTGGAATACTTATCGTGTAATAAATATATTAAACTAGATAACAAAAACATACTAAAATTAATGTTCAAAAAGGAGAAAAATATTATTCAATAAGAGAGAAGAAGCAAACTTTTATAAATGTCTACATGTAAGGGGAGAAGCATGAATCCTTCTATTTTAGCGTTTCTCTTCTTTCTAATCTTGTACATTTTCTAGTGTAGCAAAATCCATAGCTTGTAAGACTAAGAATTGAGATAAAAATGTTTCTTAGGTGTCATTTTTAGATTAGGATGCATAAGTGCAATTTAATGACTATTGACAAATGATTATTTTCTACTGCATATGCAATGTTCTATTTTAACAGGTGGTAGGAAAAACTGGTGCATCTAATGATGCGCCTTCTTCATTTACTACTAAAAAGAAAAAATTCTCAAAGCATGGGATTGAAAAGTTTGATTTGTCAAACATGGATTGGATTGATAACATACAAGAATGCCCTGTTTACTCACCAACAAAGGAAGAGTTTGAAGATCCACTTACTTACCTTCAACATATTGCACCTATGGCTTCATCATATGGTAAAATATTGGATCGTGGCTGCACATTTCATTTACTTGACCAGTATTTCATTATGTAAACTGGAATATCATTCTTGTGTTTTATATTATATTTGAAACTTCATTCTTTTACTCTCGTGAACCTGCAAAACTTAGGTCGTCTCCAATGGAGAGAATTTAATCTTAATATTATGTCTTTATTTCCTTAATCATTGAGATAATGTTGAATATTTACTTCAGACTTTAGAATCCTAAAACGGATCAGGACACCCTTTTAATCGGGGCTTGAGCTCAAGTGCATAATTAATGGGTGCCTAAGCTTGGGCACCCATTTGATAGTAACTATTTATATGATTTTTTTTAACAAAAAAATTGCGGAGGTTGGTCAAGCACTTGTTTTATGGGCAATTTAGCTTAATCACACATTAAATGGGCTTTAGTGTACTTCGGTTTCACACAATATTCAACACATTGAATACTTACGGTTGAATCTACTGGAGATTCCCTTACACTTCTTTTTCAATATGATCATGTCATAAGGTTCTATGTTACAAGATAGTTTCCCTTGTTTTTTATGTGACTAATAATGACTTATTTTATGTTATAACAATTAGATTGTAATATGTAATGTGTAAGGTACTTTCGGCTTATTAAGTTTAATACTAAGTTGTTTCTTCAAAATCCTCAATTCTATAGTTGAAAACTTTGTGTATTGCACCAGGAATTTGCAAAATTATCCCACCTATAAGTGCTTCTGTGCCTGCTGATGTTGTATTAACAAAGGAAAAACCAAAATTTAAATTTACTACTGTATTTCAACCTCTTCGTCTTGCTGATTGGGAAGAACACGATAAAGTTACCTTCTATGAAAACGAAAAGTAAGACTTTGATATAAATTTACATGACTTATAGTTTAAGTTAATTATTTTATATACTAAATTTATTTCCCATTTGGTGGTTTAGACATTACTCATTTCGTGAATTTGAGAAGGTTGCAAAAAAGGCATCTTTAAAAAAGTGCACTAACTATGGATACCACCCCGCAAGTTATATAGAAGAGAAGTTCTGGCATAATATTGCATTTGGTAGAACAAAATGGGTCGAATATGGCAATAATATTAAAGGTAGCGCTTTTTCCACTTCTCCTTCTGATCAACTTGGAAGTAGTAAATGGAACTTGAAGGTATTCTTTATTTAGTCTCATCGTGTATGGTTTTCCTTATGTTATCAACAATGTGCCTTTTATATGTTACAAGAGGAAATATATTTAATGTTCAGATTATTTTAGGTATTTTCTCAATTGCCAAAATCTACCCTTCGTCTTCTCAGGAATACAATTCCCGTAAGCTACTTATTGTTCATCATTCTAATTCAAATTATGTATTATGTTTTCAACAAACGCATAATTAAGCTTTTGATCTTTTGTTGTAATGATTACAGGGAATAACAGACCCTATGCTATACATTGGAATGTTGTTTAGTTATTTTGCTTGGCATGTTGAAGATCACTATTTGTATAGGTATTCCATCAATTTTGTTATGTCTGAGCACTTAATAAGAGAATTTACATTTTAATTATTTATCATAATAAATCTGTTTTCTTGCAGCATAAATTACAATCATTGTGGAGCAGCTAAAACATGGTATGGAGTTCCAGGTCACGCAGCACCAAATTTTGAAGAACTTGTTAGGGAACACGTATATAGTAGTGAAATATTAACATCCGAAGGATTGGATGCAACATTTCATATACTATTTGGCAAAACAACCATGTTTCCTCCCAATATTCTTCTAAAGCATAATGTTCCCATATATAAAGCTGTTCAGAAACCTGGTGAATTCATCATTACTTTTCCTCGTGCTTATCATTCAGGCTTTAGTCAAGGTTAGATATGGTGCTATTTATTATCAACATATATGTGACCTAGCAATATTTTTTAACTCTTTGGTTATTAGGCTTTAATTGCGGTGAAGCAGTGAATTTTGCTTTAGGGGACTGGCTTCCACTTGGCGCAACTTGCAGCTGGCGCTATGCACTATTAAATATATTACCTTTTCTACCTTTTGAGGAAATTCTTTGTAAGGAAGCTATGCTTCTTTATAAATGTTTAGCAAAATTTGATTCTAAAACTCAATCATCAGTTGAGGATTTACCATCTCGAAAAGGGATCAAGATTACATTTATCCATTTAATACGGTTTACGCATCGTGCTCTTTGGCAACTGATGAAACTGGGACCCCGTGTTAATTGGCCTGATATTCCTGTTGCTGAATCCTGTGGTATATGTAAATGTGATTGCTATGTTTCTTACATCAAGTGTAACTGCAAAGTGGGTATTATGTGCCTTCGACATGGTAATAATACTTTATGTAATTTAGACTAGGCTACTAAATTATCTTACACTATTCTTATCATGTGTATATTGCTATAATGGTAGCAAAATAGAATTTAAGGTATATAAAAAGTTAGATTAAATATCAATCATTCCTGACTTTTATATGAGATGACCTTAGGGATCACTTTAAAAGTGAAGTTATAGCATAAAGTATTTTTTTTAGTTGAAATTATATTTCTATTATGTTAATTGGTTTTGGTAATGACTTTTTTTATAATCTTGCATTACAGAAAAAGATATCAAAACTTGTCCTTGTGGCATTGATCGTACGGTATATATTAGAAAAGACTTATCAGATTTTGAAGCTGCTGCGAAGGAGTTTGAAAAGGAAACTAGAATTTTGGAGATGGTTGAATCGCGGTTACTTCCTGGCTATGATTCACCATTGTCAGATTTGTTTTCTTGCACTGAAAAAGGCTTTTATGAACCATATTGCAAGATATAGTTTGAGTCTATAAGTGCAATTTCTAGTCAAGATGTGTAGCACCTGCAAGATGAAGTTAACTTCTAAAGAGTCTACAAGTCTTCCAAAATGTAAATACACCTCAATAAAATGATTATATTGTAGAATTCAAAGTTTTAGAAAACTAAAATTGATATTGTTTTTGTACTTTTATCAATACCATGTTGACTATATGTAATTTATTAAGTTTTAGCCAACTTTTACGATTTTTTTTTCAATTTAGGCGACATTAGACAATTATAATTGTTCTGACATAATTATGTATGTTGTTACATAGTTAACTTAATGATAGAAATTAAAAATAATAATCAAATCGAACGTTCGGAATCGTTTTCATCGAAGCTTCTCGTATGTCAAATTCATAGTGGGTCTAGACCTAATGTGTTCTACATTGAAGGTCATACTACATCCTAAACATATTTTATTCCACCTACTCATGAAATTTATATTGTAATATTTGGCATTGTGACCTTTATATCCACATAATTTAAACCTAACAATGCAATGTATGGAAAATCATTCTAAAAATATTAGTCATATGCCTAACAAAGTTAGAAGCTACTCATATGTAATCGACATTAAATATGCACACACATGCTCCTATATATGTGAGTGTGCATATATCTCTCGCTTCCTCTTTATTTATTAAAGTTTTAAAACTAATTTTTTTGCCTAAGGCATTATTTTGCTAGTAATGCAGGGTGCAACCCTCAAAATAATGAAGAGTAATTTACAGGGTATACATTAAGACATAAATTAATGTTAATGTGTTATCATTAATTTTTGATTAATACATAAAATTTAAAAAGAGTAAATAAATATGTGCAACAAAAATGCTTAACTTCCAGCAGTTTGATCCAAATGATTCTTTATTATTCATTCACAAATTTTTTAAGTTAATTTATGTATTACATATTACGCATACATATGCATATATATACAAAAATATATGATGCAATTTGTTGAATGATTCATAGTAACTTATCTGCTCCAGAATGGTATTTTTTTCTTATTCTATTTTTCTTCCATATTTCACTAGATTTGGAAAAATATTTTTGATAGATATTAGTGGAACTAGTTTCTACTCTAACCAATAGGAAATCACGCAAATTATTATTTTTGTTGTAAATTCAAATTGATCTACAAGATTTTATTTTATGATGTCTATTCAACTATTTTCTTTAGTTAGCAGTAAGAAATACATTACTTATCCTTGGATCGTATTTTATAAAGTAGTCTTGATTAAATGTGCCTAGATTGAAAGTGAAAAGTAAAAAAATAGTAACTTTCATTTGCTTGAAAATCAAATTGTATTCCATCAAATAGTTAATGCTGAATCAGTTATGTTAATGTCTATATTTACAACTAAGGATGAAATTTTCTCGAGGCATCTGCCTAAATAGTTTAACTCGTACACCTTATACATGACATATATCTCAAAATTTTGAGGCATAAACCTTTGAGGTAAAACACCAGTTTTAGAAAAATCTTAAGTCTTTTATCTGTCATTATCCTGAGGCACTCTTCGAGGTATAAAGGTATAATTAATTAAAATGATAATATAATATATTTAGGAAAGTCTATTTGGATGCAAAATATATATGCACAATTAGTGGCAGGATGGATCTCTAACATTTGTTTATCATATGATTTCCACCTCCAATATAAAGAAAATAAAGATTTGATGGTTTAAGTTTCCTGCTTCTAAAAGTACGTGTAATTTTTTACTTAAATAACCACCCCTTATATATATAGGCAATGTGCTTGTAATTAAAGATAATAGTTCATATATGCATACTTAATATATCGTTGCAACTGCTCACTTAGTAATCAATGTGAATATTTTCATTCATTTCTAAAATTGACTGAGCTTGAACCTTTAACATGGTATGTTTGTGTAATCTTAATAAATAGTTTTTTGTAAGATCCTATAGTTATTTTATTATAGTTGGAAGAATGCTATAATATATAATATTGGCCCCCATTTATTGAGTTCTTTCTCGCTTGTTCAGATGGGTTTTGGACTGTTCCATTTATGATGTGTTATGGAAATCAATGCTTGGGAGCAAGTTTTTAAATCTTTTACGTATCGCCTATGGAACCTGCATAAGCTTCTAATTTTAAATTCAATATTTGATTTCTTAGCTAGTTATCAATGCTTTAAATCACATTCATTTCAGCTGAGATATCAACCTGAGATTTCCTTAAAAATCCATGATTTGAAATAAAGCTTTACAGTATTTCAAAGCACAAGTTAGATTAAGATGTTTTATAAACTGACTAAAAACTAGTATAGCGTACTTTAAGTCATTTCTTCCAACAACCAAATTGTAATAATCATGATTCTCGGGTAACCGGGAAGTACAAATTTAATGGATTTTTGTGATTCTTAAGATAATATGTTGATGATACGAGTTTGTGAGACTAACTCGTATAATATTTAAATAAGAAAATAAAGCTTTAAGCATTTCTAAACTGAGTATTTCGAATAAATATATATAACTTGGTCATAATAAGGGATTTATTCCAATATATATTATCACTTCAAGATCGCAATTAAATTATTTTGGGATATTGAAAATATAAAATATTGATTGGGAATCAATACTTAAAGGGAAAATATATTTTCAATATTTGGGATTAATTGTTGGTTGTAATTATTAAATTATTAATCGAGGTTTCAAATACTATATGTATCTTTGATAATGATATCAATAGAAGAATTGTGTTTAAATTACATTAATGAATTTAAAGTGTACTTGTGACTTTTAAAATGTTAATCAATGTATAAATTAGTTTGTAAATTGTATGAAAATAAATATTGATGAGAATCAATATTTATAGTCTTGGTGCATTTTATTATAGTTAATAACAATTTATTTTATTGAGTTATAAAGTATACAATAACATTGTTGTTGTAATAAATCGGGAAAAATTGTGTTTTTGAGTACCAACAATACGCATAAACATGTGTGTATTCTGGAATTGTAGTAACAAGATGAGAAGTGTTTATGTTATAATTATTTGGTTAAAACCGTTTTATTATGGTTTGATAATAATAATTGTAAATATTTTGTTAACAAAACAATTATTGTAATTTTGGGCTATAATAGATTGTTGTATTTAATAATAAAGAGAAAATGTATGTTTTGTTAAAATGAATCATTAATGGTATTTATTTATTGTGGTGTAGAGATTGCACAAGTATAAATAGAGATATTTTTGTCAACCATAATAATTTTAGTTTAACATGTTGAACTAATATTTAAAACGGTGTAAATATATTTGGTGCGTTAATTTTTTTGTTGAGTTAGGAGAAAAAAAAGAGATTAAATCATGTTATGAGTACCTAGCCTTGTGTAATTGAACCAAACTAGCATAATTGAATTGTTTTGGGCTTAATACAGGGTATTGGCCCATTTCTCAACATAATAATTATCTGGAGAATGAGAAAAAGGGTTTCTCCTTGGTTCATTCAGGTGAAGAGTTGATACTTCAGAGCTTTCCGGAAGGAAAAAAATGTTTCTCTACCTCCTCAAACCCAAAACCCTTCGTACTCTAAAATTCATAAAAGATCAAATAAATTCCCAAAAATTCTCAATTTTTAATATGATGTTGCCGAGATGTTCCAGGACCTCTGCACCAAATCTCGTGGCATTTGGATTAGTGTTAATGGATCAAATGTCTTCTTTTCTCTAGTGATTTTCGGGTCAGATCTGGGCTAAAAATAGAGGTTAGTATAAAAACCATAACTAATTCTATAAAATTTAAAAAATTTGAAATTTTGTTATGTTATTCTCAACTCGTTAGAGCACCTTCTGTAAAAATTTCGTAGTAAAATAACTAATTTTTCTATGCCAAACACTTATTGCAATAGAGGGTAAAAATGCAGTTTTTTAGGGAAATTGATGACGAGTTGAGGCATGCTTGCTTTAATTTTAAGTATGACTAGATTATTGCTTGCTCTATCTTCATTGCTCAACCTAGATTCAAGCACTAATCCATCTCCAATGAAGGGAAAAAAATCAAAATAAGAACAATTGGGGTTTTTGTAAAAGAGAAAAGTTGTTGCATGCCGCTAATTTGCTGCCTAAAGCGCCAAATCAAGAGGAATTCTTCTAAAAAAACAATCAAGGTGAGGCGGTGGACTTACACTTTCTAGTTTACATTGTTTTATTTTTATTTATTGAATCAATTCTCTGTCCGTATAAGATATGTTGCTTTTTCGAGTATATTGGTCATTTTGTGTTGTGCTGAAATCACAACGAAACTCCATGTTTGAGCCTTCATAACATTATGATACTTGAGTGTTTTTGCTTGATTCTTTTTGAAGCTGTTGTTCATCTTTTTGTGAGTATATATACAAATTTTGTTATCATTCCAAGTTGATATGGATGGGTAAACAGGTCACTAAATTAGGGGTTTCGTTGGGATATAGACTTGGAACAAAACATCGCCTAGGTCCAAATTCTGGGTGTTGTATCTCCCTCTTTATTGATCGAAATTGAGTGGTTCTTTTTTTGTTTCGAATCTTGGGTTCTTCTTTATAATGCTGCAAATTTTCAGGTCAATCCGATCTATATTGTCTATTTAAACCTAGTCCCAAAGTTGGACCTCGAAGTGATTTCAGCCTAGGATGAAATTCAGTCCAGAGTCCATGTTTGGAGCTATATAACTTTTTTGTGCAATGTCAGAATTTAGTGAATACTTTTTCAATTAAAAGGAAGGTCTTTCTAATTTGTGCATATAAAATTATAGACTATTTGAAGATCGTTTGGTCATCCAAAAATATCCTGAAATTGGCAACCCAGATTGATTTCTGGTCGTATTTTTATGCCTTAGTGTAAATTTGGGTGTCTTCCCTTTAGTGTTTTCGTACTTTTCCTGATCTAATTTTAGCCATTTTTTGTGTGTTATATTTTCGCTTACTTTATTAATGGAGAAGCCTAAATTATCACTAATGCATAATTTGGTTTTTACGTATTTAGTGATGAGTTTTAATGAGTTTTGAGCAAACATTGCACGATTTAGACTAGTTTTCTGACATATGTATAAATTAAGTTTTCATTATAGTTTTGAGGCTAAATGAGATTTATAATTTTAGTTTTTACACTAAGTGGCCTCGAAACAATAGTAGAAAAACCTATCTTCAAATCTATAATTTTCCAAGAAACAAAACTTTTGGTTTCGTAAAATATTTCATAACTTGTTTCGAAATCAAGTATTTTCTTATACATAAAATACACAATCTTGCGCCCTTCGAAATAACGTATTGGATGTTAAACGACATCATACACTCCATGGTATAGGACATAATTGTGTACAAAGTCGGTTAATTCCAGCATAGTTAGATTGAAGCAGATGTTTTATTAATGATGATTTGGTGTTTTCGAAGTTTCCAATGCGGAGTTGATAAGCGACAAGTAAACCAAGCAGTGAGAACATGTGGCTATTCATATTCGTATGGGACGCGCTGTTATCGCTATTCGTATTACTGACTGGAAGTCAGTGACGTATTTTATGGCTGTTAAGTCAGTACTAGCTCGGGACGAAGCCGAGACTCGGGATGGGTCTTATATACGTATTCACTTGATCGGGATGGTTAAGATACACTAGGCTGGGGTAGTCGCAGTGAGAGGCGCCTAAATTGAAAATGTATAAGTACTTGGCTATTGCTCAGGATGAGCTTTATTATTATGGCATGTGTACATTTCATGTGACTTCTTTTATGGGTTCGGTTTGATGATTTTAACTCGATCAGGATGCTCGTACATTTGCAAAGTGCATTTGGATTTCTAATCCATCATATTTTGAGATTTAGATGTTTTGAAGTGAGGTACTCCCTTTATTGATCATTTAACTTACTTGAGATATGTATGATGATTTTGGTGTATGTTTTCATTGCGGCTCGAGTATGGTGATGTACTTAGCCTAATACTAGTCCACGAGGCTTGTACATTTTTCTGTTGTGTCATGTTATGTGATCTAAAATCAATTAACACCTTTATGTCATCATATTCACAACTCTTAGGGTAAAGAGTTGGGCATATTGTGCTTATTAATTTCCTATACTGAGTTGTAAACTAGACTGACCCGTGTGTGTATTTCTCGGGACTGTAATGACCCAAGGATTTTCGGCCTCGAAAATCGACATAAATACAATTACCATATCTAGTGCCGACCTTCCAAGCACCGAAAACGTAGGAATGTTATTGAAAGAATTTAGAGGGTGAGGAAAGAAAGAAATATTAGAACAGAAGAAAGAAGAAGAATATCACATCAGAATCTCACAGCGAAACAGTTAAAATATAATATCAAATCTCTTTATACAAAAGAACTATACCAATCATCAGAGCACAACATATAACTGTCACAGCGGAAATAACTTTATATAACTAGCGGTGAAGCCTCCTGCTTCCAGCTCCTGAAACTCTATGCGAAATCTAACCTGGAAATATACTCGGTCTATCCCGAGCACATTTGAAGCAAAGAAAAATTCACCGGTCAGTCTGGAATACTTTCAGTGATAAATTCATAGCACAAACAATCTTGTTTAACTTTTCAAAATCCTTTTTGAAAGGAAAGGATAATAGTAAAACCAGCCCACACATAAATACAGACGGTTTTTACCTTACTATAACCCAAAACATTTTTGAAATCATAACTTATTCTGATATTATAATAGTGTCTAAATACAAATAGATAACAATCTAGCGGAACGCTTGCATCTCACGCTCCACATATATAGTATACAATCAAAACCGTGGGCGCTTGTTGGAGATTGGATTCCAACTATGACAAGGTATGGAACCACCTACCGATAGTGTATCTCTAGAGGCGAATACACTGGGTTCCACAAGAACGTCTTGCAACCCGGCCCACACATGACCGACCACTCATTTCGCTTGAGTGTATCGAATGTATATCACCGACGGTTGTGATCAGCAACCGTCTCCTAAAAAAGGGATAGCATCGAAATAGACTAAAGAAGCAGATGGAATTTCTCTAGATAGGTGATTATACACCCTAATGGGTGCGACCCACATAGCTATGCCACCTGCCCGATTTTTTTCATTTCCTGATTTGATGAGGCTTAAGGTTTGAATTCATCCTTGGAACATTTGGTCATCATTCACTTTGAATGACACATTGTAAGATCCGCCAAATCACTAATTGGCGTCCACAAAAATACTCTGGTCGTTAAGCTAAGAGAGGTGCCCCTCTCCGCTACTAACAAAAATACGTTTGTAAAAATCATTGTACGTGACCCTTAAATAATACTCTGTCACGCATTCATCCATACAAGTCATCCAGGAACAGGATGAACCAAAGGCAACATCCTACCGCATCCTTATATAAGAATCACCCCCAAGGATCAGTAGCGAGTAATCCTTGCAATCCGAAAATCTCAACCACGACCGAATCACGTCAGAATACCTCTGCGTTGCAACATAGAGAATATTCGATGTGTAATCCTTCCGCTTATGAAGATCCATGGTCTTCAATTGCTCAATCTTCAATCAGTATCTTCACGTATTTGCTGGTTCAGAATGGTTTTCGAATATAAATTCAATCCCGGTCTTTTCGTACCAACAAGCGTATGGGTCAGGTTTATAGTCAGTGATTTAACTATCAAATAACAATTGTGTAAGTAAAATGAGTTTAGTGATTCAATAATTGGCACTACTTGGCCTATTTAAAAATAATCAATAAATGGTTAATCGACTTCTAAATCTTCCAATATATTTATTACATTATATTTATTCTTATTTTATAATAACAAAACTATTTTATGTGTTTTCGAGTTTTTATATAAATATATACCCAACTTTCCATTTCCTTTGGAAATATCGATATATTTCTACAAAATCTTTTCCCGTTACCTTAATTTCGGGAATCTTGATATACACATATATATTATACTTAATGATATTAAACAAATTACCAATTCTGATAAGGCAAAGCAAATGTTGAATTATATAATTTAAACCAAATATTTTTATTTATATTGCAACTAACATTTGCAGTATAATTTATATTCCAAAACCTCGTACAAATGTTCAATATTCTTCGTATTGGATAATAAACCCATTACAACACCTTTTACTCATTTCAAACTATACCATTCCTCGATAATAATGAAGCCGTCCAAGTTGGGGTATTTTATTTGCCTCTCAGACCTTGATCGACAACGTTCTTACCTTAGAATATATAATAGTTTGTCTCTTAACCACTAATATTAAAATCTCATTTACCACCTTGATTTCAAATTTGGTTTTATAAACCGTTTCTTATATTTGAAATCCTCATTCAATAATCTCTTTACTTAATTTCTTAGTTAAGTAAATATTCACTAAACACACAACTTTTAATCTAAAACATCATTCTGCTCATAGCTTATGAATTTATAATCAAAATCCATTGTCAAATAATATGCTTCAATCTATTGTCATTCTTATAATAAACCTTGGTCTTGGATTTCATAACTAACGACTGCTTACCACCTTCTTTCCAACAAGACTTTTTAACTTGGATTTTTATTTCCAAAAATCCATTTATCAATATTTAACACAAAACATTTGTATGTATTTTCCTTTGTGTTGGAATCCTTATTCAACGTTTCGGTCAATTCAATGCTTTAACCTTTAGGGTCATCATTTTGGTTTAAAAACCTTTTTAAAAACTTTGTTTGGATTGCTACCACATCACTTATAATAATTCGTTAAGCATCTTAAACAACTTCTTATATTTTACTCTAAAACCATTACCATATTCCAGTCTATTACTAATGTAATTATCATCCCCCTTAATCATTTCATTTCAGTTGAATTCACGTTACTAAATTTAACAATTCAGTAAAATCTTATTTAAATCTCTGCATTTACTTACCAATTCTATTAACAAATCTCGTTTGGGAACTTGGATTATAAATCCCTTTAAAAAACTCTTCTCGCCCCTTTGACCAAACCTTATTGCCACTTAATTACATCTAATGGAATTCCAATTAAAGGTCATTTCTTTAATCATTATTAATTAAAATAATAATTAACTTTAACATTAACTATATTAAAATTAGTTAACTTTGACATAAATTAAAAAGAGAATTATCATCATTTTTAAAAGCTTATTAAATAATAATTAACTTTATTAACACTAACATTTTCGATAATTACTTTGGATTATAGTTATTCGAAGATTAACTTATATTCAACACCCTTTTGTTAAATTCAAATTTTATTTCATTATCAATTAAAACGGTTGATTTTTGTCAACCGTGCATATCAGTTAACAGTTAACTTATTTTAATTTGTCATTTTTCCTTTTTTAAATTAATTAAATAACTTAATCAATTTAAAAACACAATTTAATTGTTTTAAAAACAATTATTCTAATTTACTAAACCGTATGTAAATTCTTTTGCCTTCTCCTTTTAGAACTTGTCTAGATCATAAGATTTATTTCATAAACCAATTAAATATATTTTTTAAACTTAATTTAAAAGATTTATTTACAATTTAATTATTTATATAAAATGACTGAAAAACTTTAATTCAGTTATAAAATAATTTATAACTTTAAAACTACATCCATTCACCTGACGGTAGAACGACGTTTAAAACAATATATTTTAGGCAGTTCACTACCAATTACCCAATCAATACTGTCAATTGATTTTAAACATAAAAAGGATGAATATCCTTTCAACCATCAATATTAACACGGGTTTTAGTGTCAGTCAGGGTGAACAATTCATATGTGCACTACAAATAAAAATACAGTTTACTTGAGGAATCCGATCGGATCCCTCCAACCTGTCCTTCCCTGCATCACAGATAACATTTTGATAATAATATACGAATTAAATTTCAATAACATAATGCATTTAAAAATGATGAAATATAAATAGCGGCAACCAACCAAATAATAAACAACCAATTAGCATCCATCGCATTCAATCATCCAATTTATACTATTAACAGTAAATTATATTTTTCTATAAATTTAACACATCACAGGATTCCAGAAATTGTGAGAATGAACTCACCAGTTTCAATTTCGGTTGATGGTCGATATTTTGTTCCATTTAATTTTAAACGAGCATTTAAAATTAACTGAAATTTCAGACAGCTCCAATAAGTTCCCAGTCAGCACCATGGCCTAGGGCTCGTCCCTGCGATCCCAACGGATCCTGTTTCATGTAATTTTATTAGCGTATGAATTAGTTACGACTATTTCAAGTTGAACTATATTTTATAAACAATACAAATTAAATAATTAATTAAATTATTACCTAAATCCTTAATTACCCTAAAACATGAGGTCCACGTTAGCACTGTTTATTCCCTCACGCGTTTTCTCCTTTGGCCAACGTTTCTTCCCCGATTCCTCAAAATCGAACCTCGCGTGGAAATAAAACACGGCTCCAACAAATGACCACCCCCGACGACTGGTGGCACCAGAGATCCCCTCGACCATCTCATCGTGACCTCCGTTCATCCTTACCCCATCGCTAGAACAGCCTCGCCCCAGAACCCCACAATGCCACCGGAAATCCTCTCCGATCAAAACCCACTTAAGCATCAAATCCTCCACCTCTACGCCACCTGACACAGCACCACCACCACCAGACTGACCGATGTGCACCCCTCTATGACCGACCCTCAGGCACCAACCGTCAATACCCACCCCAGCGTCGCCAAAAATGACAATTCCAATCATAGCTTTCGAAATCAACCCAGAAAACTGTCCTCTATTCATCTCATCGCCCCGACCACCACAGGGGATTCCGGACCCCCAGACCAGAGCCAAATCAAAGCCTTGCTCCTCCTCTTGATCATCCTTCAAGTCCCATGACCTGAAACTGCAGCCACCTCCAAAAATCTTACCAAAAACGAAACTCAGATCCGGTTGTTTTTTTGGCCGATTCCGGCCACCACAAACATCCGTTGGCCCCCAAATTTTTACAGCACCTTCCCCTCGCCATCCTCTACGACTTTCCTTTTAATCGCCCTCACAAATTTTTCACGAATGATAAGATATAAATTGATTTGCGTTTAGGGGCTTTTCTGCAGCTAACTTTGCTGGTGAACAAAGAGAATGGGTTTGGACGGTTTTGCCGAGATGAAAGGGTATATAAAGATGGAAAATTATTATTATATGTCGATGTGACTAACGATATTATTTTTCGTGTTTATCACGATTTCTAAAACCGTTTATTCGCTCCTGTGCTCACATACAAACTCCGTTCGTGATGCAAATGGACGTTATGGTATAATTTGACGTTACGGTCCTAATGAAACTTGTTTCATCAAATTCCAAGTCTGTTTGCCCAAACGGCGCTCGTTCACGTCCAAATGATCGATTTATTTGCATTTTATTTTGCCACGCTCACAAAATAACTCCGTTTGGCATGCAACTTGAAATATAACAATAATTTGCTGTTATCGCCCCAATGAAATTTGTTTCGTTGAAAACAGAGGTTATTTGAATATTGGCCCTTTCTGAAGGTCCAATTTACACTAAAATAAACCAATTTTAAAATATCTCAATATAATAATAATAAAATATTGTTATTGGCCATACACAAGCATAATTTCAAACACGACCAAAATAAAATAACTCGGGTTGAATTCGAAGCCAAATCGATATTATAAATATTTAAAAATCCTTTATTTAATATAAATAAACGATAAAATTTATTAAGGAATTCCATAGCGGCTATTTTAAAATTTGATTTGGACATAAAACAAAATCTACAATATGAAAACTGGATTTTTCTCTTCCCTTAGAAAAATAATATCCAACAGATTCAGACGTTTCTTGTTTCAAGGAAATCCAACTAATATTGGATCCTGTATAGCTGTTCAAAGTTCAAAACGCCATATTATGAACTAACGTGCCGCTGCAGCTCGTTTTAAAATAAGAATATAAATTATATATTCAATCATCGTTTTATAAACGAAATCGTCACTATAATTTCAATAGAATCAATATAACAATATTTTGGAATTAAAATATTATTATATAATTAATATAAATAAATATTCACAATAAAGTAATTAAATCCAATTATTTAAATTCAAATAAATATTTTAAATAATTAAAATAATTCAAATAATTAGGTAGAAAATACGGGTCGTTACATTCCTTCCCCCTTAAAAATTTCGCCCTCGAAATTACCAAAGTAGAAAGAACGTTATGACCCATTATCCTTTAAAAATAATATTTAATTAAAACCCGATTTTATTTTCAAACTAACCCAATTGGTTTTAAAACTAATTTATTTCAAATAATAGAATTTTCCAAAAATCTTCAAAATATTTCTAACATCTTAAATTTTGGAAAAATTTTGGTAGAGTCTCCCCTGTACGGAGGGACATTTGCAGTATTGCAGGTTCAAGAATTATATATACATTGACCAACACGGTCGGAAAAATTCAAAATCCAAACCAAAAATCCAAATAAAACTCAAAATTTTATATTTTGCGTAGGCATACCTTTTTGTGAGCACTATTACGCGATAAGCGATATATTGTACTTGTGCTTACTCGATTATCATGCTAAACTAGATTAAATTTACTCCAGAATCCTCTTGAATGATTTTTAAAGCTGAATTGGTACTTCTACACCTATTCTCAACTCAAATGAATTTCATTAGTCCCAAAATATTGTCAAGCACGTTCAAAATATCCACATAATCTATCCCAACCAATTCTACACACAATTCAATCCACATGAGATTATAATTATAGCCAAGGTTTAGCGGTCCATTTATTACTTTAATTATCCATTCAATTTCATTAGACTTTGATTTATGTATTGGTCCTCAATCAAGTTTCAAATCAATATCCATGCAATCAACTGTACAGTCCAAACAATTCATTTATTTACAAATATTCCATTGACTTACTGTTTTCCAATCACAAGTCAAATTCTGAAATTTCCAAATATAATTACATCTCTTACGGTTTACTTTAACATTGTATAAGTTAGATTAAATATTAATATTACCATTTACACATCCAATATTTGAGATTTTCTTTAAATATCTACTCATATTTATTAGACTTGGATTCATTAATTTTAGATTGGTTTTTCTCGCTTATTCATTTCAAATTGGTTTTAACCAAGCCTATCATTTCAGCTTTATATTCAAGCAATCAACCACACAATCCAAACATATTATTTCAATCAACATTAACCAATCCAATTGATTTCCCATCTTATAATAATTTTTGAAAATCAATACTTTTATTATCTTATGGAATATATTGATCAAAAATAATTTTAAAGATAATTTTATATCAAAATACAAATACGCGCTCTCATACATATATTCAAACTCAATCTAGGGCATTACTAACCCATCTCTATCGAATCATGCCACAGAGCCAAGGTCATCACTAAACCAGTAGCCCTAATACCACTGTAATGACCCAAGGATTTTCGGCCTAAAAATCGACATAAGTACAATTACCTTATCTAATGCCTACCTTCCAAGCACCGAAAACACAGGAACGTTATTAGAAAGAATTTAGAGGGTGAGGAAAGAAAGAAAGAAATATTAGAATAGAAGAAAGAAAAAGAACATTACATCAGAATCTCACAGTGAAACAGATAAAATATAATATCAAATCTCTTTATACAAAAGAACTATACCAATCATCAGAGTACAACATATAACAGTCACAGCAGAAAAAACTTTATATAACTAGCGGTGAAGCCTCCTGCTTCTAGCTCCTGAAACTCCAAGCGAAACCTAACCTAAAAATATCCTCGGTTTGACCCGAGCACATTTGAAACAAAAAAAATTCACCGGGTCAGTCTGGAATACTTTCAGTGATAAATTCATAGTACAAACAATCTTGTTTAACTTTTCAAAATCCTTTTTGAAAGGAAAGGATAATAGTAAGACCAGCCCACGCATAAACACGGACGGTTTTTACCTTACTATAATGCAAAACATTTTTGAAAACATAACTTATTCTGATATTATAATAGTGTCTAAATACAAATAGATAACAATCTAGCGGAACGCTTGCATCTCACGCTCTACATATATAGTATACAATCAAAACCACGGGCGCTTATTGTAGATTGGATCCCGACTATGACAAGGTGTGGAACCACTTGCCGATAGTGTATCTCTAGAGGCGAATACACTGGGTTCAACAAGAATGTCTTGCAACCCGGCCCACACATGACCGACCAGTCATTTCTCTTGAGTGTATCGAATGTATATCACCGACAGTTGGGATCAACAACCGTCTCACGAAAAAGGGATAGCATCAAAATAGATTAAAGAAGCAAATGGAATTTCTCTAGATAGGTGATTATACACCCTAATGGGTGCGACCCACATAACCATGCCGCCTGGCCGATTTTGTCATTTCCCAGCTTGATGAGGCTTGAGGTTTGAATTCATCCTTGGAACATCTGGTCATCATTCACTTTGAATGCCACATTGTCAGATCCGCCAAATCAATAATTGACGTCCACAAAAATAGTCTGGTCTTTAAGCTAAGACAGGTGCCCCTCTCCGCTACTAATAGAAATACGTTTGTAAAAATCAACGTATGTGAACCTTAAGAAATACTCTGTCAGATATTCGTCCATACAAGTCATCCAGGAACAGGATGAACCGAAGGCACCCTCCTACCGCATCCTTATATAGGAATCACCCCCAAGGATCAGAAGCGAGTAGTCCTTGCAATCCGAAAATTTCAACCACGACCGAATCACGTCAGAATACCTCTGCGTTGCAACATAGAGAATATTCGACAAGTAATCCTTCCGCTTATGAAGATCCATGGTCTTCAATTGCTCCACCTTCAATCAGTATCTTCACGTATTTGCTGGTTCGGAATGGTTTTCGAATATAAATTCGATCTCGGTCTTTCCGAACCAACAAGCGTATGGGACAGGATTGATAGTCAGTGATTTAACTATCAAATAGCAATTGTGTAAGTAAAATGAGTTTATTGATTCAGTAATTGGCATTACTTGGCCTATTTAAAAATAATTAATAAATGGTTAATCGACTTTCTAAATCTTCCAATATATTTAAAACAATATATTTATTCCTATTTTATAATAACAAAACTATTTTATGTGTTTTCGAGTTTTTATATACATATATACCCAACTTTCCATTTCCTTTGGAAATATCGATATATTTCTACAAAACCATTTTCCGTTACCTTAATTTCGGGCATCTCGATATACACATATATATTATACTTAATGATATTAAACAAATTACCAATTCTGATACGGCAAAGCAAATGTTGAATTATATAATTTAAACCAAATATTTTTATTTATATTGCAACTAACATTTGCAGTATTATTTATATTCCAAAACCTCGTACAAATGTTCAATATTCTTCGTATTGGATAATAAACCCATTACAACACCTTTTACTCATTTCAAACTATTACCATTCCTCGATAATAATGAAGCGTCCAAGTTGGGGTATTTTATTTCCCTCAGACCTTGATCAACAATGTTCTTACCTTATAATATATAATAGTTTGTCACTTAACGACTGATATTAAAATCTCACTTACCACCTTGATTTCAAATTTGGTTTTATAAACCGTTTCTTATATTTGAAATCCTCGTTCAATAATCTCTTTACTTAATTCCTTAGTTAAGTAAATATTCATTAAACACACAACTTTTAATCTAAAACATCGTTTTGCTCATAGCTTCTGAATTTATAATTAAAATACATTGTCAAATAATTTGCTTCAATCTATTGGCATTCTTATAATAAACCTTGGTCTTGGATTTCACAACTAACGGCTGCTTGCCCCTTCTTTCCAACAAGACTTTTTAACTTGGATTTTTATTTCCAAAAATCCATTTATCAATATTTAACACAAAACATTTGTACGTATTTTCCTTTGTGTTGGAATCCTTATTCAACGTTTCGCTCAATTCAAAGCTTTAACCATTAAGGTCATCATTTTGGTTAAAAAAAAAAATTTAAAAACTTTTTTTGGATTGCTACCACATCACTTATAATAATTCGTTAAGCATCTTAAACAACTTCTTATATTTTACTCTAAAACCATTACCATATTCCAGTCTATTATTAATGTAATTATCATCCCCCTTAATCATTTCATTTCAATTGAATTCATGTTACTAAATTTAACAATTCAGTAAAATCTTATTCAAATCTCTGCATTTACTTACCAATTCTATTTACAAATCTCGTTTGGGAACTTGGATTACAAATCCCTTTGTAAAACTCTTCTCGCCCTTTTGACCAAACCTTATTGCCACTTAATTACTTCTAATGGAATTCCAATTAAAGGTCATTTCTTTGATTATTATTAATTAAAATAATAATTAACTTTAACATTAACTATATTAAAAATAGTTAACTTTGACATAAATTAAAAATAGAATTATCATCATTTTTAAAAGCTTATTAAATAATAATTAACTTTATTAACACTAACACTTTCGATAGTTACTTTGGATTATAGTTATTCGAAGATTAACTTATATTTAACACCCTTTTGTTAAATTCAAATTTTATTTCATTATCAATTAAAACGGTTGATTTTTGTCAACCGTGCATATCAGTTAACAGTTAACTAATTTTAGTTTGTCATTTTTCCTTTTTTAAATTAATTAAATAACTTAATAAATTTAAAAACACAATTTAATTGTTTTAAAAACAATTATTCTAATTTACTAACCCGTATGTAAATTCTTTTGCCTTTTGCTTTTATAACTTGTTTAGATCATAAGATTTTATTACATAAACCAATTAAATGAATTTTTTTAACTCAATTTAAAAGATTTATTTCTAATTTAATTATTTATATAAAATGACTGAAAAACTTTAATTCAATTATAAAATAATTTATAACTTTAAAACTACGTCCATTCACCTGACGGTAGAACGGCGTTTAAAACAATATATGATATACACGTAAATGTGTATATTTTATCCGCATGTTTATCTTATTTTATCTTTTAAATAATTGATATTGTGTATTTATAGCTGTGTTTTCAGATTGTTGATAAAAAACATGGTTTAGAGCATTTGATGGATAAAGCATGAAGAATTTGCTTAAAAAGAGTGAAGTTTGAAATTACTAAAGCTTGAAGAGTGTAAAGCTTAAAGAACGGTTGCAAATAGAGAAGATTTGGCTCAATGATTACTCATACTACGTTCACATTAGCTCATTTGCAAGGCATCTCACTCATGTTGCGTTCACATTAGCTCCTTTGCAAGGCTTCTCATTCATGCACTGTACGCGTTCACACTGGCTCACTTACAAGGCCTCTTACTCTACAACCCCGTTCACACTAGCTTATGTGTCATTTGGGCTAATTCTTTAGTCCCACATTGTGGAATTTGCCAAGTAGTCTTTGTAATATCAGCTATAAATACATTGTATCTCATTCATTGTAAAACACATTAGGTTTTATTCTGTAATTCTCTTCTTGGAATAAAATCATTCTCTCCGTTTCTTTTTACTTTTTGTTTATTTTATTTATGTTCATGTTATTTATTTTCTTTTTCTCTTCTTCTTTAGCTATGTCTAGCTAATCCCCTTTGATTAGGGGGTGATGACGCTGATAGTATGATTCAATATGAATCACATAGCCAAAAGATGAGGACTGTATACATGTAGATCTGGATCTGAATTAAGGGTTAGATCTGAACCTTCATATTTTGTGTCGTTTAAGAGCTATGCTCCTTCACATGATATATTCGTGTTCGATCTAACGTTTATCAGATCTAGATCTAATTTTAGGGTTTTAGAAATTAATTAGTGAATCTGTCCTGATAGTCTATGGTTGTAGAGCTGAGCTCCTGCATAGGCTATGCTTGTTGTTATTTACATATTTGTTTCTAAAAACCTATTATCGTTGGTTCATGTTTGTGACAGAAACATGTATTAGATCTGATTAATCTGTTTGGCTATTGATGAATATTAATCTAATTTATGTCATCGCTCCAGAATTGCTTTCTCTTATTAGATAAATCTCTCTTTTATATTTAATTGCTGTTATTTTCTGTGTTTTCAATCAATCAAAAGTTAGGGATAACTTGATTGGATTTATAAATAAAATATTTTTGGTCCCAGAGTTCGACACCCTCTACAACAATCCTTGTTGTTTAGGAAAACCGAACGGATTTTACAGTTGTTTACAATTGTATAATTTGTTCGTAAACAAATTTTGGCGCCGTTGCCGGGGACCAAAATAATTTTTGTTTTTAAATCCTTCGGGTTATAATTTTATTTTTCTTAACATAAAAAAAAACACAAAAAAATATTTTTATTTTATTTTGTTCCCTTTTGTTTTCAAGCATAGAAAAAAAAATCTTAATTGGTTTGATTCGGTGTTAGTCAATGATACTGAAATCTACCTAATAAGAAAAAAAAATCAGCTTTTAATTCAATTTCTTTTCCTTTTCTTTCTAATTCTCTACAATTACTTTCCTTTTTTTTTACAAATTAAAAAAAAATATTGCTTTCCCTCTGTGACATTTTCTGATTGCCTTCTTTTCTAATTCACAGCAATCCTTTATAAATAAACCAAGCAGCATCTTTCACCATCAGAGAAACATCTCCTCCATTATCAATATAGCCGTCATCAGCAATTCGCACCCCTGACCTTCAAATCTCCAACCCTTCAACGCAATCCAGACCCTTACAGCCTACACCCTGTCAGCCACAAAGTCTCCCTCAAAACAAAACAATACAGTCACCAATCCACAACAATTTTGCACTAGACATACCACGTTCTACCCCCTGCCATCCATTCTGAAAACCCACAAACCACGTCCAAAACCACAAACCCCATACACTGAAACCCTCGTCTTCCTACTTCCATCCCAGTAGCGCTGACCATGCGCATCAATTCAACCCGCAAATCGTCTCACAATACAATTCCTTCCATCCCCTCCTGATCATCTCTTCAAGCCCAAACTTCAATACTGTAACCCATACCATCTGCATCCTTTAGTACCATACACACATCATCTCCTATCAATACTGTCTCAACACCATCCCTAAATCTTCATCCACAAACCTTCTTCAATCCTTCAATCTCCATCCAATAGTTCAAACATCTCCTTCTCGCCATCACACCATCACCTTCAAAATCACTGAATCTGAAACCACCATACCCAGTCCACAGAACCGCCTCCTCCATTAAGCCTGAAGTCCGTTCCCTGTCAACTCCAGAAACCCTACGGCAGTTGTTTAATTCCCCAACCACTGATCGCCTTCAGCAAAAGAATTCCCATCCACTCGCCGTGACCTTCTCGTAACCCAAAAAAAAAAAATCCGCAACCGGATCCCGATAAACCACCATCGAAATCAATTACGAAACCCCCTCAACCAAGACCAGCAAATCCTACGCCCAATTCCCAATCAAAATCTCGAGACTCGAAACCATTCGATTCGCGTTTATAAAAAAAAAGGGGGTTGTAATTTCGTAGTTTTTCAAGGGAGAGGATACGGGAGTTTTTGAGAAATTGTGTGCGCCTCTGTTCAGTTTATTTTAGATTAAGGGACGGGACTGGACTATGGGCTTTTGGGGGCTGCGTTACTTTGGTTCGATTTGTATTTAACTTTGGGTGTGCGTGAGTCTGTTTAAGTGGGATGTGCGTGTGTGAATTAGGTAGGTTAGATGTTTTTCTTGAGCCGGTTATTTATTTTGTGTTGAGTCTTGCTTTTAATTTGTTTATTTTTGTTTCTTGTTTTAGCTTAGTTCTTTTGATTTCTCTTAGCTTAGCTTAGTTTGTTTTAATTTCAATTTAGTTGTTCTTCTTTTGTTTGTTTTATTTAAAATTAAAAAGTTTGAGGAATTTTTTTTAATTTTTCTTTTTTTTGAAAACAGGTACAGGGAAATTAGAAAAAGGCCTTAAAAATTTTTTGAAACCGTACCGCAACGCAGTCAAGCAATTAATAGGAGGAGACAACAACAAAATAATAGCGAACTATTCAGGGTTCAAGCGGTTGCACACCAAGTGGGGTGTGAATGCGCTAGCGCGACTCAATTGCACTGGACGGACTGCCGATCTAGGTGAGTATTTTCTAACTCTACAGGATTGCTGCTGCAAAGAAAAGTATATAGAAATCGCTTGTAAAAATCTTCTGCAGGAGATTGGCTTGCTTGTAAAAAAAAAAATTATTTCTGCAATTTCCTGTTCTGTGACTGTTCTGAGACTGTTCATTCTTTGACTGAATATTTTGCCTGTTGATATGTGGTTTAAAATTTTAAAACGAATGTGGGATTAATTGAAAGTTTATTTTTGAAATCGAACCGAGGATTCCCCAAAAGCTCATAGGACAAAATATTCGTTAAATTGACAATTAGGATTGATACTCTCTGAGGTGTCTAAGGAACGGTAGAGTCTCGAACTCAAACAAGTTCTTAAACCTTCAGTTGTGTTTCTACGGTGATTCGTGGCACACTGATAACCCCTGTCCGGACCTGGCCTAGACTTGTATTCATATAATCCGAAGTTGTTAATTTTAACATATTTTTTAAAAGAGCTTTCTTGAAAATGTCCCAATTCCCTTTTTCCAACGGATTTTACGATAGTTGTGAAAATCAATATAATCCATATAATTTTACAACAAATTCATATGGATATTTTAATAACAACTTTTGTACAAACAATTTGGATTTTATGCCACCGACTTTTCAAAATTTTCAAAATACTCCTGATTGTACACCACCAAATTTTCAAAATGATGATCAACCCTCAACTCTTGAAACACGTATTGAATCTTTACTTGAATTGAGCATACAAAAAAATCAAGAAATAAATGAATGGTGTAATTCATACATGTGCAACAATTCAAGTGAAAGTTTTCGAAATAATCAAAATCCGATTTCACCTCAAATTCCAAAATTTTTTATTATAACCCTTGTCAATTCAGTTTTGAACTCCAAAATGAATTTCAAATTCAAAATGGAAATGTAAATCATTTTTCAAATGATTTTGGCAATGGGAATAATTTCAATTGTGGTGCTAGTGAAAACTTTTGTTCTCAACAATTTCAACTTGAAAATTCCCGTGTAAATAACTATAAATTTGATTTTGTTGAGCAAACAAATGAAATTGACGACTACTTGAAGTTTCGTGAGAAACAAAATCAAATCCAAATGTGTGACAAATCGAACGATAATCCACCTTTTCCCACAATTAATGATTTTCAACTGACAACTTTTGAAATCGATGAAAATCTCAATGAAGTTGTTGAAAGCTCTGTGATTGATTTGAATTTAAATTCTTTTGAAAACAAAGACGTCAATCTTCTATTCGATCTTCCTCTCTCAAATTATGAAAATTTTGAAAATTTAGCAACTTTAGATTATCAATATGACAAAAATGATAAAGTTGTTAACAACTGTTTATGTGAGGACGATTTTGATGAGCGAAAACTTCTTAAACTGATTGACGATGATGTTGTTGGGTCTGAAATTGAAAATGAAACATTTGAAAACTTTGAAATTCTTGAGGTTGAAAACAATGGGACTGTTGAATGTGATCTCAAACATGATGACGATTTTTCTGAAATTGTTGAAACTCCTTGCGACCTGATCGTTTCAACTGAACCTCACTATGATCACTTGTTTTTCAATGATAAATTTCTACAGTATATGAACTCTTTCTGGAATAACACTGTTTTTGAGAAAATATGATTTCGAAATTTACTGAAAATTCATTTGTTTGGTTTTGATTTTAGGTTTATGAATGAACCTTTAGTGAACAAAATTTCAAGTACCAAAGCAAAACTGAACAATATTTCTCAAAACAAGTGTGGGGGTGAGAGTGATGTGCACGTCTCTCAATTTATACATCATCTGAACAAATCAAATTTTGTTTTTGAAACTTTTACTGAACCCCAGCTCACTGACTTCTCTTTAGTTGCTATAGAAATTCAATTCGATTTTCGGATCAATTGTAAGCTCAAAATTTTAAAATTAGCAACTCAAACTTTTGAAAAAACCAAATTTGTTTTTCCAAATCTGTCGCGTAATATACAATCCTTTATGATTTGGTTTTCTGTGCTTCAGCTGTGTCTCATAAGCTTAATGAGGCTGATCCATTGGTCCATTGTGGACCGGTTCATCTATTCGATGACTGCGTATTTTCTGAACACACATCCGTTAAGCCATCCTGACCCTCTTATTTTTATTTCCCCTTCACTAAGATATGTCTGATTTACGACTGTGAGGACACAGTCACACTCAAGTGTGGGGGGGGGGGATTTACATTACATCAGCAATCAAATTTTATGAACTAGGTCATTCATTGAACAAGGATTAACTTAAACTCATAAATAACACCTTGGTTCTTGTTTGATAAGTTGAATTTTTGGGTGACGAGAATGAACATTATTTATTCATTGAGTCGTAATGTGTCTTTTAAGATGCTAGCTTGAGACTGTGCAGACGTTAGTCGTGTTCTGGAGTAAGCATGTCAACCCTTGTTATACGTGTTAGAATGTGCAAGTAAAAACAATCAAAAAAAAAATCAAGAAATAAAAATGATTTTGCATCTACATTTGTTGGATTTTCTGAGTTCGTTTTCATGCATAATATTTTCTTTTCCACTCAAATTTTCACACTTGTAAGTTCTAAATTCCACTAGGCCCAATTAAGGAGAAATGACTCATTGTAGCATTCTTCTTCGATACCCCACATTATTCAAACCCAAGTTTTAGTCGATTTACATCCATGTTTCGACAAGTTTATCCTATATTGGTATACTCAAGAACCTTTGTTTAAAGGTCAAAAATGTCACTTTTTATACCAATATTACACTACCCATTCCGTACTTGTTTTAAGGTAGGATAACCATATACCACATCTTATTTTATATGGGTTATCTATCTTATGAAACTTTGTTTATCATTCCTTTCAGCTTTTTGTATAACATCAATCCAGACTTGTGTGTTGAATTAAGGTTATAGAAGTAGAGTAACTAGGGCACAAAACTTTCCTTTCATGAAGTGTTGGTTTGGTAGAGGAGGAATCAAATGAAATAATGTACGGTATCATTCCATTCCATCTCCACTCACCATTCATCATGCAAAAAAATGAAAAAAAAGGGAAAAGAAAAGAAAAAAAAGAAAAAAAAAGAGGAAAAAAAATGAAATAAAGAGAGAGTCTCTCTGAATAAAATAGTCATTCATCATTCTTGACTATAAAAGCATTCAATTCCATTCCATCCACATCCATTCTACCATACTTGGAAGTGAGGATTGTAGTAGACGAGATGAAAGGAAATACAAATGTTCATATGTGCCTTAGTATTACTTTATCTTTTGTAATTTGAAGTTCAACTAATACACTTGCCCTCTTATCTAGAATATTTTTAGAACTTACAAAATTTTCCTTCATCTATGCATAACTCATATCCAATACATTACAGTTACATTGGTGCAAAATCATTCAAAAAAAAGGGAATAAAGAATAAAGAAATGATTGGGTGCACATTGTCGATGTGTAGAACTTGGGTTGACACCACGCTCTTGACCTTCAAGACAATTACAGTGTTATCAAGGAATTACGATTCAGCTTGAAAAATTTTGTTCATTTTTGCACTAATTATGGGATGGACAATTTGGGGCTAAACCGTTATTATTGAAGTTAGGTGAAATCCTTGGAATGTGAAAGACCTTAAATATATTGTTTGATTAATCCGCGTACATAAGACGCTTTGGATTTTGTGGGTAGTATCCGCTGAAAACCCTCACGAGACAACACTCGTCCTACTGGGGACACCCAGAGGTTTAACGGCTTGTTGCATACGCTAAATGCAATCGTGTTTTCTACGAAAGTGTGACATATCTTAGTTTAGTTTATTCGAGGACGAATAAAAAGATAAGTGTGGGGGTATTAGATATACACGTAAATGTGTATATTTTATCCGCATGTTTATCTTATTTTATCTTTTAAATAATTGATATTGTGTATTTATAGCTATGTTTTCAGATTGTTGATAAAAAACATGGTTTAGAGCATTTGATGGATAAAGCATGAAGAATTTGCTTAAAAAGAGTGAAGTTTGAAATTACTAAAGCTTGAAGAGTGTAAAGCTTAAAGAACGGTTGCAAATAGAGAAGATTTGGGTCAATGATTACTCATACTACGTTCACATTAGCTCATTTGCAAGGCATCTTACTCATGTTGCGTTCACATTAGCTCCTTTGCAAGGCTTCTCATTCATGCACTGTACGCGTTCACACTGGCTCACTTACAAGGCCTCTTACTCTACAACCCCGTTCACACTAGCTTATGTGTCATTTGGGCTAATTCTTTAGTCCCACATTGTGGAATTTGCCAAGTAGTCTTTGTAATATCGGCTATAAATACATTGTATCTCATTCATTGTAAAACACATTAGGTTTTATTCTGTAATTCTATTCTTGGAATAAAATCATTCTCTCCCTTTCTTTTTACTTTTTGTTTATTTTATTTATGTTCATGTTATTTATTTTCTTTTTCTCTTCTTCTTTAGCTATGTCTAGCTAATCCCCTTTGATTAGGGGGTGATGACGCTGATAGTATTATTCAATATGAATCACATAGCCAAAAGATGAGGACTGTATACATGTAGATCTGGATCTGAATTAAGGGTTAGATCTGAACCTTCATATTTTGTGTCGTTTAAGAGCTATGCTCCTTCACAGGATATATTCGTGTTCGATCTAACGTTTATCAGATCTAGATCTAATTTTAGGGTTTTAGAAATTAATTAGTGAATCTGTCCTGATAGTCTATGGTTGTAGAGCTGAGCTCATGCATAGGCTATGCTTGTTGTTATTTACATATTTGTTTCTAAAAACCTATTATCGTTGGTTCATGTTTGTGACAGAAACATGTATTAGATCTGATTAATCTGTTTGGCTATTGATGAATATTAATCTAATTTATGTCATCGCTCCCTAATTGCTTTCTCTTATTAGATAAATCTCTCTTTTATATTTAATTGCTGTTATTTTCTGTGTTTTCAATCAATCAAAAGTTAGGGATAACTTGACTGGATTTATAAATAAAATATTTTTGGTCCCAGAGTTCGACACCCTCTACAACAATCCTTGTTGTTTAGGAAAACCGAACGGATTTTACAGTTGTTTACAATTGTATAATTTGTTCGTAAACAATATATTTTAGGCAGTTCACTGCCAATTACCCAATCAATACTGTCAATTGATTTTAAACATAACGAGGATGAATATCCATTCAACCATCAATATTAACACGGGTTTTAGTGTCAGTTAGAGTGAACAATTAATATATGCACCACAAATAAAAATATTGTTTATTTGAGGAATCCGGTCGGATCCCTCCAACCTGTCCTTCCCTGCATCACAGATAACATTTTGATAATAATATACGAATTAAATTTCAATAATATAATGCATTTAAAAATGATGAAATATAAATAGCGGCAACCAATCAAATACTAAACAACCAATTAACATCCATCGCATTCAATCATCCAGTTTATACTGTTAACAGTAAATTATATTTTTCTATGAATTTGACACATCACAGGATATCAGAAATCGTGAGAATGAACTCACCATTTTTAATTTCGGTTGACGGTTGATATTTTATTCCATTTAATTTTAAACGAGCATTTAAAATTAACTGAAATTTCAGACAGCTCCAATCAGTTCCTAGTCAGCACCATCGCCTAGGGCTCGTTCCTGCGATCCCAACGGATCCTGTTTCGTGGAATTTCATTAACGTATTAATTAGTTACGACCGTTTCAAGTTAAACTATATTTTACAAACAATATAAATTAAATAATTAATCAAATTATTACCTAAATCCTTAATTACCCTATAACATGAGGTCCACGTCAGCACTGTTTATTCCTTCACGCGTTTTCTCCTTTGGCCAACGTTTCTTCCCCGATTCCTCAAAATCGAACCTCGCCTAGAAACAAAACATGGCTCTAACAAATGACCACCCCCAATGACTGGCGGCACCAGATATCTCCTCGACCATCTCATCGTGACCGCCGTTCATACTTGCCCCATCGCCAAAACTGGCTCACCCAAGAACCCCACAATGCCACCGGAAATCCTCTCCGATCAAAACCCACTTAAGCATCAAATCCGCCACCTCTACGCCACCTGACACAGTGCTACCACCACCAGACTGACCGCCTTGCACCCATCTACGACCGACCCTCAGGCACCAACCGACAGTACCCACCACAGTGCCGCCAAAATTGCCAATTCTGATCATAGCTTTCGAAATCAACCCAGAAAACTATCCTCCATTCATCTCATCGCCCCGACCACCACTGGCGATTCCAGACCCCCAAACCAAAGCCAAATCAAAGCCTTGCTCCTCCTCTTGATCATCCTTCAGGTACCACGACCTGAAACTGCCTCTACCTCCCAAAATCTTATTAAAACCGAAACTCAGATCCGGCTGTTTTTGGCTGATTCCGGCCACCACAGACATCCATTGGCCCCCAAATTTTTACAGTACCTTCTTCTCGCCATCCTCTACGACTTTCCTTTTGATCGCCCTCACAAATTCTTCACGAATGATAAGATATAAATTGATTTGCATTTAGGGGATTTTCTGCAAATAACTTTGCTGGTGAACAAAGAGAATGCGTTTGGATGGTTTTGCTGAGATGAAAGGGTATATAAAGATGGAAAAATATTATTATATGTGGATGTGACTAACGATATTATTTTTCATGTTTATCGCGATTTCAAACGCCATTTATTCGCTCCTATGCTCACATACAAACTCCATTCGTGATGCGAATGGACATCATGGTATAATTTGACGTTACGGTCCTAATGAAACTTTTTTCGTCAAATTCCGAGTCCGTTTGCTCAAACGGCGCTTGTTCACGTCCAAATGATCGATTTATTTGCATTTTACTTTGCCACGTTCACAGAATAACTCCGTTTGGCATGCAACTTGAAATATAACAATAATTTGTTGTTACGGCCCCAATAAAATTTGTTTCGTTGAAAACAGAGGTCGTTTGAATAATGGCCCTTTTTAAAGGTCCAATTTACATTAAAATAAACCAATTTTAAAATACCTCAATATAATATTAATAAAATATTGTTATTGGCCATACACGAGCAGGATTTCATACACTACCAAAATAAAATAACTTGGGTTGAATTCCAAGCCAAATCGATATTATAAATCTTTAAAAACCCTTTATTTAATATAAATAAACAATAAAATTTATAAAGGAATTCCATAGCGACTATTTTAAAATTTGATTTGGACATAAAAAAAAATCTACAATATGAAAACTGGATTTTTCTCTTCCATTAGAAAAATATTATCCAACAGATTCAGACGTTTCTTGTTTCAAGGAAATCCGACTAATATTGGATCCTATACAACTGTTTAAATTTCAAAACACCATATTACGAACTACCGTGCCGCTGCAGCTCGTTTTAAAATAAAATTATAAATTTTATATTCAATCATCGTTTTACAAACGAAATAGTCACTATAATTTCAATAGAATCAATATAAACCACTTTAAATTGCTCGATCACATAATACTGCGAATTCTACATTTTTTCCAGATATTTTGGAATTAAAATATTATTACATAATCAATATAAATAAATATTCACAATAAAGTAATTAAATCCAATTATTTAAATTCAAATCAATATTTTAAATAATTAAAATAATTCAAATAATTAGGCAGAAAATACGGGCCGTTACAGGGTCAAACCGAGATGTTTCAGGTATTGTTGCTGACTTTGGGAATAGCATGTTATTTAGGACATCTTTTCTATTGCAACTTCTAGTTGAGATCGAACTGTAGAGGTTTTCCAATGATTCATTTGTATCATGTTGTATAAGTGAAAGTGTTGTATCTATACTTATTGTAGCACATGTATTGGTTGTACTCTAACAATGTAATATTATGTAATTGTTCTATGGACTATGATTGTGTTTTTATATGTACTGTGTTCCGAGCTGATCCTATAGCCACTGTGGAATTGTATTATGTAAGGATTAAGTATGTCGAGCCTCTTGAAAGAAAATTTATGAGCACTTTCTCGATTTGCTTAAGACTTGCTAATGCAAATCTACGAGCGGTCTCCCTTAGTCAACCCTATTCTCCGCTCTAATAAACAACATTACCTAGTAATGCTCTTTATTAGGGTGGGTATTGGGGTGATGAGTTACACAAATCAATGGCTTTTGGTGGTTGCTCGTACTCTTTTATGACTTTACCTTCATTAACCTATTAATCCGAGTAATTAAATTAAAATTAAGTTCTATTCCATATTTCCTGCTTTGTAAAAGCATTGCAAATATATCATTATACTGATGACTCATGAATGATTTTTCCAAAGAAAAGTAGTTGTAATTTTAATAAATATCACCATTTATTTAAAATAATACGATTTAAATCTCATCTTGGGTCAGGTATCTCCTATTTTGATTCAATTTACATTCCCTTTCAAACTGGCTTAAAAGCTGAATAAGGAAAAATCGTTCAATCCACACTTATATATTCCACAAGCTAATTTTGATCCACAATTCAAAGTCTATTGTTTTCCAAAAAAAAAAAAAAACTTCAAGACAAAAATTGAGTTTTATGGTTGGATGTAGAAAAATGAACATCATAATCAATTTTAAAGCATATACAACATTTGAAACATTTAATTTTTGAATATGCGATTTGTGATTTTAATCTCATTCCCATTTAATGATCAAACTTTATAATTCACGATTTACATCCTATTTAAAAACCTTAGTAAGAAATACCTATTATAATATCTCAATTTTAATATTTTGACTTCTAATTGAAAGTAACATTATCTAGTTTATTGTGAACTCACATCACAATTTTCAGAATATGTTTTTTCAATATTTATATCATACTATTTTATGTTTAGCATAACATGTATTTTGTATTTTGATATTGGTGTTTTCACCTTTTAGCATGTTATTATTTCCATGAAATATGTCTTTCATATATGTTTTATAACCTAGAAACTACTTGGAGTAACCTTTTAGAATCAACGCTTTCAATGACAATTAAGTTGATGACGAAAATTCCTTACAAGCGATACAATTATACTCCCAAGCATGGGAACCGACCATACTCTTTGTTTTTATGGATGTTTTGAAATTGTTCTTTAAACCTCAAACATGTAATAAGATTTAAGGAATAAAACACAAATTTGGTATCTCTACGTACATATAGTAGGTTTCTATGCAAATATAATAGCACATAAAGGGTTGATAAAAAAATATTCATTTTGAAATTTGCTTTTATTTTAAGTATAACATTCTTTAAGTTCAAGTAGAGTATGTGCTTATTATATGAATAAGGTTTGAACTGGGCATGCACATACATGGATAAATGCCTGCACTTGCATAGAGAAACATAGGTTCCTTTAAAACACAGGTTCAAATTTTGTTTCGGAAATCGAAGTTAGAACATAGATCATTTTCAATGAATCGTTAAGACAAACTTCTTTACAATCATCAATCTATACCTAGTCAACAACTAAAATTTTATACTGTAATATAAATTATGCACAAAACTGTATCTACAAATAACTATATACATGCGTACAAATACATAAATCATACCATCTACCTTACTAAAGCCAAGTGTAGTATACTCATGAACACAACTTATATATTTTTTATAAAAAAATAGCCTACTGTAAATGGTAAAATTCTAATGCAAAAACATGGATTTTTGGGTACCAGGGTTAAACATACTATGGCATGATCTATTTATTTTAAATCTAAGATGAATGTAATATGAGTTTAAAAGCATAACCACTATAACATTTTAAAAAAGAGGAAAAATAAAGAACTTGTGAATATTCTAAATTGTGTATATTGGAAAAAATTGAATACTCTAGAAAAATAAGTAATTTATTCCAATTCATGTTTGTAATTTATAATTCAATGAATAATATAAATATTGAAAACATATAATATTGATAAGAAATAAATATTTAAGTTGGAAAATATTTTCAATATAAGTATTCAATTATTTGAAATTTATATTTATAAATTATGGATTTGTATGTTCAAATGCAAGTTTTCTTGACAAAATAAAATAAAGAACTGGGTTTTCGACTTTGTTTGGAATGAGTATGAAATCTTAAGTAATAATGAATGTTGGATGTTTATTAAGTTGGATAAATAATTGTAGATTGTTGTTAAAAGTTTATTCTTGGCTTTGATAACAATATTAGTAAATTAATTGAGTTACAACTAAGAATAAATTTGAAATATTGATGTTTTAATGATTTTGATCTTACGATCATTTTTGCATTGGAGTTTTGAATCCAATTGATGTTCGATGATAGGGTTGACCTAGCAGTTTTGAATCGTTATTATTATGAGTTGCTAGATTTTTTCCATTTGATGTTATAGATCCTATTTATATTGCCTTCTTGAAGTTAAAGCCAATTATAGCCTTAGGGCTAATTTGTATCCTTTTATATTTATATTTATCACCTTTGGGTCAATTAAACTCTTATACTAGTTTACATATATGTTGTTTATTTAAAGTTTGATGATTTCTCTTGATGATATTATTTGGGTGCATAGTTAGAAGTTTAGCACCTCCATGATGATGATAGACCTCTCCTTATGATTGTTATGCTACCCTTGAAATTTTATAGGCTGTTAAAGCTTAAGAATCTCCTGAAGAAATTGTTGTCTGGGGTTTAAATAATTTATTTTATGTAGAAAGGAATTTTTATTTATAACTTTAGTTTTTTACCTGTTGTATTATAGTTGACTTATAAACTATACTAACCTGTGTGCATTAATGCTCGGGCAGACTGGGTTATTTTTGGTTAAGATGGTTATTTTCTTTGGTCTTGTAGTTAACTCTTGGACTTTACCTTTGTATGTCTTATCCTTGTTGAGCATTCATGCAATTGATTTGTTGTTTAATAAATATCTCGGGTGTAGTATTTTTGTAGGGTTATTTGGAACCATTCAAGTCTGTAGCACATGTATTAGTTGTTCTCTGTTGCTGCATTTATATGTGTCTATTATGTGATCTGTTAACTGTGATATGTTGTATATTGTTCTAAATACGATCCTTATCCACCATAGTTTTATGTTTGATGTATTGTATAATTCCCCGAATTTTAATAAAAATAATTAAATGTGTAATAAACTAAATATTAATCATAATAATATTTATAGTTGGACAACGAGAATGTACCATTGGGTTTGTTGAAATTTTCCTATGAAAATAGACACATGGTTTGCTGAAAACGGATTTAATATGAATAAGTTATGAATTAAAGAAGATATCTCATAAATTAGAATTTCTACACTAAAATATATATCAAGTAGACGATTAGTGGGACGACCCCTTTCCCAGTTGGGTCGACCTAATGTCGACCCAAAGGTCCTTGAGTCGACCCTATGTCGACCCGAGTAGTGGGTGGGTCGACTTAACACGCTATAACAGCGTGCCTTGGTACGTACAAATTGTAACGCATGATTTATATTGTTTGGATGTTATTTTCTTAGCTGCCTTCGTTTTATTTGTTCAATTTTGAACTGGAAGCTGACAAGGCATTTTCTGATTGGTCCATTGAAGTGGCTGGTCTAGATTTAATCCTAAATTTAGACGGCTAAGGACACCCGGTAAACTATATAAATAGACCAGTAAAGCCTCTCTCATTTGAAACGACCCAAACTCACCCTTGCAGGAAAGCTCAGATTGAGTTGAGAACACGACAAATTAGAATACAAACAGAAGAACATTTCATTGCTTATTATATCATAGTAGAACAATATAACAGAGAATGAATAAATAATATACATTTGACAAATATCATAGATTCAAATTACAAAGCAGCGCAAAATCAATACATAACACAACTGTAAGAAATACACGAATATAGAGCGTTCCAAATATAGCTCCAGCTGTAAATCCAGGATCCTGTAGATATAATATCTGCATAAACCCAACTACTGCCTGCTCGAGAGGAAAACAGGGTACCTAGAGTTTAGGTTAAAATATTAAACTCCAGGTCAGTCATGTGACTGGTGTGAGAACTAAAACAGTTATTAAAATTTACTTTAAAAATAAAGTAAATCAAGGGACCACACCATGTAACACGGAATGAGTTTTCTCCCAAGAATATCAGTGCATAAAACAGATTATAAACAGCGCAATGCCTTTTGAAAAATTAAGCTATTATAAGACTCAGGTCCCATCACACAATGCAACTCAAGCCGAAGGATAGAGTTTTCCCTTATAATAGCCAAACATGCATGGTATGTTTAAAACAAATCATTTGATACTATTATAAGAGCATAGTGTATAAAACAACTTCAAATATAAATGTATCAATCATAGACGACATGGGTACCATATATCATGTCGCCTTACTAGGCTCTACAATCAAAACCGAAATGTCACGTATTGGAAATTGGATTTCCGTCATGAGTCGAGGCAAGGGATGTACTCCTTGCCGGCTTCGAGACACTCTAGCAAATGCCTCAAGGTTTCCCGCCATGAACCCTTGGATCCTCCAAGGCCGGTCCTCCCTTACGTTTGAGGATTAATTATTCCTAAACACACGTTTCCCGGTCCTATAGGACCTATCCATCAGCTCCGTAGTAACCGATATATTCGAGGCGCCTCGCTATCCATCATCCACATAAGTAAAAATATAACAATTGTCTAGGCTCCATACCATGACACCACCCATAGCTAGTGTGACGGCAAGGAATTTCGCTCAATCCGAATCAGTCGTTAAACCGATCTAGACCGTTCGAAACCCCTGATCGTTTGAGAACAGGACAAATCAGAACGCAGACGGAAGAACATTTCATTGTTATTACAACAATTCCATCAGATACAAGAATATACAGAGTATAAATGAATATATTACATTCGACAAATATAAGAGATTACAATAAATTACATAGCAGCGGAAAAATAATACAAAGCACAACTGAAGGTGATATACGGATACAGAGCTTTCCGGATATCATTCCAGCTATAAATCAGGATCCTGTGAATATAAATCTGCAAAAAACCAAAACTACTAGCTGCCCGTGCAGAAAATAGGGGCACCCAGTGTTTAGGTTAAAACAATAAACTCCAGGTCAGTCATGTGACTGGTGTGTGAACTAAAACAGTTATATTAAGCTTTACTATAAAAGAGAGTAATTCAAGGGACCACGCCGTATGACACGGAACGGGTTTCCTCCCAAGAATACTAGTGCATAGAGTAAACAGCGCAATGCTTTTTCGAAAAATGAAGCTATTATAAGACCCAGGTCCCATCACACAATGCAACGCAAGCCGGAGGATAGGGTTTTCCCTTATAATAGCCAAAAATGCTTGGTACGTTTAAAACAAATCATTTGATACTATAATAAGTGTATAGTGTCAAAACAATTTCAATCATAAATATAAATCATAGACGGCATGGGTACCATATATCATGTCGCCATACTAGTTCTACAATTAAAACCGCAATATCACGTATTGGAAATTGGATTTCCGTCATGAGTCGAGGCCAGGGGCAAGCTCCTCTCTGCTTCGAGACACTCTAGCAAATGCCTCAGGACTACACACTCTGGGAAATCCTGGATGCTTCAGGGCCGGTCCTCACTTACGTTAGAGGATTGGCAATTCCTGAACACACGTTTCCCGGTCCTTATAGACCTAAAATCGAGGCGCCTCATCCAACAACCACAAAGGTGAAAAGTATGTAAATGTCAGGGCTGGTAAGTCACTGACACCACCAAAGCTAGAAAGAAAGGTCGTGCTCTCCCTGCAGTTTGTATCCCGTTTTTGACTCATACTGAGGTGTGAGGCTCGCGAATTCACGTTATACACAAAGCTGCCATGTAGGACGTGCTTTGATCATCAACCACAAGACTCTGCTTTTGAACAAAAGCCTTGATCATTGCATCTTAGCGTGCCACACAGGCAATTCATGCCATGCGACTGATGTCCATCGATATACAACCTCTGAGCTCATACGTCTCAGAGAAGGGCGTTAAGCACAAGAATAAATTCTCCGCCGCCAAACAGATGTATATTTAATAGAAATCAATCAACACAGAATAAAATCCAATGTCAGACACACAATCCATTTACAAGTCCGTTCTGGGTCTAAACGAAACCGGAGGCACTTTCCTCGCATATCCATCCATCTCCAAGTATGTCTGGACGACCACCAACTATTTCCATCCTCTTGGGTGTACAGCCCAATCAGGATCATCGGTAATCATCCAAACGATGCGAAGACTTCCGGTCTTCGACCACCGTCTTCATCTTCGACATATCGTCGAATCGGTGATTCAGAATGGGTATAAACCCGGCCTTTTCGAACAACCCGCGTATATTAAAAACAAATGTTACACAAACACAACATACGCCTCATTCCAATTCAGCAGCCACTATCCGCAAATTAGCAAGAGAACAATTTCCCAACTATTAACCCCGAAGGCCGAAACCAACATCAGATCAATATATAGGAAATCATTCTTCTTAACTAACATACAGCTAGTTTCTAAATTTCACATTCTTAGGGAAGGATTCCCATTAATTTTATCCAAGACAAATTCTTTAAAATTTATCCTTTAATCTTCCTTCGGATGTCGTTTCAAACCAAATTATGGTTTTCTAAACTAGTCGAGATTAGCGAACCACACCGAAGTAATTATTTATTTTATTTCCCAATCCCAACCTATTCATCCACGAAGCAAAACTGGTAATACTCCATATCTAACACTGTGATGTTATTCACGTTCAAATCTGATTAAAGATTTAACTATCGCTTTGGAGCAAAACTGGTGATACTCCATTCTTGCTCAATTTCTAAATTTGATAATTCAAATTATCAATTCACATTTCAATTTAATTACAGATTCATTAAATCTCCTTTTACTGGGTTAAAGAACTAGTGTCATTTAAAGCACGGTTCACGATAAACCCAAGTCACATTCCATTTATTATCGGGTTAAAGAACAAGTGTTATTTTAAAACACAGTTCACGATAAACCCATTTCAAATCCAATTTATTTATTTAAAAATAAATGGGTTTTAATTTCAGTTCAAAACTAGTTCATTTCGATAAAAATCTATTTTTATCTTTTCAAATATGGAGTTTTTCATCCCAATTTTTCCCAAATCATTTCTTATGATTTTACACAAATTACTACTATTTTTAATAATTTTATCAAGGCCCGTACAATCGATTTCCATCAACGGCCATCGAACTGCACTTACAACGACCTTTTCCAAATTTGATTTGGACGTATCTCCAAATCCAACCATTAGATTTCAAATTTTTAATGTTCATTAGAAATCACTTTTCGATACGAACCCAACGGTTCTGGTTTTAGGAGAATCCGACGGTTGGATCTCCCGTAATGTCCGTTTGAAATTAATGGTCGAAATTCGCGAACTACCGCGGCGCGGCGTGCTCTATTCAGGCCATTATATATATAATATATATATATATATATATTTCTTCGATTTCTATTTAAAACGAAGTTTTATAAATAGTTTTGAATTCGTTTCGAAAACAATTTCAACTTCCATTTCTATTCAAATCGAAATTGAAATTTTCCTTATAAATTCGTTTTAAAATTCATTTCTACTCAATTCAAATTTCAATTCAATTTGAATTCATTTCAATTCGCTTTCAATTCAATTCGAATTCGTTTTCAATTCAAAGTCGTTTCCTATTCGATTCAATTCAAATTGATTTTCTATTCGATTCAATTCAAATTGGGTTTCTATTCCGTTCAAATTCAAATTGGTTTTCTATTCGATTCAATTCAAATTGGTTTTCTATTAAGTTCAAATTCAAATTGGTTTTCTATTTAGTTCAAATTCAAATTGGTTTTCTATTCGATTCAATTCAAATTGGTTTTCTATTCGATTCGATTCAAATTGGTTTTCTATTCGATTCGATTCAAATTTGTTATATATTCAATTATTTCAAATTTCATTTCAAAATATTCGATTTTGAAATCACTTTTCAATATTCATTTTGAAATGAATAAAATCGATATAAATATCGTTCACGTCAAAATGGCATCAATCTAATCAACACGACTTCATATATTTCTATTTTCAAATATTCTATTTCAAATATTTCTTTTTCAAATATTTCCTATTCAAATATTTCTATTTCAAATATTTCTATTTTTAAAATATTTCGTTCTATACATGACTAATCTCAACAGATGAGTACTGTCAGCACATGAACCTTTATTTTATATTGATAAAGATGTAAATTTTATTATTAAAATATTTCGTTCAACACATGACTAATCTCAACGGATGAGTATGGTCAACACATGAACCTTTATTTTATAATATTCTTTATTTTTCCGATTGGAATGAGGCCTAATCAATTACCATATAAAGTTAATTATATGGATTCCATACAAAAAATGTATATAATAACAACGATAAATAATCAACCATCATCCAAAGTGCACTACACTGTATAAGCATCAAATATAGATATCTAACGCTTATAACAGCCTGTCAATCAATCGATCGACATACAACTAATTAGTGTATACCGTATTTTATCCCAATACCCGTGTGGGGTTTCAAACAATCAAACACAGATTTTTATTTGTGCAGTTGGGCGATGTGTAAAATTTATCGTCCCAATCAATGTCAGTCAAATCAGTGTACATAAACAAACCGTCCGGTTTGTAAATGAATATTTATTTATTCACATTCACTATATTCATATTCATGTTAAAAATTATATTTTTAACGATAAAACATTTTATTTTAACATATGAATTTCTATTCAGTTCATTCTTTAAATAAAATGATATTTTTATTTTTCTAACTTATTTTAGAAAATTTCGGCGGCATAATGGCACGATACTAGAAACGGGACAAGGCCTAGCCTTATCTCCGGTCTAGTGAAGGCCAACGCCATTCACACATCAATCAAATCCATTCCATTTCACCAAACAATTCAATTCTAACCAAATAAACTAACCAACTACACAACCAAACAATTTAACAAACAAGCCATCCATGGTCTGTGGATGACGGGTGTCGGGTGCTACTAAACACCGTCTGCATCCTAGTATATATATATATATATATATATATATATATATATATATATATATATATATATATATATATAACTAGAAAAAGAAATTGAAGAGTGAGAAGTTCTCACCGATAGCTATCCAATCATCTTGACTCTTCATTTAGAGCAATCATCGCCATTCTCGCCTTTTGTCGCTTTCGTTGCCCGTATTCACTACATATATAAAAATCATATTTTTACATCGCTATTTAATATATAAAAATCAAATTTTTACTTCGCTATTCAATATATAAAAATCGAATTTTTACTTCGCTCTTCAATATATAAAAATCGAATTTTTACTTCGCTATTCAATATATAAAAATCGAATTTTTACTATCACGCTATATGGATAAAAATTCTATTTTTACATTGCTACTATATAGATAAAAATTATATTTTTACCTTGCTATTCTCTATATAAAGATTTCGCCTTTTCAAATATATCATTATAAAAATCACATTTTTATTTTTCTACATATATATAGATGATATTCCTAATATTCCTATCATGTAAAAATTATATTTTCCATTCTCTACATAAACAAAAATCATATTTTTACATCTTCTATATAGTAAATATTATATTTTTAATACTTTAAAAATATAAAAATTATATTTTTATATCTCCTACATAATAAAGATCGAATTTTTATTATCTATATTATATAAAAATTATATTTTTAGCCTTTCTATAATATAAAAATTATATTTTTAGCTTGCTAACCAACAAGTAAAAATCGCATTATTACCGTTATTTCAAACTAATCCAAACTGCTTCTTTGCTTAAGTAAAAATCTCTCCTTTCCTTAAGTAAAAATCTCGGATTTTTAGTGCTTAAAAACATATGAAAAATCAGTTTTTTTTTTCTATGCTAAATCACATAAGAAGAATCGTATTTTTCAAGCTAAATTACATAAGAAAAATCGTATTTTTCATTACACAAATAAATAATTAAAACTGAATAAAAGATTAAAAATCACCACTTTTTTTCTGGACGTCGGCCGGAAGGGTGGGGCTGCTCGTCGGAGATGGAGGCACGGTGGGGCATGGGCAAGGCGCTGGCGATGGGGGGGTGGCTTGGCGTTCGTTCAGGTGGAGGGGTTTTTATTGGGGGGGGGGGCGTCGATCGCCAGCAAAAGCGGGGGGGGTTCTGTCGCAAGGCAAATCGAGGGTGGGGGAGGGGGGGTTCTGTCGCGAGGCAAATCGAGGGGAGGGGGGGTTTTGTCGCGAGGCAAATCGAGGGGGGGGGGTTCTGTCGCGAGGCAAATCGAGGGGGGGGGGTTCGTCGAAGTGGCGGTGGCGGTTTAGGGGGGGCGACGCTCAGGTGGGGGCTCCGCGCGCGGATGCGCCTCCGACGAGGGTGGGCGGCCTGGGGTGGATCGCGTTCGTTCTTCCCCGTTTTTTTTCTTTTTCTTTGTTTTCTGATTCGAAATGAACGGGGGGGGGGGGGCAGAAGTATAATGGGGTGAGTAGAGAGAGTGTTTTTTTATTTAATTATTTATGAAAAAGTTGACTTTTACATACGCCCTCTATACGAGGCCCACCGCCTGTCGTCCATAGCGTTTTACCCCACTACGAACACAATGGGATATGTATCGTAAGCTGATTTGATCGTTTCGATCAGTTTTTGTCAAAATCAACATATAACTCTATATATTGAATTTGAACGCGCATTGCAATTTACTGGGGTCACATACTAACTCTAAAAATTGCAGAAAAATATTTTCTAGCTTCGTATTGACGATACGTTCCTAACAAAACTAGTTTCGTCGAATTTTGAGACCGTTGGAAAAATGGCCAATTTTCAGTCGAGTAAAATCAACTGAAACTGGTCAAACGCGTTTTCCTTTGCCACGCTCACATATTGATTCGAAAAATTATGAAATTTGGAATCTAGCAATAATTTGACATCACGGACCCAACAAAAGTGGTTTCGTCGAAATCCGAGGTCGTTTGCAAAATTTCCATTTTTAAGGGCCTGAATTCCATAGCGACTATTCAGAATTTTCAACTGGACATATCTTTTGATTCCCGCTATGAAATTTTGATTTTTCGGATTCGTTGGAAAGATATTCCCAATTAGATCCTAATTTTTTGGTTTCACTAAAATCCGGATTGTTTTGCACCCGGTACGTTCAATTGAAGTTTGAAATCGAATTATCGAACTACCGCGCCATTTTCAATTCTATTTATAATTATATATAATTATTTATATTCTAACGACGACGAATATAATATACACATTCGAATTATATTCAAAATAAATTTATCGTTGATATTATTCAAAATAATCTATTTTAAATATTCAAAATTCGCTAAAATTGCCAAAATAAAAATTTTAAACTGGCTCAGAATTTCCGGGTTATTACAATCTCCCCCACTTAAAACTTTTCGTCCCCGAAAAGGAACAAAGTCGAAAGTGGTTTGATTAATCAACTCTACGTTCGATCTGTCTTCCATTCCCCAACTTTTCAGTTTCTGAGAATTTTCAAATTTTCAAAAATTTGGCTAACACCCTAAATTTCGAAAAAAATCGCCATAACCTCCCCTGCACCGGGAGCTACGCGAAAATCCCGAAATTGCCATATAGGCCTTCTGATCTCAAAAAGAAAAAGCCAAGCGGCTAGCAAATCGGCTCATAAAATCATCATCACCCAAACAAAACAGTAAATTATAGTAAATATGTACCTATTTGTCGGGCAAACAAATTTTATTCTCTGCTCTAGCCTCCTTGATATGACCTGTTCAATGTAAGTATATGTATATGCAAGCAAATGCGACCAATTTTCAATACAATTCAATATTTGATTCAATTAGGCTTAATGGATCAAAATTATCCAACAAATAAGCAAACAACACAATCACCAATCAATTAGTGAATTAGAGTTTCAAATTCATAATTTGATACATATACAAAAATCATGTTTTTATGCCAATTCACAACAATGTGTTCTAGCTATATAAGTTTTGGTTCTCACACCAGTCTAATGGAAATATATAGATATCACACCTTCGAAACACGAACATAAATATTGATGATGCCATTGTCATTATCAACATCATCTCCGGGCGACTAGAGTGTAATTCTATATCTATCCAGTATATTAAAACTTCGAATATACGTTCATGACGCGTATATGCAAAATCTTTATATAGCGGATCGTTCAAATTCAAAATAAATAAATATTCAAATACGTATAAAATGGTTTCAATTTTCAAAACAAAATTGTTTTCATTTGAAAAATATACTCTTCACACTCGTTCTAGGATACTACTGATCCTATCTCTAACGAGTCATTCTAATTGGATATTACTAATCCAATATCTGATGAATTCTTTCGTATGGTTCTAATGTGTCTTGTTCTCGAGCTCTGTAAACCAAAGCTCTGATACCAAATGTGACGGCAAGGAATTTCGCTCGATCCGAATCAGTCGTTAAACCGATCTAGACCGTTCGAAACCCCTGATCGTTTGAGAACAGGACAAATCAGAACGCAGACGGAAGAACATTTCATTGTTATTCCAACAATTCCATCAGATACAAGAATATACAGAGTATAAATGAATAAATTACATTCGACAAATATCAGAGATTACAATAAATTACATAGCAGCGGAAAAATAATACAAAGCACAACTGAAGGTGATATACGGATACAGAGCTTTCCGGATATCATTCCAGCTGTAAATCAGGATCCTGTGAATATAAATCTGCAAAACCAAAACTACTAGCTGCCCGTGCGGAAAATAGGGGCACCCAAAATTTAGGTTAAAACAATAAACTCCAGGTCAGTCATGTGACTGGTGTAAGAACTAAAACAGTTATTTTAATCTTTACTTTAAAAGAGAGTAATTCAAGGGACCACGCCGTATGACACGGAACGGGTTTCCTCCCAAGAATACCAGTGCATAAAGTAAACAGCGCAATGCTTTTTCGAAAAATGAAGCTATTATAAGACCCAGGTCCCATCACACAATGCAACGCAAGCCGGAGGATAGGGTTTTCCCTTGTAATAGCCAAACATGCTTGGTACGTTTAAAACAAATCATTTGATACTATAATAAGTGTATAGTGTCAAAACAATTTCAATCATAAATATAAATCATAGACGGCATGGGTACCATATATCATGTCGCCATACTAGTTCTACAATTAAAACTGCAATATCACGTATTGGAAATTGGATTTCCGTCATGATTCGAGGCCAGGGGTAAGCTCCTCTCCGCTTCGAGACACTCTAGCAAATGTCTCAGGACTACACACTCTGGGCAATCCTGGATGCTTCAGGGCCGGTCCTCACTTACGTTAGAGGATTGACAATTCCTGAACATACGTTTCCCGGTCCTTACAGACCTGAAATCGAGGTGCCTCATCCAACAACCACAAAGGTGAAAAGTATATAAATGTCAGGGCTGGTAAGTCACTGACACCACCAAAGCTAGAAAGAAACGTCATGCTCTCCCTGCAGTCTGTATCCCGTTTTTGACTCATACCGAGGTGTGAGGCTCGCGAATTCACGTTATACACAAAGCTGCCACGTAGGCCGTGCTTTGATCATCAACCACAAGACTCTACTTTTCAACAAAAGCCTTGATCATTGCATCTTAGCGTGCCACACAGGCAATTCATGGCATGCGACTGATGTCCATCGATATACAACCTCTGAGCTCGTACGTCTCAGAGAAGGGCGTTAAGCAAAAGAATAAATTCTCCGCCGCCAAATAGATGTATATTTAATAGAAATCAATCAACACAGAATAAAATCCAATGTCAGACACACAATCCATTTACATGTCTGTTTTGGGTCTGAACGAAACCAGATGCACTTTCCTCGCATATCCATCCATCTCCAAGTACGTTTGGACGACCACCAACTATTTCCATCCTCTTGGGTGTACAGCCCAATTAGGATCATCAGTAATCATCCAAACAATGTGAAGACTTCCGGTCTTCGACCACCTCCTTCATCTTCGACATATCGTCGAATCGGTTATTCAGAAGGGGTATAAACCCGGCCTTTCCGAACAACCCGCGTATATTAAAAACAAATGTTACACAAACACAACATACGCCACATTCCAATTCAGCAGCCACTATCCGCAAATTAGCAAGAGAAAAATTTCCCAACTATTAACCCCGAAGGCCGAAACCAACATCAGATCAATATCCAGGAAATCATTCTTCTTAACTAACCTATAGCTAGTTTCTAAATTTCACATTCTTAGGGAAGGATTCCCATTAATTTTATCCAAGATAAATTCTTTAAAATTTATCCTTTAATATTCCTTTGGATGTCGTTTCAAACCAAATCATGGTTTTCTAAACTATTTGAGATTAGCGAGCCACACTGAAGTAATTATTTATTTTATTTCCCAATCCCAACCTATTCATCCCATGAAGCAAAACTGGTAATACTCCATATCTAACATCGTGGTGTTATCGGTAAATTTAATTACCATTTCACGTTCAAATCTGATTAAAGATTTAACTATCGCTTTGGAGCAAAACTGGTGATACTCCATTCTCGCTCAATTTCTAAATTTGATAATTTAAATTATCAATTCACATTTCAATTTAATTGCAGATTCATTTAATCTCCTTTTACTGGGTTAAAGAACTAGTGTCATTTAAAACACGGTTCACGATAAACCCAAGTCATATTCCATTAATTATCGGGTTAAAGAACAAGTGTTATTTTAAAACACAGTTCACGATAAACCCATTTCAAATCCAATTTATTTATTTAAAAATAAATGGGTTTTAATTTCAGTTCAAAACTTGTTCATTTCGATAAAAATCTATTTTTATCTTTTCAAATATGGATTTTTTCATCCCAATTTTTCCCAAATCATTTCTTACGATTTTACACAAATTACTACTATTTTTAATAATTTTATCAAGGCCCGTAAAGTCGATTTCCATCAACGGCCATCGAACTGCACTTACAGCGACCCTTTCCAAATTTGATTTGGACGTATCTCCAAATCCAACCGTTAGATTTCAAATTTCTAATATTCATTAGAAAGATCTTTTCGATACGAACCCAACGATTCCGGTTTTAGGAGAATCCAATGGTCGGATCTCCCGTAATGTCCGTTTGAAATAAATGGTCGAAATTCGCGAACTGCCGCAGAGCGGCGCGGTCTATTCAGGCCATTATATATATAATATATATATATTATATATATTTCATCGATTTCTATTTAAAACGAAGTTTTATAAATAGTTTTGAATTTGTTTCGAAAACAATTTCAACTTCCATTTCAATTCAAATCGAAATTGAATTTTTCCTTATAAATTTGTTTTAAAATTCATTTCTACTCAATTCAAATTTCAATTCAATTTGAATTCATTTCAATTCGCTTTCAATTCAATTCGAATTCATTTTCAATTCAATTCAATTCAAAGTCGTTTCCTATTCGATTCGATTCAAATTGATTTTCTATTCGATTCAATTCAAATTGGGTTTCTATTCAGTTCAAATTCAAATTGGTTTTCTATTCGATTCAATTCAAATTGGTTTTCTATTCAGTTCAAATTCAAATTTGTTTTCTATTTAGTTCAAATTCAAATTGGTTTTCTATTCGATTCAATTCAAATTGGTTTTCTATTTGATTCTATTCAAATTGGTTTTCTTTTCGATTCGATTCAAATTTGTTATATATTCAATTTAATTCAAATTTCATTTCAAAATATTTGATTTCGAAATCACTTTTCAATATTCATTTTAAAATGAATAAAATCGATATAAATATCATTCACGTCAAAATGGCGTCAATCTAATCAACACGGCTTCATATATTTCTATTTTCAAATATTCTATTTCAAATATTTCTTTTTCAAATATTTCCTATTCAAATATTTCTATTTCAAATATTTCTATTTTTAAAATATTTCGTTAAACACATGACTAATCTCAACGGATGAGTACTGTTAGCACATGAACCTTTATTTTATATTGATAAAGATGTAAATTTTATTATTAAAATATTTCGTTCAACACATGACTAATCTCAACGGATGAGTACGGTCAACACATGAACCTTTAATTTATAATATTCTTTATTTTTCCGATTGGAATGAGGCCCAATCAATTACCATATAAAGTTAATTATATGGATTCCATACAACAAATGTATATAATAACAACGATAAATAATCAACCATCATCCAAAGTGCACTACACTGTATAAGCATCAAATATAGATATCTAACGCTTATAACAGCCTGTCAATCAATCGATCGACATACAACTAATTATTGGGATTAGTGTATACCGTATTTTATCCCAGTACCCGTGTGGGGTTTCAAACAATCAAACACAGATTTTTATTTGTGCATTTGAGCGATGTGTAAAATCCATTCCATTTCACCAAACAATTCAATTCTAACCAAATAAACTAACCAACTATACAACCAAACAATTTAACAAACAAGCCATCCATGGTCTGTGGATGACGGGTGTCGGGTGCTACTAAACACCGTCTACATTCTAGTATATATATATATATATATATATATATATATATATATATAACTAGAAAAAGAAATTGAAGAGTGAGAAGTTCTCACTGATAGCTATCCAATCATCTTGACTCTTCATTTAGAGAAATCATCGCCATTCTCGCCTTTTGTTGCTTTCGTTGCTTGTATTCACTACATATATAAAAATCATATTTTTACATCGCTATTCAATATATAAAAATCGAATTTTTACTTCGCTATTCAATATATAAAATCGAATTTTTACTTCGCTCTTCAATATATAAAAATCGAATTTTTACTTCGCTATTCAATATATAAAAATCGAATATTTACTATCACGCTATATGGATAAAAATTCTATTTTTACATTGCTACTATATAGATAAAAATTATATTTTTACCTCGCTATTCTCTATATAAAGATTTCGCCTTTTCAAATATAAAGATTTCGCCTTTTCAAATATATCATTATAAAAATCACATTTTTATTTTTCTACACATATAAAGATGATATTCCTAATATTCCTATCATGTAAAAATTATATTTTCCATTCTCTACATAAAAAAAAAATCATATTTTTACATCTTCTATATAGTAAAGATTATATTTTTAATACTTTAAAAATATAAAAATCATATTTTTATATCTCCTACATAATAAAGATCGAATTTTTATTATCTATATTATATAAAAATTATATTTTTAGCCTTTCTATAATATAAAAATTATATTTTTAGCTTGCTAACCAACAAGTAAAAATCACATTATTATCGTTATTTAAACTAATCAAAACCGCTTCTTTGCTTAAGTAAAAATCTCTCCTTTCCTTAAGTAAAAATCTCGGATTTTTAGTGCTTGAAAACATATGAAAAATCAGTTTTTTTTTCTATGCTAAATCACATAAGAAGAATCGTATTCTTCAAGCTAAATTACATAAGAAAAATCGTATTTTTCATTACACAAATAAATAATTAAAACTCAATAAAAGATTAAAAATCACCTCTTTTTTTTCTGGACGTCGGCCGGAAGGGTGGGGCTGCTCGTCGGAGATGGAGGCGCGGTGGGGCGTGGGCAAGGCGCTGGCGATGGGGGGGTGGTGGCTTGGCGTTCGTTCAGGTGGAGGGGTTTTTTTTGGGGGGGAGGGGGCGTCGATCGCCAGCAAAAGTACGCGGGGGGGTTCTGTCGCGAGGCAAATCGAGGGGGGGGGGGTTCTGTCGCGAGGCAAATCGAGGGGGGGGCTTCGTCAAAGTGGCGGTGGCGGTTTAGGGGGCCGACGCTCAGGTGGGGGCTCCGCGCGCGGATGCACCTCCGACGAGGGTGGGCGGCCTCGGGCGGATCGGGTTCGTTCTCCCCCCCCCCCCATTTTTTTTCTTTGTTTTCTGATTCGAAATGAATGGGTGGGGGGGGGGGAGGGGGGCAGAAGTATAAGGGGGTGAGGAGAGAGAGTGTTTTTTTATTTAATTATTTATGAAAAAGTTGACTTTTACATATGACCTCTATACAAGGCCCACAGCCTGTCGTCCATAGTGTTTTACCCCCACTCTGAACATAATGGGATATGTATCGTAAGCTGATTTGATCGTTTCGATCAGTTTTCGTCAAAATCAACATATAACTCTATATATTGAATTTGAACGCGCATTTCAATTTACTGGGGTCACATACTAACTCTAAAAATTGTAGAAAAATATTTTCTAGCTTCGTATTGACGATACGGTCCTAACAAAACTAGTTTCGTCGAATTCTGAGACAGTTGGAAAAATGGCCAATTTTCAGTCGAGTAAAATCAACTGAAACTGGTCAAATGCGTTTACCTTTGCCGCGCTCACATATTGATTCGAAAAATTATGAAATTTGGAATCTAGCAATAATTTGACATCACGGACCCAACAAAAGTGGTTTCGTCGAAATCCGAGGTCGTTTGCAAAATTTCCATTTTTAAGGGCCTGAATTCCATAGCGACTATTCAGAATTTTCAACTGGACATATCTTTTGATTCCCGCTATGAAATTTTGATTTTTCGGATTCGTCGGAAAGATATTCCCAGTTAGATCCTAATGTTTTTGGTTTCACTAAAATCCGGATTGTTTTGCACCCGGTACGTTCAATTGAAGTTTGAAATCGAATTATCGAACTACCGCGCCATTTTCAATTCTATTTATAATTATATATAATTATTTATATTCTAACGACGACGTATATAATAAACACGTTCGAATTATATTCAAAATAAATTTATCGTCGATATTATTCAAAATAATCTATTTTAAATATTCAAAATTCGCTATAATTGCCAAAATAAAAATTTTAAACTGGCTTAGAATTTCCGGGTTATTACAGCTAGAAGGAAACATCATGCACTCCTTGGGTCCCTTATCCCATTTTTGACTCATACCGAGGTGTGAGGCTCGCGAATTAACGTTATACACAAAGCTATGCCATTTAAGGTCATGCTTTGATCATCAACCACAAGACTCTGCCTTTCAATAGAAGCCTTGATCGTTTGCTTCTCCGTATGCCACACTGGAAATTCACATCATGCGACTGATGTCTATCGATATATAACCAATGTGCTCGTATGTCTCAGAGAAGAGTGTTAAGCAAGAGAATAAATTCTCCTCCACCAAATAGATATATATTTAATAGATATCAATCAACACAGAATAAAATCCAATGTCAGACACGCATCCATTTAATAGTTCGTTCTGGGTCTGAACAAAACCGGGGGCACCTTTTTCCTCGTCTCATATGCCTAATACTGGAGAGATGTCCTCGAATATACGATCGATTTCCAAGTACGTCTCCACGATCATCACTTATTACCTTGTCTTGGGTGTACAACCCAATCAAGACATCGGTAATCATCCAAACGATGTGAAGACCTCCGGTCTTCAACCATCGTCTTCATCGTGAACTTATCATCGAATCAATTATTCAGAATGGGTATAAACCCGGCTTTTCCGAACAATTCACGTATTTTATAATCAAGTGCTATAAAACACAACAGACACCTCATTCCAATTCTGAATATTCTTTTATTTAAATATTCATATACTTTGGGAAAGGTTCCCATTAATTTTATCAAAGATAAATATTTTAAATTTATTCTTTAATCTTCCTTTGGATATCATTTCTAAACCAAATTAATGTTTATCAACTAGTCGGGATTAGCGAACCTTACCGAGGTAATCTTTTTTTTTTTTTTAATTTCCCAATCCCAACCTATTCATCCCATGGAGCAAAACTAGCAATACTCCATATCTAACACCACAGTGTTGTCGGAAAATTTAACTACCATTTCACGTTCATTCTAATTAAAGATTTAACTATCGCTTGGAGTAAAAATTGGTGGTACTCCATTCTCGATCATTTCCGAAATTTGATAATTTAAATTATCACATTCACATTTCAATCTAATTAAAGATTCATTAGAACTCCACTTGGTTTTAATCTTCCCAAAAATCAATATTAATGATTATTTAACTTTGGAAAATCAAACATGCTACATTGACAATCTACACCATACCATTGATTTCTGCCGATATATAACCTCTAAGCTCGTACGTCTTAGAGAAGGGTGTTAAGCAAGAGAATAAATTCTCCACCACCAAACAGACATATATTTAGCAGAGAGCAACAATACAGTTTCGAAATATAATGTTAGACATGTAATCTTGTCTTTAATTGGGTTAAAGAACTAATGTCGTTTAAAACACAGTTCACGATAAACCCAAAATCACATTCCATCAATTATGGAATTTTCACGGGAAATAAATCAATATATAATCGATATCAATTTTCGTATCCGACTAATAATATAAATGGAATTATGACAAAGCCTTTTGAATTCCATATATATTAACAGTCTTCCTCTACAGAAACTCACTTCGATTATTACCAAATCGAATTCCATTCGATTCCAATTTAATATATTAAATTGGAAAACTTTACTTTGGAAAATTCCATTAAATATTAATAAAATATTTATAAATTCCAAATCATCTCTTCATTGTTAATTAGGTTAAAGAACAACTGTCACTTAAAACACCATTCATGATAAACCCAAAAATCCAATTTCAATTCAATTCCAATTAAATATTCATTAATTGGTAAACTTCTCTAAATCTTAAGTAAAAGACTTAATCTTTTCTCAACTGGGTTTAAGAACAGTGTTAATGAAGGCACCATTCATGAAAAACTCAAAATCCAATTTGATATTAAATACAAGGCTTTGAATAGAAATTATATCGGCTTATATTCAATATCAAGTTCTGAAACCAACAAATATCGTATTGGAAATAACGATATAAAATATATCTTCAAAATTTCAATAACAACATCCATATAATCATGGAATCCAATATCGAAATATTCCGAAGATTATTTCCTTTCCAAATCCATTCCAATTTGTTCATTTGAAATTTCTGGTAATATTAAAACCATTCACAAATCCAATTTATTTTATTTAAAAATTATTGGAATTCAAATCTAGTTAATAACCAGTTCATTTTGACAAAAATATATTTTATCTTTACAAACGTGGAATTTTTCATCCAAATTCTTTCCAAATCATTTATTATGATTTTACACAAATTATTAATATTTTTAATAATTTTATTAAGGCCCTTTTAGTCGATTTCCATAAACGGTCATCGAACTACACTTACAGCGACCTTTTCCAAATTTGATTTGGATATAATTCCAAATCCAACTATTAGATTTCAAATCTCTTATATTCTTTGGAAAGCACTTTTCGATACGAACCGAACGGTTCCGGTTTTAAGAGAATCCGATGGTCGGATCTCCCTTAATGTCAACTCGAAGTCTATGGTCGAAATTCGCGAACGGTCGCAGCGCGGCGCGTTCTATTCAGGCCATTAAATATATATCATATATATTTCGTCGATTTCTATTTAAAGCGTATTTTATAAATCGTTTTAAATTCCTTTTAAAACGAATTCAACTTCATTTCCAATTTTAAAACAAAATTGAATCTTCCATATCATTGTAATATATAAATGATAATATTTTCAAAATGTCAGATTTTGAAATCATTTCCTTTTCGATATTCATTAAAAAAATGAATAAAATCGATATAAATATTGTTCACATCAAAATGGGGCATATCTAATCAATACGGCTTCACATAATTTAATATTTTCGTGTCCATCCAAAATTGGACATTAAAATCAGATTTTAATCCTTTATTAAATATTATTTTAAAATATTCCTTATTATAAAATATTCGTTCTTTCCGAATTGGAATTAGACATAGTCAATTACTATATAATGTTATTCATATGAATTTCATACATCATATGTATACAACAACAATGATAAACAATCAACCATCATCCAAAGTGCATTACACAACTGCATAAGCATTAAATATAAATAATTAGCACTTACAAAGTCTGTCAACCAATCGATTGACATACAACTAAACAATTGGGATTAGTGTATGTCAAATATCAACCCAATACCTGTGTGGGGTTCAATCGACACTCAGTTGGGCGATGTGTAAAATATATCATCCTAATCAATATCAGTCAAATGAGTGTACATAAACAAATCGTCCGGTTTGTAAATGAATATTTATTTTCGTTTATATACTCGTTAAAAATTATATTTTTAACGATAAAATATTTATTTTAACACATGAATATTTTATACAGTTCATTTATGCAATAAAAATGATATTTTTATTGTTCTAACATATTTTAGAAAATTTTGGCAGCATAACGGCGCGATACTAGAACCGGAATAAGGTCTAGGTTTATCCCTCGCCTAATAATGGCTCGTGCCATACAAAAGCTAATTTCAATCAATTTACAATTAACCCACAACCAATTTTTACAATCATGATGAAATCACGCAGAACATCAAAATAAATAAATACTCAACTACCCCCAAATGCCATTTACGGCGCCCTAAGTGGCTATTTGTGGAGCATGGAATCCGTATGTTGGTAATATCCATACATCGCTTTCAATTATGTGATTGTGCGAATTCGAGTGTTGAACTCTGTATAATTCAAAGCACATAATATGGTTTGTACAATAAATAGTATCGAGGGCTTCTAAGCCCCGTTTACATCCTAGTATATATTTTTAACTGAAAAATAATTAGACTGAGGAGTTCTCACCTTTGGTTTCCACTCCATTGCATTTTGATTATCGATCTATATAACATACCTACGTTAAAAATCGTATTTTTAACCAATCAAAAATTATTTCTTAACATGACTATTTTACATATAGTATACACAAGCTAAAAATCATATTTTTATCTTTCTAAAAATATTTTCATACATACGATAAAAATCCCATTTTTATCTAACCAAAAATATTTCCTTTTTACGACAAAAGTCATATTTTTATACAACTAAAAATATATTCTTTTATATGATAAAAAATCATATTCTTATAGCGCTATTGTATTTATAAAAATCAAATTTTTATATCGCTATCACATATATAAAAATCATATTTTTATTACGATGTTTTCATTATAAAAATCATATTTATATTTCGATGTTTACACTATAAAAATCATATTTTCATTTTGATGTTTACACTATAAAAAACATATTTTTACAACGCTATTCATATAACAAAAATCATATTTTTATATGATATATATATATATTAAAATCACATTTTTATGCAAGGATATTACATATAAAAATCACATTTTTATAATGTTATCTATATAACAAAAATAATATTTTTATTCCAAAATGATATGTATAAAGCCATAATTTTATCCTATGTTCTTATACATCAAAAAACGGATTTTTATGCTATGTTATTATATATAAAAATCGTATTTTTAATTCAAATTTCTCTATATAAAAAAATCCAAATTTTATTAACTAAATTAAAATTAATCCTTTTTAATTAACTTAAACTAATTATTTTAAAATAAATTGAAATAAACACTTACAGCGGAATTTGGAGGTAGGGAACGGCGGCGCAAGGCGCTGGAGGCGATGGCGGGGTGGTTCAGGTGGTCGGCATGGGCCAGGTGAACGCGGAGGCGGATTTTGGGTGTGGCAGCAGGTTTGGGGGTTTGGGGGGCTACGGTTCAAATCCGGAGAGAGGAAGAGAGGAGGAGGCGCAGAGGAGGGAGGGGGTCCGTTGGTCGGAGGCGCGGCGACCTGGTGGATTTGGCGACGGGCCGTTGAGGAGGGCGACGGGTTCAACGCGGATCGGTTTTTTTTCTATACTAAATCCCGACGGTGGAAGGGAGGAGGGATAAAAAGGGTTTTTATAAAAATTTATATTATATTTAATTGCCGCAAAAAGTAACTTTTAAATTCGATCTCTTAAAGAGACCCAAGGACTGACGCCCCAAACTAAATACACCAATTCCAAGCACAATGGGATATGTTTCGTAAGCCGATTCGACTGTTTCGTTCAATTTTTATTTAAATTAAAATATAAATTAGTATATATTTAATTTAAACGTACATTTTAATTTACCGGGGCCACCTACTGACTCCAAAAATTCCAGAAAAATAAATCTAGCTATATTTTGACGATACGGTCCTAACAAAACTAATTTCGTTGAATTTTGAAACTATTTGAAAAACAGTCATTTTCTAGTCGATCCAAATTGACTAAAACTGTCAAAACACGTTTTCTTTTGCCATGCTCACATATTAATTCCAAAAATTATGAATTTTGGAATCTAGCAATAATTTTACATTCTAGATCCAACAAAAGTTGTTTCATCGAAAACGGAGGTCGTTTGCAAAATGGCTATTTTTAAGGGCTATATATTATATTAAATTCCATAGCGACTATTTTAAATTTTAAACTGAGTATAAATTTTTATTCCCGTTATGAAATCTGGATTTTTCACATTCGTTAGAAAGATATAATTAAACTGATTCAAATATTTCTAGTTTTACAAAAATCCAAATTATTTTGAATCCTGTACATTCATTTGAAATTTAAAATCGGATTTTCAAACTACCGCGCCATTTCAGGCTCGTTATATAATTAAAATAAATTTATACGTTCTAACTTCAATCTAAATAAATTTTTAGTCGTTATTATTTAAAATAAATCATTTTAAATATTCAAAATTCATTAAAATAGCCAAAATAAAAAATTTTAATTGGTTCTGAAAATCTGGGTTATTACAATATCCCCACCTTAAAATCTTTTCGTCCTCGAAAAGGAAAAGCTGAAAGTTGTTTAACTAACTAACTCAAGTTTCATTCTGACGTTCATTCTTCAACTTTTTAGTTTCTAAGAATTTTCAAGTTCTTCAAAATTTTGGCTAACACCCTAAATTTTCGAAAAATTTCGCCATAACCTTCTTTGTACGGGAAGACCTTTAAAACTGCAACTTGCCTCACAGGGCCCTCACCAATCCAAAAGAAAAAGAAGAATCCAAGCGGCTAGCCAATCAGCTCATAAAATCATCAAAACCCAATAAATTAGTAAACATGTACCTATTTGTCGGGCATACAATTTTATTCCTCTTCTTAGCTTCCATTCTATGACCTGTTCACACATATATATGTACATGTATGAAATTGCAAACAATTTCCAATTCAGTACAATATTAATCCAATTTGGCTAAATTTTACCCTTCCATTATCATATTGGTTAAAAAAAATTATTAGTCCAACTAATTATCATACAACACAACCATCAATCAATTAATTGATTAAATTTTCAAATTCATAACTTTGATATATATATATATATATATATATATATATATATATATATATATATATTCAAAATCACGTTTTTGATGCCAAATCACAACAATAAACCCTATATAGTTTTGGTTCTCATACCAGTCAATTAGAAATATATAGATATCCCACTTCCGAGACTCGAACATAAATACTGATGATGATCTATCATCATCAGAATTATGCCCGGGCGACTAGAGTGTGATTCTATATCCATCCAGTATATTCGAGGCTTCGTACACACGTGGATCTGACGTATATTAAAATCTCTATATACCCGATAGTCCAAATAAATTTAAAATAAATTATTCAAATACGTATAATAAGGTTTAAATTTTCAAAACAAAATTTGTTATCACTTTTATTTTAAAAAAACACTCTTCCATCTCGTTCTAGGATACTACTGATCCCATCTCTAACGAGTCATTCTCATTGGATATTACTAATCCAATCTCTAGTGAATTTGTTCATTTGGTTCTAATGTGTCTTGTTTTCAAGCTCTATAAACCAATGCTCTGATACCAACTGAAGCGACCCAAACTCACCATTACGCGGAAGCCCGGATTGAGTTGAGAAAACAACAAATTAGAATACAAATAGAAGAAAATTTCATAGCTTATTACAACAATTACATCAGAGTACAAGAATATAAATGATTATGAGTAATAATATACATTTGACAAATATCAGAGATTCAAATTACAAAGCAGCAAAAAATCAATACATAACACAATTGTAAGAAATACACAGATATAGAGTGTTTTGAATATAGCTCCAACTATAAATCCGGGATCTTGTGAATATAATATCTGCAAAAACCTAGCTACTAGCTTCCCCTATGGAAAATTAGGGAACCCAGAGTTTAGGTTGAAACAGTAAACTCCAGGTCAGTCATGTGAATGGTGTGAGAACTAAAACAGTTATTAAACTTTACTTTAAAAATAAAGTAAACCAAGGGACCACGCCGTATAACACAAAATGATTTTTCTCCCAAGAATACCAGTGCATAAAACAGTTTATAAATAGCACAATGCCTTTTGAAAAATGAAGCTACTAGAAGACTCAGGTCCCATCACACAATGCAACACAAGCCGAAGGATAGAGTTTTCCCTTATAATAGCCAAACATGCTTGGTACGTTTAAAACAAATCATTTGATACTATTATAAGTGCATAGTGTATAAAACAACTTCAAATATAAATGTATCAATCATAGACAGCATGGGTACCATATATCATGTCGGCTTACTAGGCTCTACAATCAAAACTGAAATGTCACGTATTGGAAATTGGATTTCTGTCATGAGTCGAGACAAGGGATGTACTCCTCGTCGGCTTTGATACAATCTAGCAAATGCCTCCGGGTTCCCCGTAGTGAACCCTTGGATCCTCCAAGGCTGGTCCTCCCTTACGTTTGAGGATGAATTATTCCTCAACACATGTTTACCGGTCCTATAAGACCTATCCATCGGCTCCGTAGTAACCGATATATCCGAGGAGCCTCGCTATCCATCATCTACATAGGTAAAAATATAATAAGTGTCTAGGCTCCATACCATGACACCACCCATAGCAAGAAAGAAACATCATGCACTCCTTGGGTCCCTTATCCCGTTTTTGACTCATATCGAGGTGTGAGGCTCGCGAATTAACGCTATACACAAAGCTATGCCATTTAAGGCCGTGCTTTGATCATCAACCACAAGACTCTACTTTTCAACAGAAGCCTTGATCATTTGCATCTGAGCATGCCACACAGGCAATTCACGCCATGCGACTGATGTCTATCGATATATAACCTCTGAGCTCGTAAGTCTCAGAGAAGGGTGCTAAGAAAGAGAATAATTCTCCCCCACCAAATAGATATATATTTAATAGAGATCAATCAACATAGAATAAAATCCAGTGTCAGACACACATCCATTTAATAGTTCGTTTTGGGTCTGAACAAACTGGTGGCACCTTATTCCTCATCCCCTATGTCCAATACAGGAGAGAGGTCCTCGCATACCTGTTCGATCCCCAAGTACGTTTGGACGATCACCACTTATTACTTTATCCTGGGTGTACTGCCCAATCAAGACATCAGTAATCATCCAAACGATGTGAAGACCTTCGATCTTCAATCACTGACTTCATCGTCGACTTATCGTCAAATCAATTATTCAGAATGGGGTATAAACCCGTCCTTTCCGAATAATTCACATATTTTATAGTCAAGTGCTATAAAACACAACATACGCCTCTTTCCAATTCTGAATTAAATATTCATATCCTTTGGGAAAGATTCCCATTAATTTTATCAAAGATAAATTCTTTAAATTTATTCTTTAACCTTCCTTTGGATATCATTTCTAAACCAAATTAAGGTTTATCAACTAGTCAGGATTAGCGAACCTTATCGAAGTAATGCTTTGTTTAATTTCCCAATCCCAACCTGTTCATCCCATGGAGCAAAACTGGTAATACTCCATATCTAACACCACGGTGTTATCGGTAAATTTAATTACCATTTCACGTTCAAATCTAATTAAAGATTTAACTATCGCCTGGAGTAAAAACTGGTGGTACTCCATTCTCGATCATTTCCCAAATTTGATAATTTAAATTATCACATTCACAATTCAATCTAATTAAAGATTCATTAAAACTCCACTTAGCTTTAATCTTCCCAAAAATCAAAATTAATGATTATTTAACTTTAGGAAATGAAACATGCCGCATTGACAATCTACACAGTACCATTGATTTCTGCCGATATATAACCTCTAAGCTCGTACGTCTTGGAAAAGGGTGTTAAGCAAGAGAATAAATTCTCCGCCACCAAACAGACATATATTTAGCAGAGAGCAACAATACAGTTTCAAATTACAATGTTAGACATGTAATCTTGTCTTTAATTGGGTTAAAGAACTAATGTCATTTAAAACACTGTTCATGATAAACCCAAAATCACATTCCATTAATTATGGAATTTTCACGGGAAATAAATCAATATATAATCGATATCAATTTTGGTATCCGACTAATAATATAAATGGAATTATGACAAAGCCTTTTGAATTCCATATTTATTAACAGTCTTCCTCCACAGAAACTCACTTCGATTATTACCAAATCGAATTCCAATCGATTCCAATTTAATATATTAAATTGGAAAACTTTACTTTGGAAAATTCCATTAAATATTAATAAAAGATTTATAAATTCCAAAACATCTCTTCATTGTTAATTAGGTTAAAGAACAACTGTCACTTAAAACACCAGTCACGATAAACCCAAAATCCAATTTCAATTCAATTCCAATTAAATATTAATTAATTGGTAAACTTCTCTAAATCTTAATTAAAAGATTTATTCTTTTCTCAACTGGGTTTACGAACAGTGTTAATGAAGACAGCATTTACGAAAAACCCAAAATCCAATTTGATATTAAATACAAGGCTCTGAATAAAAAATTTATTGGCTTATATTCAATATCAAATTCTAAAACCAAAAAATATCATATTGGAAATAACGATATAAAATATATCTTTCAAATTTCCATAACAACATCCATATAATCAGAATCCAATATCGAAATATTTCAAAGATTATTTCCTTTCCAAATCCATTCCAATTTGTTCATTGTAAATTTCTGGTTATATTAAAACCATTCACAAATCCAATTTATTTTATTTAAAAATTATTGGAATTCAAATCTAGTTAGTAACTAGTTCATTTTAATAAAAATATATTTTATATTTTCAAATGTGGAATTTTTCATCCAAATTCTTTTCAAATCATTTATTATGATTTTACACAAATTATTAATATTTTTAATAATTTTATTAAGGCCATTTCAGTCGATTTCCATAAACGGTCATCGAACTACACTTACAGCGACATTTTCCAAATTTGATTTGGACGTAATTCCAAATCCAACTATTATATTTCAAATCTCTTATATTCATTGGTAAGCTCTTTTCGATACGAACCCAACAGTTCTGATTTTAGGAGAATCCGACGGTTGGATCTTCTGTAATGTAAACTCGAAGTTTATGGTTGAAATTCACGAACGGTCGAGGCGCGGCGCGTTCTATTCAGGCTGTTAAATATATACCATATATATTTCATCGATTTCTATTTAAAGCGTATTTTATAAATCTCTTTAAATTCGTTTTAAAAACGATTCCAACTTCATTTCCAATTTTAAGTCAAAATTGAATCTTCCATATCATTGTAATATATAAATGATAATGTTGTCTAAATATTAGATTTTGAAATCATTTCCTTTTTGATATTCATTATACGAATGAATAAAATCGATATAAATATCATTCGTGTCAAAATGGGGCATATCTAATCAATACGGCTTCACATATTTTAATATTTTCGTGTTCATCCAAAATCGGACATTAAAATCAGATTTTAATCCTTTATTGAATATTATTTTAAAATATTCCTTATTTTAAATATCCGTTCTTTCCGAATTGGTATTAGACACAGTAAGTTACTATATAAAGTTATTTATATGGATTTCATACATCATATGTATACAACAATAATGATAAACAATCAACCATCATCTAGAGTGCACTACACAACTGCATAAGCATTAAATATAAATAATTAATGCTTACAATAATCTGTCAACCAATCGATTGACATACAACTAAACAATTGGGATTATTATATGTCAAATATCATCCCAATAGCCATGTGGGATTTCAATCAACACACACAGATTTTATTTTGCAGTTAGGTGATGTGTAAAATATATCGTCCCAATTAATATCAGTCAAATGAGTGTACATAAACAAATCGTCCGATTTGTAAATGAATATTTATTTTCATTTATATACTCATTAAAAATTATATTTTTAACGATAAAATATTTATTTCAACTCATGAATATTTTATACAGACCATTTATACAATAAAAATTATATTTTCATTATTCTAACATATTTTAGAAAATTCGGGCAGCATAACGACGCGATACTAGAACCGAAATAAGGTCTAGCCTTATCCCTCGCTTAATAATGGCTCGCGCCATACACAAACCAATTTCAATCAATTCATAATTAACCGACAACCAATTTTTACAATCACGATCAAATCACGCAGAACATCCAAATAAATAAATACTCAACTACCCCAAATGCCATTTATGGCACCATAAGTGTTTATTCGCGGAGTATAGAATCTGTGGGTCAGTAATATCCATACATCGCTTTCAATTATGTCATTGTGCGAATTCGAGTGTTGAACTCTATACAATTCAAATCACATAATATGGTTTGTACAATAAATAGTGTCGGGGGCTTCAAAGCCCCGTCTGCATCCTAGTATATTAACTGGAAAATAATTGGAGTGAGGAGGGCGACGGGGTCAACGCGGATCAGTTTTTTTTTAAACTGAATCCCAACGGTGGAAGGGAGGAGGGAGACAATGGGTTTTTATAAATATTTATATTATATTTAATTGCCGCAAAAAGTAACTTTTAAATTCGATTTCCAAACGAGACCCAACGACTGATGCCCCTAAGTAAATACCCCTATTCCGAACACAATGGGATACGTTACGTAAGCCGATTCGACTATTTCGATCAGTTTTTCTTTAAATTAAAATATAAATCAAGATAAATTTAATTTAAACGTAAATTTTAATTTACCGGGGCTACCTAGTTACTCCAAAAATTCCACAAAAATAAATCTAGCAATGTTCTGATGATACGGTCCTAACAAAACTAATTTAGTCGAATTTGGAGAGCATTTGAAAAATGGTCATTTTCTGGTTGATCCAAATTGACTTAAACTATCAAAACACGTTTTCTTTTGCCACACTCACATATTAGTTCCAAAATGATGACTTTTGGAATCTAGCAATAATTTGACATTTCGGATCCAACAAAAGTGGTTTCGTCGAAAACAGAGGTCATTTGCAAAATGGTTATTTTTTAGGGCTATATATTTAATTAAATTCCATAGCGACTATTTTAAATTTTAAACTGGGCATAACTTTTTATTCCCTTTATGAAATCTGGATTTTTCACATTTGTTAGAAAAATATAATTAAACTGACTCAAATATTTCCGATTTTACTAAAATCCGAATTATTTTGTATCATGTCCATTCGTTTGAAATTTAAAATCGAATTTTCAAACTGCCGCGCCATTTCAGGCTCGTTATATAATTAAAATAAATTTATACGTTCTAACTTCGATTTAAATAAATTTGTAGTCGTTATTATTTAAAATGAATCATTTTAAATATTTAAAATTCATTAAAATAGACAAAATAAAATTTTTAAATTGGTTCTGAAAATCCTAGTTATTACATCATTCCTTCACATCCATTCTCTCTTCTCCTTCTTCTTCTTCCCCAGGCCTATCCCCAAAATTAGGAAGGGCCAAATAATTAAATTTTCACAGGGATAAAGAAGATATATACTTTTAAATATTTATTTTTATAAATACTTTTGGAGGTCGAGGTTATGCTGGAATAAGAAAGGCCATGGGGGAAGCTATCTTCATCAGATCTGTGAGTTTTTATGTGATTTCTAGATTTTTAATTTATGTAGGAAAATTTAGACCGTTAATTAATTTAATTTGCAAGTTTAATGTTTACAGTTATTTCAGTATTTATGCCTTTAGTTTTTCTGTAAAGTTACAATAATTTATTTTTTGTCTATCCCTATTTCTTTCCAGTTATTTATTATTTTTAAGTAGTTCTCCATCTTATATCCCCTTCTTTGTTGTGGTTTTATCTATAGTTCGGGATATGCCCTATTTTATTTTATTTATTTATTTCTTAGTCTAGACTTTGTGAGTAGCCTAGACCATATCCCTTTTACATTTAGCACTGAGCCTAGGCCTAAAGAGAGCCTAGGACTTTATCGTTATTTTGCGTTGTTAGAAACTAAATAGAAATAAAATGGATAAAAGAAGATAAAACTTTTTCATTAATTTCAAATCAGCAGTACACCACTACTATTTATAGAAGATTTACAATCGGTTAAAATATTACGTTAATCCACTAGCATTTTTTTATTGGTATCGCCTTCCGATGTCGCTCCCATTTCCACTTTGGTATCATCCTCTTGTATTGTTTCCTTGGCTTTGGTATTGGCTTTATTACTTCATTATCGGCTTCAGAGTCGGTGTAACGACCCACATTCTACGCATCGGAGGATCGTAGAATATTTATTTCTTTTTCATAAGAAGTCGTATGGTCGTGTCACTTTGGGAACGGCTATTGGGTTCATTTCCCATGTTCACGATTTTTGCTGAATTTTAAATGACCGTTTTTCCCCTATCGGATTTTTTTTTGCCTATAACTTTTGATTGGTAAGAAGTTTTGACCTGAAACCACTTCCATTGGATTCAGATGATAGTTTACCTTTCCGTAGAGTGGTCACATTAATCAAACGGACTTACTGTTTGGGAGATATGGCTGAATTAAGGTTTAGAAGGTGAAAAACAGCTTAATCGGGCCAAATAGGGTGATTAGCAGCTGGGCCCATTAGGGGATTTCGGGATTAGTGGTATTTAAGGACTGAAAGGGACTAGAGAAACCCTTCTTTGTCATTTTTGCGGCCGCCACTTTCATTCCTTCAACCCTTGTAATGGCTTCTACCTTCTAAAAACACCTCTAATCACCTTCTAATTACCTTCTAATCAAGGATTAAGCTAATCAACATCTAATCAAGTTTAAATAGCTTCAAATTAGAGTTGGAGTTGCTGTGTTGTGTGCGACCAAATCAATTATTCCTAGTAATAGGAATCCTTGGTGTTTACAACATTTTTTGCTGTCAACAATTGTTTTTAAGCTCCAATATTTTTGAACATGAAAATGTTTTCTCGTTGGAAATATAAAACTGGAATAAAAATAATGTAACAACCCGAATTTCTACAGATCGATTTTTTTCAAAATTCTAATCCATCGAAATCCGTGTTGGTTGCGTTGGTATCATCCAGAAAAGACAGATATGTAAAATATATTTGAGCTCAGAAAATATCTCACAGCGGAATGGATAAAGTATAATATAATCAAAGTATAGCCTTGCCGTAGTAATAATACTGCCTAACCAGTATCCAAAGTTATCATATCTCTGCCACAAATCTAACCTGCTAGTACGTTATAAGGAGGGCGTCAGAACACAAGTTCTGGTGACTGGATTTAAATTATACACTTTGGATAGTCCAACATGTACCGTTCAATCATATTTTCTTATTTACCAGGTTACTTAGGTTAACAACACTCAAGGCTTACACACGTGTCGTACCCATTTACTCCCAGTGGATTATCCTAATACAGTATATATGTAGATCACCCGTAATATTGAGGTACACCCTATGGTACCCCACACACGGTCTCCATCGTAATGCCACAGAAATAAATGTAGTCCCTCATCCTATGCCGGAGTGACTTACAGATCTCTACATAACAATGTTACGTTCCTCATATATCAGTCATTACTATGCTACGTAAACGTACGGACCGCCACCGTCGATCGAATCGGATTCCATACCAGAGTACTTCCCTCAAGTCTATGATACACCACCCAAAGTAGACATGCTAGTATCTAGACTTTCCAACGTACGTATCATCAATCGTATTTGATGCCTTAACTGCACATAATGTGCACCAAGTTCCATGGCAAGGCTACACAAGAAACTCAGAACTCAGTCGGGAGCTTTTCCATATCTGTATAGGCCCACCTTTAAGGGCCTCAAAATACAGATATCCCTCGGATCTTTTTTTTATGGTCGCTATGGTCCTACCTCGGCACCTCCCTCAACTAATAAAGACTACAAGACCTAAGTGACTTGCCCCTAACAAACAATCTAAACATCCAGATGGCGTCTACCCTCAACCACTGTACCTAGATAGTGAAGGTGAATGGTCTTTTGGGTTCAGCTCGTCTTTTCGCATCCCACTGGCTGCCGATGATGGGTACCCGACGATATACTATCCTTTTTGGTCCTAACCTCTGCCTCCCCGTTGAGGCGACTGCCGAATCACCCTAGTGTCACCTAGTCACAGCATTCTGACTTCAAAGCTACTTTTGCAGTCAAGGCCCACTCACCTGGTAGTTACGCGCAGACCCAACCTCTGCGGGCACAGCCTAAACATCTGCCACCGCAGAAAGGACTACCAAGAGCACCTTACGTATCCCAGGAAGCGGCGTGCTTTCCCTTCCAGTCCTACGGAGCTATCAGAACAATCAGATGGACGTGCACTCCTCTCGTGACTCATGACACCGCGATGATCTACCCCATTGGGTTATTCACCATTAAACGTGCGGACTGGTCCAAGCGCCTCATTTTAATATGTTATTAGACCCTATGTCTAAATATTCTTTTATGCACTTACCATACCTCATAAGGTTTCCATTTAACTTGGTTATTCCCATTCACATTGAATTCTTAATCAAGTTACCAAGTTCCTCTCGCTTATTAATTTCAGTCATATAATTTACCCCATTTAAGTTTATTAATAAGCCCACAACATGTTATTCTCTAGATCGTGATCCAAGGTCTGTAATCCACAATCTCTTTATACTCCTGTTTGATTCACAATTATAATAACATGTTCGACTCAATATGTAATTAAGTATATCTCAATTCACATGTTTTCCATTTAACTTGTCACTTATCATTTATGATTAAATATAACTTATTTTATTTCATAAGTTTGTCTCACTCTTTATTTAATCATAATTCCATCTTACACTGTCACTACAACTTATCGTTGTTTACTTATTAACTTGGTTCTCTTAACTAAGGTTCACTAAGAAGTCTCCTTTCCAATTATTATAACCTATGTTATAATTTCCTCTTGTCCCTAAGACAAGCCTTAACATGTTATTCTTATCAGCATATTTCAGATTTCTACGTTTTATAATTAAGTACAACATCTTTCATTTGATAAATTTTACACCATTTGTTGATTACTTAATTTACAATTAAGTACCATTTTTCTCATTATACAAGTTATCTTATTTTCTCACTAGTTTATTATAACCTAATTTATAATATCCACTTGTCCCTAGGACCAGTCTACCTATTACATAACATTCTCATTAATGTAATTTATTTATAATAGGTTATTATCATTCCCCATTTATTCCAATCCTTTTACCATTGTATCTTTCATTCAATTCCATTTATTTCCATTAATTACAATTAATGATGTATGTCAGTCCAACTATATACATATATTTTTATATATGTACATATTTATGAACTAGACCCCTCACATTAAGCCTACATTTGTGGATGTTGGATTTGTCGGGCGGTTCCGGGCAGACTTCTACCACAAGTTGACTTAATCTTGTGTCCTAGCACCACTACATGTTTTATATATGCACGTAGACCCTCATATTAGATTTACCAATTGTGGATGCTGGATTTGTCGGGCGGTTCCTAGAAAACTTCTATCACAAGTGTAGTCTAACCTCGAGTCTAAGCGCGGCTACAGATTCCTATTTACTGTAGATTTTCTATATAATTTAGGCGTGTCCATTCTTTCAAAATTTTACTATAATCTATATTTTACATGTCATCGTATTAAGCCCATTTTATATTGCATGTTCTTTCTAACATGCAATAAATTCTATTCTAACAAGTATTCATTTTAATCATGCGATTTTCAAATCAAACAAACTAGCATGTAATTTTCTCAATTTCTACAGTTAATGGTCCAAGTACATAAATGTCACAAGTTAACATGAAATTGGAACAACAGTAATTGCTACACATATTTTGACATGTTAATATTTCAACATATGAACATTTTTGCACATTAAACATCTCAACATATGAATTTTCCAACATATTAATATCTTAGCATATTAATATTCCAACATATCATATTAGCATTTCGTCACTTTAATCATTCTAACATATGTTTAAACATTTCAACATATCATATTTCAACATGTCATATTAACATTTCATCACTTTACATTGCATAATAACGGGGAATGTTTAAACGATAATATATCATTATCAAAATTATATAACTTAAATCCACTCACCTAATTTGCTTTCCAAATCTTGGATTTGGTCCAGATCTAGAATTTCATGGTCCTCCTAACTGAATTTACAACCTAGCAACCATGGATCCATAATTCTTACTAAAAGAAAAGGGGAAGAAAGAGAAGAAAATTGAAATAGGCTAGATCTAGAAAATTACCTCAGTTCGAAAATGATTCTGAGCACCTTCTTATTAATTTTCATTCTTCTCCTCCTGATCTTGATTCAGAATTTTCCTAAACTAATTATCTTATTTTCTGAAGGGATTTGTGGAAGAGGAAGAATGGAAGAGCTTAGACGTTGTCTCAGAGAATGTGAGATTTAGGATAGGCGCGGCTAGCCTATTAATAGGTGTTCAGGGTCTTATCGTACACGCAGCGCTGAGTCAGTATTGAATGTTGTTAAGAAAATAGTCCAGATTCATTGATGAATTGTGACGACCCGAACTTCCCCGGTCCTATAGGACCTACATCCATCGGCTCCAAAGAGAGCGATATATCCAAGGCACCTCGCATTCCAACAACCGCATAGGTAAAAATATAACAACGATGTCAGGGCCAGTAAAACGCTGACACCACCCATAGCTAGAAAGAAACGTCATGTTCTCCTTGGGTTCCCTTATCCCGTTTTTGACTCATACCGAGGTGTGAGGCCCGTGAATTAACGCTATACACAAAGCTATGCTGTATTAAAGCCGTGCTTTGATCATCAACCAAAAGACTCTGCTTTTCAACATAAGCCTTGATCATTTGCATCTCCGCATGCCATATAGGCAATTCACGCCATGCGACTGATATCTATCGATATATAACCTCTGAGCTTGTACGTCTCAAAGAAGGGCGTTAAGCAAGAGAATAGATTCTCCGCCGCCAAACAAATATATATTTAATAGAAATCAATCAACACATTATAAAATCAAATGTCAGACACACATCCATTTACAAGTTCGTTCTGGGTCTAAACGAAACCGGAGGCACCTTATTCCTCGTCCCATATGTCATATACAGGAGAGAGGCCCTCTCATATCCGTCAATCTCCAAGTACGTCTGGACGATCACCACTTATTACCTCGTCTTGGGTAAACAGCCCAATCAAGACATCAGTAATCATCCAAATGATGTGAAGACCTCCGGTCTTCAACCACTGTCTTCATCGTCGACATATCGTCGAATTAGTTATTTAGAATGGGTATAAACCCGGCATTTCCGAATAACTCGCATATATAATAAACAAGTGTTATAAAAACAAAACATACGCCTCATTCCAATTCTAAATATTCTTTTATTTAAATATTCACATCTTTAGGGATTTGTTCCCATTAATTTTATCAAAGATAGATTCTTTAAAATTTATCCTTTAATCTTCCTTTGGATATCATTTCAAACCATATTACGGTTTTCCAAACCAGTCGGGATTAGCGCATCTTACCGAAGTAATCATTTGTTTAATTTCCCAAACCTAACCTATTCATCCCATGGAGCAAAACTGGTAATACTCAATATCTAACACCACAGTGTTATTGGTAAAATTAATTACCATTTTCTGTTAAAATCTAATTAAAGATTTAACTACGCTAGGAGCAAAACTGGCGATACTCCATTCTCGATCATTTCCCAAATTTGATAATTTAAATTATCAATTTTCATTTTCAATCTATTTAAAGATTCATTAATACTCCACTTAGTTTTAATCTTTCCAAAAATCAATATTAATGATTATTTAACTTTGGAAACACAAACATGCCGCATCGACAATCTACACCGTATTATTGATTTCTGCCGATATATAACCTCTAAGCTCGTACATCTCAGAGAAGGGTGTTAAGCAAGAGAATAAATTCTCCTCCACCAAACAGATATATATTTAGCAGAGATCAACTATACAATTCGAAATACAATGACAGACATGTAATCCTGCCTTTAATTGGTTAAAGAACTAATGTCATTTAAAACACAGTTCACAATAAACCCAAATCACATTCCGTTAACTATGGAATCTTCACGGAAAAACAAATCAATATATAATCGATATCAATTTCTGTATCCGACTAATAATATAAATGGAATAACGACATAGCCTTTTAAATTCCATATATATTAACAGTATTCCTCCGCAAAAGTTCACTTCGATTATTATCAACGAATTCCATTCCAATTAAATATTAATTTGGAAAATTGTTACTTTGGAAAATTCCCGTTAAATCTTAATAAAAAGATTTATAAATTTCAAATCACATTTCACCGTAAATTTGGTTAACGAACGAATGTCGATAAAAACACAGTTCACAATAAACCCAGTCCACATTCCATTTTCAGTTCCAATTAAATGTTAATTAATTGGTAATTCTTCTTTAAATCTTAATTAAAAGATTTATTCTTTCCACACTGGGTTTAAGAACAGTGTCATTTAAAACACATTTCATGACAAACCCAAATTCCCATCAGTCTCTAACCGAAGATTAGCAAGAGAACAATTCCCTAAGTATTAATCCCGAAGGCCGAAACAAACATCAGATCAATACCTAGGAAACCATTCATGAAGCGACCCGAACTTCCCCGGTCTCCGAAGAGATGAGAAAGAACGAATTACTGTGAGGACAAGACAAATCGGAACGCAGACCGAAGAACATTTCATTGCTATTACAAAAATTTCATCAGATACAAGAATATATAGAGTATGAATGAATAAATTACATTTGATAAATATCCGAGATTATAATAAATTACATAGCAGTGGAAAAACAATATAAAATGCAACTGAAAGTAATGCACGGATACAGAGCTTTCCGAGCATCGTTCCAGCTGTAAATTAGGATCTTGTGAATATAAATCTGCAAAACCAAAACTACTAGCTGCCCGTGTAGAAAATAAGGGCACCCAGAGTTTAGGTTAAAACAATAAACTCCAGGTCAGTCATGTGACTGGTGTGAGAACTAAAACAGTTATTTAAAAACTTTACTTTAAAAGAGAGTAATTCAAGGGACCACGCCATATAACACGGAATGGGTTTCCTCCCAAGAATACCAGTGCATAGAAAAGACAACGCAATGCTTTTTCAAAAAATGAAGCTATTATAAGACCCAGGTCCCATCACATAATGCAACGCAAGCCGTAGGATAGGGTTCTCCCTTATAATAGCCAAACATGCTTGGTACGTTTAAAACAAATCATTTGATACTATAATAAGTGTATAGTGTCAAAACAATTGCAATCATAAATATAAATCATAGACGACATGGGTACCATATATCATGTCGCCATACTAGTTCTACAATTAAAACCGAAATACACGTATTGGAAATTGGATTTCCGTCATGAGTCGAGGCAAGGGGCAAGCTCCTCTCCGCTTTCGAGACACTCTAGCAAATGCCTCAGCACTACACACTCTGGGCAATCCTTGGATCTTCAGGGCCGGTCCTCTCTTACGTTAGAGGATTAGTATTCCTAAACACACATTTCCCGGTCCTTACAGACCTAAAATCGAGGCGCCTCATCCAATAACCACATAGGTGAAAAGTATATAAATGTCAGGGCTGGTAAGTCACTGACACCACCAAAGCTAGAAAGAAACGTCGTGCTCTCCCTGCAGTCTTTATCCCGTTTTTAACTCATACCGAGGTGTGAGGCTCGCGAATTCACGTTATACACAAAGCTATGCCACAAAGGCCGTGCTTTGATAAATCACCCACAAGACTTTTCTTTTCAACAGAAGCCTTGATCCATGCAACTCAGCATGCCACACAGGCAATTCATGCCATGCGATTGATGTCCATCGATATACAACCTCTGAGCTTGTACGTCTCAGAGAAGGGCGTTAAGAAAAAGAATAAATTCTCCGCCGCCAAACAGATGTATATTTAATAGAGATCAATCAACAAAGAATAAAGTCCAATGTCAGACACACAATCCATTTACAAGTTCGTTCTGGGTCTGAACGAAACCGGAGGCAATTTCCTCGCATATCCATCGATCTCCAGGTACGTCTGGACGATCACTAACTGATTCCCTCATCTTGGGTGTACAGCCCAATCAAGATCATCAGTAATCATCCAAACTATGTGAAGACTTCCGGTCTTCAACCACCGTCATCATCTTCGACATATCGTCGAATCGGTTATTCAGAATGGGTAAAAACCCAGCCTTTCCGAACAACCCGCGTATATTAAAAACAAATGTTACACAAACACAACATACGCCTCATTCCAATTCATTAGTCACTAACCGTAAATCAGTAAGAGAGCAATTCCCCAAATATTAACCCCGAAGGTCGAAACCAACATCAGATCGATACCCAGGAAACCATTCTTCTTAACTAACCTACAGTTAGTTTCTAAATCTCAATTCTTAGGGAAAGGTTCCCATTAATTTTATCTAAGATAAATTCATTGAAATTTATCCTTTAATCTTCCTTTGGATGTCATTTCAAACCAAATTAGTGTTTTTCCCAAACTAGTCGAGATTAGCGAACCACACCGAAGTAATTATTTATTTTATTTCCCAATCCCAACCTATATATCCCATGAAGCAAAACTGGTAATACTCCATATCTAATACTATGGTGTTATCGGTAAAATTAATTACCATTTCACGTTCAAATCTAATTAAAGATTTAACTATCGCTCTGGAGCAAAACTGGTGATACTCCATATCTAATACTATGGTGTTATCGGTAGAATTAATTACCATTTCACGTTCAAATCTAATTAAATATTTAACTATCGCTCCGGAGCAAAACTGGTGATACTCCATCCTTGCTCACTTTCTAAATTTGATAATATAAATTATCAATTCACATCTCAATTTAATTGCAGATTCATTAAAACTCCTTTTACTGAGTTAAAGAGCTAATGTCTTTTAAAACACAGTTCACGATAAACCCAAATCATCTCTATTTAAAACCCATTGCAAATACAATTTATTTATTTAAAATAAATGGGTTTTTACTTTAGTTCTAAACTAGTTCATTTCGATAAAAATCTATTTTTGTCCTTTCAAATATGGAGTTTTTCATCCCATATTTTTCCAAATCATTTCTTATGATTTTTCACAAATTATTTATATTTTTAATAATTTTATTAAGGCCCATACAGTCGATTTCCATCAACGGCCATCGAACTGCACTTACAACGACCTTTTCCAAATTTGATTTGGACGTATCTCCAAATCCAACCGTTAGATTTCAAACTTCTAATATTCGTTAGAAAGCTCTGTTCGATACGAACCCAACGGTTCTGGTTTTTCGGAGAATCCAACGGTCGGATCTCCCGTAATGTCCTTCGAAATAAATGGTCGAAATTCACGAACTACCGCGGCGCGTTCTATTTAGGCCATTATATTATATATATAATAAATATATAATATATATTTCATCGATTTCTATTTAAAACGAATTTTATAAATCGTTTTAAATTCGTTTCAAAAACATTTTCAACTTCCATTTCAATTCAAATCAAAATTGAATTTTTCCCTATAAATTCGTTTTAAAATTCATTTCTATTCAATTCAAATTTCAATTCAATTTGAATTCATTTTCAATTCAAATTCGAATTCGTTTTATATTCGATTCAATTCGAATTCGTTTTATATTCGATTCAATTCAAATTAGTTTTCTATTCGATTCAATTCAAATTCGTTTTCTATTCGATTCAATTCAAATTCGTTTTCTATTCGATTCAATTCAAATTCGTTTTCTATTCGATTCAATTCAAATTCGTTTTCTATTCGATTCAATTCAAATTCGTTTTCTATTCGATTTAATCCAAATTCAAAAACGAATATAATCGATATAAATATCGTTCGCATCAAAATAGCGCATCTCTAATTAATACGTCTTTATATATTTCAATAATTCCACTATTCTATTTGACAAATGAATCTATATTTTTGTCAACGAATGAGTACTGTCGACGCGTGACTATTTTTGTTATTTAATATATTTTATAAAAATTATGGTATCTATCGTTTGATTTCAAATCAGACTCCAACCGTAAACTAGTAAGAGAGAGATTCCCTAAATATTAACCCCGAAGGCCGAAACCAACATAAGATCAATATCCAGGAGACCACTCATCTTATCTATTTTCCAGTTAGTTTCTAATTTTATATATGATAAAGATGTAAATGTTATTGTTAAAATATTTCGTTCAACACATGAGTAATCTCAACGGATGAGTACGGTCAACACATGAACCTTTACTTTATAGTGATAAAGATATTAATTTTATTGTTAAAATATTTCGTTCAACACATGACTAATCTCAACGGATGAGTACAGTCAACACATGGATCTTTATATTATAATATTCTTTATTTTCCCGATTGGAATGAGGCCCAATCAATTACCATATAAAGTTAATTATATGGATTGCATACACACATGTATATAATAGCAACGATAAATAATCAACCATCATCCAAAGTGCACTACACTGTATAAGCATCAAATATAGATATCTAACGCTTATAACAGCCTGGCAATCAATCGATCGACATACAACTAATTATTGGGATTAGTGTATGCTGTATATTATCCCAATACCCGTGTGGGGTTTCAAATCAACAAACACAGATTTTATTTGTGCAGTTGGGCGATGTGTAAAATTTATCGACCCAATCAATATCAATCAAATCAGTGTATATAAACAAATCGGTCGATATGTTTATAAATATCTATTTATTCACATTCACATTAAAAATTATTTTTTTAACGATAAAATATTTTTAACTATATAAATATTTTATTTTATTTCAACACATGAGTATATTTCATCATCTATTTCACATCAATTTCACAAACAAATTTCACAACACATCAATCAAACAAACAAGCCATCCATGGTCTGCATCCTAGTATTTATATATAACTAGAAAAAGAAATTTAGAGTGAGAAGTTCTCACCGATAGCGATTCCAACTTCACGCCACTTCATTTATAGAAATCTTCATCGCTCTCGCCTTTTTGTCATCTTCGTTGCCCGTATTCTCTACATATATAAAAATCACATTTTTACTTCGCTATTCAATATATAAAAATCGAATTTTTATTTTATTATTCAATATATAAAAATCGAATTTTTACTTTGTTATTATGTATATAAAAACCGAATTTTTACTTTGCTATTCAATATATAAAAATCGAATTTTTACTTCGCTATTCAATATATAAAAATCGAATTTTTACTTCGCTATTCAATATATAAAATTCGAATTTTTACTTCGCTATTCAATATATAAAAATTGTATTTTTGCACCGCAACTATATAGATAAAAATTCTATTTTCACACCGCTACTATATATATAAAGACTTCGCCTTTTCACATACAAAGATTCAATTTTTATTTCACTACATATATAAAATCACATTTTTATATTCTCTATTATATAAAAATCATATTTTTAATTCGCTATTTCATATCTGTGAAAATAGAATTTTCATCGCTACTTCTATAATGTAAAAATAGAATTTTTATCGTTACTTCTATATTGTAAAAATAGAATTTTTTTCACTTTTCTATATAAAAATACCATCTTTTCTATTTTAAAAATACCGACTTTTCTATTTTAAACATACCGTCTTTATAGCGAAGTTCATATTATAAAAATAGATTTTCGTGCCGCTACATACCCTATAAAAATCTCATTCTTATCACCATGAAAATATAATAAAAATCAAACCTTTTTATATTTAAAAATATAATCTTCATTCTATATAAGAATATAATCTTCATGCTATATAAAAATATAATCTTTTCTTGTTTAAAGACCATATCTTTTCATTTACAGAAATCAACTCTTTTCCAATAAAAAAATCTAATTTTGATTTCAAATCCATTCACATAAAAATCGAACTTTTATTTCGAATCCATTCATATAAAAATTCAGTCTTCCTTTTTATAAAAATTCAATCTTTCTTTTTATAAAATTTTAGTCTTCCTTTTTATAAAAATTCAATCTTTCTTTTTATAAAAATTCAGTCTCTCCTAACATATAAATCCCCTTTTTATTAACATCAAAATCATATTATTATATAAATGAATAAATAAAACAAAGCTATATAAATAAGTAAAACACTTACAGGTGCTAGCAAGAGAGGGGGAGGGAAACCGTAGTTTGTCGGAGGGGAGACGGCTCAGGCGAGCTCGGCGGTGGGGGGGGGGGGGGGGGTCTGCCTTGAACGGAGGGCGCGCTACAGGAAAAGGGCTCGCGGAGGTTCTAGGTTGTGGGGTTCGATTGGAAAGAGGGGTGCGGTGGTGAGGGCTGCGACAGGGGAGGGTGTGCGATGGCCGGAGGAGGGGTCTCCAGCGGCGTCGACGGCGGTGGCTGCTCGTTCGATCATGCCTTCGTTTTTTTTTTCTTTTTTTGTTTTCTGATTTGAAGAAATGGGGGAGGGGGGGCAGAGGGTATAGGAGAGGGTTTTATTTTATTTTATTTTTTATTTATTTATTTTATTTTTCACTAAAAAGCAACTTTTATTTTCGACCTCTAAACGAGGCCCACCGCCTGTCGTCCATAGCTAATTACCCCCATTCCGAACACAATGGGATATGTATCGTAAGCTGATTCGATCGTTTCGATCAGTTTCCGTTAAAATCAACATATAACTCTATATATTGAATTTGAACGTGCATTTCAATTTACTGGGGTCACATACTAACTTTAAAAATTCTCGGAAAATATTTTCTAGCTTCGTATTGACGATACGGTCCTAACAAAACTAGTTTCGTCGAATTCTGAGACCGTTGGAAAAATGGCCATTTTCCAGTCGATTAAATTCAACTTAAATGGTCAATACATGTTTTCCTTTTCCACACTCACATATTGATTCGAAAAATTATGAAATTTGGAATCTAGCAATAATTTGACATCACGGATCCAACAAAATTGGTTTCGTCGAAATCCGACGTAGTTTGCAAAATTCCCATTTTTAAGTGCCTGAATTCCATAACGACTATTCAGAATTTTCAACTGGACGTATCTTTTGATTCCCACTATGAAATTTCGATTTTTCGGATTTGTTGGAAAGATATTCTCAAATAGATCCTATTATTTTTGGTTTCACTAAAATCCGGATTGTTTTGCACCTAGTACATTCAATTGAAGTTTGAAATCGAATTATCGAACTACCGCGCCATTTTCAATTCCTTTTATAATTATAAATAATTATTTATATTCTAACGACGACGTATATAAATATATTCGTTCGAATTATATTCAAAATAAATTTCTCGTCGATATTATTTAAAATAATTCATTTTAAATATTCAAAATTCACTAAAATTGCCAAAATAAAAAATTTAAACTGGCCCAGATTTTCGGGTTGTTACAATCTCCCCCACTTAAAACTTTTCGTCCCCGAAAAGAAACAAAGTCGAAAGTGGTTTGATTAATCAACTCTACGTTCGATCTGGCTTCCATTCTCTAACTTTTCAGTTTCTGAGAATTTTCAAATTTTCAAAAATTTGGCTAACACCCTAAATTTTCGAAAAATTTCGCCATAACCTCCCCTGCACCGAAAGCCACGGGAAAATCCCGAAATTGCCATATAGGCCTTCTGATCTCAAAAAGAAAAAGAAAAAGCCAAGCGGCTAGCCAATAGGCTCATAAAATCATCCTCACCCAAACAAAACAGTAAATTATGATAAACATGTACCTATTTGTCGGGCAAACAAATTTTATTCTCTGCTCTAGCCTCCTTGCTATGACCTGTTCAATGTAAGAATATGTATATGCAAGCAAATGCGACCAATTTTCAATACTGTTCAATATTTGATTCTATTAGGCATAATGGTTCAAAAATTATCAAACAACTAAACAAACAACACAAACATCAATCAATTAGTGGAGTAGAGTTTCAAATTCATAATTTTGATACATATACAAAGAAAATCATGTTTTTGATGCCAATTCACAACAAATAAATCTATCTATATAAGTTTTGGTTCTCACACCAATCTGATGGAAATATATAGATATCACACCTTTGTCACTTGAAAATAAATGCTGATGATGTTTCGAACCACCATCAGAACATCTCCGGGCTACTAGAGTGCGGTTCTATATCTATCCGGTATATTAAAACTTCGAATATATGTTCATGACGCGTATATGCAAAATCTTTATATATCGGATTGTCCAAATTAAATACAAATAAAATATTCAAATACGTATAAAATGATTTATATTTTCAAAACAAAATTGTTTTCATTTGAAAAATATACTCTTCACACTCGTTCTAGGATACTACTGATCCTATCTCTAACGAGTCATTCTAATTGGATATTACTAATCCAATATCTGATGAATTCTTTCGTATGGTTCTAATGTGTCTTGTTCTCGAGCTCTGTAAACCAAAGCTCTGATACCAAATGAAGCGACCCGAACTTCCCGGTCTCCGAAGAGATGAGAAAGAACGAATTACTGTGAGGACAAGACAAATCGGAACGCAGACGGAAGAACATTTCATTGCTATTACAACAATTTCATCAGATACAAGAATATACAGAGTATGAATGAATAAATTACATTCGATTAATATCCGAGATTACCATAAATTACATAGCAGCAGAAAAACAATATAAAACGCAACTGAAAGTAATGCACGGATACAGAGCTTTCCGAGCATCGTTCCAGCTATAAATCAGGATCCTGTGAATATAAATCTGCATAACCAAAACTACTAGCTGCCCATGTAGAAAATAAGGGCACCTAGAGTTTAGGTTAAAACAATAAACTCCAGGTCAGTCATGTGACTGGTGTGAGAACTAAAACAGTTATTTAAAAACTTTACTTTAAAAGAGAGTAATTCAAGGGACCACGCCGTATAACACGGAACAGGTTTCCTCCCAAGAATACCAGTGCATAGAAAAGACAACGTAATGCTTTTTCAAAAAATGAAGCTATTATAAGACCCAGGTCCCATCACACAATGCAACGCAAGCCGGAGGATAGGGTTTTCCCTTATAATAGCCAAACATGCTTGGTACGTTTAAAACAAATCATTTGATACTATAATAAGTGTATAGTGTCAAAACAATTTCAATCATAAATATAAATCATAGACGGCATGAGTACCATATATCATGTCGCCATACTAATTCTATAATTAAAACCGAAATACACGTATTTGAAATTGGATTTCCGTCATGAGTCGAGGCAAGGGGCAAGCTCCTCTCCGCTTTCGAGACACTCTAGCAAATGCCTCAGGAATACACACTCTGGGCAATCCTTGGATCTTCAGGGTCGGTCCTCTCTTACGTTTGAGGATTAGTATTCCTGAACACACGTTTCCCGGTCCTTACAGACCTAAAATCGAGGCGCCTCATCCAACAACCACATAGGTGAAAAGTATATAAATATCAGGGCTGGTAAGTCACTGACACCACCAAAGCTAGAAAGAAACGTCGTGCTCTCCCTGCAGTCCTTATCCCGTTTTTTAACTCATACCGAGGTGTGAGGCTCGCGAATTCATGTTATACACAAAGCTATGCCACAAAGGTCGTGCTTTGATCATCAACCACAAGACTTTGCTTTTCAACAGAAGCCTTGATCCATGCAACTCAGCATGCCATACAGGCAATTCATTCCATGCGATTGATGTCCATCGATATACAACCTCTGAGCTCGTACGTCTCAGAGAAGGGCGTTAAGCAAAATAATAAATTCTCCGCCGCCAAACAGATGTATATTTAATAGAGATCAATCAACACAGAATAAAGTCCAATGTTAGACACACAATCCATTTACAAGTTCGTTCTGGGTCTAAACGAAACCGGAGGCAATTTCCTCGCATATCCATCGATCTCCAGGTACGTCTGGACGATCACTAACTGATTCCCTCATCTTGGGTGTACAGCCCAATCAAAATCATCAGTAATCACCCAAATGATGTGAAGACTTCCGGTCTTCAACCACCGTCATCATCTTCGACATATCGTCGAATCGGTTATTCAGAATGGGTAAAAACCCGGCCTTTCCGAACAACCCGCGTATATTAAAAACAAATGTTACACAAACACAACATACGCCTCATTCCAATTCATTAGTCACTAACCGTAAATCAGTAAGAGAGCATTTCCCTAAATATTAACCCCGAAGGCCGAAACCAACATCAGATCAATACCCAGGAAACCATTCTTCTTAACTAACCTACAGTTAGTTTCTAAATCTCAATTCTTAGGGAAAGGTTCCCATTAATTTTATCTAAGATAAATTCTTTGAAATTTATCCTTTAATCTTCCTTTGGATGTCATTTCAAACCAAATTAGGGTTTTTCCCAAACTAGTCGAGATTAGCAAACCACACCGAAGTAATTATTTATTTTATTTCCCAATCCCAACCTATATATCCCATAAGGCAAAACTGGTAATACTCCATATCTAATACTATGGTGTTATCGGTAAAATTAATTACCATTTCACGTTCAAATCTAATTAAAGATTTAACTATCGCTCTGGAGCAAAACTGGTGATACTCCATATCTAATACTATAGTGTTATCCGTAAAATTAATTACCATATCACGTTCAAATCTAATTAAAGATTTAACTATCGCTCCGGAGCAAAATTGGTGATACCCCATCCTTGCTCACTTTCTAAATTTGATAATATAAATTATCAATTCACATCTCAATTTAATTGCAAATTCATTAAAACTCCTTTTACTGGGTTAAAGAGCTAATGTCTTTTAAAACACAGTTCACGATAAACCCAAATCATCTCTATTTAAAACCCATTGCAAATCCAATTTATTTATTTAAAATAAATGGGTTTTTACTTTTGTTCTAAACTAGTACATTTCGATAAAAATCTATTTTTGTCCTTTCAAGTATGGAGTTTTTCATCCCAATTTTTCCCAAATCATTTCTTATGATTTTTCACAAATTATTTATATTTTTAATAATTTTATTAAGGCCCATACAGTCGATTTCCATCAACGGCCATCGAACTGCACTTACAGCGACCTTTTCCAAATTTGATTTGGACGTATCTCCAAATCCAACCGTTAGATTTCAAACTTCTAATATTCGTTAGAAAGCTCTTTTCGATACGAACCCAACGGTTCTGGTTTTAGGAGAATCCGACGGTCGGATCTCCCGTAATATCCGTTCGAAATAAATGGTCGAAATTCACGAACTGCCACGGCGCGGCGCATTCTATTCAGGCCATTATATTATATATATAATATATATAATATATATTTCGTCGATTTCTATTTAAAACGAATTTTATAAATTGTTTTAAATTCGTTTCAAAAACATTTTCAACTTCCATTTCAATTCAAATCAAAATTGAATTTTTTCCTTATAAATTCGTTTTAAAATTCATTTCTATTCAATTCAAATTTCAATTCAATTTGAATTCTTTTTCAATTCAAATTCGAATTCGTTTCATATTCGATTCAATTCGAATTCGTTTTATATTCGATTCAATTCAAATTCGTTTTCTATTCGATTCAATTCAAAATCGTTTTCTATTCGATTCAATTCAAATTGGTTTTCTATTCGATTCAATTCAAATTCGTTTTCTATTCGATTCAATTCGAATTCGTTTTCTGTTCGATTCAATTCAAATTCGTTTTCTATTCGATTCAATTCAAATTCGTTTTCTATTCGATTCAATTCAAATTCGTTTTCTATTTGATTCAATTCAAATTCGTTTTCTATTCGATTCAATTCAAATTCAAAAACGAATATAATCGATATAAATATCTTTCGCGTCAAAATAGCGCATCTCTAATCAATACGGCTTTATATATTTCAATAATTCCACTATTCTATTTGTCAAATGAATCTATATTTTTGCCAACGCATGGCGAATCTCAACGAAGATTACTGTCCACGCGTGACTATTTTTGTTATTTAATATATTTTATAAAAATTATGGTATCTATCGTTTGATTTCAAATCAGACTCCAACCGTAAACTAGTAAGAGAGCGATTCCCTAAATATTAACCCCGAAGGCCAAAACCAACATCAGATCAATATCCAGGAGACCACTCATCTTATCTATTTTCCAGTTAGTTTCTAATTTTATATATGATAAAGATGTAAATGGTATTGTTAAAATATTTCGTTCAACACATGAGTAATCTCAACGGATGAGTACGGTCAACACATGAACCTTTACTTTATAGTGATAAAGATATAAATTTTATTGTTAAAATATTTCGTTCAACACATGACTAATCTCAACGGATGAGTACAGTCAACACATGAACCTTTATATTATAATATTCTTTATTTTCCCGATTGGAATGAGGCCCAATCAATTACCATATAAAGTTAATTATATGGATTGCATACACACATGTATATAATAGCAACGATAAATAATCAACCATCATCCAAGGTGCACTACACTGTATAAGCTTCAAATATAGATATCTAATTCTTATAACAGCCTGTCAATCAATCGATCGACATACAACTAATTATTGGGATTAGTGTATGCTGTATATTATCCCAATACCCGTGTGGGGTTTCAAATCAACAAACACAGATTTTATTTGTGCAGTTGGGCGATGTGTAAAATTTATCGACCCAATCAATATCAATCAAATCAGTGTATATAAACAAATCGGTCGATTTGTTTATAAATATTTATTTATTCACATTCACGTTAAAAATTATATTTTTAACGATAAAATATTTTTAACTATATAAATATTTTATTTTATTTCAACACATGAATATATTTAATTATCTATTTCACATCAATTTCACAAACAAATTTCACAACACATCAATCAAACAAACAAGCCATCCATGGTCTGTGGATGACGGGTGTCGGTGCTACTAAACACCGTCTGCATCCTAATATACATATAACTAGAAAAAGAAATTTAAAGTGAGAAGTTCTCACCGATAGCTATTCCAACTTCACGCCACTTCATTTATAGAAATCTTCATCGCTCTCGCCTTTTTGTTCTCTTCATTGCCCGTATTCTCTACATATATAAAAATCACATTTTTACTTCGCTATTCAATATATAAAAATCGAATTTTTACTTTACTACTCAATATATAAAAATCGAATTTTTACTTTGCTATTATGTATATAAAAATCCTATTTTTACTTCGCTATTCAATATATAAAAATTGAATTTTTACTTCGCTATTCAATATATAAAAATCGAATTTTTACTTCGCTATTCAATATATAAAAATTGAATTTTTACTTCGCTATTCAATATATAAAAATCGAATTTTTACTTCGCTATTCAATATATAAAAATCGAATTTTTACTTCACTATTCAATATATAAAAATCGTATTTTTGCACCGCCACTATATAGATAAAAATTCTATTTTCACACCGCTACTATATATATAAAGACTTCACCCTTTCACATATAAAGATTCAGTTTTTATTTCACTACATATATAAAATCACATTTTTATATTCTCTATTATATAAAAATCATATTTTTAATTCGCTATTTCATATCTGTGAAAATATAATTTTCATCGCTACTTCTATAATGTAAAAATAAATTTTTTATCGTTACTTCTATATTGTAAAAATAGAATTTTTTTTCACTTTTCTATATAAAAATACTGTCTTTTCTATTTTAAAAATACCGGCTTTTCTATTTTAAACATAACGTTTTTATAGCGAAGTTCTTATTATAAAAATAGATTTTCATGCCGCTACATACCCTATAAAAATCTCATTCTTATCACCATGAAAATATATTAAAAATCAAACCTTTTTATATTTAAAAATATAATCTTCATTCTATATAAGAATATAATCTTCATGCTATATAAAAATATAATCTTTTCTTGTTTAAAGACCATGTAGTGACCCGAAAATCCGGTCCAATTTGAGCTGACTAAATAACACAAGTCCAACCCCAAATTGCACTGGAAATTCAAGAAACTAATAGAAAGAAGATAGAGGGTGAGAATAGATAAGGTAGAACTATTAGAATAGAAGAAGAAGAAGATCATAATCATCAGAGTAACACGAATCTCACAGCGGAACGAATAAAATATAACATACTTTTGAAATACAAACAGTATATGTATACAATAATATTGCAGAGTACAACACTAACAGCACAGCGGAAATAACTATAGCTATATGATCCTGAAGCCTCCTGCTCCAAGCTCTTCCAGTATATTTGTAAATCCCGACTACTTGACTGCTCGTACAAATTTAGGAACCCAAGAGTTTAGGGAAACAAAACAAATAAACTTCGGGTCAGTCATGGACTGGTGTGAGTAAACTCAAATCATTTTAACAGGTATATGATATCTCATAAGACCACACCGTGAATACGGAACGGGTTTTTCCCTTATGAGAATCCAACATCTTTGAAAAGCAGTATCACTGATATTATAATAATGTCTAAATACAATTAAATATCAATCTAGCAGAAACGCTTTCATCTCACGTTCTACATATATAGTATACAATCAAAACCGCGGGTGCGTATTGGATGATTGGATTTCCAACTATGACAAGGTATGGAACCACCTTCCGATCAGTGTACTCTAGGAACGATACACTGGAGTTCAACAAGAACATCTTGTAACTCAGCCACACATGACCGACCACTCATTTCGCTTGAGTGTATCGAATGTACATCACCAACGGTTGGGATCAGCAACCGTTTCCGTAAATATATATGAGACAACATTGATAGATTTAAGAAGCAAATGAATATTCTCTAGATAGGTGATTATACACCCTACTTCGGAGCGACCGACTTAGCCATGCTGTCTGCCCGATTTTTGTCATTTACCGGATGTTAGGCTAGAAGCTACGCTTACTTTCCATTTCATTGATAACACGATCACTTTGAATGCCACATTTTCAGGTCCGTAAATCATTGGTTGGGTTTATACAAATAGTTTCTGGATTTTATGCGAAGGGAATAAATCCGTTGGCCACCATATATATTTGTACAGTCCAACTCATCCGATCATTGGAAATATTCTGTCAGACATTCGTCCATATACGTTCGTTCTGGGACTGAACGAAACCGAAGGCACTATTCTGTAAATAGGACAGCCCTTGCATAACACCGTCTTCAGTTGTCTTCATCGTATTTGATCACAACGTGTAACGTCTGGGATTTTCGACCCAGAAAATCAACATAAAAACACACTGTTGACTATTCAAGCATCGAAAATACCGGGACATTAGTAGAAGGAAATTAGAGGATGAGATAGAAAAGATAGAACTAATAGAATAGAAGAAGAAGAAGATCACAACTGAACAGAATCAGAGAAAACACGAATCTCACAGCGGAATAATAATCTTTATTATATAACAAGTTTGAAATACAAATCTGAGTTTGTATATATACATACCATATCAGAGTATAATACATGGTATAGATCACAGCAGAAATAATCTCTCAATAACTAATAGTGGAGCAACCTGCTTTCAGCTCCTTCAAGTGAATCTGCAAAATCCTGAAACACTTGACTGCCCGTACAAATTTGGGCACCCAAGAGTTTAGGGAAAACACAAACAAACAAACTCTGGGTCAGTCATGGGACTGGTGTGAGTAAATTCCAACTATATCGTTTAACTTTGAAAATCCTTTTGCAACAAAAGGATAATAGTAAGACCAGCCCACACATAAACATGGACGGTTTTTACCTTACTGTAACCCAAATTACTTTGATATCAAAACCAGTGATATTATGATAATGTCTAAGCAAATAAATATCCAAATAGCGGAACGCTTGCATCTCACGTTCCACATATATAGTATAAAATCATAAACCGCAGGGCGCTTATCGGAGAATAGATTCCAACAGACAAGGTATGGGAGCACCTTATGAATAGTGTACTCTAGAGGGGATACACTCAGGGTTCAACAAAACGTCTTGCAACCCGGCCACACATGACCGCTCACTCATTTAGCTTGAGTGTCGCGAATATATTGCCACCACGGTTGTAGGCCATCCAACCGTCATCCGAAGATACAGAATCGAGAAGAAGTATAAATATGAATTTTCTCTAGATCGGTGATAATACACCCTGCTTGGGGATGACCCAACTAGCCATGCTGCCTAGCCCAACTTTTGTTACTTCCTGGTTGTGAGGCTAGAGGCTACGTCTATCTTCAGAACATCTGATCACCATTCACTTTGAATGTCACATCGTCAAATCCGTAATCACACATTGATTACACAAATGCACACTGGGTGTAGAATAAAGAGAAGTTATCTTCTCCCCACCAACTTGGTATATTCGTAAAATCAACGGCATGACCGTTGGAAATACTCTGTCAGACACTCGTCCATACAAGTTGTCCTGGGACTGGACAAACAGAAAACACCATTCTGGAACTGGACGACCCTTGCATTTAACTCCGTCTTCAATTATCTTCAGCATATCTAATTCGTAGCGCTTATGCTTATACGGAGTGGTTTCCGGATAATAAATCCAACCGGTCTCTCCGTATTGACAACGATGGTCAAACACTTCGATAGTCGGTTATTTAACTATCGAAGTAAAAACAACATCCATTCTAATGTATAACTAACGTCACACAACCATGGGCACTTTTTATTCGACATTCATTTTTATTATTCGAATTCTCATATCTTACCGGATATTACTATACTCCCGATTTACCCTTTTACACTCTTGAAAAACATTTCCAGTTATTATAAAACCCTTATTCTTTCATATTCCAGAAAGTATACGTTATCAACGTTCGATCCATTATTTTCACATTCTTTATTTCTATACTTGGATAATCTACCCTATTTATATTGGAAAATATTTCCAATTTCCTTTTAACCTTTTAATCGGCCCCATGTTCACTTTTAAAACATTATTCCCTTTGAAATGGGAATACTATCCCTTCTTATAGAAATCTAAACACCTTGATCATATAAATCTTTATTCACGTAATAATCTCCCTTATCTTGTTTACCGAAATCTCTTTCATACTGTTCACTCCTATTCAACTTTATAAACTCTGTCTCTAAGTCAACTTATTATCAAATCGATATCAAGTTTATAACTAAATACTGATTTTTATCCTATCAACATTTATTTGTTTAAAACTAAATGTTCATTATTCTATCAGATTATTATCCCTAAAAATAGTTTATTTTTAATACTTTCGACATCGTCGAATTCTAGTTCCAAATCCTAACGGTTTAATTCTAATCACATTTCGAACATCGAAATGCTGTCATCGTTTTCTAATACGATTCCCCGATTCTTTTTCTAAACTCTTTCTTATATTTCTTTGAACAAACGTCATTACTTATTACTCTAGAATAAGTGGATTTCGAACCAAACCGTTACATTTCCTAGGAAGTGCTGCTATATATAAAAGTCACGCTTAAGTCTAATCAACAGCAGTTAATTTGTCGCTATAGTTCTAAACTTGTCATATGCTGTAATATTCTCCTTATAACTAATCTCATCATTATAGTCACACTTACCTTATCAACAACGTTATTTTATTGCTATAGTTCAACTTGTCATACGCTGTAATATTCTTTGTTATAACTAATCTTGACATAATAGTCGCACTTATCTTATCAACAGCGTTATTTTATCGCTATAATTCTAAGACTGGCAATACGCTGCCGTATTCCTTTTATACACATTTTGACATCTCTTTCCGTTACAAACTGTTATCGTTCCTCGATAATAGTAAAGCCGTTCAAGTTGGGGTATTCTATTTACCTCCCAGACCTTGATCGACAACGTTCATATCTTAGAACTGATACAAGTCTGCACTCTAATCCCTTATTACTTATAATATCTATCAGACCGTACTTTCTTGTTTAATTTTAACTATGGTTTTACAATGCCATATCCTTACTTTGAAATCTCTGGTGTTTATGATTATTTATATTAACTCTTCGCTTTCTCCATCCCACAGTTCTGTTTATAACTCCTTAACCAAAAGGTAATTTAATCTCATTAATTTGGATTAATTTATTTCTAAACTGTTCATTTGATTAGTTAAAGACCAATTAATCTAAAAATCATTTTTCCCAAATAACAGTTGATTTGATCAACTCCATTCCATCAGTAAATTCGATAACTGATTTTATTTACTTCTCAACATTAGATTAATATAATAAATCTAATAATATTTCTAAATATACTTATCTTGAATATAATTATCCAAATATTAATCATAGGATAATTTCTGCTTAATAGACTGATTTAAATGTCAACAAATCGTTTTTATTTTATTTTATAAAAACGAACTCTAAAATACTGGTTTATAATAGAACTTCTATTATAGATTTAAACTTCGCTTTAAAATATAAAAATATAATTTTTATAATTATCTTCGTTGATTTGCCTAACGGCCAATCAACTTCTTAACAAGACGACGGGTTTACAGTCGACTGTTACCATTTCCTTAAACGATATCGTTTATTTATTCATCAAAGCAAATGTTGAATTTTCTTTCAACATCAGTTATTCACACGGGTTTTAAATGTAATTCGGGTTCAAACAGTGCATACAAAACAAATAGTCCATATAAATATCGAGGAATCCGTTCGGATTCCTCCAACCGGTTTCCCACATCCACAGATGTCAGTCAACTCAATTTACACTAACTCTATACTAGGGGATATTCTAATCGATGAAATCAGTGTCCAACCGATGATGTGTACATATGTAACGGTATATGGTATTCAACTAATTTACTTGTAATCTACCGAATCGACCATCACATAGCATTCAAACAACATTAAAATATAATTAAAATATTTTAAAAAGATCAGAGTGAGTGAATTTACTCACCTTTGCGTGTTAACCGTTAAACAACGATTTGCGTTCGCTGATTTGATCAGGAGATTCTGATAGCTCCGTTCTCCACGAAATCAGCTCCACACTGTAGATCTTGTTATTTCGATGCCAGTGTGATCCATTTCATCACACTTTTGATTTTCACGGTCTGCCGCTCCACCGTCTGCGAACTCCATCCCACTGCCAGAGCTGTTTTCACTCAAACCCTTTTACTTGCCAACTTCTTTTCTGATATATAAATCATTTTCTTTTTCCCTTTTTCTTCTCTAATCATTGGGCTTTCAACTTTGTAGATTCATTTCGGCCCACTCATTTTTGCTATCCACCCGATCCGCTTTTAAGTGTTTCTTCCTAGAAATATCTCGCTTCAGCCAATTAAAAACTCCATGGCTATGTCAGTTACACCGCCAATTTATCGGTTCGCCTGCAAAGTATACCCTCTTCCCGATAGCCGAGCTCTCCAGTAACCCATTCAGGACACAACCGAGGTCTGCATCATCCAAGCCTTCTCATTTGTTACTGTGAACCCGTACATAAAATAACCAAAATCCCTTCGAACCTTAAATCTGCTCACACCGCTTCTAGCGTACCTCCTCTCCACTTACTGCATGGAAAAACTTCCCATTATCCTTCACAACTAACGTTCCAGAAAAAGCATCAAAAACAACTCCTTCCCACTCTATCTTGTTCCTGCTCACGCATCTATCTCGTTCACTCTCCCGCTTCATCCTCACACGCCCGTTTTCCATCACCGTGCTCACCTACTTCACCATGCACCATGTATATCCATCATTGTTCTGCTTCTCCCAAAACAAATACTCCACGTACACAGTCCAAAAGCCACCCCTACCTGCTGTATACACGCACACCCTCTCCAACAACACTGTTGTAGTCTCGAACAGTCTGCACCATACTACCGAACCCATTAAACACCAACACCTTCACGTTAACATGCACTAGATCTCGGACCGCCGCATCACCATAGGACCTTTGGGCCCCAATCGGAAACAACCACCCGCATCGCCTACTCACACCGCTCCTACTCCCACCATTAAATCCTGCGTTGAACTCTGACCCTAGCTACGACTAAAATGAAAAGGGTTGGGAAGATTTCATAACTGGGATGGTGAGATGTAGGTTTGAAATACAGAAGGGAAGTTCCATTTTGTTTCTCTTCATCGCTCGCCAGGTTCGAAGAAGCAGCTTGTTCATTTATAGGAGGAGGAAGACTTCGGTTGTAAGGAGTAGGGATAAGATCAGAGTTGCTATCATAGGACGTGTATATAGGTCGTGTTAGAGTCTTTAGGATGATGGAGATTTGATAGTAACGTGTAAATAGCTAGGGTAGATAAATTTAGAGCAAACCATACCTTCGTACTATGTATTTTATGTCTTAGAATCTAGGGAAGCACACTTTCGAATTGTAGCTGTGAACATAGGGTATGGTCTGAAAACTTTGGTCTTCGTGAAAATGATTTGAGGTGCACGTTTTGGTACAGTCTTCAATTTGTATTCCACTGACTAGTCTGCTATATATATATATATATATATATATATATATATATATATATATATTTATATATATATATATATATATGGAGGAATTACCCGATAAGAATACTGCCTCTTCTAACAGTACAGCGAAGGGACTAAAATCTCGAATTGAGGTCTGCCATGCTTTGTAGCCATCCTCGTTTTAATATGAAAAGAAAGATTAGGCGGTAGGTTAAGGTGTACACGTATATAGGTTGATGTATAGGGTAAGGTGTACACGTATATAGGTCAGTGCTTTAAATTCTCACAGTTTAGTTTTGTCCAGATTTTGGTTGGCATACACGAGTCGTATATATATTGAAATATATGGTCGGTGACACGTGCAAAGATATTTCGTTGGTAAAATATGGGTATAGCTAGTTGTAGATTCTGGTCATTTCAAAATTGATGTATTCATTTATTTTGCAACAGTTAGTTTTTTTTAGGGTACCCATTACATAAAATTCCGCTCACTCACAGACTGCTACGGACAGAAGTAAAGATACAGTTGTGTCCAGCGAGGTGCCCTGATTCCAAAAATACAATAACATCGGTAGATTGACTCATATTTTGAAACTCTGAAATACCGATACAGGGTGCACAATACTCCAAATAAAAAGTTGCATATTTAATTAATTAAAAATTACAGTAAAATTCTAAAAATTAAATTATCGCTGCGCCTCAAAAGAACCTTGTTCAGATTTGCAACCGATATCTAGTTATTTCAAATAAACCGTTACGGTCAACATACGATTCTACAACGACTTTTCGAATATTTGATTTGGACATATCTTGTAATCTATACGACGAAATCTCCATTTTCCACTTCCGTTGGACAGATACAGTTCAACAGATTCCAAAGTTTCTCGTTTCGAAGAAATCCGATTCAAAACGAGTCCGGTACACTCAGTTGAAGTTCAGAACGTTAAATAACGAACTACAACGATATTTCGGGCACGATTATATTTAATATATATTTTTATACGTTCAGCTTCGTTTAATTAATATATAAATTCACTTATATTACGAATTCAATATTTAAACTGTTTCAAATATTCAAATATAAACCGTTCAAAATGCGGGACGTTACAGTCCTTCCCCCTTAAAATAATTTCGTCCTCGAAATTCCTTAAGATAGGGAAAATGCTACAATCTCTGTTATAAACAGGTTAAAAATCTTTTTTTGCTTTACTTCATAATTTCTGCTTCAACTGAACTGATTAATTCCAATTTAAAATATTAATTCCTTATTTCGAATATTTTCAAAATTTCTGAAAATTTCCTAACAGCTTAAATTTTCAGAGAATCTCGCCAGCATCTCCTCTGCACGGCTCACTTGGTACTACAACAACTTGTCACTCCGGGCCTTTTCCAATCAAAAAGAAAATCAAACAGCCAAACGGCTTGCCCAAACTGACTCATAAAAAATCTCATACTCGTAAATAAACGTGTACCTTCTATGTTGGGCATTCAACTCTATCTCTGCCATCTGCTATTAAACTAGCATATATCCAAACATTTCCAACTGATCTTCAATCAATTTATCTTCAAATCCAATTCACTTATATCCAAGCCGACACCATTTCAAACTCCCGTTTTATTCTTGGTTTTCAAACTTTTATCTATCTGAGTCCAATTCTTCAACCAAGTTAAGTTCTATTCAAACTCTTATTTCACAAATTCAATTCCTTCATCAAATTAATTTCTACTCCAACACGATTTTTACTTAACTGTCTTCAATTTAATTCAAAATTTATTTCACTTAGTTTTAAGTTCCACTTTTACCATTTTAACTCCATAAGTTAAATCCTTTATTTCAGAGTTCAAATTCCTGGGATTTTTCAAATCAGTTCGAAATCATATATTTGCATATAATAATGGTAATTCAAAACATTTGAATTTCTAGCAACTTGTTTCCTCACAATAATTCAAACAAAATCTTTGGTAGTAATCCGTCACTCTACAACTCGAAAATGACACTGATGATGTGGCCAGCATCATCAGAATTATTTTCCAGTGATCAAAGTGAGTTCAATACTATATTACTTTTCAAAATTCATTTTGAAACACTTCCATTTTGAAAATCACTTCAAAATATCTTTCACATCATTTGGAAAACAAATTTTTTAAATCTCCCAGGATTTTAAAATTCCCTTATATCTAATTCAAATTCAATTTCAATTCTTTTCCAAGTTTCTAGAGTTTTATTTCAATTCTAGTTTTTAAATCAAATTCAGCTCATCTGATTTTGCATATCATACTTATATAATATTTCGATTGGTAATTTTTATAACCAACTCAATTATGATCATGTTCGATCATAATAATGATCACATATCCAATATATTATATTAATATCAAGGTACATACTTCTTTTTATATCAAAATATACTTTGGGTAAAATTATTTTATTTACCCTCTTTTAAAACATACTGTGTCGAATTACTCTATTCAAGAGTTTAGAAACACCTATCGATGCAGTTTGCATTACTGTTTCGACCAGAATTTATAAACCACTCGACTGACCAGTCAACACAATATAAAACAGTTTTTATATTAATCACAAATACGCGCTCATATATATACACTCAACTCAATCTAGAGTATTACTAACTCCATCTCTATTGAGTTGCGCCACAGAGCCAAGGTAATATCTTAACCTTCAGCTCTGATGCCAACTGTAACGTCTAGGATTTTCGACCCAGAAAATCAACATAAAAACACACTGTTGACTATTCAAGCATCGAAAATACCGGGACATTAGTAGAAGGAATTTAGAGGATGAGATAGAAAAGATAGAACTAATAGAATAGAAGAAGAAGAAGATCACAACTGAACAGAATCAGAGAAAACACGAATCTCATAGCGGAATAATAATCTTTATTATATAACAAGTTTGAAATACAAATCTGAGTTTGTATATATACATACCATATCAGAGTATAATACATGGTATAGATCACAGCGGAAATAATCTCTCAATAACTAATAGTGGAGCAACCTGCTTTCAGCTCCTCCAAGTGAATCTGCAAAATCCTGAAACACTTGACTGCCCGTACAAATTTGGGCACCCAAGAGTATAGGGAAAACACAAACAAATAAACTCTGGGTCAGTCATGGGACTGGTGTGAGTAAATTCCAACTATATCGTTTAACTTTGAAAATCCTTTTGCAACAAAAGGATAATAGTAAGACCAGCCCACACATAAACATGGACGGTTTTTACCTTACTATAACCCAAATTACTTTGATAACAAAACCAGTGATATTATGATAATGTCTAAGCAAATAAATATCCAAATAGCGGATCGCTTGCATCTCACGTTCCACATATATAGTATAAAATCATAAACCGCAGGGCGCTTATCGGAGAATAGATTCCAACAGACAAGGTATGGGAGCACCTTATGAATAGTGTACTCTAGAGGGGATACACTCAGGGTTCAACAAGAACGTCTTGCAACCCGGCCACACATGACCGCTCACTCATTTAGCTTGAGTGTCGCGAATATATTGCCACCACGGTTGTAGGCCATCCAACCGTCATCCGAAGATACAGAATCGAGAAGAAGTATAAATATGAATTTTCTCTAGATCGGTGATAATACACCCTGCTTGGGGATGACCCAACTAGCCATGCTGCCTAGCCCAACTTTTGTTACTTCCTGGTTGTGAGGCTAGAGGCTACGTTTATCTTCAGAACATCTGATCACAATTCACTTTGAATGTCACATCGTCAAATCTGTAATCACACATTGATTACACAAATGCACACTGGGTGTAGAATAAAGAGAAGTTATCTTCTCCCCACCAACTTGGTATATTCGTAAAATCAACGGCATGACCGTTGGAAATACTCTGTCAGACACCCGTCCATACAAGTTGTCCTGGGACTGGACAAACAGAAAACACCATTCTGGAACTGGACGACCCTTGCATTTAACTCCGTCTTCAATTATCTTCAGCATATCTAATTCGTAGCGCTTATGCTTATACGGAGTGGTTTCCGGATAATAAATCCAACCGGTCTCTCCGTATTGACAACGATGGTCAAACACTTCGATAGTCGGTTATTTAACTATCGAAGTAAAAACAACATCCATTCTAATGTATAACTAACGTCACACAACCATGGGCACTTTTTATTTGACATTCATTTTTATTATTCGAATTCCCATATCTTATCGGATATTACTATACTCCCGATTTACCCTTTTACACTCTTGAAAAACATTTCCAGTTATTATAAAACCCTTATTCTTTCATATTCCAGAAAGTATACGTTATCAACGTTCGATCCATTATTTTCACATTCTTTATTTCTATACTTGGATAATCTACCCTATTTATATTGGAAAATATTTCCAATTTCCTTTTAACCTTTTAATCGGCCCCATGTTCACTTTTAAAACATTATTCCCTTTGAAATGGGAATACTGTCCCTTCTTATAGAAATCTAAACACCTTGATCATATAAATCTTTATTCACGTAATAATCTCCCTTATCTTGTATACCGAAATCTCTTTCATACTGTTCACTCCTATTCCACTTTATAAACTCTGTCTCTAAGTCAACTTCTTATCAAATCGATATCAAGTTTATAACTAAATACCGATTTTTATCCTATCAACATTTATTTGTTTAAAACTAAATGTTCATTATTCTAACAGATTATTATCCCTAAAAATAGTTTATTTTTAATACTTTCGACATCGTCGAATTCTAGTTCCAAATCCTAACGGTTTAATTCTAATCACATTTCGAACATCGAAATGCTGTCATCGTTTTCTAATACGATTCCCCAATTCTTTTTCTAAACTCTTTCTTATATTTCTTTGAACCAACGTCATTACTTATTACTCTAGAATAAGTGGATTTCAAACCAAACCGTTACATTTCCTAGGAAGTGCTGCAATATATAAAAGTCACGCTTAAGTCTAATCAACATCAGTTAATTTGTCGCTATAGTTCTAAACTTGTCATATGCTGTAATATTCTCCTTTTAACTAATCTCATCATTATAGTCACACTTACCTTATCAACAACGTTATTTTATTGCTATAGTTCAACTTGTCATACGCTGTAATATTCTTTGTTATAACTAATCTTGACATAATAGTCGCACTTATCTTATCAACATCGTTATTTTATCGCTATAATTCTAAGACTGGCAATACGCCGCCGTATTCCTTTTATACACATTTTGACATCTCTTTCCGTTACAAACTGTTATCGTTCCTCGATAATAGTAAAGCCGTTCAAGTTGGGGCATTCTATTTACCTCTCAGACCTTGATCGACAACGTTCATATCTTAGAACTGATACAAGTCTGCACTCTAATCCCTTATTACTTATAATATCTATCAGACTGTACTTTCTTGTTTAATTTTAACTATGGTTTTACAATGCCATATCCTTACTTTGAAATCTCTGGTGTTTATGATTATTTATATTAACTCTCCGCTTTCTCCATCCCACAGTTCTGTTTATAACTCCTTAATCAAAAGGTAATTTAATCTCATTAATTTGGATTAATTTATTTCTAAACTGTTCATTTGATTAGTTAAAGACCAATTAATCTAAAAATCATTTTTCTCAAATAACAGTTGATTTGATCAACTCCATTCCATCAGTAAATTCGTTAACTGATTTTATTTACTTCTCAACATTAGATTAATATAATAAATCTAATAATATTTCTAAATATACTTATCTTGAATATAATTATCCAAATATTAATCATAGGATAATTTCTGCTTAATAGACTGATTTAAATGTCAACAAATCGTTTTTATTTTATTTTATAAAAACAAACTCTAAAATACTGGTTTATAATAGAACTTCTATTATAGATTTAAACTTCGCTTTAAAATATAAAAATATAATTTTTATAATTATCTTCGTTGATTTGCCTAATGGCCAATCAACTTCTTAACAAGACGACGGGTTTACAGTCGAATGTTGCCATTTCCTTAATCGATATCGTTTATTTATTCATCAAAGAAAATGTTGAATTTTCTTTCAACATCGGTTATTCACACGGGTTTTAAATGTAATTCGGGTTCAAACAGTGCATACAAAACAAACAGTCCATATAAATATCGAGGAATCCGGTCGGATTCCTCCAACCGGTTTCCCGCATCCACAGATGTCAGTCAACTCAATTTACACTAACTCTAAACTAGGGGATATTCTAATCGATGAAATCAGTGTCCAACCGATGATGTGTACATATGTAACGGTATATGGTATTCAACTAATTTACTTGTAATCTACCGAATCGACCATCACATAACATTCAAACAACATTAAAATATAATTAAAATATTTTAAAAAGATCAGAGTGAGTGAATTTACTCACCTTTGTGTGTTAACCGTTAAACAACGATTTGCGTTCGCTGATTTGATCATGAGATTCTGATAGCTCCATTCTCCACGAAATCAGCTCCACACTGTAGATCTTGTTATTTCGATGCCAGTGTGATCCATTTCATCACACTTTTGATTTTCACGGTCTGCCGCTCCACCGTCTGCGAACTCCATCCCACTGCCAGAGCTGTTTTCACTCAAACCCTTTTACTTGCCAACTTCTTTTCTGATATATAAATCATTTTCTTTTTCCCTTTTTCTTCTCTAATCATTAGGCTTTCAAATTTGTAGATTCATTTCGGCCCACTCATTTTTGCTTTCCACCCGATCCGCTTTTAAGTGTTTCTTCCCAGAAATATCTCGCTTCAGCCAATTAAAAACTCCATGGCTATGTCAGTTACACCGCCAATTTATCGGTTCGCCTGCAAAGTATACCCTCTTCCCGATAGCCGAGCTCTCCAGTAACCCATTCAGGACACAACCGAGGTCTGCATCATCCAAGCCTTCTCATTTGTTACTGTGAACCCGTACATAAAATAACCGAAATCCCTTCGAACCTTAAACCTGCTCACACCGCTTCTAGCGTACCTCCTCTCCACTTACTGCATGGAAAAACTTCCCATTATCCTTCACAACTAACGTTCCAGAAAAAGCATCAAAAACAACACCTTCCCACTCTATCTTGTTCCTGCTCACGCATCTATCTCGTTCACTCTTCCGCTTCATCCTCACATGCCCGTTTTCCATCACCGTGCTCACCTACTTCACCATGCACCATGTATATCCATCATCATTCTGCTTCTCCCAAAACAAATACTCCACGTACACAGTCCAGAAGCCACCCCTACCCGCTGTATACACGCACACCCTCTCCAACAACACTGCTGTAGTCTCGAACAGTCTGCACCATACTACCGAACCCATTAAACACCATCACCTTCACGTTAACATGCACTAGATCTCGGACCACCGCATCACCATAGGACCTTTGGGCCCCGATCGGAAACAACCACCCGCATTTCCTACTCACACCGCTCCTACTCCCACCATTAAATCCTGCGTTGAACTCTGGCCCTAGCTACGACTAAAATGAAAAGGGTTGGGAAGATTTCATAACTGGGATGGTGAGATGTAGGTTTGAAATACAGAAGGGAAGTTCCATTTTGTTTCTCTTCGTCGCTCGCCAGGTACGAAGAAGCAACTTGTTCATTTATAGGAGGAGGAAGACTTCGATTGTAAGGAGTAGGGATAAGATCAGAGTTGCTATCATAGGACGTGTATATAGGTCGAGTTAGAGTCTTTAGGATGATGGAGATTTGATAGTAACGTGTAAATAGCTAGGCTAGATAAATTTAGAGCAAACCATACCTTCGTACTATGTATTTTATGTCTTAGAATCTAGGGAAGCACACTTTCGAATTGTAGCAGTGAACATAGGGTATGGTCTGAAAACTTTGGTCTTCGTGAAAATGATTTGAGGTGCACGTTTTGGTACAGTCTTCAATTTGTATTCCACTGACTAGTCTGCTATATATATATATGGAGGAATTACCAGATAAGATTACTGCCTCTTCTAACAGTACAACGAAGGGACTAAAATCTCGAATTGAGGTCTGCCATGCTTTGTAGCCATCCTCGTTTTAATATGAAAAAAAGATTAGGCGGTGGGTTAAGGTGTACACGTATATAGGTTGATGTATAGGGTAAGGTGTACACGTATATAGGTCAGTGCTTTAAATTCTCACAGTTTAGTTTTGTCCAGATTTTGGTTGGCATATACGAGTCGTATATATATTAAAATATATGGTCGGTGACACGTGCAAACATATTTCGTTGGTAAAATATGGGTATAGCTAGTTGTAGATTCTGGTCATTTCAAAATTGATGTATTCATTTATTTTGCAACAGTTAGTTTTTTTTAGGGTACCCATTACATAAAATTCCGCTCACTCACAGACTGCTACGGACAGAAGTAAAGATATAGTTGTGTCCAGCGAGGTGCCCTAATTCCAAAAATACAATAACATCGGTAGATTGACTCATATTTTGAAACTCTGAAATACCGATACAGGGTGCACAATACTCCAAATAAAAAGTTGCATATTTAATTAATTAAAAATTACAGTAAAATTCTAAAAATTAAATTATCGATGCGCCTCAAAAGAACCTTGTTCAGATTTGCAACCGATATCTAGTTATTTCAAATAAACCGTTACGGTCGACATACGATTCTACAGCGACTTTTCGAATATTTGATTTGGACATATCTTGTAATCTATACGACGAAATCTCCATTTTCCACTTCCGTTGGACAGATACAGTTCAACAGATTCCAACGTTTCTCGTTTCGAAGAAATCCGATTCAAAACGAGTCCGGTACACTCAGTTGAAGTTCAGAACGTTAAATAACGAACTGCAGCGATATTTCGGGCTCGATTATATTTAATATATATTTTTATACGTTCAGCTTCGTTTAATTAATATATAAATTCACTTATATTACGAATTCAATATTTAAACTGTTTCAAATATTCAAATATAAACCGTTCAAAATGCGGGACGTTACACAACGCTTATATCAATACGGAGTGGTTCTTCGGATAATAATCCAACCGGTCTCTCCATATTTACAACGTAAAATGGTCAAAACTTCGATAGTCTGTGATTTAACTATCAAATGAAAACATGTCGGTGTACAAACAACGATCTTAATTCCAAATGGAATTATCGATCCAATCATCGAATATATATATATATATACATATATATATATATTCATATTTCCTTATTTCTACACTTAGAAAATATCTTTGATTTAAATTTGGAAAACGTTTCCGAAACTCATTTATATGGATTTCAACTAACGCTGTAAGAAACATCGTTACGACTACTAAATCCATAAGTCATTTATTACTTAACTGCATTACTAATCATCCTTTGTTATCGAACTTCAACTATTCCTTAGTCAATTTCGAAGTCAATCAAGTTGGGGTATAATTACCTCTCAGACCTTAACTGAACAACGATCTTAACCTTGCGATAGATAAAGCTCATCACTTCAATTTCTAAAACCATTTGCTTACGCAAATTCTCGGATTTAGATTATGAATCTGCTTCCTTTATGAAAAAATTTATTATTTCCCTAACGTTATAAATTTTACTTCTGAAATATATAACTTATAAGTCTAACATTTATTTCTTACTTTGATTAATTTATCTAACAACTAATTTATTTATAAATAAATAAATCCTGATTTAAAAACCGGAAAGTAAATAATACTTTCCCCGAATTCGATATAATCGAATTTGCCATATAACTCCCTTTCGAGTAATCTCTATTTGATTAACTCTTCTTCGAATAACTAATATTCGATAAACTCTCTTCGAATAACTTATATTCGATTTACTAATTTCGAATAGATTATATTCGATTATCTCTTTTCGGTTAATTCTATTTAATTAACTCTTATCTCGAACAACTAATATTCAATTAACTCTAATTTGTTTAACTCTATTTCATTACTCCTATTCGAATAACTAATATTCGAATAACCCTATTTGATTAACTTCGTTTTATTTAACTCTTATTCGAACAACTAATATTCGAATAACTCTATTTTGCTTTATTCTTACTACTTAACTCTTATTTGATTAACTCTACTGAATTAACTCTATTCCGAATAACTAATATTCGATTTGACTTCATCTTTAATAACAATGTCTGTTTTAACTCTAATCGATTAACTCCAGTTGATTATTCTAATCGATTAACTCTATTGAACTAACTCTATTTCGAATAACTAATATTCGATTTGACTTCGTCCTTAATAACAATGTATGTTTTAACTCTAATCGATTAACTCCAGTTGATTATTCTAATCGATTAACTCTATTGAACTAACTCTAATTCGAATAACTAATATTCGATTAACTCCATTCGCTTGACTCTAGATCGCAGCGATCAAAATGGTTACGCCTGATTCCCTCAGGAAACATCCGACCGCCGTAGGCTATCTGCAGCCTTGCGAGTTACGCTAGCAGTCGTGCTAAATGGTACTTACCCTAATTAACTATGTCGGTTTTATCTCTATCTCGAATAACTATATTCGATCGACTCTAATTGAATAACTAATATTCAATTAACCCTGATTCGATTAACTCTAATTCAATTAATCCTATTTGTTTAACTCATATTCGATTAACTAATCTTTGACTAACTAATAGTCGATTTACACTTATTTGCTTAACCAAAATTCGACTAACTAATAGTCGATTAACTTACTTCGACTAATTCGATTAACTTTTATTTGATTATCTCTAATCGATTAACTTTATTTGATTATCTCTAATTGAATAACTAATATTCAATAAACTCTTTCAAATAACTAATTCGATTAGCTCCTTCGAATACTAAATTCGATTTAACTCTATTTGATTATCTCTTTTATATCTCGTCAATTTCCTTTTTATAACGTTTATTTTCCGTTACAACTATTCCCTTTTTTATAACTTCTAATTACCGTTACAAATATTTCCTATTTATAACTTCTAATTACCGTTACAAATATTTCTTATTTATAACTTCTATTTACCGTTACAAATATTTCCTATTTATAACTTCTAATTACCGTTACAAATATTTCCTGTTTATAACGTTTTATTTATCTTCTAAATAAATATTCCTTTATTCTATTTATTTTCTAAATAAATATTTTCCTTTTCAATTCTATTTATTTTCTAAATAAATATCCCTTTTATAAAACTCTATTTGTTTTATAAATACTTCCTTTTATAAAACCGTGTTCGTTTTATAAATAATTTCCTTTTATAAAATCCTGTGATTTTATAAAATTCCTTTATTTCAATATACATTGAAATATTCCATTTCACAACTCAGGGTTTCTTATGATATGTAAAATATCGAATAACAATGATTAATATCATTCTAACACACATAATCCAGAACAGATTATATAACACATCATATAACACAATATATGAAAGCAGTAAAATAATTGTTGAGGAATCAAGTCGGATTCCTCCAACCTGTCTCCCTGCATCCACAGATGTTACACAGTATAATATATATCATATTTCATTTTGAAATGAAATATCCTGCTGTGCAGAACCATATTTGATTAACAGTACATAGATTAACTATAACTACGTTTCAATCAAATCTATTTAACAGTCCAGTTTAACAATCAATATACAGCAGTCAATAAATAAAGTACAATTTATATTAAAATATAAATTGAGGAGTGTTAGTGAGTTTTACTCAATTTGGATGATCATCGTTTAAATAACGATTTAGGGTTGTCGATTCCATTGTCAATGACTCGTTCCAGTTAATTCCAACGATATCCAATTTTGTCCAGATCAGTTCTAGAATAATTCCATACGTCACCGTGATTCCAGAGTAGTTCGTTTAGTTCCATCTGTTTCTTTCCCCTTTCCTTCGTCGGTTTCATTCTCATCGATCCGCCCAGCTCCAATACATTTTTGCTGCAACTCCTTTTAGTTCAACACTGCGGAAACCATCCTATCATTACATTCAAAGCCTTCTTCACATAGTCTTCAACTCCTATCCAATTCAACCACTCAACCGAACACAACAAAAATGACACATCACTCATTTTCATTTCGTAACACACAATATCAAACCAAGGCAAATTATAGAACCTTTTTACTATAAACTTACCCCAAGATTTTCGTTCCTCAAACCATCCTCCAAAATGCTAGTCCCTTCCAGTGTCATTCACGTCCTCACTTTCATTTATATATTTTATTTTAAACTTGGCCCATCCCCTCACAGTAAAGCCCTTCACGCACCATTCGAGCTCATCCTTCAATTCGCACCCATCCCTCTACCATCACGAAGCCGTACAATCGGCTACAGTCTCTTCCACTACAACGCAGTCAACAACAGTGCCTCCTCACAGTTGAAACCGTCGACATACATTAGGACAGTTCTTCACAAACAGAAAGCACCAATAAAGTGTCCTTAGCCTAATTAATTACCTTTATCAGTTTCGTTTATCACGCCTTCTTCTTAACACCTGAAAAGAAAACCTGTCATCGCTCTTTAAATTTTTTCCACCACCGAACGAAACACCATCATTCCCCTTACCAGCGCCGGAAGGGTCAGCCTTCAGTTCCATCGCAGCTCGCCGGAACCGGCCAAAAACTGATGCGACTTCGACTTCAAAATCAATCACCTCGCTCCACTTACGGAACACCCTCAACTTGCCTCCTTCATCCCGAGTACCGATGACCAAACAATCTCAGTCAACCTCAAACTCTCCTCCGCCTGTAAAGAACACAAATACAACCAGCAACTCGTCCTCTTCTCGACTGTACCCACAAGCTTAAGTTCAAACTGCATTTTTGGTCATCCAAGTATAGGAGCCGACACTATTTTTCTCGAGACTCCATCACCTGAAACAAGCCATCGAACAACCCCTCTCCCAAATCGCTCAACATCCCACAGCCTCAATCAACACCATCGAGCTGAGCTCCCTCGAACAATCAAGCTTCCAGAACCCCTGTGCTAGCTGAAATCGAGTTCCTCTTCATCGCGCTTGGATTCGAGTTCGATTTTTATTTTGAGGATTTTTATGTATCAATTTATTTTAATTTATGAAAGAGAAATTCTTTCATGTTTTCAGAAGACATGGTGGCGGCACGAAATGTTTTGAGCAGTGAACGATCCTTTCTGGGTTTTAAGGAAATGAGTGTGTGTATTTATAATGTTTGTGTGTGCGGATGTTTATCCGGCCACGTCCTCGAGTTTGTAGACACAAGAATTTGTGTTGCTAGCAAAAGAAGGATGTGGACTCTAGTTTGATCACAGAATATGTTAGGGTATTTTGTTTTAAGTTATAAAGTTTACCATCTCGTGATAAAGAATTTCCTTAGTTTACAAACTGTTGTCGACAGAGGTAAACTTACCGTTGTAATCAGCTCGGTGCCACGATCCCAAAAATATAATAATGCCGGTAGTTCAACTCATATTGTGAGACCCCGAAATGTCGACACAGGGTGCCAAATAGTCCAAATAAAAGTTGCGTATTTAATTAATTAAAAATTACCATAAAATTATGAAAATTAAATTATCACTACTTCCCAAAAGAACCTTGTCTAAATTCAAACCCGATCTCTAGTTATATCGAATAATCCGTTACGGTCGATAAACGATTCTATAGCGACTATTTTAAAATTTGATTTGGACATATCTCAAAATCTATGCGATGAAATCCTGATTTTTCTCTCCCACTAGAAAGATATAATCCACCAGCTCCACACGTTTCTTGTTTCACGGAAATCCGATTCAAAACGAATCCTATACATTCAGTTGAAGTTCGAATCGCCAAACAGCGAACTGCCGCGCCATTTCAAGCTTGATTTTAATTATAATATAATTATACGTTCTAACATCGACGATTAAATAATATATTCGTTATTTAAATAATTGAATAAGTTAATTATTACACCGTCAAATATCTGGGTCATTACATTCTTCCCCACTTAAAATAATTTCGTCCTCGAAATTGCTAAGGTAGAGGACGACCCTATCTATTGGAATTCCTAATATTTGTTTACCCCTTATTTCTGATTTCAACTGAACCAATTAATATTGAATAAAATATTAATTCCTTCCGACTAACCTAAATTTTCAAAAATTCTGAAAATTTTCTAATGCTTAAATTTTTCGGAAAATTTCGCCGTAACCTTCTTTGTACAGCCCTGTCGGTAAAACCACAACTCGCCTCTCTAGGCCTTCTCCAACCCAAAAGAAAATCAAAATGCCAAGCGGCTTGCCAAATCGGCTCATAAATTCCAACTCATATGAAATATTAACTTGTACCTTTTTGCTAACCATATCATTATACCATTCCCATTGGTTATCAACTTAACATATACCAATGTCATTCCAATCCATCTCCTGTCAGTTTTTATCCTCAAACTCAAGCAATTGCTTATACTCAAGTCAAATTCCATTTCAAACTTAAGTACAATTCTTGATTCCAAATCCTTATAAAATCAATCAACTTACTCGATATCATCCCAATATAATTCCATATTATATATAACCTTGTCCAAGTTTAATTCAAATTAATTTATTCACTTTCAATATTTTAATCTATTTAACTTCATAAGTTAAATCTTAATTCCAGAATTTATATTCCTGGGTTTATTTCAAATCAATTTGAAACCATAATACCAATTCAAAACCTTTGAATTTCTATACACTTGTTTTCCTTAAACAATTCAAAAACACAACCTTTGGTAGTAATCCGTCACTTAGAACTCGAAAATGAACACTGATGATGTGGCCACACTCATCCGGGTTATTTCCCAGTTTATCGAAGTGAGTTCAATACTATAACACTTCCAATTTGAAAACATTTTCAAAATCTCCCAGGAACATAAAATTTCCTTATTTTAATTCCTAATCCTGATTTAATTTCAGATTTAATTAATCTTATTTCATATACTTTACTTATATGAATTCTGATTAGTTATCTATAAACATTTCGCCTTTTTATAATCTCATCTGATTATAATAACAACCAACACAACCAATTATACTATGTTAATGTCAAAACATATAATGTTGGTTCATCGTATTTGAGTGTTTAGAAACCCCTATCGATATTGTGGTGCCCCACCATCGACCAGAATTCATAAGCCACTCAACCAATAAAGATCCACAATATAAAACAAATTTTTATATCAATTAACAAATACGTTCACTCGTATATATACACTCAACTCAATCTAGGGTATTACTAACCCTATCTCTATTGAGTCACGCCACAGAGCCAAGGTAATTCACTTAACTTAAGCTCTGATACCAATTGTAGTGACCCGAAAATCCGGTCCAATTTGAGCTGACTAAATAACACAAGTCCAACCCCAAATTGCACTGGAAATTCAAGAAACTAATAGAAAGAAGATAGAGGGTGAGAATAGATAAGTTAGAACTATTAGAATAGAAGAAGAAGATCATCATCATCAGAGTAACACGAATCTCACAGCGGAACGAATAAAATATAACATACTTTTGAAATACAAACAGTATATGTATACAATAATATTGCAGAGTACAACACTTACAACACAGCGGAAATAACTATAGCTATATGATCCTGAAGCCTCCTGCTCCAAGCTCTTCCAGTATATCTGTAAATCCCGACTACTTGACTGCCCGTACAAATTTAGGCACCCAAGAGTTTAGGGAAACAAAACAAATAAACTCCGGGTTAGTCATGGAATGGTGTGAGTAAACTCAAATCATTTTAACAGGTATATGATATCTCATAAGACCACGCCGTGAATACGAAACGGGTTTTTCCCTTATGAGAATCCAACATCTTTGAAAAGAAGTATCACTGATATTATAATAATGTCTAAATACAATTAGATATCAATCTAGCAGAAACGATTTCATCTCACGTTCTACATATATAGTATACAATCAAAACCGCGGGTGCGTATTGGATGATTGGATTTCCAACTATGACAAGGTATGGAACCACCTTCCGATCAGTGTACTCTAGGAACGATACACTGGAGTTCAACAAGAACATCTTGTAACTCAGCCACACATGACCGACCACTCATTTCGCTTGAGTGTATCGAATGTACATCACCAACGGTTGGGATCAGCAACCGTTCCCGTAAATATATATGGGACAGCATTGATAGATTTAAGAAGCAAATGAATATTCTCTAGATAGGTGATTATACACCCTACTTCAGAGCGACCGACTTAGCCATGCTGCCTGCCCGATTTTTGTCATTTAACGGATGTGAGGCTAGAAGCTACGCTTACTTTCCATTTCATTGATAACACGATCACTTTGAATGCCACATTTTCAGATCCGTAAATCATTAGTTGGGTTTATACAAATAGTTTCTGGATTTTATGCGAAGGGAATAAATCTGTTGGCCACCATATATATTTGTACAGTCCAACTCATTCGATCATTGGAAATATTCTGTCAGACATTCGTCCATATACATTCGTTCTGGGACTGAACGAAACCGAAGGCACTATTCTGTAAACAGGACAGCGCTTGCATAACACCGTCTTCAATTATCTTCATCGTATTTGATCACAACGCTTATGTCAATACGGAGTGGTTCTTCGGATAATAATCCAACCGGTCTCTCCATATTTACAACGTAAAATGGTCAAAACTTCGATAGTCTGTGATTTAACTATCAAATGAAAACATGTCAGTGTACAAACAACGATCTTAATTCCAAATGGAATTATCGATCCAATCATCGAATATATATATATATCTATATATATATATATATTCATATTTCCATATTTCTACACTTAGAAAACATCTTTGATTTATATTTGGAAAACGTTTCCGAAACTCATTTATATGGATTTCAACTAACGCTGTATGAAACATCGTTACGACTACTAAATCCATAAGTCATTTATTACTTAACTGCATTACTAATCATCCTTTGTTATCGAACTTCAACTATTCCTTAGTCAATTTCGAAGTCAATCAAGTTGTGGTATAATTACCTCTCAGACCTTAACTGAACAACGATCTTAACCTTGCGATAGATAAAGCTCATCACTTCAATTTCTAAAACCATTTGCTTATGCAAATTCTCGGATTCAGATTACGAATCCGCTTCCTTTATGAAAACATTTATTATAACCCTAACGTTATAAATTTTACTTCTGAAATATCTAACTTATAAGTCTAACATTTATTTCTTACTTTGATTAATTTATCTAACAACTAATTTATTTATAAATAAATAAATCCTGATTTAAAAACCGGAAAGTGAATAATACTTTCCCCGAATTCGATATAATCGAATTCGCCATATAACTCCCTTTCGAGGTATCTCTATTTGATTAACTCTTCTTCGAATAACTAATATTCGATAAACTCTCTTCGAATAACTTATATTCGATTAACTCATTTCGAATAGATTATATTCGATTATCTCTTTCCGGTTAATTCTATTTAATTAACTCTTATCTCGAACAACTAATATTCGATTAACTCTAATTTGTTTAACTCTATTTCATTACTCATATTCGAATAACTAATATTCAAATAACCCTATTTGATTAACTCCTTTTTATTCAACTCTTATTCGAATAACTAATATTCGAATAACTCTATTTTGCTTTACCCTTACTGCTTAACTCTTTTTTGATTAACTCTGCTGAAATAACTCTATTCTGAATAACTAATATTCGATTTGACTTCATCCTTAATAACGGTTTCTGTTTTAACTCTAATCGATTAACTCCAGTTGATTATTCTAATCGATTAAATCTATTGAACTAACTCTATTTCGAATAACTAATATTCGATTTGACTTCATCCTTAATAACAATGTCTGTTTTAACTCTAATCGATTAACTCCAGTTGATTATTCTAATCAATTAACTCTATCGAACTAACTCTATTTCGAATAACTAATATTCGATTAACTCCATTCGCTTGACTCTAGATCGCAGCGATCAAAATGGTTACGCATGATTCCCTCAGGAAACATCCGACCGCCGTAGGCTATCTGCCGCCCTGCGAATTACGCTAGCAGTCGTGCTAAATGGTACTTACCCTAATTAACTATGTCTGTTTTATCTCTATCTCGAATAACTATATTCGATCGACTCTAATTGAATAACTAATATTCAATTAACCCTGATTCGATTAACTCTAATTCAATTAATCCTATTTGTTTAACTCATATTCGATTAACTAATCTTCGACTAACTAATATTCGATTTACACTTATTTGCTTAACCAAAATTCGACTAACTAATTGTCGATTAACTTACTTCGACAAATTCGATTAACTTTTATTTGATTATCTCTAATCGATTAACTTTATTTGATTATCTCTAATTGAATAACTAATATTCAATAAACTCTTTCAAATAACTAATTCGATTAGCTCCTTCGAATACTAAATTCGATTTAACTTTATTTGATTATCTCTTTTATATCTCGTCAATTTCCTTTTTATAACGTTTATTTTCCGTTACAACTATTCCCTTTTTTATAACTTCTAATTACCGTTACAAATATTTCCTATTTATAACTTCTAATTACCGTTACAAATATTTCCTATTTATAACTTCTATTTACCGTTACAAATATTTCCTATTTATAGCTTCTAATTACCGTTACAAATATTTCCTATTTATCACTTCTAATTACCGTTACAAACATTTCCTATTTATAACGTTTTATTTATCTTCTAAATAAATATTCCTTTACTCTATTTATTTTCTAAATAAATATTTCCCTTTTTAATTCTATTTATTTTATAAATAAATATCCCTTTTATAAAACTCTATTTGTTTTATAAATACTTCCTTTTATAAAACCGTGTTCGTTTTATAAATAATTTCCTTTTATAAAATCCTGTGATTTTATAAAATTCCTTTATTTCAATATACATTGAAATATTCCATTTCACAACTCAGGGTTTCTTATGATATGTAAAATATCGAATAACAATGATTAATATCATTCTAACACACATAATCCAGAACAGATTATATAACACATCATATAACACAATATATGAAAACAGTAAAATAATTGTTGAGGAATCCAGTCGGATTCCTCCAACCTGTCTCCCTGCATCCACAGATGTTACACAGTATAATATATATCATATTTCATTTTGAAATGAAATATCCTGCTGTACAGAACCATATTTGATTAACAGTACATAGATTAACTATAACTACGTTTTCAATCAAATCTATTTAACAGTCCAGTTTAACAATCAATATACAGCAGTCAATAAATAAAGTACAATTTATATTAAAAAATAAATTGAGGAGAGTTAGTGAGTTTTACTCACTTTGGACGATCATCGTTTAAATAACGATTTAGGGTTGTCGATTCCATTGTCAATGACTCGTTCCAGTTAATTCCAACGATATCCAATTTTGTCCAGATCAGTTCTAGAATAATTCCATACGTCACCGTGATTCCAGAGTAGTTCGTTTAGTTCCTTCTGTTTCTTTCCCCTTTCCTTCGTCGGTTTCATTCTCATCGGTCCGCCCAGCTCCAACACATTTTTGCTGCAACTCCTTTTAGTTCAACACTGCGGAAACCATCCTATCATTACATTCAAAGCCTTCTTCACATAGTCTTAAACTCCTATCCAATTCAACCACTCAGCCGAACCCAACAAAAATGACACATCACACCTTTTCATTTCGTAACACACAATATCAAACCAAGACAAACTATAGAAGCTTTTTACTATAAACTTACCCCAAGATTTTCGTGCCTCAAACCATCCTCCAAAATGCTAGTCCCTTCCAGTGTCATTCACGTCCTCACTTTCATTTATATATTTTATTTTAAACTTGGCCCATCCCCTCACAGTAAAGCCCTTCACGCACCATTCGAGCTCATCCTTCAATTCGCACCCATCCCTCTACCATCACCAAGCCGTACAATCGGCTACAGTCTCTTCCACTACAAAGCAGTCAATAGCAGTGCCTCCTCACAGTTGAAACCGTCGACATACATTAGGACAGTTCTTCACAAACAGAAAGCACCAATACAGTGTCCTTAGCCTAATTAATTACCTTTATCAATTTCGTTTATCACGCCTTCTACTTAACAAATGAGGAGATCACGGTTCCCTCTTCCAGTGAAAAGAAAACTCGTCATCGCTCTTTAAATTTTTTCCACCACCGAACGAAACGCCATCATTCCCCTTACCAGCGCCGGAAGGGTCAGCCTTCAGTTCCATCGCAGCTCGCGGGAACCGGCCAAAAACTGATGCGACTTCGACTTCAAAATCAATCACCTCGCTCCACTTACAAAACACCCTCAACTTGCCTCCTTCATCCCGAGTACCGATGACCATACAATCTCAGTCAACCTCAAACTCTCCTCCTCCTGTAAAGACCACAAATACAACCAGCAACTCGTCCTCTTCTCGACTGTACCCACAAGCTTAAGTTCGAACTGCATTTTTGGTCATCCAAGTATAGGAGCCGACACTATTTTGCTCGAGACTCCATCGCCTGAAACAAGCCATCGAACAACCCCTCTCCCAAATCGCTCAACATCCCACAGCCTCAATCAACACCATCGAGCTGAGCTCCCTCGAACAATCTAGCTTCCAGAACCCTTGTGCTAGCTGAAATCGAGATCCTCGTCATCGCGCTTGGATTCGAGTTCGATTTTTATTTTGAGGATTTTTTTTGTATCAATTTATTTTAATTTATGAAAGAGGAATTCTTTCACGTTTTCAGAAGACATGGTGGCGGCTCGAAATGTTTTGAGCAGTGAACGATCCTTTCTAGGTTTTAAGGAAATGAGTGTGTGTATTTATAATGTTTGTGCATGCGGATGTTTATCCGGCCACGTCCTCGGGTTTGTAGACACAAGAATTTGTGTGTCTAGCAAAAGAAGGATGTGGACTCTAGTTTGATCACAGAATTTGTTAGGGTATTTTGTTTTAAGTCATAAAGTTTACCATCACGTGATAAAGAATTTCCTTAGTTTACAAACTGTTGTCGACAGAAGTAAAATTACCGTTTTAATCAGCTCGGTGCCACGATCCCAAAAATATAATAATGCCGGTAGTTCAACTCATATTGTGAGACCCCGAAATGTCGACACAGGGTGCCAAATACTCCAATTAAAAGTTTCTTATTTAATTAATTAAAAATTACCATAAAATTCTGAAAATTAAATTATCACTACTTCCCAAAAGAACCTTGTCTAAATTCAAACCCGATCTCTAGTTATATCGAATAATCCATTACGGTCGATAAACGATTCTATAGCGACTATTTTAAAATTTGATTTGGACATATCTCAAAATCTATGCGACGAAATCCTGATTTTTCTCTCCCACTAGAAAGATATAATCCACCAGCTCCACACGTTTCTTGTTCACGGAAATCCGATTTAAAACGAATCCTGTACATTCAGTTGAAGTTCGAATCGCCAAACAGCGAACTACCGCGCCATTTCAATCTCGATTTTAATTATAATATAATTATACGTTCTAATGTCGACGATTAAATAATATATTCGTTATTTAAATAATTAAATAAGTTAATTATTACACCGTCAAATATCCGGGTCATTACAGACCATATCTTTTCATTTATAGAAATCAACTCTTTTCCAATATAAAAATCTAATTTTGATTTCAAATCCATTCACGTAAAAATCGAACTTTTATTTCTAATCCATTCATATAAAAATTCAGTCTTCCTTTTTATAAAAATTCAATCTTTCTTTTTATAAAATTTTAGTCTTCCTTTTTGTAAAAATTCAATCTTTATTTTTATAAAAATTCAGTCTCTCCTAACATATAAATCCCCTTTTTATTAACATCAAAATCAAATTATTATATAAATGAATAAATAAAACAAAGCTATATAAATAAGTAAAACGCTTACAGCTGCTAGCAAGAGAGGGGGAGGGAAACCGTAGTTCGTCGGAGGGGAGACGGCTCAGGCGAGCTCGGCGGTGGGGGGGGGGGGGTGGGTCTGCCTTGAACGGAGGGCGCGCTACAGGAAAAGGGGCCCGCGGAGGTTCTAGGTTGTGGGGTTCGATTGGAAAGAGGGGTGCGGTGGTGAGGGCTGCGACATGGGAGGGTGTGCGATGGCCGGAGGAGGGGTCTCCGACGGCGTCAATGGCGGTGGCTGCTCGTTCGATCATGCCTTCGTTTTTTTTCTTTTTTTGTTTTCTGATTTGAAGAAAGGGGGGGCAGAGGGTTTAGCAGAGGGTTTTTATTTTATTTTTTATTTATTTATTTTATTTTTCACTAAAAAGCAACTTTTTTTCGACCTCTAAACGCGGCCCACCGCCTGTCGTCCATAGCTAATTACCCCCATTCCGAACACAATGAGATATGTATCGTAAGCTGATTCGATCGTTTCGATCAGTTTCAAAATCAACATATAACTCTATATATTGAATTTGAACGCGCATTTCAATTTACTGGGGTCACATACTAACTTTAAAAATACTCAAAAAATATTTTCTAGCTTTGTATTGATGATACAGTCCTAACAAAACTAGTTTTGTCGAATTCTGAGACCGTTGGAAAAATGGCCATTTTCCAGTCGATTAAATTCAACTGAAATGGTCAAAACACGTTTTCCTTTGCCACGCTCACATATTGATTCGAAAAATTATGAAATTTGGAATCTAGCAATAATTTGACATCACGGATCCAACAAAAGTGGTTTCGTCGAAATCCGAGGTCGTTTGCACAATTCCCATTTTTAAGGGCCTGAATTCTATAGCGACTATTCAGAATTTTCAACTGGACGTATCTTTTGATTCCCGCTATGAAATTTCTATTTTTCGGATTCGTTGGAAAGATATTCTCAAATAGATCCTATTATTTTTGGTTTCACTAAAATCTAGATTGTTTTGCACCCGGTACATTCAATTGAAGTTTGAAATCGAATTATCGAACTACCGCGCCATTTTCAATTCCTTTTATAATTATAAATAATTATTTATATTCTAACGACGACGTATATAAATATATTCGTTCGAATTATATTCAAAATAAATTTCTCGTCGATATTATTTAAAATAATTCATTTTAAATATTCAAAATTCGCTAAAATTGCCAAAATAAAATTTTTAAACTGGCCCAGATTTTCGGGTTGTTACAATTCAACTTAGCTAATCTTCCGTCAGTTTCTAATTTTCTTAACTCTATTGGGTTTAAGAATAATATTATTAAAGATACCATTCACGACAGACCCAAATCCCATTTGATATTAAAATACAAGGATCTGAATAGAAAATATATCGGCTCATATTCAATATCAAATTCTGAAATCAACAAATATCGTATTGGAATAACGATATATATATATATATATACATATATATATATATATATCGGACCCATTTTCAAAATATATATATATATATATATTCCAAATTCTCCCACAATGTCCGTATGATCACGGAATCCAATATCAAAATATCCTAAAGATTATTTCTATTCTAAACCATTCCAAGTTATTTATTGGAAATTTCTGGTTATTTTAAAACCATTTTCAAATCCAACTTATTTATTTAAAAATATTGGATTATAATTCTAGTTAATAACTAGTTTGTTTCGATAAAAATATATTTTTATCTTTTCGAATATGGAATTTTTCATCCCAATTCTTTCCAAATCATTTATTATGATTTTACACAAATTATTGATATTTTTAATAATTTTATCAAGGCCCGTACAGTTGATTTCCATAAACTGCCATCGAACTGCATTTACGGCGACCTTTTCCAAATTTGATTTGGACATAATTCCAAATCCAACCGTTAGATTTCAAATCTCTTTTATTCATTGGAAATCTCTTTTCGATACGAACCCAACGGTTCCGGTTTGGGGAGAATCCGACAGTCGGATCTCCCGTAATGTCCGTTCCAAGTCAATGGTCGAAATTAGCGAACTACCGCTGCGAGGCGCTTGTATTCAGGCCATTATATATGTATGATATATATATATATACATATATATATATATACATATATATATATACATATATATATACATATATACATATATATATATATGTATGTATGTATATATATATATATATACATATATATATATATATATATATATATATATATATTTCGTCGATTTCCATTTAAAACATATTTTATATATTGTTTTAAATTCGTTTTCAAAATGATTTCAACTTCATATTCAATTTCTAATCAAAATTGAATATTCCATATCATCGATATATAAATGATAGTATTTTCCATATCATTAGATTTTGAAATCACTTCCTTTTCGATATTCATTATAAAAATGAATAAAATCGATATAATTATCATTCACGTTAAAATAGCGTTAATCTAATCAACACGGCTTTATATATTTAAATATTTTCGTGTCCATCCCAAATCGGACATCAAAATAAGATTTTGATCTTTTACCAAATATTATTTTAAAATATTCATCATTTTAAAATATTCGTTATTTTAAAATATTCATTCTTTCTGAACTGGAATTAGACACAATCAATTGCCATATAATGTTATTTATATGGATTTCATTCAACACATGTGTATCACAACAACCATAAATAATCAACCATCATCCAGACTGCATTCTACACTGCATCAGCATTAAATATAAATATTCAACGCTTGCACAGCTTATCAACCAATCGATTAACATACAACTAAATATTGGGTCTAGTGTATGTCCAATATCATCCCAATACCCGTGTGGGGTTTCAATCAACAAATAATGAATTTTATTTGTGCAGTTGGGCGATGTGTAAAATTTTATCGCCCCGATCAATGTCAGATAAATGTGTGTACATAAACAAATCGTCCGGTTTGTAAATGAATATTCAATTCTTTTTAGGAGAATTTCATGCCGTTCATTTATATGTTAAAAATTATATTTTTAACGTTAAAATATTTATTTCAACACTTTGCTATTTTTAACAGTTCATACATTCAATAAAAAATGTTATTTTTCACTAACACATTTTATTTCAGAAAATTTCGACACTATAACGGCGCGATATTGAAATCGGGTTATGTCTAGCATTTCCCTTCTCCTGATATTGGCTCGCGCCATACACATATCAATTCTAATCTGTTCATTCCACCCAAACAACCAAATTCAAATAAATAATCCAATCAATTACACAACCAAACAAGCAAGTTGTGCATGGTCTGTGGGCGACGGGGAACAGTTCATATATGCAGTTAGAAAATAAATAACTATATAAAGAAAACTATAGTGAGGAGTTCTCACCTTTGGGATCCACTCCTTTATTCTTTATTTCTGAACGGTTTGGAATTAGAATTGTTTTCCACTAGTTCCATCGCAATTCTTTTCATGTTGTTCATAGTAAACATCATATTTTTATTGCTTCATTCCAATAAATAAACATCATATTTTTATTTCTACTTCATATATATATATATATATCAAATTTTTATCGCTACTTCATACATGTAAAAATCGAATTTTTATCGCTATTTCATACATGTAAAAATCGAATTTTTCTACAATGAAAAATCTAATTTTTCTACAATTAAAAATCAAATCTTTTTAAAGAACAAAATTAAATCTTTTTGATTAAAAAATAAAATAAAAATCTAATCTTTTTATCCTCGCTTTACATATATAAAAATCTCATCTTTTTCTTCATGAACACATTATAAAAATCACATCTTTCTCTTCATGAACACATTATAAAAATCACATCTTTCTCTTCATGAACACATTATAAAAATCATATCTTTCTTTGTATGTAAAATCTGAACTTTCATGTAATAAAAAAACGTAGCTTTTATATAAATAAAAATCAAAGCTTTACATTGTTTTTAAAACTGAAAATTTACTTAATTACTAATCAAAAATCACTTCTTTTTATTATGAAAACCTTGTATAAAAATCATCTTTTTTTATCATTTTTAAAAATACACTTACATTAAATAAAGTAAAGTAAATAAATAAATAAAAGAAACTTACATAGAAATAGGAAGGGGGGAGCGTTCACCGTCGAAGGGCGAGTAGGAGGGGGGAAAGAAGGCGGCTAGGGTTTAGTCAAGGGGGGCTCGTAGTTGTGGGATTCGAGGGGGGGATAGAAACGGCGGAGAGAGGAGCTAAGGGGGGTTGCAGCTGGCCTATGCCAGCGACGATGGTGGCTATGGCGCCGTAGCAGCGGTGGAGGAGGCCGCGCTCCCCCTTCCCTCTCTTTTTTTTCTTCTAAATCGCTGGCAGCTAGAACTAACGGGAAGAGAGAAAGAAGTGGGGGGCTTGACTGTTAATAGAGGGAGAGAGAGGGAATGGAATTATATAATTAAATATATATTTATTTTAATTTATCTCCAAAAAGTAACTTTTTATTTTGACCTCCAAACGAAACCCACCGACTATCGTCCATAACTAATTACCCCTATTTCCAACACAATGGGATATGCCCCGCAAGCCAATTCATCAGTTACGATTAGTTTCTGTTAAAATTAAAATATAAATCTATATATTCAATTCAAACGTACATTTCAATTTACAGGGGCCACATACGGACTCCAAAAATTCCAGAAAAATAAATCTGGCTATGTTTTGACGATACGGTCCTAACAAAACTAATTTCGCTGAATTTGAAAACCGTTTGAAAAATGGCCATTTTCTAGTCGATCCAAATTGATTGAAACTGTCAAAACACGTTTTACTTTGACACGCTCACATATTAATAAAAAAAAATTATGAATTTTGGAATCTAGCAATAACTTGACATCCCAGATCCAACAAAAGTGGTTTCGTCGAAAACGGATGTCGTTTGCAAAATTTCGTTTTTCAATGGCTATATTTCCATAGCGACTATTCTGAATTTTCAACTGGACATAACTTTTTGTTCCCGCTATGAAATTTGGATTTTTCGGATTCATTAGAAAGATATCTTCTAATATATTCAAATATTTTTTTTTTCACTAAAATCCGGTTTATTTTGAATCCTGTACATTCATTTGAAATTTGAAATCGAATTTTCAAACTACCGCGCCATTTTCAATTCCTTTTATAATTGAAATAAATATTTATATTCTAATTACGATTCAAACAAATATATACGTTCTAATTCTATTCAAAATAAATTTCTATTCATAATTCATTTTAAATATTCAAAATTCATCAAAATTGCCTAAATAAAAATTTTAAATTGGTTTTGATTTTCCGGGTTGTTACAATCTCCCCCACTTAAAATCTTTTCGTCCTCGAAAAGGAATGGAGCTGAAAGTTGTTTAACTAATCAACTCACCTTCCATTATGGCTTCCATTCTTCAACTTTTCAGTTTCTAAGAATTTTCAAATTCTTAAAAAATTTGGCTAACATCATAAATTTTCGAAAAATTTCAATAAATCCTAAAAAGCATACACATATTTATAGTGATATATTCCGGTGTCCACTGGGAGTGTGTATAGATCATAACTCCAGAGAATAAATTCTCGTCATCCTATAAATAGTTTTTTTGCCTTAATGACTAGAGAGATGTGATTATTGTCAACTCCAGACCCATATGGGGTTTTTACCAATCTAGCAATTTTATAGTTATAGTTTATATAGTCCATATTAGTCTTTGGTTCAACCTGAAATATAGTCATCGCCATACAAGCCTCTCGCTTGTATGGTAAATCTTCAACCTCGTCACATAAGCTCCAAGGGCTTATGTGGTATATGATAGAGTATACTATCTTCATGCAGTATGCCATGTAGTGTAGTTCAAAATTAATTGTTATTATCCTATGATGACGTTTATAATCTCACACAGAACAACTAACATTTCACATCCAATGGCATTCACAGTAGTTTGTATAATAAATAAAATTGCACATCCAACTCATTAAGGTTTACCTTTTTGTCGGGCATGAAAATAAATCCTTTACTCAATAGCAATTCCATTTACCTGTTGAATGTATATGCATGTATATATAGGAAACTCTAACAAAATTACAAACCAGTTAAATATTTTGATTCGATTTGGCTAATGGTTCAAAATTTTAAGATCATACAACACAACCAGCAATCAATTAGTTGGTTAATTTTAAAATTCATAACTTTGGTATATATACACAAAAAATCATGTTTTTGGTGCCAAATCACAACAATAACCCTATCTAGTTTTGTTTCTCACACCAGTCGATTGGAAATATATAGAAATACCAATTTAGAAACTCGAACATAAACACTGATGATGATATATCAATCATCAGTATCATCTCCGGGCGACTAGAGTGTGATTCTATATCTATCCAGTATATTAAAACTTCGAATACATGTTTACAAGGCATATATGTTAGCCCACTTTGTGAATTGGGCAACACAAAGTCGAGATGTGAAAAGTTAAAGAACTTGGAAAGCATCATAGCGGGTCGGATCGGAGAGATGTAGCGGTCGGATCGGGGAGATTTTGTTGTTCGAATCGGTGAGCTGTTATTGTTTGAATCAAAGAGGCACTGTTGTTCGGATCGGAGAGCAACCTACTGTCAGTTGGAGCGAAGGGCTACCTGCTACAGAGACGGATCGGAACAGAGCAAAAGTGGATAAAGACTTAGTCTTGGGTTAATCCGGATCGGATCGGATACTCCGATCCGAACCCCCACTGCAGGCTCCTCCGAACCGAACCTGTAATTCATGTCACAATCCCCCATGATCGCCTGAAGATGCAGAGCGGGTATGACCAGTTCCTGCCCACAACGTCCACTGCTCTAATGCGTTGTCAACACTGAAATCCATCCGAACCCAAGGATGCTGGGATGGAAGACACGTGGCTCCGATCCGGATCGGGTTCTGAGCAAATTTTCACCTATAAATACCCTGTCTGGAGACAATGAAAAGGATCTTTTTTTTTGGCACTTTGAGAGTTCAACCACTTTCATAAACCAAATTCCAGCACTCCCGGATAATCCAAATCGTTTTTCAACATTTGTTTTGAAACAATTGAGTGAATGTATGTGAGTTGTGAGTGAAATTGAGTGAATATCTCATTGTAATTGCAACTATATCATCGAGAATAGTGATTGACAAGTGGATGTAGGCTTTTCTTCGCCGAACCACTATAAATTCTGTGTCTCCATTTTACTTTTGATCTTATTTCATTCTGCTTTTAGTCAATTTGGGTGTTAGAACCACTTTTTGGTCTAACATTTTGGTGCTTTCACTGAGAACCATCTGAATTCTCTGTTTTTCGGGATTATCGTTCTACTTTTTGGACCGTTGAGTTCAAAGAAGTTAATCCTCAAGTTTCGACGCTCTTGAATATTTGTTGAATTGATTGTTGAAGAACTATAGCCAAAGGAAAAGGCAAGGAAGTTCAAACTAGTCGGGGAAACGGAGTTGGTGAAGATCAGCAAAATGAAGTTGTGACACGGTCTCGTGGGCAGAGCTCAGCAGCAGAACGGACTGATACAAGAAATCTGAACCGCATTCAAGGGGGGAGCTTCGATCCGATCCGGGTAGGAGAATCTGAAGCAGTGCACTCCCCCAACCTGAACCGACCCGAGCCACTCGCCCTACACCGACCCGACCTGGCTTCCCAGCTCCGACCCGAACAGGTTTCCCAGCTCCGACCCGACCTGATTTCCCATCTCCGAACCGACCCGTCACTTGGTGATGTTGGAACCTCTACTCGAGCCCCTACAAATGCTCCGACTCCAGCCACCAGGGTCAATGATCAGGTCAATCCATCCGCACCTATTACTCAAGGAGATTTCTCGTGCCTACTTGACATGCTTGAGAGTACTAGGGAGGCTATGAAAATCCACGAGCGCAACAATCTCATGATGCAAGAAAACATGAGACTCATGAGTAGGGAAATTAGCGAACTACGTAGACAGAGAACCCCATCCCCGGTTCGCCACACACCATTGGATCAGTCTTCTTCTTCCGAGGAAGAACGGCCCCGTGAAAGAAGGCCGCTCGAACGACCTCAGAATTTGGAGCAACTGACATTCGGATCTTTGGGGTCCCGCGAGAATATCGCACGAGCACTAGGAACCAATGATCCAAGCTTGAGAGACCCTAACCATAATAATCCCACTCAGGGGCAAATGCTCCAGCCCCCTCCTCCCGAGATCGACCCGGAGCGTAGGGAACGAAGCAGAGCAGAAGCAGCTCAAAGAAGAAGGGCATCTCCTTAACAAGAGCCCAGAAGGAACCCAGATACCAGGGCCAGGGAGTCTGAACAGCTCCTAACTAATGCTGACGTACAAGCAATGGTATGCCAGATTATGTCCGAAAGCCGGAACTATACCAATGATGATTATGGCATTGAGCGAAGCCATACTCCTTTCATTGACGACATCCTCAATTTTCAGTTTCCCCGACGTTTTAACCTGCCATAGATGGACAAGTACAATGGGAGAACCGATCCGGGACAGCATTTGATGCGATACTCATGGCTCATGAATGCTGCTGCTGCTCCTGACGCAGTGAAGTGTAAAGCATTCCCGATCTATTTAGAAGATGTGGCGCTGCTATGGTTTACCCGACTTCCCCCTCGTTCGATATCGAATTATAGGGAATTGAGCGAACGTTTTATGAATCAGTTCCGACTCCATACCCGAAAGTCTAAAAGTGTTATTGAATTATCAAGAATTAAGCAGGCGCCAGGAGAGTCTTTGAGGTCATATCTCGACCGTTTCAACTTAGCTGTGACTGAAGTTAGTGACCCGCATGAGCCCACCATCTTGATGGCTTTGATGAAAGGAGTCCATCCTGACTCCGAGTTTGGAGATTACCTTTCTGGGAAGACACCCTCCACGAGAGAGTTATTCTATGAAAAGGCCGATATTCATTTAAGACGAGAGGAGGCCAGGGCAAACCGAAAGAGAAAGTCTGGAGCGGCTTCAAAAGAAAATGTTCAGAATAATGTCGCCGTGAAGCAGTCTGGAGAAAGTTCCGGAAAAGTTGAAGTGAATGTGGGAAACAAGAGTGGAAACGACAATTCTGGAAACGGGGGCAACAACAATAACCGTAACGCGAACGGTAATAGAAGAAATAGAAATAGAGGATGTGATCCTAACAAAAGACCCCGATTCCAGACTTATGAGAATTATACACCGTTGAACGACACTCTGGAGAACATTTACTTGGATACATACAATGTTTGGCAATATAAAAGACCGCCACCTCGCGACTCAACGGAGAAAGAAATGGCAACTGGGAAGTTTTGTTTGTTTCATGGAACTCATGGGCATTCAACCAATGAATGTCGACATTTGAGAGACGTGATTGAGAAGATGCTGCGCGAAGGGAAACTGGATGAATATAAGGTTGCCCCGAGGGACCAGGGGCAAGGAGAGCAGGCTCCAAAATAGATTCAATCTGCTCCCAAGCCTACAGCGCAGCAGAAAGGCAAGGGAATTGTTATCAACTCCCTAGTGGGTGGACCCCACCCAGTAATCCGCAATTTTAAAGCAATGGATCAATATGTAAATGCTGCCAAGAACATAGATGTGAATGAATGTGATGATTTGGAAGATATCGCCCCTATAAAACAACAGAAGACAATGTTTGATGATGTGGTATTCCGTAGCAGAGATAATACCGGGATCCAGTCACCCACCGATGATCCGTTGGTCATTACTACCACCATTATGCCGGTCTTGGTTCATAAGGTGTTAGTAGACAACGGAAGCTCTGTTAATATTTTAATTAAAAAGTCATTCGATCAGATGAAGCTTGAATCTGAAGATTTGAAGCCATGCGAAGGTTGGATCCGAGGCTTCAACGGGGCGTCAACAGCTCCAATGGGGTACATAGAATTGCCCGTAACCTTGGGGCAAGGAGAACGCCGAAGAGTACGGATGCTTCAGTTCGTAGTGTTGGACATAGATTCGCCTTATAATGCATTTTTGGGAAGGCCTGCCCTTGCTGAGTTCAGGGCTTGCATCGCCCCTTGGTGTTTATTGCTTAAGTTCCCAACTGAAGCTGGAACTGGAGTAATGAGAGGGGATCAAGTCTCCAGACGGGCCTGCTATGTTGCCGAATTAAAGATGTTGATGAAAGGACTTAACATCGAGAGTAAAGATGCCTCGCCTCCTCCAAAGGAGGGCTCGGCGTAGCAATTAGAGGGATCGGCCCCGAAGGAGTTGCCCAAAGGAACACCTGAAGACCTGGATCCCAGAAAAGACGAGGAACCAGAGACTAGAAATGCAACTCCTAATGAAGCGACAGTGGACATTCTCATTGATGAAGCTGATCCAACAAGAGTTTTGAAGATTGGATGCCAGTTGGATCCACGTCGGGCCAAAGAACTAGCTGACTTCCTGAAGGCAAACTTGGACGTGTTTGCCTGGACCCACGCTGACATGTGTGGGATATCACCATCCATCATAAGTCACTCACTAAATGTAAACCCGAAACACCCGCCTGTAAAGCAAAAGAGACGTATGCTAGGCCCAGAGAGGTCGGCTGCTCTGAAAGAAGAAGTGGAGAAGCTGAAACAGAATGGGTTTATTAGAGATTCGACATATCCAGACTGGATATCGAATCCTGTCTTAGTAAAGAGGCCGAATGGAAAGTGGCGGACTTGCATTGATTTTTCAGATTTGAACAAAGCTTGCCCGAAAGATAGTTTCCCACTTCCTAGGATTGACCAGCTTGTAGATTCAACAGCGGGACACGAACTTCTTTCTTTCATGGACGCATATTCCGGGTACAACCAAATTCCTATGCACGTGCCAGATCAAGAACATACGAGCTTCATTACAAACTTGGGGTTATACTGTTACGTGGTCATGCCGTTCGGATTGAAAAATGCCGGAGCCACTTATCAACGCCTGGTGAACAAGATGTTTTATAATCAAATAGGGAAGACTGTGGAAGTTTATGTGGATGATATGCTTATAAAATTGAAACAGTCCTCCAGCCATACGCAAGACTCGGCAAAAATGTTTGGTATCCTGCGAAAGTATCGAATGAAGTTGAATCCTTTGAAATGTTCATTTGGAGTGGCATCGGGAAAATTTCTAGGATTCATTGTGAGCTCCCGAGGAATTGAAATCAATCCCATCCAAATAGCAGCGATTAGAAACATTGAAGAGCCAAGGAGAATTAAAGACGTCCAAAGTCTTGCGGGGAAAGTAACTGCGTTGAGTAGGTTTATCTCCAAAGCTACGGACAAATGCGTCCCGTTTTTTGATATGATTAAAAGGGGAAAGAAGAACTTCGAGTGAATTCCGGACTGTGTTGAGGCCTTTCGAAATTTATTGGAATTGCTAGAAAAACCATCGATTTTGTCAAAACCAGTGGATCACGAAGAGCTATTTGTTTACTTGGCAGTTTCGGCTCACGCTGTTAGCACAGCCTTGGTTCGAGAAGAAGACAAAGTGCAAAGGCCAGTATATTATGTAAGCAAGAAATTGGTAGCGGCAGAACGCAGCTACCCAAAGATTGAGAAGCTCGCTTACAGCCTCCTAATCGCCTCCCGAAAACTTCGTCACTATTTCCAAGCTCACCCAATAACTATATACACTGACAAACCTTAAAGGCAGGTGTTACAAAGACCCGAAGCATCGGGACGATTGATCAAATGGAATATTGAATTAAGTCAGTTTGATATAAATTTTCAGCCACGAAGGTCGATCAGGGGGCAAGCTCTGGCAGACTTTATAGCAGAGTTCACCATCCCAGAGGAGGAAGTAATCGATGACAGAGTGGTCAAGTCCGAAGATGAGTTAAAGATAGATCCATGGAAGCTATACACAGATGGAGCCAAGATCGACCGAAGGTCCGGAGCTGGAATCGTCTTAGTTACTTCTGAAGGACGGTCGTTATATTACGCTCTACGATTAGAATTTTCGGCGACTAACAATGACTCTGAATACGAAGCCCTGATTGCCGGGCTGAAGCTTGCTCAAGACCTCGGAATAAAAATGTTGGACATATTCTGCGACTCCAAAATCGTTGTTTGCCAAGTGCGAAAGGAATTTGTGGCTCGGGGACCTCGACTCATCGCCTACCTCGGGAAAGTGGAAAAGATGTTGAGCAACCTGGAGCGGTACAGTATAACGCATATCCCAAGAGCCGAAAACCAGAAGGCAGACAGGCTGGCAAAGTTAGCTAGTTCCGACAATCCAGAAGAAACTGAAATAATTCCAATTGAAACGTTAGAATCGCCAAGCTTTGAGTCGATGGAAATTGAGTTCACTTTCGAAGCGGAACCGGAGAAGGAGTCGTGGATGACCCCAATTAAGAACTTCCTTAAGAATGGGACACTCCCATCAAAGAAGAGTGAGAGAAGGGCTATAGTTCGCAAGGCTCCCAGATATGTCCTACAAGATGATACTCTTTATAGGCAAGGATTTTCTATGCCCCTGTTACGATGTATAGCACACGACGACATCAAACGTGTACTAAGAGAAGTACACGAAGGTGAGTGTGGAGTAATACAGGAGGTCAGACTTTAGCGAAAAAGATATTGCGTTATGGATACTTCTGGCCCACAATTAATAAAGATGCAGCTGATTATTCACGACGCTGCGATAAGTGCCAGTGATTCGCCAAAATCCCCAGAGCACCGTCGACTCAACTCAAATCGATGGTGAGTCCTTGGCCTTTTGCCACGTGGGGAATTGATATCATCGGAGTTCTACCAATTGCTAAAGGAGGGGCGAAATATGCAATAGTTGTTGTGGACTATTTTACGAAGTGGGTGGAAGCTGAGCCCCTAACCAAGATTACGGCGAGGAAGGTGATAAGTTTTGTGGTTAGAAATATTATATGCCGATTCGGGATCCCAAGAACCATTATAACTGATAACGGAGCCCAGTTCGATGGTGCTGAATTCAGAAATTTCTGCCAGAAATATAAGATCGACAAACGGTATACTGCGGTTGCTTATCCGCAGTCGAACGGGCAAGTAGAAGCAATAAACAAAGTTATAAAATCCATCCTCAAGAAATGGTTAGAGCGCGCAAAGGCAAAATGGGTTGACGAATTGCCCTTAGCTTTGTGGGCATATCGAACAACATTTAAGATAGCTACTGGTCATACCCCTTTCTCTCTCTCTTTTGGTTCATAAGCAGTAATTCCAGTAGAGCTTGAAGTTCCTTCCCATCGGGTGACGTATTATGACCCGATGACGAATCGGGCACTCTTACTCGAATCTCTTGATGAAATCGAAGAAAAAAGGGACGAAGTAGATTTGCGTGCGGCAAGACATCGACGTCAGATGGCACGCTATTACGACAAAAAAGTTCACCTTAGGACTTTTGAACCAGGAGATTTGGTGTTAAAGAGAATCTTTCCATCCCTTCCTCACCTCGGTCCAAAATGGGAAGGACCCTTTGTCATCCAACGGAAACTTGAAACAGGAACCTTCAAGTTAACGACCGTAGATGGCGAAGAGGTACCTAGAGCATGGAATGCCCATCAATTGATGCGATATTTGGATTATAAGTGTTGTACGCTCTGCTATTTTTCTTATGAACTCTGTATAAAAGGCACGACTTGCCTTAGGAAAGTCTGATGATATGAATAAAGAACTATAAAGTGGATGTAGACTACGACTTAGCCAAACCACTATAAAAATATCGTGTGTCATTTACTTTCATGCATTATATATATATATATACCTTCATCTACTATTCTGTTGCGATTATGGAATATACGATGATTTAAAACCTGAAAGATTGAAAACAGTTTGTACGCATGAAAAAGCACAATGACTACTTGTGCGATAAGACATAAAAGAATGGGAAGACGACATTCTTTACTCTAACTCTCGAGAACTGAGAGAGAGTATAAAGGACGGGAAGACGACGTCCTCTGAGGCGTGAAGGTGCACCCAGACGAGAGACCGCCTCAGTAAGAACTCTAACCTGAGTATAAGACAGGAGAGTATAAAAAAATGCCAGAAAAAACGACAGGCATTGACGACACAGAAAATGCAATCCCGTCAGAAAATCGAGGACATTCAGACTACTTGATTAAGTATTGAATAGTTTTTTTTGAGATCGACTGGGGACATATATGTATACACATATTTCCCCCTACCATAACTTCATTACACAACTATAGTAAGACATGCATTCTTACATAAGTGTAAAACTAATGGCTAACAGACATTGCAGAAAATGAATTATTTTTTATTTACAAATGAATGAATTTGTACAGGAAAACAGTCAAAAAGAAGGTGCAAGGGCCACCCTTATAGCAACAATTATTGGTTAACCAAATGCTAAAATAACGCAAGACAACCCACTACTTAGACTTCGAAGGAGGCTTGGACTTCTTGGCGGCTTTCTCCGCATTCTTCGCCTCTTTTTCGGCCTCTGTCAAGATGCGCTTTGATTTTTTCTTTCCTGAAGCTGAGATGCTGGAATCGGTTGACTTCTTCCCGGAGGGCGGAGCGCTAGAATCGAGAGAAGACTTTTTAGCGAATTCCTCTGTAATAGATCTAGTTGAAAGCTTAACAGCTAACCTTGATCCCACTCCACAATTGCGAGAGGCTTGAGGCTTTCAGGGTTCAAATCTTCAGCTTTTAACTGCAAGCGTTTATCTTGGTCAGCTTTCATTGCAGCCAAAGTAACATCATATGCACTTTTCGACTCCCCGACTATTGCCACCTCTGGATCTTCCTCATGTCCTCCGTCGCCGCAATCATCCTTTAAGGCGGCTATAATTCCTTCATCATGAGGAGTGTTAGCATTAGACGGTCTGCTTCCTTCTTCCAAATCTATAGGAGCAGCCTTGTCCTTTCCCCCTTTTTCCTTCTCTGTAGGCTCCGCCCCAGAGGCGGTTCCCTGAGTCACATCTGTCTTTCGGATGGCTCAATTCCTACAGAATGAGAAGCAACAGTTATCAACTCAGGAGAAAATAATGGGTTTTTCATCGATTGCTCAATCACGTGGCGAAAGGTAGAGACAGCCCTGACGAATTGAGGAGAAAATGTAGAGATACCTTCCGAAGACTTCTTGGCAGGGGTAACTGCTGTCTCCGGTGCCGTTTCGGGAATAGGGGATAGTAGAGTTGTTCGAGGGATCCCTGGGTTTTCAGGATCATACCCCTCTACTTCAGAAGTTGCAGGGGCAGTAGAAGAGGAACCAGTCTCGGGAATGTTCTTTTGCTTAGTCCTCCGCCTCTCTTCTTCCATAGCATCAGCAATGAGGCGGCGCCGTTCAGCTAGGCGTTCTGGCTCATCATCCCTTAATATTTCTCCATCAGCTTGTCCTCATCAATGGAATCGACCTTGAGCTCCTCTTTCTCCCACTCAACGATCTGACTCCATACTTGGACTAGAGTAGATGGATAATCCTCAATCCAAGAAATGTTCCGGCGACGGATGATATGAGAAAAGAATTCAATCATTAATTCGCCGAAACCCTGAATCTCTGCCTCCGCCTCTGACAATTGTTTGCGGGCCTCCTCAGCGGATTTGATAGCACATTCGACGTTACCCTCCGCCAGGGCAGATCTGTTCGATCTGTTCTCCACCTCCATTAGCTTAGAAGCCAAGTCAGCATTTTTCTTTTCTAGCTCAGCATTCCTCCTTGCTAACTCGACATTTTTCCGTTCAAGGTCAGCGTAAGCAAGGCACGTTTTAGCGGCATCCGACTTAGCATCTTTAGCTTGCTTTTTTAACTCAGAACGCTCTTGAGTGTGAGATTCAAGCAAATCATGGTAACGTTTTTGCATATCTTCAAATTGTTGTTTGAAGCTAGTAGCGTCCCTTTGAGCAACAGCAAGCTGGGCCTGTGTGTCCTCCAAATCTTTTCCTAGATTCTTTAAGGCCTTTGCATCGTCTTCCGCGGTTTTTTGCATCGAATCAGCATTCGTGATTAGAGTACGAATGATTCTGGAAAGGTTGCGTGAATATTTGAACATTTCAGAATACTGTTTTTCGACCGCATCTATCTTTGCTTTGGCCTCATCTGCCCACCTGGAAGAAATAGGCTCGAGGGCAGGTAAAAAGGTCAAGTTCTCGAAGTAATGTTCGGGCAATTGCTCCTCCAAATACGCCCGCTTGATTGCATTTTCGGCATCTAGTGGTGGAGGGGCGAGGATCGTCAACTCAGTATCCCTGTGCGTGGAGGATTCAATAGTCTCTTTACCTTTTCTAAGCCGTTTAGCAGAGACCTTGTGTTTACTCCGCGACTTAGTATCTTTTGGCGGACTTCTCTCCCTGTTGCGCTTTTCTTGGGAAGAGGTGGAGTCTTTCGTTTGCGGCCTGTCCTCTTTCCGACGACCTTGGTAACCTTTATATCTCTCCAGGTCCGTCCGAACAGGAGAGCGAGAACGCGAGGTTCGAGGGCGATAGGGTTCATAAGGCCTTCTCTCCTCCCTACTGCGATCGTCGCGACGATCATACTCAGTATCATAAGGAGAATTAGACATGCTGCGGCGAAGTTTCCTGATATCATAGTAAGATCAGGACATCGTGCCTGCACAATAAGACAAATGAAATTCAGGATCAATATTTTCACAAAGAGAAAGATGCAATGAGTGGTAATGTTTTTGTGTAAAGTGTGTCCTAAGTGGTGTTTTTCCCCCCGACAAACCCGAGTCCGAAGCTAGACTAGTACGGGCGGGCTCTTTGGCCTTAGCAGGAGTGGTCTCTTCAGAAGAGATAAAAACTAAAGGATCCTTCCTAAAATCCTCTGAAGTGTATATAGTTTCAGGTAAGGGGAGATCCCCCAAACCTTGAAATAACGGGTCACCAGTACTAGGGACATCTCCCTCGGAAGCATCAATTGGCAACTCTTTGGAAGACGTTGACCTTTCTGGAGAAATGGCATCCTTAGGAACAGAGTACCCTTCGCGATGCTTTTCGGCCAAGTTAGCCAATTCATCATCTTGAGTAGAAGATGGAGAGGGTGAAATTTGAAGAGGCACATTAGGAGCTTCCGAACCTTCCCCTGTCTCTGGGACTACATCCACTGGAGGAATATATATGTATGGAGCCGTCCCATGATCAATACTACGAGTAACGGATAGCAACCCATGAAAATGAAGATATTCGTCCTTAAGGACTTCATCAATAGTCAAGAACTTCTGATCGCCATTAAGGAGCTGGTGCATTCGGTCAAAGAATATTTGGTCTGATATTTGTTTTGGGTTATCGACTGCAAACAAAAAGAAAAACGAGTTAAGGCGATGACTTGAATGTATAGAGCCAAGATTTAGAAAACCAGTGCTTTACTTGATTTCGTCCACTTCCTGACAAACCCTGGTTGTCGCTTCACATAAAACCATTCCAGCCTGGAATCTCCAGCTTTACTACTGAATGGCGCTGAAATTATCTTCCTCTTAGGGGCAGACTCAAAGTAGTAGAAAGAAGGATTCTCTCGAGTCCGATGCTTGAAGTTGTAGATGAAATGAACGTCATCGAAAGTGAGCTCTATGCTTAAGATCTCACGGTATGCTACGTATAAGGTGTATAAGTAAGCATAAGAATTGGGGTGCAGCTGCATGGGGGCAATCCGCATTTGTCTTAGAAAATCGACGATAAAAGGAGAAAATGGAGGGATAGCACCGACCATGCACATCAACTGAGTAATTGCCATATACCCTTCTGGAGGGTTGTGGGGACGGTCAGTTCTCGAAGGCACCAGGGTGTCCCTTTTTAGTATCCCGTATTTTAAACAAATTCGGATAAGTCCGTCATTGTCGATTGTTGATTCAACAGAATCTTGGGGTGATTCCAATATGACAGCCGATTCAAACTCATCAGGAGCCCGGTCGTCACAAATCCCTCCTTCCTCTTCAAAACCTAGAGAAACTTCACCCTCCGAGGACACATTGTCACTTTCGCGATTCCCAACCTCGTAATCTGAACCCTCATCATTCCATTCTGGGTCCGAAGGAGAAGATATGTCCTCAAGAGTAACTTTGTTGGATGTCTCCGGGGCCTCTATTTTCTCAGCAAGTCTAGAAGAGCGTCTGGATCTTATGGTCACAAAACTATTGAAGAAGCAATAGCATAGGTTAGAGTAAATTAGCCTGTATCCCCCGTGCAAGTGTGCAAACTAAAGTGTAAACAGTGTATGCGGAAAGTGTAAAGTTAATATTTGAAAGTGCGACGCAAAATCTTGGAAAAGTAATAAGGGTCAAGGCAGTTCTTGATGTCTAGTTATGTTCGCAAGGCACTATCCTAACTGTCCATTAAGTTGAAGATTATGCCAAGAGTTGATTGGGCCAGTTAAACGAGTTTTTATGCATTAAGATGGATTGCCCTTCGGTTCGGTTCGGGCGCATTCATTGGGATCGGATCGGGGGCGTAGCCTCGTCTTGGGCTCGGATAAACTTTGAAACTCAGAAATCAAAATCGGATCGGCTCGGAGGTAGATTCCCCTAACGGTTCGGATCGGATCACGTAGTCATGCCTCTCCTCCTTTATCTTACAGTCCGACCCGACCCGGTTAGGTGAGCTCCATTCCCCCTTCTTTAACTACTTGCTCTGACCCGATCCGACCTTCTGGACTTCTTTTCTTTTTCCCTTTCTCCACTTGCCCCGACCCGATCCGACATTCAGGACTTCTTTTCTTTTTCCCTTTCTCCACTTTCCCCGACCCGATCCGACATTCTGGGCTTCTCTTCTTTTTCCCTTTCTCCACCTTCCATACTCCACCGCCCGAACCGACTCCCTATGATCTTCTTCTTCCTCCTCTTCAGCCTCGAACCACAACTCCCTCTTCCAACGCCTCGAAGTAGCAACAAAGCCACCAACGACGATAACGAAGTAAGGGGAGACTGCGGCGTGGAAACCACGTCCAGATCGGTCGAATTGACCATCAATTTCAATTAAAACCTGTTATTATGAAACCGATCAAGGATTCAAACCTACTAGAGTATGTAAATTGGAAATTCGCACGAGCATGGTGAAGAGTTCTTATTCGATTTTCTCTAAAGTCTGGAGTTCCGAAGCAGAAATGGTAAAACGATAAAAAGGAAATGAGAGGAAGATGAAGACCCAATTTATATAAAAAATAAGGTGACTATTCGTCTCCCTGTTCGGACCGGTCCGAAGGCCCAGTAGTGTAGCCTGGCCCACTAGTCCAATGTGCAACAGAAGAAGAAGGGGATCTGTTCGGGTCGGAATCCGAACCGAACAGGATGTCATATATCAGCTTGGCATATGAATTAAATTAAAATTTAAAGAAGATGATGAAAGCATGAGGAAAGTCGAAGGAAAGATTACCTAGCAGGCGATATGCAATGATAATCAAAGCATGCTCCGTCTCCAATAGAAGCATCCTTTGAGGGGGGAAAATGTTAGCCCACTTTGTGAATTGGGCAACACAAAGTCGAGATGTGAAAAGTTAAAGAACTTGGAAAGCATCATAGCGGGTCGGACCAGAGAGATGTAGCGGGTCGGATCGGGGAGATTTTGCTGTTCGGATCGGTGAGCTGTTATTGTTTGAATCAAAGAGGCACTGCTGTTCGGATCGGAGAGCAACCTACTGTCAGTTGGAGCGGAGGGCTACCTGCTACAGAGACGGATCGGAACGGAGCAAAAGTGGATAAAGACTTAGTCTTGGGTTAATCCGGATCGGATCGGATACTCCGATCCGAACCCCTACTGCAGGCTCCTCCGAACCGAACCTGTAATTCATGTCACAATCCCCCACGATCGCCTGAAGATGCGGAGCGGTTATGACCAGTTCCTGCCCACAACGTCCACTGCTCTGATGCGTTGTCAACATTGAAATCCATCCGAACCCGAGGATGATGGGATGGAAGACACGTGGCTCCGATCCGGATCGGGTTTTGAGCAAATTTTCACCTATAAATACCCTGTCTGGAGACAATGAAAAGGATCTTTTTTTGGCACTTTGAGAGTTCAACCACTTTCATAAACCGAATTCCAGCACTCTTGGATTATCCAAATCGTTTTTCAACATTTGTTTTGAAAAAATTGAGTGAATATATGTGAGTTGTGAGTGAAATTGAGTGAATATCTCATTGTAATTGCAACTATATCATCGAGAATAGTGATTGACAAGTGGACGTAGGCTTTTCTTTGCCAAACCACTGTAAATTATGTGTCTCCATTTTACTTTTGATCTTATTTCATTCTGCTTTTAGTCAATTTGGGTGTTAGAACCACTTTTTGGTCTAACAGTATATGCAAAATCTTTATATATTGGATTGTCCAAATCCAATACAAATAAATATTCAAGTACGTTGAATAAGGGTTAAATTTTCAAAACAATATTTATTTTTATTTTATTTTAAAAATACTACTCTTCACACTCGTTCTAGGATACTACTGATCCTATCTGTAACGAGCAATTCTCATTGGATATTACTAATCCAACCTCTGATGAATTCTTTTGTTTGATTCTAATGTGTCTTGTTCCCGAGCTTTGTAAACCAAAGCTCTGATACCACGAGTGACGACCCGAACATCCCCGGTCCTATAGGACCTATGTCCATCGGCTCCGTAGAGACCGATATATCCGAGGCGCCTCACATTCCAAAAACCACATAGGTAAAAATATAACAACGATGTCAGGGCTATTAAAACGCCGACACCACCCATAGCTAGAAAGAAATGTCATGTTCTCCTTGGGTTCCCTTATCCCATTTTTGACTCATACCAAGGTGTGAGGCCCGCGAATTAACGCTATACACAAAGCTATGCTGTATTAAAGCCGTGCTTTGATCATCAACCACAAGACTCTGCTTTTCAACGTAAGCCTTGATCATTTGCATCTCCACATGCCACACAGGCAATTCACGCCATGCGACTGATGTCTATCGATATATAACCTCTGAGCTCGTACATCTCAGAGAAGGGCGTTGAGCAAGAGAATAAATTCTCCACCGCTAAGCAGATATATATTTAATAGAAATCAATCAACATAGAATAAAATCCAATGTCAGACACACATCCATTTACAAGTTCATTCTGGGTCTGAAAGAAACTGGTGGCACCTTATTCCTAGTCCCATATGTCCAATACAGGAGAGAGGCCCTCGCATATCCGTTGATCTCCAAGTACGTCTGAACGATCACCACTTATTACCTCGTCTTGGGTGTACAGCCCAATCAAGACATCAGTAATCATCCAAATGATGTGAAGACCTCCAGTCTTCAACCACCGTCTTCATCGTCGACATATCATCGAATTGGTTATTTAGAATGGGTATAAACCCGGCCTTTCTGAATAACTCGCGTATATAATAAAAAAGTGTTATAAAAACACAACATACGCCTCATTCCAATTCTAAATATTCTTTTATTTAAATATTCACATCTTTAGGGATTTGTTCACATTAGTTTTATCAAAGATAAATTCTTTAAAATTTATCCTCTAATCTTCCTTTGGATATCATTTCAAACAATATTACGGTTTTCCAAACTAGTCGAGATTAGTGCACCTTACCGAAGTAATCATTTGTTTAATTTCCCAATCCCAATCTATTCATCCCATGGAGAAAAACTGGTAATACTCCATATCTAACACCACGGTGTTATTGGTAAAATTAATTACCATTTCCCGTTCAAATCTATTTAAAGATTTAACTATCGCTACGAGCAAAACTGGCGATACTCCATTCTCGATCATTTCCCAAATTTGATAATTTAAATTATCAATTCCCATTTTCAATCTATTTAAAGATTCATTAAAACTCCACTTAGTTTTAATCTTTCCAAAAATCAATATTAATGATTATTTAACTTTGGAAACACAAACATGCCGCATCGACAATCTACACCGTATTATTGATTTCTGCCAATATATAACTTCTAAGCTCGTACATCTCAGAGAAGGGTGTTAAGCAAGAGAATAAATTCTCATCCACCAAACAGATATATATTTAGCAGAGATCAACCATACAGTTCGAAATACAATGACAGACATGTAATCCTACCTTTAACTGGGTTAAAGAACTAATGTCATTTAAAACACAGTTCACAATAAACCCAAATCACATTCCATTAATTATGGAATCTTCACAGTAAAACAAATCAATATATAATCGATATCAATTTCCGTATCCGACTAATAATATAAATGGAATAACAACATAGCCTTTTAAATTCCATATATATTAACAGTCTTCCAGCACAGAAGTTCAGTTCGATTATTATCAATCGAATTCCATTCCATTCCAATTAAATATTAATTAAGAAAACTGTTACTTTGGAAAATTCCCGTTAAATCTTAGTAAAAAGATTTATAAATTCCAAATCACATTTCACTGTAAATCGAGTTAAAGAACGAATGCCATTAAAAACACAGATCACAATAAACCCAATCCACATTCTATTTTCAGTTCCAATTAAATGTTAATTAATTGGTAATTCTTCTTTAAATATTCATTCAAAGATTTATTCTTTCCACACTGGTTTTAAGAACAGTGTCATTTAAAACACAGTTCACGGCAAACCCAAAATCCCATCAGTCTCTAACCGTAAATTAGTAAGAGAACAATTCCCTAAGTATTAATCCCGAAGGCCGAAACCAACATCAGATCAATACCCAGGAAACCATTCAACTTAGCTAATCTCCAGTCAGTTTCTAATTTTCTTAACTCCATTGGGTTTAAGAACAGTATTATTAAAGATACCATTCACGACAGACCCAAATCCCATATGATATTAAATACAAGGCTTTGAATGGAAAATATATCGGCTCATATTCAATATCAAATTCTGAAATCAACAAATATTGTATTGGAATAACGATATATATATATCTCTTCCGAATTCCTCCAAAATGACTGTATAATCACGGAATCCAATATCAAAATATCCCCAAGATTATTTCTATTCCAAACCATTCCAATTTATTTATTGGAAATTTCTGGTTATTTTAAAACCATTTTCAAATCCAATTTATTTATTTAAAAATATTGGATTATAATTCTAGTTCATAACTAGTTCATTTCAATAAAAAAATATGCTTATCTTTTCAATTATGGATTTTTCATCCCAATTCTTTCCAAATCATTTATTATGATTTTACACAAATTATTGATATTTTTAATAACTTTATCAAGGCCCGTACAGTCGATTTCCATAAACGGCCATCGAACTGCACTTACAACGACCTTTTCCAAATTTGATTTGGACATAATTCAAAATCCAACCATTAGATTTCAAATATCTTGTATTCGTTGGAAATCTCTTTTCGATACGAACCTAATGGTTCTGGTTTTTGGGAGAATCCGACAGTCGGATCTCCCGTAATGTCCGTTCGAAGTCAATGGTCGAAATTCGCGAACTGCCGCTGCGCGACGCATTCTATTCAGGCCATTATATATATATAATATATATATATAAATATATTATATTTCGTCGATTTCAATTTAAAATGTATTTTATAAATCGTTTTAAATTCGTTTTCAAAACGATTTCAACTTCATATTCAATTTCTAATCAAAATTGAATATTCCATATCATCGATATATAAATGATAGTATTTTCCAAATCATTAAATTTTGAAATCACTTCCTTTTCGATATTCATTATAAAAATGAATAAAATCGATATAAATATCGTTCACTTTAAAATGGCGTTAATCTAATAAACACGACTTTATATACTTAAATATTTTTGTGTCCATCCCAAATCGGACATAAAAATCAGATTTTGATCTTTTACCGAATATTATTTTAAAATATTCATTCTTTCTGAACTGGAATTTGACACAATCAATTGCCATATAATGTTATTTATATGGATTTCATACAATACATGTGTATCACAACGACCATAAATAATCCACCATCATCCAGAGTGCATTCTATACTGCACAAGCATTAAATATAAATATTCAATGCTTACACAGCTTGTCAACCAATCCATTGACATACAACTAAATATTGGGATTAGTGTATGTCCAATATCATCCCAATACCCGTGTGGGGTTTCAATCAACAAATATTGAATTTTATCTGTGCAGTTGGGAGATGTGTAAAATTTTATCGTCCCAATCAATGTCAGATAAATGTGTGTACATAAACAAATTGTCCGATTTGTAAATGAATATTCAATTCTTTTTAGGAGAATTTCATGCTGTTCATTTGTACGCTAAAAATTATATTTTTAACGTTAAAATATTTATTTCAATACTTTGCTATTTTAACAGTTCATACATTCAATAAAAAAATGTTATTTTTAAATAACACATTTTATTTTAGAAAATTTCGACATTGTAATGGCTCGATATTGAAATCGGGTAATGTCTAGCATTACCCCTCTCCTGATATTGGCTCGCGCCATATACATATCAATTCTAATCAATTCATTTCACCCAAATTCAAACAAATAATCCAATCAACCACACGACCAAACAAACAAGTCATCCATGGTCTATGGACGACGGGGAATCACCCATTCATTCTTTATTTCTAAACAGTTCGGAATTGGATTTGTTTTCCACCCGTTCCATCGCAATTCTTTTCACGTTGTTCATAGTAAAAATCGTATTTTTATCGCTTCATTCCAATAAATAAACATCATATTTTTATTTCTACTTCATATATATATATATATATATATATATATATATATATCGAATTTTCATCGCTACTTCATATATGTAAAAATCAAATTTTTATCGCTACTTCATATATGTAAAAATCGAATTTTTCTACAATGAAAAATCTATTTTTTCTACAATTAAAAATCAAATCTTTTTAAAGAACAAAATCAAATCTTTTTGATTAAAAAATAAAATAAAAATCTAATCTTTTTATCCTCGCTTTACATATATAAAAATCTCATCTTTCTCTTCATGAACACATTATAAAAATCACATCATTCTCTTCATGAACACATTATAAAATCACATCTTTCTCTTCATGAACACATTATAAAAATCATATCTTTCTCTGTATGTAAAATCTGAACTTTCATGTATAAAAAAAATGTAGCTTTTATATAAATAAAAATCAAAGCTTTACATTGTTTTTAAAACTGAAAATTTACTTAATTACTAATCAAAAATCACTTCCTTTTATTATTGAAAACCTTGTATAAAAATCAGATTTTTTTTATCATTTTTAAAAATCCACTTACATTAAATAAAGTAAAGTAAATAAATAAATAAAAGAAACTTACATAGAAATTGGAAGGGGGGAGCGTTCACCGTCGGAGGGCGAGCAGGAGGGGGAAAGAATGCTGCTAGGGTTTCGTCAAGGGGTGTGTTCGCGTTTGTGTGATTCGAGGGAGGATAGAAACGGCAGAGAGAGGAGCTAAGGGGGGTTGCAGCTGGCCTATGCCAGCGGCGGTGGCGGCTGCGGCGCCGCAGCAGCGGTGGAGGAGGTCGCGCGCCCTCTTCTCTCTTTTTTTCTTTTCTTTTTTCTTCTAAATCGCCGGCGGCTAGAACTAATGGGGAGAGAGAAAGAAGTGGGGGGGTTGACTTTAAATAGAGGGAGAGAGAGGGAATGGAATTATATAACTAAATATATATTTATTTTAATTTATCTCCAAAAAGTAACTTTTTATTTCGACCTCCAAACGAAACCCACCGACTATCGTCCATAACTAATTACCCTCATTCCGAACACAATGGGATATGACCCGCAAGCCAATTCGCCAGTTACAATCAGTTTTCGTTAAAATTAAAATATAAATCTATATATTCAATTCAAACGTACATTTCAATTTACTGGGGCCACAAACAAACTCCAAAAATTCCAGAAAAATAAATCTGGCTATGTTTTGACGATACGGTCCTAACAAAACTAATTTCATCGAATTTGAAGACCGTTTGAAAAATGGCCTTTTTCTGGTCGATCCAAATTGACTAAAACTGTCAAAACACATTTTCCATCGCCACGCTCACATATTAATCCCAAAAATTCTGAATTTTGGAATCTAACAATAACTTGACATCCCGGATCCAACAAAAGTGGTTTCGTCGAAAATGGAGGTTGTATGCAAAATTTCCATTTTCAAGGGCCATATTTCCATAGCGACTATTCTGAATTTTCAACTGGACATAAATTTTTATTCCCGCTATAAAATTTGGATTTTTTGGATTCGTTGGAAAGATATCTTCTAATAGATTATAATATTTTTGGTTTCACTAAAATCCGGTTTATTTTGAATCTTTTACATTCATTTGAAATTTGAAATCGAATTTTCAAACTACGCGCCATTTTCAATTCCTTTTATAATTAAAATAAATGTTTATATTCTAATTATGATTCAAATAAATATATACGTTCTAATTCTATTCAAAATAAATTTCTATTCGTAATTATTTAAAATAATTCATTTTAAATATTCAAAATCCATTAAAATTACCTAAATAAATTTTTTAAATTGGTTCTGATTTTCTGGGTTGTTACAAGAATTTGGCTGGATCTGGGGTGTGTCGACCACGGTGTCGACCACGGTGTTGACCCCCCTACAGGGGAGTCGATCCCCCTTGGGTCCACGAGTTGTTTTGGCGTAGAAGTTTGAATTTCGAATGTTTGAATTTTTGAATTTTGAATGTTTGAATTTTCTGGAATTTATTTAACTGCTATATTCACATGTAATTTTCTTATACATATACAATTCTTCTAAAGACCATTTTACGTGTGTGTGTGTGTGTATATATATATATATATATGCGCACAATTCTCGTTTAGTTTTAAAAATGCAAAGGTGTTGCACCGTTATTTGATTCTTGCCATATTTCATTGATTGTAGCCTTATCTTGAATTTTATCTCTTGTATATATATTTCTGCACATATATACATATGTATTCTCATATATATATATATATATATATATATACATATATTTTCCTTACTTCCTTATATGTTGTGTTTATATATATTTTCTCCCATGAACATGAAATTAATCCTTCTACAGAAATTTTCCTATCTCTATCCTATCCACCAGCCACGAGAGAATTCGCCTACCCTCTAGAAGTAGGTTCTGCCCTCTGCCCTTGCCTTCGTTTCTTCAGGCAGTCCCTAGTGAAGTGTCCCATTTCTCCACAGTTGAAGCAAGTTCCCTTCCTCTTTCTGCAATCCTTGTTCAGATGAGTCAAGCTTCCACAAGTAAAGCACTTTTTCTCCTTCTTATCTTCAGAATTTTCATCCTTCTTTTGTGTTTCCTTTTTGGGCCATGCTTTCTTGTTCTGTGGTCCTTCGAGCTTTTCCTCTTTTTTCTCACTTTTGGCTTCCTCTTCATGCATCAATGCCATGTCAACCAATTTCTCGAAGGTAGTCCCCATAGGAATGTGGGTCATAGCCAACCCGTGTAGCGGCTCATTCAAACCTTTAACGAATCTGAAGGCCTTCTTTTCAGGTGTGTTCACCATGACTAAGCCAAATCTCGCCAACTGATTGAACTTGTTGACGTACTCCTTTACTGATGAATTCCTTTGCTTCAATGCCAAGAACCTCTCCATGTATAAATTCTCTTCTGCTCGTGAGAGAAATTTCATCTCGAACCTATGCCTGAAATCCATCCATGTCTCCACCGGACGCTCTCCATTCGTGACCTCCCACAAAAACGAGGCTTTGTCCTTCATTAACCAAGCAGCTAATTGGACCTTCCTTCCATCTTCTATCTCGAAGATACCAAACAAATCTTCCACCCCCTTAAGCCAATTTCGAGCTTCAACAAACATCTCTGACCCGTGAAAAGGTTTCCCGCCCATTGCCTGAAAGTCCTTGCATATCTTCAAAAATGTATCAATGCAAGGAGGGGGAGGGGGAGGAGGAGGAGGAGGAACGTCTGCTGGGCCTACGGCGGTAGCCCTTCTCTCCAGATACCTTCTGAACCAAGTTGGTATCGGTATGCCCTCGGGTATCTCGGGTACCCCAGACATGCAGAAAAAGAAAAAGGAAGAGATTCAAAACGGAGAATCAAAGGAAAGATATATGGCTTTTGGGGATTATGTTTTTCAAAATAAACTCTACTTTTGAAAATACTTCCTTTTTAAAACCTTTTTGAAAATAGTTTTCAAAAACTCTTATCTAATCTGGTAACCTTCAGCTCTAATACCAAGTGTAACACCCCATGTCCGTTAATGTCACTCACAAAGGGAATGCATTAACTTTCATGGAGCGATATAAGTAAACAGAACAGAATATTACAAGATAGATACTTAAAGTAGTACTTGAAAAAATTTATAACTTTATTACAGTGGAAGCAGAAATAAATTTGGTTACATCTTTCAAAACCACAATATCGAAATTCGAGCATAAATATCAGTCTTGTACAAAAGCCTTCAGAGTACACAATTTCAAAGCCATAATCCCCCACAGAAAATTCCATAAATAAGCAGAATCAAAGCCAAGCAATACATCTTCAACTTCAAGCTGGAAAAAATGGATATCATAACTAAGCTTGCGTATTTCCTCCCTGAGAACTTGGGGGGAAATGGAAGAAAAGAGGTGAAACAAACTAGGTCAGAGATAAGTCTAGTGAGTATAGTGACTTTCAGCATATAAACAGATAATAGTATCATGACATGAAAATAAATCTGGATGAGGGATAACAGGAACAAGAATAACAGATATAACAGGGTAAATAGAACAGAACAGAATAACCTAAACCAAGCTATGCTTCTTACTTACTTTTCACTTCTCTGCACTAATACTAGTATAACAGAATTAGGTGTTGTCCTAATGTATAAATAGAAAATAGAACGATCTATTCAAAAACACGATGCTAGTAATGGGCCTTTACCACCCTAACAGAGACAGACGTATAGAAACAGAATGCTAGTAATGGGCCTTTACCACCCGAAAAGAGACAGATGATACAGAAACAGAATGCTCGTATTTACCACCCGATCAGAGACAGACGGTACAGAAACAGAATGCTAGTATTAGGTGTACACTAGTGACGGGCCTTCATCACCCCAACAGACGATACCACACAGAAACAGATAGGTGTTACCACCCAACAGGAACAGACGGTACCCCACAAAAACAGACAGAACTAGTTGTACCCTAAATTCTACCCCAAGCGATCGGCTCCCTAATACATAAATACCCTGTGCCGACCCCATAAAAGGGTGTATCATTCCCTAAAGTGGCAACCTATAGACATAGATCTATTTACAAATGTTACGGTGTCTTACTTTCTCAGAGCATATCGGATCCATGCACGCACATGACCCGGTTGGTATGCGCCATCAACACCCCTCGCCATTATCAGAGTGAACCTCTTACAATTAGTTCAGTAAGCGTGCCCTGGATCCCTACCTAGTGTCGGGTCATTGTTTTGATACCAAAAAAGGGTTATTGGCTAATATGGGTCCCAAACAACAGATGACACAAGTAATTACCCCTCCTAACCTTTTGTCCCCAGACTAACAGATTTCAGATTAACTTGCTTATAGATTTCAGATGTACAAAGTCTAGATTAACTAGTTCTCAGATCAAACATACAGGTTAACATGTTTTTTAGACTAACGGATCAGATATACAGATTAACAAGTTTTTAGACTAAAAGATCAGAGATATAGATTAATAATTTTTCAGACTAACGTATCAGATATACAGATTAACAGACTTATAGATTGTATCACCTAACCTTGTATTGGGCCAACAGATTTTCAAATGGGTTTATTAGATTCATCCGCCCAGTTGATTCAACCTTATCCACATCATATTTATCCCAAATTTGCATTAATTAATTACTAATGCACATACCTCTCACATTAGGTCAACAGCTTGTAGACGCTAGATGTGCTGGGCGGTTCCGGGCAAACTTCCGCCACAAGCCAGAACTAACCTCTTGTCTAAGCATCTTTATGCGTACGACCTCTCACAATAGACTGACTGTTTACGGTAGCTGGTTAAGCCGGTTGGGTCCGGGCAGGTTTCTACCGTAAGCAGAGTCTAACCTCGTGTCTCAGCATTCTTATTTTTAGCTAAAGTATTCATTCACAGGTTATGCCAATATCAGACTAATTATGCCAATTCAACAAATTAACCTCTTTACAAGTTACAACAGATTATTCAAAGTTCTATTAACTTGTTTTGCTCAATTTTAGATCGAGTCTACAAATTTTCATAACCCAAAGTACCGTATTCTATTTCAAAAGATTTAGCAGATTAGGCAATTTAACAGATCTAATCATCCTTTAAAATTCCATTGACATATCTCGCCTAATCATAAAATTAAGCCTAATTTTGTACGCCTAAATTATGTTCATAATTCACAATATAACATATGCTCCAAAATTTTAGTTAAATTTACACAGTACAGAATATTCTCCAAAAACCCCAAATCATGATATACAATACGAATTATGCAAAATTATAGCCTTTTATTTCAGGTATGTCAAATATCCAAAAATCTCCATTTAGGCGTGTTCACGTTTAATAGTTATCCTATTTTAATATAGATCTTTACGCCTAAGTCGTATACAAAATAATTCTCCTTCTTCCAAATCACAGACTATCATATATAGTATGCCCAGATCTAAATCTTAAATTACAACATATGTTCTTTTCTCAAATCAGTCATGTCCAATTATGCATCATTCACTATTTTCCCCTAGTTTAGCATTCGTGCGTCAATCTCTTATGAGATTTGGCTCAGGCTCGTGGTAGCCTGGCTATAGAACAGAACGAAGGAAGAGATACAAAATAGTTACAATAATATTAATAAGATAGATCTACACAGAAAAACAGATCTGATAATCAGGAATAAGATAGATCTACACAGAAAAACAGATCTGATAAACGAGAATATGCATATTCTCCAATTCAGATTTATAACCATGTCAAGATCATAATTAAATTTCATATCTGAAAATAACTATACTCAACTTGGTTGGATTCTAAAAGAAAAGGGTTGTAGTTGTTCTCTTTTAATCCTATTCAGATTGGAAGAAGAAGAAGCACTAATTCTAGCTTAGGTTTCAGCAGAGTAGCGACACCAATGATTTATTTTAATATGAATTGAGGCAGCCTAGCATTACAATGGTTTGGTGTGGAGGGGAAGTGGGGTTTGGGGTTTTTTAAATAGCTTAAGAGCAATGAATCTGGTCAGAATGGGCGTCCAAATGCAGAAAAATGAATCTGTCCTCGGATCTGGAAATAGGGGGGAGGTCGACCCCCAGGTCGACCTGGGTCCTGGGTGGGAAATTTCTCGCCCAGCCCAGGTGTGTGTTTTGAATTTCGAACTTTGAATTTTGAATTCGGGCTGGTTTTTATTTTAAATTCTTGAAACTTCTATATGCCATAACTTCTTCATACGGAATCTGATTTATGCAAACTCTGACTCTATCTCAAGCAGAATTCCGAGACGAACGTAATGGCGTAACTCGTTTCCCTTAATTCTTCTCTTAAAAATTAAGTATACTTTGTTTTGTTACTTTTATGTTTATAGAAAATACGGGGTATTACAACATCCTATTTGATGACGGGATGCCGACCGCAATAGGATAAAATATCCTAACTTGTGTATAGATTGGATCCACTTTGATGAAAATAATCATATTAAAAAAATGAAGATATTATTTGAGATGTCTATTTTGAAAATATTACTCTGTGATACATTTTGATGGGTACTACAACAAGGACAATACAAAATATTTGATGAATTGACTTTGACGAATATGATCCTAGTTTTGAAAAAGAATTTTTTTATAAACTTTTAACTTATTTGAATATAGTATTTTAAAGTCTATTTTTGAAATTCTTATAATAAGAATGTTATGATTACTCTTTGGTACATTTCGATGGGTACCGCAACATGGAGAATACATCCTTACTTGATGATGATGAGCCAGAGTACGATGAATCTTTGGTACATTTTGATGGGCACCACACAAGAAGAAAAGGAGACTGGGTATCGATGTGGATTGCAAAGAACATGATCCTAAATTTGGGCATAAAAAGAAGATATGGTGTGCCTGATCCAGTAACAGCTTGCTGGAGTTCCAGAATATTAAAAGGTTCGAATCATATAATATTCAGATATGATTTCAATTTATGAAATTATTTTGAAAGTATAATTTTAAGAAAATTTCCTGGATACATAAAGTTTCGTTCATGGAATATTTGGTTTTCTATTGATTAAATATTGCATAGAATTTCAGGGACGAAATTCCGTTTAAGGGGGAAAGAATGTAACAACCTGAAGCTACGAGCAGTAAACATTTAAATATCGAGGTTTTTTAAATATATAAAACTTGGATTAAATGGTTTTATAACCTTTATTAAATCCCTTTATAAATAATAATTAATGAGGAGAAAACACGTTGTTGAGTTTTTATTTACAAAGATAAGTAGTTCAAAAAAAATCGATAATGTGACCAAAAACAGTTTTGTCAATAAACGAGATTTTGCTTATTAAAAGTTGTTGGAAGATCATGAGCATGTAGTAACAATAGATGAACACATATATGTATGAACATAGCATGTAAATCAAAATACAAATGGTATATGTGTACATGTTCTAGAATATGAAAAATGGCTTAACATGATAGCGACACGTGTCACCAAGTGAAAGGAACACATGTCTTGTAAGTAAATAAGGTTAAGACACACACACATTAGGTGTCTATGTGTAGAAACATCTAAAGACACTAAGTAGGCATGTGTCTTCATCCTAAAGCATGCATGAAAATAAGGAGGACAAGTGTCCAAAACAAAATTACCAAACTAGCCTTGAAAACTACTAAATAAAGGGTGGAAAGGTTCATTCTTTTTCATGCATTCACAAACATAAAATCAAGATAAGAAAACGAAGAGAGGTTTGGGATAAGATTAGAGGATAAATACAAGATCAAGGAACAAGTACAAGGTGAGAAAAATTATTTAAGTTCAATTATTCATTTCATATTTTGAAGAAAAGTTGAGAAATTTACGAATGAATGATTGGACTTAAAACTCTGAAAAAGACGTTCGGTATTTTGGGCATAAATTTCGCAATTCTTAATGAAATTACGACTTCTCTATCAATTTGGAAAGATAATTCAAAGTGATACAACTTTCACCTATGACATTTTTTTACAATTCGGCCGTTTGCATACCTAAAAACCGGATGAAAAGCGTGGTAAAAATCAGCCCGAAATGGACCTGTTAAAAATGCCTCATGATGTTTGATTTTATATAGTAAATTGGTAAATGATTTTGAAGTTTTCTTATGATGATAATTAAGTAGACAAAGAGAGATTTTTACTGTAAAAATAATTTAGGGTCAATATTTATTTTTGTCATAAAGAAACAACGACAAACAATTTTCCCAAAAACAGGCTAAAATCTGATTTTCGGAACTTTTTATAGCACTCGAAACGCTATCTTTTCTATTAATGAAGCACGAAACCAAGCCAGAACCTTTCTATATCGCCCAGAAACGCTGTAGTAGTTGATTTCAGTCTAAAATCATTCTAAACCACCCAGAACTTTTTATAGCACTTCTGGAAGCGCTGTCTTTTCTTTGAATTGGCTATGAAGTATTTTAAAATGAGCAAAACTTTTCATAGCATGACTGAAACGTTATTATAGATATTTTGATTATAAAATCATGGTAAACTATTGCAAATCCTTTCAAATTTGGACTTAAGTTTCCTTATAGTATCATAAAAAATTTGATAAAATCGAGAATGTTAAATCAAAGTAAAATTGAGTCAAAACGTTTCAAAATTGAGAACAAGGAAGGTTGACGAATTTCAATGATTCGAGGAAAATAATTGATTATTTGGGAATGATGATAACTACTATATGATGTTCTACGAGACTTTTGCATGAAGATAGCAAGGAATATTGTAAGTATATTTATCATCTAATTCATTACTATTTCATAAGCTTGTGTTTTAATTTAAAGATGCCTATGACTTTAACATACTATATTGATTGCGAATTGAGGACATTTATGATCAATGTTTAAATGAGGTATGAGTATGGTTCAATCGAGGAATGAATAGTATGTGTTTTAACGAGGTATGATTAGTGTTTTAAACAAGGTATGAATTGGGTAAGTGTTAACAAGATAATGAATAGTGTTGAACTTAACTATTTCAGTACAACCTTTGAAGATCTTTCCAAACATATATTAGAGAAATATCAAGGTGGTTTGAGATTGGTTTATGAAGAAGTTTTTGCATAAACAAGATGATTAGTATTTATAGTATAGATGGTTATCTTTTGAAAGAAAGTTCTACAAGAGATATATAAATGTCTTTCAAAATGAGTATTTACATAAGGTATTTTACCCCCACATGATATAAAGAATATTTTGGTAGTAAACATTGATTTTAAATGATTTGTGTAAAGAAGAACTACGTTGGCTTGATTCTATATCTAATTGCTTACCCAATTAGATAAAGGTACGTAGGATGTCACTTGGGGGTAGCGACGTAGCTACTTTATTAAAAAAACTGTTATTACATCTTGTGTTGGTGCATCATTCATGTTTTATCATTTAAGCTATGTTGTTGTTTTATCAAGAAAAGAAATAAAGTTGAATTTTAAACCCAAAATAATTTAGAGGGTTTATATAAGTAGATAATGGCTATCAAAGGTATTTTGAATGTGGCAAAGGATATTTTTTTTGGTAAAAATAGAGCTATCATAAAATGGAATTTTGTGTATTTGAGTATAAACTTTAAACGCTTATAACTTTTGGAATCTAAATCGTATTTCCACCAAACGAAGAGCGTTTGATTAATATTGATAAGATCTTTCAAATGAGTGAAAGAAGATTTTAATTTCGGGGTATAATTTTCAAGTAATGTTTCAAACCGTTTCGGTGAAGGACGTTGTAAGTGCAGTTATCGACCGTAACCATAGTAGCCATTTTTTATGTTTTAAAAATATGGAAAAAAATTATAAAATTATTATAAATTATATAAGATGTTTTTAAATGGAAATTCTAAGTTTTGACAAGTTGGAAATTCCAGGGCATTACAGAACATGTGTTAATTTTAGCTGTTTCCTTAAAACAAAAATATGACTGTGGTGGGGATTGAACTCTACACCTCTTGTATGCAAGTCACATGCTCTGACCAACTGGACTACTAATGTAACACCCCGTATTTTAACAACACTAAAAGAGGATAAATTAAATAAAAAATAATTTAATATTCGAAATTAAGGGTAACGGACTAAGTCATTGCGTCCGTCTCGAAATTCTAGTTAAGATAGACATTTGGTTTGCATAAAACGGACAATGTATGAAGAAGTTATGAGGGTTTGAAGTTTGTATATGTGTAAGATAATTATATATATATATATATATATATGTATATATAGGGTCCAAGAATTCAAAATCAGGTCCAGAAAGTTCAAAATCGTTCAAATTCCAGAATTCGGGGTGAGCAGGAAAATTCCCACCTAGGGGAGTCGACCCCTTAAGGGGGGTGTCAACCCTAGGTCGACCCCCATGGGGGGTGTCGACACTAGGGTCGACCCCCTAAGGGGTGGGTCGACCCCACCTAGGACTGACGTGGCTAGGTCGGTTTGGAGGCTGGCAGCTATAAATACAGGCTCATTTCTCTTGTTTTCTTCACTAAAAATCAACGGAGGCCTAAGTGCTGCTGATGCCTGGACTGAATCAAATCTCTTTCTTCTTCTACAATCAAATTTAGAGATTCAAGTGTAGATCTGAGATTCATCAACTGTTTTTCTCCTTCTATTTCTTTAGACCCAAACATTGTCAGTTTCGGTTGCCTTTAGATTTAAATAATTAAAAGTAAACATGATATGACTGCAAATTTGGATCTGTGCCTGTGACTGAATCATATCAGATCTATTGTAATTTGTGAATCCATGATATTGTAATTTGGATCTATGCCTGTGATTGAATCATATCAAATCTGTTGTAATTTGTGAATCTATAACTATAACTTGGATCTCAACCTTTATCATGTTAGATCTACTTTTAATTATGGATCTAATTGGCTATTTGGATCATCTTATTCTTATCACTATGTGGTTAATTTAGATCTGTCACTAGTTGGACAACTAAACCTTTATTTAGATCTAATCATGCCTATTATGACATCCCTACTATGTTAGAACCTATTTTATTATCATAAGTTCACCGATCTATTCCTACATGTCCATCCTATCATTATGCCATTATATGCTTATGTCAGTTTGTTAGAATAAACATCTCTATCATCTTCCCCTCACCCTTTTCCTTTTTATTTTATATAGGCAGGCTATTTTCGAGCCTTGGCATGCCACTAAATTATGCGATTACGTTAGCTTGAGAACGAGGGGAAAAACAATGAATTTAGGCATATCTTGTGAATTGGGAATTTTTGCATAGTAGGTAAAAAGGTGAAAATTGACATAATTTGAATAACATATAATTTACTATGAACATAATTGGGGAAAAAGGGGCATGAAACCTATGACCAATAAGGACATAGGAAAAATTGGCTAATAATGAAATGCCTAGGACTACAGTAATTAGAAACTGTAATTGCGCATAGACACGAGGTTAGATTGCACTTGTGGTGGAAGTCTGCCCGGACCCGCCCGGCATATCTAGCGACCACAAGTGGTGAATCCAATGTGGGAGTGCATAAATATGAGATGTGCTAAGACAAGAGGTTAAGCCCAATTTGTGGAATAAGTCTGCCCGGACCCACCCAGCATGTCCAGCATCCACAAATGGTAGGCTTAATGTGGGAGGTTTAGCATACCATAACCATAAACGAAAATATGGTAACAAACCTTGAATGCTTAATCTAGTTGAATCCATAGGGATTGTATATAAACTTAAGTTGGGGTCAAGTAAATTTGGTTGAACAGTGGGTAGTTTAAGTAAATCGGAGGGGGTGGGTAGTATTTACGTATAGGCCCACAAACTTAACCCGATAAGGTTATGTAATTAAAGACATCTAGTGGTATACATAACCGATGGAAATATTAGAGTTATGTAATTAAAGACACCTTTTTAGGGTAAGCATAACTTGTAGAAATGATAGGGTTGTGTAATTAAAGACACCTAGTGGTATACATAACCAATGGAAATCCTAGTGGGGATACAAGAAAGGGGGAGAGCTCATATCATATTGTATGGGACCCATTTCAATCAGTAACCCTTAATAGGTACCAAACGAGTACTGCGAACTAGGTCGGAGTTGGGGCACGCTTACTGGGCTGAATGTATGAGATACAAACGAGGAGGACGGTTGTGATGACCCCAAACCCCCACGCCACGGAAGCAAGGATAATCATTGGAATATGACACATAAACAATAACAATAGAACAAAATCATAGAATTACACCAGATAAAGTACATCAAAGTTACACTGGAAGTAATATTAACATCAGAATTACATAGCATGACAGAATCATACTTAGTACATAATAAGGTTTCATCTTAATATAAAATGTCTGTAGCGGAATTAAACATAATATACTAAATGAAGTCTGAACAGCATAATAGAAATGATAGTATCCATCTTTCGCTCCATAGCTATTCAGAATGAGTCTGCTAAAACCTGAATACAAGGCTGCCCGTATGGAAAATCCGAGTCAATCTAGCCCATAGCTATTCAGAAGGTGTCATATTGGAAGTTGGGTTTCCATCATGAACCAAGGCAAGGGATCTTCCTTACCGAATTCGAGACAATCTAGCCCATGTCTTAGGATTAGTCGCATCTGCACCTTGCATCTTCAGGGTCGGTCCACAAATACTTTAGTGGGTTAGTAATTCCTGAACAATACGTTTCCCCGCCCTATGGGGCGTAAATAAAGAGCCACTAGGGACTCAAATCCAAGGCGCCTCATTCCATCATCCACATAAGTAAAAATGTCTGGGCTCCATACCATGACCCCACTCCTAGCTAGAAAGAAATGCATGTCCTCCCTACAGCCCCCTCCCGTTTCAGGTTCATACCGGGGTGTGAGGCTCATGAAGTAATGCTATACACAAAGCTATGCTAATTAAAGCTGTGCTTTGATCGTCAACCACAAGGCTATGCTTTTCAACAATAAGCCTGGATCATTTGCATCTTGGCATGCCACACTGACAATTCATGCCATGTGAATGATGTTTATCGATATAACCTCTGAGCTCGTAAGTCTTAGAGAAAGGTGTTAAGCAGGAGAATAAATTCTCCGCCACCAAACAAATATATATTTAATAGAAACCAATCAACAAATAATAAAATACAATGTCAAACACACATCCATTTACAAGTCCGTTCTGAGTCTGAACGAAATCAAAGACACCTTATTCCTCGTTCCATATGTCCTGTGACGATCCCAAAACCCCGTGACACGGTGTTAAGGATAATCATTGGAATATAACACATTAATCATCATTAGCAGATCACAGATAATAGCATAAACAGAAAATAGAATAATTTACACACATATGACAGCGGAATCATATATATATATCATCACATCAGAGAAGCACAATACAGGATACAACTTAGTGCATAATGATACATAGTCAGTCACCATCGCCTGAGGCGGAATCGTACATAAAGAGTACTCAAAATAAATATCAGTCTACATCGCCAATGGCGGAATCATAGTATAGATACAATAATGGCGGAGAAAATCCGAGTCAGCACGGTGTAGTCAAGCCTCGCCATGAGCCAAATGGTGCGTCAGAAACCTGTAACTAGGCTGCCCGTGTGAAAATGAGGGCACCCGAGTTTGCAAGGTGAAACAAACTACGAGTCAGTCATGGGATTGGTATGAGAAATCTACTCAACTTATTAACAACAATAATAAGGCAAATCAAAGGACCACGCCACTTTCGCGGAACGGGTTTACTCCAATGAGTGCTAGTGCATGAAATAAAATAAACGATTAAATCAACGCAATGATTTTTATAAAATGAAGCCATTATAAGACTCAGGTCCCATCACATAATGCAACGCAAGCCGGAGGATAGAGTTTTACCTTATAATGGCCAAAAATGCTTCATACGTATAAAACAAAAGTGTTTGATATTATTACTAGTGCATATATGTTTCAAAAGCAAATTCAATCATAAATATCAATCCTAGACGGCATGGGTACCATATATCATGTCGCCATACTAGTAATACAATCACATTCGCATATTTCGTATTGGAAATTGGATTCCTTCGTGAGTCGAGGCAAGGGGCAAGCTCCTCTCTGATTCGAGACACTCTAGCAAATGCCTCGGGACCGCACACAGCAATCCCCTGGATCCTCCAAGGCCGGTCCTCTCTTACTTTTGAGGATTAGTTATTCCTGAACACACGTTTCCCGGTCCTTACAGACCTATAATTGAGGCGCCTCGTATTCCAACAACCACACAGGTGAAAAGTAGAAATAAATGTCAGGGCTGGGAGGTCACTGACACCACCATAGCTAGAAAGAAACGTCGTGCACTCCTTGGGTCTTTCTCCCGTTTTTGACTCATACCGGGGTGTAAGGCTCGCGAATTCACGTTATACACAAAGATACGTCACACAGACCATGCTTTGATCATCAACCACAAGACTTTGCTTTGCAACAGAAGCCTTGATCTTATGCCACTTAGGCGTGCCACACAGGCAATCCACTCCATGCGACTGATTTCTGTCAATACATAACCTCTGAGCTCGTACGTCTCAGAGAAGGGCGTTAAGCAAGAGAATAAATTCTCCGCCGCCAAACAGATATATATTTAACAGAGATCAATCAACACAGAACAACATCTAATATCAGACACACAGTCCATTTACAAGTCCGTTCTGGGTCTGAACGAAACCGGAGGCACCAATTCCTCGCATATCCATACAATCAACAGTATATTTGGATGGCTACTACTTCAATTCCTTCATTGTAGCTACTCCAATCACGAGCATCAGTAGCGCCCATCCATCCAATGTGGAGATCGTCGGTCTTCAGCCGTCTTCGACTCTTCGACTTCTCAACGTCGATCGATTATTTGAAAAGAGATAAACTCGGCCTTTTCAAATAACCCACGTGTATTTAGATTTTCAAATCAATTAATCACATGGTTGGACTATTCAACATTCACATTTCAGTTATTTAGTTATAATTTTCATGTCAAATACATTCAACCATCACATATCAAGCAAACACAACGAAATTGGTTAATTTCCACTCTATATCGTCTATAGTATTTTATAACGATATATCGCCATTTTTATTTAATTTAAAACGGCCATATTTAATTAAACGACGTTTCAGGTCATGTCGATGCACTGGCGCTCCTTTTCACTAAATTTGTTTTACACATATCTGGAAATCTAACCGTTGAATCTTCACAAATTTGGTATCATTGGGAAGGTCATTTCAAAACGAATCCAACGGTTTCAGTTTTGGGAAAATCCGACGGTCGGATCTTCCAGACTAGCCATTTGAAGTTACGATTTCAATTTACGAACTGCAGCGTCGTTATTCGATTTAATTTTAATTATATATATATATAATCGTTTCTGGCGCTGTTTTTCTTCAGATTTGAATTAAACATTCCAGATAATCCAACCGTCGGATCTTCACCGAGTTGGTGTCGTTGGAAAGATATTTCCAAGGCGAACCCAACGGTTGCGGTTTCGGGAAAATCCAATGGTCGGATTTCCCGCACTAGTCGTTTGAAATCACGGTTTCAAAACACGAACTGCACGGCCACGTTTCGTTTTAATTTTATTTATATTTATATATTTATATAAATATAGTTCATTTAAAAACTCCTATATCATTTCCACTTCAATTATTTCACTAACGCCTTTAAATTTCCGAAAATTTCGCCATAACCTCCTTTGTACGGGAGGGTCTGGGAAAATTCCCAAATAGCCACACGGGCGTCTCATATCAAAAAGAAAAAGAAAAAGCCAAGCGACTAGCCAACAGGCTTATAAAATCATCACCCAAACAAAAAAGTAAATGTGTACCTATTTGTCGGGCACAAAATTTTATTCCTCTTCTCTAGCCCCTTTGCTATAACCTGTTCAATAGATATGCATGTACATATATACAATTTCTATCACTTATCATTTTCCATTCAATTTCATATTTGATTTACTTTGGTTTAAAAACACCATTCATTCTAATGTTGCATGCATAGGCTAAAATCATATCATTAGCTAATTAATGTATATTTCAACTCATGCACATTTATTTGAACTAGTGGCTATTTTTAACACTTCACATTTCAAAGATGATAATTTTGGCGAACTAAAATATATTTCAACACATAACCATTTTATTTAGTTCCTATGCATGTTAAAAATAATATTTCTTTCACAAATATTTATTTCAACGTCCGCATATCTTTAGCATATCACAAATATGATAAAAATGATATTTTTATCGTTCAAAATATTTATTCGACAAATGGATGTTTTCAACACTTCATATTTTCAATAAAAATGTAATTTTTATTGTTCGATCTTTTTATTCAACACATGAACTTTTCCACTACACACACTTCTCAACAAATGAGCATTTCCACACATGGACATTTTATTTATGTTGTTCATATTAGAAAGATGGGATTTTTTTATTGTTGAAACTATTTATATAAGGCGAATATTTTTCATACTTCATATATATATATATATATAAATGTGATTTTTATTGTTTAAACATTACATTCATTCACAAATGAATTTAATTTTCACACATCACTTTTCAACACACAAACATTTCCACACATCGACATTTTCAACATATGACTTTAATTTCAACGCACGAAAATAATTTCAACATATGAAAATAATTCTAACACACAAAGATTATTCAAAATTTCGGCAGCATAACGGCAGGGTAGTTAAAACCGGCACCGTCCTTAGTACGGCTCCTCGCTCTACCTTAAAACCTCACGGTTTTTGACAATGGGGATTCATGCATCTAATTCTCACGCAGGCGGCATGTTTATTTTTATTTCCACTAATATTTCCAATTCATTTCGATCACCAATGGGTATTTTTCAACCACAACCAAACAATATCAACCACAAACAATTATTCAACCATTCGTATTTTTCATCCAATGTTTCACACCAATTCACAACAATAAATATCGTCCATGGTTTGTGGACGAGGGGAGTATATATATATATATATATGTATGTATGTATGTATAATTGCTATATTTCACTTGCATTTCAACAAATATATCAATTATTCTATGCATGTAAAATTCATACTTCGCTTATATAGCTTACACTACGCATGTACATGAGGTATACGACACGTATGTAATTTATATTTCGCTAATATAAATTATACACGACATTTTCCATTCAAATTCATGTTAATTTAGATTTCTCACATTGGTTTTCGGAGTGCTAAAAATCGATACGATGTCAGAAAAATCTGCGGCTTCTTCTATTGGGTAGAGAGCTTCCTTATGGTCCCGATGTTTCCTTTTTCATCGAATTTCGTCAACACACTAAAAAGATATGATTTTTCAAAGTGTAAACATAAAAAAAATCACCTTTCACGAAGGTTCTAAACTAGGTTTACAGTTTTCGCGAGAATCGGTGCACGAGGGGATGATCGGCGAGTTGGACGTGGAAGAGGGAGGAGAGAGCTATTTGGTTGTGGTGGTTTGGTGGCGTTCGGTGGTCAGGATCGGCGGCGGCAGCGCTGGGAAGGTCGAAGCTTTGGACGCTCGATTCAGGCGGAGGAGGGGTTGGTCGGCGTCGAACTGGGGTCGGATTTGAAGGGGAGGCGAAGGCGCTTCGAATGGTGGCGGAGGCTGGAAGCGACGGCAGCGGCGGCGTTCTGGGCTAGAAGGGGGGAAGCGGGTTTCGCCGTTGATTTTGGGGGTTTTCTTTTTTTTTTTTAAATTATGAATGGCTAATTCTGATTGGCCGAGGACTTTATTAACTTTTTAAATAGTGTTTTCTCAAACGAACTCCTTTTTAAACCCAACGACTGTCGCCCCTAGCTAAATACCCTCATTCCGAACACAATGGGATATGTTTCGTTGGCCAATTCGACTGTTGCAGTCATTTATTTTTAAAATTAAAGTATAAAACATTTAATTTTTAACTCTGAACGTACATTTCAATTTGCCAGGGCCACAAACTGATTCGAAAAATTCCAGAAAAATAAATCTAGCTATGTTTTGATGCTACGGTCCCAACAAAACTAGTTTCGTCGAATTCTGAGATCATTTGAAAAATGGCCATTTTCGGGTCGATCCAATTTAACATAAATTGATCAAACACATTTTCTTTTGCCACGCTCACATACTAGCTTCAAAAATTATGAAATTTGAAACCTAGCAATAGTTTGATATCCCGGACCCAACAAAAGTGGTTTCGTCGAATTCCGAGGTCGTATGCGAAATATCAATTTTCCAAGGCTATATATTCTATATGGCGACCATTCTGAAAATTCATTCGGCCATAACTTTTGATTCCCGTTATGAAACTTCGATTTTTCAGATTCGTTAGAAAGGTATTGACTAACAGATTTATATATTGTTGGTTTCACTAAAATCCGTTATATTTTCCACCCTGCACAGTCAGTCAAAGTTTGAATCCAAATTTTCAAATTGACTCACTGTTTCTAATTCATATTTTACTGAAATATTATATTTCAATTGTTCAAATTCCTTTGAAATCACCAATTTAAAAATTTTAAATTGGCTCGTATTTTCCGAGTTATTACAATCTCCCCCACTTAAAACTTTTCGTCCTCGAAAAGGAAACAACCGTAAAGTAGGAAACAAAATGTAAATGCAAAGTATTGTAAAGGTACCTTGCACCAGAGTTAGTCATAGATATCCACTCTGCATTTGGGGTAAGCTTGCTTAATGCTTTCCTCCGTCTCCCAAGTACAGTCTCTAGGATCACTGCTCCGCCGCACTTTAACTAAATGAACCTTTTTGCTTCTGAGCTCTCTAGTTTCTTTGCCAACAATCTTTAATGGATCTCTTCTGAGTGATAATTCTGGGGTTATGTCTATATCCTGTTGCGCTGCTTCTTCTATAACAAGATCCGGATCATGCACATGTCTTCTAAGTTGAGATACGTGAAATACATCGTGCACTTCAGGCAACCAATCTGGCAATTGAACCCTATAATCAAGAGTTCCAATTCGTTCAAGTATAGGAAAGGGACCAATAAATCTCGGTGCCAACTTCCCGGTCTTGCCAAATCTGATTACTCCTCTCATCGGAGAAACCTTCAAATAAACATGATCACCAACAGCAAATGTCAAATCTCTCCTTCTAGAGTCTGCATAACTTTTCTGTCGGCTTTGGGCGGTTCTCAAACGCTTTTTGATGAAGTCGACTTTATCAGATGCTTCTCTAATCATATCGGGTCCTAACACAAGTCTGTTGCCAGGTTCTACCCAACATGCTAGAGATCTGCAGGGTCTGCCATATAATGCTTCAAATGGCGACATTCCCAAACTTGCTTGATAGCTATTGTTATATGAGAATTCTGCCAAATGTAAGTGATTTTCCCATGACCCACCAAAATCAATTATACAAGCCCGCAATAAATCTTCTAGAATTCTATTCACCCGCTCAGTTTTGCCATCTGTTTGAGGGTGATAAGCGGTGCTCATATTCAGTTTCGTTCCCAATTCTGTCTGGAAAGCTTCCCAGAATTTGCTAGTAAATATGGGATCTCTATCACTGACTATGCTGATGGGAATTCCATGCAGCTTAACAATTTCCCTGAAATATATCTGTGCTAGACTTTGAGTAGTTCTATTGGATCTGACAGGTATAAATGGGCAATCTTCGTGAAGCGATCTACGATTACCCAAATGTAGTCATTACCTTTCCTGGTTTGCGGAAAACCATCTATGAAATCCATGGAAATTTGTTCCCATTTCCAACTTGGGACTTCCAACGGTTGCAACAGTCCAGCTAGTTTCTATTGGTCACTCTTGACCAATTGATAAGTAGGACATCTACTAACATACAAAGAAATATCCCTTTTCATTGCCTTCCACCAGAAAGTGCGTTTGATATCGTTGTACATTTTACTCACCCCAGGATGGATGCAAAATTTGGATTTATGGCATTCATCCAGCGCTTCTCTTTTGAGCTCAGGAGGGTTGGGAACACAAATTCTCCCTTTCAGCCTCAGAACTTCTTCTTTATCTACTTGAAAGCTTGAGGGCTCTCCCTTCTGGATTCTTCCTTTGATCTTTTGAGTGAAATAATCATTCTTCTGGAGAGCACATATCTTATCGATCAAGCTAGGTGTAATTATAAGATGGGCAACGATTGCAGTCTTTCTACTAAGCGCATCCACTACAACGTTAGCATTCCTCGGCGTATACAGGATATCAAGATCATACGCTGCAAGAAATTCTAGCCAACGCTGCTGTCTCAGATTCGGATCTTTCTGGGTATATAAATACTTCAATGATTGATGATCTGTGTACAGTATAAATTTCTCGCCCAATAAATAATGCCTCCAGATTTTCAAGGCAAAAACGATGGCTAGCAACTCAAGATCATGAGTAACATAATTTTTCTCATGCGGTTTCAGTTGGAGGCTTGCATAAGCGACTACTTGGCCTCTCTGCATTAACACTGCACCAAGACCTCTAATAGAAGCATCGGTCCAAACCGTTAAATCCTGATTGCCATCAATAATGGTTAACACTGGAGCAGTGGTCAGTTTCGATTTCAATTCCTGGAAAGCTTCTTCACAGTCGGAAGTCCACTTAAACTTCTCATGTTTCTTTGTGAGCTTCGTTAACGAACCGGATATCTTCGAAAAATCCTTAACGAACTTTCGATAATAACTAGCCAACCCCATAAAACTTCTAACTTCTGTGGGAGTAGTGGGTTGTTTCCAGTCTTGAATCGCTGTTATTTTGCTTGGGTCAACAGAAATTCCTTTCTCTAACACGACATGGCCAAGAAATTTGACTTCTTCTTGCCAGAAGACACATTTAGAGAATTTGGCTTTGAAGACGTTCTTCCTTAGAATATCCAATACTTGTTCTAAGTGTTTTTCATGCTCGGGTTTTGATTTGGAGTAGATTAAAATATCATCGATGAAAATGAGGACAAATTTATTCAGAACTCCCCTGAACACTCTATTCATTAGATCGACAAAGTATGCTGGAGCGTTACACAGGCCAAACGGCATTACTAACCATTCATAAAATATGTCTGGACCTCTGAAAGTTGTCAAAGGAACACACTCTTCTGCTATTCTCAATTGGTGAAACCCTGTAGCTAGGTCCATTCGGGAAAATACTTTCGCCCCATTCAATTGGTCTAGCAAATCATCAATGCGGGGTAATGGATATTTATTTTTAAGCATCTGTTTGTTGAGGTCTCGGTAATCAACGCATAATCGAAGAGTACCTTCTGACTTTGGGACAAACACAACAGTTGCACCCCAATTAGAAAAACTAGGTCTAATTAGACCCTTCCACAACAGTTGACGAGTTTGATCGCCTAATTCTTCCTTTTCTTTCGGAGTCATTCTGCGAATTGGATGTACCACTGGTCTGGCATTGGGAATTAGATCGATTCGGAATTCTATTTCTCTTTGCGGAGGTAAGTTTTCAACTTCTTCAAACACATCCGCATAGTTTCCAACAATCGGAATCTTTTCTATGGAAGTGGGGATAAGTTCTAATGCTGACCAAAATTCTTTTCTATTCGGATTCGAACCGTGACATGGTACCGTAATATATCCAAGCTTCATTCGAATTTTAACGATTCTTTCCGCACACTTTACCTCAACTTCGTATTTCATTAACCAATCCAGCCCTAGAATGATATCGAATTCGGGAAAATCCATAACGACTAGATTGAAAGGAAACTTGTAGAAAGAATAAGAGATTGGCACTTTACAACATGAACTGAGAGTGATAGGACCCCCTATCGGGTTATGTACTTCAACCGATTCTTTAAGCTTCCTCTGTTTTAACTTTAATTTGTGCATTGTGTTACTAGCAATAAAACTACGCGATGCACCGTGCCAAACAATATAGAAACATGAATATTTTTAATGGTAAGGGTACCTCCCAAAACATCAGGTTTACCTGCTCCATTGGAAGCAGCTGGCGGGCTTGACCCGTCATAGACGTGAGCTACTGTAGCTTTCTTTAGCAAAGGACAGTCTTTGACCAGATGATCGGTCTTGCGACAGTTGAAGCACGAGCGAGGGTTCTGGGAGCCTTGGCTCGAGCCTTGAGAATTTGTCTTCTGCCTCTTCGGAGCTGTGCAGACGTTTGAGTAGTGCCCCGGCTTACCACAGTTAAATCAATTTCCTCTTGGCGGCTTGCCAGTCTGAGGTTTTGAAGATGCTGCTTGGCTTGACTCGCCTTGATTTACAGCAGGCTTGTGCTTGTTTCCGGCTTGGTTTCTAGCGCGATCCTGATCCAGATGCCTTTGATCAAGGTCTTCATAGTTGCATGTCATTTCCACCAGCTCGTTGAATTCTAGCTTGACATGGGCCATGGCTCTATTATGATATTGTCGTCTTAGCCCAAGGATAAAGCTCTTATTTTTGGATTTCGCAGTGGCGACGAGCTCCGGAGCATAGGGCGACAACAATGTAAATTTATTCAGATAATCTTGCACGGAAAGATCCCCCTGCTGGAGATTGGTGAAGTCATCGTGCTTTCTTTCTAGAGCTTGTTCTGGGACATATTTCTCCTTGAAGAGTTCTTTGAATCCATCCCATGTTCTTCTAGCTTCTCTATTCCCGGCGGTAACAGATTCCCACCATAGTTCAGCTTGTTTCTGCATAAGCCAGGCGCCCATAATAGCTTTGTCGTCGTCTCCGAGCCTTAGGCCTTCAAGAATTTTCTCGCATGTTTTGAGCCATGCAAGGGCCTCTATTACTGTGCCAGTACCCGAGAAGGTCTTGCCTCCTAAGTTCTTATATCTCTTAGCTACACGGTCTAGCTCGAAGTATTGAGCTGCCGGAGGTTGTATCAAAGGTCCTTCTTGAGCTGGGACTTCTCCCCTTCCTCGGCCTCGACCGGCATGGCCTCCTCTAGCGGCGGCTTCTCTGGTAGCCATTTGTCAAATTCTGTATAAGCAAGAAAAAGTCAGCTAATAGAAATGATAGTCTATTGCATAGTTAAGCAGAAAATTTTACGGAAAGATAACGATGGACTGATCAATTGTTTTTGCTATTCTGCTCGGCTCATTCTAGGACTTTACTAGTCCTATCTCTAATGAGCAACTCGCCTTAGAATACTACTGATTCTATTTTGACGAACTGTTTAATGTGTTAGACCCCAGAACTAAGGTTAACCAAAGCTCTAATACCAGCTGTGACGATCCCAAAACCCCGTGACATAGTGTTAAGGATAATCATTGGAATATAACACATTAATCATCATTAGCAGATCACAAATAATAGCATAAATAGAAAATAGAATAATTTACACACATATGACAGCGGAATCATATAGATATCATCACATCAGAGAAGCACAGTACAGGATACAACTTAGTGCATAATGATACATAGTCAATCATCATCGCCTGAGGCGGAATCATACATAAAGAGTACTCAAAATAAATATCAATCTACATCGCCAATGCCGGAATCATAGTATAGATACAATAATGGCGGAGAAAATCCGAGTCAGCACGGTGTAGTCAAGCCTCGCCATGAGCCAAAAGGTGCTTCAGAAACCTGTAACTAGGCTGCCCGTGTGAAAATGAGGGCACCCGAGTTTGCAAGGTGAAACAAACTACGAGTCAGTCATGGGACTGGTATGAGAAATCTACTCAACTTATTAACAACAATAATAAGGCAAATCAAAGGACCACGCCACTTTCGTGGAACGAGTTTACTCCAATGAGTGCTAGTGCATGAAATAAAGTAAACGATTAAATCAACGCAATGCTTTTTATAAAATGAAGCCATTATAAGACTCAGGTCCCATCACACAACGCAACGCAAGCCGGAGGATAGAGTTTTACCTTATAATGGCCAAAAATGCTTCATACGTATAAAACAAAAGTGTTTGATATTATTACTAGAGCATATATGTTTCAAAAGAAAATGCAATCATAAATATCAATCCTAGACGGCATGGGTACCATATATCATGTCGCCATACTAGTAATACAATCACATTCGCATATTTCGTATTGGAAATTGGATTCCTTCATGAGTCGAGGCAATGGGCAAGCTCCTCTCCGATTCGAGACACTCTAGCAAATGCCTCGGGACCGCACACAGCAATCCCCTGGATCCTCCAAGGCCGGTCCTCTCTTACTTTTGAGGATTAGTTATTCCTGAACACACGTTTCCCGGTCCTTACAGACCTATAGTCGAGGTGCCTCGTATTCCAACAACCAAACAGGTGAAAAGTAGATATAAATGTCAGGGCTGGGAGGTCACTGACACCACCATAGCTAGAAAGAAACGTCGTGCACTCCTTGGGTCCTTCTCCCGTTTTTGACTCATACAGGGGGTGTGAGGCTCGCGAATTCACGTTATACACAAAGCTACGTCACACAGACCATGCTTTGATCATCAACCACAAGACTTTGCTTTGCAACAGAAGCCTTGATCTTATGCCACTTAGGCATGCCACACAGGCAATCCACTCCATGCGACTGATTTCTGTCAATACATAACCTCTGAGCTCGTACGTCTCAGAGAAGGGCGTTAAGCAAGAGAATAAATCCTCCGCCGCCAAACAGATATATATTTAACAGAGATCAATCAACACAGAACAAAATCCAATATCAGACACACAGTCCATTTACAAGTCCGTTCTGGGTCTGAACGAAACCGGTGGCACCAATTCCTCGCATATCCGTACAATCAACAGTATGTTTGGACGGCTACTACTTCAATTCCTTCATGGTAGCTACTCCAATCACGAGCATCAGTAGCCCCCATCCATCCAATGTGGAGATCGTCGGTCTTCAGTCGTCTTCGACTCTTCGGCTTCTCAACATCGATCGATTATTTGAAATGAGATAAACTCGGCCTTTTCAAATAACCCACGTATATTTAGATTTTCAAATCAATTAATCACATGGTTGGACTATTCAACATTCACATTTCAGTTATTTAGTTATAATTTTCATGTCAAATACATTCAACCATCACATATCAAGCAAACACAACGAAATTGGTTAATTTCCACTCTATATCGTCTATAGTATTTTATAACGATATATCGCCATTTTTATTTAATTTAAAACGGCCATATTTAATTAAACTACGTTTCAGGTCGTGTCGATGCACTGGTGCTGCTTTTCACTAATTTTGTTTTACACATATCTGGAAATCTAACCGTTGGATCTTCACAAATTTGGTATCATTGGGAAGGTCATTTCAAAATGAATCCAACGGTTTTAGTTTTGGGAAAATCCGACGGTCGGGTCTTCCACACTAGCCATTTGAAGTTACGATTTCAATTTACGTACTGCAACGTCGTTATTCGATTTAATTATAATTATATTTATATATATATATATAAATATAATCGTTTCTGGCGCTGTTTTTCTTCAGATTTGAAATAAACATTACAGACAATCCAACCGTCGGATCTTCACCAAGTTGGTGCCGTTTGAAAGATATTTCCAAGGCGAACCCAACGGTTGCATTTTCGGGAAAATCCAATGGTCGGATTTCCAGCACTAGTCGTTTGAAATCACGGTTTCAAAACACGAACTGCACGGCCACGTTTCGTTTTAATTTTATTTATATTTATATATTTATATAAATATAGTTCATTTAAAAATTCCTATATCGTTTCCACTTTAATTATTTCACTAACGCATTTAAATTTCCGAAAATTTCGCCATAACCTCCTTTGTACGGGAGGGTCTGGGAAAATTCCCAAATAGCCACACGGGCGTCTCATATCAAAAAGAAAAAGAAAAGGCCAAGCGGCTAGCCAACAGGCTCATAAAATCATCACCCAAACAAAACAGTAAATGTGTACCTATTTGTCGGGCACAAAATTTTATTCCTTTTCTCTAGCCCCTTTGCTATAACCTGTTCAATAGATATGCATGTACATATATACAATTTCTATCACTTATCATTTTCCATTCAATTTCATATTTGATTTACTTTGGTTTAAAAACATCATTCATTCTAATGTTGCATGCATAGGCTAAAATCATATCATTAGCTAATTAATGTATATTTCAACTCATGCACATTTATTTGAACAAGTGGCTATTTTTAACACTTCATATTTCAAAGATGATAATTTTGGCGAACTAAAATATATTTCAACACATAACCATTTAATTTAGTTCCTGTGCATGTTAAAAATAATATTTCTTTCAGAAATATTTATTTCAACGTCCGCATATCTTTAGCATATCACAAATATGATAAAAATGATATTTTTATCGTTCAAAATATTTATTCGACAAATGGATGTTTTCAACACTTCATATTTTCAATAAAAATGTAATTTTTATTGTTCGATCTTTTTATTCAACACATGAACTTTTCCACTACACACACTTCTCAACAAATGAGCATTTCCACACATGGACATTTTATTTATGTTGTTCATATTAGAAAGATGGGATTTTTTTATTGTTGAAACTATTTATATAAGGCGAATATTTTTCATACTTCATATATATATATATATAAAAATGTGATTTTCATTGTCTAAACATTACATTCATTCACAAATGAATTTAATTTTCACATGTCACTTTTCAACACACAAACATTTCCACACATGGACATTTTCAACATATGACTTTAATTTCAACGCATGAAAATAATTATTCTATGCATGTAAAATTCATACTTCGCTTATATAGCTTACACTACGCATGTACATGAGGTATACGACACGTATGTAATTTATATTTTGCTAATATAAATTATACACGACATTTTCCATTCAAATTCATGTTAATTTAGATTTCTCACATTGGTTATCGGAGTGCTAAAAATCGATACGATGTCAGAAAAATCCGCGGCTTCTTCTATTGGGTAGAGAGCTTCCTTACGGTCCCGATGTTTCCTGTTTCATCGAATTTCGTCAACACTAAAAAGATATGATTTTTCAAAGTGTAAACATCAAAAAAAACTCACCTTTCACGAAGGTTCTAAACTAGGTTTACGGTTTTCGCGAGAATCGGGGCATGAGGGGATGATCGGCGAGTTGGACGTGGAAGAGGGAGGAGAGGGCTATCTGGCGGTGGTGTTTTGGTGGCGTTCGGTGGTCAGGATCGGTGGCGCTGGGAAGGTCGAGGCTTCGGACGCTCGATTCAGGCGGAGGAGGGGTTGGTCGGCGTCGAACTAGGGTCGGATTTGAAGGGGAGGCGAAGGCGCTTCGAATGGTGGCGGTGGCGGAGGCTGGAAGCGACGGCAGCGGCGGCGATCTGGGCTGGAAGGGGGGAAGAGGGTTTCGCCGTTGATTTTGGGCGTTTTTTTAAAAAAAAAATTATGAATGGCTAATTCTGATTGGCCGAGGACTTTATTAACTTTTTAAATAGAGTTTTCTCAAACGAACTCCTTTTTAAACCCAACAACTGTCGCCCCTAGCTAAATACTCCCATTCCGAACACAATGGGATATGTTTCATTGGCCAATTCGACTGTTACAGTCAGTTATTTTTCAAATTAAACATAAAACATTTAATTTTTAACTCCGAACGTACATTTCAATTTGCCAGGGCCACAAACTGATTCGAAAAATTCCAGAAAAATAAATCTAGCTACGTTTTGACGCTACGGTCCCAACAAAACTAGTTTCGTCGAATTCTGAGATCGTTTGAAAAATGGCCATTTTCGGGTCGATCCAATTTAACAGAAATTGACCAAACACATTTTCTTTTGCCACACTCACATACTAGCTTCAAAAATTATGAAATTTGAAACCTAGCAATAGTTTGACATCCCGGACCCAACAAAAGTGGTTTCGTCGAATTCCGAGGTCGTATGCAAAATATCAATTTTCCAGGGCTATATATTCTATATGGCGACCATTATGAAAATTCATTCAGCCATAACTTTTGATTCCCGTTATGAAACTTCGATTTTTCAGATTCGTTAGAAAGGTATTGACTAACAGATTTAAATATTTTTGGTTTCACTAAAATCCGTTATATTTTCCGCCCTGCACAGTCAGTCAAAGTTTGAATCCAAATTTTCAAATTGACTCACTATTTCTAATTCGCTATTTTATTGAAATATTCTATTTAAATTGTTCAAATTCCTTTGAAATCACCAATTTAAAATTTTTAAATTGGCTCATATTTTCCGGGTTATTACAAGTCCAATACGGAAGATAGGCTCTCGCATATCCGAACAATCGACAAGTACGTCCGGACAACTACAACTGTAACCCTTTCAAGGCAGCAACTCCAATCAAAGGCATCAACAGTCACCATTCGATGTGAAGATCGCCGATCTTCAACCAACGTTTTCAAATCTTCAACTTCTAATCGTCGATCAATTATTAGAAATGAGAATTAACTCGGCCATTTCAAATAATTTGCAAATATATATAACTCAAAACATTTCTTTTCATTCCATATCGTTTATAATATTTTAAAACGATTTTTCGCTATTTTGTTTATATAAAAATAGCCTATTTTAATTAAACGACGCTTCAAGTCATTACGCGGCCCGGACGCTGTTTTTATCAAAATTTGAATTATACATTTCTCAAAATCTAATTGTTGGATCTTAGCAAATTATATATCATCGGAAATATCTTTCCAAAGCGAACTCAACGGTTGCAGTTTTGGGAAAATCCGACGGTCGGATCTTTCAGTATAATCGTTTGAAGTTACAATTCCAAATCGCGAACTACCGCGCATGATTCGTTTTATTTTAATTCATATATATATATATATATATATAATTAGTTTGACAATTTCAAATTATTTATTCTTTAAATAATTTTGTACACTTCATATTCATGTTAAGAAAAAATGATATCTTAAACACATATAAACATTCATATCAACATATGACTAATTTTCAAACACCGCTAACATGTTAATGTTAATATTAAACAAATGAACATTTTCTACTCTCTAACATGTTAACGTTAATATTAAACAAATGTACATTTTCTAATTCTAACATGTTAATGTTAATATTAAACAAATGTACATTTTCTACTTCTAACATGTTAAATATTAAATAAATGTACATTTTCTACTTCTAACATGGTAATGTCAATATAAAACAAATGTACATTTTCTACTTCTAACATGGTAATGTTAATATTAAACAAATGTACATTTTCTACTTCTAACATGTTAATGTTAATATTAAACAAATGTACATTTTCTACTTCTAACATGGTAATGTTAATATTAAACAAATGTACATTTTCTACTTCTAACATGGTAATGTTAATATTAAACAATTGTACATTTTCTACTTCTAACATGGTAATGTAAATATTAAACAAATATACATTTTTTACTTCTAACATGGTAATGTTAATATTAAACAAATGTACATTTTTTTACTTTTAACATGGTAATGTTAATATTAAACAAATGTACATTTTCTACATCTAACATGGTAATGTTAATATTAGACAAATGTACATTTTTTACTTCTGACATGTTAATATTAAACAAATGTACATTTTCTGTTGTTTAAACATTTTTATTATGTTAAAACATTTTTATCAACCTTGAATCTTTTTAATGATTCAACTTTACATTAAAAATGTAAATTTAATGTAAAAACATTTTATTGACCTTGAATCTTTTTAATGATTCAACTTTACATTAAAAATGTAAATTTTAATGTAAAGGCATTTTTACCTAATTAGGATCTTTGTAATGACTCTTTCATACATTGAAAATGTAAATTTTTAATGTAAAAGTATCTTTATCAAACAATGAGTCTTTTAATGAACCATTTATACGTTAAAAATGCAATTTCTTATGTAAACACATTATAAATCAAACTTTAATCTTTCTATTGCAATCCTTTATACATTAAAAATGAAAATTTTAATGTAAACGTATTTATATCAAATTTTGTTCTTTCTATTGTTATCCTTTATACATTAAAAATGTAATTTTTAATGTACACATATTCTAATCAAACTTTAATCCTTCTATTGCAATTCTTTATAAATTAAAAATCCAATTTTTAATGTAAACATATTTTTATCAAACTATGATCTTTCTATTTCAATCCTTTATACATTAAAAACGTAATTTTTAATGTAAACATATTTTTATCAAACTATGATCTTTCTATTTCAGTCCTTTATACATTAAAAATGTAATTTTTAATGTAAACATATTTTTATCAAACTATGATCTTTCTATTGCAATCCTTAGAACATTAAAAATGTAATTTATAATGTATACATGTTTTTATCAAACTTTGATCTTTCTATTGCAATCCTGTATACATTAAAAATGTAAATTTTAATGTAAACATATTTTTATCAATCTATGATCTTTCTATTGCAATCCTTTATACATTAAAAATGTAATTTTCAATGTAAACATATTTTTTTCAAACTTTGATTTTTTATTGGAATCCTTTATACATTAAAAATGTAATTTTTAATGTAAACATATTTTTATCAAACTATGAATCCTATTTTTTAATGATTCATCTTTTACATTAAAAATGTATTATTTAATGTGAACAAATTTTCATTTCATATAGTGATCATTTTTTAATCTTTTCTAATATACAATAAAAATGAGATTTTTTATTGTTTGAACAATTCTATTTCAAAACATGAATATTTCAAAACATGAATATTTAATAAAATTTCGGCATTATAAAGGCAGGGTAATTAAAATCGGCACCGTCCCTAGTACGGCTCCTCTGCTAACCAAGGCCTCGCGGCGACACAAGGGTTTCATTTTCCTAATACAATTTCTTTTCACTATAAAATCCATTTACCACAAACACAACCAATTTTGTTTCAACCATAATCAATCATTCACAATCACCAACAAATTTCACACCATAATACAATCAAGTCGTCCATGGTCTGTGGACGACGGTGTTGGGAGTTACTAAACTCCGTCTGCAACCTAATATAATTTCATTTAATTATTTTTGAATTTAGATTGCTCACCTTGCTTTTTAATCCTTCTAAAATTGTAGAAAGCTCCATAAAATCTCTAATCTCTTCTAAAATGCCGTGTACGATGCCACGGTCCCAATGTCTCTGGTTTCACTAGATTTGGACAGCATACGAAAAAGATATGATTTTTTTTCATAAATTAACTTTGCAACGCTTTAAGGTGTTATATATATATATAAACCGTTACCTCAGTTTTTGATTCAAAACTATGTTTTTAATTAACTTTCAATCCGTTCAGTGTGAATCCGATCGGGTCGCATAACGTTGAAGGCCTCAAAGAGGTGCACCTACGCCTCGAACGACGTCGAACTCGCCGGTCGGACGGCGGCAGAAATTGGCCGCAAACGGCGCCGCTTCGGGGGCATGGATCTCGAAAAACGTGCAACAACACGGATCGATATTTATATGGAATCGAAGAGGATGAAAAGCACTAAAAAAAATTCCAAAGGTTCACTTGATTTCATTGAGAGATTGGAGAGTTATCGAGGGGAGAAATTTCGTGCTTCACCCGCCATCGATTTTGAAAGGATCGGGTTTCTCAGTAGATAGCGACAAGGGTTTTCGGATTTTAATATATATATATATTATTTAATATAATTTAAATTTACAAATTATTTGTTTATCGGTCCGGACTCCAAACAAGGCCTAACGACTGTCGCCCCTAGCTAATTACCCCCGTTCCGGACATAATGGACTAGGTCTCATCAGCCCATTTGATCGTTTCATCCCATTTTTCTTTAAATTAAAATATAAAACATTTAATTAGTTAAATTTGATCGTACATTTTAATTTACCGGGGCCACATACTGACTCTAAAAATTCCCGAAAAATAAATCTAGTTATGCTTTAACGATACGGTCCTAACAAAATTAATTTCGTTGAATTTGGAGACCGTTTGAAAAAAGGCCATTTTCTGCTCGATCCAAATTGATTGAGATTGACAAAACACGTTTTCCTTTGTCACCCTCACAAATTAATTCCAAAAATTATGAAAATTGGAATCTTGCAATAATTTGACATTCCGGATCCAACCAAAGTGGTTTCATCAAAAACGGAGGTCGTTCGCAAAATGGCTATTTATAAGGGCTGTATATCATATTAAATTCCATAGCGGCTATTTTGAATACTTAACTAGTGATAACTTTTTATTCCCACTATGGAATTTCAATTTTTCGCATTCTTAGAAAGATATTTTTAAATAGATTTAAATATTTTTGGTTTTCCTGAAATCCGATTTCTTTCAATCCTATACATTCATTCAAAGTTCAAAATCAAAATTTTAAACTACCGCGCCATTTCAGGCTCGTTGTATAATTAAAATAAATTTAATCGTTCTAACTTCGATTTAAATAATTTTTTAGTCGTTATTATTTAAAATAAATCATTTTAAATATTCAAAATTCACAAAAACAACCAAAATAAAAAATTTAAATTGGTTCTGATTTTACGGGTTGTTACAATCTCCTCCACTTAAAAACTTTTCGTCCCGAAAAGGAAACAACAGTAAAGTAGGAAATAAAACAGAAAATGTAAATTATTGTAAATGTACCTTGCACCAGAGCTAATCAGATATGTCCACTCTGCACTTGGGATAAGCCTGCTTAATGATATCTTCCGTCTCCCACGTACAGTCTCTAGGATCTCCGCTCCACTGCACTTTGACTAGATTAATTCTCTTATTCATCAGAACTCTAGTTTCTTTGCCAATAATTTTCACTAGCTCTGTTCTCACTGCTAAGCTCGGGGTAATCTCCAAATCTTGTTGTGCAGCTTCCTCCACAATCAAGTTTACATCATGTACATGATTTCGAAGTTGAGACACATGGAATACATCATGTACCCCTGGCAACCAGTCAGGTAATTGAACCCTGTAAGCAAGAGTTCCGATTCTTTCGAGAATAGGAAATAGACCAATGAATCTAGGCGCCAACGTCCCTGTATTCCTGAAACGAACTACTCCTCTCAATGGGGAAACCATCGAGCATACATAATCACCAACAGAAAATTCTAAATCCCTTCTTCTTGAATCTGCATAGCTCTTCTGTCAACTCTGAGCATTCTAAAGTCGCTTCTTAATAAAATCAACTTTATCCATAGCTTCACAATCGTGTTGGGATCCAATACTAGTCTATTGCTTGGTTCTACCCAACATGCGGGAGATCTACATGGCCTGCCATATAATGCTTCGAATGGCGACATTTGCAGGCTTGCTTGGTAACTTTTATTATAAGAGAACACAACCAAATGCAAGTGATCTTCCCACGATCCGCCAAAATCAAGAATACATGCCCGCAACAAGTCTTTTATTATACGGTTCACCCTCTCAATCTGGCCATCTGTTTTAGGATAATAAGAGGTGCTCAGATTTAATTTTTCCCCCAGCTCCTCTTGGAATGCTTCCCCAGAATTTACTAGAGAATATCGGATCACGATCACTAACAATGCTACTGGGGACTCCATGTATTCTGACAATTTCTTTGAAATAAATTATTGCCAGACTTTGAGCTGTTCTAGTAGATCTGACAAGAATAAAATGGGCGGTCTTCGTGAAACGATCTACGATCACCCAAATATTGTCATTACCTTTCCTGGTTCGGGGCAAGACATCAATGAAATTCATGGAAATTTGATCCCATTTCCAATTTGGAACCTCTAGTGGTTGCAGCAATCCTACGAGTTTTTGTTGATCGCTTTTGACTTGTTGGCAAGTAGAACACCTGCTAATATAAATGGAAATGTCTCTTTTCATAGACTTCCACCATAACGTACGCTTGAGATCATGGTATATCTTACTCATCCCTGGATGAATACCAAGTTTGGACTTGTGACATTCATCCATTACTTCTCTTTTGAGCTCAGGAATATTCAGGACACAAATTCGGCCTAATAACCTCAGAACTCCCTTGTTATTAATCTGGAAACTCGAGGGTTTGCCTTCCTGAACTCTTTTACTAATTCTCTGAATAAATTCATCATTCTTTTGAAGATCAGATATTTTGTCAATCAATGAAGGCATAATAATGAGATTGGCGATGATCGCATTCTTTCTACTGAATGCATCAGCTACAACATTGGCTTTCCCTTAAGTATACAAAATATCTAGATCGTATGCCGCAAGAAATTCTAACCAACACTACTATCTCAAATTCAAGTCCTTCTGGGCGAACAGATACTTCAATGATTTATGATCCGAATACAATTCGAACTTCTCACCCAAAAGATAGTGCCTCCATATTTTCAAAGTGAACACGACAGCTAACAACTCAAGATTATGAGTAGGATATCTCTTCTCATGTGGCTTCAATTGACGGCTAGCATAAGCAACTACTTTGCCTCTTTGCATTAATACCGCCCCAACACCTTCAAGAGAAGCATCTATAGAGACTGTCAAATCTTGATTGCCATCAATAATAATTAACACTGGAGTAGTAGTCAACCTTAATCTTAGCTCTTAGAAAGTTGCCTCACACTCAGGTGTCCAATTAAACTTCATATGCTTCTTGGTAAGTTTCGTTAATGGACAAGATAGCTTCGAAAAATCTTTAATGAATTTACGATAATAGCCAGCCAATCCTAGAAAACTTCAAACTTCTGTAGGCGTGCTAGGCTGCTTCCAATCTTGAATGGCTGTGATCTTACTTGGATCCACTGAAATTCCTTCCTTCGATACTATATTACCGAGGAACTTTACTTCTTCTTGCCAGAATATGCATTTAGAAAATTTGGCTTTTAATACATTCTTTCTCAGAATTTCCAAAACTTCTTCCAAATGCTTTTCACGCTCAACAGTTGACTTAGAGAAGATTAAAATGTCGTCAATGAAAACCAACACAAATTTATTCAAGACATCGTGGAATACACAATTCATTAAGTCGACAAAATAAGTAGGAGTGTTACATAAGCCGAAAGACATTACTAACCACTCATAAAATATGTCTGGACCTCTGAAATCTGTCAAAGGAACACATTCTTCGGCAATCCGCAGTTGGTGGAAACCTGTAGCTCGGTACATCCTTGAAATCACTTTCGCTCCATTCAAACGATCCAATAAATCATCTATACGGGGAAATGGATATTTATTCTTGAGCGTCTGCTTGTTGAGATCTCGGTAATCCACATACAGTTTGAGACTACCGTCTGACTTTGGAACAAACACTACTGCTGCACCCCAATTCGAAAAGCTAGGCCTGATCAGACCTTTCCAATAAAGCTGTCGAGTTTGATTACCCAATTCTTCTTTCTGTTTCCATGTCATTCTTCGAATAGGATGCACAACTGGCCTTGCATTCAGAACTAAATCAATCCTAAAGTCAATTTCTCTATGCGGGGGTAAGCTAGCAACTTCTTTAAACACACCCGCATAATTTTTAATGACAGGAATATTTTCAATAGCAGTGGGGGTGACCTCAAGAGCAACCCAAAATCTTTTTCTATCTTAATCTGAGCCTACGCATGGTATAACAATATTCCCAAGCTTTGTCTTAACTTTAACAACTCTTTCTGCACATTTAACTTCGGCTTCAAATTTGGTTAACTAATCCAACCCGAGAATGATATCAAATTCAAAAAAATCCATAACAATTAAATTGAAAGGAAACTGATAGCAAGAGTAGGACATGGGCACTCTACAATACAAACCGAGAACAAGAGAACCCCGTATCGGATTATGAACACCAATCGATTCTTTAGGGTTAGCTTTAACTTTTTAACTATGTTACTTGAAATGGAACTTCATGATGCGCCAGTGTCAAATAATACTGTAACTGGAATATTGTTGATAGTAAGAGTGCCTTCCAAAACATCCGGCCTTTCCCTACTAGCTGAGGGCATTACAGCATCTGTCGTGTTGTTGACTTGAGCCACTTTAGCGATTTTTAAAAGTCGTCAGTCTCGCTTTATATGACCTGACTTATGGCAAAGATTGCATTCCCTGGTCTCTTGAGTCTTCTTATTGGATTTAGATCCATCATTCTTTCGTTTCTTCGATGAATTGCAATTCCTTAGCAAATGCCCTTGCTTATTGCAATTATTGCGTATGGCAGTCATCAACGGTTCTTTCTTAGATTCAACCCCTTTCTTATTAGCTTTAGGCTTCTTACTGACCTCAGGCTTTGTACTTGCCTTAGGGCTATTAGTTTCAAGCTTCCTTTTGCTGCTAGAGCCGACTTCCTCTTCATCTTCCAAACCATCTTGCTTATCAAGATACTCATAGCGATAAGCCATTTGTATCATATTAGAAAAGGGAAGATTCACATGAGCAATTACTCTGCTTTCGTACCTTCTTTGAAGTCTGTTGATAAATCTCAAATTCTTCCTTATAGGATCTTGAATTAGTTCTGTGGCAAAGCAGGAAAGTTCATTAAATTTATTCTGATACTCCTGGATGGTCATATCTCCTTGTTTCAGATTGCAAAATTCATCACATAGTCGCTCATATGCTTTTGGAGGAAAAAAAATTTCTATGAAAATTTCTTTAAATCTATCCCAGGTAATATTACCTTCTGGATTTTCCTTAGTAATAGTTTCCCACCAGATTAAAGCTTCGTCTTTAAGTGCCTAAGATGCTATTAGTCTTTTGTGATCATCTCTCAGCCTTAAGCCTTAAAAAATTCTCTCAGAAGAACACATCCATGCTTGTATTTCAATAACGGATTCTTTGCCCAAGAATGGTACTTCACCTAGATTTCGATACTTCTTTACTAGAGCTTCTAGATCTGGTTCTGGTTGTGGGAGCATAACTGGCTCATTAGATTGCTGAACCAAAGAATTACTTCTTCTGTTTCTGCCACTCATTTTTTACTATGTCTGCAAATAGCAAACAAAGAGTCAGGCCAACAGAAAAGATATTGTAAAGCATAGAGACATATATTTAAATGTAAATGAACCTATAGGGGTGTATTTTATTCTGTTATACTCATTCTAGGACATTATTGATCCTATTTATAATGAGTTACTCATCCTAGAATACTACTGATTCTATTTCTGATGAGTTCATTAATATGTTACATTCCTGAGCTAAGATTAACCAAAGCACTTATACCAACTATGATGACCCCAAACACCCGTGCCACGGAAGCAAGGATAATAATTGGAATATAACACATAAACAATAACAGCAGAACAGAATCATAGAATTACGCCAAATAAAGTACATCAAATTTACACTGGAAATAATATTAATATCAGAGTTACACACCATAACAGGATCACACTTAGTACATAATACAGTTTCAGCTTAATATAAAATGTCAGCAACGGAATTAAACATAATATACTAAATGAAGTCTGAACAGCATAATAGAAATGATAGTATCCATCTTCAAAGCCATAGCTATCCAGAATGAGTCTGCTAAAACCTGAATACAAGGATGCCCATGTGGAAAAGAGGGCACCCGAGTTTGCAAAGTAAAACAAACTACGAGCCAGTCATGGGACTGGTATGAGAAAACTTAACCTATTTAATAATAAGGCTAATCACAGGACCACGCCGCTAACGCGGAACGGGTTTACTCCATTGGATTGCTAATACAGTAATAAAGTAAATCATTGAAACAATGCAATGCGTTTTAGAAAAATGAAACCATTATAATACTCAAGTCCCATCACATAATGCAATGCAAACCGGAGGAAAGAGTTTTACCTTATAATGGCCAAAATATGCTTAATACGTATAAAGCAAATTTGATATTATTATTAGTGCATATATGTTTCAAAAACAATTTCAATCATAATATATCAATTATAGATGGCATTGTCTCCGTACTAGTTTTACAATCAAAACCGCACGGTGTCGTATTGGAAGTTGGGTTTCCATCATGAACCAAGGCAAGGGATCATCCTTACCGAATTTGAGACAATCTATTCTATGTCTCAGGATCAATTGCAACTGCACCTTGAATCTTCAGGGCCGATCCACAAATACTTTAGTGGTTTAGTACTTCCTGAACAATACGTTTCCCCGCCCTATGGGGTGTAAATAAAGAGCCACTAGGGACTCAACCGAGGAGCCTCATTCCATCATCCACATAAGAAAAAATGTTTGGGCTTAATACCATGACACCACTCCTAGCTAGAAAGAAACGCATGTCCTCCCTACTGTCCCCACCCGTTTCTGGTTCATACCGGGGTGTGAGGCTCGCGAAGTAACGCTATACACAAAGATATGCTAATTAAAGTCGTGATTTGATCGTCAACCACAAGGCTCTGCTTTTCAACAATAAGCCTTGATCATTTGCATCTTGGCATGCCACACTGACAATTCACGCCATGTGACTAATGTCTATCGATATATAACCTCTGAGCTCGTACGTCTTAGCGAAGGGTGTTAAGCAAGAGAATAAATTATCCGCCACCAAACATATACATATTTAATAGAGATCAATCAACACAGAATAAAATCTAATGTCAGACACACATCCATTTACAAGTCCGTTCTGGGTCTGAACGAAACAGTAGACACCTTATTCCTCGTTCCATATGTCCAATACTGAAGAGAGGCTCTCGCATATCTAGACAACCAATAAGTACGTCCGAACAACTACCACTGTAACCCTTTCAAGGCAGCAACTCCAATCAAAGGCATCAGTAGTCATCCATTCGATGTGAAGATCGCCAGGCTTCAACCACCGTCTTCAAATTTCCAACTTCTAGCCGTCGATCAATTATTTGAAATGAGAATTAACTCGGCCTTTTCAAATAATTAGCGAATATATGTAATTCAAAATATTTCTTTTTATTCCATATCGTTTATAATATTTTAAAACGATGTTTTGCTACTTTTATTTATATAAAAATAGCCCATTTTAATTAAATGACGCTTCAGGTCATTACGCAGCCTTGGCGCTGTTTTTATCAAAATTTGAATTACACATTTATCAAAATCTAACCGTTGGATCTTAGCAAGTTATATATCGTCGGAAAGATCTTTCCAAAGCAAACCCAAAAGTTCCATTTTTGGGAAAATCCGACAGTCGGATCTTTCGGTATAATCGTCTGAAGTTACGGTTCCATTTCGCGAACTACCGCGCGCGTTCGTTTTATTTTAATATATATATATATATATATATATATGTATATATATATATATGTATGTATATATAATAGCTCGACGATTTCAAATTAACTATTCTTTAAATAATTTTGTACACTTCATATTCATGTTAAGAAAAAAAATATCTTAAACACATACAAACATTCATATAAACATATGACTAATTTTCAAACACCGCTAACATGTTAATGTTAATATTAAACAAATGAACATTTTCTACTCTCTAACATGTTAATGTTAATATTAATATTAAGCAAATGTACATTTTCTACTTCTAACATGGTAATGTTAATATTAAACAAATGTACAATTTCTAGTTCTAACATGGTAACGTTAATATTAAAAAATGTACATTTTCTACTTCTAACATGGTAATGTTAATATTAACAAATGTACATTTTCTACTTCTAACATGGTAATGTTAATATTAAACAAATGTACATTTTCTACTTCTAGAATGTTAATGTTAATATTAAACAAATGTACATTTTCTACTCTAACATGGTAATGTTAATATTAAACAAATGTACATTTTCTACTTCTAAAATGGTAATGTTAAAATTAAACAAATGTACATTTTCTACTTCTAACATGGTAATGTTAACATTAAAAAAATGTATATTTTCTACTTCTAACATGTTAATGTTAATATTAAACAAATGTACATTTTCTACTTCTAACATGCATATGTTAATATTAAACAAATGCACATTTTATACTTCTAACATGGTAATGTTAAAATTAAATAAATGTACATTTTCTACTTCTAACATGGTAATGTTAATATTAAACAAATGTACATTTTCTACTTCTAACATGGTAATGTTAATATTAAACAAATGTACATTTTTTACTTCTAACATGTTAATGTTAATATTAAACAAATGTACATTTTCTACTTCTAACATGTTAATGTTTATATTAATCAAATGTATTTTTTGTACTTCTAACATGGTAATGTTAATTTTAAACAAATGTACTTTTTTTTACTTCTAATATGGTAATGTTAATACTAAAAAAATGTACATTTTCTACTTCTAACATGTTAATGTTAATATTAAACAAATATACATTTTCTACTTCTAACATGTTAATGTTAACATTAAACAAATGAATATTTTCTACTGTTAAAACATTTTTATTATGTTAAAACATTTTTATCAACCTTGAATCTTTTAAATGATTCAACTTTACATTAAAAATGTAAATTTAATGTAAAAACATTTGATTAACCTTGAATCTTTTTAATGATTCAACTTTGCATTAAAAATGTTAATTTTAATGTAAAAGCATTTTTACCCAATTAGGATCTTTGTAATGACTCTTTCATACATTTAAAATGTAAATTTTTAATGTAAAAGTATCTTTATCAAATAATGAATCTTTTAATGAACCATTTATATGTTAAAAATGTAATTTCTTATGTAAACACATTCTTTATCAAACTTTAATCTTTCTATTGCAATCCTTTATACATTAAAAATGTAATTTTTAATGTAAACATATTTTTATCAAACTATGATCTTTCAATTGCAAACCTTTGTACATTAAAAATGTAATTTTTAATGTAAACATATTTTAATCAAACTTTAATCTTTCTATTGCAATCCTTTATACATTAAAAATGTAATTTTTAATGTAAACATATTTTTATCAAACTATGATCTTTCTATTTCAATCTTTATACATTAAAAATGTAATTTTTAATGTAAATATATTTTTATCAAACTATGATCTTTCTATTTCAATCCTTTATACGTTAAAAATGTAATTTTTAATGTAAAAATATTTTTATCAAACTATGATCTTTCTATTGCAATCCTTTATACATTAAAAATGTAACTTTTAATGTAAGCATATTTTATCAAACTTTGGTCTTTCTTTTGCAATCCTTTGTACATTAAAAATGTAATTTTTACTGTAAACATATTTTTATCAAACTATGATCTTTCTATTGCAATCCTTTAACTAATCCTATCTCAAATTCACTCGCTCGCCTAGACTCTAATTTTAGATCAACTAAACCTCTAGATATTTCTACAGCTCAACAATATGCAGCTGGAGTTCAATCAACGATTCGTAGCAAATCTCAAAGTTCAGATCTGGTTTCTAGGGTTGATTTTCCAGATCTAGTTCCAAAAACTCAGGCAAGTTCCACTTTAACTAACTCTATTTATTCTAAGAAGTGGATCAAAGCTGTTACTGAGAACAACATGCATTAGAATGTAATTCAACTTTATTATTATAAGCCTTTCACTCGAGATAATCTTAAGATCCCTATTATCAGTGATAATTTAGTTAATAAGGCAAGGGAAAAATGGAATAACTCGATTGTTTTTTATGTTTATGGAAACAAACCATATTATCACTTCTTGAAAGCTTATATAGATAAGAATTGGAATTTGAAAGGGAGTTATCAGCTATTTTCGAAAGATAATGGATTTTTCGTAATTAAATGTGATCTAACTAAAGATATTGAGAGAATACTAGATTTAGTACCTCACTTTTACAATAAAAATCTAATTTTTATGAAGAGGTGGAGTCCTCGTGTGAAATTAACTAAGGAATTTTTTACTTCCATTCCTATTTAGGTTAAATTGCCAAACTTAGATCTCGATTTCTGGTCAGTGGAAGCTATCAGTAGGATTGCCTCTATAATGGGTCAGCCTCTTCGAATGGACAGTTCTACAAGAATGCATGTAGAGTTTCTTATGCTAGAATTTTAATTGAGTTAAGTATAGACTTTCATTTTCCTGAAGCATTTCGAATTCAATATGAAAATGGAGAAATGGTTTGGCAAAAGGTTATTTATGAACGAGTTCCCTATGCATGCTCAATTTGCAAAGTGTTGGGACATACTTCAGATATGTGTAAATCCAAGAAAGTCTGGGTCTCAAAAAAATAATTATGATTTAAACAATGGAATGTAGTTAGATGATAAAATGGATATTCAAGATAAAAAGATGGACGGTACTGTTAGGGATATAAGATTGAATCAGAAATCTGAAACTGTGGGAATTGGTAAGAATGATCTTATCTTACATGGAAAGAATGATCAAAGTGAAGATTACCATTCCGCGGGGATGTGTATTGATAAGTATAACATGGAGAATATAGAGTTTCTTTCAAAAGAAGGAAAAGTTAACAATAATTCCGTGTAAAAGGATAATGTCCAGGTTAGTGTTTGCAACAAGGAGATTACTAGCCCCAAAGATAATGCTATGGAAGATAGTAATTTAGGTAAATGAAGTGATAGTAATTTTCCAGGTATAGCCTTTGTTAATGATTCTCTAATGGAAGAGTCTGATAGCTCCTCTAGTAGTCTTAAAAAGAGAAAGGTTATGTTCAAAACAGAAAAATCCAAAGATAAAGGTAAAATGATATACGATGAACCACTGGTTGAGGATAATCCTGAATGGGATAAGCTGGTCTCACAGTTTCAAAAATGATCAAAGTCTAAGAAAAAGAAGGATGAAAGGAGTATCACAAGTGGAGTTATGTATGGAGAAATTTCTAAGTAATGATCAGTTTGATGTGTAGTTTGTTCTATCTTCCTCTTGTATATTCAGCGGTGAGGCTTTGCTAATTTACTGACGATGGGCATTGCTGTTGTAGTTTTTGGGTTGATGATGTTCTGTTTTCTGGGCTTTGAAGTAGTTAATTTTGCTGTTTACTTTCCGGGTTTAGTGAAATGTGTACGAGGTCGACTTTGCTATGCTAGCTTGGTTCTTTTGTAGGTGAGGTGGTTTTGAAGGAGTTCTTCAGCTTGCATGGTAGTTGCATGATTTTTTTTCCGAAGTGTAACATCTTTTTGTTTGGTTTTCCTTTTGGGCTAACTGCGCTTTATTCATGCTGAAGTGGATTCTGGTGGAAAGCTTGGGTTTCTCTTGGCTTGGAGCTTTTAAATGCTGAAGTTTTTTTGTCGTGTTGTTCGTAGTGTTTAGTCTGCTTTTGAGTTGGCTATCTTTTCTTGTTCTAAAGTGTTTGTTGTTCTAGGTTTTATTTTTAGCCAACTCAAATGTTTGTATTTCAGTTTTATGTATTATAAGTACCCCTATGTGTTAAAAAAATGAAATTTTTAATGTAAACATATTTTTATCAAACTTTGATCTTTCTATTGCAATCCTTTGTACATTAAAAATGTAATTTTTAAGGTAAACATATTTTTATCAAACTATGAATCCTATTTTTTAATGATTTATCTTTTACATTAAAAATGTAATTTTTAATGTGAACAAATTTTCATTTCATATAATGATCATTTTTAATCTTTTCTAATATACAATCAAAATGAGATTTTTTATTGTTCGAACAATTCTATTTCAAAACACGAATATTTCAACACATGAAAATTTCGGCATTATAACGGCAGGGTAATTAAAACTAGCACCATCCCTAGTATGGCTCCTCTGCTAACCTAGGCCTCGCGGCGATACAAGGGTTTCATTTTCCTAATACAATTTCTTTCACTATACAATCCATTTACCAAAAACACAACCAATTTTATTTCAACCACAATCAATCATTCACAATCACCAACAAAATTCACATCACAATACAATCAAGTCGTCCATGGTCTGTGGACGACGGTGTCGGGGGTTACTAAACTCAGTCTGCAACCTAAAATAATTTTATTTATTCATTTTTGAATTTAGATTGCTCACCTTGCTTTTTAATCCTTCTAAAATTGTAGAAAGCTTCAAAAATTCTCCGGTCTCTTTTAGAATGTCATGTATGATGCCACGGTCCCAATGTCTCTTGTTTCACTGGATTCGGACAACTTACGAAAAAGATATGATTTTTTTCCATAAATTAACTTTGCAACGCTTTAAGGTGTTATATATACTTTAAATATATATTAACCATTACCTCAGTTTTTGATTCAAAACTAGGTTTTGAATTAACTTTCAATCCGTTCAGTGTGAAGCCGATCGGGTCGCGTCACGTTGAAGGCCTTGGAGAGGTGCACCTGCGCCTGGAATGACGTCAAACTCGCCGGTCGGACGGCGACGGAAATTGGCCGCGAACGGCGCCGCTTCGGGGGTGTGGATCTCGAAAAACTTGCAACTACAGGGATCGAAATTTATATGGAATCAAAGAGGATGAAAAGCTCTACAAAAATATCCAAAGGTTCACTTGATTTCGTTGAGAGATTGGAGAGTTATCGAGGGGATAAATTTTGTGCTTCAGCCGCCATCGATTTTGAAAGGATCGGGTTTCTCAGAAGATAACGACAAGCGTTTTTGGATTTTAATATATATATTATTTAATATAATTTTAATTTACAAATAATTTGTTTATCGGTCCAGACTCTAAACAAGGCCCAACGACTATCGCCCCTAACTATTTACCTCCATTCCGGACACAATGGACTAGGTCTCATCAGCCCATTTGATCGTTTCAACCTATTTTTCTTTAAATTAAAATATAAAATATTTAATTATTTAAATTTGATCATACATTTTAATTTACCGGGGCCACATACTGATTCTAAAAATTCTCGAAAAATAAATCTAACTATGTATTAATGATATAGTCTTAACAAAATTAATTTCATTGAATTTGGAAACCGTTTGAAAAATGGTCATTTTCCGGTCGATCCAAATTGACAAAACACATTTTCCTTTGTCACCCTCATAAATTAATTCCAAAAATTATGAAAATTGGAATCTTGCAAAAATTTGACATTCCGGATCCAACCAAAGTGGTTTCGTTGAAAACGGAGGTCATTTGCAAAATGGCTATTTGTAAGGGCTATATATTATATTAAATTCCATAGCAACTGTTCTAAATATTTAACTTCTATAACTTTTTATTCCCGCTATGAAATTTCAATTTTTCACATCTGTTAGAAAGATATTTTTAAACAAATTTAAATATTTTTAGTTTTACTAAAATCCGATTTATTTTCAATCCTATACATTCATTCAAAGTTCAAAATAAAATTTTCAAACTATCGCGCCATTTCAAGCTCATTATATAATTAAAATAAATTTATTCGTTCTAACTTCGATTTAAATAAATTTTTAGTCATTATTATTTAAAATAAATCATTTTAAATATTCAAAATTCATAAAAATAACCAAAATAAAATTTTTAAATTTGTTCTGATTTTTCGGGTTGTTACAACGGTGTGGGCGGCGCAAACCGACCGGGGACATGTGCGTGCATGGGCCAGGCAAAGGGGGCTAAGACGACCGTGGCCCTTGTAGGTATGATTGTGCATATCAGCGAAGGGTTGCCACCATAGGACGTGATACATCTTATGGCGGGGCTGACACGGAGTATCTACGCGGAGTAGGGAGACGATCGATTAAGGTAGTGGTTAGGATACATCTGGACGTATGCCTAAGTCTACCATCTTATAGTTGTTGGGATCATCTTATTCTAGTGATACTATTATTAGTGCAGAGTAATCTTTAGTGAAGCACATTCACTGTCATGTTTACATTGTCAAACCCGCCTTATGTGTTGTTATCTCTCTCTTATCCACTTTACATGCCTGTCATGTTACTTTTACTTATTAACTTGCTAAAAGTAACCGGAATCATCAGACTTTATGTCTAACCCTTTTTGTTTCCTCTTTTTTCTTCTGCTCCTTCTGGTTCTCAGGGTGGGAATACTCAGGCTTGACCGTGATTCTGCTTTCATTTTGCTGGAGCTGCTTAGATGTATGGATCAAGCTCCTATCCTTGCTACTATGGCTATATTTTATTTGGGGAATTTTTCTTCTTTTATGTACTCTGATGTTTTAAAGTACAAGAAAGTAGTTTCAGTGATGTAATGGTTTTTATGTATTTCAGACATGTGATGTTTTCAAACCACGTTGCTTTATGTTAAATAAAGTTTTTAGTTTTGCTATCATTTTATATCTGTCTTGTAATATTTATGTTTATGTTTACCTATAACGCTTCACGGAACTTAATGCATTCCTTTTGTGAGTGACATTAACGGACGTGGGGTGTCACACTTGGTATCAGAGGTGAAGGTTTCCAGATTAGATAAAAGTTTTTGAAAACTATTTTCCGAATGGTTTTAAAAGAAAGCATTTTTCAAGAAGGAAAAGTCTGTTTTGAAAACCATATTCCCCAAAGCCATATGTACTATCTTTCAATCCTTTGTCTAATTCTCTCTTTTTCGTTTTAGCATGTCTGGGGAACCTAACATTCCAGAGGGCGTTACGATACCTGGTTGGTTCCGCAGGTATCTAGAGGGTACGACGCCTGCCGAAGGCCAAAGAAACGTTCCTCCCCCAGCTGCACCCGTCGTTCCTCCTCTTCCTCCGAGGGTAGATAATTTCGCTAAGATCTGCAAAGATTTCTGTGCCATGGGAGGAAATCCATTCCATGGAACCGAAACATTCGTAAAGGCAAGGAATTGGCTTAAGGAGATCGGGGACTTGTTTGTAATCGTTGAAGTGGAAGATCGGAGGAAGATTCAGTTAGCTGCCTGGCTACTAGAAGATGAAGCTTTGTTCTGGTGGGAAGTTACCCAAGTTGGGCACCTGGTAGAGACATGGGATGATTTTAGACAAAGTTTTGAAATGAAATTTCTTACCCAAGCTGAAAAAAGCATGCAAATAGAGAGGTTATTGGCGCTCAAACAAGGAAACATGACTGTTAAATAATATGCGAACAAATTCAACCAGCTAGCAAGATTTGGATTTGAATTGATAGATACTCCGTATAAGAAAGCTTTGCGATCCGCTAAAGGGCTAAATGAACCCCTTCATGGGTTAGCTATGTCCCACATTCCAATGGGAGCTACTTTTGAAAGGCTTGTTGATATGGCCCTGATGCCTGAGGAAGAAATGGGAGAAAAGAAGGAAGTAAAAGCTGAGGAAACAACGCAAAATAAGAAGGTATCGCCTAAGAAAGGACAACAGCAATAACAAAAGAAATGTGGAAAGAATGACAAGGCTAAGGATAAGAGGAAATGTCACAGTTGTGGGCGACAGGGTCACTTGGTCAAAGACTGTAAAAGTAGGAAGAATACTTGCTTCAATTGTGGAGAGATCGGACATTTCGCTAGGGAGTGCCCGAAGAAACAGGGACCACAGGGACAAGGCCAAAGGGCAGGATCTTCTGGAGGGTAGGTGCATGCTCTTGCGATTAGTGCTCTGGATAGGGGTAGGAAAATTTCCGTGGAAGGTTTGATTTCTCTTTGCAGTCATCCTATTAGAACTCTTTTTGATTCTGGCGCTTCATATTCATTTATATCTAGATCTGTGGTTGAATCTCTGCACTTAAATACTAGTATGGTAGTGGATCCCATTATTATCTCAAACCCCCTTGTTGGTGCATATCTGATGTAACGACCCAGATTTTTGAACAGTTTATTTTAAATATTTAGTATGGTTTTTAAAATATTGAATTTAAAATATAATAATTTCGAATTAAATTTCAGGATATATACTGTTCAATTTAGGATAGTGTTATAATATTGAAACGTCAGTCTGTACGTTAAAATAGCGGTTTAGAATTTTAAATTAAAGAACCGCGATATAGTTTAGTTTTTAATTAAAGAAAAATCAAATCAAAACTTTAACCAGCCAACCTACTTCTGTTAACGCCACCCTATTTCCTTCCTCGAGCTGAAATTTCTGTCTTCCCACTTCAAAAATCTAGGGAGCATAATTTTAATGGTTGGGGTACAATTGCTACCCTTCGCTCTTATATAAATCACCCTAGCTTCTGTATTCCTTTCGATTCTAAAACCAATCCCTTCCGTTCCTTTCATTTCTTTCTTCTGGCATTGCGAAATCGATTCCTCCGATATATATAAAAAAAAAAAAAATGTAATCAAAACAAAATCGCAAATCGCGATTAATTATTTCAGTCCTCAGAAGCTCGAAAACTACCCAGGGGGAGCTCGCGATTTCAGAAAGGGGGCGAGGTCAATGGGTCAGCACTAGTGGCAGCTGGAGTGGTCGCAGCTTCTGATGTGATTTAGGGGGTTCACGAGTTCGATTTGGTGGTGTTTGGGTCACCACGGTGGATCAAAAGGCGGATGTGTGGGGTCGCGATGTGATATTTGGTGGTTCGAAGTTCATCTGGGTTCGAACGGAGGGTGGAGGATTGAGGAATGGGTCGGTCTCTGGTCAGTGAAGAAGGGTAGTTACTGGGAATAGCGCAAGGGGGAGTTTGGTACAGTAATTGAAGTTCGGTAGTGAGAAATTGAGGCCAAGGGGAAGGACGGTATACGATGATGGTGAATGGTGGATTCGAATTTGCTGTGTATTCAATTCTAGGAAGAAAGTGATTTCAGAGAATTAAGGTAATTTTTATTTTTATTTTAAATAATACAGGAAATTAATTTATACAATTAATAATCTAATTAAAGTGAATCTATTTAGATATTAGTTTAGTTATATTTCTTTTATGAAATCAGTTTGATTTATGTCAAAGATCATAAATAAAAAAAATGGAAGAAAATAACAATTAAAAGGTGTTATTTATTTGTTCGAGAAAAACCTAACATATATATATATGTGTGTGTGTGTGTGTGTGTGTGTGTGTTTAAAGATACGTAGGTTAGTTAATTTTATTTGTTAAGTAAAATTTCAGTTAATAACCATTTAAAAGAAGGAAAAATATAGGAAAGTTATTTATTCATTTAAATAGTTAATTTAAATAAATAAATGTTTAATCAATAAATTTAAATTGATTATCATAGGTAAGATGAATTCAATTGAGATAGTTCGAATAAATGCATAGCTGGGAAATATGGAAATATACCGGATATTCAACAACTGCAAAATCTCGGTGAGTAAATCTCACTCACCTTTAGAATTATTTTTATTTCATTAAAAATAATTGTTTGTTGCTTGTTTGAATGGTTCTGCTTGTTTTATATATATTAGTTATTTAGGCTATATATATATATATTGGGTTGATTGGTTGGTTGGATTCCCGCAGTCTCATTAGCGGATGCCCGCAGTTTCATAGCGGATGATTACCCTATACGCCCCACGCTATGATTAGTGGATGACCTTCTATACCGCGATATTCTGCCACGAAGCAGAATGGGTATTATTTATGTGCTAACATCTGTGGATGCAGGAAAACAGGTTGGAGGAATCCGACTGGGTTCCTCAAAAATATATTATCTGTTGTGTTGTTTGTTGTTTGCTTGATTTCATATATTAATATATGACGTGTTAAAAATCAAATGATTGAAAAATGGAGTGATTTGATTGCTTTAAATATCACTGGGCCAAGTGTTAATTTATTAAAATATCATGAGAAAGATATTTGAGGTTTAAAAGAAAATTCTATTTTTCAAATAGAATTTGAAATTCAAGTAGAATTTGAAAAGATAGAATTTCAAATGGAATATTGAAATAAAAATTTCAAAATAGAATTTTGAAATGAAAGTTCAAAATAGAACTTGAAATAGAATTTTTAAGTGGAAATTTAAATAGAATTTAAATATTAGAAAGGAGTTGGAATATTTGAAATTCAGAAGAAAATTCAAATAAGATTTGAAATGGGATTTTTAAATATGTAAATAAAATTTGAGTATAACATTTGAATTTTAAAAGGAGTTTAAATATTTGAATTTTAAAAGGATATTGAATATTAGAAATTCAAATAAGAAGTTCCAATAGAATTTGAATAGATGAAATTAGAATGAAAAATAGAATTTGAATTCAAGGAATTAAAATAAAATTTGAATTCAAAGGAATTCGAATAAAGAAATTCAAATAGAGATTTGAATGTAGAAATTCAAAATAGAATTTGAAATATAGTATTTCAAGGAAGAATTCAAATGTGAAATTTGAATAGAGATTTGAATGGAATTTAAATATGAGATTTGAATTGAGATTTGAAATGGAAATTCGAGTATTGAATTTGAACATGGAATTGAATACAGAAATGCAAGTTGAAATTTGAATATGAGATTTCAAAAATAGAATTTGAAATAAACTTTGAAATAGGATTTCAAAGTAGAATTGGAAATAAAATTTCAAATAGGATTTCAAAATAGGAAATCCAAAGGTTTTTGAAATGGAATTTGAATTCAAGGGAATTCAAATGGATTTGAGTGAAGAAATTCAAATGGCGTTAATAATGAGGTTGAATATTAGAATTCAAATGGAAAATGAAATTTGAATATAAGAGATTCAAATTGAATTCAAATAGGATTTAATCTATGGGATTTGAATATGAAATTCAAATGGGTTTTTAACTATGGAATTTTGAATATAGAATTCAAATATAGGAAGTGGAATATAGAAAGTTCAAATGGAATTTAAATATAGAGTTTGAATAAGGGAATTCAAATAGAAATTCAAATATTGAATTTGAATACCAAATAGAAAAGGAATTGGAATTTGAATTTAGAATTTCAAATAAAAGTGAGATTTGAATTTGAATCAAGCAGAGTTAAATGGAGTTGAATTCATTTTAAAGAAGTTTAGAAGTTTAAAAGTTTATATATATAAATATAATTAAAACGAACCCGCCGCAGCGCTGCAGTTCGTAAATTGGCGATTCGAACTTCAATCGAATATACAGGACTCAATTGAAGCCGAAATTCTTTGAAACAAGAAACGTCAGGACCGGTTTGATAATAGTTTTCAAATGAAAGATAAAAATCTGGAATTCGTCGTATAGATTTTGAGTTATGTCAAAATCAAATTTTCAGAAAAACAGCGCCAGAATCGTTTTAAAACCATTATGGTTTATTTAAGGTTATAAAAGGATTTTAAGCGGGGAAAAATCCGAATTGTCTATTTAGAAAATTTCAGAGTGAGTTGTAAAATATATGCGAATTCAAGTTGTGTAAATGAATATGATTTTTGAAACAGAAACCAGATTTTGATTTATTGAATAGAATTAACTAAAGTAAATAGGAATTAGTTAATGAGATTTCGAATTAATATTGGGATTTGAATAAGTGAATTCGATTTGAAAATTTATATTCGAAATAGAAAAAAGAAACTAGAATTGAAATCGAAATTCGATTTGGTTATGAACGAGTTAAATATTTTGTTCGAACATGTTATGTTCAATAAAGAAGTGAAATAGACAAAAAGGCTAATTAAAGAATAATTGAGCGAAACTGAATTCAAACGATTCAAAATTGAATTCAAACGAATGGATTGAGTTGAATTGGATTGGAAACAGGTGAACAGGTGTTAAACAGATATGGGATGGAGTATATGAAGATTTTTATTTATGTGCTCGACAAAAAGGTACATGTTTAATTCATATATGAGATTTTATGCGCCGTATCGGCAAGCCACTTGGCTTTTCCTTTTTCTTTTTGATTGAGGAAGATACCGGGAAGCTATTTGAAATTTCCCGATGCTCCCGATACAGGGGAGGTTATGGCGAAATTTTCCGGAAATTTAAGGAGATAGAATATTTTTAAGGAATTTGGAAATTAGAAATCTATATATCGATATATATAGAATTCGATAAGGAAATGAAATCAAGAATAGCGTAAAGGGCCAAGATGATTATTGAAAATATTTGGTTAACAAATATTGTTAAGAAAATGGAAAAGAGATTTAATTAATGAATATTAATTAAAGAGCCCAGTGATTTGTTTGTTATGTTGATTGAACACTTGTTTTTATTCGATAGTTAAATCACAGACTATCGAAGTTTTTGACCATCGTTGTCAATATGGAGAGACCGGTTGGATTATTATCCGAAGAACCACTCCGTATCGGCATAAGCGTTGCGAACCAAGTATGCTGAATATATTGAAGACGGAGTGAAGTGCAAGGGCTTTTCTATTTATAGAAATAGTGCCTTCGGTTTCGTTCAATCCCAGAACGAACGTAAATGGACGAATGTCTGACAGAGTATTTCCAATGATCAAATGGGTTGGTCTGTATGAATGTATATGGTTGCAACGGATTTATCCCTTAGCGTAATATCCAGAATATTTGTGCAAACTCAACTAGTGATTAACGGATCTGACAATGTGGCATTCAAAGTGATTGTGTTATCGATGAATGGTAAGTATGCGTAGCCTCAGGCCTCAACAACCGGAAAAGGACAAAAATCGGGCAGGCAGCATGGCTATGTGGGTCGCACCCATTAGGGTGTATAATCACCTATCTAGAGAAATTCCTTTTGTTTCTAAATCTATCGATTCTGCCCATTCGGGAAACGGTGGTTTGAGTCCAACCGTTGGTGATATACATTCGATACACTCAAGCGAAATGAGTGGTCGGTCATGTGTGGGCCGGGTTGCAAGACGTTCTTGTTGAACCCAGGTGTATTTGCCTCTAGAGATACATCATCGGAAGGTGGTCCCATACCTTGTCATAGTTGGAATCCAATCTCCAATAAGCGCCATGCGGGTTTTTGAGTTTATAATATATATGTGGAGCGTGAGATGCAAGCGTTCTGCTATTTGGTTATTTACTTGATGTAGACATTATCATAATATCATTGGATTTGATATCAAAGTGTTTTGGGTTATAGTAAGGTAAAAGCCGTCCATGTTTATGTGTGGGCTGGTCTTACTATTATCTTTTCTTTCGAAAAGGATTTTGAAAGTTAAACAAGTGGTTGGAGTTTACTCACACCAGTCCCATGACTGACCCAGAGTTTATTTTGTTTGTTTTCCCTAAACTCTTGGGTGCCCAAATTTGTACGGGCAGTCAAGTGTTTCAGGCTTTTACAGATACACTTGGAGGAGCTTGAAGCAGGAGGCTTCAACGTTAGTTATTTAGAGTTACTTCCGCTGAGTCAAATGTTATGTGTACTCTGATGATGGTATGTATGTATGTACAAAACAGATTTGTATTTCCAAAGTTATGTTATATAATATATTTTATTCGTTCCGTTGTGAGTTTGTGATCTTCGTTTTCTTCTATTCTAAGTTTTCTATCTTATCTATTCTCACCCTCTAACTTCTTTCTAATAATGAGTCGTATTTCTGTGTTATTTGGGTTGGACGTGTGGTGTATTTAGTCAACTCAGATAGCACGGATTTGCGGGTCGTTTCAGTTGGTATCAGAGCTTAGGTTGAGTGAATACCTAGGCTTGTGTGGCATGTGCTCATTAGAGATAGGGTCAGTAGTACCCTAGAATGAGTTGAGTGTATAGATACGAGAGAGCGTATTTGTTAGTTGAGATAAAAGTTGTTTTATATTGTGTTGACTAGTCTGTGAGTGGTTTATGAATTCTGGTCGAATCGTGGGACGCCACGAAGTCGATAGGGATTTCTAAACACTTGAACAGAAAATACGACATGATATTGTTTTAATGGGTAAATGAAATAATTTTACCCAAATTTTCTATTTTGATATAGAAAGAATAATTTTCTAGAATTATTATTATATGGATGTGTTGGATGTTGACTTTATAATCAAATGAGATTATAAATTTAGAATGGTTACTTATAACCAGAGTAGAATTTGTATAGGAATTAAATATACAAATGAGATGAATTAGAATTTAATTCAAACCAGAATTAAGAATTCAAAATCCTGGGAAGTTTGAAATATTTTTGGAAGTATATTAGAACAATATAGATTTGTTTTAGAAGGATTTGAAAGAAAATCGTTTTAGATGGATTTTGAAATAATAAAGCACTGAACTCACTTCAGTGGCTGGGAAATAATTCTGATGATGATTGCAACATCATCAGTGTTCATTTCCGAGTTTCTAAGTGATGGGTTGCTACCTTAGAAAGTTTTGATGGAAATTTGTTTGAAAGAAACCAAATTGGTTTGAATATTCAAATGTTTTGAATTGGAAATGAAAATAAATATATGTGTATATTTATGGGATTTCAAAAAGGATTTGAAATGTTAACCCTGGGATTTGGATTCTGGAATTAAAACTTAACTGAAGTAAGTTAAATGGTTCAGGGCGAATTAAATTGACTAGAATCAATTTGAAATAAATTGAAGTGAATATGAACTAGAATGCATATGAATGGAAACCAAAAGTTTTGGTTGAAACTAAATATGAGGAGTTGAGTTTCAACATAAGTGAGATGTTGAAAAGTAATAGATTTGTACCCTTTTTCCTACCTTAGCAATTTCGAGGACGAAATTATTTTAAGGGGGGAAGAATGTAACGACCCAGATTTTTGAACAGTTTATTTTAAATATTTAGTATGGTTTTTAAAATATTGAATTTAAAATATAATAATTTCGAATTAAATTTCAGGATATATACTGTTCAATTTAGGATAGTGTTATAATATTGAAACGTCAGTCTGTACGTTAAAATAGCGGTTTAGAATTTTAAATTAAAGAACCGCGATATAGTTTAGTTTTTAATTAAAGAAAAATCAAATCAAAACTTTAACCAGCCAACCTACTTCTGTTAACGCCACCCTATTTCCTTCCTCGAGCTGAAATTTCTGTCTTCCCACTTCAAAAATCTAGGGAGCATAATTTTAATGGTTGGGGTACAATTGCTACCCTTCGCTCTTATATAAATCACCCTAGCTTCTGTATTCCTTTCGATTCTAAAACCAATCCCTTCCGTTCCTTTCATTTCTTTCTTCTGGCATTGCGAAATCGATTCCTCCGATATATATAAAAAAAAAAAAAAAATGTAATCAAAACAAAATCGCAAATCGCGATTAATTATTTCAGTCCTCAGAAGCTCGAAAACTACCCAGGGGGAGCTCGCGATTTCAGAAAGGGGGCGAGGTCAATGGGTCAGCACTAGTGGCAGCTGGAGTGGTCGCAGCTTCTGATGTGATTTAGGGGGTTCACGAGTTCGATTTGGTGGTGTTTGGGTCACCACGGTGGATCAAAAGGCGGATGTGTGGGGTCGCGATGTGATATTTGGTGGTTCGAAGTTCATCTGGGTTCGAACGGAGGGTGGAGGATTGAGGAATGGGTCGGTCTCTGGTCAGTGAAGAAGGGTAGTTACTGGGAATAGCGCAAGGGGGAGTTTGGTACAGTAATTGAAGTTCGGTAGTGAGAAATTGAGGCCAAGGGGAAGGACGGTATACGATGATGGTGAATGGTGGATTCGAATTTGCTGTGTATTCAATTCTAGGAAGAAAGTGATTTCAGAGAATTAAGGTAATTTTTATTTTTATTTTAAATAATACAGGAAATTAATTTATACAATTAATAATCTAATTAAAGTGAATCTATTTAGATATTAGTTTAGTTATATTTCTTTTATGAAATCAGTTTGATTTATGTCAAAGATCATAAATAAAAAAAAATGGAAGAAAATAACAATTAAAAGGTGTTATTTATTTGTTCGAGAAAAACCTAACATATATATATATATATATGTGTGTGTGTGTGTGTGTGTGTGTGTTTAAAGATACGTAGGTTAGTTAATTTTATTTGTTAAGTAAAATTTCAGTTAATAACCATTTAAAAGAAGGAAAAATATAGGAAAGTTATTTATTCATTTAAATAGTTAATTTAAATAAATAAATGTTTAATCAATAAATTTAAATTGATTATCATAGGTAAGATGAATTCAATTGAGATAGTTCGAATAAATGCATAGCTGGGAAATATGGAAATATACCGGATATTCAACAACTGCAAAATCTCGGTGAGTAAATCTCACTCACCTTTAGAATTATTTTTATTTCATTAAAAATAATTGTTTGTTGCTTGTTTGAATGGTTCTGCTTGTTTTATATATATTAGTTATTTAGGCTATATATATATATATATTGGGTTGATTGGTTGGTTGGATTCCCGCAGTCTCATTAGCGGATGCCCGCAGTTTCATAGCGGATGATTACCCTATACGCCCCACGCTATGATTAGTGGATGACCTTCTATACCGCGATATTCTGCCACGAAGCAGAATGGGTATTATTTATGTGCTAACATCTGTGGATGCAGGAAAACAGGTTGGAGGAATCCGACTGGGTTCCTCAAAAATATATTATCTGTTGTGTTGTTTGTTGTTTGCTTGATTTCATATATTAATATATGACGTGTTAAAAATCAAATGATTGAAAAATGGAGTGATTTGATTGCTTTAAATATCACTGGGCCAAGTGTTAATTTATTAAAATATCATGAGAAAGATATTTGAGGTTTAAAAGAAAATTCTATTTTTCAAATAGAATTTGAAATTCAAGTAGAATTTGAAAAGATAGAATTTCAAATGGAATATTGAAATAAAAATTTCAAAATAGAATTTTGAAATGAAAGTTCAAAATAGAACTTGAAATAGAATTTTTAAGTGGAAATTTAAATAGAATTTAAATATTAGAAAGGAGTTGGAATATTTGAAATTCAGAAGAAAATTCAAATAAGATTTGAAATGGGATTTTTAAATATGTAAATAAAATTTGAGTATAACATTTGAATTTTAAAAGGAGTTTAAATATTTGAATTTTAAAAGGATATTGAATATTAGAAATTCAAATAAGAAGTTCCAATAGAATTTGAATAGATGAAATTAGAATGAAAAATAGAATTTGAATTCAAGGAATTAAAATAAAATTTGAATTCAAAGGAATTCGAATAAAGAAATTCAAATAGAGATTTGAATGTAGAAATTCAAAATAGAATTTGAAATATAGTATTTCAAGGAAGAATTCAAATGTGAAATTTGAATAGAGATTTGAATGGAATTTAAATATGAGATTTGAATTGAGATTTGAAATGGAAATTCGAGTATTGAATTTGAACATGGAATTGAATACAGAAATGCAAGTTGAAATTTGAATATGAGATTTCAAAAATAGAATTTGAAATAAACTTTGAAATAGGATTTCAAAGTAGAATTGGAAATAAAATTTCAAATAGGATTTCAAAATAGGAAATCCAAAGGTTTTTGAAATGGAATTTGAATTCAAGGGAATTCAAATGGATTTGAGTGAAGAAATTCAAATGGCGTTAATAATGAGGTTGAATATTAGAATTCAAATGGAAAATGAAATTTGAATATAAGAGATTCAAATTGAATTCAAATAGGATTTAATCTATGGGATTTGAATATGAAATTCAAATGGGTTTTTAACTATGGAATTTTGAATATAGAATTCAAATATAGGAAGTGGAATATAGAAAGTTCAAATGGAATTTAAATATAGAGTTTGAATAAGGGAATTCAAATAGAAATTCAAATATTGAATTTGAATACCAAATAGAAAAGGAATTGGAATTTGAATTTAGAATTTCAAATAAAAGTGAGATTTGAATTTGAATCAAGCAGAGTTAAATGGAGTTGAATTCATTTTAAAGAAGTTTAGAAGTTTAAAAGTTTATATATATAAATATAATTAAAACGAACCCGCCGCAGCGCTGCAGTTCGTAAATTGGCGATTCGAACTTCAATCGAATATACAGGACTCAATTGAAGCCGAAATTCTTTGAAACAAGAAACGTCAGGACCGGTTTGATAATAGTTTTCAAATGAAAGAGAAAAATCTGGAATTCGTCGTATAGATTTTGAGTTATGTCAAAATCAAATTTTCAGAAAAACAGCGCCAGAATCGTTTTAAAACCATTATGGTTTATTTAAGGTTATAAAAGGATTTTAAGCGGGGAAAAATCCGAATTGTCTATTTAGAAAATTTCAGAGTGAGTTGTAAAATATATGCGAATTCAAGTTGTGTAAATGAATATGATTTTTGAAACAGAAACCAGATTTTGATTTATTGAATAGAATTAACTAAAGTAAATAGGAATTAGTTAATGAGATTTCGAATTAATATTGGGATTTGAATAAGTGAATTCGATTTGAAAATTTATATTCGAAATAGAAAAAAGAAACTAGAATTGAAATCGAAATTCGATTTGGTTATGAACGAGTTAAATATTTTGTTCGAACATGTTATGTTCAATAAAGAAGTGAAATAGACAAAAAGGCTAATTAAAGAATAATTGAGCGAAACTGAATTCAAACGATTCAAAATTGAATTCAAACGAATGGATTGAGTTGAATTGGATTGGAAACAGGTGAACAGGTGTTAAACAGATATGGGATGGAGTATATGAAGATTTTTATTTATGTGCTCGACAAAAAGGTACATGTTTAATTCATATATGAGATTTTATGCGCCGTATCGGCAAGCCACTTGGCTTTTCCTTTTTCTTTTTGATTGAGGAAGATACCGGGAAGCTATTTGAAATTTCCCGATGCTCCCGATACAGGGGAGGTTATGGCGAAATTTTCCGGAAATTTAAGGAGATAGAATATTTTTAAGGAATTTGGAAATTAGAAATCTATATATCGATATATATAGAATTCGATAAGGAAATGAAATCAAGAATAGCGTAAAGGGCCAAGATGATTATTGAAAATATTTGGTTAACAAATATTGTTAAGAAAATGGAAAAGAGATTTAATTAATGAATATTAATTAAAGAGCCCAGTGATTTGTTTGTTATGTTGATTGAACACTTGTTTTTATTCGATAGTTAAATCACAGACTATCGAAGTTTTTGACCATCGTTGTCAATATGGAGAGACCGGTTGGATTATTATCCGAAGAACCACTCCGTATCGGCATAAGCGTTGCGAACCAAGTATGCTGAATATATTGAAGACGGAGTGAAGTGCAAGGGCTTTTCTATTTATAGAAATAGTGCCTTCGGTTTCGTTCAATCCCAGAACGAACGTAAATGGACGAATGTCTGACAGAGTATTTCCAATGATCAAATGGGTTGGTCTGTATGAATGTATATGGTTGCAACGGATTTATCCCTTAGCGTAATATCCAGAATATTTGTGCAAACTCAACTAGTGATTAACGGATCTGACAATGTGGCATTCAAAGTGATTGTGTTATCGATGAATGGTAAGTATGCGTAGCCTCAGGCCTCAACAACCGGAAAAGGACAAAAATCGGGCAGGCAGCATGGCTATGTGGGTCGCACCCATTAGGGTGTATAATCACCTATCTAGAGAAATTCCTTTTGTTTCTAAATCTATCGATTCTGCCCATTCGGGAAACGGTGGTTTGAGTCCAACCGTTGGTGATATACATTCGATACACTCAAGCGAAATGAGTGGTCGGTCATGTGTGGGCCGGGTTGCAAGACGTTCTTGTTGAACCCAGGTGTATTTGCCTCTAGAGATACATCATCGGAAGGTGGTCCCATACCTTGTCATAGTTGGAATCCAATCTCCAATAAGCGCCATGCGGGTTTTTGAGTTTATAATATATATGTGGAGCGTGAGATGCAAGCGTTCTGCTATTTGGTTATTTACTTGATGTAGACATTATCATAATATCATTGGATTTGATATCAAAGTGTTTTGGGTTATAGTAAGGTAAAAGCCGTCCATGTTTATGTGTGGGCTGGTCTTACTATTATCTTTTCTTTCGAAAAGGATTTTGAAAGTTAAACAAGTGGTTGGAGTTTACTCACACCAGTCCCATGACTGACCCAGAGTTTATTTTGTTTGTTTTCCCTAAACTCTTGGGTGCCCAAATTTGTACGGGCAGTCAAGTGTTTCAGGCTTTTACAGATACACTTGGAGGAGCTTGAAGCAGGAGGCTTCAACGTTAGTTATTTAGAGTTACTTCCGCTGAGTCAAATGTTATGTGTACTCTGATGATGGTATGTATGTATGTACAAAACAGATTTGTATTTCCAAAGTTATGTTATATAATATATTTTATTCGTTCCGTTGTGAGTTTGTGATCTTCGTTTTCTTCTATTCTAAGTTTTCTATCTTATCTATTCTCACCCTCTAACTTCTTTCTAATAATGAGTCGTATTTCTGTGTTATTTGGGTTGGACGTGTGGTGTATTTAGTCAACTCAGATAGCACGGATTTGCGGGTCGTTTCATCTGAATGGGGTGCTCCAGTAGTATTCGCAACTAAGGTGGATGGTTCGCTTCGTTTGTGTGTAGACTATAGAGAGTTGAACAAACTCATAAAGAAGAATAAGCACCCACTTCCGAGTATAGATGACTTGTTCGACCAGCTTGTTGGTGCCTCAGTATTGTAATGTCCCGACTTTTCTGATGACTTTTAAATCATTTTCATAAGAGATTAAAAATGATAAGGCTAGTTTAAAATCAAACTAAAAAGGAATTTTGAAATAAATATATAAATATGTATAAGCATATGTATATGAAAGTATAATTATATATACACTTGAAATTATCTTGAATTTAAAACAAGTATAAAATAGAAATTCATAAGGAAATAAATTATATGATAATATAATACTTCACGGTGTCATTGTGTAAAAGAAAGGAGTTTAAAATAAAATGCATAGAACATGAATACAAATAAGGAGTATTGTGTTCATATAAAAATAAAGAGGGGTTTAAAAATAAAAACACCACAACATGTTTGTTTATAACATAAGACAAGTCGGCTACCATATAAACGATTGTTCTTTGACCATGAATGAATGAATATCTCATGCATGAGACAAAAACATTTCATATAAGTCAAAATATCAAGCAAGAAAATACAAGAAGAGAGCCATTTTTATATTACATTTAAATCCAAGAACATGCAAGCATTAAATGAACAATACCTTAAATAGTAATCTAGGATTTTGAATCCATTCCCTAAAATCCTAAAATGGAGTTAGCATGTGCATATTTTAGTAGAGAAGGAAATATCTAACAAGAAGAGACAAAGAAAATCTCATTTTTATAATACAAGGGGTTACAAGCATTTAATGCAAGAATGGTCTAAGCTTCTAGAAGCCATCACCTAGGATACTCTCATTGGTTAGGAACCTTAATGAGACAAAACTTGAATGCATGATCTCCTAAAAATAAGGGCCGTAGGTGCTAGTAGAAGAGGGGTGAGGCTAAGAGAGTTTACTGTGAGGAATCATGTGCAGGAAATCATTTTTTAAATGCATGAGTTCTCCTATAAATATCACACAAATCTTTCACCTTCTCTTCACAAACAAAAACTGAAATTCATCTCTAAAACTCTGAAGAAATTTCTGGTTCTCTTGGAAAGCATTTGGTGAGTGAAACATCTTTAAATTTTCTGTGTTTAAAACATGTACTATAAAACAGTTTTGCTATTAATTAAATGGCCAAGTTTGTTTTGATCACTGTCTGTTTCTATCATCAAGTAAACATAATGCTAGGACACCTGATAGACTAGTCTCTCATGTAGCATACATAATAGGATGATTGTGTAGAATGATTTGATGATTTGCACTCTTTTGTAAAAACCTGTAGAGGTGTTCTGGAAAATACAGAATAAGGGAAAGGATTCCAGGAAATGGAAAAGACCTGACATCTAACCTTTAGATCGATGAGAATCCAAAAATATGGTTTATACATAGTATACATTAGCATATAAAAGCAAAGGAGTAGCATTTCAAAGAAATGAATGTTAAAAACAGTTTAACAGGAAAATGACAGTAACCTCTCTGTTAACATGATTTCTCAAATCAAACGAAACACCAGTTTAATTATACAAATCGAATCAGGGAAGAAAATGATGATTTTTAATATAAAAATCACTATTTTTAAGTTTGTATACTTCGAGAATTTTATACATGAACGGAAAATGACTTTCGGGCAATTTCCGATGATCACGGCCACCAGGGGACCGGCGGTTGCGCGGAGAGGATCATTGAGGGTAGGGTAATCGAGGAAAAATACAATTAAAATTTTCTAATGTGTGAGTTTTGAGATTTAGTGATAAATAGGGTTTTTCGTGTGGTGATGGGTTCTTGGGTTTACGTCGGAATTGTTCATCGACGGTGAGGAGTTGGGGGATCGGACCTGGGGGAAAGGCGACGTCGGGGTGGCGAGATGGCGTGGCCGGAAGGGCGCAGTGTCCGGTGGTCTGAGGTGGGGAGCGCGAGGCGTTTTCCCCGATGATGTTTTCTGGACGTGGACAGCTCGAACGAGAAAAACACTGTAGCGTCGGGGAGGCACTGTTCTGGTGGCAGCATCGTCGTCCGGAAGCGAAGTGTGATGAGATGGGGTGGCTGCGGTGGTGCCTCATTGGCCGGTTGAGGTGTGCACGTGCACCACCGTGCACAACCACCTGGAGGAAAACTTGAAGTGCCAAATGTGTTTGGCACTTGCAAGACACCGTGTTTGGCACTTGCCAAACCAAGGTCTGGCACTTGCCAAACCAGGGTTTGGCACTTGCCAAACCAAGGATTGGCACTTGCCAAACCAAGGATTGGCACTTGCCAAACCAGATTTGGCATTTGCCAAGTCTTGGCACTTTGGCAAATGCCAAAGCTTGGTGCTTTAGCAAATGCCAAGGCCCGGTATTTTGGCATTTGCCAAATCCGGTACTTTGGCATTTGCCAAGTCCAGCATTTGGAAATTCGAAAAATCAAAATTTTGAAATGATAATTTAAATTTAAAAATAATTTTAAATTTAAAAAGCTGGAAAATAAAATAAATAATTAAATAAATAAAAGGAGTATTTTTATCTAATTAAGCAAATGCGAGTGGAGATGAAAAGCTGAAATCAAGCCGACAAGATTGTCGGTAGAAGTTCGATGCAAGTTTGAAATGTGAATTATACAATAATAAATGATTTAAATTTTATTATTTAAATTATTTATGAATTAAATAATCATAAAGATAAAGGATAACAGAAAAGAAAAAGTTCGAAAACATTTCCAAGCCAATAACAAAGAAAAGATCGTACCGTGTGCGCAGCACGGGAAAATTTAAAGGTGAACAAAACCACTGTGAAAAACCATATGCACCTTAACCGATTTATTTAAGGGATAATTCGACTGTACTATTGTAAACCGAATAAGCAAACACTGTTTGGGAAAAAAATAATTTATCTGAAAACGAAGTTATACTTCTGATTTGATCAATGAACATTTATCGACTGTAAAAGATTTCGTACATCGTTCGAAGAGTCCGTAATAAACAATTCCACTTCGACACGAAGTTTACGATGCATAACAAAATGTTGAAGTCAACGAGATGCAAGCGTTATTTTAAACAAGTTTGGTCTATTCAGTCCCAGAACATACCCGAATGGACGAGTGTCTGACAGCGTATGTCAGTCAGATTTTACACATCGTTTTACGTAAGTATATTACGTTGGTAGCGGAGGAATTCATTTCTCTTAGCTTTATTACCGTAATATATTTGGGTAATCGGATGAGTATTTCTGATGGATTGGACGATGTGGCATTCAAAGAATGTAAAGAAATATTCTGTCAGAAGTGAACGTGACCTCAAAACTTCACAACCCGGAAGTAACAAAAGTTGGGCTAGGCAGCATGGCTAGTTGGGTCATACCCAAGCAGGGTATATTATCACCATCTACAGGACTTCCTTATTTAACTTCTTAAATCTATTTCGCTGCTATTGCATTCGAAACGGTAAATCGAGCTCAACCGTAGGAGTGATAATATATTCGTTACACTCAAGCTAAATGAGTGGACGGTCATGTGTGGCCGGGTTACAAGATGTTCTTGTTGAACCCCAGTGTATCCTCTCTAGAGTACACTGATCGGTGGGTGCTCCCATACCCTGTCTGTTGGAATCCAAACTCCAATATACGCTCTGCGAACTTTTAAAGTTGTACACCATATACGTGAACGTGAGATGCAAGTGTTTCACTAGATTTTTAGTTATCTGTTACAAACTATTATAATATCAAATTTTTTGATATAAAGGACTTAGATCATTTTCCAGATATTAGACATGGATGGATCTAAAGAATTCTAAGTAAATGAATCATCATAATGAAAACTTGACACTTATTTCCCTGTTTTCATATGTTAATTATGTTTCCTCACACCAGTCCCCTGACTGACCCAGAGTTTATTTTTGTGTTTCTTAAACTCTTGGGTACTCATAATAATTATTATGAGTAGACAAGTAGGTTCAGGTAAGGCAAGTGGAACATGATGCAGAACAAGTTCAAGACCTAGTAGCATATATGTTTAATTACCAGTTTGAGTATCTATGGTATAATAATATGGTAATGTATGACTATGATGATGTAATATGTTATGTACTCTGATGTATCAGACTTTGTGATGTAATATATAAGTATTTTGTGAAATTCCGCTGTCAAATTCTGATAACTTCTTACTCTTCTATTCTTTAAGTTCTACCTTTTCTACCTCATCTTCTAAATTCTTTCAATAATGACATGGTTTCCCTGGCATGGAAAATCGCGCCGTTACAAGTATTTTCTCAGTTAGACTTGGCCATGCGGTTCCATCAGTTGAGGATGGCTGAGGTTAGTATAGATAAGACTCTTTTAGGACTCCAGATGGTTTCTTTGAATGACTAGTTATGCCTTTTTGTTTGACGAATGCACCCGCCTATTTTGTTGATCTGATTAGTAGGGTGTTTCGGGAGTTTCTAAATAAATTTGTCGTGGTCTTTGTTGATGATATCTTGATCTTCTCAAAGAGTGAGGAAGAGCATGCCCAACATTTGAGGGAAGTTTTTAAAACTCTCCGTGCAAATCAACTTAAGGCAAAATTCTCCAAATGCCACTTTTGGAGAAAGGAGGTGAGTTTCCTAGGGCATGTGGTTTCTAAAGAAGGGATAACAACATTTCCTGCAAAGGTGGTTGCAGTTCAAGACTGGCAGATTCCAAAGAATGCAACAGAGGTGAGAAGCCTTTTGGGGTTAGCAGGCTATTATAGGAAGTTCATTAAGGACTTCGCAAAAATATCAGCCCCACTCACCAGGCTGACGAAGAAAAATTTGGCGTTTTCATAGGATATAGATTATGATGTTGCTTTCCAACGATTGAAGAGGGCTATGACAACAACCCCAGTCTTGACCTTGCCCGATGGGAATAAGGTGTTTACAGTTTACACCGATGCATGTGGTATGGGGCTTGGTGCGGTTCTAATGCAAGAAAGAAGGGTAGTATATTATGGAGGAAGACAGCAACGAGTTCATGAGAAGAACTACCCAACCAATGATTTAGAGCTAGCCGCCATAGTATTCGCACTTAAGATGTGGCGTCATTATTTGCTTGAAGAGAGGTTCGAGTTGTACACTAATCATAAATCTCTCAAGTATTTGTTCTCGCAGAAGGATCTTAATTTAAGGCAACAAAGGTGGGTGGAGTTCATAGCTTCTTATGATTTTGAGATTGCTTATATCCCTGCCAAGGGTAATGTGGTGGCAAATGCACTGAGCAAGCATAGGATGGCCTTAAGTCCACTGCTTGTGGAAAGGAAAAGCTTGGAGTTCATATCGACCTTTGATTTTAGACCCTCCACTGAGATTTTGCCTGGTTTGTTTGCATCGCTAGAAATACGACCTACTCTTATGGATCAGATAGGAGCTTCACAGTGAGATGATCCACTGATTTCAGACATCTTGAACAGGCTCAGTAAAGGGGAGACTTCTAGTCACCTCAAAAGGTATTCCATTGACGATAAAGGGTGGTTGTGACGAGATGAAAGACATTGTGTTCCTCAAACTGGAAGTTTGCTAAAGGCAGTCCTAGAAGAAGCCCATCATTCTAGGATGACTATTCATCTAGGTGGTGATAAGATGTATAAGGACATAAATAGGGTTTTCTTCTGGGCTGGGATAAAGATGTGGCAGAGTTTGTTTCTCAATGTTTAGTTTGTCAACAAGTCAAAGCTGAGCAAAAGAAGCCCGGCGGTTTACTTTATCCTTTGGAGGTTCCACAGTGGAAGTGGGAGAGCGTCTCTATGGATTTCATAGATGGTTTGCCTAGATCAAAGAAAGGCAACACCAGTATTTGAGGGGTAGTAGATAGAATTACTAAGAGCGCCCATTTCATGCCAGTTAAGAGTAAGAGAACGACAGCTTGGTTAGCAGCAATTTATGTTCGAGTGATAGTCCGTTTTCATGGAGTACCTTTCAGCATTGTAAGCGATCGTGACCCCATCTTCACTAGTGAGTTTTGGAGGAGTTTGCAAGAAGCATTAGGTACAAAGTTACATTTGAGCACCAACTATCATCCTCAAACCGATGGGCAAACAGAGAGGGTGAACAGAGTTCTAGAAGATCTTTTGAGGCTATGTATCCTGGACTTCGGAGGGACCTGTGGAGAGCATCTTCCTTTAGTAGTGTTTTCCTATAACAATAGTTATCAAGCTAGCATTAGCATGGCACCCTTCGAAGCATTATACGGACGACGCTGTAGGTCACCAACTTGTTGGTGTAGGGATCCACAGAAAGGCTATTGCTTAGACCAGATATGGTTAGAGAAACGTCTGAGAAGATTGATCTTATTAGATGACGAATGAAGACCGCTCAAGATAGGTAGAAATCCTATGCAGACAAGAGAAGGACTGACATTGAATTTGAAGTAGGAGATATGGTTTTCATTAAAGTGTCACCTCTAAGGAACGTGGTTCGCTTTGGATCTGTAGGGAAATTGGCTCCCAGATTTGTAGGGCCATTTCTCATAATAGAAAGGATTGGCCAAATGGCCTATAGAGTAAAGCTGCCAGAGGGACTATCCGGTGTTCATGATGTTTTCCATGTTTCTCACTTGTGGAAGTGTTTGCATGATACCACAGAAATTGTGGAGCCGAGTGTATTGGAAGAAGTAGAGGTGGAACAGGAGACGATGGTCAGACGAGTTCCTTCCCGTATTCTTGGATTAGAAATTAAGAAGCTACGCAATATAGTAGTCAAGTTGGTGAAAATTCAGTAGGGAGATAACCCAGAGGATGCAACTTGGGAGACCGAAGACAAGAGTCATGCCTCATATCCTTTTCTTTTCGAGGGTATGATCTTAACTTCCTTTTCCAAAGCTTTTATTTATGCTTGTTTCTATCATTTAAGTATATCCTATTGATCGAATCTTCGACCTTTAGGTAGGAATCCCATGGATGTAAGCATGTGTTTGATACATGTTATGTTTGATGGATGCAAGTGTTTGCTAATGGTTGCTCGTGGATGCTAATACACACACATTAGGCACTAGGTCAAGCTCAATCACCTTCATACTGCATATGGATGTGTGTGCATTTTTCTTCCTTTAATTGATGAAAATGGATGTACCATCATATGGATGTTGCATTTTGTAACGTCCCGCATTTTATCAGCTTGTATTTAAATATCTAAATCAGTTTAAATATTGAATTCATAATATAAGAGGATTTATATATTAATTAAAATGAAGTTGAACGTATAAAAATATATATTAAATATAATCGAGCCGGTAATATCGCGGTAGCTTGTAATTTAACGTTCTGAACTTCAACTAAGTGTACATGATCCATTATTAGTCGGATTTCTACGAAACAAGAAACGTTGGAATCTGTTGAACCATATTTCTCTAATGGAAGTGAAAAATTGTAATTTTGGATTATATATTGTAAGTTATGTCCAAATAAAATATTCAGAAAAACAGCGGTATATTCGTTTATGGCCATAACGGTTATTTAAACATATTTAAATATCAGATTCGAATTTGGACAAGATTCTTTTGAGACGTAATTATAATTTAATTTTTAGAATTTCACTGTAAACTTTATTTTGTAAAATAAGAAACTTTTTATTTGGAGTATTTCGCACCCTATATCGATATTTTGGGGTTACACAGAATGGGTTAACCTACCGATAATTATATATTTTTGGGATCATGGAATACTGCTGAGCGTGACGGTATTTTTATATCTGTCGAGGGCGAGTCGTATGCGGACGAAGATCTATATAGCGGGTATGTCTAAATTTATAACTAAATATCTTTAGTCACACTCACCAAAATCAAATCAACCACCAAGTACCATCAATTCAAGTAAAATATATCTATTATATTCTATGTATAAATCTGAAAAGGAAAGAGATAAAATCCAAGGTGCATGAATCGTCCGAATCTATAAAACCTTGTCACAACCCTATATGACTCAACTTCATCTGTGCATAGAAACACAATTTATAGTGTAAACTATAGCTGATAAGAAATATATGTATATATTTTTCAATACTTGGCCAATAAGAAATCGTACAGCCTATTTTCCCCTTTAACGCAAGCTGTGGACTTCTAGACACTGTTTGTACATGGTAATTTATTGAAATACAACACCCTAATATTTTACCATACACCTAAGCTAAATCCTATTTCTTCAAGCCAAAGAATACGCTGCACTTTTTTTTGGAAAACCAAACCCATATTTGTATCATGCCACCTGCATAGAAGAGCATAGGAGAAAATCCTAGTGTATTTGCAGCTAGGCTTACTAATCAAATCTCTAAAGGAAAATACTACCGTGTTTTCGCTTTGTAACAGAAAATCACCAACTCATGCTATCCCTTAATTTACGCAGACCTGAACTTGTAAGGTGTACCACATTTTCTTTGGCAAGCACGGATCTAACTGTATAAATACACCAGTGATTCATAAGCCTCCATCTCAATCCAAGCTTGAGCTTTTAATGGTGTAAAACAAAATCAAAATGAGCTATTTCCATGGTGTTAAATATATATATCAAAACGAGATCAAAATCAATATGAACATTTTTCTTGGAAAGCAAGTTCGAAAGGAGGTGTTTAATAGTGGGGGTAAATACATGAGATGCAAGTTGATATTATGAAAGGAGGATTAGTTTTAATACTAGGCATAAGAAGAAAGATGGACATGAGTGCGACTGGGTGTTTGAGTGATCGAATAGAGATTTCACATTGGTGATTAAAGAGCTCACATGTTTTACTAGCTACAGCAAATACCGCCTGGACGAGGCATTCATCTTAGTACGTGCGAGTTTGTCGGGATTTGCAGCGGTGAGGCGAGCTTATCTGGGCAGTGGACGCAAATCAAATGGAAGGTAAATTAAGAGTGTACGACGTGAAAGACTGATTAAGATATGGAACTTTCATTGTTCATATTTAAGAGGGAGATGGCAAGGGAACCATACAGCCATGGTTTGAAAGGACTACAAGCTATAGGAAGTAGTGGGTGAGGGTGAGTAACGGTGTCTGATGCGGCATGTTGAAATACTGGAGAATACGTGAGAACTATAGATGATGGGCGAGGTGGCGAAGGCACAACAAGTTACGGTTTTTCCCTTGGGTTGAGAAGATGGAACGGTGGTAATATACGCGGGTCTAGGTATGGAGTAAATGGTGGGATGTGAAGAAGCATGGAAGGGGAATCTAGTTTGTGTAGTGGTGACGTAAGTAAAGGTAGTGGGCACGATCATGTTGAGTTGTACAACGTATTTGCTGTGTATGAGTGAATATGTGCTGCATTGGAATATGTATGTGCTGCGCATGAAGAGGTTGTAGCGGGACGGGCCTGTACTGTGGTGCTGCAGTCACAATGAAGACCCGTCAGTGAGCGGAGTTCTGAGTTGTGGAGAAGGCAAAGGTCAGACAAGCAAGGGATGAAGCTGTTGGGTCGAGGCGTAGAGCAAGGCATCGGTTTGAAAGTAGTTTTATATATAAAAAGAAGTAGTTCGTAACAAGGAACCAGGCTGATATTCAAATGCAAGCAAATTTATTGATGCGTGAGTAGCAAGAAGTGGTGATGGCGATTCCGGTTTATCGAATAGTGAAGAGATGCAAAAGGGAACGCGCGGTTTGAAATTGGGTTGAAGCGGTTTGAAGCTCATTACGAATTCAGAAGAATAAACCGCCTGTTTAACCAAACGACGCAAATCATTATTTAACGATTAACGCGTGAAGGTGAGTAAATTCACTAACTCTGATCTATTCTAAAATATTATAATTATATAATGGTTGAATGCTGTGTGATTGTCATTTAGGTGAATTACAGTTAAATTGGTTAAATTATAGATATATCGTTGCATATATACATCATTAGCTAGATACAAATTCTATCGATTAAAATATTCCATATTATGTGATTTGTGTTGACTAACATCAGTGGATGCAAGAAACTGGTTGGAGGAATCCAACTGGATTCCTCAATAATTATATGTACTGTTTGTTTTATATATGCACTGTTTGAACCATGTTGAATGGAAATTCAATGTTATGTTGATTTGATAAGTAGACGATATCGATTAAGAAAATAGCAACAGTCGACCATAAACCCATTTTTGTTAAGAAGTTGATTGGCCTTCAGGCAAATCAACGAAGTTAATTATAAAAAATATATTTTATATAATTTAGGCGAAGTTTGAATTATAATAGAAGTTATATTATAAACTGGTATTTTATAGTTCATTTTATGAAGTAAAAATAAACGATTATTTGACATTTAAATAAGTTATTAAGATATAATTATCCTGCGAGTGAATAATTTGGATAATTATTTTAAAGCAAACAGTAAAGAAATATTATTAGATTAATTATATTAATTTAATGGTAAAAGGTAATTAAAATCAGTTAACCAATTAACTGATGGTTTGAAGTTGATTAAATCGACTGTTTATTGGAAATTGATTAATAAATTAATTGGACTTCAATTAATCTAATGATAATAGCTTAGAAATAAATTAACCAAAATTTATAAGATTTCTTATTAATTAACTTTTTAATTAAAAAGGTTTAAATGATTTTTGAACAAGAAGAATCAGTCATTGTTTAATAAAGTAAGCAACCGAACTAGTTAAATTGATAATGAAGTAAATCGTTTTACTTCAGTTATGGTTAAGTTAATTCTATGTAATTATTTTAATTAAAGTAACTGTTCTTAAATGGAATTCATTTAAGAATATATTGAGTTTGTATGAGATGTATACCTGAATTAGATGAAATGATTCGCATGGAAAGTAAAATGTCAGAAGACAAAGAGCACTAATGATTTTTGATAAAGGAAGTTATAAATGGAATTGTATAAGTAAGATGAAGCAAAGAATTAATATTTAATATAATAATTATAAATAACCAAGTTTCAAAGTAAGGATATGGTGTTATAAAACCATATTTCCAATTTAAAACAAGAAAATACGGTCTGATAGATATTATAAGTAATAAGGGATTAGAGTTACAGACTAATATCTATTCTAAGATAAGAACGTTGTCGATCAAGGTCTGAGAGGTAATTAAATACACCAACTTGAACGGCTTCACTATTATCAAGGGATGATATTAGTTTGTAATGGAAAGAGACATCGAGATTAGTTATATAAAATGGAACATAGCAGCATATTGCAAGTTTTGAACTACAATGATAAAATAACGTTGTTGACTAGGCTTAAGCGTGACTGTTATGTCGAGATTAGTTATAAAGGGGAATATTAAAGCGTATTGCAAGTTTTTACTATAACAATAAATTAACGTTGTTAACCAAGCTTAAGCGTGATTATTATATATAACACTATTCCATAGTAAGGTTGGAAAGTCACTTATCTCATGTAATAAGAAAATAATTATGTTTTTCCCCGAAGAAGTGTAAATGAATTATACGAAGTCGGAAGTAGAAGTAAATAATTGAGATTTGATATTTATTACCCGTACCGAAGGAAACTCTTTAAACTATGGAAATGTTTTCCAATGTAAATAACGCAATATACTGGAAATAAGAAATGTGCAAGGATGAGAATGTTTTTCGAACATTAACAATATATATATATATATATATATATATCTGGAATATGGGAGAATAAAGGTTTTTAATAACTGAAAATGTTTACCAAGAAATGTGAAGGGCTAAACGGGTTTTGGAAAATATCTGGGAAGATATGGAAAATTTGGAAAGTAATGTTAAAAAAAAAGGGCCAGTGATTGTTTGATGTTTAGTTATACATTTGAATGGATGTTTGTTTTACTTCGATAGTTTAATAACTGACTATCGAAGTGTTTTGACCATCGTTGTCGATATGGAGAGACTAGTTGGATTTTTTATCCAAAAACCACTCCTTGTAGGCATAAGCGTTGTGAATTAGATTATGCTGAAGATAATTGAAGAAAGAGTGAAATGCAAGGGTCGTTCTGTTCAAGAATGGTGCTTTCTGTTTGTCCAGACCTAAGACAACTTGTATGGACGAGTGTCTGACAGAGTATACCTAACAAATCACATACAGTTGATCTCTTAAAGGTATTACCTCTGGTGGCGGAGGAATTCGTTCCTCTTAGCTTTTTATACCCGTGATATTTTTGGAAATCGATTAGTGAATTGATGGGTTTGACGATGTTCCATTCAAAGTGATTGGTGATCAGGTGTTCTGAAGGATAACGTAGCCTCTAGCCTCACAACCGGGAAATGATAGAAATCGGGTGGGCAACATAGCTAGTTGGGTTAATTCTGTATCTTACGGATTACGTTTGGAGGGCCAACAACCGTGGGTGACAATATATTCGATACACTCAAGCTAAATGAGTGGTCGGTCATGTGTGGGCCGGATTGCAAGATGTTCTTGTTAAACCCCAGTGTATCCCCTCTGGAGTACACTGATCGGGAGGTGGTCCCATACCTTGTCATAGTTGGAATCCAATCTCCAATAAGAGCCCTACGGTTTTTGATTTTATACTATGTATGTGCAGCATGAGATGCAAGCGTTCTGCTATTTGGTTATTTATTCGATTAGACATTATTTTAATATCACTGGATTTTGATATCAAAAATGGTTTGGTTACAGTAAGGTAAAAGCCGTCTGTATTTATGTGTGGGCTGGTCTTACTATTACCCTTTTATTTCAAAAGGATTTTCAAAGTTAAATAATATGATTGGAGTTTACTCACACCAGTCCCATGACTGACACAGAGTTTATTTTGTTTTGTTTTCCCTAAACTCTTAGTTTCCCAAATTTGTACGGGTAATCAAGTGTTTCAGGCTTTTACAGATACACTTGGAAAAGCTCAAAGCTGGAGGCTTCACCTTTAGTTATGTAGATTTATTTTCTCTGTCATATATCATGTGTTTTACTCTGATATGGTACGTATATACAAGTTTAGATGTGTATTTCAAGATTATGTTATATAATATATTTTGTTCAGTCTGCTGTGAGATTCGTGTTTACTCTGATTCTGTTCATTTGAGTTCTTCTTCTTCTATTCTAATAGTTCTATCTTATCTTTCCCATCCTCTTATTTCTTTTTATTAATAGTCATGGTTCGATACTTGGTTTTTGACAAGTAATATAGGATTTTGTGTTATTATCGAAAATTCGAGTGTCAAATTTTTCTGGCCATTACAGTGGTATCAGAGCGAAGGTTAAGTGATTACCTTGGCTCTGTGGCATAACTCAATAGAGATAGGGTTAGTAATACGCTAGATTGAGTCGAGTATATATATACGAGAGCGTATTTGTAAATTAATATAAAAACTGTTTTATATTGTGTTGACTGGTCAGTCGAGTATTTTATGAATTCTGGTCGAAACAGTAATGCAAACTGTGTCGATAGGTGTTTCTAAACTCTTGAACAGAGTAATTCGACACAGTATGTTTTGAAAAGAGGGTAAATGAAATAATATTACCAAAAATATATTTTGATATAAAAAAAGTATATATCTTGAGATTATTAAAGTATATTGTATATGTTGATCGTAATTATGATCGAATAAGATTTATAATTGAGTTGGTTATATAAAAAACAATCAAAATATTATATATGTATAATATGCAAAATCAGATGAACTGAATCTGAATTTAAAACTAGAATTGAAATAAAACTCTAGAAACTTGGAAAAGAGTTGGATATAATATTTGGATTAAATATATGGGAATTTTAAAATCCTGGGAAATTTGAAATTGTTTTCCAAGTTCTATGAAAGATATTTTGAAGTAAAATTCAAAATGGAAATGTTTTAAAAGGAATTTCGAAAGTGATATAGTATTGAACTTACTTCGATCTCTAGAAAATAATTCTGATGATGACGGCCGCATCATCAGTGTTCATTTTCGACGGTCTAAGTGATAGATTACTGCCAAAGATTTTTTTTTGAAGTATTGTGAGGAAACAAGTTGTCAGAAATTCAAATGTTTTGAATAATATATGATTTCAAACTGATTTGAAATAAATCCCAGGAATTTGAATGCTGAAATAAAAATTTAACTTTTGGAGTTAAAATGGTTAAAGTGGATCTTAAACTAATATAAACAAAATTGGACTGAATTTGGAACAATCTAGGATGAAAATGAGAAATATTGGAGATTCGAGTTATTAAAATGAATTGATTCTTGGAGAATAAGAATCGAATTTGGAGATGAAGATAACTGATTTGAGAAATAAATCAGTAAATGGAATTGGAGTTGAAATAGAAATTTTGCTTAGTAAAAGCGAAAGATTGATTTGATAATGGATTGATGGGAGATCAACCAAGGATGCTTGGATATATGTTAAAGTGATAGCAAATGGCAGAGATAGAGTTAAAATGCCAACTAAAAGTTACAAGTTTACCTTATATTCGAGTATGATATTTATGAGTTATTTTTGGAAAGCCGATTGGCTATTTGTTTTCTTTTGAATTTGGAGAAGGCCCAGAGTGGCGAGTTGAAGTAGTACCGATTGAGCCGTACAGAGGAAATGCTGGCGAAATTCTCTGAAAATTTTAGCTGTTAGGAAATTTTCGGAATTTCTGAAAGTATTTGTTAATAAGAAGGAATTAATTTTCAATTAGAATTAATCGGTTCAGTTGAAACTGGAATCAAGAAGTAAAACAAAGGATCTTTAATCTAGTTATTATACGATTGTAGCATTTTCCATACCTTAGTAATTTCGGGAACGAAATTCTTTTATGGGGGAAGGAATGTAACGTCCCGCATTTTATCGGTTTGTATTTAAATATCTAAATCAGTTTAAATATTGAATTCGTATAAGAGGATTTATATATTAATTAAAATGAAGCTGAACATATAAAAATATATATTTAATATAATCGAGCCCGTAATATCGCGGTAGTTCGTAATTTAACGTTCTGAACTTCAACTCAGTGTACAAGATCCGTTGTTAGTCAGATTTCTGCGAAACAAGAAACGTTGGAATCTGTTGAACCATGTTTCTCTAATGGAAGTGAAACATCGAAATTTCGGATTATATACTGTAAGTTATGTCCAAATCAATTATTCAGAAAAACAACAGTATATTCGTTTATGGCATAACGGTTATTTAAATATATTTAAATATCAGATTCGAATTTGGACAAGATTATTTTGAGATGTAATTATAATTTAATTTTTAGAATTTTACTGTAATTTTTATTTCGTAAAATAAGCAACTTTTTATTTGGAGTATTTGGGATTTCACAGAATGGGTTAACCTACCGATATTTTTATATTTTTGGGATCGTGGAACACTCCTGAGCGCGACGATTTTTTTTTTTTCTGTCGAGGCCGAGTCGTATGCGGACGAAGATCTATATAGCGGGTATGTCTAAACTTATAACTAAAAATCTTTAGTCACACTCACCAAAATCAAATCAACCACCAAGTACCATCAATTCAAGTTAAAAATATCTATTATATTCTATGTATGATTCTGAGAAGGAATGAGATAAAATCCAAGGTGCATGAATCGTCCGAGTCTATAAAACCTTGTCATAACCCTATATGACGCAACTTCATCTGTCCATAGGAAACACAATTTATACTGTAAACTATAGCTAATAAGAAATATATGTATATATTTTTCAATACTTAGCCATTAAGAAATCGTACAACCTATTTTCCCCTTTAACGCAAGCTGTGGACTTCTAGACACTGTATGCACATGGTAATTTATTGAAATACAACACCCTAATATTTTACCATACACCTAAGATAAATCCTATTCCTTCAAGCCAAATAACACACTGCACTTTTTTTTTGGAAAACCAAACCCATATTTTGTAATAACCCGGAAAATGCGAGCCAATTTAAAATTTTTAAATTGATTATTTCAAAGGAATTTGAATAATTGAAATGGAATATTTCAATAAAATAGTGAATTAGAAATGGTGAGTCAGTTTGAAAATTTGAATTCAAACTTTGACCGACTATGCAGGGTGGAAAATATAACGATTTTAGCAAGACCAAAAATATTTAAATCTGTTAGTTGATACCTTTCTAACGAATCTGAAAAATCGAAGTTTCATAATGGGAATCAAAAGTTATGGCCGAATGAATTTTCAGAAGGGTCGGTATATGGAATATATAGCCCTGGAAAATTGATATTTTGCATACGACCTCGGAATTCGACGAAACCACTTTTGTTGGGTCCGGGATGTCAAACTATTGCTAGGTTTCAAATTTCATAATTTTTGAAGCTAGTATGTGAGCGTGGCAAAAGAAAATGTGTTTGGTCGATTTCTGTTAAATTGGATCGACCAGAAAATGGTCATTTTTCAAACGACCTCAGAATTCGACGAAACTAGTTTTGTTGGGACCGTAGCGTCAAAACATAGCTAGATTTATTTTTCTGGAATTTTTCGAATCAGTTTGTGGCCCTGGCAAATTGAAATGTGCGTTTAGAGTTAAAAATTAAATGTTTTATACTTTAATTTGAAAAATAACTGACTGTAACAGTCGAATTGGCCTACGAAACATATCCCATTGTGTCCGGAATGGGGGTATTTAGCTAGGGGCGACAGTCGTTGGGTTTAAAAAGGAGTTCGTTTGAGAAAACACAATTTAAAAATTAAATATAATCCTCGGCCAATCATATTTCTCCATTCATAAATAAAAAAAAATATCAGAAACCCCCCCCCCCCGACCCCGACATCGACGGCGGAAACCCTTCTTCTCCTTCCCAGGCGATTTCCGATCGCCACGGCCAGAATTAGCTCCTCCTCCAGTTCAACTTTTTGTAGTTCTCCCTCCCCTCTTCAAATCCATATAAGGAGCTCCCCCTATCGTCGCCTCTACGCCGAGATATCCACCTCCAAACTTCCGACCTTCAAACCGCCGCCGCCGCCGTTCTGTGCCACCGGGCTGCACCAAACCACCGCGCGCCTGTAGCTCTCTCGAAGCTCTTCCACCTCCAACTTCCTGATCGTCCCCTCGTGCCCCGGTTCTCGCGAAAACCGCAAACCTAGTTTTGAAGCTTTCTGAAAGTGCGTTTTTCTTTGATCTTTACACTTTGAAAAATTATATCTTTTTGGTATGTTGACGAAATTCGATGAAACAGGAAACACTGAGACCGCAAGGAAGCTCTCTACCCAATAGAAGAAGCTGCGGATTTTTCTGACATCGTATCGATTTTTACCGCTCAGAAAACCAAGGTGAGAAATCTAAGTTAACGTGAAATTGAATGGAAAATGTCGTGTATAATTTATATAAGAGAAATATAAATTACATACGTGTTGTATACCTCATGTACATGCGTAGTGTAAGCTATATGAGCGAAGTATGAATTTTTACATGCCTAGAATAATTGATATATGTGTTGAAATGCAAGTGATATATATTATATTATATATATATATACTCCCCTCGTCCACAAACCATGGACGATATTTATTGTGGTGAATTGGTGTGAAATATTAGGTGAAAAATACGAATGGTTGAATAATTGTTTGTGGTTGATATTGTTTGGTTGTGGTTGAAAAATACCCATTGGTGATTGAAATGAATTGGAAATATTTGTGGAAATAAAAATAAACATGTCGCCTACGTGCGAATTAGATGGATGAATCCCCATTGTCAAAAACCGCGAGGTTTTAAGGTAGAGCGAGGAGCCGTACTAGGGACGGTGCCGGTTTTAACTACCCTGCCGTTATGCTACCGAAATTTTGAATAATCTTTGTGTGTTAGAATTATTTTCGTATGTTGAAATTATTTTACATGCATTGAAATTAAAGCCATATGTTGAAACTATATCCATGTGTGGAAATGTTTGTGTGTTGAAAAGTGTTGTATGAAAATAAAATTCATTTGTGGATGAGTGAAGTGTTTAAACAATAAAAACCACATTTTTATATATATATGAAGTACCAAAAATATTTGCCTTATGTAAATAAGCTCAACCATAAAAATCTCGTCTTTCTAATATGAACAGCATAAATAAAATGTCCATGTGTGGAAATACTCATTTGTTGAAAAGTGTGTGTAGTGGAAAAGTTCATGTGTTGAGTAAAAAGATCGAACAACAAAAATTACATTTTTATTGAAACTATGAAGTGCTGAAACCTCTATTTGTCGGATAAATATTTTAAATGATGAAAATATCATTTTTATCATATGTGTGATATGCTAAAGATATGCGGACGTTGAAATGAATATTTGTGATAGAAATATTATTTTTAACATGCATAGGAACTAAATGAAATAGTCATGTGTTGAAATCTATTTTAGTTCGCCAAAATTATCATCTTTGAAATGTGAAGTGTTAAAAATAGCCACTTGTCCAAATAAACGTGCATGAGTTGAAATATACATTAACTAGCTAATGATATGATTTTAGCCTATGCATGCAACATTCGAATGAATGGTGTTTTTAAACCCAAGCAAATCAAATATGAAATTGAATGGAAAATGATAAATGTTAGAAATTGTATATATGTACATGCATATCTATTGAACAGGTTAAAGAAAAAGGGGCTAGAGAAGAGAAATAGAATTTTGTGCCCGACAAATAGGTACACATTTACCGCTTTGTTTGGGTGATGATTTTATGAGCCTGTTGGCTAGCCGCTTGGCTTTTTCTTTTTCTTTTTGATATGAGACGCCCGTGTGGCTATTTGGGAATTTTCCCAGACCCTCCCGTACAAAGGAGGTTATGGCGAAATTTTCCAAAAATTAAAGGCGTTAGTGAAATAATTGAAGTGGAAACGATATAGGAATTTTTGAATGAACTATATTTATATAAATATATAAATATAAATAGAATTAAAACGAAACGTGGCCGTGCAGTTCACATTTTGAAACCGTGATTTCAAACGACTGGTGCGGAAGATCCGACCATTGGATTTTCCCGAAACCTCAACTGTTGGGTTCGCCTTGGAAATATCTTTCCAACGGCACCAACTTTGTGAAGATCCGACGGTTGGATTGTCTGAAATGTTTAATTCAAAACTGAAGAAAAACAGCGCCAGAAACGATTATATTTATATATATATATATATAAATATAATTAAATTAAATCGAATAATGACGCTGCAGTTCGTAAATTGAAATCGTAACTTCAAATGGTTAGTGTGGAAGATCCGACCGTCGGATTTTCCCAAAACTGAAACCGTTGGATTCGTTTTGAAAAGACCTTCCCAATGATGTAAAATTCGTGAAGATCCAACGGTTAGATTTTCAGATATGTGTAAAACAAAATTAGTGGAAAGAAGCGCCAGTGCATCGACACGACCTGAAACGTCGTTTAATTAAATATGGCCGTTTTAAATTAAATAAAAATGGCGATATATCGTTATAAAGTGCTATAGACGATATAGAGTGAAAATGAACCAATTTTGTTGTGTTTGCTTGAGATGTGATGGTTGAATGTATTTGACATGAAAATTTTAACTAAATAACTGAAATGTGAATGTTGAATAGTTCAACCATGTGATTAATTGGTTTGAAAATCTAAATATACGTGGATTATTTGAAAAGGCCGAGTATATCTCATTTCAAATAATCGATCGACGTTGAGAAGTCGAAGAGTCGAAGATGGTTGATGTAACGACACGGATTTCGCCCGGACCTAATCGATCGTTAAACCGACCAAGACCGTTCGAATCCCGCATACGCTAACTTTGGGTATACAACACATCAGAACAAATAACAGAAGACTTCAATAAACATCATAATAATGTTACATCAGAGTACAGAATATCAGAGTATATCGAAATATAATACACAGCGGAAGATAAATTTACATAAATGTAAAACAGTGCACAGCGGAAATATAAACTACACAGCGGAAGACTGTAAATGTCTGGACACAGCTTACAGCTTCAATCCAGAATCCTGCTCAAAACATCTGCAAAATAAAACTACTCGACTGCCCGTGTGGAAAATAGGGGCACCCGAGTTCGCAAGGGAAAAGCAAACTACAGGTCAGTCATGGGACTGGTGTGAGAACTCAAAAACAGTTGTTAACTTTGTTCAAAAATAAGGCAAATCACGGGACCACGCCACTTTCGCGGAACGGGTTTACCCCCATGAAAGCCAGTGTATAAACAACAATCAATATAGATATATGGATCTACTATGCATCAATCAACATGCAATATCCCAATCTACCCATTTAGATTAATCACCACACTTAGATTTTCCAAATCCAATTCAATTTACAGAAATTATTCCTTTGGATTTTATTCCCGATTTCTTATTTCAAATCATTTGAAATACATATCTAACTTTCTATATCAAAGTAGATTTCACTTCGGGATCTCAAATCAAATCATTTGGAAATATGAATTCCAAAACATAACAATGCATACAAACAAGTATGCAACCAAATATCGTGCTCCCCATCGACAAGGCAAAGGGTACGCACCTCGCAACTCGATATATATATGTGCACCTACCCCACATAGGAGTAGGCTACACCGACGATGCACCTCCCACTCAGGAGAGCATACACCGCCCTCTCACCCATACTTTTAGTCTCAGGGTTACCCGAATCTTTAGTCACATACTAAATCATTTCATATCCCGAAGTAGGGAAAATCATTTCACAACATAATAATCACAATGTAACATATAATACATTTCTAAATCACTTTAGAAATCATCGGGTTTTGGGCCTCGAAATCCTTTCTGTTTTATAAAACATTTTTATAAAACATTCCCTGTCCAAAATCGGGAATACATTTCTTTTCACTTAAGAAAAATATCATTTCACAATCATTCGTTAAATTTGAAATGAACACAACATCGCTAAACACCTTATCGTCAAATCGTGAAGTGTTTCACAAGGCGTTAGCACACAGATATTTTCAACCCAACCCAATGCTAAATGTAAAAGCATATTCTGCTCATAAACTGGTCGAGCACAATCCAAACCATCAATCAATCAAATTTAACATACGCCTCATTCCAATTCATTAGTCACTAACCGTAAATTAATCAAGAGAATAATTCCCCAAATATTAACCCCGAAGGCCGAAACCAACATCAGATCAATATCCAGAAAACCATTCTGCTTGGCTAACCGACAGTTAGTTTCTAAATTTCACGTTCAAATCTAATTAAAGATTTAACTATCGCCTGGAGCAAAACTGGTGATACTCCATTCTCGATCTTTTCAATCTAATTAAAGATTCATTAAAACTCCACTTAGTTTTAATCTGTGACTGGGTTAAAGAATCAGTGTCATCTAAAAACACGGTTCGCGATAAACCCAAAGTCACATTCCATTAATTATCGGGTTAAAGAACGAGTGTTATTTAAAACACTGTTCACGATAAACCCAAAAATCAATATCAATTCAATTCCAATTAAATATTATTTAATTGGTACACTTCATTAAATCTAAATAAAAAGATTTAATCTTTTCTCAACTGGGTTCAAGAACAGTGTTAGTGAAGACACCATTCACGACAAACCCAAATCACATTCGATATTCAATACAAGGCTCTGAATAGAAAATATATCGGCTTATATTCAATATCGAATTCTACGACTAACAAATGTCGTATTGGAAATAACGATATAAATATATATCTTTCAAATTTCCATAACAACATCTGTATCATCACGAAATCCAACATCGAAATATTCCGAAGACAATTTCGATTCAAACCCATTCCAATGCGATCATTGGAAATTTTGGTTATTTTCAAAACCCTTTTCGAATTCAATTTATTTATTCAAAAATAAATAGAATTATAATTCTAGTTCAAAACTAGTTCATTTCGATAAAAATCTATTTTTATCTTTTCAAATATGGAGTTTTTCATCCCAATTCTTCACAAATCATTTCTTATGATTTTACACAAATTATTACTATTTTTAATAATTTTATCAAGGCCTGTACGGTCGATTTCCATCAATGGCCATCGAACTGCACTTACAGCGACCTTTTCCGAATTTGATTTGGACGTATCTCCAAATCCAACCGTTAGATTTCAAATTTCTAATATTCCTTAGAAAGCTCTTTTCGATACGAACCCAACGGTTCTGATTTCAGGAGAATCCGACGGTCGGATCTCCCGTAATGTCCGTTCGAAGTCAATGGTCGAAATTCGCGAACTGCCGCAGCGCGGCGCGTTCTATTCAGGCCATTTATTATATATATAATATATATAATATATATTTCGTCGATTTCTATTTAAAACGAATTATATAAATAGTTTTGAATTCGTTTCAAAAACATTTTCAACTTCCTTTTCAATTCAAATCACAATTGAATTCTTCTTTATAGATTCGTTTTAAAATTCATTTCTATTCAATTCAAATTTCAATTCAATTCAATTCGAATTCGTTTTCTATTCAATTCAATTCGAATTCGTTTTCTATTCAATTCAATTCGAATTCGTTTTCTATTCAATTCAATTCGAATTCGTTTTCAATTCAATTCGAATTCGTTTTCTATTCAATTCAATTCGAATTCGTTTTCTATTCAATTCAATTTTCAATTCAATTCAATTCGAATTCGTTTTCTATTCAATTCAATTCGAATTCGTTTTCTATTCAATTCAATTCGAATTCGTTTTCTATTCAGTTCAATTCGAATTCGTTTTCTATTCAATTCAATTCGAATTCGTTTTCAATTCAATTCGAATTCGTTTTCAATTCGAATATTTTCACTTTCAATATATTCGATATTTTCACTTTCAATATATTCGATATTCACTTCGCTATATATATATATAAATTTCACTCTTCATATATATGTTATTTCACTTCGCTATATATATAAATTTCACCCTTCATATATATGTTATTTCACTTCGCTATATATATAAATTTCACCCTTCATATATATGTTATTTCACTTCGCTATATATATAAATTTCACTTTTCATATATATGTTATTTCACTTCGCTATCAATCAATTTTCACAACAATTTCAACCAATAAATATCGTCCATGGTTTGTGGACGAGGGGCGTATATATATCTATATAGATATTTATATATAGCAATTCACTTCCACTTTCAACACATATATATAAAATTTTAAAAAGAAATTGAAGAGTGAGAAATCCTCACCAGTAGCTATCCAATAACACAACTCTTCCTATGTGGAACTCTTCGCCTATTTCGTCTTCTTGTCGCTTTCGTTTCCCGTATTCTCTACATAGATAAAAATCGCATTTTTACTATGTTATTCAATATATAAAGATCATATTTTAAAAACAAAGATTATATTTTTCTTTCAACTTATTATATATAAAAATCCCATATTTTATTATGCAAAGTTATTTATTTTAAATATTTCATTTTGAAATCAATGTTATTTATAAAAACAAAATCTTATATTTTTTTTCAAAAACAATGTATGTTTTTATATTTTTCAAAACTGAATTTTTTTCACTGTATTTAATTTAAATAAAATTAAAGGAATCACCTTTCTTCATCAACTTTTCACGCTCCTGGAATGCTTGGACGAAACACGCCCCCCGTCGAGCTATTGTCAACTGCTAGGGTTGGATTTCGAGCCCAAAACACAGCATCGGACGACGATCGAAAGCTTCCACCTTGAAGAGTACACAACCCACTATCGGCGTCGGGGCTGGCTTGCCATTCGATCCCTCACGGCAGCCCAAAAATTGGTGCTACTAGGCGCAGTCGGAGGAAGAAAATCTCGTCATACGCTTCACCATCCTAGATCACCGCCGTTCAGATTGAGGAGCTCACAGAGCTCGTGAATATGGTGGAGGAAGATTCGAAATCCATTTAGTATGCTTGGAGAAATCGGAGGTAGGTTGAGGGAGCAATTCGTCCGTCGGTTTTTAAAACAGCGGCGGCTACCGCGTTTGGGGGTTAGGGTTTTAAATGGGGGGGGGGGGGGGGGGGGTTTATATATAATATTTAATTTATTTTATTTTTCGCCTAAAAGCAACTTTTATTTTCGACCTCAAAACGAGGCCCACCGCCTGTCGCCCATAGCGTTATACCCCCATTCCGAACACAATGGGATATGTATCGTATGCTGATTTGGCCATTTGAATCAGTTTCCGTTTAATTTACATTTAAATCACTATATTGAATTTTAAACGTACATTTCAAATTACCGGGGTCACATACTAACTCTATAAATCCCAGAAAAATATTTTCTAGCTTCGTATTGACGATACGGTCCTAACAAAACTAGTTTCGTCGAATTCTGAGACCGTATGAAAAATGGCCAATTTCCAGTCGATTAAAATCAACTAAAACTGGTCAAACGCGTTTTCCTTTGCCACGCTCACATATTGATTCGAAAAATTATGAAATTTGGAATCTAGCAATAACTTAACATCACGGACCCAACAAAACTGGTTTCGTCGAAATCCGAAGTCGTTTGCAAAATGTCCATTTTTAAGGGCCTGAATTCCATAGCGACTATTCAGAATTTTCAACTGGACATATCTTTTGATTCCCGCTACGAACTTTTGATTTTTCGGATTCGTTGGAAAGATATTCACTATTAGATTCCATTATTTTTGGTTTCGCTAAAATCCGGATTATTTTGCACCCGGTACATTCAATTGAAGTTTGAAATCGAATTATCGAACTACCGCGCCATTTTCAATTCTATTTATAATTATATATAAATATTTATATTCTAACGACGGCGTATATAAATATATACGTTCGAATTCTATTAAAAATAAATTTTCTCGTCGATATTATTTAAAATAATTCATTTTAAATAATAAAAATTCGCTAAAATTGCCAAAATAAAAATTTTAAACTGGCCCAGATTTTCCGGGTTATTACAATCTCCCCCACTTAAAACTTTTCGTCCCCGAAAAGGAACAAAGTCGAAAGTGGTTTGATTAACCAACTCTATGTTCGATCTGGCTTCCATTCTCTAACTTTTCAGTTTCTGAGAATCTTCAAAATTTCAAAAATTTGGCTAACACCCTAAATTTTTGAAAAATTTCGCCATAACCTCCCCTGCACCGGGAGCATCGGGGAATTTCAAATAGCTTCCCCGGTCCTTCAGATCTCAAAAAGAAAAAGAAAAAGCCAAGCGGCTAGCCAATAGGCTCACAAAATCATCATCACCCAAACAAAACAGGAAATTATGTAGTAAACATGTACCTATTTGTCGGGCAAACAAATTTTATTCTCGGCTCTAGCCTCCTTGCTATGACCTGTTCAATGATATACATGTATATGCAAGCAAATGCGACCAAATTTCAATACAAGTCAATATTTGATACCATTGGGCATTATGGTTCAAAATTATCAAACAATTAAACAAACAACACAAACATCAATCAATTAATGGATTATATTTTCAAATATATAATTTTATATATTTAAAATCATATTTTCTAAAATCAGATTATATATATAATCACAGATACGTTATTTATAAACAAATAACTCTCGACTCATTCTAGGGCATTTCTAACCCCATCTCTAACGAGTCACTCATCCTAGAATGCTACTGATTCTATCTCTAATGAGGATTCTTTTATAGGACATTACTAATCCTACCTCTGATGAGTCTTTTATTCTGTTCTAACGAGTTGTACCCCAAAGATTTGAGTTTAACCAAAGCTCTGATACCACGTTGTAACGACACGGATTTCGCCCGGACCTAATCGATCGTTAAACCGACCAAGACCGTTCGAATCCCGCATACGCTAACTTTGGGTATACAACACATCAGAACAAATAACAGAAGACTTCAATAAACATCATAATAATGTTACATCAGAGTACAGAATATCAGAGTATATCGAAATATAATACACAGCGGAAGATAAATTTACATAAATGTAAAACAGTGCACAGCGGAAATATAAACTACACAGCGGAAGACTGTAAATGTCTGGACACAGCTTACAGCTTCAATCCAGAATCCTGCTCAAAACATCTGCAAAATAAAACTACTCGACTGCCCGTGTGGAAAATAGGGGCACCCGAGTTCGCAAGGGAAAAGCAAACTACAGGTCAGTCATGGGACTGGTGTGAGAACTCAAAAACAGTTGTTAACTTTGTTCAAAAATAAGGCAAATCACGGGACCACGCCACTTTCGCGGAACGGGTTTACCCCCATGAAAGCCAGTGTATAAACAACAATCAATATAGATATATGGATCTACTATGCATCAATCAACATGCAATATCCCAATCTACCCATTTAGATTAATCACCACACTTAGATTTTCCAAATCCAATTCAATTTACAGAAATTATTCCTTTGGATTTTATTCCCGATTTCTTATTTCAAATCATTTGAAATACATATCTAACTTTCTATATCAAAGTAGATTTCACTTCGGGATCTCAAATCAAATCATTTGGAAATATGAATTCCAAAACATAACAATGCATACAAACAAGTATGCAACCAAATATCGTGCTCCCCATCGACAAGGCAAAGGGTACGCACCTCGCAACTCGATATATATATGTGCACCTACCCCACATAGGAGTAGGCTACACCGACGATGCACCTCCCACTCAGGAGAGCATACACCGCCCTCTCACCCATACTTTTAGTCTCAGGGTTACCCGAATCTTTAGTCACATACTAAATCATTTCATATCCCGAAGTAGGGAAAATCATTTCACAACATAATAATCACAATGTAACATATAATACATTTCTAAATCACTTTAGAAATCATCGGGTTTTGGGCCTCGAAATCCTTTCTGTTTTATAAAACATTTTTATAAAACATTCCCTGTCCAAAATCGGGAATACATTTCTTTTCACTTAAGAAAAATATCATTTCACAATCATTCGTTAAATTTGAAATGAACACAACATCGCTAAACACCTTATCGTCAAATCGTGAAGTGTTTCACAAGGCGTTAGCACACAGATATTTTCAACCCAACCCAATGCTAAATGTAAAAGCATATTCTGCTCATAAACTGGTCGAGCACAATCCAAACCATCAATCAATCAAATTTAACATACGCCTCATTCCAATTCATTAGTCACTAACCGTAAATTAATCAAGAGAATAATTCCCCAAATATTAACCCCGAAGGCCGAAACCAACATCAGATCAATATCCAGAAAACCATTCTGCTTGGCTAACCGACAGTTAGTTTCTAAATTTCACGTTCAAATCTAATTAAAGATTTAACTATCGCCTGGAGCAAAACTGGTGATACTCCATTCTCGATCTTTTCAATCTAATTAAAGATTCATTAAAACTCCACTTAGTTTTAATCTGTGACTGGGTTAAAGAATCAGTGTCATCTAAAAACACGGTTCGCGATAAACCCAAAGTCACATTCCATTAATTATCGGGTTAAAGAACGAGTGTTATTTAAAACACTGTTCACGATAAACCCAAAAATCAATATCAATTCAATTCCAATTAAATATTATTTAATTGGTACACTTCATTAAATCTAAATAAAAAGATTTAATCTTTTCTCAACTGGGTTCAAGAACAGTGTTAGTGAAGACACCATTCACGACAAACCCAAATCACATTCGATATTCAATACAAGGCTCTGAATAGAAAATATATCGGCTTATATTCAATATCGAATTCTACGACTAACAAATGTCGTATTGGAAATAACGATATAAATATATATCTTTCAAATTTCCATAACAACATCTGTATCATCACGAAATCCAACATCGAAATATTCCGAAGACAATTTCGATTCAAACCCATTCCAATGCGATCATTGGAAATTTTGGTTATTTTCAAAACCCTTTTCGAATTCAATTTATTTATTCAAAAATAAATAGAATTATAATTCTAGTTCAAAACTAGTTCATTTCGATAAAAATCTATTTTTATCTTTTCAAATATGGAGTTTTTCATCCCAATTCTTCACAAATCATTTCTTATGATTTTACACAAATTATTACTATTTTTAATAATTTTATCAAGGCCTGTACGGTCGATTTCCATCAATGGCCATCGAACTGCACTTACAGCGACCTTTTCCGAATTTGATTTGGACGTATCTCCAAATCCAACCGTTAGATTTCAAATTTCTAATATTCCTTAGAAAGCTCTTTTCGATACGAACCCAACGGTTCTGATTTCAGGAGAATCCGACGGTCGGATCTCCCGTAATGTCCGTTCGAAGTCAATGGTCGAAATTCGCGAACTGCCGCAGCGCGGCGCGTTCTATTCAGGCCATTTATTATATATATAATATATATAATATATATTTCGTCGATTTCTATTTAAAACGAATTATATAAATAGTTTTGAATTCGTTTCAAAAACATTTTCAACTTCCTTTTCAATTCAAATCACAATTGAATTCTTCTTTATAGATTCGTTTTAAAATTCATTTCTATTCAATTCAAATTTCAATTCAATTCAATTCGAATTCGTTTTCTATTCAATTCAATTCGAATTCGTTTTCTATTCAATTCAATTCGAATTCGTTTTCTATTCAATTCAATTCGAATTCGTTTTCAATTCAATTCGAATTCGTTTTCTATTCAATTCAATTCGAATTCGTTTTCTATTCAATTCAATTTTCAATTCAATTCAATTCGAATTCGTTTTCTATTCAATTCAATTCGAATTCGTTTTCTATTCAATTCAATTCGAATTCGTTTTCTATTCAGTTCAATTCGAATTCGTTTTCTATTCAATTCAATTCGAATTCGTTTTCAATTCAATTCGAATTCGTTTTCAATTCGAATATTTTCACTTTCAATATATTCGATATTTTCACTTTCAATATATTCGATATTCACTTCGCTATATATATATATAAATTTCACTCTTCATATATATGTTATTTCACTTCGCTATATATATAAATTTCACCCTTCATATATATGTTATTTCACTTCGCTATATATATAAATTTCACCCTTCATATATATGTTATTTCACTTCGCTATATATATAAATTTCACTTTTCATATATATGTTATTTCACTTCGCTATCAATCAATTTTCACAACAATTTCAACCAATAAATATCGTCCATGGTTTGTGGACGAGGGGCGTATATATATCTATATAGATATTTATATATAGCAATTCACTTCCACTTTCAACACATATATATAAAATTTTAAAAAGAAATTGAAGAGTGAGAAATCCTCACCAGTAGCTATCCAATAACACAACTCTTCCTATGTGGAACTCTTCGCCTATTTCGTCTTCTTGTCGCTTTCGTTTCCCGTATTCTCTACATAGATAAAAATCGCATTTTTACTATGTTATTCAATATATAAAGATCATATTTTAAAAACAAAGATTATATTTTTCTTTCAACTTATTATATATAAAAATCCCATATTTTATTATGCAAAGTTATTTATTTTAAATATTTCATTTTGAAATCAATGTTATTTATAAAAACAAAATCTTATATTTTTTTTTCAAAAACAATGTATGTTTTTATATTTTTCAAAACTGAATTTTTTTCACTGTATTTAATTTAAATAAAATTAAAGGAATCACCTTTCTTCATCAACTTTTCACGCTCCTGGAATGCTTGGACGAAACACGCCCCCCGTCGAGCTATTGTCAACTGCTAGGGTTGGATTTCGAGCCCAAAACACAGCATCGGACGACGATCGAAAGCTTCCACCTTGAAGAGTACACAACCCACTATCGGCGTCGGGGCTGGCTTGCCATTCGATCCCTCACGGCAGCCCAAAAATTGGTGCTACTAGGCGCAGTCGGAGGAAGAAAATCTCGTCATACGCTTCACCATCCTAGATCACCGCCGTTCAGATTGAGGAGCTCACAGAGCTCGTGAATATGGTGGAGGAAGATTCGAAATCCATTTAGTATGCTTGGAGAAATCGGAGGAAGGTTGAGGGAGCAATTCGTCCGTCGGTTTTTAAAACAGCGGCGGCTACCGCGTTTGGGGGTTAGGGTTTTAAATGGGGGGGGGGGGGTTTATATATAATATTTAATTTATTTTATTTTTCGCCTAAAAGCAACTTTTATTTTCGACCTCAAAACGAGGCCCACCGCCTGTCGCCCATAGCGTTATACCCCCATTCCGAACACAATGGGATATGTATCGTATGCTGATTTGGCCATTTGAATCAGTTTCCGTTTAATTTACATTTAAATCACTATATTGAATTTTAAACGTACATTTCAAATTACCGGGGTCACATACTAACTCTATAAATCCCAGAAAAATATTTTCTAGCTTCGTATTGACGATACGGTCCTAACAAAACTAGTTTCGTCGAATTCTGAGACCGTATGAAAAATGGCCAATTTCCAGTCGATTAAAATCAACTAAAACTGGTCAAACGCGTTTTCCTTTGCCACGCTCACATATTGATTCGAAAAATTATGAAATTTGGAATCTAGCAATAACTTAACATCACGGACCCAACAAAACTGGTTTCGTCGAAATCCGAAGTCGTTTGCAAAATGTCCATTTTTAAGGGCCTGAATTCCATAGCGACTATTCAGAATTTTCAACTGGACATATCTTTTGATTCCCGCTACGAACTTTTGATTTTTCGGATTCGTTGGAAAGATATTCACTATTAGATTCCATTATTTTTGGTTTCGCTAAAATCCGGATTATTTTGCACCCGGTACATTCAATTGAAGTTTGAAATCGAATTATCGAACTACCGCGCCATTTTCAATTCTATTTATAATTATATATAAATATTTATATTCTAACGACGGCGTATATAAATATATACGTTCGAATTCTATTAAAAATAAATTTTCTCGTCGATATTATTTAAAATAATTCATTTTAAATAATAAAAATTCGCTAAAATTGCCAAAATAAAAATTTTAAACTGGCCCAGATTTTCCGGGTTATTACAGTTGAAGACCGACGATCTCCACATTGGATGGATGGGTGCTACTGATGCTCGTGATTGGAGTAGCTACCATGAAGGAATTGAAGTAGTAGCCGTCCAAACATATTGTTGATTGTACGGATATGCGAGGAATTGGTGCCTCCGGTTTCGTTCAGACCCAGAACGGACTTGTAAATGGACTGTGTGTCTGACATTGTATTTTGTTCTGTGTTGATTGATCTCTGTTAAATATATATCTGTTTGGCGGCGGAGAATTTATTCTCTTGCTTAACGCCCTTCTCTGAGACGTACGAGCTCAGAGGTTATGTATTGACAGAAATCAGTCGCATGGAGTGGATTGCCTGTGTGGCACGCCTAAGTGGCATATGATCAAGGCTTCTGTTGCAAAGCAAAGTCTTGTGGTTGATGATCAAAGCATGGTCTGTGTGACGTAGCTTTGTGTATAACGTGAACTCGCGAGCCTCACACCTCGGTATGAGTCAAAAACGGGAGACGGACCGCTGGGAGTGCACGACGTTTCTTTCTAGCTATGGTGGTGTCAGTGACCTACCAGCCCTGACATTATATGTACTTTTCACCTGTGTGGTTGTTGGAATGCGAGGCGCCTCGATTATAGGTCTGTAAGGACCGGGAAACGTGTGTTCAGGAATTTCCAATCCTCAAAAGTAAGAGAGGACCGGCCCAGCCGATTCCAAGGATCATAGTGGGGTCCTGGGACATTTGCTAGAGTGTCTCGAACGGAGAGGAGCTTGCCCCTTGCCTCGACTCATGAAGGAATCCAATTTCCAATATGATATATGCGGATGTGATTGTATTACTAGTATGGCGACATGATATATGGTACCCATGCCGTCTAGGATTGATATTTATGATTGAATTTGCTTTTGAAACATATATGCACTAGTAATAATATCAAACACTTTTGTTTTATTCGTATGAAGCATCTTTGGCCATTATAAGGGAAAACTCTATCCTCCGGCCTGCGTTGCATTGTGTGATGGGACCGGAGTCTTATAATGGCTTCATTTTATAAAAAGCATTGCGTTGATTTAATCATTTATTTTATTTCATGCACTAGCACTCATTGGAGTAAACCCGTTCCGCGAAAGTGGCGTGGTCCTTTGATTTGCCTTATTATTGTTGTTAATGAGTTGAGTAGATTTATCATACCAGTCCCATGACTGACTCGTAGTTTGTTTCACCTTGCAAACTCGGGTGCCCTCATTTTCACACGGGCAGCCTAGTTACAGGTTTCTGACGCACCTTTTGGCTCATGGCGAGGCTTGACTACACCGTGCTGACTTGGATTTTCTCCGCCATTATTGTATCTATATTATGATTCCGCCACTGGCGATGTAGACTGATATTCCTTTTGTGTACTCTTTATGTATGATTCCGCCTCAGGCGATGGTGTCTGATTATGTATCATTATACACTAAGTTGTATCCTGTACTGTGCTTCTCTGATGTGATGATATTTATATGATTCCGCTGTCATATGTGTGTAAATTATTCTATTTTCTGTTTATGCTATTATCTGTGATCTGCTAATGATTATTAATGTGTTATATTCCAATGATTATCCTTAACACCGTGTCATGGGGTTTTGGGATCGTCACAGCTGGTATCAGAGCTTTGGTTAACCTTAGTTATGGAGTCTAACACATTAAACACTTCGTCAAAATAGAATCAGTAGTATTCTAAGGCGTGTCGCTCATTAGAGATAGGACTAGCAAGGTCCTAGAATGAGCTGAGCAGAATAGCAAAAACAATTGATCAGTCCCTCGTTATCTTTCCGTAAAGTTTTCTGCTTAAATATGTAATAGACTATCATTTCTGTTAGCTGACTTTTTTCGTTGCTTATACAGAATTTGACAAATGGCTACCAGAGCAGCCGCCGCTAGAGGAGGCCGTGCCGACCGAGGCAGAGGAAGGGGAGAAATCCCAGCTCAAGAAGGACCTTTGATACAACCTCCGGTAGCTCAATACTTCGAGCTTGACCGTGTAGCTAAGAGAAATAAGAACTTAGGAGGCAAGACCTTCTCGGGAACTGGCACCGTAATAGAGGCCCTTGCATGGCTCAAAACATGCGAGAAAATTCTTGAAGGCCTAAGGCTTGGAGACGAAGACAAAGCTATTATGGGCGCCTGGCTTATGCAGGAACAAGCTGAATTATGGTGGGAATCTCTTACCGCCGGGAATAGAGAAGCTGGAAGAACATGGGATGGATTTAAAGAACTCTTCAAGGAGAAATATGTCCCAGAACAAGCTCTAGAAAGAATGCACGATGACTTCGCCAATCTCCAGCAAGGGGATCTTTCCGTGCAGGATTATCTGAACAAATTTACAATGTTGTCGCCCTATGCTCCAGAACTCGTCGCTACTGCGAAGTCCCAAAATAAGAGATTTATCTTTGGACTAAGACGAAAATATCATGATAGAGCCATGGCTCATGTCAAGCTGGATTTCAACGAACTGGTGGAAATGACATGCAACTATGAAGACCTTGATCAAAGGCATCTGGATCAGGATCGCGCTAGAAGCCAAGCCGGAAACAAGGGCAAGCCTGCTGTAAATCAAGGCGAGTCAAGCCAAGCAGCATCTTCAAAACCTCAGACTGGCAAGCCGCCAAGAGGAAATTGCTTTAACTGTGGTAAGCCGGGGCACTACTCAAACGTCTGCACAGCTCCGAAGAGGCAGAAGATGAATTCTCAAGGCTCGAGCCAAGGCTCTCAGAACCCTCGCACGTGCTTCAACTGTCGCAAGACCGATCATCTGGTCAAAGACTGTCCTTTGCTGAAGAAAGCTACAGTAGCTCATGTTTATGACGAGTCTAGCCCGCCAGCTGTTTCCGACGGAGCAGGTAAACCCGATGTTTTGGGAGGTACCCTTACAATTAAAAATATTCCTGTTTCTGTATTATTTGACACAGGTGCATCACGTAGTTTTATTGCTAGAAACACAGTGCACAAACTAAAGTTAAAACAGCGAAAACTTAAAGAATCGGTTGAAGTTCATAACCCGATAGGGGGTCCTATTACTCTCGGTTCAAATTGTAAAGTACCTATTTCTTTTTCTCGATACAAGTTTCCTTTTGATTTAATCGTTATGGATTTTCCCGAATTCGATATCATTCTCAGGCTAGATTGGTTGACAAAACATGAAGCTGAAGTGAATTGTGCGAAAAGAATCGTTAAAATTCGAACGAAGCTTGGATATATTACGGTTCCTTGTCATGGTTCGAATCCGAATAGAGAAGAATTTTGGTCAGCATTGGAACTTATCCCCACTTCCATGGGAAAAAATTCCGGTTGTTAGAAACTTTGCGGATGTGTTTGAAGAAGTTGAAAACTTACCTCCGCAAAGAGAGATAGAATTCCGAATCGATCTAATTCCCAATGCCACACCAGTGGTGCATCCAATTCGTAGAATGACTCCGAAAGAAAAAGAAGAATTAGGCGATCAAACTCGTCAACTGTTGTGGAAAGGTCTAATCAGACCTAGTTTTTCTAATTGGGGTGCAGCTGTCATGTTTGTCCCAAAGTCAGACAGTACTCTTAGATTATGTGTTGATTACCGAGACCTTAACAAACTGACGCTTAAAAACAAATAGCCATTACCCCGCATTGATGATTTGCTAGACCAATTGAATGGGGCGAAGGTATTTTCCAGAATGGACCTAGCTACAGGTTTTCATCAATTGAGAATAGCAGAAGAGTGTGTTCCTTTGACCGCTTTCAGAGGTCCAGACATATTTTATGAATGGTTAGTAATGCCGTTTGGCCTATGCAACGCTCCTGCATACTTTGTCGATCTAATGAATAGAGTGTTCAGGGGAGTTCTAAATAAATTTGTCCTCGTATTCATCGATGATATTTTAATCTACTCCAAATCAAAACCCGAGCATGAAAAACACTTAGAACAAGTATTGGAGATTCTAAGGAAGAACGTCTTCAAAGCCAAATTCTCTAAATGTGTCTTCTGGCAAGAAGAAGTTAAATTTCTTGGCCATGTCGTGTCAGAGAAAGGAATTTCTGTTGACCCAAGCAAAATAATAGCGATTCAAGACTGGAAACAACCCACTACTCCCACAGAAGTTAGAAGTTTTATGGGGTTGGCTAGTTATTATCGAAAGTTCGTTAAGGATTTTTCGAAGATATCCGGTCCGTTAACGAAGCTCACAAAGAAATATGAGAAGTTTAAGTGGACTTTCGACTGTGAAGAAGCTTTCCAGGAATTGAAATCGAAGCTGACCACCGCTCCAGTGTTAACAATTATTGATGGCAATCAGGATTTAACGGTTTGGACAGATGCTTCTATTAGAGGTCTTGGTGCAGTATTAATGCAGAGAGGCCAAGTAGTCGCTTATGCAAGCCGCCAATTGAAACCGCATGAGAAGAATTATGTGACTCATGATCTTGAGTTGCTAGCCATCGTTTTTGCCTTGAAAATCTGGAGGCATTACTTGTTGGGCGAGAAATTTATAATGTACACAGATCATCAATCATTGAAGTATTTACATACGCAGAAAGATCTGAATCTGAGACAGCAGCGTTGGCTAGAATTTCTTGCAGCGTATGATCTTGATATCCTGTATACGCCGGGGAAAGCTAACGTAGTAGCAGATGCACTTAGTAGAAAAACCGCAATTGTTGCCCATCTTATAATTACACCTAGCTTGATCGATAAGATATGTGCTCTCCAGGAGAATGATGATTTCATTCAAAAGATCAAAGGAAGAATCCAGAAAGGAGAACCCTCAAGCTTTCAGGTAAATAAAGAAGGAATTCTGAGGCTGAATGAGAGAATTTGTGTTCCCAACCTTTTTGAGCTCAAAAGAGAAGTGCTGGATGAATGCCATAAATCCAAATTTTGCATCCATCCTGGGGTGAGTAAAATGTACAACGATATCAAACGCACTTTCTGGTGGAAGGCAATGAAAAGAGATATTTCTTTGTATGTTAGCAGATGCCCTACTTGTCAATTGGTCAAGAGTGACCAACAGAAGCTAGCTGGACTGTTGCAACCGTTGGAAGTCCCAGGCTGGAAATGGGAACAGATTTCCATGGATTTCATAGATGGTTTGCCGCGAACCAAGAAAGGCAATGACAGCATTTGGGTAATCGTGGATCGCTTCACGAAGACTGCCCATTTTATACCTGTCAGATCCAATAGAACTGCCCAAAGTCTAGCGTAGGTATATCTCAAAGAAATTGTTAAGCTGCATGGAATTCCCATCAGCATAGTCAATGATAGAGATCCCCTATTTACTAGCAAGTTCTGGGAGGCTTTCCAGACAGAATTAGGAACAAAACTGAATATGAGCACCGCTTATCACCCTCAAACAGATGGCCAAACTGAGCTGGTGAATAGAATTCTGGAAGATTTATTGCGGGCTTGTATAATCGATTTTGGTGGGTCATGGGAAGATCATTTGCATTTGGCAGAATTCTCATATAACAATAGCTATCAAGCAAGTTTGAGAATGTCACCATTTGAAGCATTATATGGCAGACCCTGCAGATCTCCAGCATGTTGGGTAGAACCTGGCAACAGACTTGTACTAGGACCCGATATGATTAGAGAAGCATCTGATAAAGTGGAATTCATCAAGAAGCGATTGAAAACCGCCCAAAGCCGACAGAAAAGTTATGCAGACTCTAGAAGGAGAGATTTGACATTTGCTGTTGGTGATCATGTTTATTTAAAGGTTTCTCCGATGAGAGGAGTAATCAGATTTGGAAAGACTGGGAAGTTGGCACCGAGATTTATTGGTCCCTTTCCTATACTTGAGCGAATTGGAACTCTTACTTATAGGGTTCAATTGCCAGATTGGTTGCCTGGAGTGCACAATGTATTTCACGTATCTCAACTTAGGAGACATGTGCATGATCCGGATCTTGTTGTAGAAGAAGCAGCGCAATAGGATGTGGAGATAACTCCAGAATTAGCACTCAAAAGAGAGCCATTAAAAATTGTTGGCAAAAGAAACCAGAGAACTCAGAAGAAAAAAGGTTCATTTAGTTAAAGTGCAGTGGAGCAGTGATCCCAGAGACTGTACTTGGGAAACTGAGGAAAGCGTTAAGCAAGCTTACCCCAAATGCAGAGTGGATATCTCTGACTAACTCCGGTGCAAGGTACCTTTACCATACTTTGCATTTACATTTTATTTCCTACTTTACTGTTGTTTCCTTTTCGAGGACGAAAAGTTTTAAGTAGGGGAGATTGTAATAACCCGGAAAATGCGAGCCAATTTAAAATTTTTGAATTGATTATTTCAAAGGAATTTGAATAATTGAAATGGAATATTTCAATAAAATAGTGAATTAGAAATGGTGAGTCAGTTTGAAAATTTGAATTCAAACTTTGACCGACTATGCAGGGTGGAAAATATAACGATTTTAGCGAGACCAAAAATATTTAAATCTGTTAGTTGATACCTTTCTAACGAATCTGAAAAATCGAAGTTTCATAATGGGAATCAAAAGTTATGGCCGAATGAATTTTCAGAAGGGTCGGTATATGGAATATATAGCCCTGGAAAATTGATATTTTGCATACGACATCGGAATTCGACGAAATCACTTTTGTTGGGTCCGGGTTGTCAAACTATTGCTAGGTTTCAAATTTCATAATTTTTGAAGCTAGTATGTGAGCGTGGCAAAAGAAAATGTGTTTGGTCGATTTCTGTTAAATTGGATCGACCAGAAAATGGCCATTTTTCAAACGACCTCAGAATTCGACGAAACTAGTTTTGTTGGGACCGTAGCGTCAAAACATAGCTAGATTTATTTTTCTGGAATTTTTCGAATCAGTTTGTGGCCCTGGCAAATTGAAATGTGCGTTTAGAGTTAAAAATTAAATGTTTTATACTTTAATTTGAAAAATAACTGACTGTAACAGTCGAATTGGCCTACGAAACATATCCCATTGTGTCCGAATGGGGGTATTTAGCTAGGGGCGACAATCGTTGGGTTTAAAAAGGAGTTTGTTTGAGAAAACACAATTTAAAAATTAAATATAATCCTCGGCCAATCATATTTCTCCATTCATAAATATAAAAAAAAATCAGAAACCCCCCCCCCCCCCCCCCCGACATCGACGGCGGAAATCCTTCTTCTCCTTCCCAGGAGATTTCCGATCGCCACGGCCAGAATTAGCTCCTCCTCCAGTTCAACTTTTCATAGTTCTCCCTCCCCTCTTCAAATACATATAAGGAGCTCCCCTATCGTCGCCTCTACGCCGAGATATCCACCTCCAAACTTCCGACCTTCAAACCGCCGCCGCCGCCATTCTGCGCCACCGAGCTGCACCAAACCACCGCGCGCCTGTAGCTCTCTCGAAGCTCTTCCACCTCCAACTTCCTGATCGTCCCCTCGTGCCCCGGTTCTCGCGAAAACCGCAAACCTAGTTTTGAAGCTTTCTGAAAGTGCGTTTTTCTTTGATCTTTACACCTTGAAAAATTATATCTTTTTGGTGTGTTGACGAAATTCGATGAAACAGGAAACACTGAGACCGCAAGGAAGCTCTCTACCCAATAGAAGAAGCTGCGGATTTTTCTGACATTGTATCGATTTTTAGCGCTCAGAAAACCAAGGTGAGAAATCTAAATTAACGTGAAATTGAATGGAAAATGTCGTGTATAATTTATATAAGCGAAATATAAATTACATACGTGTTGTATACCTCATGTACATGCGTAGTGTAAGCTATATGAGCGAAGTATGAATTTTTACATGCCTAGAATAATTGATATATGTGTTGAAATGCAAGTGATATATATATTATATTATATATATATATATACTCCCCTCGTCCACAAACCATGGACGATATTTATTGTGGTGAATTGGTGTGAAATATTGGGTGAAAAATACGAATGGTTGAATAATTGTTTGTGGTTGATATTGTTTGGTTGTGGTTGAAAAATACCCATTGGTGATTGAAATGAATTGGAAATATTTGTGGAAATAAAAATAAACATGCCGCCTGCGTGCGAATTAGATGCATGAATCCCCATTGTCAAAAACCGCGAGGTATTAAGGTAGAGCGAGGAGCCGTACTAGGGACGGTGCCGGTTTTAACTACCCTGCCGTTATGCTGCCGAAATTTTGAATAATCTTTGTGTGTTAGAATTATTTTCGTATGTTGAAATTATTTTACATGCATTGAAATTAAAGCCATATGTTGAAACTATATCCATGTGTGGAAATGTTTGTGTGTTGAAAAGTGTTGTATGAAAATAAAATTCATTTGTGGATGAGTGAAGTGTTTAAACAATAAAAACCACATTTTTATATATATATGAAGTACCAAAAATATTTGCCTTATGTAAATAACCTCAACCATAAAAATCTCGTCTTTCTAATATGAACAGCATAAATAAAATGTCCATGTGTGGAAATACTCATTTGTTGAGAAGTGTGTGTAGTGGAAAAGTTCATGTGTTGAGTAAAAAGATCGAACAACAAATATTACATTTTTATTGAAACTATGAAGTGCTGAAACCTCTATTTGTCGAATAAATATTTTAAATGATGAAAATAGCATTTTTATCATATGTGTGATATGCTAAAGATATGCGGACGTTGAAATGAATATTTGTGATAGAAATATTATTTTTATGCATAGGAACTAAATGAAATAGTCATGTGTTGAAATCTATTTTAGTTCGCCAAAATTATCATCTTTGAAATGTGAAGTGTTAAAAATAGCCACTTGTCCAAATAAACGTGCATGAGTTGAAATATACATTAACTAGCTAATGATATGATTTTAGCCTATGCATGCAACATTCGAATGAATGGTGTTTTTAAACCCAAGCAAATCAAATATGAAATTGAATGGAAAATGATAAATGTTAGAAATTGTATATATGTACATGCATATCTATTGAACAGGTTAAAGAAAAAGGGGCTAGAGAAGAGAAATAGAATTTTGTGCCCGACAAATAGGTACACATTTACCGCTTTGTTTGGGTGATGATTTTATGAGCCTGTTGGCTAGCCGCTTGGCTTTTTCTTTTTCTTTTTGATATGAGACGCCCATGTGGCTATTTGGGAATTTTCCCAGACCCTCCCATACAAAGGAGGTTATGGCGAAATTTTCCAAAAATTAAAAGGCGTTAGTGAAATAATTGAAGTGGAAACAATATAGGAATTTTTGAATGAACTATATTTATATAAATATATAAATATAAATAGAATTAAAACGAAACGTGGCCGTGCAGTTCATATTTTGAAACCGTGATTTCAAACGACTAGTGCGGAGGATCCGACCATTGGATTTTCCCGAAACCTCAACCGTTGGGTTCGCCTTGGAAATATCTTTCCAACGACACCAACTTTGTGAAGATCCGACGGTTGGATTGTCTGAAATGTTTAATTCAAAACTGAAGAAAAACAGCGCCAGAAACGATTATATTTATATATATATATATATAAATATAATTAAATTAAATCGAATAACGACGCTGCAGTTCGTAAATTGAAATCGTAACTTCAAATGGTTAGTGTGGAAGATCCGACCGTCGGATTTTCCCAAAACTGAAACCGTTGGATTCGTTTTGAAAAGACCTTCCCAATGATGTAAAATTCGTGAAGATCCAACGGTTAGATTTTCAGATTTGTGTAAAACAAAATTAGTGGAAAGAAGCGCCAGTGCATCGACACGACCTGAAACGTCGTTTAATTAAATATGGCCATTTTAAATTAAATAAAAATGGTGATATATCGTTATAAAGTGCTATAGACGATATAGAGTGAAAATGAACCAATTTTGTTGTGTTTGCTTGAGATGTGATGGTTGAATGTATTTGACATGAAAATTTTAACTAAATAACTGAAATGTGAATGTTGAATAGTTCAACCATGTGATTAATTGGTTTGAAAATCTAAATATACGTGGATTATTTGAAAAGGCCGAGTTTATCTCATTTCAAATAATCGATCGACGTTGAGAAGTCGAAGAGTCGAAGATGGTTGAAGACCGACGATCTCCACATTGGATGGATGGGCGCTACTGATGCTCGTGATTGGAGTAGCTACCATGAAGGAATTGAAGTAGTAGCCGTCCAAACATATTGTTGATTGTACGGATATGCGAGGAATTGGTGCCTCCGGTTTCGTTCAGACCCAGAACGGACTTGTAAATGGACAGTGTGTCTGACATTGGATTTTTTTCTGTGTTGATTGATCTCTGTTAAATATATATCTGTTTGGCGGCGGAGAATTTATTCTCTTGCTTAACGCCCTTCTCTGAGACGTACGAGCTCAGAGGTTATGTATTGAAAGAAATCAGTCGCATGGAGTGGATTGCCTGTGTGGCACGCCTAAGTGGCATATGATCAAGGCTTCTGTTGCAAAGCAAAGTCTTGTGGTTGATGATCAAAGCATGGTCTGTGTGACGTAGCTTTGTGTATAACGTGAACTCGCGAGCCTCACACCTCGGTATGAGTCAGAAACGGGAGACGGACCGCTGGGAGTGCACGACGTTTCTTTCTAGCTATGGTGGTGTCAGTGACCTACCAGCCCTGACATTATATGTACTATTCACCTGTGTGGTTGTTGGAATGCGAGGCGCCTCGATTATAGGTCTGTAAGGACCAGGAAACGTGTGTTCAGGAATTTCCAATCCTCAAAAGTAAGAGAGGACCGGCCCAGCCGATTCCAAGGATCATAGTGGGGTCCTGGAACATTTGCTAGAGTGTCTCGAACGGAGAGGAGCTTGCCCCTTGCCTCGACTCATGAAGGAATCCAATTTCCAATACGATATATGCGGATGTGATTGTATTACTAGTATGGCGACATGATATATGGTACCCATGCCGTCTAGGATTGATATTTATGATTGAATTTGCTTTTGAAACATATATGCACTAGTAATAATATCAAACACTTTTGTTTTATTCGTATGAAGCATCTTTGGCCATTATAAGGGAAAACTCTATCCTCCGGCTTGCGTTGCATTGTGTGATGGGACCTGAGTCTTATAATGGCTTCATTTTATAAAAAGCATTGCGTTGATTTAATCATTTATTTTATTTCATGCACTAGCACTCATTGGAGTAAACCCGTTCCGCGAAAGTGGCGTGGTCCTTTGATTTGCCTTATTATTGTTGTTAATGAGTTGAGTACATTTCTCATACCAGTCCCATGACTGACTCGTAGTTTGTTTCACCTTGCAAACTCGGGTGCCCTCATTTTCACACGGGCAGCCTAGTTACAGGTTTCTGACGCACCTTTTGGCTCATGGCGAGGCTTGACTACACCGTGCTGACTTGGATTTTCTCCTCCATTATTGTATCTATATTATGATTCCGCCACTGGCGATGTAGACTGATATTCCTTTTGTGTACTCTTTATGTATGATTCCGCCTCAGGCGATGGTGTCTGATTATGTATCATTATACACTAAGTTGTATCCTGTACTGTGCTTCTCTGATGTGATGATATTTATATGATTCCGCTGTCATATGTGTGTAAATTATTCTATTTATGTTTATGCTATTATCTGTGATCTGCTAATGATTATTAATGTGTTATATTCCAATGATTATCCTTAACACTGTGTCATGGGGTTTTGGGATCGTCACAGCTGGTATCAGAGCTTTGGTTAACCTTAGTTATGGAGTCTAACACATTAAACACTTCGTCAAAATAGAATCAGTAGTATTCTAAGGCGTGTCGCTCATTAGAGATAGGACTAGCAAGGTCCTAGAATGAGCTGAGCAGAATAGCAAAAACAATTGATCAGTCCCTCGTTATCTTTCCGTAAAGTTTTCTGCTTAAATATGTAATAGACTATCATTTCTGTTAGCTGACTTTTTTCGTTGCTTATACAGAATTTGACAAATGGCTACCAGAGCAGCCGCCGCTAGAGGAGGCCATGCCGACCGAGGCAGAGGAAGGGGAGAAATCCCAGCTCAAGAAGGACCTTTGATACAACCTCCGGTAGCTCAATACTTCGAGCTTGACCGTGTAGCTAAGAGAAATAAGAACTTAGGAGGCAAGACCTTCTCGGGAACTGGCACCGTAATAGAGGCCCTTGCATGGCTCAAAACATGCGAGAAAATTCTTGAAGGCCTGGAGACGAAGACAAAGCTATTATGGGCGCCTGGCTTATGCAGGAACAAGCTGAATTATGGTGGGAATCTCTTACCGCCGGGAATAGAGAAGCTGGAAGAACATGGGATGGATATAAAGAACTCTTCAAGGAGAAATATGTCCCAGAACAAGCTCTAGAAAGAATGCACGATGACTTCGCCAATCTCCAGCAAGGGGATCTTTCCGTGCAGGATTATCTGAACAAATTTACAATGCTGTCGCCCTATGCTCCAGAACTCGTCACTATTGCGAAGTCCAAAAATAAGAGATTTATCTTTGGACTAAGACGACAATATCATGATAGAGCCATAGCCCATGTCAAGCTGGATTTCAACGAACTGGTGGAAATGACATGCAACTATGAAGACCTTGATCAAAGGCATATGGATCAGGATCGCGCTAGAAGCCAAGCCGGAAACAAGCGCAAGCCTGCTGTAAATCAAGGCGAGTCAAGCCAAGCAGCATCTTCAAAACCTCAGACTGGCAAGCCGCCAAGAGGAAATTGCTTTAACTGTGGTAAGCCGGGGCACTACTCAAACGTCTGCACAGCTCCGAAGAGGCAGAAGATGAATTCTCAAGGCTCGAGCCAAGGCTCTCAGAACCCTCGCTCGTGCTTCAACTGTCGCAAGACCGATCATCTGGTCAAAGACTGTCGTTTGCTGAAGAAAGCTACAGTAGCTCATGTTTATGACGGGTCTAGCCTGCCAGCTGCTTCCGACGGAGCAGGTAAACCCGATGTTTTGGGAGGTACCCTTACAATTAAAAATATTCCTGTTTCTGTATTATTTGACACAGGTGCATCGCGTAGTTTTATTGCTAGAAACACAGTGCACAAACTAAAGTTAAAACAGCGAAAACTTAAAGAATCGGTTGAAGTTCATAACCCGATAGGGGGTCCTATTACTCTCGGTTCAAATTGTAAAGTACCTATTTCTTTTTCTCGATACAAGTTTCCTTTTGATTTAATCGTTATGGATTTTCCCGAATTCGATATCATTCTCGGGCTAGATTGGTTGACAAAACATGAAGCTGAAGTGAATTGTGCGGAAAGAATCGTTAAAATTCGAACGAAGCTTGGATATATTACGGTTCCTTGTCATGGTTCGAATCCGAATAGAGAAGAATTTTGGTCAGCATTGGAACTTATCCCCACTTCCATGGGAAAAATTCCGGTTGTTAGAAACTTTGCGGATGTGTTTGAAGAAGTTGAAAACTTACCTCCGCAAAGAGAGATAGAATTCCGAATCGATCTAATTCCCAATGCCAGACCAGTGGTGCATCCAATTCGTAGAATGACTCCGAATGAAAAAGAAGAATTAGGCGATCAAACTCGTCAACTGTTGTGGAAAGGTCTAATCAGACCTAGTTTTTCTAATTGGGGTGCAGCTGTCGTGTTTGTCCCAAAGTCAGACGGTACTCTTAGATTATGTGTTGATTACCGAGACCTTAACAAACAGACGCTTAAAAACAAATATCCATTACCCCGCATTGATGATTTGCTAGACCAATTGAATGGGGCGAAGGTATTTTCCAGAATGAACCTAGCTACAGGTTTTCATCAATTGAGAATATCAGAAGAGTGTGTTCCTTTGACTGCTTTCAGAGGTCCAGACATATTTTATGAATGGTTAGTAATGCCGTTTGGCCTATGCAACGCTCCAGCATACTTTGTCGATCTAATGAATAGAGTGTTCAGGGGAGTTCTGAATAAATTTGTCCTCGTATTCATCGATGATATTTTAATCTACTCCAAATCAAAACCCGAGCATGAAAAACACTTAGAACAAGTATTGGAGATTCTAAGGAAGAACGTCTTCAAAGCCAAATTCTCTAAATGTGTCTTCTGGCAAGAAGAAGTTAAATTTCTTGGCCATGTCGTGTCAGAGAAAGGAATTTCTGTTGACCTAAGCAAAATAATAGCGATTCAAGACCGGAAACAACCCACTACTCCCACAGAAGTTAGAAGTTTTATGGGGTTGGCTAGTTATTATCGAAAGTTCATTAAGGATTTTTCGAAGATATCCGGTCCGTTAACGAAGCTCACAAAGAAATATGAGAAGTTTAAGTGGACTTCCGACTATGAAGAAGCTTTCCAGGAATTGAAATCGAAGCTGACCACCGCTCCAGTGTTAACAATTATTGATGGCAATCAGGATTTAACGGTTTGGACAGATGCTTCTATTAGAGGTCTTGGTGCAGTATTAATGCAGAGAGGCCAAGTAGTCGCTTATGCAAGCCGCTAATTGAAACCGCATGAGAAGAATTATGTGACTCATGATCTTGAGTTGCCAGCCATCGTTTTTGCCTTGAAAATCTGGAGGCATTACTTGTTGGGCGAGAAATTTATACTGTACACAGATCATTAATCATTGAAGTATTTATATACCCAGAAAGATCTGAATCTGAGACAGCAGCGTTGGCTAGAATTTCTTACAGCGTATGATCTTGATATCCTGTATACGCCGGGGAAAGCTAACGTAGTAGCGGATGCACTTAGTAGAAAAACCGCAATTGTTGCCCATCTTATAATTACACCTAGCTTGGTCGATAAGATATGTGCTCTCCAGGAGAATGATGATTTCATTCAAAAGATCAAAGGAAGAATCCAGAAAGGAGAACCCTCAAGCTTTCAGGTAAATAAAGAAGGAGTTCTGAGGCTGAATGGGAGAATTTGTGTTCCCAACCTTTTTGAGCTCAAAAGAGAAGTGCTGGATGAATGCCATAAATCCAAATTTTGCATCCATCCTGGGGTGAGTAAAATGTACAACAATATCAAACGCACTTTCTGGTGGAAGGCAATGAAAAGAGATATTTCTTTGTATGTTAGCAGATGCCCTACTTGTCAATTGGTCAAGAGTGACCAACAGAAGCTAGCTGGACTGTTGCAACCGTTGGAAGTCCCAGGCTGGAAATGGGAACGGATTTCCATGGATTTCATAGATGGTTTGCCGCGAACCAAGAAAGGTAATGACAGCATTTGGGTAATCGTGGATCGCTTCACGAAGACTGCCCATTTTATACCTGTCAGATCCAATAGAACTGCCCAAAGTCTAGCACAGGTATATCTCAAAGAAATTGTTAAGCTGCATGGAATTCCCATCAGCATAGTCAGTGATAGAGATCCCCTATTTACTAGCAAGTTCTGGGAGGCTTTCCAGACAGAATTAGGAACAAAACTGAATATGAGCACCGCTTATCACCCTCAAACAGATGGCCAAACTGAGCGGGTGAATAGAATTCTGGAAGATTTATTGCGGGCTTGTATAATCGATTTTGGTGGGTCATGGGAAGATCATTTGCATTTGGCAGAATTCTCATATAACAATAGCTATCAAGCAAGTTTGAGAATGCCACCATTTGAAGCATTATATGGCAGACCCTGCAGATCTCCAGCATGTTGGGTAGAACCTGGCAACAGACTTGTACTAGGACCCGATATGATTAGAGAAGCATCTGATAAAGTGGATTTCATCAAGAAGCGATTGAAAACCGCCCAAAGCCGACAGAAAAGTTATGCAGACTCTAGAAGGAGAGATTTGACATTTGTTGTTGGTGATCATGTTTATTTAAAGGTTTCTCCGATGAGAGGAGTAATCAGATTTGGAAAGACTAGGAAGTTGGCACCGAGATTTATTGGTCCCTTTCCTATACTTGAGCGAATTGGAACTCTTGCTTATAGGGTTCAATTGCCAGATTGGTTGCCTGGAGTGCACAATGTATTTCACGTATCTCAACTTAGGAGACATGTACATGATCCGGAACTTGTTGTAGAAGAAGCAGCGCAACAGGATGTGGAGATAACTCCAGAATTAGCACTCAAAAGAGAGCCATTAAAAATTGTTGGCAAAAGAAACCAGAGAACTCAGAAGCAAAAAGGTTCATTTAGTTAAAGTGTAGTGGAGCAGTGATCCCAGAGACTGTACTTGGGAAACTGAGGAAAGCATTAAGCAAGCTTACCCCAAATGCAGAGTGGATATCTCTGACTAACTCCGGTGCAAGGTACCTTTACCATACTTTGCATTTACATTTTATTTCCTACTTTACTGTTGTTTCTTTTCGAGGACGAAAAGTTTTAAGTAGGGGAGATTGTAATAACCTGGAAAATGCGAGCCAATTTAAAATTTTTAAATTGATTATTTCAAAGGAATTTGAATAATTGAAATGGAATATTTCAATAAAATAGTGAATTAGAAATGGTGAGTCAGTTTGAAAATTTGAATTCAAACTTTGACCGACTATGCAGGGTGGAAAATATAACGATTTTAGCGAGACCAAAAATATTTAAATCTGTTAGTTGATACCTTTCTAACGAATCTGAAAAATCGAAGTTTCATAATGGGAATCAAAAGTTATGGCCGAATGAATTTTCAGAAGGGTCGGTATATGGAATATATATCCCTGGAAAATTGTTATTTTGCATACGACCTCGGAATTCGACGAAACCACTTTTGTTGGGTCCGGGATGTCAAACTATTGCTAGGTTTCAAATTTCATAATTTTTGAAGCTAGTATGTGAGCGTGGCAAAAGAAAATGTGTTTGGTCGATTTCTGTTAAATTGGATCGACCAGAAAATGGCCATTTTTCAAACGACCTCAGAATTCGACGAAACTAGTTTTGTTGGGACCGTAGCGTCAAAACATAGCTAGATTTATTTTTCTGGAATTTTTCGAATCAGTTTGTGGCCCTGGCAAATTGAAAGGTGCGTTTAGAGTTAAAAATTAAATGTTTTATACTTTAATTTGAAAAATAACTGACTGTAACAGTCGAATTGGCCTACGAAACATATCCCATTGTGTCCGGAATGGGGGTATTTAGCTAGGGGCGACAGTCGTTGGGTTTAAAAAGGAGTTTGTTTGAGAAAACACAATTTAAAAATTAAATATAATCCTCGGCCAATCATATTTCTCCATTCATAAATAAAAAAAAAAATCAGAAACCCCCCCCCCCCGACCCCGACATCGACGACGGAAACCCTTCTTCTCCTTCCCAGGCGATTTCCGATCGCCACGGCCAGAATTAGCTCCTCCTCCAGTTCAACTTTTTGTAGTTCTCCCTCCCCTCTTCAAATCCATGTAAGGAGCTCCCCCTATCGTCGCCTCTACACCGAGATATCCACCTCCAAACTTCCGACCTTCAAACCGCCGCCGTTCTACGCCACCGAGCTGCACCAAACCACCGCGCGCCTGTAGCTCTCTCGAAGCTCTTCCACCACCAACTTCCTGATCGTCCCCTCGTGCCCCGGTTCTCGCGAAAACCGCAAACCTAGTTTTGAAGCTTTCTGAAAGTGCATTTTTCTTTGATCTTTACACTTTGAAAAATTATATCTTTTTGGTGTGTTGACGAAATTCGATGAAACAGGAAACACTGAGACCACAAGGAAGCTCTCTACCCAATAGAAGAAGCTGCGGATTTTTCTGACATCGTATCGATTTTTAGCGCTCAGAAAACCAAGGTGAGAAATCTAAATTAACGTGAAATTGAATGGAAAATGTCGTGTATAATTTATATAAGCGAAATATAAATTACATACGTGTTGTATACCTCATGTACATGCGTAGTGTAAGCTATATGAGCGAAGTATGAATTTTTACATGCCTAGAATAATTGATATATGTGTTGAAATGCAAGTGATATATATATATTATATTATATATATATACTCCCCTCGTCCACAAACCATGGACGATATTTATTGTGGTGAATTGGTGCGAAATATTGGGTGAAAAATACGAATGGTTGAATAATTGTTTGTGGTTGATATTGTTTGGTTGTGGTTGAAAAATACCCATTGGTGATTGAAATGAATTGGAAATATTTGTGGAAATAAAAATAAACATGCTGCCTGCGTGCGAATTAGATGCATGAATCCCCATTGTCAAAAACCGCGAGGTTTTAAGGTAGAGCGAGGAGCCGTTCTAGGGACGGTGCCGGTTTTAACTACCCTGCCGTTATGCTGCCGAAATTTTGAATAATCTTTGTGTGTTAGAATTATTTTCGTATGTTGAAATTATTTTACATGCATTGAAATTAAAGCCATATGTTGAAACTATATCCATGTGTGGAAATGTTTGTGTGTTGAAAAGTGTTGTATGAAAATAAAATTCATTTGTGGATGAGTGAAGTGTTTAAACAATAAAAACCACATTTTTATATATATATGAAGTACCAAAAATATTTGCCTTATGTAAATAACCTCAACCCTAAAAATCTCGTCTTTCTAATATGAACAGCATAAATAAAATGTCCATGTGTGGAAATACTCATTTGTTGAGAAGTGTGTGTAGTGGAAAAGTTCATGTGTTGAGTAAAAAGATCGAACAACAAAAATTACATTTTTATTGAAACTATGAAGTGCTGAAACCTCTATTTGTCGAATAAATATTTTAAATGATGAAAATATCATTTTTATCATATGTGTGATATGCTAAAGATATGCGGACGTTGAAATGAATATTTGTGATAGAAATATTATTTTTAACATGCATAGGAACTAAATGAAATAGTCATGTGTTGAAATCTATTTTAGTTCGCCAAAATTATCATCTTTGAAATGTGAAGTGTTAAAAATAGCCACTTGTTCAAATAAACGTGCATGAGTTGAAATATACATTAACTAGCTAATGATATGATTTTAGCCTATGCATGCAACATTCGAATGAATGGTGTTTTTAAACCCAAGCAAATCAAATATGAAATTGAATGGAAAATGATAAATGTTAGAAATTGTATATATGTACATGCATATCTATTGAACAGGTTAAAGAAAAAGGGGCTAGAGAAGAGAAATAGAATTTTGTGCCCGACAAATAGGTACACATTTACCGCTTTGTTTGGGTGATGATTGTATGAGCCTGTTGGCTAGCCGCTTGGCTTTTTCTTTTTCTTTTTGATATGAGACGCCCGTGTGGCTATTTGGGAATTTTCCCAGACCCTCCCGTACAAAGGAGGTTATGGCGAAATTTTCCAAAAATTAAAGGCGTTAGTGAAATAATTGAAGTGGAAACGATATAGGAATTTTTGAATGAACTATATTTATATAAATATATAAATATAAATAGAATTAAAACGAAACGTGGCCGTGCAGTTCATATTTTGAAACCGTGATTTCAAACGACTAGTGCGGAAGATCCGACCATTGGATTTTCCCGAAACCTCAACCGTTGGGTTCGCCTTGGAAATATCTTTCCAACGGCACCAACTTTGTGAAGATCCGACGGTTGGATTGTCTGAAATGTTTAATTCAAAACTGAAGAAAACAGTGCCAGAAACGATTATATTTATATATATATATATATATATAATTAAATTAAATCGAATAACGACGCTGCAGTTCGTAAATTGAAATCGTAACTTCAAATGGTTAGTGTGGAAGATCCGACCGTCGGATTTTCCCAAAACTGAAACCGTTGGATTCGTTTTGAAAAGACCTTCCCAATGATGTAAAATTCGTGAAGATCCAACGGTTAGATTTTCAGATATGTGTAAAACAAAATTAGTGGAAAGCAGCGCCAGTGCATCGACACGACCTGAAACGTCGTTTAATTAAATATGGCCGTTTTAAATTAAATATAAATGGCGATATATCGTTATAAAGTGCTATAGACGATATAGAGTGAAAATGAACCAATTTTGTTGTGTTTGCTTGAGATGTGATGGTTGAATGTATTTGACATGAAAATTTTAACTAAATAACTGAAATGTGAATGTTGAATAGTTCAACCATGTGATTAATTGGTTTGAAAATCTAAATATACGTGGATTATTTGAAAAGGCCGAGTTTATCTCATTTCAAATAATCGATCGACGTTGAGAAGTCGAAGAGTCGAAGATGGTTGAAGACTGACGATCTCCACATTGGATGGATGGGTGCTACTGATGCTCGTGATTGGAGTAGCTACCATGAAGGAATTGAAGTAATAGCCGTCCAAACATATTGTTGATTGTACGGATATGCGAGGAATTGGTGCCTCCGGTTTCGTTTAGACCCAGAACGGACTTGTAAATGGACTGTGTGTCTGACATTGGATTTTGTTCTGTGTTGATTGATCTCTGTTAAATATATATCTGTTTGGCGGCGGAGAATTTATTCTCTTGCTTAACGCCCTTCTCTGAGACGTACGAGCTCAGAGGTTATGTATTGACAGAAATCAGTCGCATGGAGTGGATTGCCTGTGTGGCACGCCTAAGTGGCATATGATCAAGGCTTCTGTTGCAAAGCTAAGTCTTGTGGTTGATGATCAAAGCATGGTCTGTGTGACGTAGCTTTGTGTATAACGTGAACTCGCGATCCTCACACCTCGGTATGAGTCAAAAACGGGAGACGGACCGCTGGGAGTGCACGACGTTTCTTTCTAGCTATGGTGGTGTCAGTGACCTACCAGCCCTGACATTATATGTACTTTTCACCTGTGTGGTTGTTGGAATGCGAGGCGCCTCGATTATAGGTCTGTAAGGACCGGGAAACGTGTGTTCAGGAATTTCCAATCCTCAAAAGTAAGAGAGGACCGGCCCAGCCGATTCCAAGGATCATATTGGGGTCTTGGGACATTTGCTAGAGTGTCTCGAACGGAGAGGAGCTTGCCCCTTGCCTCGACTCATGAAGGAATCCAATTTCCAATACGATATATGCGGATGTGATTGTATTACTAATATGGCGACATGATATATGGTACCCATGCCGTCTAGGATTGATATTTATGATTGAATTTGCTTTTGAAACATATATGCACTAGTAATAATATCAAACACTTTTGTTTTATTCGTATGAAGCATCTTCAGCCATTATAACGGAAAACTCTATCCTCCGGCTTGCGTTGCATTGTGTGATGGGACCTGAGTCTTATAATGGCTTCATTTTATAAAAAGCATTGCGTTGATTTAATCATTTATTTTATTTCATGCACTAGCACTCATTGGAGTAAACCCGTTCCGCGAAAGTGGCGTGGTCCTTTGATTTGCCTTATTATTGTTGTTAATGAGTTGAGTAGATTTCTCATACCAATCCCATGACTGACTCGTAGTTTGTTTCACCTTGCAAACTCGGGTGCCCTCATTTTCACACGGGCAGCCTAGTTACAGGTTTCTGACGAACCTTTTGGCTCATGGCGAGGCTTGACTACACCGTGCTGACTTGGATTTTCTCTACCATTATTGTATCTATATTATGATTCCGCCACTGGCGATGTAGACTGATATTCCTTTTGTGTACTCTTTATGTATGATTCCGCCTCAGGCGATGGTGACTGATTATGTATCATTATACACTAAGTTGTATCCTGTAATGTGCTTCTCTGATGTGATGATATTTATATGATTCCGCTGTCATATGTGTGTAAATTATTCTATTTTCTGTTTATGCTATTATCTGTGATCTGCTAATGATGATTAATGTGTTATATTCCAATGATTATCCTTAACACCGTGTCACGGGGTTTTGGGATCGTCACATATTTGTATCATGCCACCTGCATAGAAGAGCATAGGAGAAAATCCTAGTGTATCTGCAGCTAGGCTTACTAATAAAACCTCTAAAGGAAAATCTTACCGTGTTTCCGCTTTGTAACAGCAAATCACCAACTCATGCTATCCCTTAATTTACGTAGACCTGAACATGTAGGGGGTACTACATTTTCCTGGGCAAGCATGGATCTAACTTTATAAATACACCAGCGATTCGTAAGCCTCCATCTCAATCCATGCTTGAGCTTTTAATGGTGTAAAACAAAATCAAAATGAGCTATTTCCATGGCGTTAAATATATATCAAAACGAGATCAAAATCAAAATGAACATTTTCCTTGGAAAGCAAGTTCGAAAGGAGGTGTTTAATAGTGGGGGAAAATACATGAGATGCAAGTTGATATTGTGAAAGGAGGATTAGTTTTAATACTAGGCAGAAGAAGAAAGATGGACATGAGTGCGACTGGGTGTTTGAGTGATCGAATAGAGATTTCACGTTGGTGATTAAAGAGCTCGCATGTTTTACTGGCTATAGCAAATGCCGCCTGGACGACGCGTTCATCTTAGTACGTGCGAGTTTGTCGGCATTTGCAGCGCTGAGGCGAGCTTATCTGGGCGGTGGATGTAATAACCCGGAAATCTGAGCTAATTTAAATTTTTTATTCTGGCAATTTTAGTGAATTTTGAATATTTAAAATGAATTATTTTAAATAATAGTGACAGGAAATTTATTTTGAATAGAATTAGAACGTATATATTTATATAGATCGTCGTTAGAATATAAATATTTATTTTAAATTATAAAAGGAATTGAAAATGGCACGGTAGTTCAAAAATTCGATTTCAAAGCTCTAATGAATGTACAGGATTCAAAATAAACCGGATTTTAGCGAAACCAAAAATATTAAAATCTATTTAAAAATATCTTTCCAACGAATCCGAAAAATCGAAATTTCATAGTGGGGATAAAAATATATTTCCAGTTTCAGTTGATTTTAATCGACTGGAAAATTGCCATTTTTCAAACGGTCTCAGAATTTGATGTTATTTGTTTTGTTGGGACCGTATCGTCAATACGAAGCTAGAAAATATATTTCGGGAATTTTTAGAGTCCGTATGTGTCCCTGGTAAATTGAAATGCGCGTTCAAATTCAATATATAGATGTATATTTTGATTTTGACGGAAACTAATCGAAAAGAGCGAATCAGCCTACGAAACATATCCCATTGTGTTCAGAATAGGGGTAATTAGCTAGGGATGACAGGCGGTGGGTTCAATTTTGAGTTCGAAATACAAAGTTGCCTTTTGAAATTAAATAATTAAAATAAAAAAATAAAAAAAACCCTCTCCCTCACTATACTCTCTCATCCCCCTCGTTCATTTTGAAAATTAAAATATAAAAAACCACGACGACGTCGCCCTCCTGGCCAGCCACCGCCCATCGCCAACGGCCGTCGCCCCCTCCTCCGCTTCCTCATCACGTCGAGCCCCGCCATCCCCTCCAGTTCGAGCCTCAAGCCCCAAATCGAAGCCCTAGCCACCAGTCAACCCGACCCCCGCCGTCATCCACCACTGGCCCGCCACCGCTACCCTCCTTGACGACGTCAACCCCCTCCAGTACCCCCCTTCGACCCTCGTTCCTCTTCCTCTTCGATTTGAAACCGTGACTACCCAAAAACCCCAAACCCTACCACGACCACCTTCGATCGCATAGAACCCGTCCCTCGACAGTGAACTCGAGCTCGACAAGGAAATGTGAGTTTTAATATTGTTTTATTTATTTAAGTAGTTAAAAAGAGGATTTCTTTTAAAGTAATTAGTAAACGTTAATTAAAAAGAATTGATTTTTTGGTCAGATTTTATACTTCGAACTTTGATGATAAAAAGATTAGAGCTTTGATGATGAAAAGATTATATTTTTGATAAGAAAAGTTTATATTTTTAAAATAGAAAGATTCGATTTTTGATTAGAAAAAAATGTGAACTTTCTTATGTATGAAGCGATAGAAAAAAAACACGATTTTTCAGATTATAAAAATATAGGTTTGTGAAGTAAAAATTAGATTTTTACATATATGAAGCAGCGATAAAAATTCGAATTTATATATGTAGCAAAATAAAAATCTGATTTTTATTATATATCTAGCATTGAAATAAAAGTGTGATTTTTACTATGAACAGAGTAAAATAGATTGCGATGGAAGCGACGGTAATCAAAACAAACTCCGAACCATTCAGAAATAAAGAATGGCGGAGTGGATCCCAAAGGTGAGAACTCCTCACTTTTATTTATTTCTAGTTTGAAATATATACTAGGATGCAGACGGTGCTTAGTAGCACCCGACACCCGTCGTCCACAGACCATGGATGACTTGTTTGCTTGATTGCTGTGTTGTGAAAGTTCATTGCGTGATGTGGAAAGATATAAAGTATTTTATAGTGGAAAATATTTTATAGTTAAAAATATAATTTTTAACGTGTATATAAAATAAATATTTATAAACAAATCTGACGATTTGTTTATATACACTGATTTGACTGATATTGATTGGGACGATAAATTTTACACATCGCCTAACTACACAAATAAAATCTGTGTTTGTTGATTTGAAACCCCACACGGGTATTGGGATGAGATTTGACGTACACTAATCCCGATTGTTTAGTTGTATGTCAATCGATGGATTGACAGACTGTGTAAGCGTTAATTATTTATATTTAATGCTTATGCAGTTGTGTGGTGCACTCTGGATGATGGTTGATTATTTATCGTTGTTGTTATATACATGTGTTGTAGGGAATCCATATAATTAACGTTATATGGTAACTGATTGAGCCTCATTCCAATTTGGAAAATAAGGAATATTAGAAAATAAATATTCATGTGTTGAATAAAAATATATATTCATGTGTTGAATAGACGAAAAATTCATGTGTTGAATAAAATATAAATTCATGTGTTGAATAGAAGAAAAATTCATGTGTTGAATAAAAATATATATTCATGTGTTGAATAAAGGAAATTCATGTGTTGAATAAAAATATAAATTCATGTGTTGAATAGAAGAAAAATTCATGTGTTGAATAAAAATATATATTCATGTGTTGAATAAAGGAAATTCATGTGTTGAAAATAATAAAAATTCATGTGTTGAAGAAAATATTCATTTGTTGAATAGAATAACAAAGTTATTGAAATATATAAAGCCATGTTGGTTAGATATGCGCCATTTTGACACGAACAATATTTATATCGATTATATTCGTTTTTATAATGATTATAGAAAAGGAAGTGATTTCAAAATATAATGTTTTGAAAATATTATCATTTGTATATCGATGATATGGAATATTCAATTTTGATTAGAAATTGAATATGAAATTGAAATCGTTTGGAAAACGAATTTAAAACGATTTATAAAATACATTTTAAATGGAAATCAACAAAGTATATATTATATATATAATACAATGGCCTGAATAGAACGCGCCGCACCGCGGTAGTTCACGAATTTCGACCATTGATTTCGAATGCATATTACGGGAGATCCGACCGTCGGATTCTCCTAAAACCGGAACCGTTGGATTTGTATCGAAAAGATCTTTCTAACAAATAGTAGAAATTAGAAATCTAACGGTTGGATTTGGAATTATGTCCAAATCAAATTTGGAAAAGGTCGTTGTAAGTGCAGTTCGATGGCCGTTGATGGAAATCGACTGTACGGGCCTTGATAAAATTATTAAAAATATCAATAATTTGTGTAAAATCATAAGAAATGATTTGGAATTAATTGGGATGAAAAACTCCATATTTGAAAAGATAAAAATAGATTTTTATCGAAATGAACTAGTTTTTAACTAGAATTAGAAACCATTTATTTTTAAAATAAATTTAGTGGATTTGAAAGGGTTTTAAAAGTAACCAGAATTTCCAATAATTCAATTGGAATGGATTTGAATCGAAATTGTGTTCGAAATAGTTTGATGTTAGATTTCGTGATTATACAGATATTATTATGGAAATTTGAAAGATATATTTATATCGTTATTTCCAATACGATATTTGTTGGTCGTAGAATTTGATATTGAATATAAGACGATATATTTTCTATTCAGAGTTTTGTATTTAATATCAAATGGGATTTGGGTTTGTCGTGAATGGTGTCTTCATTAACACTGTTCTTAAACCCAGTTGAGAAAAAGATTAAATCTTTTTATTTAGATTTAATGAAGTGTACCAATTAAATGGTATATAATTGGGATTGAATTTGAATTGATTTTTGGGTTTATCGTGAACGGTGTTTTAAATAACACTTGTTCTTTGACCCGATAATTAATGAAATGTGATTTTGGGTTTATAGTGAACCGTGTTTTAAATGACATTGGTTCTTTAACCCAGTTAAAGACAGGATGCGATTTCCCAAGTTAAATAATCATTGATAGTGATTATTGGGAAGATTAAAACCAAGTGGAGTTTTAATGAATCTTTAATTAGATTTAAATAATCGAGAATGGAGTATCACCAGTTTTCTCCAGTCGATAGTTAAATATTTAATTAGATTTGAACGTGAAATGGTAATTGAATTTACTGATAACACCGTGGTGTTAGATATGAAGTATGACCAGTTTTACTTCATGGGATGCATAGGTTGGGATTGGGAAATAAAATAAATGATTACTTCGGTGTGGTTTGCTAATCCCGACTAATTTGAATTGATATTCAAAGGAAGATTAAAGAATAAATTTAAAGAATTTATCTTTGATAAAATTAATGGGAACCTTTCCCAAAGTATGAGAATATTTGAATAAAGGAATATTCTGAATTGGAATGAGGCATATGTTGTGTTTGTGTAACACTTATTTATTATATACGCGAGTTATTCAGAAAGACCGGGTTTATCCCATTCTGAATAACTGATTCGACGTGGTGTCGGGGATGAAGACGGCGGTTGAAGACTGGAGGTCTTCACATCATTTGGGTGATTACTATTGATCTTGATTGGGCTGTACACCTAAGAGGAGGGAATCAGTTGGTGATCGTCCAGACGTACTTGGAGATCGATGGATATGCGAGGTACAAGGTGCCTCCGGTTTCGTTCAGACCCAGAACGAACTTCTAAATGGATTGTGTGTCTGACATTGGATTTTATTCTATGTTGATTGATCTCTATTAAATATACATCTGTTTGGTGGCGGAGAATTTATTCTCTTGCTTAACACCCTTCTCTGAGACGTATGAGCTCAGGGGTTGTATATCGATGGACATCAGTCACATGGAGTGAATTGCCTGTGTGGCATGCCTAAGTGGCAATTGATCAAGGCTTCTGTTGAAAAGAAAAGTCTTGTGGTTGATGATCAAAGCACCGCCTGTGTGGCATAGCTTTGTGTAACATTGATTCACGATCCTCACAACCCGGTTGTGAACTAGAAATGGGATAGGACATCAGGGAGGGCATGCGTTTCCTTCTAGCTAGGGTGGTGTCAGTGACTTACCAGCCCTGACATTTATATTATTTTCACCTGTGTGGTTGTTGCTGTTGCGAGGCGCCTCAGATATATCGGTGACTGTGTGGAGCCGATGGAATCATTTGGATCATTGACGCCCCAAAGGGTAGGGAAACGCAGTGTTCAGGCATTTTGATCCACATCGGTGGACCGGCCCTGACGATCCAAGGGTCACTCGAGCTCTGATCATGACAAACAGGCTAGAGCATCTCTAATCAGTGAGGACTATCTTTTGCCTCTGTTCACAAATGGAAACCCAACTTCCAATACGTGACATTAGCGGTTTTGGTTGTAGAGCCTAGTATGGCGACATGATATATGGTACCCATGTCGTCTATGATTGATATTTATGTTTGAAATTGTTTTGACACAATACACTTACAATAGTATCAAATGATTTGTTTTTAACATACCAAGCATGTTTGGCTATTATAAGGGAAAACCCTATCCTTCGGCTTGTGTTGCATTGTGTGATGGGACCTGGGTCTTATAATAGCTTCATTTTTTCAAAAAGCATTGCGTTGTTTTGTTATATGCACTGGTATTCTTGGGAGGAAACCCGTTCCGTGTTATACGGCGTGGTCCCTTGATATATCTAATTTAAAGTAAAGTTTTAAATAACTGTTTTAGTTCTCACACCAGTCACATGACTGACCTGGAGTTCATTGTTTTAACCTAAACTCTGGGTGCCCTTATTTTGACATGGGCAGCTAGTAGTTTTGGTTTTGCAGATTTATATTCACAGGATCTTGATTTATAGCTAGAACGATATCCGGAAAGCTCTGTATCTGTATATCTCTTTCAGTTGTGTATTGTATTATTTTTCCGCTGCTATGTATTTAAATGTAATTTAAATCTCTGATATTTTCTGTGTAATATTTATTCATACTCTGTATATTCTTGTATTCTGATGGAATTGTTGTAATAAGAAATGAAATATTCTCCTATTTGCGTTTTGGTTTGTCGTGTTCTCAAAACAATCAGGGGTTTCGAACGGTCTTGGTCGGTTTAGCGATCGATTCGGATCGAGCGAAATTCCTTATCGTTACAGTGGACGCAAATCAAATGGAAGGGAAATTAAGAGAGTACGGCATGAAAGACTGATAAGATCTGGAACTTGCGTTGTTCATATTTAAGAGGGAGATGGCAAGGGAACCATATAGCCACGATTTGAAAGGACTACAAGCTACAGGAAGTAGCAGGTGAGGGTGAGTAACGATGTCTGATGCGGCATGTTGAAATACTGGACAATACGTGAGAACTATAGATGATGGGCGAGGTGGCGAAGGCACAACAAGTTACGGTTTTTCCCTTGGGTTGAGAAGACGGCACATTGGCAATATACGCGGGTCTGGGTATGGAGTAAATTGTTGGACGTGAAGAAGTATGAATGGGGAATTGGTTTGTGTAGTTGTGACGTAAGTAAAGGCAGAGGGCACGACCATGTTGAGTTGTACAATGTATTTGTTATTTATGAGTGAATATGTGCTGCAATGGAATATGTATGTGCTGTGCATGAAGAGGTTGTAGCAGGACAGACCTGTACTGTGGTGCTGCAGTCACAATGAAGACCCGTCAGTGAGCGGAGTTCTGAGTTGTGGAGAAGGGAGAGGTCAGACGAGCAAGGGATGAAGCTGTTGGGTCGAGGCGTAGAGCAAGGCATCGGTTTGAAAGCAGTTTTATATATAAAAAGAAGTAGTTCATAATCGGGAACCAGGCAGATGCATGTGCCATTCAAATGCAAGTGAATTTATTGATGCGTGAGTAGCAAGAAGTGGTGATGCCGATTCCGGTTTGTCGAATAGTGAAGAGATGCAAATGGAAATGCGCGGTTTGAAATTGGATTGAAGCGATTTGGAGCTCATTACGAATTCAGAAAAATAAACCGCCTGTTTAACCAATCGACGCAAATTGTTATTTAACGGTTAACGCGCGAAGGTGAGTAAATTCACTAACTCTAATCTATTTTAAAATATTATAATTATATAATGGTTGAATGCTGTGTGATGGCCGTTTAGGTGAATTACAGTTAAATTGGTTAAATTACAGATATATCGTTGCATATATACATCATTAGCTAGATACAAATTCTATCGATTAAAATATTCCATATTATGGGATTTATGTGATTTGTATTGAATAACATCAGTGGATGCAGGAAACCGGTTGGAGGAATCCAACCAGATTCCTCAATATTTATATGTACTGTTGGTTTTATGTATGCACAGTTTGAACCATGTTGAATGAAAATTCAACGTTATGTTGATTTAATAAGTAGACGATATCGACTAAGAAAATAGCAACAGTCGACCATAAACCCATTTTTGCTAAGAAGTTGATTGGTCGTTAGGCAAATCAACGAAGATAATTATAAAAAATATTTTTTTATATAATTAAACGAAGTTTAAATTATAATAGAAGTTCTATTATAAACTGGTATTTTATAGTTTATTTTATAAAGTAAAAAATAAACGATTATTTGACATTTAAATAAGTTATTAAGACATAATTATCCTACGAGTGAATAATTTGGATAATTATTTTAAAGAAAACAGTTAAGAAATATTATTAGATTAATTATATTAATTTAATGGTAAAAGGTAATTAAAATCAGTTAACCAATTAACTGATGGTTTGAAGTTGATTAAATCAGCTGTTTATTGGAAACTGATTAATAGATTAATTGGTCTTCAACTAATCTAATGATAATAGCTTAGAAATAAATTAACGAAAATTTATAAGATTTCTTATTAATTAACTTTTTAATTAAAAAGGTTTAAATGATTTTTGAACAAGAAGAATCAGTCAATGTTTAATAAAGTAAGCAACCGATCTAGTTAAATTGATAATGAAGTAAATCGTTTTACTTCAGTTATGGTGAAGTTAATTTCTATGTAATTTTTTTAATTTAAGTAATTGTTATTAATTGGAATTCATTTAAGAAAATATTTAGTTTGTATGAGATATTTACCTGAATTAGATGAAATGATTCGAATGGAAAGTAAAATGTCAGAAGACAAAGAGCACTAATGATTTCTGATAAAGGAAGTTATAAATGGAATTGTATAAGTAAGATGAAGCAAAGAATTAATATTTAATATATTAGTTATAAATAACCAAGTTTCAAAGTAAGGATATGGTGTTATAAAACCTTATTTCCAATTTAAAACAAGAAAATATGGTCTGATAGATAATATAAGTAATAAGGGATTAGAGTTACAGACTAATATCTATTCTAAGATAAGAACGTTGTTGATCAAGGTCTGAGTGGTAATTGAAATACCCCAACTTGAACGGCTTCACTATTATCAAGGGATGATATTAGTTTGTAATGGAAAGAGACATCGAGATTAGTTATAAAATGGAACATAGCAGCATATTGCAAGTTTTGCACTACAACGATAAAATAACATTGTTGACTAGGCTTAAGCGTGACTGTTATGTCGAGATTAGTTATAAAGGGGAATATTACAGCGTATTGCAAGTTTTTACTTTAACGATAAATTAACGTTGTTAACCAAGCTTAAGCGTGATTATTATATATAACACTATTCCCTAGTAAGGTTGGAAATTCACTTATCCCAAGTAATTAGAAAATAATTATGTTTTTCCCCAAAGAAGTGTAAATGAATTATAGGAAGTCGGAAGTAGAAGTAAATAATTGAGATTTGATACTTATTACCCATACTGAAGGAAACTCTCTAAATTATGGAAATGTTTTCCAATGTAAATATTGTATATTTTCTAATATACCGGAAATAAGAAATGTGCAAGGATGAGAATGTTTTTCGATCATTAACAATATATATATATTTGGAATATGGGAGAACAAAGGTTTTTAATAATTGAAAATGTTTACCAAGAAATGTAAAGGGCTAAACGGGTTTTGAAAAATATCTGGAAAGATATGGAAAATTGGGAAAGTAATGTTAAGAAAAAGGGCCTGTGATTGTGTGATGTGTGGTTATACATTTGAATGGTTGTTTGTTTTACTTCGATAGTTAAATAACCGACTATCGAAGTGTTTTGACCATCGTTGTCGATAGAGAAAGACCAGTTGGATTTATTATCCGAAAAACACTCTGTATAGGAATAAGCGCTGCAAATTAGATTATGCTGAAGATAATTCAAGACAGGGTGAAATGCAAGGGTCGTTCTGTTCCAGAATGGTGCTTTCTGATTGTCCAGACCAAGGACAACTTGTATGGATGAGTGTCTGACAGAGTATACCTAACAAATCACATACGATTGATCTCTTAAAGGTATTACGTCCTATGGCGGAGGAATTCGTTCCTCTTAGCTTTTTATACCCATGATATTTTTGGAAGTAGATTAGTGAATTGACGGGCTTGACGATGTGGCTTTCAAATTGAATGGTGATCAGATGTTCCGAATGATAACATAGCCTCTAGCCTTACAACTGGGAAATGACAGAAATCGGGCGGGCAGCAAGGCCAGTTGGTCATTCCCAAGCAGGGTATGTTTGTCACCAATCTAGAGAAAATTCATTATTTATTCTTCTTTCGATTCTATATCTTACGGATTACGGTTGGAGGGCCAACAACCGTGGGTGACAAAATATTCGATACACTCAAGCTAAATGAGTGGTCGGTCATGTGTGGGCCGGGTCGCAAGATGTTCTTGTTGAGCCCCAGTGTATCCCCTCTAGAGTACACTGATCGGGAGGTGGTCCCATACCTTGTCATAGTTGGAATCCAGTCTCTAATAAGCGCCCTGCGGTTTTTGATTTTATAATGTATGTGGAGCGTGAGATGCAAGCATTTTGCTACTTGGTTATTTATTGTAACGACCCAGAAAATCTGAACCAATTTAAAAATTTTAAATTGGCTAAAATAATGGATTTTAAATATTTAAAATAAATATTTTAGCTAATGGCAATGAAAAGTTAGTTGAATCGACAATTGAAAACGAATATAATTAATTATAATTATAAACAAGGCTTGAAAAGGCGCTGTAGTTTCAAAAATCGAATTCAAACTTTGTCGGACTATACCGGGTGCAAAACAATCCGGATTTTAGTGAAACCAAAATTATTTAAATCTGTTAGTGAATACCTTTCTAACGAATCTGAAAAATCGAATTTTCATAACGGAAAGCAAAAGTTATGGCCAAATGAATTTTCAGAACGGTCGCTATGGAATTTATATAGCCCGTGAAAATGGCCATTTTGCATACGACCTCAGAATTCGACGAAACCACTTTTGTTGGATTCGGGATGAGAAGTTATTGCTAGGTTTCAAATTTCATAAATTTTGAAGCTAGTATGTGAGCGTGGCAAAAGAAAATGTGTTTTGGTCAATTACAGTTAAATTGGATCGACCAAAAATGGGCCTTTTTGCAAACGGTCTCAGAATTCGACGAAACTAGTTTTGTTGGGGCCGTATCGTCAAAACATAGCTAGATTTATTTTTCTGGAATTTTTCGAATCAATTTGTGCCCCTGGAAAATTGAAATACACGTTCAAATTTAATATTGAATATTTTATATTTTGATTTGAATGGAAACTGACTGAAACAGTCGAATGGGTCTACGAAATGTAGTGACCCGAAAATCCGGTCCAATTTGAGCTGACTAAATAACACAAGTCCAACCCCAAATTGCACTGGAAATTCAAGAAACTAATAGAAAGAAGATAGAGGGTGAGGATAGATAAGATAGAAACTTAGTACAGAAGAAGAAGACAACAACAACATCATCAGAGTAACACGAATCTCACAGCGGAACGAATAAAATATAACATAACTTTTGAAATACAAAGTTATAACTGTTTATACATACCATTTTCAGAGTACAACATATAACATCACAGCGGAATAATTAATAGCTATCGACTGCTGAAGACTCCTGCTCCAAGCTCTCCAAGTGCATCTGTAAATCCCGACTACTTGACTGCCCGTACAAATTTAGGCACCCAAGAGTTTAGGGAAGACAAAACAAATAAACTCCGGGTCAGTCATGTGACTGGTGTGAGTAAAACAGTTTTAAACAGTTCGAACAAGTCAATGATATCTCATAAGGCCATGCCGTATAACGGAACGGGTTTTTCCCTTATGAGAATCCAAAATATCTTTATATCAAAACCTTTTGATATTATAATAATGGCTATCAACTACACTATAATAATCATCTAGCAGAAACGCTTTCATCTCACGTTCTACAAATATAGTATACAATCAAAACCGCAAGCACGTATTGGGTAATGGATTTCCAACTATGACAAGGTATGGAACCACCTTCCGATCAGTGTACTCTAGGAACGATACACTGGAGTTCAACAAGAACATCTTGCAACTCAGCCACACATGACCGACCACTCATTTTGCTTGAGTGTATCGAATGTACATCACCAACGGCTGGGATCAGCAACCGTTTCCCGTATATATATGGGACAGCATTGATAGATTAAAGAAGCAAATGAATATTCTCTAGATAGGTGATTATACACCCTACTTCGGTGCGACCGACTTAGCCATGCTGCTTGCCCGATTTCTGTCATTTACCGAATGTGAGGCTAGAAACTACGTTTATCTATCTTTCATTGATAGCACGATTACTTTGAATGCCACATTATCAGATCCGTTAATCATTAGTTGGATCTGTACAAATAGATTCTGGATATTATGCGAAAGGAATAAATCCGTTGGCCACCATATATATTTGTACAGTCCAACTCATTCGATCATTGGAAATATTCTGTCAGACATTCGTCCATATACGTTCGTTCTGGGATTGAACGAAAACGAAGGCACTATTCTGTAAACAGGACAGCCCTTGCTTAACACCGTCTTCAATTATCTTCATCGTATTTGATCACAACGCTTATGTCAATATGGAGCGGTTCTTCGGATAATAATCCAACCGGTCTCTCCATATTAACAACGTAAAATGGTCAAAACTTGATAGTCTGTGATTTAACTATCAAATGAAAACATGTCGGTGTACAAACAACGATCTTAATTCCAAATGGAATTATCGATCCAATCGTCAATCATATATATATAAATATATATTCATATTTCCTTATTTTCTAAAATTAGAAAATATACGTTTTCAACATTGGAAAACATCTCCAATCCTCATTTATGCATCACTACCATTTCACAACTATTAGTCTCTAACTATAAACTAGTAAGAAAACAATTCTCTAAGTATAAACCCCGAAGGCCGAAACCAACATCAGATCGATACTCCGAAAACTATTCAACCTACTAATCTCTGGTCAGTTTCTAATTTTTGTTTAACTTCACTTCTTAATTTCTATATTCGATTAACCCCTTTTTATAAACTACGTTTGACTAACTTCTTTTGATAAACTACGTTTCCCGTTACAACTATTTCCTTTTTATAACGTTTACTAACCGTTACAACTATTTCCTTATTTACACTTCTATTTACCGTTACAAATATTCCTATTTACAACTTCTATTTACCGTTACAAATATTCCTATTTTCAACTTCTATTTACCGTTACAAATATTCCTTATTTTCAACTTCTATTTACCGTTACAAATATTCCTTATTTATAACTGTTTATTTATCTTCTAAATAACTATTCCTTATTTCCATTTATTTTCTAAATAAATATCCCTTTTATAAAACTCTATTTGTTTTATAAATACTTCCTTTTATAAAACCGTGTTCGTTTTATAAATACTCTATTTTCAAATTGTTTCCTTTTATAAAATCGGTTGATTTTATAAAACTCCTTTATTTCGATATACATTGAAATATTCTTTTTTTACAACTCAGGGTTTCTTACGATATTCAAAATATCAAACAACGATGATCAATATCGTTCTAACATCCATAATCAATAACAGATTATAAATCACACATATATCACAATATATGAAAACAGTAAAATAATTGTTGAGGAATCCAGTCGGATTCCTCCAACCTGTCTCCCTGCATCCACAGATGTTACACAGTATAATATATATCATATTTCATTTTGAAATGAAATATCCTGCTGTACAGAACCATATTTGATTAACAGTACATAGATTAACTATAACTACGTTTTCAATCAAATCTATTTAACAGTCCAGTTTAACAATCAATATACAGCAGTCAATAAATAAAGTACAATTTATATTAAAATATAAATTGAGGAGAGTTAGTGAGTTTTACTCACATTGGACGATCATCGTTAATAACGATAACCATCGCTTGATTCATACGGACAATTTATTTTGCTATAAATTGTAACGAGCTCGGCTTCACTCCCAGTCAGTTCCAATCTGTAGTCGCCGTTCATACGATCCTGTCGGATCCTGTTTCGCCTCATCGGCCCATTTCCATACTTAGAACCCATCCTTAACTTAGAAACCATGCACATACCTTTAACGGTTGAGGAGAGAATCTTGTTCAAAGATATTGGTTGTCCCGAAAGTAGCTGTCAATCCAATGGAAGATATATTTAATTTCATTACCCATATTTACTTAATATCCAATGGATTAGTACCTAAAAAAGGAAAAGAACTCATTATCCGTTTTACTGTGTGGCCTCACAAAGTATTCATCATAAGTACGAACATTTCGTAGTTCCTCACATCGGAGTTATTGTCTGATCCGAGGTTTACCTTTCCTCCTGTACCTCTTGAATGTAGAACCACATAATAACCTCAAGCAATAGTCAAACAAACCGAGTTCCCCATCACTGCTATCTCCTCCATCAAAGTGAATGGTTTATCGCAACTAACCACAAACTACCGTGCAACTTCAACCACTCCGCTATTCATCTGCCTTCTTTTTTTTCTTTATGAACTCATATATGCCACCTACCAGTTCCTCCTTTTCACATAAGCCACTTACATGCCGTAGAACCCGAAGTCCTCACAAACTCCACAGTCCTTCCCTTTTCTCCAGATACCTACTTCATGTTGTGCTCACCCGTACCCCTCCCTTCCACGTGTACTCCCCTTTAACTCACCTAACCGCATGTAATCACCTTCATTATTTTAACAGACATCCCTTTAAATGTTTTCCTCCTCCCTTACTGCATCTTCGCACCAACCCAACTTCTCACACAACCAATACCTTGCTCTGATGACCAAGACCTGCTGCTACCTCGCCGAGCCTCCAGCGTGTGCCTTCCAGTCCACATTTCACGCCCTGGACCAATCTCGCACCACACAAACACCGTACTGACCTCGCAACCGCCTTCGAACTCACCCTCCCTGCTGCGTCGTTCAGCTCTTCCCTATGCTGTGAAGTACTTCGTGCGACATATACTTGATCCGAGCCCATAGAAATTCATACGAGAAGGAAGCTTTAGTCTATGCGAGATTGATGAAGTGTTTTCTTTTGAGATTTAAGTGGATCGAGATATCGGATTTTTGGTTTTCAAGTGAATGGAACTGGCGGCCGGTTTCTGTTGTGAGAAAATGAATTAGGTCTTAAGGGAATGATAGTGGTTAGGTATTTATAGTGAATAGGTTTGAGATATTAATTTAGTTTTATGGATTTGGTTCTCCTACGTTTTGGTTTGAAGCCCACAAAGAAAATGGTGGCTGAGGAAAAATAATCGTGGCCTTCTATTGATCAAGGAATGGGATAAAACGTGGACTTCGCCGCACCAAGGATTTCTTATTTTAAATTCTTTTAAGTTATTAAAAGTTCATGTACCCTGCTACGTATAATTATACCCATGTACGTGTGTTACAGACTGAGATAAATATACCATTGTGATCAGCTCGGTGCCACGACCCCAAAAATATAATAATACCGGTAGATTAACTCATATTTTGAAACCTCAAAATGTTGATTATAGGGTGCAAAATACTTCAAAATGAAAAGTGCTTATTTAATTAATTAAAAATTACAGTAAAATTCTAAAAATTAAATTATCGCTACGCCTCAAAAGAATCTTGTCTAAATTCAAACCCGATCTCTAGTTATATCGAATAATCCGTTACGGTCGATAAACGATTCTATAGCGACTATTTTAAAATTTGATTTGGACATATCTCAAAATCTACACGACGAAACCCTGATTTTTCTCTTTCACTAGAAAGATATACTCCACCAGCTCCATACGTTTCTTGTTTCACAGAAATCCGATTTAAAACGAATCATGTACATTCAGTTGAAGTTCGAATCGTCAAATTACGAACTACAGCGCCATTTCGAGCTCGGTTTTAATTATAATATAATTATACGTTCTAACGTCGTCAATTAATTAATATATTCGTTATTTAAATAATTACATAAGTTAATTATTACACCGCCAAATATCCGGGTCATTACACGAAACATATCCCATTATGTTCGGAATGGGGGTAAAACGCTAGGGACGACAGTCGTTGGGTTTGGGTTGGGGTTCGCGAGAGGCAGGGGGTATTTTCGGATTTTTAAAACTTTATAAATAAATAAAAAATGATTGGGCCACATCAGAACGCACCCCCTCCCCCCCCCTCCCCCCGATTTTCTCTCTCCCCGACTCGAGCAACGGCGGAAATTGGCTGCTCCCTTCTCTCCTCTTTTCTTCTGATCCGCTCAATGAAATCCAATGCCACAGTTGAGGTTTTTGTAGTACTTCTCATGATCTTCAAATCCATATAAGTATTGGATTTTTTCGTGGCCTGTAGGGGGAGTACCACCCTCGTGAAGTTCCGCCGTTCGCACCCCGACTCCGCCGCCTGGGGACCACCGAGCTCGACCTCCTCCTTGGCGCACGTGCGCCTCTCCTAGCCCGACAAGGTGGCGCTGGCCGATCTGTAACAACCCGTATTTTCGATAACCTGTTATAACATAAATCGAGACAGAATTTAATTTATTAATCTGAATCAAGGGAAACGGGCTATGCCATTGCGTTCATCTCAGAAAATACGCGAAATAGAGTCCGAATTTTCGAAAATCGGAGTCCGTATGACCCGATTAAGGCCCAATGAAGTTTTCAGAAAATTTCAAAGTAAAAACAGATTTCAAATTCAAGTTTGAATTTGGAAATTAGAGAGTTGGGCGCAGGCGGGAAATTTCACGCCAGACCACCCATGTCGATAGGCCTGTCGACTGGGCAGTCGACATGGTTAGGCCCAAGTCGACAGGCCTGTCGACTTGGGTGTCGACTTGGTTCAGCCGGGCAGTTTTGCCTGGTGCACCATTTTGGAGTTGTGTTGAGTTTGGGGGCCAGATTCGGTTTTGAGGGCTGAGATTGGAATTAGGGTTTAATCCTAAGGCTAAAACTAATCATAATCTCTATAAATAAGCCCCTAACCTAACCCTAAATCATCATTATTCATTCAAGTAACTAAACTATGGCAAAATCATTCCTCTCATGGCCTCCACTCTCTTCATAAAATTCTAAGTTATTTCTATGAGAGATTTTCCATGCATACAAGTGTTTTCAAGCTTGTATGAGTGTCATTAGCTTGCATTCAAGTCAAGTTTCCATATTTACATCATAAAGCAAGGGTTTGGATAATTTGGCTCAAGGGTTTTTCTACTGGAGCTTGCATTTTGGGTTTATTTGATTGCATAAGGGAATTGTCTCAATCTATATATATTTTTGTGTCTTCATAAGCATGTAAGCCCTTTTCTACTTTCATATTTAAACTCTAAAGTTAAATGAATGATGCAAGTTTGGTTGATCATTATGATATGCAAGTTTGCCATGTTATGATATGCAAGTTTATCATGTTATGTTATGCAAGTATGCCATGTTATGATATGCAAGTTTACCATGTTATGCTATGCAAGTTTGCCATGTTATGATACGCAAGTTTATCATGTTATGATACGCAAGTTTTCCATGCTATGATATGCAAGTTTATCATGTTATGTTATGCAAGTATGCCATGTTATGATATGCAAGTATGCCATGTTATGATATGCAAGTATGCCATGTTATGATATGCAAGTTTGCCATGTTATGCTATGCAAGTTTATCATGTTATGATATGCAAGTTTATCATGTTATGTTATGCAAGTTTGCCATGTTATGATATGCAAGTTTATCATGTTATGTTATGCAAGTTTGCCATATGATATGCAAGTTATGTTATGCAAGTTTGGGTTGATCATTTTGGCTCATGTTATCATGTTATGCAAGCTTATCTTGGGTTTATGAGCTTAAAGCTTCAAGCTTTATGCTAAAGGTTGCATTTTGGCAACATGTAAGTTATCATATCCCTTATGATAACTTCCATGTGAGGCTAAATGCGAACTTATGGAAACTTCTACATGTCATTTATCACCATGTATCACTTATATGCTAAGTTTGGTTTTATGCATACTTTTGAGGCCGAATGATGCAATATGCAAGTATATGAACATATGTACATTTCATATGCCACCATGTTAAACTTGTGGCTTCAACACCATTTGTCATCTTTATGCCAAGTTCCCTCTTTCTATCCTTTATGCGCTATTGCGATTATGTAAGCGATGGGATTGCGTTTGCGGTTGGGTAAACTTAAAAGACATGAAAACATAAGATTGGGAATTTACCTATTAAGTTAGGTCTACCCATTGGGAATTTACCTATTAAGTTAGGTCTACCCAAATTCTTGAAAATTTGTAATATGTTTTGGAAACATGATGGACATGACACTTAGAAAATATAAGTGTGACCAACTCGAGGTTGGGTTGAGTTTGTAGCGTAAAACTACCCGGAACTGACCGGCTTAACTAGTTGCTACAAACAATAGGACCCAATGTGAGAAGTTGGTCATGTTGTACCTTGAACCCGAGGTTAGACCAAGTTGTGGTGTAAAGCTACCCGGACCCGCCCAGCTTAACTAGTAACCACAACAAGGTCTAATGTGAGAGGTTAAGGCACATTAAATTAGTTAATGCCTCATGATTAGGGTTAAGTCATGGTCCACTTAATACTTAACCAATTTGGGCTTGGTAGATTAATCAGGGTTATGTCGTGAACTCATCGTTACACTTAACCAAGTTAATCCATGATTAGTAAAAGGGTTAAACCGTACTTAACCCACTAGAAAATCCTAGCAATGGGGGTCCACTCCAGCAGTAATCCCAAGTTTGTATCATTAAGACCCTAGGGACTAGGCTAGGGTGGGGCACGATTACTGGACTTGAGGTAAGTGACCAAAAACGACGGCAGAGTGGTACGCCGGTGTAGTTCCGGACGGACTATGGTCATGCACATAGTCCGTAGCCGGAGAAAACATGCACGGGTACTAGTAGATCGAGACTGTGCACTTATGTTTATGGTGTCCAGGGGTTTACACCCTAGGGCTTGATACACCCGAAGGGTGGACCCGGCACGGTCCGACTACAATTATGTTTGGGCCGTATTGACACCAACACGTGACGAGTTAGGCTTAGGGAGCCGATCGATTAGACCGTTTGGTTGGACCTCGTATTAGGGTCACTTCATGTTATTGGACCTCGTATTAGGGTCACTTCATGTTATTGGACCTCGTATTAGGGTCACTTAATGTTATTGGACCTCGTATTAGGGTCATTTCATGTTATTGGGTCAAATGTTGGGCCAAGGGATCAATACGTGTTTATTCAAGTCATGTTAGTTTGCTAGTACACCTGTGGTGCAAAACCTTAAACCTGATTATGCGATGACACCTTTATCTATCATGCCAGTATGTAGTTATCCTTATGTTCATCCCTGCTTCTCATGCCAGTTAACTTTATCAGTTTACATTGATTGTAGTAGGGCTTACTCAGTCTTTTTGACTGACCTGTTTTTCTTTCGCCTCTTTTCTTCCGTTCCCCCTCCCCCCCCCCCCCCCAGGTTCTCAGGATGGGAATATTGGAGCTTAACTTGGATTTCTGATCGCTTGCTTGTGGGATTTTAGCTCATGTACGGTCTTGACATGAAGCTAGCTATGGTTATCACTTATTTTGGGGATAGTACTTATGTATTTCAGTTTTTCAGTGATATTGTTTTCATCTAGACTTGTGTATTTGGAAAGTTAACATTATGTTGTACCAGACTTGTTTTGAAATAGTTTGAAATCTTCCGCTGTTTTACTTATCTTATTTACTCTATTTACATATATACATATGTTCTTGTTCTGCCTTGATATATCATTATGCATGTTTACCCGGCACAAACGCCCCTCCAAAGTCAGAGTGCTTGCAAGAGCCACCCTGGCGGAGGCGGGGTGTTACATTTGGTATCAGAGCGTATGGTTTACGAGAAGGAACAAAAAGGTTTTTAGAAAACTTTTGGAAAACTATTTTCAAAACCAAGTATAAAGTATTTTCCAAAGAAAAGTCTAGTTTATTTTAAAGGCTATTCCCCAAAAAGCCATTAGCAAAATTCCTTCTTTTTTCTCCATTCTGAATCTATCTTTTTCTTCGTTTTCAGTATGGCCGATAACTTTGCCATTCCGGAGGGAGTACACGTACCTGTTTGGTATAGGACACTTTTGGAGGCTAGGGCGACCGAAGCCGGCCCCGCCGATGTTCCTCCTCCTCCTCCTTCGGTAGTTAATTTTCCTCCTCCTCCTGTCGCTGAGGTTCCTCTTCCTCCTCCCCCTTAGCATCCACAAGGGAATTTCGCGGAGATTTGCAAGGACTTTAAGGCGATGGGTTGCAAGAATTTCATTGGAACCGAGACTTATGTAGAGGCAAGGAATTGGTTGAAAGAAACCGAAGATCTTTTTGCCTTCTTTGATATAGATGACCGTAGGAAGGTTTTATTGGCAGTGTGGTTGCTAAAGGAAGAAGCTGCACGTTGGTGGGTGGTCACAACCGCTGCTAGGCCAATTGAGACTTGGGATGACTTTCGGGGAAAGTTTGGACTAAGGTTCCTATCACTGAAGCAAGGGGACATGACTATTAGGGAATACATAGATAAGTTTAATCAATTGGCTCGGGTCGGTTTAGACTTGGTTAACACAGCTTAGAAGAAGGCCCTATACTTTGATCTAGGATTAAACGAGCCATTACATGGTTTAGCCATGACTCATATACCCTTGGGGGCAACTTTTGAGAGTTTGGTGAATATGGCGTTACTTAAGGGAGATGTCAAGAAAGAGATCAAGATGAATGATACTCAAGCCAAGAAGACTGATTCCCAGTGGAAAGGAAATCAGGGTAATCCAAGTGGTCAGAGCAGTCAAGGCAATCAGAACAAGAACAAGAACAAGAGTCAAGGCAACAAGGGGAACAACAACAAGGGCAATAATAACAAGGGGAAGTGCCATTATTGCGGTTCAGTTGGGCATCTTATTAAGGATTGTAAGAAGAGGAAAAGGAAGAATGGTGAATGCTTTTTCTGCGGTGAGACTGGACATTCCAGTAAGGATTGCCCGAAGAAGCAAGGGCAAGGCCAGGGTCAGACTCAGCGTGTTGGACCTTCAGGAGGGCAAGTTCATGCTCTCAATGCCGCTCCAGTTCCCGATCGAGGTAGTATTTCTGTTGAGAGCCTTGTATATATTTCTGATTTTCCAGTTCGTACTTTGTTTGATTCTGGTGCATCGCATAGCTTTATCTCATCTGATCTTGTTGATAGTTTGCACCTAAGTACTAGTCTAGTTAATGATCCCGTGTGTGTTTCAAATCCAATTGGGGTTTCCGCCCATTTGTCTATTATCTACGTGGATTTGAAAATTTCTATCTTGAGTGTAGAATTCTCGTGTGATGCTTATATTCTCGGTTTCATGGGGTATGGTTTGATTTTGGGCATGGATGGGTTGTCCAGCTTTGGAGCCATCCTTGATTTTTGAGCATAGGGTTGTGAGGCTCATGACTCGCCTCGGTAATACCCTAAAAATTTCATGTAACCCTATGGGTCCCGTCATGTTGTGTTATCTTGAATCCCTCAACTCGTCTATCGATAGTTTGCAATCGGTGAGGGTGGTCCGAGAATATCCTGATATCTTGGGTAAAGTGAAGGGGGTTACCCCTAAGCGAGAGATTGATTTTCGCATTTATCTGGTTGATAATGCCAAGCCAGTTACGTGGCCGGTTAGGCACATGGTCCCGCAAGATGAGAGTTAAGAAAGCAAGTCAAGGAGTTGCTGAAAAGAACTTCATACAATGAAGCATTTCCGAGGAGGGTGCTCTAGTAGTATGCGCTACTAATGTGGATAGTTCGCTTCGCCCGTGTGTTGATTATCATGAGTAGAATAAGAAGAATAGACAACCATTACTAAGGATCGATGATTTGTTTGATCAGCTTGTAGGAACATCTGTTTTCTCTTGATCTTGCTACTGGATTCCATCAGCTAAGAGTAGCTGAGGATAGTATAGACAAAACTGCATTCAAAACTCCAGATGGATTCTTAGAATGGCTAGTCATGCCATTCGGTTTGACTAATGCACCCGCCTACCTCGTGGACTTGATGAGTAGGGTGCCTAGGGAGTTCCTGAACAAGTTTGTGGTAGTCTTTGTAGATGATATCCTGACTTTCTTAAAGAACGAGGAAGAACATGCTAGACATCTCAAGGAGGTGATGGATGCGCTTAGAGCCCATCAGTTGAAAGCCAAGTCCTCCAAATGTCATTTTGGAGAAAAGAAGTTAGATTTCTTGGGCACATAGTTACTAAGTAAGGCTTAGCGGTGGATCCCGCTAAAGTGGTCGCGGTTCAAGACCGGAAAGCTCCGACGAGGACAACTGAAGTAAGAAGCTTTCTCTGTTTAATTAGTCAGTTAGCGTCCCTTGAGATTAGACCTACCCTTCTGGATCAAGTAGGGACTTCACAGAAGGAAGACCCGCAGTTAGCCGAGATCATGGACAAGTTGATTCGAGGCGAGATGTTAAGTCACCTCGCTATAGATGACAAGGGATGGCTAAGACGCGATGAGAGAAAGAAAGTTCTTGAGGAAGCGCATCGCTCTGAGTTGACTATACATCCGGGCAGAGATAAGATGTATAAAGATAGGAAGCGCATTTTCTTTTGGCCTGGGATAAAGAAGGATGTGGCGGAGTTTGTCACTAGATGTATCATTTGCCAGCAAGTTAAGGCCGAGTCGAAGAAGCCCGGTGGGCTATTGCATCCTTTAGACGTTCCACTATGGAAGTGGAAGAGTATTCCCATGGATTTTATCGATGGATTACCAAGGTCAAGGAAAGAGAATACGAGAATGTGGGTCATAGTAGGGAGGCTTACGAAGAGTGCTCATTTCACTCCGGTAAAGAGCGAAAGGACTGCATTATAGCTAGAAACGGATTACTTTCAAGAAATAAGGAAGTTGCACGGGGTTCCCTCAAGTATAGTTAGTAACCTTGACTCAATCTTCACTAGCCAGTTTTGAGATAGTCTACGGGAAGTCATGGGCAAACGGCTGAATCTAAGGACGTCCTATCATTCACAGGCAGATGGTTCATTTCGTTCAAGTATGAGTTATAGAAAATTACGTTAGTAAGATCAATTGGTAAACGTGGATTGGTATTTTCAAGAAAAGTTCTGCTGCGTGGAATACTTTATAGTAAGTAAACGAGATCCAGGATTCACTGGTGAATTTTGGAGAGCTTGCAGGCAACCATGAGGCCACAGTTATGTTTAAGCCAAGTATGATAGAAGAAGAGTAAGTGAAAGAGGAAGACGAGAGGCGACAATGAAATGGGTTCCAACTCATATTTGGAAATAAGAGTTAAGAAGCTAAGAAATCATGAGGTAAAAGACGGTCAAAGCACAGTGGAGTTAAGCTCAAGGAAACGTGACTTAGAAGACTGAAGGCTAGATACGCGCATCATATCTCTTTTTAAGAGTATATTCTTGATCCTTGTTTTCCTGTGGAACTTACTTGCATGTTATCTTTTACATATATCCTCTCGGTCCCATTCTCGATCCCATTTCTGTTGTAAACTCCATAAGGGGGTATGACTCATCGGTTAGTAATACATGTCAGGGTTTGAAGGGGTCCGTTAGGTTGACTAAACCTTTTGGGCTGTTATAAAATATGGGTTGGGTTAGGAAGGGATTTCTTGTAATCCGAAAGGGGTATATCCTGCTTATCTTCCCGATCTCTTTGTAGCATATCTTTTGCTATCCATATTTGTCTTGATTATCTAGTTTATCATGTTAATCTTGTCATGAGAACCTTAGGTAGAAACCCTTTGGATGAAACATGTGTTTGAAACATGTTATGCTTGATGGTTGCAAGTGGTTGCAAGTGGTTACTCGTGGATGCATTATACACATTAGGCACTAGATCGGCTCACACACTCCTCATATTGCATATGCATGAGTGTTTATGCTTATTCATGGATGAAAATTTTTGTGTTATCACATGGATGTTGCATATGGATGTATGTTATGTGCACACATATAGATGTTATACATTATGTTAGGAATTGCATACATATGGATTCATTTCACTAACATAATTTGCATTGATGATATTTGCATTAGATAAGTACATATACACACACCTTTGCATATGTTCATACAACATTTAGAATCTTGTAAGGACAATGATTGCTGTGGATGATGTTTTGAGTAGATGGATGTTGGATGGTAGGATATGTTCTTCCTAACTTAGAGATTTCGGGGACGAAATCCTTTAAGGAGGGGAGAATGTAACAACCCGTATTTTCAATAACCTGTTATAACGTAAATCGAGGCAGAATTTAATTTATAATTCTGAATCAAGGGAAACGGGCTATGCCATTGCGTTCGTCTCGGAAAAATACGCGAAATAGAGTCTGAGTTTTCGAAAATCGGAGTCCGTATGACCCGATTAAGGCCCAATGAAGTTTTCAGAAAATTTCAAAGTAAAGACAGATTTCAAATTCAAGTTTGAATTTGGAAATTAGGGAGTTGGGCGCAGGCGGGAAATTTCCCGCCAGACAACCCATGTCGACAGGCCTGTCGACTGGGCAGTCGACATGGTTAGGCCCAAGTCGACAGCCCTGTCGACTTGGGTGTCGACTTGGTTCAGCCGGGCAGTTTTGCCTGGTGCACCATTTTGGAGTTGTGTTGAGTTTGGGGGCCAGATTCAGTTTTGAGGGCTGAGATTGGAATTAGGGTTTAATCCTAAGGCTAAAACTAATCCTAATCTCTATAAATAAGCCCCTAACCTAACCCTAAATCATCATTATTCATTCAAGTAACTAAACTATGGCAAAATCATTCCTCTCATGGCCTCCACTCTCTTCATAAAATTCTAAGTTATTTCTATGAGAGATTTTCCATGCATACAAGTGTTTTCAAGCTTGTATGAGTGTCATTAGCTTGCATTCAAGTCAAGTTTCCATATTTACATCATAAAGCAAGGGTTTTGATCATTTTGGCTCAAGGGTTTTTCTATTGGAGCTTGCATTTTGGGTTTATTTGATTGCATAAGGGCTTTGTCTCAATCTATATATATTTTTGTGTCTTCATAAGCATTGTAAGCCCTTTTCTACTTTCATATTTAAACTCTAAAGTTAAATGAATGATGCAAGTTTGGTTTATCATTATGATATGCAAGTTTGCCATGTTATGATATGCAAGTTTATCATGTTATGTTATGCAAGTATGCCATGTTATGATATGCAAGTTTACCATGTTATGCTATGCAAGTTTGCCATGTTATGATATGCAAGTTTATCATGTTATGATATGCAAGTTTGCCATGTTATGATATGCAAGTTTATCATGTTATGTTATGCAAGTATGCCATGTTATGATATGCAAGTATGCCATGTTATGATATGCAAGTTTACCATGTTATGCTATGCAAGTTTGCCATGTTATGATATGCAAGTTTATCATGTTATGTTATGCAAGTTTGCCATGTTATGACATGCAAGTTTATCATGTTATGTTATGCAAGTTTGCTATGTTATGATATGCAAGTTTGCCAAATGATATGCAAGTTATGTTATGCAAGTTTGGGTTGATCATTTTGGCTCATGTTATCATGTTATGCAAGCTTATCTTGGGTTTATGAGCTTAAAGCTTCAAGCTTTATGCTAAAGGTTGCATTTTGGCAACATGTAAGTTATCATATCCCTTATGATAACTTGCATGTGAGGCTAAATGCGAACTTATGGCAACTTCTACATGTCATTTATCACCATGTATCACTTATATGCTAAGTTTGGTTTTATGCATACTTTTGAGGCCTAATGATGCAATATGCAAGTATATGAACATATGTACATTTCATATGCCACCATGTTAAACTTGTGGCTTCAACACCATTTGTCATCTTTATGCCAAGTTCCCTCTTTCTATCCTTTATGCGCTATTGCGATTATGTAAGCGATGGGATTGCGTTTGGGGTTGGTTAAACTTAAAAGACATGAAAACATAAGATTGGGAATTTACCTATTAAGTTAGGTCTACCCATTGGGAATTTACCTATTAAGTTAGGTCTACCCAAATTCTTGAAAACTTGTAATATGTTTTGGAAACATGATGGACATGACACTTAGAAAATATAAGTGTGACCAACTCGAGGTTGGGTTGAGTTTGTAGCGTAAAACTACCCGGAACCGACTGGCTTAACTAGTTGCTACAAACAATAGGACCAAATGTGAGAAGTTGGTCATGTTGTACCTTGAACCCGAGGTTAGACCAAGTTGTGGTGTAAAGCTACCCGGACCCGCCCGGCTTAACTAGTAACCACAACAAGGTCTAATGTGAGAGGTTAAGGCACATTAAATTAGTTAATGCCTCATGATTAGGGTTAAGTCATGGTCCACTTAATACTTAACCAATTTGGGCTTGGTAGATTAATCAGGGTTAAGTCGTGAACTCATCGTTACACTTAACCAAGTTAATCCATGATTAGTAAAAGGGTTAAACCGTACTTAACCCACTAGAAAATCCTAGCAATGGGGGTCCACTCCAGCAGTAATCCCAAGTTTGTATCATTAAGACCCTAGGGACTAGGCTAGGGTGGTGCACGATTACTGGACTTGAGGTAAGTGACCAAAAACGACGGCAGAGTGGTACGCCGGTGTAGTTCTGGACGGACTATGGTCGTGCACATAGTCCGTAGCCGGAGAAAACATGCACGGGTACCAGTAGATCGAGATTGTGCACTTATGTTTATGGTGTCCAGGGGTTTACACCCTAGGGCTTGATACACCCGAAGGGTGGACCCGGCACAGTCCGACTACAATTATGTTTGGGCCGTATTGACACCAACACGTGACGAGTTAGGCTTAGGGAGCCGGTCGATTAGACCGTTTGGTTGGACCTCGTATTAGGGTCACTTCATGTTATTGGACCTCGTATTAGGGTCACTTCATGTTATTGGACCTCGTATTAGGGTCATTTCATGTTATTGGGTCAAAGCTTGGGCCAAGGGATCAATACGTGTTTATTCAAGTCATGTTAGTTTGCTAGTACACCTGTGGTGCAAAACCTTAAACCTGATTATGCGGTGACACCTTTATCTATCATGCCAGTATGTAGTTATCCTTATGTTCATCCCTGCTTCTCATGCCAGTTAACTTTATCAGTTTACATTGATTGTAGTAGGGCTTACTCGGTCTTTTTGACTGACCTGTTTTTCTTTTGCCTCTTTTCTTCCTTTTCCCCCCTCCCCCCAGGATCTCAGGGTGGGAATATTGGAGCTTAGCTTGGATTTCCGATCGCTTGCTTGTGGGATTTTAGCCCATGTACGGTCTTGACATGAAGCTAGCTATGGCTATCACTTATTTTGGGGATAGTACTTATGTATTTCAGTTTTTCAGTGATATTGTTTTTATCTAGACTTGTGTATTTGGAAAGTTAACATTATGTTGTACCAGACTTGTTTTGAAATAGTTTGAAATCTTCCGCTGTTTTACTTATCATATTTACTCTGTTTACATATATACATATGTTCTTGTTCTGCCTTGATATATCATTATGCATTTTTACCCGGGACAAACGCCCCTCCAAAGTCAGAGTGCTTGCAAGAGCCACCCTGGCGGAGGCGGGGTGTTACACGATCGAAGCAACAATCAGCGGATTGATCGAAAAATCGAAACCTAGTTTCGAACAGTTTTGAAAGGTATCGGCTGTTTTAATTTAAAACTAATTTTAACAGTTTAAAACCGTTGCAAACTTTGAAAAATCATATCCTTTTGCTTTGTTAACGAAATTCGATGAAACAGGAAACATCGTGACCGTGTGGACGCCTTCTACATTTTAGAAGAGACCGCATATTTTTCTGAGCCTTCTGCTATTTTTAATGGAGTGGAACCCAATGTGAGATTTCTGATTTAAAAACTATATGGAAAACGACGATGTATAAATTATATAGTCGATGTATGAGTTATATTAGCGTTGTACACCTCATGTATAAGCATTGTATAAGTTGTATGTTCGATGTATAAGTTATATATGCATTGTAAAAATTATATATGTGTTGAAATAAAAGTGAATTGCTATATATAAATATATATATATACGCCCCTCGTCCACAAACCATGGACGATATTTATTGGTTGAAAATGTTGTGAAAATTGATTGATAGTGAATGGTTGTTTGGGATTGTTTGTGGTTGATATTGATTGATTGTGGTTGAAAAATACCCATTGGTGGTTGAGAAATATTTGGTTGAAACCACATAGGATTAGTTTGTGGAAATGAGATAAATATATACATGCCGCCTGCGTGCGAACTAGATGCATGATCCCCATTGTCAAAAACCGCGAGGTTTTAAGTTAGAGCGAGGAGCCGTACTAGGGACGGTCCCGGTTTTAATTACCCTGCTGTTATGCTGCCGAAATTTTGAATAATATTCGTGTGTTTGAATTATTTTCATTTACTTAAACTATATTTATTCATTGAATAGAAAACCTTCATGTGTTGAATTGATATTCATTCGTTGATTAGAAATTCATGTGTTGAATGGTATTCGCGTTTTAAATATAAAAATCACATTTCTATCTATATATAGAAACTATAGAAAACCTTCATGTGTTGAATCGATATTCATTCGTTGATTTGAAATTCATGTGTTGAATGGTATTCATATTTTGAAATAAATTGTTTGATAATAAAAATCACCTTTTATCGACTATATGAACTGTGTAAAATAATCTCGTTTTGAAAGAAATTGTTTTATAAGAAAAATCATATTTTTATCACCAACAATAAATATATAAAATAATAGTGTTTTGAAATGAGTTGTTTTACGATAAAGATCACATTTTTATTATATGCGTGAATCGTTGAAATGTGAAGAGTTAAAAATAGCCACTTGTTCAAATAAATATATATGAGTTGAAATATTCATTAATTAGCTAATGATATGATTTGTGCCTATGTATGTAACATTAGAATGAATGGTGTTTTTAAACCAAATAGAAATCAAATATGAAGTTGAATAGAAAATGATAAATGATAAGAACTATATATATGTACATGCATATTCATTGAACAGGTTATAGCAAAGGGGCTAGAGAAGAGGAATAAAATTTTGTGCCCGACAAATAGGTACACATTTACTGTTTTGTTTAGGTGATGATTTTATGAGCCTGTTGGCTAGCCGCTTGGCTTTTTCTTTTTCTTTTTGAGATCAGAAGGACCGGGGAAGCTATTTGAGATTTCCCGATGCTCCCGGTGCAGGGGTGGTTATGGCGAAATTTTCCAAAATTTTAAGGCGTTAGTGAAATATTTGAAGTGAAAACGATATTGAAATCATTGAATGAACTATATTTATATAAATATATAAATATAAATAAAATTAAAACAAAACGAGGCTGTGCAGTTCGTATTTTGAAACCGTGATTTCAAACAACTAGTGCGGGAAATCCGACCATTGGATTTTCCCGAAACCTCAACCGTCGGGTTCACCTTGGAAATATCTTCCCAATGGCACCAACCTTGTAAAAATCCAACGGTTGGATTGTCTGGAATGTTTAATTCAAATCTGATGAAAAACAGCGCCAGAAGCGATTATATTTATATATATATATATATATATAAGAATATGATTATATATTTAATCGAATAACGACGCTGCAGTTCGTATTTTGAAATCGAAACTTCAAACGATTGTACCGGGAGATCCGACCGTCGGATTTTCCCGAAACTGGAACCGTTTGATTTGTTTTGAAAAGACCTTTCTAATGATGTAAATTTTGTGAAGATCCAACGGTTAGATTTTCAGAGATATGTAAATCAAATCTAAAGAAAAGCAGCGCCACGGCCGTGCTATGGCCCGAAGCGTCGTTTTGAATAAATAGGCTATTTTAAAATACATAAAAATAGTGATAAATCGTTATAAAATATTGTAAACGTTATGGAATGGAAATAAACTGAATTTGCTCGATTTATGTGGTATTTGATGGTTGAATGTGTTTGGTGTGAAAATTACATTAAAGAACAAAATTGGTGTTGTTGAATGATTTAACCATTGAAATAAATTGATTTGAAATTCTAAATATACGTGGATTATTTGAAAAGGCCGAGTTAATTCTCATTTCGAATAATTGACCGACGATTGAAATTCGAAGATGAAGACGGTGGTTGAAGACCGGAGATCTTCACCTCGTTTGGATGGTAACCGAGGTCCTGATTGGGAGGCATCCCGATATATGGATAATGAGTGGTGATCGTCCAAACGTACGTGGTGATCGATGGGTTTGCGAGGTATTTAGTGCCCCCGGTTTCGTTCAGACCCAGAACGGACTTGTAAATGGACGGTGTGTCTGACATTGGATTTTATTCTATGTTGATTGATCTCTGTTAAATATACATCTGTTTGGCGGTGGAGAATTTATTCTTTTGCTCAACGCCCTTCTCTGAAACGCACAAGCTCAGAGGTTGTATATCGACGGACATCAGTCGCATGGCATGAATTGCCTGTGTGGCATGCTAAGATGCAGTGATCAGGGCTTCTGTTGAAAAGCAAAGTCTTGTGGTGATGATCAAAGCACCGCCTGTGTGGCGTAGCTTTGTGTATAACGTTAATTCGCGAGCCTCAAACCCCGGTATGAACCAGAAACGGGAGAGGACATCAGGGAGGGCCTGCGTCTCTTTCTAGCTAGGGTGGTGTCAGTGACCTACCAGCCCTGACATTTATATACTTTTCACTTGTGTGGTTGTTGCTGTTGCGAGGCGCCTCGGTTTGATCGGACGATCCGGGTCCGATGGAGTCATTCGTTGGCTCGTTTACGCCCCAAAGGGCGGGGAGACATAGTGTTCAGACATAATAATCCACATCGGGGGACCGGCCCTGACGATCCAAGGGGCAGTTGCGGCTATTCCGGAGACATGGGCTAGATTGTATCGAATTCGGTAAGGACTATCTATTGCCTTGGTTCATGACGGAAATCCAATTTCCAAATACGTGATCATGCAGTTTCGATTGTATAGATATTTGGCGACATAGTGGCATGGGACGCTCATGTCGTCTATTATTGATAGTTATGATTTGAAATTGTTTTCGAAACATATAAACACTAACAATAATATCAAATGCCTTTGTCTTATTCGTATCAAGCATATCTTGGCCGTTATAAGGTAAAAACTCTATCCTCCGGTTTGCGTTGCATTGTGTGATGGGAACTGAGTCTTATAACGGTTTCATTTTTATAAAATGCATTGCGTTGTTTAAAAGAAATATTTGTTTTAATGCACAGGCAATCCAATGGAGTAAACCCGTTCCACGAAAGTGGTGTGGTCCTGTGATTAGCCAAACTATATATGTGTTGAATAGATTTCTCATACCTGTCCCATGACTGACTCGTAGTTTGTTTCATTTTCAAACTCGGGTGCCCCTTTTTCAACACGGGCAGCCTTGTATTCAGGTTTAGCTGGTTCTTTCGGGATAGCTGGAGCTGAAGGTGGATTCTATCATTTAGCACTTTTTATGCTATTCAGCTCCTATTGTACATATTATGTTTGTTTTCCACTGTAGACATTTATGTATAGCTGAACTGTATTTGTTCTAAGTAAGATCCTGTATACTGTGTAACTCTGATGATTACTTTTATCCAGTATATTCTATTGTTCATTATCTGGTGTATTTATTTAATTTTGTTCTGTTATTATCTGTTTCTGTGTTATATTCCAAAGATAACCCTTGTCTCCGTGAGAACGGGATTTCGGGTCGTCGCAACATGGTATCAGAGCTTTGGTTAAGCTTAGTTCAGGAATATAACATATTAACGAACTCGTCAGAAATAGAACCAGTAGTGTTCTAGGACGGGTAACTCTATACAGATAGGATCAGCAATATCCTAGTATGAGTAAAGCAGAATGAAATTACACCTCGATAGACACATTTACACTGGAAGTATATGTTTCTATGTTTGAAAATTTTCTTTTCTGTTGACCTGACACTTGGTCTGCTATTTGCAGAAGAACTAGAAAATGAGTGCCAGAAACAGAAGAAGTAATAATGACCCGGATATAAAAGCTCTATTCATGAAGTATAGAAAGTGATTAGTATATTTTAGAAAGGTTGAAAACGATTTAATTGTTGGTTGAGTTGTGTGATCGTAGAATTATCAAACCACTTTCGACTTTGTTCCTTTTCGGGGACGAAAAGTTTTAAGTGGGGGAGATTGTAACGACCCAGAAAATCTGAACCAATTTAAAATTTTTAAATTGGCTAAAATAATGGATTTTAAATATTTAAAATAAATATTTTAGCTAATGGCAATGAAAAGTTAGTTGAATCGACAATTGAAAACGAATATAATTAATTATTATTATTATAAACAAGGCTTGAAAAGGCGCTGTAGTTTCAAAAATCGAATTCAAACTTTGTCGGACTATACCGGGTGCAAAACAATCCGGATTTTAGTGAAACCAAAAATATTTAAATCTGTTAGTGAATACCTTTCTAACGAATTTGATAAATCGAATTTTCATAACGGAAAGCAAAAGTTATGGCCGAATGAATTTTCAGAATGGTCGCTATGGAATTTATATAGCCCGTGAAAATGGCCATTTTGCATACGACCTCGGAATTCGACGAAACCACTTTTGTTGGATCCGGGATGAGAAGTTATTGCTAGGTTTCAAATTTCATAATTTTTGAAGCTAGTATGTGAGCGTGGAAAAAGAAAATGTGTTTTGGTCAATTACAGTTAAATTGGATCGACCAAAAATGGGCCTTTTTGCAAACGGCTTCAGAATTCAACGAAACTAGTTTTGTTGGGACCGTATCGTCAAAACATAGCTAGATTTATTTTTCTGGAATTTTTCGAATCAATTTGTGGCCCTGGAAAATTGAAATACACGTTCAAATTAAATATTGAATATTTTATATTTTGATTTGAATGGAAACTGACTGAAACAGTCGAATGGGCCTACGAAACATATCCCATTGTGTTCGGAATGGGGGTAAAACGCTAGGGATGACAGTCGTTGGGTTTGGATTGGTGTTCGCGAGAGGCAGGGGGTATTTTCATATTTTTAAAACTTTATAAATAAATAAAAAATGATTGGGCCACGTCAGAACGCACCCCCCCCCCCCCCCCCCGATTTTCTCTCTCCCTGACTCGAGCAACGGCGGAAATTGGCCGCTCCCTTCTCTCCACTTTTTCTTCTGATCCGCTCAATGAAATCCAATGCCACAGTTGAGGTTTTTGTAGTACTTCTCATGATCTTCAAATCCATATAAGTATTGGATTTTTTCGTGGCCTGTAGGGGGAGAACCACCCTCGTGAAGTTCCGCCGTTCGCACCCCGATTCCGCCGCCTGGGGACCACCGAGCTCGACCTCCTCCCTGGCGCACGTGCGCCTCTCCTAGCCCGACAAGGTGGCGCTGGCCGATCGAAGCAACAATCAGCGGATTGATCGAAAAATCGAAACCTAGTTTCGAACAGTTTTGAAAGGTATCGGCTGTTTTAATTTAAAACTGATTTTAACAGTTTAAAACCGTTGCAAACTTTGAAAAATCATATCTTTTTGCTACGTTAATGAAATTCGATGAAACAGGAAACATCGTGACTGTGTGGACGCCTTCTACATTTTAGAAGAGACCGCATATTTTTCTGAGCCTTCTGCTATTTTTAATGGAGTGGAACCCAATGTGAGATTTCTGATTTAAAAACTATATGGATAACGACGATGTATAAATTATATAGTCGATGTATGAGTTATATTAGCATTGTACACCTCATGTATAAGCGTTGTATAAGTTGTATGTTCGATGTATAAGTTATATATGCGTTGTAAAAATTATATATGTGTTTAAATAAAAGTGAATTGCTATATATAAATATATATATACGCCCCTCGTCCACAAACCATGGACGATATTTATTGGTTGAAATTGTTGTGAAAATTGATTGATAGTGAATGGTTGTTTGGGATTGTTTGTGGTTGATATTGATTGATTGTGGTTGAAAAATACCCGTTGGTGGTTGAGAAATATTTGGTTGAAACCACATAGGATTAGTTTGTGGAAATGAAATAAATATATACATGCCGCCTGCGTGCGAACTAGATGCATGATCCCCATTGTCAAAAACCGCGAGGTTTTAAGATAGAGCGAGGAGCCGTACTAGGGACGGTCCCGGTTTTAATTACCCTGCCGTTATGCTGCCGAAATTTTGAATAATATTCGTGTGTTTGAATTATTTTCATTTGCTTAAACTATATTTATTCATCGAATAGAAAACCTTCATGTGTTGAATTGATATTCATTCGTTGATTAGAAATTCATGTGTTGAATGGTATTCGCGTTTTAAATATAAAAATCACATTTCTATCTATATATAGAAACTATAGAAAACCTTCATGTGTTGAATCGATATTCATTCGTTGATTTGAAATTCATGTGTTGAATGGTATTCATATTTTGAAATAAATTGTTTGATAATAAAAATCACCTTTTATCGACTATATGAACTGTGTAAAATAATCTCGTTTTGAAAGAAATTGTTTTATAAGAAAAATCCTATTTTTATCACCAATAATAAATATATAAAATAATAGTGTTTTGAAATGAGTTGTTTTACGATAAAAATCACATTTTTATTATATGCGTGAATCGTTGAAATGTGAAGAGTTAAAAATAGCCACTTGTTCAAATAAATATATATGAGTTGAAATATTCATTAATTAGCTAATGATATGATTTGTGCCTATGTATGTAACATTAGAATGAATGGTGTTTTTAAACCAAATAGAAATCAAATATGAAGTTGAATATAAAATGATAAATGATAAGAACTATATATATGTACATGCATATTCATTGAACAGGTTATAGCAAAGGGGCTAGAGAAGAGGAATAAAATTTTGTGCCCGACAAATAGGTACACATTTACTGTTTTGTTTAGGTGATGATTTTATGAGCCTGTTGGCTAGCCGCTTGGCTTTTTCTTTTTCTTTTTGAGATTAGAAGGACCGGAGAAGCTATTTGAGATTTCCCGATGCTCCCGATGCAGGGGAGGTTATGGCGAAATTTTCCAAAATTTTAAGGCGTTAGTGAAATATTTGAAGTGAAAACGATATTGAAATCATTGAATGAACTATATTTATATAAATATATAAATATAAATAAAATTAAAACAAAACGAGGCCGTGCAGTTCGTATTTTGAAACCTTGATTTCAAACAACTAGTGCGGGAAATCCGACCATTGGATTTTCCCGAAACCTCAACCTTCGAGTTCGCCTTGGAAATATCTTCCCAACGGCACCAACCTTGTAAAAATCCAACGGTTGGATTGTCTGGAATGTTTAATTCAAATCTGATGAAAAACAGCGCCAGAAGCGATTATATTTATATATATATATATATATATGAATATAATTATATATTTAATCGAATAACGACGCTGCAGTTCGTATTTTGAAATCGAAACTTCAAACGATTGTACCGGGAGATCCGACGTCGGATTTTCCTGAAACTGGAACCTTGGATTCGTTTTGAAAAGACCTTTCTAATGATGTAAATTTTGTGAAGATCCAACGGTTAGATTTTCAGAGATGTGTAAATCAAATCTAAAGAAAAGCAGCGCCACGGCCGTGTTATGGCCCGAAGCGTCGTTTTGAATAAATATGCTATTTTAAAATACATAAAAATAGTGATAAATCGTTATAAAATATTGTAAACGTTATGGAATGGAAATAAACTGAATTTGCTCGATTTATGTGGTATTTGATGGTTGAATGTGTTTGGTGTGAAAATTACATTAAAGAACAAAATTGGTGTTGTTGAATGATTTAACCATTGAAATAAATTGATTTGAAATTCTAAATATACGTGGATTAATTGAAAAGGCTGAGTTAATTCTCATTTCGAATAATTGACCGACGATTGAAATTCGAAGATGAAGACGGTGGTTGAAGACCGGAGATCTTCACCTCGTTTGGATGGTAACCGAGGTCCTGATTGGGAGGCATCCCGAAATATGGATAATGAGTGGTGATCGTCCAAATGTACATGGTGATCGATGGGTTTGCGAGGTATTTAGTGCCCCCGGTTTCGTTCAGACCCAGAACGGACTTGTAAATGGAATGTGTGTCTGACATTGGATTTTATTCTGTGTTGATTGATCTCTGTTAAATATACATCTGTTTGGCGGCGGAGAATTTATTCTTTTGCTTAACGTCCTTCTCTGAAACGCACGAGCTCAGAGGTTGTATATCGACGAACATCAGTCGCATGGCATGAATTTCCAGTGTGGCATGCTACGATGCAGTGATCAAGGCTTCTGTTGAAAAGCAAAGTCTTGTGGTGATGATCAAAGCACCGCCTGTGTGGCGTAGCTTTGTGTATAACGTGAATTCGCGAGCCGCACACCCCGGTATGAACCAGAAACGGGAGAGGACATCAGGGAGGGCCTGCGTCTCTTTCTAGCTAGGGTGGTGTCAGTGACCTACCAGCCCTGACATTTATATACTTTTCACCTATGTGGTTGTTGCTGTTGCGAGGCGCCTCGGTTTGATCGGACGATCCGGGTCCGATGGAGTCATTCGCTGGCTCGTTTACGCCCCAAAGGGAGGGGAGACGTAGTGTTCAGGCATAATAATCCACATCGGTGGACCGGCCCTGACGATCCAAGGGGCAGTTGCAGCTGTTCCGGAGACATGGGCTAGATTGTCTCGAATTCGGTAAGGACTATCTTTTGCTTGGTTCATGACGGAAATCCAATTTCCAAATACGTGATTGTGCGGTTTCGATTGTATAGATATTTGGCGAGATAGTGGCATGGGACGCTCATGTCGTCTATGATTGATAGTTATGATTTGAAATTGTTTTCGAAACATATAAACACTAACAATAATATCAAATGCCTTTGTTTTATTCGTATCAAGCATATCTTGGCCGTTATAAGGTAAAAACTCTATCCTCCGGTTTGCGTTGCATTGTGTGATGGGAACTGAGTCTTATAATGGTTTCATTTTTATAAAATGCATTGCGTTGTTTAAAAGAAATATTTGTTTTAAAGCACAGGCAATCCAATGGAGTAAACCCGTTCCACGAAAGTGGCGTGGTCCTGTGATTAGCCAAACTATATATGTGTTGAATAGATTTCTCATACCAGTCCCATGACTGACTCGTAGTTTGTTTCACTTTCAAACTCGGGTGCCCCTTTTTCTACACGAGCAGCCTTGTATTCAGGTTTAGCTGGTTCTTTCGGGATAGCTGGAGCTGAAGGTGGATTCTATCATTTAGCACTTTTTATGCTGTTCAGCTCCTATTGTACATATTATGTTTGTTTTCCGCTGTAGACATTTATGTATAGCTGAACTGTATTTGTTCTAAGTAAGATCCTGTATACTGTGTAACTCTGATGATCACTTTTATCCAGTATATTCTATTGTTCATTATTTGGTGTATTTATTTAATTTTGTTCTGTTATTATCTGTTTCTGTGTTATATTCCAAAGATAACCCTTGTCTCCGTGAGAACGGGATTTCGGGTCGTCGCATTTATTTGATTAGACATTATTATAATATCACTGGATTTTGATATCAAAAATGGTTTGGTTATAGTAAGATAAAAATCGTCCGTGTTTATGTGTGGGCTGGTCTTACTATTACCCTTTAATTTCAAAAGGATTTTCAAAGTTAAATAATATGATTGGAGTTTACTCACACCAGTCCCGTGACTAACCCTGAGTTTATTTTGTTTTGTTTTCCCTATACTCTTGGGTGCCCAAATTTGTACGGGCAGTCAAGTGTTTCAGGCATTTACAAATACACTTTGAGGAGCTCAAAGTAGGTGGCTTCACCGTTATTTATGTAGAGTTATTTCCGCTGTGATATATCATGTGTTGTACTCTGATATGGTATGTATATACAAATTCAGATTTGTATTTCAAGATAATGTTATATAATATATTTTGTTCAGTCCTCTGTGAGATTCGTGTTTACTCTGATTCTGTTCAGTTGAGTTCTTCTTCTTCTATTCTAATAGTTATATCTTATATTTCTCATCCTCTTATTTCTATCTATTAATAGTTAGGGTTCGATACTTGATTTTTGACAAGTAATGCAGGATTTTGTGTTATTGTCGAAAATTCAAGCGTCGAATTTTTCTGGCCATTACACATTTTGACGAATGATTGTGCACACATATAGAACTTACATGTTATAATAGGATTATTTGCATACATATTGGATTCATGGCACTAACATACATTGCATTAAGGAGATCAACTAGATCAGTAGATTGCCTGATTTTTAGCTTAGGGACATATACACACATGTTTGCATATGTTTGTATAAGCATTAGAGGTCTTTAAGGACAATGGATGCCAGTGATTGATGGATGAGTAAATGGGTAATGGATGGTAGGATATGCATTCTTCTTAACTTGAAGATTTCAGGGAGGAAATCCTTTGGGTAGGGAAGAATGTAACACCCCATATTTTAACAACACTAAAAGTGGATAAATTAAATAATAAATAATTTAATATTTAGAATTAGGGAAATGGACTGCGCCATTGTGTCCGTCTCGAAACTCTGGTCAAGATAGACATTTGGTTTGCGTAAAACGAACACGGTTTGAAGAAGTTATGAGGTTTTGAAGTTTGTATACATGCAAGATAATTATATATATATGTATAGGGTCCAAGAATTCAAAATCAGGTCCAGAAAGTTCAAAATCGTTCAAATTCCAGATTCGGGGTGAGCGGGAAAATTCTCGCCTGGGGGAGTCGACCGCTTAAGGGGGTGTCGACCCATAGGTTGACTCTTTAAGGGGGTGTCGACACCAGGGTTGACCCCCCAAGGGGGGTGTCGACACCAGGGTCGACCCCCAATGGGGGGTCGACCCCTCTAGAGCTGACGTGGTTAGGTCGGTTTGGAGGCTGGCAACTATAAATACGGGCTCATTTCTCTTGTTTTCTTCAATGAAAATCAACGGAGGCCTAAATTCTGCTAGTGCCTCACCTGAATCAAAACTCTTTCTTCCTCTATAATCAAATTTAGAGATTCAAGTGTAGATCTGAGATTCGTCAACTGTTTTTCTCCTTCTATTTCTTTAGACCCGAGCACTTTGAGTTTCGGTTGCCTTTAGATTTAAATAATTAAAAGTAAACATGATATGACTGTAAATTTGGATCTATGCCTATGACTGAATCATATCAGATCTATTGTAATTTTTGAATCCATGATATTGTAATTTGGATTTATGCATGTGATTGAATCATATCAGATCTATTGTAATTTGTGAATCTGTAAATGTAACTTGGATCTCAACCTTTATCATGTTAGATCTATTTTTAATTATGGACCTAATTGGCTATTTGGATCATCTTACGCCTATCACTATGTGGTTAATTTAAACCTGTCATTAGTTGGACATCTAAACCTTTATTTAGATCTAATCGTGCCTATTATGACATCTCTACTATGTTTGAACTTGTTTTATTATCACAAGTTCACCAATCTGTTCTTATATGTCCATCCTATCGTTATGCCATCATATGCTTATGTCAGTTTGTTAGAATAAACATCTATGTCATCTTCCCTTCACCCTTTCCCTTTTTATTTTGTATAGCCAGGCTATTTTGAGCCTAGGCATGCCACTAAATTATGCGATTATGATAGGTTGGGAACGAGCAGAAAAACATTGAATTTGGGCATATCTTTTTAATTGGGAATTTGGGCATAGTTGGTAAAAAGGTGAAAATTGGCATAATTTGAATAATGTATTTGTATATGAATTTGGACATATAATTTACTATTAACATAATTGGAGAAAAGGGGCATGAAACCTATAACCTATAACCACATAGGAAAAATTGGCTAATAATGAAATGTCTAGGATTATAGTAATTAGAAACTGTAATTGCGCATAGACACGAGGTTAGACTGCACTTGTAGTGGAAGTCTGCCCAGACCCGCCCGGCATATCCAGCGACCACAAATGGTGAATCTAATGTGGGAGGTCTAGGCGCACAAAAATGAGACGTGCTAAGACACGAGGTTAAGCCCAATTTGAGGAATAAGTCTACCCGGACCCACTCGACATGTTCAGCATCCAAAAATGGTACGCTTAATGTGGGAGGTCTGGCATACCATAACCATAAATGAAAATATGATAATAAACCTTGAATGCTTAACCTAGTTGAATCAATAGGGATTGTATATAAACTTAAGTTGGGGTTAAGTAAATTTGGTTGAACAGTGGGTTGGTTAAGTAAATCCGAGGGGGTAAGTAATATTTACATATAGGCCCACAAACTTAACCTGATAAGGTTATGTAAATAAAGACACCTAATGGTATACATAACCGATGAAAATATTAGAGTTATGTAATTAAAGACACCTTTTTAGGGTAAGCATAACTTGTAGAAATGATAGGGTTGTGTAATTAAAGACACCTAGTGGTATACATAACCAATGGAAATACTAGTGGGGATATAAGAAAAGGGGAAGAGCTTGTATCATATTTTGTGGGACCCATTTTAATTAGTAACCCTTAATAGGTATCAAACGAGTACTCTGAAATAGGTCAGAGTTGGGGCACGCATACTGGGCTGAATGTAAGAGATCCAAACGAGAAGGACGGTGTGGGCGGCGCAAACCAACCGGGGAAATGTGCGTGCATGGGCCGGGCAGAGGGGGCTAAGACGACCGTGACACCTGTAGGTATGGATGTGCATATCAGCGAAGGGTTGCCACTGTAGGATGTGATACATCCTATAGCAGGGCCAGCATAGAGTATCTACGCGGAGTAGGGAGCCGATTAATTAGGGTAGTGGTTAGGATACATCTGGACGTATGCCTAAGTCTACCATCTTATAGTTGTTGGGATCATCTCATTCTGGTGATACTAGTATTAGTGCAGAGTATTGTTTAGTGAAGCATATTCTCTCTATCATGTTTACCTTGTCAAACCTGCCTTATATGTTGTTATCTCTATCTTATCCGCTTTATATGCTTGTCATGCTACTTTTACTTATTTACTTGCTAAAAGTAACTGGAATCGCTAGACTTTATGTCTAGCCCTTTTTGTTTCCTCTTTTTTCTTCCGTTCCCCCTAGGTTCTCAAGGTGGGAATACTCAAGCTTGATCATGATTCTGCTTTCATTTTGCTGAAGCTGCTTAGATGTATGGCTCAAGCTCCTATCCTTGCTACTATGGCTATATTTTATTTGGGGAATTTTGCTTCTTTTATGTACTTTAATGTTTTAAAGTACAAGACAGCAGTTTCAATGATGTAATGGTTTTTATGTATATCAGACATGTGATGTTTTCAAACCACGTTGCTTTACTTAAATAAAGTTTTTAATTCCGCTGTCATTTTTATATTTGTCTTGTAATATTTCTGTCTTTGTTTACCTATAACGCTTCACGAAACTTAATGCATTCCCTTTGTGAGTGACATTAACGGATGTGGGGTGTCACAACTAAGGCTATCGTTAACAAAGCTGTGAACAACGGTAATTGTTGTTCTCTTCTTACTTCTATTTTTCATATTTGTTACAATATTTTAATTAATCCATTGCATGAATCTTTTTCTTTTATTTCTCTTTTATTATTAATGCATAATCAGTGCATGCAACATATTTACACTACATGCAACCAATTCTTTCTTTCTTTTAATGCATGCATAACATTTTTATTTACATTAATATTTTCTTCTTTTATATATATATGTCAGTGCATACACACACACACACATGCATTGTTTAATTATTTAATTATTACAAAATGCGTGGTGTTACATTCTCTCACCCTTAGGAAATTTTGTCCTCGAAATTTGATAAGGGTAAAAGTCAATTAACCCCTCGCATAATATACATTCTTCATGTGTGCATCCAATTTTTGCAAACATTGTGCACTTGTGCAAAGTGAAATACGACATAATAATACATATATTCCTTAGCGGTACCTCCTATATGTATGCAATTTTTTCAAAAATTCTTTAAAAACATGATGCTCACATCCTAAATATATTGGCAGTTCTACATAAATGCAATATTTTGAAAATCAAAAATGGTTTTTCATTTAAATTTTCCCACACTCTTACTGAATAAGAGTGTAGTTCATTCAATTTTTGCACCCAAAATCCTACCAACCAACTTTTTTTCCGAATTTCAAAAAATTTAGTTTTCTAAATTCGATTTCCTATGTTATAAAAAGGTGGGAAACAGAAAATTTCACATCTTCTGTTTTTCTTTTATGTACCTTCTTCCAACCGTACTTGGATTTTATATAGCTATTTATAAAGATTTCCTATTTTCCTATCCAAGCACATGCCACATAAGAAAATTTTCCTTGTTACTGATTTTCTTTTCCATCTTATCTTGGAAATTTTTATTCTTATTCATCTTTTTTCATAATTTTCCATTTTTCTTTAACTGTCATGTTTGTTGCTTTACTGAATTTGTTATTTCCTTTTAGTTGTTCCATTGCTCTTTTCTTAGCTTATTTAATCATCTGATCTATGTTTAGTTTTCAAATAATATTTCTAGTCTTTCAACTAAAACAGGAAACCGACACTCTACACAACTACTACTAAGGGTCAAGAATCTCGGGACTATGCCCCATTCAGACAGAAAAGTCCAAACCATGGGATCCACGACAAGTTTAGGTGTTACCCTAACTACCCAACAAGAGCAAAATAACAGAACGATCCCACAAAAGTGTAATAAAGGGTTGTACCCCTAACATAAAAATTAGCAACAAGATCAAATACTTACTTGCCCTTTACTATCTAGTAGCCACCACTAGTCCTAGCTGTGTACCAATAATTGTTTCAAGAAACACCGTAGGCTTTTCAATGCTTATGCATTCTACGAGAACTTTTCATTATTCTAGGATAATTCTCGCTATTTACTTTATAGCCTCAAAACTTTTCCTGTCTTCCCTAGGCACTAATCCTTACCTACTCCATATTTTTAAAACAAGGTTTGGCCTTTTTATTTAAATTTCCTTCCAAAAATTTAAAAGTGTCAAAACTTTATTTTCCTCATGAAAACTTACTTTTGCCAAATCATAAAAACATGTCATTTTATATATAAAAAGTGCAAATCGTTTTTTTCTTTCAAATCACAGAAACGGGAGTAGATAAGGACAATTATTCCTCAATCGGGTTTATAACTTATTCTTACCTATAAGGTCGGTTCAGTCTCTTACTTCAAGGTGCAAATATCTACTCTATTCTTAATTTCTATGACTTATTTTGTCCACCCAACAAAATTATCTTGTTAAAACAGTTTATCAAAAATGATTGTCAAAAGAATAGACACTTCAAAACTTTCTTTACTGGAAATTCCAATTTTCAACAAAATGCAACTTTTTCTAAGTTTTGCTTTTTAATCCTTTCATGCGATATAACAAGAAAACTAGCAAACTATACATGCCCTATAATATACACCTTTTACTAGGAGAATTTACTTTAGACAAAATTTTCATGAGAAATCATTACTTCCAAAATATACCCCATTTTATTTTAAAACCTAATATGTACTTCTTTTCATATATAAAAACTATAACTTTTAAGATTAAAACTTGAAAACACCATAAACCGTTTTCCCAAAACTTTTGCAATTTCAAGTTCTTAAAAGTTAACAACGGGGATAGACTCAAAGCGGGTTTCCAATTTTCTAGGTTTTCCTAGACACTCCCACAAAGCCAGTTCTCTCAACTATATATATAATCCTAATCCATTCTTCTCTTGTGGCGACCCCAAAACCCCGTACTACGGTGTTAAGGGTAATCTTTGGAATATAACACAGAAACAGATAATAGCAGAACAAAAATAAATAAATAAATACACTAGATAATGAACAAATAATACACTGGATAAACAATAATCATCAGAGTTACACAGTATACAGGATCATACTTAGTACAAATACAGTTCAGCTATACATAAATGTCTACAGTGGAAAACAAACATAATATGAATAATAGGAGCTGAACAACATAAAAAGAGATAAATGATAGAATTCATCTTCAGCACCAGCTATACAGAAAGAGCCTGCTAAAAACCTGAACACAAGGCTGCCCGTGTAGAAAAAGGGGCACCCGAGTTTGCAAGTGAAACAAACTACGAGTCAGTCATGGGACTGGTATGAGAAATCTACTTAACACATTATATAATTTGGCTAATCACAGGACCACGCCACTTTTGCGGAACGGATTTACTCCATTGGATTGCCAGTGCTTTAAAACAATCAAATCTTTTAAACATCGCAATGCTTTTTATAAAAATGAAGCCGATATAAGACTCAAGTCCCATCACACAATGCAACGCAAACCGGAGGATAGAGTTTTACCTTATATCAACCAAAATATGCTTGATACGAGCAAAACAAATCATTTAAAATGCAAACTTTGTCGTTTAATTCTTAATCAGACTCCAACTGTAAATTAGCAAGAGGACGACCCCCTAAGTATTAACCCCGAAGGCCGAAACCAACATCAGACCAATACCCAGGAAACCACCAATCTTAGCTCGTTTCCAGTTAGTTACTAATTTCATACACAATCATAAATATCAACCATAGACGGCATGGGTACCATATATCATGTCGCCATATATATATGCAATCAAAACCGCACGATGTCGTATTTGGAAATTGGATTTCCGTCATGAACCAAGGCAAAAGATAGTCCTTACCGACTTCGAGACAATCTAGCCCATGTCTCCGGGTCAGAGCGCATCGACCCTTGGATCGTCAGGGTCGGTCCACCGATGTGGATTAAATTTCCTGAAAATTACGTTTCCCTGCCCTTTGGGGCGTAAATGAGCCAACGAATGACTCCATCGGCTTCACATAGTCACCGATATAACCGAGGCGCCTCGCAATAGCAACAACCACATAGGTGAAAATAATATAAATGACAGCCAGTTTAAGCACCGACACCACCTCTAGCTAGAAGGAAACGCATGCCCTCCCTGAGGCCCTCTCCCGTTTCTGGTTCATACCGAGGTGTGAGGCTCGCGAATTCACGTTATACAGAAAGCTACGCCACACAGGCGGTGCTTTGATCATCAACCACAAGACTATGCTTTTAAACAGAAGCCCTGATCACTGCATCTTAGCATGCCACACAGGCAATTCACACCGTGCAACTGATGGCTATCAATCACACGGAATGAATTCCAATGTCAGACACACATTCCATTTACAAGTCTGTTCTGGGTCTGAACGAAACCGGAGGCACTATATACCTCGCAAACCCATCGATCTCCACGTACGTCTGGACGATTACCACTCATTATCCATATTTCGGGATGCCTCCCAATCAGGACATCAGTTACCATCCAAACGAGGTGAAGATCTCCGGTCTTCGACCACCGTCTTCATCTTTGATTTCTTATCGTCGATTCGATTATTCAGAATGGAATAAACCCGGTCTTTCTGAACAACTCGCGTATATAATAAATAATTGCTACATAAACACCACACACGCTTTATTCAAATTCATTAGTCACTAGCCGTCAATCAGTAAGAGAACGATTTCCGAAATATTAACCCCGAAGGACGAAACCAACATCAAATCAAAACCCAGGAAACCATTCGACTTAGCCAACCTTCAGTTAGTTTCTAAATTTCACATCCATATCGTTTATAATATTTTATAATGATTTATTGCTATTTTTATTAATTTATTTATAGCCAATTTATTTAAAAGACGCTTCGAGCCATAACGCGGCCGTGGCGCTGTTTTTCTTCAGATTTGTTTTACACATATCTGAAAATCTAACCATTGGATCTTCACAAAATTTATATCATTAGAAAGATCTTTTCAAAACGAATCCAACGGTTCTAGTTTTTGGAATATCCGACGATCGGAACTCCCGGTACACTCGTTTGAAGTTTCGATTTCAAATTACGAACTGCAGCATCGTTATTCGATTTAATTTAATTATATATATATAATCGATTTTGGCGCTGTTTTTCTTCAGATTTGAATTAAACATTCCAGACAATCCAACCGTTGGATCTTTGCAAAGTTGGTGTCGTTGGAAAGATATTTCCAAAGCGAACCCAATGGTTTCGGTTTGGAAAAATCCGATGGTCGGATCTCCCGCACTAATCATTTGAAATCACGGTTTCAAAATACGAACTGCAACTTCGTTATTCGATATATTTTAATTATATATATAAATTTATATATAATCGATTCTTCGATTTCAGAACTATATGCTTTTCATACATTTGATAAAAATGATATTTTTATCCAACTGTCTTCTATTTCAACACTTCACTATTTTTAACAATTCATATATATAATAAAAATATGATTTTTATTGTTAAACAATTTTTTTCAAAACATGACTATTTTATATATTTCATATAGATGGTAAAAATACGATTTTTATTATAAAACAATTTATTTCAAAACATGAATACCATTCAACACACGAATTTCTATTCAACGAATGAATATCAATTCAACACATGAAGGTATTCTATAGTTTATATATATATATATATTAAAAAGGTGATTTTTATATTTAAAACACGAATACCATTCAACAAATGAATTTCTATTCAACGAATGAATTTCAATTCAACACATGAAGGTTTTCTATAGTTTATATATATGGATTAAAAAGGTGATTTTTATATTTAAAACACGAATATCATTCAACACATGAATTTCTATTCAACGAATGAATTTAAATTCAACACATGAAGGTTTTCTATAGTTTATATATATAGATTAAAATGGTGATTTTTATATTTAAAACACGAATACCATTCAACACATGAATTTCTATTCAACAAATGAATTTCAATTCAACACATGAAGGTTTTCTATAGTTTATATATATATATATTAAAAAGGTGATTTTTATATTTAAAACACGAATACCATTCAATACATGAATTTCTATTCAACGAATGAATTTCAATTCAACACATGAAGGTTTTCTATAGTTTATATATATAGATTAAAAAGATTATTTTTATATTTAAAACACGAATACCATTCAACACATGAATTTCTGTTCAACGAATGAATTTCAATTCAACACATGAAGGTTTTCTATAGTTTATATATATAGATTAAAAAGGTAATTTTTATATTTAAAACACGAGTACCATTCAACACATGAATTTCTATTCAACGAATGAATTTTAATTCAACACATGAAGGTTTTCTATAGTTTATACATATATTGATTAAAAAGGTGATTTTTATATTTAAAACACGAATACCATTCAACACATGAATTTCTATTTAACGAATGAATTTCAATTCAACACATAAAGGTTTTCTATAGTTTATATATATAGATTAAAACGGTGATTTTTATATTTAAAACACGAATACCATTCAACACATGAATTTCTATTCAACGAATGAATTTCAATTCAACACATGAAGGTTTTCTATAGTTTATATATATATATATATATATATATATAGATTAAAAAGGTGATTTTTATATTTAACACACGAATACCATTCAACACATGAATTTCTATTCAACGAATGAATTTCAATTCAACACATGAAGGTTTTCTATAGTTTATATATATAGATTAAAAAGGTGATTTTATATTTAAAACACGAATACCATTCAACACATGAATTTAATTCTAACACATGAATATTATTCAAAATTTCGGCAACATAACGGCAGGGTAGTTAAAACCGGGGCCATCCCTAGTACGGCTCCTCGCTCTACCTTAAAGCCTCACAGCTTTTGACAATGGGGATTTCATGCATCTAGTTCGCATGCAGGCGGCGTGTATATATTTTTCATTTCCACAAACTAATCCTATGTGGTTTCAACCAAATAATTCTCAACCACAAACGGGTATTTTTCAACCACAATCAATCAATTTCAACCACAAACAATTTTAATCAATCATTCGTAATCAACCAATTTTTACACCAATCACAACCAATAAATATCGTCCATGGTTTGTGGACAAGGGGCATATATATATATTTATATAAGCATTTCACTTCTATTTCAACACATATATAATCTTTACAACGCATATATAACTTATATATCGAAGTGCAACTTATACAACGCTTATACATGAGGTGTACAACGCTTATATAACTCATACATCGACTATATAATTTATACATCGTCGTTTTCCATATCGTTTATAATTTAGAAATCTCACATTGGGTTACACTCCACCAAAAATAGCAGAAGGCTCAGAAAAATATGCGGTCTCTTCTAGAATGTAGAAGACGTCCACAAGAGTCCACTGTCTCTTGTTTCACTGAATTTCGTCAATAAACGAAAAAGATATGATTTTTACAGTGAAATCAAAAACGGTAGCGCTTTAAACTGCTATAATATAGTTTAAAATTAAATAGGCCGTACCTTTTCAAACCTGTTCAAAACTAGGTTTGAATTTTTCGTGCAAACGGTGAAGTGATTCGACGATCGGCCTTCGCATCGGCGGAGAAGAAGGAGTGGCGCACTGGCGCCAGAAGTGGGGCCAACTTCGGTGGCCTGTAGGCGGCGCGGCGGCGATGGGAAGGTGCCAACTTCCTGTCGTCGATTCTCCCACTACCCTCAACGAAAAAATTCAAAACCTATATGGATTTGAAGATCTCGAGGAGCTCTTCAAAATTCCCTAAAGGAGCAGGGTCTAATTCGTAGTGTATCGGCCGGAAAAGAGGACAGATGAAAAGAAGGGAGGCCGCCGTTTATCGCGATGAGGTCGGGGAGAGAGAAAGTGAGTTGGCCCAATGAGATTTTTTCTATATTTATAAATTTTAAAAATTCGAAAATACCCTCTTTCACACATGAACCCCAATCCAAACCCAACGACTGTCGTTCCTAGCTAAATACCCCCATTCCGAGCACAATGGGATATGTTTCATAGGGTCATTCGACTGTTTCAGTCAGTTTTTCTTCAAATTAAAATATAATTCATTCAATATTTGATTTGAACGTACATTTCAATTTGCCGGGGCCACATACTGATTCTAAAAATTCCCGAAAAATAAATCTAGCTATGTTTTGACGATACGGTCCCAAAAAAACTAGTTTCGTCAAATTCTGAAGTCGGTTGCAAAATGGCCCTTTTCTGGTTGATCCAATTTAATAGAAATCGACCAAACACATTTTCCTTTGCCACGCTCACATACTAGCTTCAAAAATTATGAAATTTGAAACTTAGCAATAGTTTAACATCCCAGATCCAACAAAAGTGGTTTCGTCGAATTCCGAGGTCGTTTGCAAAATGTCCATTTTCACGGGCTATATATATTCTATAGCAACCTTTCTGAAAATTCATTTGGCCATAACTTTTGCTTCCCGCTATGAAACTTCGATTTTTCAGATTCATTAGAAAGATATTCACTAACAGATTTAAATATTTTTGGTTTCACTCAAATCCGTTTTGTTTTGCACCCGGTACAGTCAGTCAAAGTTTGAATTCAATTTTTGAAACTACAGCGCCATTTCAGGCCTTGTTTATAATTCAAAGTAATTATATTTATTTTCAATGTCGATTCAACTTACTTTTCATCGTTATTGTTTGAGATATTTATAATAAATATTTTAAATTAACTATTTTAGCCAATTTAAATTTTTTAAATTGGTTCAGATTTTCCGGGTCGTTACAATCTCTCCCACTTAAAACTTTTCGTCCCCGAAAAGGAACAAAGTCGAAAGTGGTTTGATTAATCAACTCTACGTTCAATTTGGCTTCCATTCTCCAACTTTTCAGTTTTTGAGAAATTTCAAATTCTTCAAAAATTTGGCTAACACCCGGAATTTTCGAAAAATTTCGCCATAACCTCCTTTGTACGGGGAGGGGTTTGGAAATTTATTGGGTCATATTAGGTACCCAATAAATCCTATAAAGTATACACATATTTATAGTGATATATTCTGGTGTTTACAGGGGAACGTGTATAAATAATAACTCCAGAGAATGAATTCTCGTCACCCTGTCCAAGCCTGAGGAGGTGTGTATTTTAATTGCTCCAGAGAATAAATTCTCGTCACCTCATCCCATGTGGGAAATAAATAATCCATGTGCTGTATCTAATGACTAGAGAGACGTGATTATTGTCAACTCCAGACCCGTGTGGGTTTTTTTTAATTAATCTGGCAATTTTATCGTTACATTTTATATGGTCCATATCAGTCATCAGTTCAACCTATAAAATATAGTCATCGCCATACAAGCCTCTCACTCGTATGGTAAATCTTCCACCTTGTCACACAAGCTCCAAATGCTTATGTGGTATATGATGAAGTATGCTAATCTTCAAGAAGTATGCCATGTAATGTAGTTCAAAATTAATTGTTACTATCCTATGGCGACATTTATTATTACACATAGAACAACCAACACTCTGCATCTAATGGCATTCACAGGAGTTGATATAATAATAAAATTGCACATCCAACTTATTAAGGTTTACCTATTTGTCGGGCACGCAAATAATTTCTTTACTCAACAGCTAATCCATTTACCTGTTCAAACATATATAATGCACATGTATATATTTCTATCTATTTTTATATCAGTTCAATGTGTGATTTAATCGAATAAATTCTACCATTCACTCTCTTATTAATTAAATTAACTATCGTCCTAATAATTTAATTAATCAAATCTACTATCACACAATGCAAACAACAAGCAATTTGTTTTTAACTGTTCAAAAAATATACTAATCAATTCATGCATTCTCTTTAAATTAATCAGACAATAGAATTAAAAGTGCACATCTATGAAAACAAAATAACAACAAAGTAGAGAACAACTGGAAATCTCAAAATATGGTAAATGTACCTTGCACCGGAGTCAATCAGAGATATCCACGCGACACTTAGGATAGGCTTTCTGAATGCTCTCCTCAGTTTCCTAAGTACAATCACGCGGATCTCCACTCCATTGCACTTTGACTAAGTGAACCGTCTTGTTCCTCGGCTCTTTGGTTTCTTTGCCGATAATCTTTAGCGGCTCTCTTCTAACAGCTAATTCTGGATTAATTTCAATATCCTGTTGAGCTGCTTCTTCCATGATCAAGTCTGGATCATGAACGTGCTTTCGAAGTTGAGATATACGAAATACATCATGCACTCCAGGCAACCAATCAAGCAATTTAACCCTATAAGCGAGAGTTCCAATCCGTTCAAGAATAGGAAACGAACCAATGAATTTGGGTGCTAATTTCCCTGTTTTACCGAACCGGATAACTCCTCTCATCGGAGATACTTTCAAATATATATAGTCGCCAACAGCAAATGATATATCCCTTCTTCTCTTATCGGCATAGCTCTTTTGTCGGCTTTGAGCGCCGAGTAATCGTTTCTTAACGAAATCGACTTTGTCGGCAGCTTTTCGGATCATATCAGGTCCCAATACAAGTCTATTACCGGGTTCGACCCAACAAGCAGGGGATCGGCACGGTCTACCATACAATGCTTCGAATGGTGACATTGTCAGGCTCGCCTGGTAGCTGTTGTTATATGAGAATTCAGCCAAATGTATATGGTCTTCCCATGATCCACCGAAATCTAGAACACAAGCCCACAATAGATCTTCTAGTATACGATTCACCCTCTCAGTCTGACCATCTGTCTGAGGATGATAAGCGGTGCTTAGATTCAGCTTGGTCCCCAGTTCTACTTGAAATGCACTACAATAAAATATTATATTTATAGCGAGCGGGATTGCACGAAAACTTGATTTGCTATAGTTAAGTGGTCATTTGTTATTTAACTTAAAAAGACAACAACTTCTAGTGCAATTATATTAACGTGTCGCAGTCATACTAACGCAGTACATGGTGAATTTGCTTTCCAGCGTGGTTTCCCTCCAACTTATTTTTTGGCCGCCAAAATTTCATTCTCATTTTCGCTTTTCTCCCCTTTTCTCCCCAATTCTGCCCTTTTCTCGTTTTTGCTTTTCTCCCCTCAGGCTTCTCATCTTCACCCTCTTCACACCCTTTTTAATCTCAGCCCCCTTCTGCCGATTTCTTCACGCTCGATTTCTTCCCAAATTTAAACGACTTGAAGCGCAGTACTTCAACTCTATTCGATCCGAAGCACGATTCGATCAAAACAATCTGAAGGCCGTCAGAAGCTCAATTTCATCTGAACGCGATTCTTCAAGCTCAGTTTGGCCTGAAGTTCAATGACCTGAAGGCCACTAGAAGCGCGGTTTGGTCCGAATTTCAATTCTTCAAGTGCAAGGATTAGGTATATTTTTCTGAACCTTTTGAACCTATCCTGATTTACCGATGGTCGTTCATTCTTACAACAATTTGGTCCGAAGTCCAACTCTTGTATTTGATTATTACAGTCAATTTTTTTCCCATGGATGATTGTTAGTCCATTATGTTAGAGTCCTAGAGTTAAAATTAGAATTTGTTTACCATAACTAGTGATTTATGATATTAGAATCTGGTATTTGTATATCATATTTTTATAATAATCATTTACTGTAAGGATGAATGTCAAGTACTTGCAAGGCATTGCAGATGCAAATGCCTGACATATGCCTTACATATTGCAAATGAAAGGCATTGGAAATGCCTAACATATGCCTTACATATTGCAAATGCAAAGCATTGCAAATAACTAGCACATTGCATATTGAAAATTCTTGGCTAATTTGCAGAGTTATACAAAAGCTATATACAGTAATTTTTATAGTGTAAATATATACAGTAATTATATATATATAATTGTATAAATACAGTAAAATATATAAAATTTCCAAAAGTGAGGAGTAAAAATTCCAAAACTCTGCAAAACTCACTGCTTACTTTTGTTTCTTATTTGTAGAGTTATTAGATAACAATTTGTTTGCTATTTTGATATTTCAATTTTGTATAATATGCATATATGACAACATGTATAGGAAAAAATTAAACAAATGGAGAATGATTCAAATTCTGGCTCAACATCTAATTACAAAGAAGATGCGCTTGCACAAGTGTTTGGGACTAGACAGATTCGGACGATTGGGAGGCATGGGAAGGGGTGTAACTTACACAAAGGCAATATGGTCACGCATAAGGGATACAGAGACAGTCGGCATGCAGAACAAAATTATAGAATTAGACGGGCTGGTCTGCATGCTTCTGAAAAATCAGGTACGAACTAACTCTTAAACTAGTTGACCTTGAATATGTATGGTAGAGTGACAGAATCAGATGTATACTATGAATACAATCGAGTATTAATTTATTAAGATGAAAGGAATAGAGTGCGAAAGAGTAGAAACAAGGTTGGGATACTGATTAATAATGATGCATCTAGCAAATGAAAATTAATTAATAACAGTTTGTTTTGATTTCCGATAATCTTGTTCCATTGTATTTTGCAACATAATTTGACATGGATACATGAGCTATTATATTTCATTCCCATGCAAACTGAGGACGGTCCACAATACGACTGACATTACAAGTGGTTTCAGTGCTAGTGTGAAACTAGTATCATCTGTGTTATAAATAACCCAAGTCAACCAATATAACAAACCAAAAATACTGCAGGATAGTTGGAAATTGTCAAAAAACGGATGCATTTCTCATATTAAAACTCACTAGTCCCTTTTGTTTATAGGTATTAAGTCATGCAACACGAAAATTTTATATTGTTAATTACATGTTCAGTTAGTTTAATTTGTCAAACATTTAGACTTTTATTGTGCCAATAGAAAACGAAGTTTCAAAATCAAAATAGACTTGGCCGGTACTCATGGCCTGACTGGGTCTGAATCATCATCTGGTTTGGAGTTGTGGTGAGTTTTTTTGATGGGGGTGGACCAGGGTTGCTTTGATTAGAGATGAGGTTTGTGACCTGATCACATGAAACGATAGGATCAGAATGAAGAGTTGAGGTGAGAACTAATTGCACTTTAGATAACATTTCATTTAGTTGTGACTTATCAGATTCAGGAGAGAAACAGGTAAATTGAACGGGTTGAGGAGAATGTAGCAGATTATCAGGATGAGAAATGGAGGGTAGAGAAGGGTTAAGATTGAGAGGGTTGGTAGATGTGCATAGGTTCTTGTGCATGCGCACAACTTATTCCTGCACATCTAAATTGACTTGAGACAAGTTCAGTTTGGTTTAAGGCACAATTGTTAGCTTGCCAGATGAAACTGATTTTTCAATTGTCATGTTAGCTGTAAACATGGTATCTTCTTGCACATTAGCCTTTTGCACCATCACATTTTCTTGTTGTTTAAAAACACTACATTGCAAGTCACTTTGTTCCCCCTTTTTTTCACTGTCAGCAGGAAAACTTGTAATAATTTTATTGCAACTACATTTTTTTTATCATTTCTTATCCCTTTGACTTTTCTCGCTAACATCAAGACCTGTCGTCTGATTATCATTTCACAAGGCCAAACCAGTGTTGTCTTTAAACCAGTATTATTATACAACTTTTTATTTCATATTGTACATCATCAGGCACTTTTGAATTCTTTTAGAGTTAATAATTTGGCGTATAACACAAGCAGCAGAAACTATAATCAAAGAAAATATGAAGCCATCAATAAAATATTGAATTTGAGTACGGATCCATAGGGAGAAGCCAAATGCTTGCACCACTATATGCTTTCTCCGCTTTTTTGCCTCCTTCACTCTTCTGCCTCCACCGGCTTCTACTTGAAATTACTCTACAGCCTCTGCCTACCTATGCGCCGGGTATATTTTGATTGATTCGTGTGATAGAGATGGTTATCTTTGATTTAATTTTCTTATGTGGTATAAATTTGGGTTAGAGATGATTGACTTTGGTTTAGTTTTTTATGTGGTGCGAATTTGGATTGTTATGACAACTGGTACAAATACGAAGTAACATATATTTTGGGTGAATGCGTGAACACTAATGTCATATGTGTGCATATTGTATCGCTCAAAAACCGAGCATAGCCCAGTTTTTGTAGCTGAGCATACACTCAGTTTCAAGAAAACCGAGCAGCGCTCAGTTTCAAGAAAACCGAGCAGCGCTCAGTTTCGTAGAAACCGAGCATATGCTCAGTTTCATAGAAACCGACAGTTCGCTGAAACTGAAACCGAGCATATGCTCAGTTCGCTGAAATCTAGCATATGCTCAGTTCGATGAAACCGAGCATATGCTCAGTTTCATTGTAACCGAGCACTGCTCAATTTCTATGAAACTGAGCACTGCACGGTTTCTATTTTTTCCATTTAAAGAGACATTCTTAAAAAAAATATTTCTTATAGCAGTTAAAGCTATTTCCATCGTTAATGCAGTGAAGTTGATTATTTTTGGCAAGGAATTCAAAGGAAAAAAAAAGAACAAGTAGCTAAAGCCGTCCCAGGGACAGATTAGAGAATCGTTTTTATGTAGCATTCGTTTAAAGCAACTATGTGTCTCTGTTTTTTTGTACACATTTAAGGAGATGAACTGCTTCCAGAACACTCTGGCTAGCATTTCAGGTATTCTTCTGTCCTTATTAAAATGCTACCAGTTTCTCGTAATAATAATACTTGTATTGCTTTCTGATATATGTCTTGGTTTTTCTTCGGTTTGAAGTGTCCTAGAGTTTGGGTAATGAATTCTGGGAGTGTTTCTTTCTATTTCAGAACAAAGAATTCTGGGAGTGTTTCTCATTCTTCATCGTCACATTTACTGCATTGTGAAGTCCAATCGTACTATAACTACTAAAATACGGAATGTAGTTGTTTAATATCTATCTATATTTACTGGTATCTATATTAAAACGAGATTTGCACTTCTACTATCTAAAACAGTAAACAAAATAAAAATTAGCTTCCAAAAATTTTAACTTGAAAATAATAATTGTAGACTTGAATTTTGGTAAATTCTGAAAACATTTAGTATTAGATATACACCATTTTGAGTTTTGAAAATAATGTATTTTTGAATTGTGGTTCTCATTTGTATGTCTAGTCGATGCATATTTGTTGTCATGTCTTTTACCTTGTTTATGGTACATGGACACCAATACCTTAAGTTGTAAGTTTACTATTCTTTTTGTATTATGAATTTTGCTGCTTAAGTATTTTATAAAATCAAAATTTTATGCTATGACAGATGGAGGATTATATTGCAAACACAAAACCAAATGAATACCAAAGCCTTTACATAACAGTCTTACCGTTTATGTACGAGAGAATGTTCCAATTAGACGTTCAGGTGAATACATTAGTCTTTGTTACATATGGATGTAACTTTACTGTTAAATCCATATGAATAGGGTGGATCATTCATCATGTGACCCATTATTTCATGCAAAGTGAACTCAAACATGAACAAACTCTTTAACTCAAAGCACATGATTACACAAACGCTTGCTTTTACACACACACACACTTTGCATGTGCTAACACTCACGCACTCAAATTAATACGTAAAATATAGATATATTTGTAAACTTACCCACTTAATTCTATATGACAATTCTACTGTCTTTTCAAGCTATTTACATATATCATACTTTCTTCATAATGTTATGATTTATTTGCAGTAAAGGAGATTTCTGAACCAGACCCGATGCGATAGTTGTAGAGTGATGGACTGAGCGTTAAGCCTTGGCTTCACAAACTGAATTGTCAAACTGGCTACTGAGCATGCTGAAAGCAGTCGAAAGGCTTAAAATCATTTTGAGGTATAATAGTATTTTTTTTAAATATGTTGACAATGGTCCTTAGTGTTGTGTGGGTTTTTTTCACGGGGGTTTGGGGAGGGGGGGGTTGAGTTTTGTATTTGTGTGAGTATTTATAAGTTGTATTGCAAAAGTAAATAGCAACGATTTAATTAGCATCAATAGACTTTCTCAGTATACATAGTTATATTTTCATACTTGATGCAAAATTTATTTGTACCGAATTACATGGCGAGCGATTATTTTCGTCCAGGCTCCGTTTGGACGTTCTTCGCGCCTGGCACTTCGATGTACCTCGAACAACGAAGATTTTTAAACATAATTGGTTACAGCTACACAATGAATTTCATGCAGTGGATCTCCATCACTTTTAAAATACGATTAGATCCGAAGCCAGGGAGATCTATTGTATCACCACTTATGTCACCAATCTGTGTCTGATAAGACGTTTGATAAGTATGGCTGTAGCCTCCTCATTTGCACCCAAGTTCCCAAGTTTCATAATTAGATAGCTACCACCCAACTGTAGCTCTTCATTTGCACCTAATTATAAACAATCAGACTCACTCAATCAGTAACCGATAACGGTGCTCGCTAACGCATGCTTGATGAATTTAGCTTTTATTTATTTATTATTTTGACACAGTTTTTGATGTGTGTTCATGTCTGGGTTAGCATGTTTGTGCTTGATGTATTTAACTCTTAAAATGCAACTTCACCCTAAGTTTTCCTAGGTGGTTTCAGTATATTATATGTTGTTCGAGGTTTGATTTTAGGCTTTATTAAGCTCCTTATATTCCATTTGTTTTTTAAATTGACGACCAAGCATCTAATGACTTTGTCATTTTAAGCAGTGCCGCTTATGAGAGTGCTTCCACTTTTAAAATTTTATAGCGCTTAACACTTCATCAAAATACTTTGATACCTTAGAAATTAGTTTATTTATCTCTTCCATTTCAAATATGGCTTTGCTTCGTTACCCTTTTGTTTATATTTTTGATACATCTCCAGCTAAAAAGTTGTCTAGTGACAATCCCTTTGATATTTTTTTTTCCGCATGTTTTGAAATAATCTCAAAGCATGTGATTTATTTACTGTTCAGGTGCTTGAGCTATTTGCCAACAGCTGTTGGAACAGAATCTGCTCATTTTGACCTCTCTTTAGTAAGGAAGCTGCTACGTACTGATGGACAAGCTTCTTCGGATGATTGGCTTGTTCTTCACCTATAAGAATTAGCGTCACTTGCATATCAGGTCTAACCATCAGAACTAAATGTGCTTGATATTGATTTATTTGTGCAACATGAACAAATGATATTTTATATTCTTCTCAGATAAGGACTGGGCCTTTTGAAAGCATGCAGCCCATCGGTGTGAGGCTCTTAAGTATTATAATGGAGAAGGTATTGTAATTTCAATATTATAATAAATGCACATCCAACTTAGTAAGGAATGAGAAAACTGTGGAAAAATGGGTCCAAGCTCTTTGTCAGCTTGCTTAAACACCTTAGGAATAGTGATATCACTTGTGGCATGAATTTGTACAGCCATAAAATTAAGACCAGCTCTCTTTATGCAACACAACTGGTAATTCTGTAGTATAGCGCCAAAATCTGGGTCTATTGCCTATCTTATTAAATGTTGATATTTATTGGTCTGTCCAGAGAGCTTCATGTTTTGTTTTTGCTTTATTATTAAGTTAAGAAAACAATGAATCTGGAAGCATGCAGCACGGAAACAGCTAGCACAGTTTACCTTGGGTTAAAAATGCACAATCAAAATGGTTACATTAACAAGTAACAACGTAGAGATATTATTGTATGAGTAGATGGTTGAAAATGATTTAACATGAGAATTACCATTTTACTATTTACAACATAGTTACCTACCATCTTGTTAAAAATTTACCATTTTACTATTTCTTGTTTCGTCTAATTCTGATTTATATTGTATTCTGTATATTCATTTGAAATTAGAAATCGAATTTTCAAACTACCGCGATATTTCAGGCTCGTTTTATAATTAAAATAAATTTATACGGTCTAACTTCGTTAAAAATAAAATTTTAATCGTTATTATTTAAAATAAATCATTTTAAATATTCAAAATTCATTAAAATCGCCAAAATAAAATTTTAAATTGATTCTGATTTTCCAGATTGTTACATTTAACCATCCTATTTTGCTCTTAAAATTTAATTTCTTTCCAAATAAATCAATACAAATTCAGAGGATAGAGATTATACTTCGGCTAGCCGGCGCATAACTCGCTCCATGGCTAAAGAGTTTAAAGTAAACACTTGTCTTTTTTATGTATGCAACAAACTTCTAATTATTTTTAAAATGATTTATCTGTTTAAGTTGCATTAGTAATGCACTGTAGTTAGATCAAATTCCATATGTTTCGTATCTCAACTCCTTTATTCTTCCTGTAATAATGATTCCATACTATTTTTTGATCTACGTGACTCAATTTTTAGTTCATTGTCACCATTTCATGATAAAGATAATTAATTAATGGTTACCAACTCCAAGGTAGATGCTTTGATCACGTGAGCAAAGACATAAACATTAGTTTAGTACATACGATAGCCTAATTTGATTTGGTACCTAAGATTCATACTGCAAAAACTGTTACAAATCACTAAAATATCAACACAATATACACAAATGTAATACATATTATATATACATGGGATTGGTAAGTACCATCAAATCTGCATACTTACCTTTAATTCAAAGGTCATACTTACCTTTAATTTTGCACCAAGTCATTGTTGTGTTTTGAATCAGGTTAATTGCCTTCAAAAGCTAACATTCTATGTTCTATCTTAGTTTGCAGAAAATGTCAAAGGTATGAGCATTAACAATGATGTCAGATGCATGTTTTCTAGTCTTGTTATCTAACATTTCAGCTGCTGATGTGTTACTTAAAGAGGTTGCTACCCATGTGTATGTCTGAACAGGAACCGGTGCTTTATGCTCAAGTGTGATAGACCGAACCGGAGCGTCTAGGATAGCTTCTTGTAAGACTGTTGTCCTAAAAACTGTTGCCCTAAAAACTGCTGAACTGACACCGCTTTCGGCTCTCTATGTCGCTAGCTTGTTGTAAGAGGTAAAGCTAGCATTGCAGTCTATATATTTCTTGTTATTTATATGTTGTCACAACTTAGATTATGAGATGAAATTACACCGCATATATATGGCTTTTTGTTTTTTTCCCATTCTACTCCTTGGTTGCATTATTTTTGTGTTGCATGTACCTAGGCTGCTGCTACAGAGCAACAGCTATATGAACCAGTTTTTTTTTTGTTTTTTTGATATATTATAAGAACATATTAAATTGGAGCAACTATTCAGAATCTTTTAGTTGCTTTAATGAATAATATTAATGAAATAAAATGATAATTAGTACTTCATAGGGTCTCATATTTTTGGGCTACAAATGAGGTAATTTTAACTGAAAAACAACTTATAACTGTAAACATAGATTATAATAGTATTAGAAGACAAATATTAGCATGTTTATAATAATTAATCAAGCTTATTATAACAATAATAATAATAAATTATAAATTATTAACAAAGTTATCATGTTGTATCAGTGCATATGCACTCTTTCTCTCAGCCTAAGATAGATTGTCATTGTTCATTAGTTTTGAATGGCAGATATTGTGACCTTATCACCCTGTGAATTATATCAACATTTGTTGAATCAGGGAACATGTCATATTCGTTGCATTGGAATATGTGATTGACACATGAAAATGGAACTGTCAAGTTTTGTTAAATTCCAGGGCATCCCATTAGAACATGACAAATCATTTTTTTTAGTTTGTACTAGTTTCAGACGGCTAGTGTAATTTCTTATACTAAACATTAAGCCTTACATGTTCGGATTTTATGACTAATAGACGTATGTTTTTTTGGACAGGTTTATGATATGGTCAAGGCATGAAAAAAATACGTTGTCGCACTCATTCTCCTTCAAATGTATTTTGCGTCGATGTTCATACATCTTTACTTTTACTAGTATCATTTTGGTTAGCCACAGTTGTATGAATTGTTCTTTTAAGTATATATGTATTGTTTTGGTTAGCGACGATTGTAAGAATTGTTACTTTTAATCAAAAATATTAATATGCTTCGAATTTTGTATGACATATTTTTTTATCATAAATATTATATGCTTAATATTGTGTATGTAATTCTTTTAATAATGGCTATACATACTATAGCATTGTGCTAGTGCAATAAAAATATTCTGTAATAATTTAACAGCTTTCATTGCAAGTAAATAATGCTATAAAATACTAAATTAAACTTTCTATGGTGCTTCTATAGCATTTATAGTTGCTATTATAACAAGGCTACGAAATTTCTACAGTGTGTATAGTTGCTATAATAATCAGGCTATGGAAACTTTATAGCATCTGTAGTTGCTATAATATTCAAGCAATATTTATCAATAGCGTTTATAGTTGCTATAAATAACAATTAAATGATGTCATAAATATTAGCAGTTTAAACCACAACTCTGCATTAAAGTTTTACAGCAAGCAAAAAACGCTATAGATAAGATTTTATATGGTGCAAGCCGCCCATTTAATAGCAATTTTGAAACGCTATGAGTAACATCATTTATAGCACGTTTTTTTATAGAGATTACTAGGTTGCTATTAAAGACCCCTGACATATTATAGCATGTTAATATACAGCATTTATAAAAACTCCATAGTATCCTTTAATAGCGTTTTTTAAATGCTATAAAAAGGTATTTTTCTTGTAGTGATGCCTATCAGAATTTGCTAGTAAATATTGGATCTCTATCACTAACTATACTGATCGGCACTCCGTGCAGTCTAACAATTTCCTTGAAATATATCTGCGCCAAACTCTGAGCAGTTCTGTTCGACCTGACGGGTATGAAATGGGCGGTCTTCGTGAAGTGATCTACGATCACCCAAATACTATCATTTCCTTTTCTGGTTCTGGGCAAACCATCTATGAAGTCCATGGAAATATGTTCCCACTTCCAACCTGGAACGTCCAGCGGTTGCAACAATCCAGCAAGTTTCTGTCGGTTGCTTTTGACTAGTTGGCAAGTAAGGCATCGGCTAACATATAAAGAAATGTCTCTCTTCATTGACTTCCAACAGAAATTGCATTTGATGTCATTATACATTTTGCTTACTCCTGGATGGATACTAAGTTTTGACTTGTGGCACTCATCCGGTACTTCCTTTCGGAGCTCAGAAATGTTAGGAACACAGATTCGACCTTTTAGCCTTAGAATCCCCTCATTATTAACTTGAAAACTTGAGGGCTCGCCTTTCTGAATTATCTCTCTGATCTTCTGAATGATGTGATTATCCTTCTGAAGAGCAGGTATTTTATCAATCAATGAAGTCGTGATAATAAAACTGGCGATCATTACATTCTTTCGGCTTAACGCATCAGCCACGACATTGGCTTTCCCTGGAGTGTATAGAATTTCAAAATTGTATGCTGCAAGGAACTCTAGCCAACGTTGCTGCCACAGATTCAAGTCTTTCTAGGTGAACAGATACTTTAACGACTGGTGATCTGTAAACAGTTCGAATTTCTCACCCGGAAGATAGTGTCTCCAGATTTTCAAAGCAAATACGATAGTCATCAACTCAAGATCATGAGTGACGTAGTTCTTTTCATGTGGCTTCAGCTGGCGTCTTGCATAAGCAACAACTTGACCTCTTTGCATTAATACTGCGCCAAGGCCTTCTCTAGAGGCATCTGTCCAGACTTTTAAATCTTGATTGTCGTCTATAATCGTTAACACTGGAGTCGTTGTTAATCTTAACTCTAGCTCTTCAAAAGCCTCCTCACATTCTGGAGTCCACTTGAATTTTGAGTGCTTCTTTGTAAGCTTTGTTAAGTGACTAGATATCTTCGAAAAATCTTTAACGAACTTCCGGTAATAACTAGCCAATCCAAGAAAACTGCGGACTTTTGTGGGAGTACTAGGCTGTTTCCAATTTTGAATAGTTGTGATTTTACTTAGATCCACAGCAATTCCCTCTTTTGATACGACGTGGCCGAGAAATTTCACTTCATCTTGCCAGAATATACATTTGGACAGTTTAGCTTTTAATACATTCCTTCTCAGAATTTCTAAAACCTGTTCCAAATGCTTTTCATGTTCGGCTTTTGATTTAGAGAAGATTAGAATATCATCGATAAAGACCAGAACAAACTTATTCAGGACTCTTCTGAACACTCGATTCATCAAATCAACGAAGTAAGCTGGAGTGATACATAAGCCGAACGGCATTACTAACCACTCATAGAATAAGTCTGGACCTCTGCATGCTGTCATAGGAACACACTCTTCGGCAATACGAAGCTGATGGAAGCCTGTAGCTAGGTCCATCCTTGAAAATACTTGTGCTCCATTCAAACGATCCAATAAATCATCGATTTGCGGCAATGGATATTTATTTTTTATTGTCTGCTAATTCAAATCTTGATAATCCACACATAGTCACAGAGTACCATCAGATTTTGGGACAAACACCACTGCTGCTCCCCAATCAGAGAAACTAGGCCTGATCAGACCCTTCCATACGAGCTGTCGTGTTTGATTGTCTAACTCTTCTTTCTCCTTTAGGGTCATCCTCGGAATAGCGTGCACTACTGGCCTAGCATTCGGAATTAAAGCAATCTTGAAATCGATTTCTCTCTGCGGAGGTAAGCTGACAACTTATTCGAACACATCCGCATATTTCTTCATGACAGGAATATCTTTGATGAGGTCGGGAACATTCTCTGTGACTTCAGGGATATTTCCTATTTGACCAGGAGAAACATCCAAAGCTTCCCAGAAGTCTTTTCTACTAGAATTCTGACCTTCACAGGGAATGGTTATATAATCACCTGATTTAATCTTCGCCTTAACGATTCTATCGGCGCATTTAACCTCAGCTTCATATTTGGTCAACCAGTCTAACCCCAATATAAGATCAAACTCTGTAAAATTCATGACGACCGCGATAGTAGGGAACCGATAACGATAAAAAGAAACAGGCACTCCACAAATCCAACTGAGATCGAGGGAACCCCCAACCGGATTATGGACAGTCATTGGTTTTTTAAGCTTCTTCAAATTCAAATCCAGCTTCTTAACCGCATTCTTTGCAACAAAGCTCTACGATGCGCCGATGTCAAACAGTAATTTAACTAGAATATCTTTGACAGTAAGTGTACCTTCTAAAACATCTGGCCTTTCCTGAACAGCCGAGGGCTCAGAGGTTTCTGCTACTTCATTCACTTGAACTATTTCAGGCTTGTTTAAGAGCAGGCAATCCTTTGCAAGATGACCAGTCTTGTGGCATTGTTTGCACTCCCTATTCTCTTGAAACTCCTCATCAGGTCTAAATCTCTTCTTCTTTTGCTTTCGATTGGATCTGTATCCATCCTTTCTTTGTTTCTTTAAAGATCTGCAATTTCCTTGCAAATGTCCTTGCTTATGGCAGTTATTGCATACGATGGTCGTTACTGGTTCTTTTTCAGCTCTGGCCCTTTTTCGATTTACTTTAGGCTTCCTACTGACCTCAGACATCGTACTGGCCCCAGGACGATCAGTTCCAGACTCAACTTTATTACTAGAACTGACCTCCTCTTCGTAGCGTAACATACCTTTCTTGTCGAGATCCTCGTACTGGTAAGCCATGTATATCATTTCAGAAAAAGGAAGCTTCACATTCCTCATTACACTATTCTGATATTTTCTTTGAATCCTGTTGATAAATCTCAGATTCTTCCTCTTCGGATTTTGAATTAGATGAGGGGCAAAATGAGAGAGTTCGTTGAATTTCTTATGATATTCTGGAATGGTCACATCTCCTTGTATCAGATAAGAGAATTCATCACATAACCGCTCAGTTGCTTCAGGAGGAGTAAATCTTTCTAGGAAAATCACTTTGAATCTATCCCAGGTGATATCACCTTCTAGATTATCCTTAACAACTGAATCCCACTAGAACAGAGCTTCGTCTTTAAGTGCCCAGGAGGCCAGTAATCTTTTCTGGTCATCCCTCAGCTTTAAACTGTCAAAGATTTTCTCAGCAGATTGAATCCAAGCTTGTGTTTTCATAATAGATTCTTCGCCCGAGAACGGCTTCCCCCCCAGATTTCTATATTTCATAAATAGAGTTTTTATATCCGTGTCAATATTACTTCTTTTGTTTCTGGCACTCATTTTCTAGTACGTCTGCAAATGGCAGACAAAGTGTCAGGTCAACAGAAAAGATATTTTAAAGCATAGAAACAAATACTTCAAATGTAAATGTGTCTATTGGGGTGTATTTCATTCTGCTTTACTCATACTAGGATATTACTGATCCTATCTGTAATGAGTTACCCATCCTAGAACACTACTGGTTCTATTTCTGACGAGTTCGTTAACATGTTATATTCCAGCACTAAGCTTAACCAAAGCTCTGATACCATGTTGTGATGACCCCAAAACCCCGTACTACGGTGTTAAGGGTAATCTTTGGAATATAACACAGAAACAGATAATAGCAGAACAAAAATAAATAAATAAATATACTAGATAATGAACAAATAATACACTGGATAAACAATAATCATCAGAGTTACACAGTATACAGGATCATACTTAGTACAAATACAGTTCAGCTATACATAAATGTCTACAGCAGAAAACAAACATAATATGTACAATAGGAGCTGAACAGCATAAAAAGAGATAAATGATAGAATCCATCTTCAGCTCTAGCTATCTAGAAAGAGCCTGGTAAAAACCTGAACACAAGGCTGCCCGTGTAGAAAAAGGGGCACCCGAGTGTGCAAGTGAAACAAACTACGAGTCAGTCATAGGACTGGTATGAGAAATCTACTTAACACAATATATAATTTGGCTAATCACAGGACCACACCACTTTCGCAGAACGGGTTTACTCCATTGGATTGCGAGTGCTTTAAAACAATTAAATCTTTTAAACATCGCAATGCTTTTTATAAAATGAAGCCGATATAAGACTCAAGTCCCATCACACAATGCAACGCAAACCAGAGGATAGAGTTTTACCTTATATCGACCAAAATATGCTTGATACGAGCAAACAAATCATTTAAAATGTAAACTTTGTCGTTTAATTCTTAATCGGACTCCAACTGTAAATTAGCAAGAGGACGACCCCCTAAGTATTAACCCCGAAGGCCGAAACCAACATCAGACCAATACCCAGGAAACCACCCATCCTAGCTCATTTACAGTTAGTTTCTAATTTCATACACAATCATAAATATCAATCATAGACGGCATGGGTACCATATATCATGTCGCCATATATATATGCAATCAAAACCGCACGATGTCGTATTTGGAAATTGGATTTCCGTCATGAACCAAGGCAAAAGATAGTCCTTACCGACTTCGAGACAATCTAGCCTATGTCTCAAGGTCATAGAGCATTGACCCTTGGATCATCAGGGCTGGTCTACCGATGTGGATTAAATTTCCTGAACACTACGTTTCCCCGCCCTTTGGGGGCGTAAATGAGCCAACGAATGACTCCATCGGCTTCACATAGTCACCGATATAACCGAGGCGCCTCGCAACAGCAACAACCACAAGGTGAAAATAATATAAATGTCAGCCAGTTTAAGCACGGACACCACCTCTAACTAGAAGGAAACGCATGCCGTCCCTGAGGTCCTCTCCCGTTTCTGGTTCATACCGGGGTGTGAGGCTCGCGAATTTACGTTATACACAAAGCTATGCCACACAGGCGGTGCTTTGATCATCAACCACAAGACTTTTCTTTTCAACAGAAGCCCTGATCACTGCATCTTAGCATTCCACACAGGCAATTCACACTGTGCAACTGATGGCTATCAATCACACAGAATGAATTCCAATGTCAGACACACATTCCATTTACAAGTCCGTTCTGGGTCTGAATGAAATCGGAGGCACTATATACCTCGCAAACCCATCGATCTCCACGTACGTCTGGACGATTACCACTCATTATCCATATTTTGGGATGCCTCCCAATCAGGACATTAGTTACCATCCAAACGTGGTGAAGATCTCCGGTCTTCGACCACCGTCTTCATCTTTGATTTCTTATCGTCGATTCAGTTATTCAGAATGGGATAAACCCGGTCTTTCTAAACAACTCACGTATATAATAAAGTGCTACATAAACACCACAACGCTTTATTCCAATTCATTAGTCACTAACCGTCAATCAGTAAGAGAACGATTTCCCAATTATTAACCCCGAAGGCCGAAACCAACATCAGATCAAAACCCAGGAAACCATTCGACTTAGCCAACCTTCAGTTAGTTTCTAAATTTCACATCCATATCGTTTATAATATTTTATAACAATTTATCGTTATTTTTATTTATTTATTTATAGCCAATTTATTTAAACGATGCTTTGGGCCATAACGCGGCCGTGGCGTTGTTTTTCTTCAGATTTGTTTTACACATATCTGAAAATCTAACCGTTGGATCTTCACTAAATTTATATCGTTAGAAAGATCTTTTCAAAACAAATCCAACGGTTCCAGTTTTGGGAAAATCCGACGGTCGGATCTCCCGGTACACTCGTTTGAAGTTTCGATTTCAAATTACGAACTACAGCATCGTTATTCGATTTAATTTAATTATATTTGTACATATATATATATATATATATATATATATATATATAATCGATTCTGGCGCTGTTTTCTTCAGATTTGAATTAAACATTCCAGACAATCCAACCGTTGGATCTTTGCAAAGTTGGTGTCGTTGGAAAGATATTTCCAAAGCGAACCCAACGGTTTTGGTTTCGGGAAAATCCGATGGTCGGATCTCCCGCACTAATCGTTTGAAATCACGGTTTCAAAATACGAACTGCAGCTTCATTATTCGATATATTTTAATTATATATACATATAATCAATTCTTCAATTTCAAAACTATATGCTTTTCATAAATTTGATAAAAATGATATTTTTATCCAACCGTCTTCTATTTCAACACTTCACTATTTTTAACAATTCATGTATATAATAAAAATATGATTTTTATTGTTAAACAATTTATTTCAAAGCATGACTATTTTATATAGTTCATATAGATGGTAAAAATATGATTTTTATTATAAAATAATTTATTTCAAAACACGAATACCATTCAACACATGAATTTCTATTCAACGAATGAATTTCAATTCAACACATGAAGGTTTTCTATAGTTTATATATATATATATATATATAGATTTAAAAGGTGATTTTTATATTTAAAACACGAATACCATTAACCACATGAATTTCTATTCAACGAATGAATTTTAATTCAACACATGAAGGTTTTCTATAATTTATATATATAGATTAAAAAGGTGATTTTTATATTTAAAACACGAATACCATTCAACACATGAATTTCTATTCAACGAATGAATTTCAATTCAGCACAAGAAGGTTTTCTATAGTTTATATATATAGATTAAAAAGGTGATTTTTATATTTAAAACACGAATACCATTCAACACATGAATTTCTATTCAACCGATGAATGAATTTCAATTCAACACATGAAGGTTTTCTATAGTTTATATATATATATATATATATATATATATATATATATTAAAAAGGTGACTTTTATATTTAAAACACGAATACCATTCAACACATGAATTTCTATTCAACGAATGAATTTCAATTCAACACATGAAGGTTTTTTTATAGTATATATATAGATTAAAAAGGTGATTTTTATATTTAAAACACGAATACCATTCAACTCATGAAGTTCTATTCAATGAATGAATTTCAATTAAACACATGAAGGTTTTCTTTAGTTTATATATATATAGATTAAAAAGGTAATTTTTATATTTAAAACACAAATACCATTCAACACATGAATTTCTATTCAACGAATGAATTTCAATTCAACACATGAAGGTTTTCCATAGTTTATATATATATATATATATAGATTAAAAAGGTGATTTTAATATTTAAAACACGAATACCATTCAACACATGAATTTCCATTCAACGAATGAATTTCAATTCAACACATGAAGGTTTTCTATAGTTTATATATATAGATTAAAAAGGTGATTTTTATATTTAAAACACGAATACCATTCAACACATGAATTTCTATTCAACGAATGAATTTCAATTCAACACATGAAGGTTTTCTATAGTTTTTATATATATATATATTAAAAAGGTGATTTTTATATTTAAAACACGAATACCATTCAACACATGAATTTCTATTCAACGAATGAATTTCAATTCAACACATGAAGGTTTTCTATAGTTTATATATATATATATATATATATATATATATATAGATTAAAAAGGCGATTTTTATATTTAAAACACGAATACCATTCAACACATGAATTTTAATTCTAACCCATGAATATTATTCAAAATTTCGGCAGCATAACGACAGGGTAGTTAAAACCGGGGCCGTCCCTAGTACGGCTCCTCGCTCTACCTTAAAGCCTCACAGCTTTTGACAATGGGGATTTCATGCATCTAGTTCGCACGCAGGCGGCATGTATATATTTTTCATTTCTACAAACTAATCCTATGTGGTTTCAACCAAATAATTCTCAACCACAAATGGGTATTTTTCAACCACAATCAATCAATTTCAACCACAAACAATTTTAATCAATCATTCGTAATCAACCAATTTTCACACCAATCACAACCAATAAATATCGTCCATGGTTTGTGGACGAGGGGCGTATGTATGTGTATATATATATATATATATATATATATATATATATATATATATATAAGCATTTCACTTCTATGTCAACACATATATAATTTTTACAACGCATATATAACTTATATATCGAACGTACAACTTATGCAACGCTTATACATGAGGTGTACAACGCTTGTATAACTCATACATCGACTATATAATTTATACATCGTCGTTTTCCATATCGTTTATAATTTAGAAATCTCACATTGGGTTCCACTCCACCAAAAATAGCAGAAGGCTCAGAAAAATATGCGGTCTCTTCTAGAATGTAGAAGACGTCCACACGAGTCCACTGTCTCTTGTTTCACTGAATTTCGTCAACAAACGAAAAAGATATGATTTTTACAGTGAAATCAAAAACGGTAGCGCTTTAAACTGCTATAATATAGTTTAAAATTAAATAGGCCGTACCTTTTCAAACCTGTTCAGAACTAGGTTTGAATTTTTTGTGCAAACGGTGAAGTGATTCGACGATTGGCCTTCGAAGCGAAGAAGAAGGAGTGGCGCGCTGGCGCCTGAAGTGGGGCCCACTTCGGTGGCTTGTAGGCGGCGCGGCGGCGATGGGAAGGTGCCAACTTCCTGTCGTCGATTCTCTCACTACCCTCAACGAAAAAATCAATCCCTATATGGATTTGAAGATCTCGAGGAGCTCTTCAAAATTCCCCAAAGGAGCAGGGTCTAATTCGTAGTGTATCGGCTGGAAAAGAGGAGAGAAGAAAAGAAGGGAGGCCGCCGTTTATCGCGATGAGGTCGGGGAGAGAGAAAGTGAGTTGGCCCAATGAGATTTTTTCTATATTTATAAATCTTAAAAATTCGAAAATACCCTCTTTCACACACGAACCCCAATCCAAACCCAACGACTGTCGTCCCTAGCTAAATACCCCCATTCCGAACACAATGGGATATGTTTCGTAGGCCCGTTCGATTGTTTCAGTCAGTTTTTCTTCAAATTAAAATATAAATCATTCAATATTTGATTTGAACGCACATTTCAATTTGCCAGGGCCACATACTGATTCCAAAAATTCCTGAAAAATAAATCTAGCTATGTTTTGACGATACGGTCCCAACAAAACTAGTTTCGTCGAATTCTGAGGTCGTTTGCAAAATGGCCCTTTTCTGGTCGATTCAATTTAATAAAAATCGACCAAACACATTTTCCTTTTCCACGCTCACATACTAGCTTCAAAAATTATGAAATTTGAAACTTAGCAATAGTTTAACATCCCGGATCCAACAAAAGTGGTTTCGTCGAATTCCGAGGTCGTTTGCAAAATGGCCATTTTCACGAGCTATATATATTCTATAGCGACCTTTCTGAAAATTCATTTGACCATAACTTTTGCTTCCCGCTATGAAACTTCGATTTTTCAGATTCATTAGAAAGATATTCACTAACAGATTTAAATATTTTTGGTTTCACTCAAATCCGTTTTGTTTTGCACCCGGTACAGTCAGTCAAAGTTTGAATTCAATTTTTGAAACTGCAGCGCCATTTCAAGCCTTGTTTATAATTCAAAGTAATTATATTTATTTTCAATGTCGATTCAAACTTACTTTTCATCGTTATTGTTTAAAATATTTATAATAAATATTTTAAATTCACTATTTTAGCCAATTTAAAATTTTTAAGTTGGTTCAGATTTTCCGGGTCGTTACATTTCTTTTTAACCTTTTCCAATTTATAATGTTTTACTGCCAAACCCAAAATATGAACTATTAATCATATGGGATCCTCCTTTCTCTATTTCAAAATATATTGTACACTTTCCACCCAGATTTCCTAAGGGTCTCAAATTTTCGTATTCATTCCTTTAGCATACAAAACAGTCATCCCAATTCTTACCATATTATACTCTTTCTATTTAGTGGGTTCCTCTATCGTTATAGGTATATATATATATATATATGTATATATTTGAAAAATACAAATACATTCACTCACTATTTATACAAGAATCCTAAACTAAGCTCCGATACCATATGCAATAACCCGAATTCCGACAGACCAATTTTTTTTTTAAATTCTAGTCCATCGAAATCCGTGTTGGTTTCTCTGGTATCCTACAGAAAAGACAGAGACATAAAATACCTCAGAGCTCAGAAAATATCTCACAGTGGAATGGATAAAGTATAATATAATCAAAGTATAGCCTTACCGTAGTAATAATACTGCCTAACCAATATCCAAAGCTATCATATCTCTTCCATAAATCTAACCTACGAGTATGTTATGAGGAGGGGATCAGAACACAAGTTCTGGTGATTGGATTTAAATTATACACTTTGGATAATCCAACATATACCATTCAACCATATTTTGTTATTTATCAGGTCTCTTGGGTTAACAACACTCATGGCATACACACGCATCGTACCCATTTACTCCTAGTGGATTATCCTAATACAGTATATATGTAGCTACCCCTCAATATTGAAGTACATCCCATGCTACCTCACTCGCATGGTCTCCACCGTAATGTCACAGAAATGAACGTAGTCCCTCATCCTACATCGGAGTGATGTACAGATCTCTACATAACAATGTTACGTTCCACATATATCTGCCATTACGACACTAGGTAAGTGTACGGACTGCCACCGTCGATAAAATTAGATTCCATACCAGAGTACTGCCCTCTAGTCTACGATACACCACCCAGAGCAGACATGCATGTATCTAGACTTTCGAACGTACGTATCGTCAATCGTATTCGATGCCTTAACCACACATAATGTGCACCGAGTTCCGTGGTAGGGCTACACAAGAAACACGGAACTCGGTCGGGAGCTTTTCCATATCTGTATAGGCCCGCCTTTAATGGCCTCAAAATACAGATATCCCTCGGGTCTGTTTTTTTATGGTGGCTATGGCCGCACCTCGGCCCCTCCCTCAACTAGTAAAGACTACAAGAGCTAAGTGACTAGCCCCTAACAAACAATATAAACATTCAGTTGGTGTCTCCCCTCAACCATTGTAACTCGATAGTGAAAGGTGAATGGTTTATTGGGTTTATCTCTAGTCTTTTCACATCCCGCTGTTTGTCGATGATGGGTACCCGACGATCTACTATCCTTGTTGGTCCTGACCTCTACCTCCCTGTTGAGACGACCACCAAATCACCCTAGTGTCACCTCGTGATAGCATTCTGACTGCAAAGCTACTTTTGTAGTCAAGGCCCACCCACCTGGTGGTTACGCGCAAACCGAACCTCTATGGGCATAGCCTAAACATCTATCACCGCACTGAGGACTACTAGGAGCACCTTACGTATCTCAGGAATCCGCATGCTTCCCCTTCCAATACTTCGAAGGTATCAGAATGTTCAGATAGACGTGCGCTCACCTCGTGCCTCATGACACCGCAATGATCTACCCTGTTGGGTTATTCACCCTCAAATGTGCGAACTGGTCCAAGCACCCCATTTTAATATGTTATTAGACCCTATGTCTAAATATTCTTTTATGCGCTTGCATTACCTCATCATGTTTCCATTTAACTTGGTTATTCCCATTCACATTGAATTCTTAATCAAGTTACCAAGTTCCTCTCACTTATTAATTTCAGTCATAAAACTTACCCCATTTAAGTCTATTAATAAGCCCACAACATGTTATTCTCTAGATTATGATCCAAGGTCTATAATCCGCAATCTCTTTATACTCTTGTTTGATTTCACAGTTGCAATAACATGTTCTACATGATATGTAATTAAGTATATCTCAATTCACATGTTTTCTATTTAACATGTCACTTATCATTTATGATTAAATATAACTTATTTCATTTCATAAGTTTGCCTCACTCTTTATTTAATCATAATTCCATCTTACACTATCACTACAACTTAACGTTGTTTACTTATTAACTTAGTTCTCTTAACTAAGGTTCACTAATAAGTCTCCTTTCGATTTATTATAACCTATGTTATAATTTCCTCTTGTCCTTAGGACAAGCCTTAACATGTTATTCCTATCAGAGTATTTCAGATTTCCAAGTTTTCCAATTACTTAATTTATAATTAAGTACAACTTCTTTCATTTCATAAATTTACCCCATTTGTTGTTTACTTAATTTAAAATTAAGTACCATTTTCCTCATTACACAAGTTATCTCATTTTCTCACTAGTTTATTATAACCTAAGTTATAATATCCACTTGTCCCTAGGACAAGTCTACCTATTATATAGCATCCTCATTAATGTAATTTCTTGGGGCATTTTACAATAAGGGCTTACTTCCCTCAACCAGTTAATTTCAAAGACACGCATTTCAAATAATTATTTTCCAGGCCAAATTTCATGAATTATTATCGGCCGAAAAATCTCTATCGCTACTCACTTTCAAAGCTTCGAACAAAAATCAAAATTAGATTTTCTACAACCGATTTCTCTACAAAATTAAAATCATGTCAAATTGTGTAGCAGACTTTGATTATTTGTTAATAAATCAAATTGTCTCACCTAAACTTGAATATCGATATACAGACAATCTATTCGGTTTTCTGAACCTAACGATTTAGTTTTTTAATGAAGTGCTTTGATTAATACATCTCAATGATATACTATTATGTATAGTTGGCATCAGTGATTCATGTTCGTACAGGAATACCTATTTTCTAAAGCTAGTGAGTTTTGGTGGATTCTTGTGGAATTTATGCTACTGAGAAGTGGACTTTTGATGCGGAATTTATGCTAAAAGCTTTGAAGAGTTTAAGCTTCATGAAATTTATACTTCATGGTTTTGAGCATTTAGCTGATTAATGAAGATATTGCTACATGAAATTTATGCTACTGTGAAAATTTTATCATTTTAGTACATTTTGTTTTTACTGTTAATTTATTTGTTTAGAGAGTGTTTATTAATCTTTAACTTAGGTTTGTTGTAATGTATATATTCGTGTTGTTTTACTTATTGTAACTCTCATGTTGATTAATAAAATAATTTACGCTTGTCTTTTATACAAAAAGATAAAATCAATTATCTTTTATTAAAAAGATAAGAAAGATATTGTATACTTAAGCACTTTTGCTACGGTTTCTACATTGTTCGCATTTTTGCTTGTATTGTAGCACACGATATAAAAAAAAGGTTCAAGTATGCCAGTATGATTTAGATAATTATTGCAAGCTGTTCTTCCTTTTCTAAAAAAGATAAAAGCATTTATCTTTATATGAGAAAGATAAAAAAAATATACATGACAGACATAGTACTTAAGTTTTATTCATAACCATTTTTGACATAGTACTTAAGTTTTACAATCCTGTAAGTCTGGTACATTACAATATCAGCATAACCATTTAGTATGGAAGTCATCATTACAAAAATATATATAAGATAAACAATTCATATACAAAAAGATACATAAAAAAATACACAATTCATATACAAAAAGATACACAGTTCATATACAAAAAGATACACAATTCATATACAAAAAGATATATAGCATTTCGTATATACAAAAAGATACATAGAATGATATATATATATATATAAGTATTGGTTTAGTTTTTATAACCAATAGAAGGGCACTGTGTTTTGTCAAGGTTGCATACATAGGCCTTATAGGATTTTCTGTTAAAAAGAACAAAATTAAATAATTTTCTGAGAAAAAAATAAAATCGTTTATCTTTTTTCTATTAAAAGTATAAGTTATATGATTTTCTGAGAAAAAGATAAAACCGTTTACCTTTTTTCTGATAAAAATGGTGCCCTGAAGTGTTTATTTGCCATGGAATTTATGAAATGAATGGTCCAGTAGTAATGAAATTGGTTAGATGGTATGCTTACATATGTAAAATATGGTTACATATGTAACATGTGTTTGTTTAGTAAATAATCTTTTTGTATATGAATTGTGTATCTTTTTGTATGATCAAATATTGATAGTTATGAACTGTGTTGATGTAAGGAAATTGAACCAAGGATCATGGTTCAAAAATTATCAAGAATTATGTGGAACCAATAAGCAAGTAATTAAAAAAAAATACTGTTAAAACATTCCTTATATCTAAGAATTTCATAAAGAAAAGCTGCAAAAAAAAGATAAGGCTAATGAACACAATGCAGATAACGAAAATTACACAAAACATGAATTAACTCTCTTCATAATTGTTGTATGTCTTCAGATCAGCAACATACTTGTAGAGCAGAGAATTTCAACACTTCAAAATAACAAAAATCACCACTTGCATCATACCCAAAGGCAGACATCAGAAACAAATTCATTACATCAAAGTCCCTACTTAAAGGATCACAGTAGCTTCAACATCAAACAGTAATTTCAACATGAACAATCATATGATTCCAAAAAGTAACTTTAACATAAATAGTAGCTTTACAGTAATTTCAAAATGAATTCCATTACAGTAGCTTCCATAGCTTCATAATAATAAATCTGACAGGAAATCCACCATTTTTATCACAGTAATTACAGTATCAACAGAAAAACCATTTAACTTGCTTCTCAGAAGTTACAACATCAAATAGTAAATCTTATATGCACATAAGGATTATTCACAGAAGTTGCACTTCAATGACCACATCAGAATTTTCACAATACACGTAAAAAAAGATACCACCATAGCAGTTGCATCAGATTGAAATTGAGATTTAGTAGAAGCAAATACTTACAGATTGAAATAGCATTATATTGAGATTGGGATTTAGAAAAATTCCTAAGCATAGCAGATTGAATCAAATTGCATCACAGATTGAGATTTAGAAGAAGCAATTACATCTCATAACTTTCACAGCATAACCAATTAGCATGTAAGTCATCATTACAAAAACATATATACAAAAAGATACACAATTCATATACAAAAGATATATTAAAAAAAATACACATTTCATATACAAAAAGATACACAATTTATACACAAAAAGATACACAATTGATATACAAAAAGATATATAGCATTTTGTATAAATAAAAAGATATATAAAATGATATATATATATATATAAGTATTGGTTTGGTTTTTATAACCAATTAGAAGGGCAATGTGTTTTGTCAAGGTAGCATACATATGCCTTATAGGATTTTCTGTTCAAAAGAATAAAATTAAATGGTTTTATGAGAAAAGGATAAAATCGTTTATCTTTTTTCTGTTAAAAATATAAGTTATATGATTTTCTGAGAAAAAGATAAAACCGTTTATCTTTTTTCAGATAAAAATGGCGCCCTGAAGTATTTATTTTCCATGTAATTTATGAAACGAATGGTCTAGTAGTAATGAGGTTGGTTAGATGGTATGCTTACATATGTAAAAGGCATTTGTTTGGTAAGCATATAATATTTTTGTATATGAATTGTGCATCTTTTTGCATGATTAAATATTGACAGTTATAAATTGTGTTGATGTAAGAAAATTGAACCAAGCATCATGGTGCAAAAATTATCTAAAAATTAACTGGAACCAATAAGAAACTAATCAAAAATTAATACTTTTAAAACATTCTTCATATCTAAGAATTTCACTAAAGAAAAACTGCAAAAAAGACAAGGCTAACGAACACAATGCAGATAAACAAAAATTACACAAAACATGAATTAACTCTCTTCATAACTGCTCTACGTCTTCAGATCATTAACATACCTGTAGAACAGAGAATTTCAACACTTCAAAAATACCAGAAATCCCCACTTGCATCATACCCAAAGGAAGACATCAGAAACGAATTCATTACATCAACGTCCCCACTTAAAGAATCACAGTAGCTTCAACATCAAAAAGTAATTTCAACATAAACAATCATATCAGTCCAAACAGTAATTTTAACTTAAACAGTAGCTTCGCAGTAATTTCAAAATGAATTCCATTACAGTAGCTTCCATAACTTCATAATAGCTTCATGACAATAAATATGACAGGAACTCCTTCATTTTTATCATAGTAATTACAGTATCAACAGAAAAACCATTTCACTTGCTTCTCAGAAGTTACAACATCAAACAGTAAATCTTATATGCACATTAGGATTATTCACATAAGTTGCACTTCAATAACCACATCAGAATTTTGACAGTACACGTAAAAATAGATACCACTATAGAGGTTGCATCATATTAAAATTGAGATTTAGTAGAGGCAAATACTTATAGATTGAAATAGCATTAGATTGAGATTGGAATTTAGCAAAATGCCTAAGCATAGCAGATTGAATCAAATTGCATCACAGATTGAGATTTAGAAGAAGAAATTACATCTCATAACTCTCACAGCATAACCATTTAGCATGCAAGTCATCTTTACAAAAAGATATATACAAAAAGATACACAATTCACATACAAAAAGATATATAAAAAATACACAATTCATATACAAAAAGATACACAATTCATACGTAAAAAGATACAAAATTTATATACAAAAAGATATATAGCATTTTGTATAAATAAAAAGATGTATATATAAGTATTGGTTTAGTTTTTATAACCAATAGAAGGGCAATGTGTTTTGTCAAGGTTGCATACATAGGCCTTATAGGGTTTTCTGTTAAAAAGAATAAAATTAAATGATTTTATGAGAAAAGGACAAAATCATTTATCTTTTTCCTGTTAAAAGTTAAAGTTATATGATTTTCTGAGAAAAAGATAAAACCGTTTATCTTTTTTCTGATAAAAATGGCACCCTGAAGTGTTTATTTGCCATGTAATTTATGAAATGAATGGTCCAGTAGTAATGAGGTTGGTCAGATGGTTTGCTTACATATGTAAAAGGTGTTTGTTTAGTTTTTGCATGATTAAATATTGACAGTTATAAATTGTGTTGATGTAAGAAAACTGAACCAAGGATCATGGTGCAAAAATTATCAAGAAACTAATTGGAACCAATAAGCAATTAATCAAAAGTTAATACTATTAAAACATTCCTTATATCTAAGGATTTCACTAAAGAAAACTGCAAAAAAGATAAGGCTAAGGAACAAAATGCAGATAAAAAAATTACAAAAAACATGAAATAAATCTCTTCATAACTACTTTACGTCTTCAGATCAGCAGCATACTTGTAAAACAGAGAATTTCGACACTTCAAAAATACCAGAATTCACCACTTGCATCATACCCAAAGACAGACATCAGAAACGAATTCATTACATCAACGTCCCCACTTAAAGGATCATAGTAGCTTCAACATCAAATAGTAATTTCAACATGAACAATCATATCACTCCAAACAGTAATTTTAACATAAACAGTAGCTTCATATTAATTTCAAAATGAATTCCATTACAGTAGCTTCCATAGCTTCATAATAGCTTCACAACAATAAATCTGACAGGAACTCCATCATTTTTATCGCAGTAATTACAGTATCAACAGAAAAACCATTTCATTTGTTTCTAAGAAGTTACAACATCAAACAAATCTTATATGCACACTAGGATTATTCATAAAAGTTGCACTTCAATAACCACATCAGAATTTTCACGGTACATGTAAAAACGGATACCACCATAGCAGCTGCATCAGATTGAAATTGAGATTTAGTAGAAGAAAATACTTATAGATTGAAATAACATTAGATTGAGATTGGGATTTAGCAAAATGCCTAAGCATAGCATAATGAATCAAATAGCATCACAGATTAAGATTTAGAAGAAGCAATTACATCTCATAACTCTCACAACATAACCATTTAGCATGCAAGTCATCATTACAAAAAGATATATACAAAAAGATATATAAAAAAAATACACAATTCGTATACAAAAAGATACACAATTGATATACAAAAAGATACACAATTCATATACAAAATGATATAAGAAAATATACAATTCACATACAAAAAGATATACAATTCATATACAGAAAGATACACAATTCATATACAAATATGTATATATAAGCATTGGTTTTGATTTTATAACCAATAGAAGGGCAATGTATTTTGTCAAGGTTGTATATATAGGCCTTATAGGATTTTTTGTTAAAAAGAATAAAATATTGTTTTTGAGAAAAAGATAAAACCATTTATCTTTTTCTGTTACAAGTATAAGTTATATGATTTTCCGAGAAAAAGATAAAATCGTTTATCTTTTTCTGATAAAAATGGCGCCCTGAAGTGTTTATTTGCCATGCAATTTATGAAATGAATGGTCTAGTAGTAATGAGGTTGGTTAGATGGTAAGCGTAAATATGTAAAAGGTGTTTGTTTAGTAAGCACATAATCTTTTTGTATATGAATTATGTTTCTTTCTGTATATATCTTTTTGTATGATCAAATATTGATAGTTATGAACTATGTTAATGTAACAAAATTGAACCAAGGATCATGATGCAAAAATTATTAAGAAATTAACTGGAACCAATAAGCAAGTAAGCAAAAAATTAATACTGTTAAAACATTCCTTATATCTAAGAATTTCACAAAAAATGAATTGCTTATATCTTTTTGTCTATTTATTTCCTAATACAAAAATTAATACTGTTAAAACATAATTTAATTTATCATTTCAGTAAATAAGCTAATTTGTATATCTTTTTGTATGATAAAACATGAGTTATCTAAAAGCTAAAAGTATTTATCTTTTTCACACAAGATAATATATAAACATGATAATACACAAAGATACAAAGGATAAAACATGGCAATACAAAACCAGTATACAACAATGCATGGCAACATATGGCTGGCCATAAAACAAGGTCAAGGAAATACGAATACAACAACTAAGTAACATGGCAAAGTACTCAAGACATGGCAGTGAGTTAAAGGCAGCTAGCTGATGGTCACCACTATAGGGCAAGGCCATAAAAAAATAACACAGCAACAGTAGGCAAAGACAATCACTATGATATTCAATTTAAACAACAACAAAAAAAACTACTATTTTATTCTAGTTTAAGATAAATGTCGAAAAACTTGAACAAAACCTAACAGTGAGAAATACTTGCCTAAAATAGCTGATTTTTCCCAAATCGAGAAGAAGCCCAGTGGATGCTCCCTGGTCTTCGATTTGGCGTGAGACTTCAAGTTGTTATGGGACTTGCGGTGGTAATAGCTAGAAATTAGATGGTGATTTGGTTCTGGGTTGAAGTAGGAAACGAATTGGGGAGGAGAAATTCGAATAGGGATTGAAGTGGAGGCCATTTTCATGAATTAGGATGAAAGGTTTTCAGCTGGATAATAATAGAAGTAGAGAAGCGACGTTTTTGTCCTGCAAACTAATTATTCGAAAGCCGTGTCCTCCAAAATAATTAAGAGGCTTTTAGAAGCCCTTGTGGCAAATTTCCACTATTTATAATAGGTTATTATCATTCCAATTTATTCCAATCCTTTTACTCTTGTACCTTTCATTCAATTGCATTTATTTCCATTAATTACAATTAATGTTGTATGTCAATCCTACTATACACACATATATATATATATATATATATGTATATATTTATGCACTAGACCCCTCACATTAAGCCTACACTTGTGGATGCTATATTTGTCGGGCGGTTCCGGGCAGACTTCTACCATAAGTTGACTTAACCTCGTGTCTTAGCACCACTACGTGTTTTATTTATACACTTAGACCCCTTACATTAGATTTACCACTTGTGGATGCTGGATTTGCCGGGCGGTTCCGGGTAGACTTCTACCTCAAGTGAAATCTAACCTCGTGTCTAAGCGCGGTTATAGTTTCCTATTTATTGTAAATTTTCTATATAATCTAGGCGAGTCCATTCTTTCAAATTTTTAATATAATCTATATTTTACATGTCATCATATTATTCCCATTTTATGTCGTATGTTCTTTCTAACATACAATAAATTATGTTCTAACATGTAATCGTTTTAATCATGCGATTGTTCAAATCAAATAAACTAACATGTAATTTTCTTAATTTCTACAGTTAATGGTCTATGTACATAAATGCCACAAGTTAACATGAAATTGAAACAACAGTAATTGCTACACATATTTTGCCAAGTTTATATTTCAACATATGAACACTTTTGCACATTAAACATCTCAATATATGAATTTTCCAACATGCTAATATCTTAGTATGTTAATATTCCAACATGCCAGCATTTCGTACTTTAATCATTCTAACATATGTTTAAACATTTCAACATAATATATTTCAACATGACATATTAACATTTTATCACTTTACATTGCATAATAACGGGGAATGTTTAAACGATAATATATCATTATCAAAAATGATATAACTTAAATCCACTCGCCTAATTTGTTTTTCAAATCATGGATCTGGTCCAGATCTGGTATTCCATAGTCCTCCTAACTGAATTTACAACCTAGCAACCATGGATCCACAATTCTTACTAAAAGAAAAAGGGAAGAAAGATATGAAAGTTGAAATAGACCAGATCTAGAAACTTACCTCACTTCGAATATGATTATGAACACCTTTTTTATTAATTTTCATTTTTTTCCTCCAGATCTTGATTCGGAATTTTCCTAAACTAATTATCTTATTTTCTGAAGAGATTTGAGAAGGAGCAAGAATGGCTAATCTTAGACGTGGTCTCGGAGAATGTGAGATTTAGGCTAGGCTCTGCTAGCCTATTTATAGGTGTTCAGGATCTTATCGTACACGTAGCGCTGAGTCAGCATTGAATGTTGTTAAGAAAACAGTCCAGATTCATTAATGAATCTGGCTGGATCTGGGGGGTGTCGACCCCCTATAGGGGTGTCGACCTCGGTATCGACACCCCTATAGGGGTGTCGACCCCCAGGTCCTACGAGCTGTTTTGGTGCAGAAGTTTGAATTTCGAATGTTTGAATTTCTGAATTTCGATTGTTTAAATTTTCTAGAATTTATTTAACTGCTATATTCACATGTAATTTTCTTATACGTATACAATTCTTCTAATGACCATTTTACGTGTATATATATACGCACAACTTTCATTTCATTTTTAAAATTCAAACGGTGTTGCACCGTTAATTGATTCTTGCTATATTTCATTGATTGTAGCCTTAGCTTGAATTTTATCTCTATATATTTCTGCACATATATACATATATATTCTCATATATATACATATATTTTCTTTACTTCCTTATATATGCGTTTATACATATTTTCTCTCATGAACATGTGTTAATTTTAGCCATTTCCTTAAACAAAAATATGACGGTGGCAGGAATCGAACTTTGCACATCTTGTATGCAAATCACGTGCTCTACCAAACTGGACTACAAAGGCTATTGTTAATAAGGCTTAGAACAATGCTAATTATTGTTTTCTTCTTATATCTCTTTTTCATATTTGTTACAATATTTTAATTAAACCATTGCATGAATCTTTTTCATTTATTTCTCTTTTATTATTAATGCATAACCAATGAATGCAACATATTTAAACTGCACGCAACCAATCCTTTCTTTCTTTTAATGCATGCATTACATTTTTATTTGCATTAATATTTTCTTCTTTTAAATATATATGTCAATGCATATATATACACATATGCATAGTTTAATTATTTAATTGTTACAAAATATGGGGTGTTACAAATAATAATAATAATAAAATGGATTTATAAATATAAAACCGTTAGTTTATAATAAATTCCATTTTTGATAAGTTTTAAATTTTTCTTCGAAAAGGCTAAGAAAATCCTTTATCCTTATTTTGGTGTTTTTGAATTTGAATTGCTTAGTTTATGTCGGGTAGTAAGGGGAAAAATCCGTTTTAAGTTTTATTTCGCATTTCTGGAAGATTTCTTGTTTTAAGTCCGTTCGTTTCGATGGTCACTTTGGAGGTTGGGAAAGGCATGGGAAAAATTAAATTTCTTGATTCGACGAGTGGTGGAGGTCGATATGAGAATTCGGTTGGGAGTAGAAGTTGTTTCGACGTAATAGAAAATTTTAAATTTCATTTATATAGAATTTAAATAGGTTGTTGGGTCGAGATTCAGATCGCGCCTTTTAAAGGGCAAGCGGTCGACTGCCCTCTTATGGAGAGCTCGACCGCTTCTCCATGTTGACATTGCCAGGACTCGACCCGAGTCGACTGAACGATATATATATATATATCATTCAGCCAACTCTTCCTCCCCAACCCCAATTCCACTGAAAACCCAAAACCCTCCTCCTTCCCAAGCTCCAATCCTAGCGACCCCATTATGTTTCTTCCATAATTACCATCAAAATCCTTCTCATGAAGATCTCTACCTGATTATACTCCAGATTTGCAGTTTGTCTTTCCCGTTTCGTCGATTCCTCCATGGCACCTCGCAGCCAACACCCCGGTCTCATGCCTTAGGAAGCCACTTGATTAGACTGAATCAGGCAAAGATTAAGCAGTTTTAGTCGTGGCTAATTATGAGTTCTAAATTGGTCGACCGGTGAAGTTCGCCGACTTCGCCGCATTTGGTTTGAAGGAGCTTTTTTTTGCCATAGGCCTAGCACCGATCCTGCGCTACGACACTTTTAAGCGCGACCTATATCCGCGCTACATCTGTTTGTTCAATGCTCAAATGGATGTTGACATCGATAACGAGTCCTGCATTATCATGTCTAAGGTCATGGGAACCCACATTGAGTTCACTCACGCTGACTTGGCTCCAATTTTGGGTATCTCGGCAGTCGGAGCCGAGCTTGATGCTATTGAGATGGAGGACCCTCAAATCCTTCAACATATCTTTATTGTAGAGCCCGGAGCCTGGACAACCGCCAATCTGCGATCAGTAGACCGTGTAGTTGTGTGCATCATACAGCACAACATCCTCCCAAAGATGAGAAGCTTGGAGCAGATTTATCCTTCTATTCGCCGCTCCATCTGTGCTCTCCTTGGCGGCATAGTCGTCAATTGAGCGCACGTGCTTATGATCAATCTTCATGAGCCATTTGCCAGCACCGCACGAACCCATTTTCCCTATAGTCATCTTCTCACTCGTGTCTTTCGACGCTTCCAGATGATACTTTCTGGGGAGACATCGACGAGGAAGGCACCTACTGCTTTTAGTCGCGCCACTCTCCAAAAGATGGGAATTCAGCTACTCGATGCTCCTGCCCTCGCACCACCTGCTCCAGCTCAGAAGCCCTAGCATCCCCATCACAATAACCCAGAACTCACTATCATTCATGTTATGTAGGCCGAGCTATGAGAGGTTCGCGACGAGCAGCGCCGACAAGAGCATGAGATTAGCTGCATATCCACTATACTACTCTCCTGCCGCGAACTTGGTAATGGATCAGGTTCCAACCGTGGAGGTAGACTAGCCTACAGTGGGTAGTGTAGTCGTCGTTATTGTCAGTACATGCCCTGTGCATGTTGCATCTTGTATCGTGCGTTTCCCTTTCCAGCATTTTTCTTTTTCTTTGTTGTAGTGTTGTGGTTGTAACTACTAGTAATGAAAATTCGCACGACTTTGGTTAATGAGATTTATATGTTTAAAATTTTTGTATCATTCACACATATTTATTTGAATGGAATCTCGTTCATAAACTTGAAATTTGTCCTAAAATTGGAAAGAATAGAATTTTATGTGGACAAATTGTAGTAAAGGACTGGTTCCACGTTACGGGTATAAAAATAAATAAATAACCGCTTCTTGTTAAAACTAAAATTTATTTTTGGTCTTTGTTGTGATTTCAGTTTTCACATTTTTGGCGTAACAGACTTCCTACTTCACTAATACGTGACTTGAGTCTTTTAGGTTTCCAAAAAATACATTTTTGAAGTTTTTGAAAAAAAAACTTTTTATCATTTTCTTATTTATGGGAAAGTGAAACTGTTTTAATGAAAATTTCAAAATAGACATGACAAGTTTTCAAGTGGAAATTTATTTTTTTGAAAAAAATTCAATTTTTAGTCACATGAATAACGTAAGGAAGATTTTTGGATGGTTTGTGCGGGCGTTGTAGCGATGCAATAGGACCAACGATACGATAAAAACGTTAACGGTAACAAGCAAGGCTATTTTAGCCTTAGAGACATTGTTTCCATACCTTATCAACGATGCACACGAGCTATTAATTAACTTATTTTATGTTTTAGAGCTTGTTTTAAGCTTCCTTTACAGTCTACAGATGGGGATTTTCGAGTATTTTGGGTAGCTGAGGTGAAATTCCACAATAGGGTGGGAATGGAAGATTTGTAAGCGAGAAAAATGTTGAAATACTTCGCTTCGATTTCGTTTTTTCGGTTTAGAAGAAATTAAATAAGAAACAGTTAGATTATGTGACGTTTTGGATAGTAGGGTTTGGATGCAAAATTGGTTGCTTCACACTTTTATTCGTAATTGTGTAAGGGTAATAGATGAAAAAGATTTTTCAAAATTTGCATTTATATCGAACTGCGAGTATATTTAAGATGTTCTGCATCATGTTTTCAAAAGTATTTCAAAAATTTAATTCAAACATTAGGAGGATCCGATTAGAATCATCTTGTATGCATATTTTATGGTTGAATTGCATTATGTACACCATGCACATATACACATGGTTATAAAGTGGATGTACACAAATTGGTTGTGTAACATAGGACTATAGGCGTCAGAATTTTGGGACGAAATTCCTTTTAAGGGGGAAAGAATATAAAAACCCAGAATTTTGGCAATATAAATTAATTTTTAGAATTTTAGAAATAGGAATTTCTGCAAATGATGGAATTTGGCCACGAAACTTTAACCGATGCATTCGTCTCAGAATTCCGGTCAATTTTCATGTTTGGGGTTTCGCAAGTAGAGTCCGTATGAAAATTTACGGACGAAATATGAAAATAGAAGGAAAATAAATAAATCAAAATTTATAATTATATATTACCTTATTTAATCAAGCCGACCTGGTCATTTGAGGCCAGGTGGTCGACCATAGCGGTCGACCTACTGGGCGTCAGTTTGCACAGTGACGGCTAGGTTTTTGTAAGGTTAGGTTATAATATTTATATAACGAATGGGCAAATATAACGTAAATCTAATCAAAAGGTCCTCAGCCATTTCAACCCCTATAAATAAAGGGGTAAGGCCTTATTCTTTTTAGAAAAATCTGTAACAACAGCGGAGCCATACCATTTTCCTCCTTCTCCAAAACTAATTTCTAAAAATAAAAAGAAATAAAAAATCATGTGTAACAAATCAAATCCAATTCATATGAAACTAAGAGGATAAGAAAATCTAATGGAAAAGAATGCAAATTGACGATCCAAATCAAATTCTCCCCTCTTTCCATGTTTACTTATATCTCTACAGATCTGGAATTTTCCCCTTTTCAAACAAATTGTAGATTTATAAGAATTTGGGGATTGTAGGCTTAAAGATTTCAGTCTTTGGATTCGGAGGCTATAAGGTAAGTGAGAAATTTACGAGTGTAGTTATAATAACATATCTATTTCATTTGAATTAGATCTATGTTTTTATGCCTATTTCCTGCCAGATCTTTTCATCTAAGTATTGTGAATTTATTGACAAACATCAATTGGATTAGAAGTATGGTTAAGACTTGTGAATTGTAAGTTGTGGTTATGCACAATACCAATTATAGGATTCTTAAACTTGTTCACACATATTCCTACAGTTATGTTATGAAATATATTGCAATTATATTGTAAAATGTATTGTGGACATTGGATCGCACTATAGATCTAGAAATTAGTCCTATTAAACATCATTTAGATGTAGTTACATTCTAGATCTCTAGTTCAGTGTTGAATAATGAAATTTTGGTAAAAATGTTAAATTTGTAAATTTTGTGATTGTAATGTTAAAAGAAACATGTTTGTTTGTATTCAATATTGTTGGGTTTTGGCTTGATTGTTGTAAATATGTTGTTTTCCTCCTTTTGAATAAAAATGCATTATTTTGAAATCACAAGATATGATAAAAATGGTTAAGAAGGGAAAAGTGGTGTAAATGTACGTATAAATATATATTTGTGCGTAGTTTTCATAAACTATTCCAAATTATATTTACATATATTTCTTGTGATTTGGAAATATGTCAATCCACTAATTAGGCATTATTTACAATGATAATGGCTAACAGTCTTTTGTGAGATTTGAAACCTTTTAGCAAGACTGAATGCAAAAAGGAATGTTTGGTTATTGATTTAACCAAATCATTTAATTTAAAAACAATAATAATAACAAAAATAAAAAAATAATAACTACGTTGAACGCATGAAGACATAAATATATACATACTATCCATCCAAATTAGCGTAAAGCAGTAAAGTACACATTGTATGGAATGTTGAATGTGTGGATAAGGTTCAATAATGGATTTATATGTAAATGTAATCCATATTGATTTAATATATTTGTGGTGACCAATTGTAGCAATCAATAAATTAATTGCTATAAATATAGGACTGCAATCAATAAATAACAATTGTGACCAATGTGGATTGGGGAAAGTAAATATGATAGGATAATCGGTATAGTTCCTAAAATTAACTAGGATAAATGTTGTACACCCCAAATTAGGAAATTTGAATTATAACCGCATTTAGACACGAGGTTAAGCTTAACTTGTGGTATAAGTATGCCCGGAACCAACCAGCAAATCCAGCAATCATAGGTAGTCAGCTTAATGTGAGGGGTCTAATGTGTAAATGTACTAAGGCACAAGGTTAACTTTAACTTGTGGTAGAAGTTTTCCCAAAACCAACCAGAAAATCCAGCATCCACAAGTTGTCAACTTAATGTGAGAGGCCTGGTATATAAATATATATATATATATATAACACAATCAACCAATAAATAAACAAATAAATAAGTGAATAAGAATAGTACTTGTTTATTGAGGTACAAAAAATAGATACCTTGGGACAGATAAATAGTTGACTTAGGAAAATATGATCATTATGGTCATAAAGGGTAATGAATGAAGATAGAAATAAAAGAAAATGGGTGTCATAAGGGGATTAATGGATTTTGATTGTCATTTGAACACTAAGTCCAAATCGGGGAAGAAATCAAATAAATATCATAGAGAAAAAGGGGATATAACCTTCCTTATTTATATAAATGAATATAGAACTTATAATTAAAAATAGAATTAGACTTAGTAGGTTACTAAGGAAAAAAATATTATTAACCATAATAACCCGTGATGATAATAAATCGTGTGGAGAGAGACTAAACAGAAAGGGCGTAATAACGTAGCCCGGTTTATCCAAATAGGGAAAGGTATTAAGGGCTAATTGGGGACGAACCTAATAACCTTCACGTATAGTCTGTTTCCTAGGTCTTAAGTGGCTGGGGTCAGAGAGTCCACCTGGGTCCTTCAGTATAGGGGTCTTAAATGACATGTGGGAGTATTTCCTGCCTAAATCTGGAAACTAAAAATGTTAGATATGGCTACCTACCCTACGGGATGTAGTTAAAGGCTAAGGGGGTTATCTAATAAGGTCTGCTAGAGGTATAGTGAATGATAAAAAACCATCTCTCACCTTATATGGGGCAAGGGTATATGCATGAGTGACAGAAGCCTTAACTAGTAGGGCCTTGTAACTACCCGGGTTTTCGCGATCCTGAGTAATCGACATAAACTCTATGTTGACTATCCAAGCATCGGAAACACAGGATATTCCATGAAAGAAATTAGAGGGTGATGATAGATAAGATAGAAACTTAGAATAGAAGAAGAAGAATAAGAACATACATCATCATCAGAGTAACACGAAACTCACATCGGAACAGACAATATATAATAGATACATAACTTTGAAATAAAACTAGTATATGTATACAGTAACATTATCAGAGTACAAGACTTACAACACAACGGAAATAACAATAGATATATAATCCTGAAGCCTCCTGCTCCAAGCTCTCAGTATATCTGTAAAATCCCGACTACTTGACTGCCCGTACAAAATTGGGCACCCAAGAGTTTAGGGAAAACATAAAAAATAAACTCTGGGTCAGTCATGTGACTAGTGTAAGTAAACTCCAACCATTTGTTTAACTTTTAAAATCCTTTTAAAAGAAAGGAAAATCGTAAGACCGATCCACACAAACACGGATGGGTTTTACTTTATGACTACTCAAAATATTCTTTATATCACAATTCTTCTGATATTAAAATAATGTCTAAATCAAGCAAATAACAATCTAGTAGAACGCTTTCATCTCAAGTTCTACATATGTAATATATAATAAAAACCACGGGCTCTTATTGGGTAATTGATTTCCAACTATGACAAGGTATGGAACCACCTTATGATCAGTGTACTCTAGAAGCGATACACTGGAGTTCAACAAGAACATCTTGCAACTCGGCCACACATGACCGGCCATTCATTTCGCTTGAATGTTCCGAATATATTATCACCTTACAGTTGGTATACCAACTTTACTGTTCACGGGAGATACACAAGCGAAAGAAGTAACAAATATGAATATTCTCTAGATGGTGACAATATACCCTAATTGGATGCGGCCCACTTAGCCATGCTACCTGCCCGATTTCTGTCATTTCTCGGTTGATGAGGCTTGAGGTCATAACGTATCTTTTAACAGATCACTCCTTCATTCACTTTGAATGCCACATCGTCATACCCGTCAAATCAGAAATTGATTTCCCCAAAAATACCATAGGTATAAGCTAAGAGAAACGAATTCCTCTTCCACCAACGTAAATACGTTTGAAACGATCAATTTACGTGATCTGCCAGACATACACTGTCACACATACGTCCATTCAAGTTTTCCAGGACTGGACAACCCAAGGCACTATTCTGTAAATAGGACAGCCCTTGCATAACTCTGTCTTCAATTATCTTCATCATATTTGATTCGCAACGCTAACGCCCATGCAGAGTAGTTTTCAGATAATGAATCTGATCCCGGTCACTCCGTATTGACAATGGAAAATGGTCAAAATCTTAGAAAGTTGATGATTTAACTATCAAATGAAAACATGTGTACAAACAACGGTTGTATTTCCAGATGGAAATTCTATCGATCAATCATCAATCAACATTTATTCATTTCCCCATTTCTCGTTTCCATATATTCATCAAATCCTTATTTTGAAATTTTAGAAAATATACATTATTAACTTTGGAAAACGTTTTCATTTCTGATTCACGCATCACTATCTTTTCACATATACCAGTCTCTAATTGTAAACTAGTAAGAGAACAACCCCCTAGTATTAACCTCGAAGGCAAAAACTAACATCAGATCAATACCCATAAAACTGTTCAATTTAACTAATCTCCATTCAGTTTCTAATTCCTTTAACTCCATTTTAATTCTTATTTCAAGCCCTATTTCCTTTATAAATATTTTATTTGCAAAATATATACTTAAATCCTTTATTCACATTAAGTGTAAATAATATTTCTTCTTTGCAATCAAAACAGTTTGATTTCGTATTTAAAATAATATCCCAAATCTAATTCCTAATTATACTTCTAATTATAGAATTATTTATATAAAATCTCATTTTATTCTTCTAACGCTTATAATCCCATTTATAATCAACTTTATAAATGCTGCTCAAATTCCATTCAAAATATCGGTGTTAAAACTGATTCCTACTTCTCTATATAAATTCCGTCTTATATATTCTGTTTATCAAATGATAAATATTTTATTTATAAATCATTATTTATAAATAAATTTTCTCAATCTATTTGTTAAAATATATTCCTATTTAATATCCACTTTAAACAATCTTCTCACAATTCTATTATATCTCATCAATTTCCTTTTATAATCATATTTATTTTCTAAACAAATATTTCTTTTATAATTCTATTTATTTTCTAAATAAATATTTGTTTTATAATTCTATTTATTTTCTAACTAAATATTTCTTTTATAATTCTATTTTACAAATATTTCCTTTTATATTTGTTTTACAAATATTTCCTTTATATTTGTTTTACAAATATTTCCTTTTTATTTGTTTTACAAATATTTCCTTTTATTCAATATCCATTTTGAAATTCCTTTTTAAAAAATCATTTGATTTTATACAAATATATTTTATTTTCAACATACACATTGAAAATTCCCATTTTAAATTCCAGTATTATATATGGTATTTAAAATACCAAATAACAATGATCGATATCATTCAAACACACATAATCAACAATAGATTATATATCACATCATATATTACAATATATGAAAAACAGTAAAATAAATGTTGAGGAATCCAGTTGGATTCCTCCGACCTGTTTCCCATCATCCACAGATGTTAAACGATATAATAACATGGATTTCATTTTGATATAAAATATTCTGACAAACAGAATTAATACTTGATTAACGATTTATATATATATCGTTATCTATAATTTCAACCAATACATAAGCAATTCAACCAAACAATCATCACACAGCAGTCAATCAGCGTTAGTATATTATATTTATAAAAATATAAACTGATAGAGTTATTGAGTTTTACTCACATTGGTGGTTTATCATTAAATAACGATAACCGGTCGTTGATCCAGATCCAACAATTTATTTTTCTATAAATTGTAACGAGCTCCAATTCACTCCCAGCCAGTTCCATGGTGTAGCCATCATCCATACGATCCCAACGGATCTGACCATTCGAAAAAATGATAACGTATGAAGGAGATATTCAATTTACAAGTTTCATACATTATTTAGAATAATATAATATAAATTTTAAACTTTAATTGGGCTCCTCCTTTTACCTAAGGCCCAAAACCGTTTCTACTTCCCAAGCCTGACTAAACATCCTTCTTCCCTTCTCGAAACAGAATCCGTCGCTCCTCCTATATGCCTGCTCTTCGTCGTTTATGCCATTTCCGCCCTTTCAACTAACCACCGCACCCTCTTCATCACATGGTTTCAGAAACTAACTTCACCGAACTTCATCTCTTCGCTTCACCTTTCTACTCCAGTCGACCTCGTCGACTCACAGCCGCCAAACTGACTTGCGGTTTCAGACCTTTCCACGGCTTTGTGAAAAACTGCCGAACCCAATTCATACTAACTTCTACAAAAAAACTTGCCAACGTGACCTCGTTCTCATCAACACTCAACAATCATTCGTTCATCACCATGGTGAGGAACCTGACCCTTTTGAGTTCATCGCAGCCTGTAACTTCCATCACAATGAAGACTGCAACATAAATTTTCATGAAAATACCCCAAAATCACATTATCAGTTTCCATTTACCTCCAAGAATCCAACACCATACTCCAAACGATCCCGAACTCCTCCCTTTTCATCAAATCCTCATCCCTAGATGGCTAGATGCACAACACTCATATGGCAACGGACAAAAGATGAATCACACTACGTGAAATTTATTTGAGGATGACGAGTATTGTCTCAGCAGTTTGAATATACATGAGTTTCGATTTATTTAATTTTGTTGGATTAAATCTTTGATTTCTAAACTCACGATTTTTATTAGAGAATGCGGCAACTCATTTTGACCAGAGAAGGTAGAAATTTGGTTTAGAAATAAGGTAGAGTAATTATAGAAAGATTTTAATATTTTTATATTCAATTATTATATTCATTTCTAATCAACCGCTATTGTATTTGCCATTAAAAATTTCTGTGATCACATACAATATCCAAATTCGATAAAAATAAACATCCAGCTACAGTTCGACTTTACGGACCCAACGAAACTGGTTTTGTTGAATTCCGACTCCGTTTGCTCACATGGCTTATTTTTAAAGTCAAATTATTGATTGTTTTTCACATTAAAATTCCATACGGCCACATACTAACTCTAAAAATCACGAAAATTGAAATCTAACAATAATTTAATATGGCGGATCCAACAAAATTAGTTTCGTCGAAAACGGAGGTCGTTTGCAAAACTGGCTATTTTTAAAGCTCTAAATAAACCCATTTAAATATTAATATATTTAAAAATAATTAAATTATATATAAATAAATTTATATTACCATATATATTCACAATAGAATACCATACAGCTCCAGAATATTCCTATCGGGATTTACAACTCGATATTTCAAATCCGGATTAAATCGATATCCAATTTATGTTAAAAATATAAATAAATCGTTATAAATTATAAAGGAATTCTATAGCGAGTATTTTAAAATTTGATTTGGACATAAATCAAAATCTACACAGTGAAATCCTGATTTTTCTCTTCCATTAGAAAAATATACTTTACCAGCTCCGAACGTTTCTTGTTTCACATAAATCCAATTTAAATCGTATTCTCTATATTCAATTGAAGTTCAAATCGCCAAATTACGAACTGCAGCACCATTTCGAGCTCGATTTTAATTATAATAAAATTATACGATCAACTGTCGTTTATATAATATATTCGTTAACACAATTCAACTTTAAACTGAATTATATATTATATATGATCCAATTCACGCAATATTGTGAATTCCACTATTTTCGATTATTTCGAAATTTAAATATATTGTTCTATTATTTATATTAATTAAATATTCAATATTATTTAATTCTACTCATTTTAAATTACAAAACCATCATTTAAATAATTAAATAAATTATTTAATACACCGTAAAAATACGGGTTGTTACATTCTACCCCCCTTAAAATAATTTCGTCCTCGAAATTGTTAAGGTAGAAAACAAACCCTATTAACTGGTTAAAAATTATTTGTTTACTTCTTTTTCATTTTCAATTGAACCAATTTAATTTCAATTTAATATTTATTCATTCCTAATTAACGAAAATTTTCAAAAATTCTGAAAATTTTCTAACACCCTAAATTTTCGAAAAATTTCGCCAGCACCTTCTTTGTACGGCTCAATCGGTACAACTACAACTCGCCTCTCTAGGCCTTCTCCAACCCAAAAGACAATCAAACAGCCAAGCGTTTGCCAAATAGGCTCGTCAAAATCTCAAAACCACATATAATATAAATTGGTACCTTTTTGTCGGGCATATCATTATATCATTTTCATCTGTTACCAATTCAGCATTTACCAATATCATCCCAATCAAACTCCAATCAATTTTTATCTCCAACACAACCATTCGTTTATCAAAGCCAAATTCCATCATCAATCTCAAGTACCATTCTTGATTTTTATTTTGTTTCACAAATTTCCATCTAATTTGTTTTAATTCAAACAATCCGTTTCTGGGAGTTTTTAAACAACTTTGCTTTTCAAAAATCAAATATTCATTTTGGAATATCAAAACAATTCTTTTTCCCAACATAATTCGAAAACAATCTCTTTGGTAGTAATCCATCACTTAGCAACTCGAAAATGACACTGATGATGTGGCCATCATCATCAGGGTTATTTTCCAGCTATCGAAGTGAGTTCAATACTATAACAATTTCAAAACCATATTTAAACACCTTCGTTTTGAAATCACTTTCAAAATATCCTTCACAATGCTTGTAAACAATTTAAAATCTCCCAAGATTTTAAATTTCTCATATATTTAATCCAGATTCATTTACAACACTTTTCCAACTTTCCAGAGTTATAATTTCAATTCTGATTTAGATTTTAGGTTTAATTCATCTAATTCCATATATCACACTTATGTAAATTCTGATTGATTATTTACATAATCATTTCAATTATAATTATAATCACAACCAACACATCCAATATATTATAATAATTCCAATATATAGATTCCTTTTATAACAAAATATATTTCGGGTAAAATTATTTCATTTAACCTCTTTTTAAAACATACTGTGTTGGTTCATTATATTCAAGTGTTTAGAAACTCCTATCGATACAGTGGATCAAACTGATCGACCCGAATTCATAAGCCATTCAACCAATGAATCTCCACAATTTAAAACAATTTTATATTAAACAACAAATACGCACGCGTATATGTACACTCAAACTCAATCTAGGATATTTCTAACCCCATCTCTACTGAGTTACGCCATAGAGCCAAGGTAATTACTTAACCTTCAGCTCTGATATCACTGTAACGACCCGGGTTTTCATGGTCCTGAGTAATCGACATAAACTCTATGTCGACTATCCAAGCATCGGAAACACTGGATAGTCCATGAAAGAAATTAGAGTGTGAAGATAGATAAGATAGAACTTAGAATAGAAGAAGAAGAACACACATCATCATCAGAGTAACACGAAACTCACAGCGGAACGAACAATATATAGTAGATACATAACTTTGAAATAAAACTAGTATATGTATATAGTAACATTATCAGAGTACAACACTTACAACACAGCGGAAATAACAATAGCTATATAATCCTGAAGCCTCCTGCTCCAAGCTATCGGTATTCTGTAAAATCCCGACTACTTGACTGCCCGTAAAAAATTGGTCACCCAAGAGTTTAGGGAAAACAAAACAAAATAAACTCTGGGTCAGTCATGTGATGGTGTGAGTAAACTCCAACCATTTGTTTAACTTTTAAATTACTTTTAAAAGACAGGAAAATCGTAAGACCGATCCATACATAAACACGGATGGGTTTTACCTTACGACTACTCAAAATATTCTTTATATCACAATTAAATCAAGCAAATAACAATCTAGTAGAACGCTTTCATATCACGTACTACATATATAATATACAATCAAAACCGCGGGCTCTTCTTGGGTAATTGATTTCAACTATGACAAGGTATGGAACCACCTTCCGATCAGTGTACTCTAGAAGCGATACACTGGAGTCCAACAAGAACATCTTGCAACTCGGCCACACATGACCGGCCATTCATTTCGCTTGAATGTTCCGAATATATTGTCACCTTACAGTTGGTATACCAACTTAACCGTTCCCGGGAGATACACAAGCGAAATAAGTAACAAATATGAATATTATCCAGATGGTGACAATATACCCTAATTGGGTGCGGCCCACTTAGCCATGCTGCCTGCACGATTTCTGTCATTTCTCGGTTGATGAGGCTTGAGGTCATAATGTATCTTTTAACAGATCACTCCTTCATTCACTTTGAATGCCACATCGTCATATCGGTCAAATCAGAAATTGATTTCCTCAAAAATACCACGGGCATAAACTAAGAGAAATGAATTCCTTCGCCATAAACGTAAATACGTTTGAAACGATCAACTTACGCGATCTGCCGGATGTACTCTGTCGGACATTCATCCATTCAAGTTGTCCTGGGACCGGACAACCCAAAGGCACTATTCTGCAAACAGGACAGCCCTTGCATAACTCCGTCTTCAATTATCTTCATCATATTTGATTTGCAATGCTAACGCCCGTACAGAGTGGTTTTCAGATAATGAATCTGATCCCGGTCTCTCTGTATTGACGACGGGAAAATGGTCAAAAATCTTTGATAGTCGGTGATTTAACTATCAAAGGAAAACATGCATACAAATAACGGTCGTATTTCCAGATGGAAATTCTATCCATCAATCAACATTTATTCATTTCCCCATTTCTCGTTTCCATATATTCATCAAATCCTTATTTTCAAATTTTAGAATATATACATTATTAGCTTTGGAAAACGTTTCCATTTCTGATTCACGCATCACTATCTTTTCACATATATCAGTCTCTAACTATAAACTAGTAAGAGAACAACCACCTAGTATTAACCCTGAAGGCCGAAACCAACATCAGATCAATACCTAGACAGATGTTCAATTTAACTAATATCTGGTCAGTTTCTAATTCCTTTAACTCCATTTTATTCCTATTTCAAACCCTATTTCCTTTATAAATATTTTATTTGCAAAATATTTACTTAAATCCTTTATTCACATTAAATGTAAATAATATTTCTTCTTTACAATCAAAACATTTTGATTTCGTATTTAAAACAATATCCCAAATCCAATTCCTATTTATACTTCTAATTATAGAATTATTTATATAAAATCTCATTTTATTCTTCTAACACTTATAATCCTATTTATAATAGCCTTTATAAATGCTGCTCAAATTCCATTCAAAATATCGGTGTTAAAACTGATTCCAACTTCTCTATATTAATTCCGTCTTATATATTCTGTTTATCAAATGATAAATATTTTATTTAATTTATAAATCATTATTTATAAATAAATCATCTTAATTTATTTGTTAAAACAGATTCCTATTTAATATCCAGTTTAAACAATCTTCTCATAATTCTTTTATGTCTCGTCAATTTCATTTTATAATCATTTTTATTTTCTAAACAAATATTCCTTTTATAATTATATTTATTTTCTAAATAAATATTTCTTTTATATTTCTATTTATTTTCTAAATAAATATTTCTTTTATAATTCTATTTTACAAATATTTCCTTTTATATTTGTTTTACAAATATTTCCTTTTTATTTGTTTTAAAAATATTTCCTTTTTATTTGTTTTACAAATATTTCCTTTTATTCAATATCCATTTTGAAATTCCTTTTTATGAAATCATTTGATTTTATATAAATATATTTTATTTTCAACATACACATTGAAAATTCCCATTTTAAATTCCAGTATTATATATGGTATTTAAAATACCAAATAACAATGATCGATATCATTCAAACACACATAATCAGCAACTGATTATATATCACATCATATATTACAATATATGAAAAAACATAAAATAAATGTTGAGGAATCCAGTTGGATTCCTCCGACCTATTTCCCTGCATCCACAGATGTTAAACAATATAATAACATCGATTTCATTTCGATATGAAATATTCTGATAAACATAATAATATTTGATTAACGATTTATATATATATATTTATCTATAATTTCAACCAATACACAAGCAATTCAACCAAAAAATCATCACACAGCAGTCAATCAGCATTAGTAGATTATATTTATAAAAATGTAAAAAGTTAGATTTAGTGAGTTTTACTCACATTAGTGGTTTATCGTTAAATAACGATAACCGGTCGCTGATTCAGATCTGACAATTTATTTCGCTATAAATTGTAATGAGCTCCAGTTCACTCCCAGTCAGTTCCATGGTGTAGTTCTCGTCTACACGATCCCAACGGATCTGACCGTTCAAAAAACTGATAACGTATGAAGGAGATATTCAATTTACAAGTTTCATACATTATTTAGATTAATATAATTTAAATTTTAAATATTAATTGGGCTCCCCCTTTTACCTAAGGCTCAAACCTGTTTTTAATTCCCAAGCCCGACTAAACAGCCTTCTTCCGTTGTCCAAATAGAATCCGTCGCTCCTCCTGTATACCTGTTCTTTGTTGTTTACACCATTTCCGCCCTTTCAACTAACCACCACACCCTCTTCATCACATGGTTTCTGAAACTAACTTCACCAAACTTCATCTCTTCGCTTCACCTTCCTACTCCAGTCGACCTCGTCAACTCGCAGCCACCAAACTGACTTGCGGTTTCAGACCTTTCCACGGCTTTATGAAAAAGTGCTGAACCCAATTCATATGAACTTCTATAAAAAACTTGCCAACATGACCTCGTTCTCATCAACACTCAACAATCACTCGTTCAGCACCATAGTGAGGAACCCGACCCTTTTGAGTCATCGCGGCCCGCAACTTCCATCACAGTGAAGACTGCGACATATATTTTCATGAAAATACCCCAAAATCACATTATCAGTTTCCATTTACCTCCAAGAATCCAACAGCATACTCCAAACGATCCCGAACTCCTCCCTTTTCATCAAATCCTCAACCCTAGATGCACAACACTCATATGGCAATGGACAAAAGATTAATCGCACTCCATGAAATTTATTTGAGGATGATGAGGATTGTCTCAGCAGTTTGAATATACATGAGTTTCGATTTATTTAATTTTGTTGGATTAAATCTTTGATTTCTAAACTCACGATTTTTACTGGAGAATGCGGAAACTCATTTTGACCATAGAAGGTAGAAATTAGGTATAGAAATAAGGTAGAGTATTTATAGAATGATTTTAATATTTTTATATTCAATTATTATATTCATTTCTAATCAACCGTTGTTTGTATTTGTCATTGAAAATTTCTATGATCACATACAATATCCAAATTCAATAAAAATGAACATGTAGCTAAAGTTTGACATTACGAATCCAACGAAATTGGTTTCATTGAATTCCGACTCCGTTTTCTCACATGGCATATTTTTAAAGTCAAATTATCGACTGTTTTTCACATTAAAATTTCGTACGGCCACATACTGACTCCAAAAATCACAAAAGTTGAAATCTAACAATAATTAAATATTGCAGATCCAACAAAATATTAATATATTTAAAACTGGCTATTTTTAAAGCTCTAAATAAACCCATTTAAATATTAATATATTTAAAAATAATTAAATTAAATATAAATAAATTTATATTATCGTATATATTCACAATAGAATACCATACAGCTCCAGAATATTCCTTTCGGGATTTACAACTCGATATTTCAAATCCGGATTAAATCTATATGCAATTTATATTAAAAATATAAATAAATCGTTATAAATTATAAAGGAATTCTATAGCAACTATTTTAAAATTTGATTTGGACATAAATCAAAATCTACATAATGATATCCTGATTTTTCTCTTCCATTAGAAAAATATACTTAAGCAGCTCTGAACGTTTCTTGTTTCACAGAAATCCGATTTAAAACAGGTTCTGTATATTCAATTGAAGTTCGAATCTCCTAATTACGAACTGCATCGCCATTTCGAGCTCGATTTTAATTATAATAAAATTATACGATCAACTGTCGTTTATATAATATATTTGTTAATATAATTCAACTCTAAACTGAATTATATATTATATATGATCCAATTCACACAATATTGTGAATTCCATTATTTCCGACTATTTCGGAATTTAAATATATTGTTCTATTATTTATATTAATTAAATATTCAATATTATTTAATTCTGCTCATTTTAAATTACCAAACCATCATTTAAATAATTAAATAAATTATTTAATATACCGTAAAAATACGGGTCGTTATAGGCCTGTTGCTTGTGCTCTCTAGTTTATATAAATATGGTACAGGTTATCGAGAGGTATTAAGTCACCAATAAGTCCGCTGACCAATGAGTCCGCCTAGGGTCTTAAGCGATCGGGAGAATCCACCCTATCTATCATTGATAGTGAGGCAGAATTTTTTTAAGGGAAAGTGGATGGAAAGATATATGTATGTGATGACTCCACAGTTAGGGGTTCACTTCTTGGTCTAATAATCAATTAAATTATAATATAAAAGTGGGATTCCTAAATATATATGTAAACATTATATCTCGGTATTATATCTCAGAATACCACTTTGGAAAGAGCGGCGAGTCGTACGTAAACATTTACAAGGCTAGGTTAGAATCAATAACCTTGTTAGGCATACATCTTGGGTTGAACCAAATGGGATGCATCTATGTATTATAATCTGTGTTGTACATTTCTTAGTCACCATAACTTGTTGTTCTAACCCCTTCCTCATTTCAACCTCTCAGGGTTCCTAGAGAAGGTCGGGTTATCATAGGTGTTTAAGTTTGGCTTTCGGTTCTCATGCTCCGTATTGGCAAAGTAACTTATTTCGAAAAGGTAGTTACTTAAGTTAATACTAGTTATCCTGCTTTGTTTCTGTTGCGAGTTTTCTTTTATCGTACTTTGATTATGCTCATGCTCATTTATTGCAGGTACCAGATATACATGCTCCATGCTTGGATGCATTTAAGTTTTGATTTTTATTCAAATTTGTGTGTAGAAAAGTGTGGGCTGTTACAACTTTCATGCAATGTACTCACGACTATTTTCGTGCAGTAGGTCATGTTTCTCAGATGAAAAGTAGTCAAGAATGCAATAGTTTTCTAGTTGGGCTAGATGGAAATATGGAGCTGCAACACTGTTCGTTTTGTTTGTTATACTTTGTTGCGGGCTCAAGAAATTGGTTGTTTATTTGATGTCTCGTACAGCTAAGGTTATGTTTTACTTATGTGGTTGCATACTTATGTAGCTTGTATTTACTTTATTGTAAACTTCTCCTTATATGAAGATGTGATAATGTAGTCTAGAATAACTTCTAGCTTCTATGTTGTATTCTAGTTAGGATGATGGCAGACGGTCCACCTTAAAAACTGTATGTGGTGGACGGTCCACCTTAAAAACCCTAACTAGTGGGTTGATAATCCGCCAATCACCTGTAAAAATTGTAATTATTGTTTGTTATAATAATAAGTGTTTGCGGTCAATTTTAAAAACCAGTCGACTTTTCCAAGAAAACAATACAACCATTATCTCTATTAATTTCCATACATAGGAAATACTTCAAGTCTCTAAAATCTTTAGTGTGAAACTGGTTGTAAATAAAGGTTTTAAGAAATGAAATACCTTGTTCATCACTACCAGTTATCACAATATCATCAACATAAACCACAAGTAAAATCATGTTAGATTTAGTATTCTTATGGAACATAACGATCACATTTATTCTTCACCATTCCAAAGGTTTCCATTGAATTACTAGACTTTCTAAGCCATGCTCTAGGACTCTGTTTTAATCCATACAGTGTCTTCTTCAACTTGCACACTAGACCACTCTTCCCTTGTGCAATGAAACCAGGGGGATGAACCATGTAAAAATTTTCTTCTAAGTCATTGTGAAGAAATGCATTCTTTATATCAAGCTAATTCGATTTCCAGTTATATTTTGCTGCTACTGAAATAAACACCCGAATAGAAGTTAACTTTGATACTAGGGAAAAAGTTTCATAGTGATCCACTCCATAAATTTGTGTATATCCTTATGCAACCAAACGTGCCTTCAATCTAGCAGTTGAACCATCGGAGTTTGCTTTTACAGTGAATACCCACTTACACCAAATATGTCTTTTATTTACAGTGAATACCCACTTACATCCAGGATATGATAACGCTTCCTCAATAGTTCCAGATATAGAAACTTACTCAAGATAAATTATAAGTGAATTATTTGATGTGGACAAATTTTTATACGAGAAAAATGAAGAGATGGCATATGTGCACTAATGTTTCCCCTTTCGTAGAGCAATACGAAGATCAGTTTCAGGATTAAATGTAGAAACATGTTCGAGTTCAAGTGGAGGAATTACATCAAATGTAGACGGAACTATATCATGAGAAGGTGATAAACTTGTTTCAATAGAACCATTTATATTATTCCCTTCTTGTATAGAATGTGATATTTCATACACTAGAAAAGCATCATTCTCCCCCGCCTCTCCGGACTTTGATACGGTAAGCTTGTTGATGACTGAAAGATTGGTGTTTCTTCAATGAAAATGACATCACTAGAAACAAGATATTGGTTTAGAGAGGGACAGAAACTCCTATATCCTTTTTGCAAGCAAGAATAACTAAGGAATATGCACTAAATAGATCTTGGATCAAGTTTAGATATTTGTGGTCTAACAACTTGAACAAAACATGTTCACCCAAATATTTTTGGCTTAATAGGATATAGTGATTTGTCTGGAAAGAGAATTGAGTATGGTGTATCACCATTAAGAATAGTTGAAGGCGTACGATTTACTAAAAAATATATTCTCGAAAAAGCATTAGCCTAGAAACTTTTATGCACATTTATATGAAATAACAATGACCGTGTTGTTTCAAGCAAATATTTGTTATTTCTTTCAACAACTCCATTTTGAGGTGTTGCATCAACGCAAAACATTTCTAGTAGCATGCCATTTTGACTCATATAAGTTTGAAATAAACCTGAAGTATACTATTTTGCATTATCACTCCTTAGAGTTTTAATAGAAGCATTAAACTGAGTTTTGATTTCAACACGGAATGAACGAAATATTGAGTACAATTCAGATTGGTTTTTTCCTAAGAACAACCAAGTCATATGTGAATAATCATTCATAAATGTAACAAAATATATGAACCTTGGATTAGAAATCACAAATGATGGACCCCAAATATCATAATGAATAGGATCAAAAGGACAATTAGCCCTTTTATTTATTCTAGGACTCAAACTTACACGATGATGTTTAGTATACTGACATGATTCACAGTTCAATGAACGTAATGATTTAGATTGTGGACACAATTTCTTTAAAAAGGGTAAAGATGGATGACCTAATTGATGGTGTGTCTTTAAGGCTTGAGAAATAATTTAACAAATAAATGATTATTGATTTGTGGAAGGAACATCGAGTACATACAGTCCCATTAACTCATGCCTTCTACCAATAATTGCTTGAGTCACAAGATTCTAACATATACAATGAGATGGAAATAATGAGACGGAACAATTCCATTGTTGTGTTATTTGACTGACAGAGAGTAGATTGAATGCAAGTTTGGGTGTAAATAATACAAACGTTGATAGAGAAGGTGAATAGGTTGGACTTTTTGTTCCAAACCCTTGAAAGTGGAAGAGGAAACATCAACTAAAGTGACATTATGAGTAGTAGTTTGTAACTAAAAACTTGAGAAAAGAGTATGATTACATATCGTGTTATCTGTAGCACCAGAATCACTAACCCATTAAGTTTTCCTTGGATTGGCAAAACTACTATTATCTACAGTAGTTGAAATAGGTTGAACTGACTTGTTGAGACCATTCCGATATTCAGTAAATTTAACAAATTCTTTAACTGAAATCTTAACATTTTGGCTAACTTGATCTTGAGTCTTCACAACATTAGATGCTTGTGGATTTCTTATCAGTTTTTGCTTATTTTGTAACTTCCAACATTCAAATTTAGTGTGCCCTTCTTTTTTGCAATATGCACATGACTTCACTGTCTATTTTTCATATCCAGGCATACTAACCTCCCTTTTGTATGATTTCTGATTAGGTTTCCACGGTTGATGTTTATTAGTTGTACCAATTAAAGCACTATTGTGTTAAACCGATGGAGTTGAATTTGAACTTAAGGTTTCAGTCCTAAGAATCCTCCTAAACACACATCCAATCTAGATAAAACTTGAGATTTTGCATATTCATACTCATATAGGAAACCTACCAAGAAACTCGTAATAGACATTTTTTACTTCTGCTTCTGCTGGAATTGAACATCAGTACTGATAGGGAGTAGCAAATTAAATTCTTTATAAGTCTTCTTGAATTTCATAAAATAATTCATCAGTGAATGGTCTTGTTGCTCCGCTTGATAAAATGAATTGCAAATCTCATACATCCGGTTTATATTTCCTTTTCCAAAATATAAAAACTCCAAATAATCCATAAGTTCTTTCACGAACTCACAACGATTCACCAAACTTATGTATCACTCTCAATTGTATTTCGAATATGAAGAAATAAACAAACCTGAAGCCACATCATCGCATCCTTGTCAGAAGAATAGGCTTTAGGTTGTATTAACCGAGTTGATTATCTCGATAAATACTCCATAAATACAATTGAATCATTTTACTCCACTTAAAGCAATTCGATTCACTCATCTTGTGCCCAGTTATCTTAAAAATCATCGGCATGACCTCCATCACCGATTTGGTCACTCCTATGATTCACAAATAAGATTGAGAAATAAATTTGAGATCTTGAAATTAATTCAAGGATCGTTGCTTTAATACCATGTTATAAACTAAGTAGAAATAAAATGGATAAGAGGAGATATAAAACTTTCTCATTATTTTCAAATGAGTAGTACACTACTACTATTTATAGAAGAGATACAATGGGTTGCAATATTGCATTAATGCCACTAGCATTTTTTCTTGGTGTCGCCTTCCGATATCGCTCCTATTTCCTCTTTGGTATCGTCTTCTTGTATTGTTTCCTTAGCTTCGGTATTGGATTCATTACTTCAGTACCGGCTTCGTTATCAGCTTCGATATCGGCTTCAGTATTGACTTATTATATTATCTCCATGACATTGGTTTCGATCTCACATTCGGTTTTGGGACCACTTCTTTATTATCTTCTTGGCATTGGCTTCGGTATCTTCTTCGGCTTCGATACCACTTATTGTATTATCTTCTTGGCATTGGCTTTGGTATCGGCTTCGGTACCTCTTCTTATATTATCTTCTTGATATCGGCTTTGGTGTTGCCGTGTTCACTTCGGTGTCGGCACCAAGCTGTTTGTTCTAACAACTTGATGTTGATAGCATATTTACACCAAACATGACACTATATACATATTTACATATACACAACCTCTACTCATAACATGCGTTAAAATTGGAACAATGCTGAATTGAATAAAATGGGATTGTTGGGCATGTTAGAACTAATTAAATATTATAATTAGCATTGGACTGTAAATTAGGGATAAAACTAATTGGAGAAAATGAAAACATATAAACAAGAATAGTTAACTTATTTGGACATTAAGTAACGTGGGGTTTGGTTGTATAAAAAGGTAAATATTAATTAGGAATGTTTAATACAACCTAGGAATATAACATGTGGTTATATTGGGTTTATTAATGAACTTAAATTGTGTTAAGTTAATTAAAGATAAAATTAATAAGCTAAGGTAGTAGGAGTTCGTTCCGACAGCGTGGGGATGATTGGGGAAAATAAGTGACTGTTGGTTAGGTATGTTCCGATAGCGTGGGTCTGATTGGGAAAAATAAAAGGCCTAATAAAATTATAAAATTGTAATGGGAGTCCGTTCCAACATCGTGGGGATGATTAGGAGAAATAAGTGACTCGTAATTTAGGTCCATTCAGGTAGCGTGAGGCTGACTGGGGAAAATAAGTGGCCTAATAAAATAGTGAGATTGTAGTTCAGGTCCATTCCGGCAGTGCGGGTCTAATTAGGGAGAATAATTAGCTAATAGACAAATTAATGGGGACCAAGTCTAGTGGTGACTTATGCCAATTACATATTTGGTTGGGGAAGCATATCAAGCAGCATCCCTATTATCATTTATGGAGGTCTCACACTAGGTAGAGGCGAGGGAATGCTTTACTGCACTAGACAATAAAATGTCCAAACGAGGCGGGTACGAACGCATTCCGGCGGGACGATGGGTGTGCATCGTGGCGGTTGGTGAAAATAAGCAGTTGTAACGCCTGTGATTAACAGCTAGCTCCTTTAAGTTGATGAGTTCAGGATTGATAACCTCGAGTTCCATAGCTGACATAGCTTATCACATTGCGCTTACAGGAGCGGATCGACGAGTAGAAACTAGGTAAAGCCTAATAATTATATATTTGGTGATTTGGAGCAGCAATTTTGATATGATTGAGAAGCCCGTTTTTATCCGTGCTTTACTTTGTTTACTGCTTTTATACCTTTATGTCTTATGTCCTTAGAATTGTTCATCTTTCTATTGCTTCCTTACTTTATGCTCATGATAAAAATTACAAGAACTCACTAGATGTATGTCTTACCTAGTTTGTTTTCTACTTCCATCTTCCTATCCCTCCAAAGTTCGCAAGGTGGAGGGTCTCAATAGTGATTCTTGATTTTTTTTTTTGGTTTAGCTTGGATTCAGCCTCATGTATTGGTTCATTTCTCATTTTCTGATTGTTGTATTGACATTTGAGAGGGATTGTTTTACTTATGTACTTTGATATTTTATTTTTCCATGAAATAGTGTATTTGGTTTTATGTTGATGAATACTTGGTACTTGGGCAATGTAATAACTACTGTGATTTTACTTGCTTTATCAAATGTTGTTTTAAAATTTATGTTGTGTTTTTATATTTCTGTCATGTGAATTTTAGTCTTTATGTTGTTACTTTATACCTGCATGCTTCATAAACCTTAGCACATCCTTACATGGGTCACATTAAGGGGCGTGAGGTGTTTCATTTGGTATTAGAGCCTAAGGATACAAGATCAGAGAAAAGTTTTTGAAAAAGCGTTTTCAAAAGTAAAGTATTTTCAAGTAAAACTTGTTTTTGAAAAATATCCTCTTAAGTCAAATACAATATTCTCTTGATTCCTTTTGGAATCCTTGTCTCTTTTCTTTTTCAGCATGTCTAGGGATCCCAACTTTCCAGAGGTTGTTACTATCTCGGCATAGTTCTGTAGGTATGTTGAAGCTACATTGCCTACTGAAGGGAAAGGAAATGCCTAACCTCTAGTTGTAACCGCGATAGTTCCATCGAATCCAACGGCTAATTTTTCTAAGCTATGTAAGGATTTTTCTGCTATGGGTGGCAAGCCATTTCTTGGATCAGAGAGTTTTGTTGATGCTCATAATTGGCTTAGAGAGTCTAATCATGTATTTTGATTACTAGAGCTTGATGACAGGAGGAGGATTCAGTTAATCTCCTGATAATTGAAAGGAATGGTGCCAGACTAGTGGGAAGCGACCGAGGCAAAGCAGGCCGTGAGGAAATGGAATGAGTTCAAGGATAAGTTCACAAATTTTTTTTTAGAGAAAACCAAAGAAGAGAAGCAGTTGGAAAGATTCATGAGTATGAAATAGGGTGATATGTTGGTTAAGGAGTATGTGAACAGATTTAATGAGTTGGCGAGATTTGGCTTGGATCTAGTTAATACTACACATAAGTAGCCATTGAGGCTTGCGAGGGGGATGAAACAACAACTCCAAGGACTAGCACTGATGCATATTCCTATGGATGTGACTTTTGAGGCTCCAATGAAGATGGCCCTTAGGCATAGAAATAGGAAGGAGATCACACAAGAGGCTAAGACTGAGGTAGCCAAAATGGACTTTGAAAAGAAAAAGTGTTGGCCTAAGAAAGGTGGAAAGAAAAAGGGAGAGAAGATAGATAAAAGACAAATCAAGAAGGAAGTGAAGTGTCATGGGTATGGCATGATAGGGAAATTTGTTTGAGATTGCAAGAAGGCAGCTAAGAAGGGTGCTAACTTTCAGTGTAGACAAGCAAGACATTATAATAGGAAGTGGCCTCAGAGGCAGGGAAACGGAGAATATTCTTCCGGAGCAAAAGTTCATGCGCTTGAGACGGCTCAGACTAGTGGTAGTAGTCAGAAGAAAGGTAGGAAGGTCACTGTAGAAAGTTTTATTTCTCTTTTCGACTTCCCTATTAGGACCTTGTTCGATTTCGGTGTTTCTCATTCATTCATATCTAGTTTTGTTGTTGGTAGTCTCCACCTAGATACTTCTATAGTTTCTGATCAGTAGTTATTTCAAACCCCATAGGAGATACGGCTCACCTGTCTATGATGTGTATGGGTTTGAGGATTTCTATTCTTGGCATCGAGTTTGATTGTGATGCATTTGTACTAGATTTCATGGGTTACGGGCTTATCCTAGGTATGGATTGGCTGACTATGTATAGTACCATCCTTGACTGTGAGAGGAGAGTTGTGAGTCTTTTGACGTGCCACGGTAGGATTCTCAAGATTTCTTGCGACCAGCAAAAGTTAGTCATGATCAGTTTCTTGGATTTTCTATATGCTTCTTTAGACGATCTCCATTTAGTACCGTAGTAAGACACTTTTCAGATGTATTCGAGGAGGTTAAAAGGCTATCTCCTAGGTGCAAGATTGATTACCGGATATACTTGGTGGAGAATGTTGAGCATGTTGCATTACCAGTGCGCCACAGGGTCCGAGGGAGAGGAGAGAGCCTAGTAAGCAGGTAGGTGAGTTGTTCAAGAAAGGGTTTATTAGATGGAGCATTTCTGAATGGGAAGCATCGATCATCTTCATGACTATGGAAGATGGCTCTCTTCATCTATGTGTAGATTAGAAAGAATCGAACAAGCTTACAAAGAACAATAGACACCCACTCCTTCAAATAGGTAACTTGTTTGATCGGTTGGTAAGTGCTTCATTTTTCTCGCCGTTGGATTTGGCTATAGGTTTTCATCGGCTTAGGGTTGAAGATCATAACATCGATAATACCTCCTTTAGAACTCCAGATGGATTCTGTAAGTGGCGGGTTATTCCATTTTGGCTAACCAATGCACCAATGTATTTTGTTTATTTAATGAACCAAGTATTTATGGAGTTCCTTGATAAGTTCGTGGTAGTGTTTGTCGATCATATCATGGTGTTCTCGAGGAGAAAGGACGAGCACACATTGTACTTATGAGAGGTCCTTTATACTCTCCGTGCACATTAGATGAAGGTGAAGTTCTTAAGTGCCACTTTTGGAGGAAGGAGTTTAGTTTCTTGGGCATGTTGTCTCTAAAGATGGTACAACATTGGATCCTGCTAAGGTTGTCGCAATGCAGGATTGGAAAGCCTCCAAGAATGCGATGAGGTGAGGATTTTTCTTGGTTTGGCAGGTCACTATAGGAAGTTCATTAAGAATTTTTTGTGGATCTTAGCTCCACTTACCCGCTTTACGAAGAAAACGTAGTATTTTCTTAGGATGTGGATTGCAAGGATGCTTTCTTAAGGTTGAAGAAGGCTTTCACATCAGCTCCAGTATTGACTCATCCGGATGATGCGAAGATGTTCACTGTGTATATGGATGCTTACGACACAGGTTTAAGTTCGGTGTTTATGCAGGAAGTTAAGGTTGTCTGTTATAAGAGTAGAAAGCTGAGGGTGCATGAGAGGAATTACCCTACCTAAGATTTGGAGCTAGCAGCTTAAGTCTTGGAGATATTATTTATTAGGTGAGAGGTTTAAGTGATAAACTGACCATAAGTCTCTCAAATACATTTTTTCGCAAAAGGATCGTAATTTGCAACAATAGCGTTGGATGGAGTTTCTTGCATCCTATGACTTTGAGATATCATATACCCCAGGGAAGGGGATGCGGTGGTGGATGCAATGAGTAGGAAGAGAATGACTTTGAGTCCATTGTTCATAGAGTAGTGGAGTTTGCAGTTTATCTCGACATTTGATTTCATACCATCTACGGATTATGCACTGAGATTATTGGCATCATTGGACATGCGACCTACTCTCTTGGAGCACATTGGATCCAGTCAACGAGAGGATCAGAAGTTAACAGATATCATGGACTGCCTTAGTAGAGGAGAGACCTCTAGTCACCTTGTTAGGCATTCAATGGATGAGGAAGGGTGGCTAAAACATGATGTGAGAATATGTTTTCCCCGAGATGATGATTTGTTGAGATCAGTTTTAGAGGAGGCTCGTCACTCTCGAATGAACATCCATCCGGGAAGTGATAAGATGTATAGAGATATGAGGGGGGTCTTTCATTGGAAAGGGATGAAGGATGTGGTAGAGTATGCGGCTAGATGTATAACTTGTCTGAGAGTGGAGGCTAAGCAAAGGAAGCCTGGTGGATGGCTTCGGCCTTTGGATGTGCCACAGTAGAAGTGGGAGAGCATCTCGATGGGCTTCATAAACGGGTTGCCCAGATCGAGAAAGGGAAACATTGGTATTTGGGTTATAGTTGATAGGTTGACTAAGAGTGCTCATTTCATCCCAGTTAAGCATAAGAGAACAACAGCTTGGTTGGCATCAGTGTATCTTAGAGAGATCTTCTGACTTCATGGAGTTCCCTCTAGTATTGTTGGTGATGGAGACCCCATCTTTACTAGCGAGTTTTGTAGGAGCCTACAGGAGGAATTATGGATAAGCTACAACTTAGGACTTCCTATCACCGTCACACAGATAGATAGACAGAGAAGGTTAATATAATTCTTTGGGATTTATTACGGTTGTGTATCATGGACTTTTAAGGGACTTGGGAGGAGCATCTTCCATTGGTAGCGTTCGCATATAATAACAACTACTAGACTAGCATATGTATGGCTCCCTTTGAAGCATTTTATTGGCGACCCTGTAGGTCACCTACTTGTTGATGGGAGTCCACAGATAGACTTATACTTAGACCTAAGATGGTTAGGGAGACCTCAGGTAAGATAGATTTGATTCGAAGGCGGATGAAAGCAGCTCAGGACAGACATAAGTCATATTCAGATCAGTGAAGGACAGACCTAGAGTTCGAGGTAGGGGACATGGTTTTCATCAAGGTATCACCCTTAAAGAGTGTTGGTCGATTCAATAAGGAAGTTGGAACCAAGGTTCGTAGGGTCATTCCCTATAGTGAAGAGGATAGGTCAAATGGCCTATAGAGTTCAACTACTGGAGAGATTGGTAGGAGTTCATGATGTATTTTATGTTTCGCACTTGCGAAAGTGCTTACATAATTCCGCGATAGCGGTGGAGTCGAGTACCCTATAGGAGGTTAAGGTAGAGAGGGAGGCATCAGTCAGGTGAGTTCCTACATGGATACTAGGATCTGAGTTGAAGAAGTTGCGGAATAAAGAGATAAAGCTTGTTAAGATTCAGTGGGGAGAGGACATCAATAACGTGACTTGGAACTAGAGGATAGGATTCACACTTCTTTTCGTTTCTCTTTGATATTACGCTCTTGATCCTTTCCTAAGCTTTTAATTTGAATATATTTTCCAATCGTTTGAGTTATAAGTCTTAGGTAAAAGCCTGTGGATGGCAGGAAATGGTTTAAAACTTGTTAATAGAACATGTTATGGTTGAATGGATTCACGTGGATGTAAGTGTTTGCTAGTGGATGTAGTGGATACGTTTACACACACTAGGCACTAGTTAGAGACCGGCAAACTAGAACACTTACAAAATTGCATATGGATGATTTTTAATTTATTTTAAATACGGGTGAAAAATGGTTGAATGATTACCTTGATGTTGCATTTCGGTGAATGGTTGTTACGCACATATAGGACTATATGTACTATTAGGATTCCTTTGCATACATATTGGATGCATGACTAGGACATGAAATTACATTAAGGTGGTCAATTGAATTAGAGGACCGCCTAATTTTTGCATTAACTTAGGGACATATACACTACACCTTTCACATATCTTAATGAAAAGCATTAGACAATCTAAGGACAACAGATGCCAGTGGTTGATGGTTGAGTAGACGGATGTAGATAATAGTTGATAATATTTATATCATTCTTCTAGCCTTGGAGATTTCAAGGACGAAATTCTTTAAGGAGGAGAGAATGTAACACCTTGAATTTTAATAATAATTATTAAACAGAAAAGGGAAATAAACTAAATATTAATCAGAATAATAATCTGAATTGGACATAAGGACTAGCACCATTGGATCCAATGTAATTTTATGAAGAAAATTGACACTTGGTTTGATGAAAACAGAGTTAATATGAATAAATTATGAATTAAATAAGATAAATCATAAATTAGAATTTATATATTAAAATATATATCAAGTAGACAGTCAGTGGGACGACCCCTTTCCCACTTGGGTCGACCTAGGGTTGACCCAAAGGTCCTTGGGTTGACCCTGTGTCGACCCAAGTAGTGGGTGTGTCAAGCCAACACGCTATAATAGCATGCCTTGGTACGTACATACAGCAATGAACGATTTATAATGTTCGAATGTTAATTTCTAAGCTGGCTTCGTTTTATTGGTTAGATTTTGAACTGGAGGTTGACATGGCACTTTCTGATTGGTCCAGTGAAGTGGCTGGTCCAGATTTAATCCTAAATTTGGACGGCTAAGGACACCCAGTAAACCCTATAAATAGACCAATAGATCCTGTCTTATTTCTTCACATCCATTCTCTCTTCTCCTTCTTCTTCTTCTTCCCCCGGCCTATCCTAGGAATTAGGAAAGGCCAAATAGTTAAATTTTCATGGGGATAATGAAGTTCTATACTTTTAAATATTTATTTTTATAAATACTTCTAGAGGTCGAGGTTCTGCTGGAATAAGAAAGGCCATGGGGGAAGCTCTCTTCATCAGATCTATGAGTTTTTGTGTGATTTATGGATTTGTAATTTGTGTAGGAAAATTTGTACAGTTAAATAATTTTAATTTGCAAGTTTAATATTTAAAGTTATTTACGGTATTTATGTGATTATTTTTATGTAAAATTATTGTAATTTATTTACTGTTTATACCTATTTCTTTCTAGTTGTTTACAGATAAGAAGTAATTCTCCTTCTTCTTTCCCCTTCTCTTTTTTGGTTTTATTTACAGTTCGGGTTATGCCTTATTTTATTTTTTTGTTTATTTTTGAGTCTCGGCCTTGCGAGTAGCCTAGACCATTTCCCTTTTTCTTATAGCGCTGAGCCAAGGCTTAAGGAGAGGCTTGGCCTTTATCATTATTTTTCATAAAATTGGAACAATGTTGAAATTAAATAAAAAGGTATTGTTGGGCATTTTAGAGCTAATTAAATATTCTTATCAGTATTGGACTACAAGTGATAATACTTAACATATAATTGGAGAACATGCAAACATATAAACTGGAATAGGTAACTTAGTTGGATGCTAAGTAAAGTGGAGTTGGGTTGTATAAAAAGATATACATTAATTAGGAATGTTTAATACGACCTTGGTATATAACATGAGGTAATATTGGACTTATTAATAAACTTAGATTGTGTTTAGTTAATATAACATAAAATTAATAAGCTAAGGTTTTGGGCAGGGGCGGAGGGACACTATGTCTTGTGAGGTCACGTGACCACACCAAAAACGCACGGAACCGGAAAAAAAAAACTAAATAACCCAACGTGGCAGTAGAGGAAAAAATGAAAAAGGAGATCATGGAAGAAAACAAAAAGGAAAATGCGGAAGCAAAAAGAAAGTAAAAATCACTGCTCTCGCTGCTGTTTTTCTTCGATCTTCCAGAGTGCGCTCATGTATTGTTTCTCAAAATCTTCGGTGATAGGTAATCTACTAGCCCTAATTTTAATTTCTACTGCTTTGAATTTAATTTGTTAGGATATTACTTGAATCGATTATGCAATTAATTGAGCTACTGATTGCACAATATTGTTTGATTATGCTCGCAGTACTGTAGAATTGTATGAGGAACACACCAACAAAATATTTGGGTATATGGATTTGCTATTAATTGTTTTAATCGGTATGGATTTATTAAGACTCCTTATTCATGTATAGTTCTTCTTATTGTTTATGCTTTGTTTATCTTGCAGTTCATTGATATTTGTTGTGGTGCTTGCTGCTGATTAAATGCATTTGAAAATAAGTGAGAGATCAAATTAAGTTTAAATGATGGTTTATTAGGAATTTTTCTTCAACTTTGTCGAATACATTATGGTGTAAATGATGGTTTATTAGTAACCCCCAGAATTCCCTAATCGTGACCTCACCAGGCTAAAATCCTGGCTACGCCACTGGTTGTGGGAGTCTACTCCAGAAGCATGAGGCTGATTTGGGAAAATAATTGGCTCGTAGGTTAGGTCGTTTCGGCTGCATGGGGCTAATTAGGGAAAATAAGAGGCCTAATAAAATAATTAAATTGTAGTGGAATCCGTTCCGGTAGTGCGGGGGTGATTAGTGAAAATAAGTGGCTCATAGTTTAGGCCTATTCTAACAGCGTGGGGCTGATTTGGGAAAATACGAGGCGAAATAAAATATTAAGATTGTAGTTTAGGTTCGTTTCGGCAGCGCAGTGCGGATCAGAGAAATATAGTAGCCTAGAAGAATAAATGGGGACCTAGTCTATGGGTTACTTGTGTCAATTGAATATTTGTTTTGGGACCCGTAAAAGGAAGTAACCCTATTATCATCTATGAAGGTCTCACACAAGGTAGATGCGAGGGCACGCTTTACTGCACTAGATAGTAAGAGGTCCACACAAGGTGGATACAGGTGTTTTCTGGTGGGACGATGCATCGTTCCAATTAGAGAAACTAAGCCGCTGTAATGCCTATGATTAATGGATGTCCTATTAGTTGACAGGTTCAGGATTGATAATTCCGAGTTCCATAGCTAGCATAAGTTATCACTTTGTGATTATAGGAGCCAATCGATGGGTAGAATTTAGGTAAAGCCTAATGATTTATCTTTGAAAAATGGGTGCAGCAATCTTGGATATAAATGAGAAGTCAGTTTTTATTTCGTGCTTGACTTTATTTACTACTTTTGTACCTTTGTGTCTTATGTCCTTAGAATTGTTCGTCCGTCTAGTGCTTCCTTAATTTATGCTCATGCCAGAAATTACCTACACTCACCAGACATATGTCTGACCTAGTTTTTTTCTCCTTCTTTCTTCCTCCCCCCTGGGTATGCAAGGTGGAAGGTCTTAACATTGATTCTTGATTTTTCAGCTCGTCTTGGATTCATACTCATTCAGATTCATGTATTGGTTCATATTTCATTTTTTGATTGTCGTATTAGCATTTGTATGGGAAGGTTTTACTTAAATACTCTGATACTATGGTTTTACACGAGTCAGATTATTTGTTTTTATGTTGATGACTACTTGATGATCGAGAAATGTAATAACTGTTGTTATTTGACTTGCTTTATCAAATGTTGTTTTAAATTTTCCACTATGCTTTTATATTTATGTCTTGTGAATTAAAGTCTCTATGTTGTTACATTAGATCTAAGCACTTTATAAATCTAAGCGCAACCTTATACGGGTGACGTTAAGGGGTGTGAGGTGTTTCATATTGAGTACATCCATCCATCGAAATAAGAAAACAAGAACTTATACACCCAATCGACATATTTGATACTCGTTTAACATGAAATTACGGATGGTCACCTCTAACTCGCCCTGTCCTCTTCTCTAATAGACGATGTTACTTAGTATTGTTCTTTATTAGGATGGATCTTGGGATGGGGTGTTACAAAATGGTATCAAAGTAGAGGTTCAGAACAAAATATGATAAACACATAACAAAACAAGAATAGTACATGTTTTAGTACATAGAAGGATAACTCTAGTTTTTACTTTATCACTCTCATCATTATACTTTTCTCTTAATTCTTATCAATCGTGCCATGTATAAGCTCAATCTTCGGGAACATGGTAAGGAGTATATTTATTCCGTTGTATACCCTTGTGTAGTGACTATCTGTTATAGCTCATCTAAATGGAAAATTTTCTCTACTCCGTTCCTTTCAGTGCTCATCCTTACGTTTAGAAATTTTAGGAAAAAAATTAGACCTTATCCTTTTATATTTGAGTTAGTTGTTAAAGTAATAAAATAAATTGGGATGGGTTAATAAATTAAATGCAAGATTTATAAAAATGAAGTGTGACACCCCACGTCCGTTAATGTCACTCACAAAGGGAATGCATTAAGTTTTGTGAAGCGTTTAGGTAAACAGACACAGAATATTACAAGACATATATAAAAAAATTTGCAGCAGAAATAAACAACTTTATTAATCATCAAAATACCACAGTCCAAAGCATCATTTGTCTGAAATATAAAAACCCATTACAACATAAAAACCACTGTCTTGTACTTCAGAAATATCAAAGTACATAATAGAAAGAAAATTCCCCAATAACAAAATATAGCCATTGCAACGAGAATAGGAGCTTGATCCATACATATCAGCAGCTCCATCAATCAAGCAAAATCATGGACAAGCCTGAGTGTTTCCTCCCTGAGAACCTGGGGGGGACGGAAGAGAGAAGGAAAAACAAAAGGGGTCAAACATAAAGTCTGGCGAGTCTAGTAACTTTTAGCCAGTAAATAAATAAAGGTAATCATGACAGGCATAAAGTGGATAAGAGAGAGATCACTATACAAATGGCAGGTGTGACAAGCCAGATAAGGTAAGGTATATACATGCTTCACTAATAACTACTCTGCACGATTACTAGTTTAATCTAAAATGAGATGATCCCTTCCACTATAAGTTGGTAGACTTAGGCCATACATCTCAGTGTACCCTAACCAATACCCTAATTGATCGGCTCCCTACTCTATAGATACCCTGTGCTGGTCCCACAGTAGGGGGTATCACTTCCCTAAAGTGGCAACCCAATATGTGCACAGTCATATCTACTGGTGTCACGGTCGTCTTGCCCCCTTCTGCCCGGCCTATGCACGCACATGTCCCTGGTCGGTTTGCGTTGTCTACACCACCCACCACGTTTTGGACCTCTTAAAATCAATCAGTAAGCGTGCCCCTTCTCCACCTAGTACGGAGTTCCCTACTCTGATACCGAATACGGGTTACTGACTAAAATGAGTCCCACACAATATGATACAAGCTTTCCCTTTTTGTCTTGTATCCCCACTAGGTTTTCCACTGACTATGTATACCACAAAGGGTGATCTTTAATTACATAGCCCTATACCAGTTATGCTTACCCCAAAAGGGTGATCTTTAATTACATAACTTTACCAGGTTAAGTTTGTGGGCCTATATATATAAATATTACCCACCCCCTTCAGTTATACTTAACCCATCCACTAGCCAATCCATTTTACTTAACCCTAACTTATGTTCATAATCATACATTTCTTATAGGTGAAATTAGCTTAAGTAGTCCTTTCTCATTACCATTTCCAATTATGATTATATTGCACTAGACCTCCCACATTAGGCCTACAACGTGTGGATGCTGGATATGCCGGTCGGGTCCGGGCAGTCTTATTCCACAGTTGGGCCTAACCTCGTGTCTTAGCCCGAGTCGTATTTACACACTTAGACCTCTCACATTAGGTTCAACATTAGTGGCTGCTGCATATGTCGGTCGGGTCCGGGAAGACTTCCGCCACTAATGTAACCTAACCTCGTGTCGTAAGTGTTAATATAATTCCTAATTATAGTTGCTAAACATTCGATTTATTAATTAATTTACCAATTAATTAATCTTATCTTTTTGGGTGTTATTGCCCATTCTATCAACAATTTGAATCACTAGACCAAAAATGTTTATTTCCCAATAATGCCAATATTTACTTTTTTCCATGTTTCTAACTAACGTCCTCACAAAATTGACGGCATGCCTAGGCTAAATAATTAGCCTAACCATAAGCAATGAAAAGGAAAGCTAATAGGGATGTAACACAAGTGATCATTGAATATGATTTGGCATAACATAGATTAACATAGTCATAAGGTTGTCATATGAACTAGTGACAATTTCTATGATGTCAAAGTGAACAAAAATGAGATCTAAACTAATCATTTAAATATCCAGCAATTCACATCCAGCATAGTAAGGTTGACACAGTAGCATCTTTAGATTTAAGGATAAGTTCACATGTCCAATTTTATAACATATCCAAATTTATCACAATATGACAGGTGTAAGGTGATTTAAATAAAGAACCATATCTAATCAATGTCATGACTAGTTCAAATTAACATATTCATCTTTTCCATAATACAATTACAAGTCAAGATCTACATAGCCAACATCATAGAATAACCATAATTATTTCAGAACTAGAGAAATAAGTCTATCAAGATCTACATAGGCAACATCATAGAATAACCATAATTATTTTAGATCTAGGGAAAATGACATAATATACTGCATAGGTTCATGATTTACAACATATACCCAATTCATAGTCTTTCATAATTCACATTTATCTATTTAAACCTAAAAGTGACTAGAAACTCACAGCGTTAGGTTTAAAGAATTGAGAGGGACTAGATCTGAATTTTGAATTCGGAAATTGATTAGCTAAACCGTTGTAGTAGGACTTGATTCTGTTTCAATTATAACTCGACAGCATATGGCTCCCATGATCTCCAATGAATAAAATAGGAGAATAGGGGACCACATTTATAGCTTAAAACCAATGAATCGGACCTAGAATCAAGTCTAGGTACGTAAAATAAATTCTACCCAGATCTGCCCCCGGGGGGGGGGGGGGACACCCCTGTCGACACCTCCTAAGGGGGGTTGACACTCATGTCGACACCCCCTGGGGGGGTCGACACCCACGAGCAGGAATTTTCCCGCTCAGCCCACTTTGGTTGAATTTTGATTATTGAACTATTTTGAAGGTTCTGGAATTATTTTATACATATATATGTTCTTCCTTATGCATTTACATACTTCTAAGGCTTATAACTTTTCCATACGATATCTGATTTACGCAAACCTGGACTCTATCGAAAGCAGAATTCCGAGACGAACGCAATGGCTCAGCCCTTTTCCCTTAATTCTTCTTCTAAAAATTAAATATTCTTTAATCTGTTAATTTTAATATTTAAAATTACGGGTTGTTACGTTCTCCTCTCCTTAAAGGATTTCGTCCCCGAAATCTTCAAGTTAAGAAGAACATATCCTACCATCCATCATCCATCTACTCATCCATCATCCACAAGCATCCATTGTCCTTAAAATATTTGTAATGCTTATATGAGTATATGCAGAGGTGTGTATATGTCCCAATACTAGTGCGAAAATCAGGCGGTCTACTGATCCAGTTGACCTCCTTAATGAGATGTATGATTAGTGCCATGAATCCAATATGTATGCAAATAATCCTATTATAACATGTAAGTTCTATATGTGCGCACGTCCATTCATCCAAGTGCAACATCCATATGCTAACTCATCAATTTTCAGCCATAAAAGAAAAGAAAATGCACATGCATCCATATGCAGTATGAGAGAGTGATTGAGCCAATCTAGTGCCTAATATGTGTGTATATGCGTCCACAGGCAACCACTAGCAAACACTTGCATCCACTAGCATCCATCAAACATAACATGTTTCAAACACATGTTTTCATCCATATGACTCATATCTAAAGGTCGAAAACACTACGGATAAGATATGCTCGATTGACAAAAAGAGGCACAGATAAAGCTTTGGAAAAAAGAGTTAAGAACATACCCTCAAAAGGGAAAGGGTACGGAGCATGAATTCTATCTTCGGTTTCCCAAGTTGCATCTTTTGGGTTGTCTCCCCATTGAACCTTCACCAACTTGATTTCTTTGTTGCGCAGCTTTTTAATTTCCGATCCAAGAATACGGGTAGGGACTCGTCTGACTGTCGCCTCCCGTTCCACCTCCACTTCTTCCAACATACTCGGCTCAACGATTTCTACGGTGTCATGGAGGCACTTCTGCAGATGATAAACATGAAAAACTTTATGAACAACGAAAAAATTCTCCGGGACTTTTACTTTATAAGCCATTTGGCTAATTATCTCGGTTATGGGAAAGGGTGCCACAAACCTAGGTGCTAACTTCCCTACCGAACCGAAGCGGACCACATTTCTCAGAGGTGATACTTTGATGAAAACTAAGTCTCCCACTTCAAACTCGATGTCGGTTCTCCTCTTGTCTGCATAGGAGTTCTTCCTATCATGAGCTGTTTTCATTCGCTGTCGAATAAGGTCAATCTTCTCAGACGTCTCCCTAACCATATCAGGCCTAAGTAACAATCTTTCTGTATATTCCCACCAACAAGTTGGAGACCTATAGGGTCGCCCGTACAATGCTTCGAAGGGTGCCAAACCGATGCTGGCTTGATAGCTATTATTATAAGTAAACTCTACTAAGGGAAGATGCTTTTCCCATGTCCCTCCGAAATCTAGGATGCACGACCTCAGAAGATCTTCTAGAATTTTGTTCACCCTCTCTGTCTGGCCATCAGTCTGAGGATGATAAGCAGTTCTCAAACACAACTGTGTACCCAATACTTCTTGCAAACTCCTCCAAAACTCGCTGGTAAAGTTGGGGTCACGATCGCTCACGATGCTGGAAGGAACTCCGTGGAGACGAACTATCTCATGAACATAAATTATTGCCAACCATGGTGCCGTCCTTTAACTTTTAACTAGAATAAAGTGAGCACTCTTAGTGAGTCTGTCCACTATCACCCAAATACTGGTATTACCTTTCTTCGATCTAGGCAAACCATCTATGAAATCCATAGAGACGCTCTCCTATTTGCACTGCTGGACCTCCAACGGATGAAGTAATCCACCGGGCTTCTTTTGCTCAGCCTTGACTTGCTGGCAAACTAAACATTGAGAAACAAATTCGGCCACGTACCTCTTTATCCCAGCCCAAAAGAAAACCCTCTTCATGTCTATATACATCTTGTCACCGCCTGGATGTATGGTCATCTTAGAACGGTGGGCTTCTTCTAGGACTTCCCTTATCAAGCTTCCAGTTTGAGGAACATAAAGTCTTCCATCTCATCGCAACCACCCATTTTCATCTATGTCGTACCTACTGAGGTGACTAGAAGTCTCCCATCTTCTGAGCTTATCCATGATGTCTAGAATATGTGGGTCACCTTGTTGCGAAGCTCCTATCTGCTCTACAAGAGTCGGTCGTATCTCCAAGGATGCAAATAAATCAGGAAAAACTTCGATGGAGGGTCTAAAATCAAAAGATGATATGAACTCCAAGTTCTTTCTTTCCACAAATAGAGGACTCAGGGCCACCCTATGCCTACTTAGTGCATCTGCCACCACATTACCCTTACAAGGGGTATATGCAATCTCAAAATCATATGAAGCTAAGAACTCCATCCACCGTTGTTGCCTTAAGTTGAGATCCTTCTGTTCGAATGGATACTTGAGAGATTTATGGTCAGTGTACAGCTCGAACCTTTCTCCAAGCAAATAATGATGTCATGTCCTTAACGCGAATACTATGTAAGCTAGCTCTAGATCATGGGTGGGGTAGTTCTTCTCATGAACCCGCAACTGCCTACCCCCATAACTATTACCTTCCCCACTTGCATTAGAACCGCATCAAGCCCTGTACCACACGCATCAGTGTAAACGGTAAATACTTTACTTCCATTGGGTAAGGCCAAGACTGGGGTTGTTGTCAGAGCCCTCTTCAGTCATTGGAAAGCAACATCACAGTTTATATCCCATGAAAACACCAAATTCTTCTTTGTCAGCCTAGTGAGTGGGGCTGATATCTTCGCGAAGTCCTTAATGAACTTCCTATAGTAACCTACCAACTCAAGGAAGCTTCTCACCTCGGTTGCGTTTTTAGGAATCTGCCAATCTTGCACTGCAACCATCTTCGCGGGTTCTACAGCTATCCCTTCTTTGGAGACTACATGCCCCAAGAATCTCACTTCCTTTCTCCAAAAGTGGTATGTGGAGAACTTTGCTTTAAGCTAATGGTCGCAAAGAGTTTTCAAGACTTCTCTCAGATGTTGGGCATGCTCTTCTTCGTTCTTGGAGAAGATCAAAATATCATCAACGAAGACTATGACAAATTTGTTTAGGAATTCCCGAAACACCCTACTCATTAAATCAACCTAATAGATGAGTGCATTTGTCAGCCCAAAAGGCATCACTAGCCATTCAAAGAAACCATCTGGAGTTCTAAAAGTAGTTTTAACTATGCTGTCTTCAGCCACCCTCAACCGATGGAACCCCGTAGCTAAACCTAACTGAGAAAACACCAAGGCACCAACAAGCTGATCAAATAAATCATCAATCCTCGGAAGCGGGTGTCTATTTTTCTTGGTGAGTTTATTCAACTCTCTATAGTCAATACTCAAATGAAGCGAACCATCTGCCTTAGTTGCGAATACTACTGGAGCACCCCATTCGGACATACTTCATCTGATGAACCCTTTATCAAGCAGCTCCCCTGCTTGCTTACTCAGATACCTCATTTCCCTTGGAGCCATGTGGCGCACGGGTAATGCAACTGGTTTTGCATTGTCCACCAGATGTATATGAAAGTCGATCTCGCGCCTCAGAGGTAAACCCCATACCTCATCAAAAACATCAGAAAAATTTCGGACTGCTTGGACAGATTGCAAATCCTCTATAGATGCATCATGAGATTCTAAGAAACTAAGCATAACAGACCCTTGTGGGTCACAAGAAACTTAGAGGGTCCTCCCATGACAAGTCAGGAGCCTAACAACCCTCCTCTCACAATCCAGAATGGCCCCATATGTAGTAAGCCAGTACATTCCTAAAACCAACCCATAGCCCATAAACCCGAGCACATACGCGTCACATTCAAATTCGACGCCTAACATAGATAATTTCAAACCCCGAAAAATCATCGATAAATGAGCCGAACCACTAATGGGGTTTAAAACAACTACGGGATCTACTACGATACTAGTAATTAAGTGCAAAGATTCAACTACAGAACTAGATATAAACGAGTGTGAAGCACCAGAATCAAAAAGTGTTCTAACTGGATGATTTGAAATAGAAACTAAACTTTCTATGGAAATATTTCTATCTCTTTCAGGAGCACTGATCGCGAGAGCATGCACGTGCCCTCCAGAAGTTCCAGCTCTTTGACCTTGTCCCTGCGGTCCTTGTTTCTTTGGGCACTCTTTAGATTAGTGTTCAAGCTCTCCACAATTAAAGCAACTGATCTTTCTTTTCTTACAATCTTTAACCAAGTGACCTTCCTTCCCACAATGGTGACATTTTCTCTTATCCCTGCCTTCGTCATTCTTCCCTCCTTTCTTCTGTTGTTGTTGTTGTTGCTACCGTCGATGCTGCTGCTGCCCCTTCTTGGGCCACACCTTCTTATTCTGCGATGACTCCTCAGCTTTCACTTCCTTCTTCCGCCCCTTTCCCTCCTCATGCATTAGGGCCATATCAACAAGCTTTTCAAACGTGGCTCTCATTGGAAGATGGGACATAGATAAACCATGTAGAGGCTCATTCAGCCCTTTAACAAACCGCAAGGCCTTTTTGTGGGTGTGTCTACCATCTCTAGCCCGTACCTTGCCAATTGGTTGAACCTGTTCACATATTCCTTTACCGTCAAATTTACTTGTTTGAGTGCTAAGAACCTCTCCATCTGTATGCTTTGCTCCACTTGGGAAAGAAATTTCATTTCGAACCTTTGTCTAAAGTCTTCCCAAGACTCTACCGGACGTCCAGCTTAGGTGACTTCCCACCAAAATGAGGCTTCGTCCTTTAACAGCCAAGTAGCTAATTGAATTTTCCTTCGGTCCTCCACTTCAAAGATTACGAATAAGTCCTCGGTCTACTTGAGCCAATTCTGAGATTGTATGAACGTCTCATTCCCAGGGCATGGCTTCCCTCCCATAGCACGGAATTCCTTGCAGATCTTGGCGAAGTTATCTGCTTTTAGAGGGGGAGGATGAGGAATGATGGGTGCAGCTTGGGGAGGAACGTCTCTTTGGCCTTCGGCAGGCGTCGTGGCCTCCAAATACCTACGGAACCATCCGGGTATAGTGACGCCCTTTGGGATATTAGGGATGTTTTGTTCCCCAGACATGCTGAAAAAAGGAAAAGGAAGAAATTTAGATAAAGGACCGAAGGATATTACATATGTCTTTTTGGGGAATATTTTTCAAAACAGACTTTTCTTTTTGAAAATACTTTCTTTTAAAACTCATTTTTTAAAATATTTTTCAAAAACTCTTATCCAATTTGGTAACCTTCAGCTCTGATACCAAGTGTGACACCCCACGTCCATCAATGTCACTCACAAAGGGAATGCATTAAGTTTTGTTAAGCGTTTAGGTAAACAGACACAGAATATTACAAGACAGATATAAAAAAATTTGCAGTGGAAATAAACAACTTTATTAATCACTAAAATACCGTGGTCCAAAGCATTATTTGTTTGAAATATAAAAAACCATTTACAACATAAAAACCACTGTCTTGTACTTCAGAAATATTAGAGTACATAAAAGAAAGAAAATTCCCCAATAACAAAATATAACCATTACAACGAGAATAGGAGTTAGATCCATACATATCAGCAGCTCCAGCCATCAAGCAAAATCACGGTCAAGCCTGAGTGTTTCCTCCCTGAGAACCTGGGGGGAACGGAAGAGAGTAGGAAAAACAAAAGGGGTCAATCATAAAGTCTAGCGAGTCTAGTAACTTTTAGCCAGTAAATAAATAAAGGTAATCATGACAGGCAAAAAGTGGTTAAGAGAGAGATCACTATACAAATGGCAAGTGTGACAAGACATATAAGGTAAGGTGTATACATGCTTCACTAATAACTACTCTGCACTATTACTAGTATAATCTAAAATGAGATGATCCCTTTCACTATAAGTTAGTAGACTTAGGGAAAACATCCCAGTGTACCCTAACCACTACCCTAATTGATCGGCTCCCTACTCTATAGATACCCCGTGCTGGTCCCACGGTAGGGGGTATCACTTCCCTAAAGTGGCAACCCAATATGTGGACAGTCATATCTACTGGTGTCACGGTCGTCTGGTCCCCTTCTGCCCGGCCCATGCACGCACATGTCCCCGGTCGGTTTACGCTGTCTACACCACCCACCACGTTTTGGATCTCTTATAATCAATCAGCAAGCGTGCCCCTTCTCCGCCTAGTATGGAGCTCCCTACTCTGATACCGAATACAGGTTACTGACTGAAATGGGTCCCACACAATATGATACAAGCTCTCCCCTTTTGTCTTGTATCCCCACTAGGTTTTCCACTGACTATGTATACCCTAAAGAGTGATATTTAATTACATAGCCCTATACCAGTTATGCTTACCCTAAAAGAGTGATCTTTAATTACCTAACTTTACCGGGTTAAGTTTGTAGGCCTATATATATAAATATTACCTACCCCCTTCAGTTATACTTAACCCACCCACTACCCAACCCATTTTACTTAACCTTAACTTATGTTCATAATCGTACAGTTCTTATGGATCAAATTAGGATAAGTAGTCCTTTCTCAATGCCATGTCCAATTATGATTATATCGGGCTAGTCCTCCCACATTAGGCCTACAACGTGTGGATGTTGGATATGCCGATCGGGTCCGGTTAGTCTTATTCCACAGTTGGGCCTAACCTCGTGTCTTAGCCCGAGTCGTATTTACACACTTAGACCTCTCACATTAGGTTCAGCATTAGTGGCTGCTGGATATGCCAGTTGGGTCCGGGCAGACTTCCGCCACTAATGTAACCAAACCTCATGTCATAAGTGTTAATATAATTCCTAATTATAGTTGCTAAACATTCCATTTATTAATTAATTTACCAATTAATTAATCTTACCATTTTGGGTGTTATTGCCCATTCTATCAACAATTTGAATTACTAGTCCAAAAATGTTTATTTTCCAATTATGCCAATATTTACTGTTTCCCCCGTTTCTAACTAACGTCCTCACAAAATTGACGAAATGCCTAGGCTAAATAATTAGCCTAGCCATAAGCGATGAAAAGGAAATCTAATAGGGATGTAACACAAGTGGTCATTGAATATGATTTGGCATAACATAGATTAACCTAGTCATAAGGTTGTCATAGGAACTTGTGACAATTTCTATGATGTCAAAGTGAACAAAAATGAGATCTAAACTAATCATTGAAATATCCAACAATTCAGATCTAGCATAGTAAGGTTGACACAGTAACATGTTTAGATTTAAGGATAAGTTCACATGTCCAATTTTATAACATATCCAAATTTATCGCAATATGACAGGTGTAAGGTGATTTAAATAAAGAACCATATCTAATCAATGTCATGACTTGTCCAAATTAACATATTCACCTTTTCCATAATACAATTACAAGTCAAGATCTACATAGCCAACATCATAGAATAACCATAATTATTTCAGATCTAGAGAAATAGATCTATCAAGATCTACATAGGCAACATCATAGAATAACCATAATTATTTTAGATCTAGGGAAAATGACATAATATACTTGCATAGGTTCATGATTTACAACATATACCCAATTCACGGTCTTTCATAATTCACATTTATCTATTTAAACCTAAAAGTGACTAGAAACTCATAGCGTTAGGTTTAAAGAATTGAGAGAGACTAGATCTGAATTCTGAATTTGATTAGCTAAACCGTTGTTGTAGGACTTAATTCTGTTTCAGTTTGCAACCCGACAACATATGGCTCCCATGATCTACAATAAAGAAAATAAGAGAATAGGGGACCATATTTATACCCTAGAACCAATGAATCAGACCTAGAATCAAGTCCAGGTACGTAAAATAAATTCTGTCCAGGGGGTCGACACCCCCTAAGTAGTTTGTCACCCATGTCGACACCCCCTGGGGGGTCGACACCCACGAGCGGGGATTTTCTCGCTCAGCCCTCTTTGGTTGAATTTTAAACTATTTTGAAGGTTATGGAATTATTTTGTTCATATATATGTTCTTCATTATGCGTTTACAAACTTCTAAGGCTTATAACTTTTCCATACAATATCCGATTTACGCAAACCCGGACTCTATCCTAAGCGGAATTCTAAGACGAACGCAATTGCGTAGCCCGTTTCCCTTAATTCTTCTTCTAAAAATTGAATATTCTTTAATTTGTTAATTTTAATATTTAAAATTATGGGGTGTTACATAAAGGGATTTTATTTTGATAATAAATTAGAGTGCGCACTAGAAACAGGTGGATTGTTTTGATTATGCCAAAAATTAACAAAAGCTAAAGGAGGGATTAAGGGATGGTAATTAGTATTGATGATTAAATGATTATTTAAAGATTAATTGTCTTGTAATGTAAACTAAGTAAATAATTGGAGAAGTGCAGTGTTGGTTGTTTCTATTTTATCTATGGATGATAATTAACTAGCAATAGAAACAACCATAAATCAACCAATTCTTTTGGAAATTGTCTTTTATGTTGGGTTATCCATTGGGTGTTTTAAGGAGTTTTAATTGGTACACCTGATCAATGATATCGAAAAGAATATCTTAAATGATTATACGAGATGAGTGATCACATTATCTTACGAATTAAGAAAATGAATCTTTGGATAAAAATAGAGATTATTTATGAGAATGGTATTAAACCACTACATTTGTAATGACTTAAATTTTTAATCGATTAATTTAAAATTTTAATACTATTTTAAATGTTGAGTTGATAATATAAATCTATTTTCATATCAAGTCTACCGAGTTAATAATCAAAGTACGATTTAATTTCGAAGATATCGAATTATCATAATGCGAAAACGAAATAATTGAATTCCAAGTTAAAACTGAATCGAAATGATTCAGATGATCAATATAAATTTTATATGAATTTAAGCGATAATAATAATAATTTATTATTGAATAATTGATTGTTTTTTAGTTTAAGTTATATTATATCGATTTAATATGGAACATAAGAAATATCAATTTTCAAATGACCTCAGATTTCAATGAAACCAAATTTATTGAATCCACAATGATTAATTATTGTAAGATTTCCAGTTTGGAGTCGACTAGAATAATTTTGTGATCGTGCGCAATTTAAACACATATCGATTCATGTTGAGAATTAAAAGGAAGTTTGGCTAATGATCTCAGAATTCGACAAATAATTTTGTCTATAAATATGCATTTACCCCCTCCCAAACTCATCATTTTCTTTTTCTTTTTCATTCCATTCATTCTAGGAAAGAAACAAAAGCCTCTCCTCTTAATTTCTTCAAAAAATCTTGTAAATCAAATACTCAATTAAAAAAAATGTTTCTTAATTTGTATGAACGTCAGCTTTATCCTAGTACACCTTGTGTTTCGTGCGATGAAATTTGTTGGGATCGAACAAAACTTCCAACGTGAATTAGGATTTGAGATTGGGAAAGGGAAGGGAATGATGTGTTGTTCGATGCTTAGACTAGGTTTGATATTGGATTTAGCACCTCTTGTGAAGGTTTCAAGGGCTTTGATGCAAAAAAAAAGTTTGAATGCTTGAAGCGTAATGCACCGGAAGGAGCGACGGTTGTTGGTGTCGATTTTGACACTTAGGTAGTGGTCAAAAATAGGTTGAGATGTAGAGTTTTCTGGCGAGGCTTGTTTTCGATTTTGTGATAAGGTGAAGGAGGGAGAGGGTTGCGGGGGGTACGGGTTCGAAGGAAATTGCCTAGAGCGTGGTAACAGGTTCTAATTGAAAAAAAAGAGGGATTAGTTGGCAAATCTAGGTAATTAAGGTAAATTAAGTTTTTTAATTAAATTTTAATTACTAATTAATGACTAATTAAAATTGTATCAAATTTATAATGCGTATATATATTTCGTACGTTATTTGAACCAGACGAAATAGGATCCATGGAAATCGTATGGGAAATACTTCGCACTGATATTGGATTAAAGTAAATTAGAGTCAGCTGTGATTTTCAATTAAATTAAACATCTGTTTAATTTAATTAAAATCAAATCTCTATTCCAATAAGATAAATCAGTGTGAGTAAACTGACTATTTGGTTCATATAATTTTATTATAAACAAATTTTTATTTACTATATAATTTTTATATGTCATTCGTTGGATGTTTGGATGCATTGGTGAATTGTTTAATTAGAAATTATGGATATTATATATATTAGTCATATTTAAGGATGGTAGTTGGATATTTTCCGCAGTACCATTAGCGGATGACGTTTTATACTGCGATATCCTGCCTTGAAGTAGGATTGATATTATTTATGTTGTCTAACGTCCGTGGATGCAAGAAAATAGATTGAGGGATCCAACTGGATTCCTCAACAATTTATTGTTCTCATATATAGTGTTATATGATGTGTGATAGATTATTATTGTGTGACTGAATGTTTGAATAACACTAGCCCTTAAATATTGTTATTCATACACCATAAAAATATATTCGAATGAAAAGAAAAGAGATTGAGTTTGAAAAGGAAAACATATTTTTCCAAAATAGAAATTGAAATTTTGAATGGGATAGGAAATATTAACTTGTTTTAATAATAAAAACAAGTAGTTGAATTTATAAACGATGTTTATAAATGAAGGGGAATAATTATCATTAGATAAATTGGGGATTTAAATTCAAATGTTAATTTAAAAAGTGAATTTGGGAATCGTTTCAGAAAGGAAATGATTAAATTTATTCTGATGTTCAGAATGTAAATCGAACTCAAATTAATCCATATGGACTTATGATTGGAATTCGACTATATCGAATTTGTAAAAATAAAGTATTTCTAGAAATGATATTGCATTATATTAAATAGAAACTAAAATATAAAATTAAATATTAAAAAAGATTCTATGTTTTTATATATATAAAAGTTATAATAATAAAATATTCCAAAATGGGATCAAGTTTCAAATGAATTTTTAAAATGGAAGCTTGTTTTAATATACAAAATAAGGAAGTTAATTTATAAACAATGTTTATAAAAGTAATGAAGTAAATTTCATCAAATAATTTAGAAATAAATTTTCCAAATGTAGAAATGGAATTTAAAAACCGTATTTTAAATGAGATAGAAGATGAGATTTTTATGATATTATAAGTAATATCGTTTTTTGAATTACGAACTTTTATATATCTCAAGATAAGAACAACATCTATCAAGGTCTGGGAGGTTAATAAAATACCCCAACTTGAATGACTTCACTATTATCAAGGAATGGTATTAGTTTGTAATGGTAAAGGATGTTGAATTAATTGATTATTTCCATAAAAGGAATATTGTAACTTATTTGCAAGATTTTGAGATATACTCAAAACTATTGGGTTTTAAATTAAATAATATATAATTAACATTGTATTGCCCAAGCATAAAGTGTGATTAAACTTGTACCATTCAGTTAAGTATATAGCGTTATTTTCAAACAATGAAAATAAAATGGTATTGGAAATAAGTTTATTACAAGAAATAAGTATACAACCATGTTTTGATGAAATATAAATAAGAGAGTATAACTAGGTTGAAATGGAAGTGGGAATAGAAATTTAATTATTATTCCCGAAAATGAAGTTGTGAAAATAAAGAAACTCGTTTAGATGTATATAATAAGAAGGGTGTCAAATAACATCGTTTAGACCTATATATAAGATTGGCAATTTATTCCATACCATTTGGTTAAGTAAATAAACGATATTTCCAAGGTAAAGGAAATTAAAAGGGAATTTGTGAAATACAGTAATATTTACAAAGTTAAGGAAATAGAATGGAGGTTTTATGAAAATATAACAATAGCTTCAAAGTAAAGGAAATTAGTGGAGTTTGGTGAATACAAAATTCTATTTATATAAAGGTATGGATATTGTTGCAAGGAATTGGAAATCATTTCGAAAAGGGAATGAATTATTTTATTCTAAAATTTAGAATATAAATTGAATTAAGATAAATCCAAGAGATCTAAAATTGGAATTTGATTTTGAAGAATTTTATAAAATAATTTATTTTCAAGGAAACTGGAATTTAATATAGAGTTCAGTTGTAAATGAAATTATAACTAAATTATGAATTTTGAATGAAATAATCGATGATTTTAGATAAGTAGAGTAGTTAAGTTAGATTTAGGAAACTTGCTTAATTTATTTTAAATTATCGACCAATGGAGTTGAAATTTATTATTAAACAAAGGTTAAATGTTTATATTTGAATTTAATTAAAACCAACTCGTCATGCCATGATAATTCGTAAATTTATGTTTCGAGCTTCAGTTGAATATATAGAATTCAGTATAAGTCGGAATTCTTCAAAACAAGAATCGTCCGAATTTATTGATGTTAATTTTCCAATGGAAGAGAAAAATCGGGATTCCGTCTTATAGATTTTGAGTTATGTCAAAATCATATTTCCAGAAAAACAGTGGTATAATCGTTTATTAACCATTACGATTTATTTAATAAAATCAAAGGATTTTAAGTAAGTGAAATTTGGATTTTCATTATAAAATCCAAACTTGGGTTATAAAATAGATATGAACTCAAATGGAGTAGGTGAATTTATTTTTGGAACTAATATCAGATTTCTAATTATTGAATGAAGTTAACTAATTACAAATTAATTAGTTGAAGGACTTTTTGGATCGAACTTAACTTTAGTTAAGTAAATTGAAGTTGTGAATTTGAATTCGGAATCAAATATGAAACTTGAGTTATAAATGGAATTAGACTAGTTTGTAAGAAAACAAAAATATATTTTAATGTCATATGTTCAAACTGAAAGTGATCTAAGCAAATAAGCCAATTAGAAAATTAATAAGCAAATGGAAAGTAATGGAATTAAAATTATTGAATAGATTCGAAATGGATTCAGAATGGTTGAATATATATATATATATATATATGTATGTATATGTATATATGTATGTATGTATGTGCGTATGTATTTATGTATGTATGTATATGGGACACATATAGAATGAAGCTAATGAAAAAAATTAATTGAATGCTTAACAAAAAGGCACATATTTAATTATATATTAGATTTTATGAGTCTGTTTGGCAAGCCGCTTGGCTTTTTGAATGAAAAGGGTGTAACACCCCGAATTTGTACCAACACTAAAAGAGGATAAATGTAACACCCCACCTCCGCTAGGGTCACTCACAAAGGGAATGCACTAGCTTTGGTGGAGTATTATCTAGGTAAACAAACACAGAAATATTACAGACAGAACATAAATAAAAGAGCGGAAGTAAAAACCAATTTTCATTTCCTTAAATCTAGTAAGGTCTAAAGCCTTTTACATCAAAATGTCAGTAAATCATTTACAACGAAATCCACCTTGCAATAGTATAGAAGCATAAAACTATATTCATAAATCATTCCTAATAAAGCAGTAAAGCAAGCCATAGCCAAGAGAAATCCAAGCCGTACAAGAAAGAGCCTTGGATTTTGGTAAAATCCGAACTAAGCTGTATTCCTACCCTGCGAACCTGGGGTGGGGGAACGGAAGAAAAAGAGGCGAAACAAAACGGCTCAGTCATAAAAACTGAGTAAGTCCTAGTGACTTTCAGCATAAAAACAGGTAAAGATAACATGGCTTGAATAAACTGAAAGTAAACATAAGCATGATGACAAGATAAGCCACAGGAAAGATAACTAAGAATAACCTCATATGGTTATTATCAAGTATAACGTTGCCAGGTTTCCATTCAAGATAAACTAAGTATAATTTTGCAAGATTTCTATCAAGCATCGCAAGATTTCTCTGCTTCACCATTAAAGTATTTCTATGATATCTATTTGCTCTGCACCACCCGTACTAGTATCCCAACCCGTGTCATGTGTTGACTGTAAAATGATCCCTTGCCCAATGTCATGAAATGATCCATTACATGGTCTCACGAAACGATCTATTAATTGATCGGCTCCTTACAAGTCCTATCTCGTTCATGTGTCTGTGTCATACGGCCCTATCACGAATGTAGTCACCTGTGCTAGGTTCACCATCGGGTGTATCAAGCCCTAGGGTGCCAACCACTGACACGAATCAAGCACGCACAGTGTAAACCTACTGGTGCCCAATGCCTGCTTTTTCAACTCCGGACTACGTGCACGACCATAGTCCGCCTGAACCTACAATGGCGCACCAACTCAGCCGTCGTTCTAGTCGCTTATAATCAGCCCAGTAATCGTGCCCCACCCTGCCTAGTTCCAGGGTACCATGATACATCTAGTGGGTTACTGCTGAAAAGGACCGCATAACTAGGGTTTCCGTCCAGCAGGTTAAGTGTTGTCATTTAAATTCGAGACTTAACCCCATCAGACTAGCATGTCAAGTTGGTTAAGTGTGGTCATTCAAGTTCGTGACTTAACCCGTCTACGTGTCATGTCAAATTGGCTAAGTGTTGTTGTTCAAGTTCATAACTTAGCCCTACGAATCATGTGTCAAGTTGGTTAAGTATGTTCAAGCAGTTCATGACTTAACCCTACCAAACCATTGTGTCAAATTGGTTAAGTATATTCAGGTGGTTCATGACTTAACCCTATCAAGTCATCATGTCAAATTGGTTAAGTATATTCAAGCGGTTCATGACTTAACCCTATCAAGTCATCGTGTCAAATTGGTTAAGTATATTCAAGTGGTTCATGACTTAACCCTACCAAACCATCGTGTCAAATTGGTTAAGTATATCCAAGCGGTTCATGACTTAACCCTATCAAATCATCGTGTCAAATTGGTTAAGTATATTCAAGCGGTTCATGACTTAACCCTATCAACTAGTCATATTAAAATGGTTAAGTGTTACTAGTCCATTCATATTACTTAACCCACCCATTCATGTCATATCGGTTAAGTGTTATTAGTCTAATCATATTACTTAACCTTATCATGTGGCATTAATTTACTTAATGCACCCCAACCTCTCACATTAGACTTGGTTGTGGTTACTGGTTACGCCGGGCGGGTCCGGGCAGGTTTATACCACAACCTAGTCTAACCTCGGGTTTTAAGCGCGGTATGACCAACTACTCACATTGGGTCCTATTGTTTATAGTTACTAGATTCGCTGGGCGGTTCCGGGCAGGTTTATACTGCAAACTCAACACAACCTCGAGTTGGCCACTTTCAAGTTATCTAAGTGTCATGTCCACGTTCAAGTTATAACAATGTTCAAATTTCTAAGCAAGTTTCATGTCAAGTTTCTAGTTTTCAACTTATGCCTATTATCAAGTTCATAACTCACGTTTTTGCCCCAAAACGTGTTCCCAAAGTATTACTAAAAATTTGCTATAAAGTTATGCCAAGTTTTAGCCTTTTTATTTACAATACAAGCCAACTACCCAAAACCCAACTTTACATATTAATATATATGCCCAAGTTCTAACTTTTCATGTCGATATACGTATGCCCAATTCTAGCCAATTTACATATGTTCAAGTTCCACATCAAACTACATGTATTCCATGTTTACACCAATTTACCTATAACAAGTTCTAGCCTTTTACATATGTCACGATCCATGTCAAAATTACATATATCAATTTATATTTGTCCAATCCTAGCCAATTTAAATATATACCAAGTTTCATGCCTTTTTACATAGATCCTATTAATGCCAAATTCCATGTATATATTATTTATGCAAATTTCCCATAACAAGATTATACCAAAATTTACAGATCAAGCCCCAAATTTGCAGATACAGTGATAATTTCCAATTTCATGTTGCCAATAGTTCCAACATATTCATATAGGCAATAATCCCACAATTCCCCCGTATACATCTCGTACGCAAATCGCGATTTTAGGCCAAGGTCCAAAATTGACCAAGGTTCATCAAAAGAAAATAAATAGGGGAAAGGTAGAATTCGTAGTAAAAGCAAGATCAGAGGGAAAAACATCATCACAGGCATGAAGATTACAATTTGATAATAATATTAACATGAATCGAGAAAACTAATTTACAACAGGCTAAATAGATTATGAACTGGTCATGAGAATAAAGATAGACAAGTCAAAAACTCAAGATTCAAGAAATAACAGAAATAGATCTGGATCGATAAACATACTTAGATCCAATTTCACTTTAATTCATTGCCATATTATAATCAAATATTTAAATCGGAAAATAACTAGAACTTACATTGATTGGCTAAGAGAGGACAAATCGATTCGTTGTCGCGTTGAATCGTCTAACTTGATTAATCTTTTGATTTGATTCAATATGGTCTAGGCGTCGTTGCTTGAAGCCGTTGAATCTTTATTTGAATCCGAACTAGATTTGAATCTCCTCTTGAAAGACTTGAACAACATATCCTCGTCTCAGACTTACGTATTATTTTGTTCATTTATTTATTCATTTTCTCAGAGGCAACATAAGGACAGAATGAAATGGTGTAGAGAGAATGAGGCTAGAGGCTGTTTATATAGGATTAGGCAAACGAATCTAGGTAGAAAACAAGACCAGGTACATCAGAATGCACCCAGGCCCAAAAGCAGATTCGGGGACCAGGTCGACACCCAAGTCGACTGGGCAGTCGACCTGATCCTAGGGGTGTCGACTGCCCAGTCGACTCCCCAGTCGACCTGGGTGCTGGGCGGTAAATTCCCGCCCAGTCTGTCTGGGTTTTGAAATTCGAATTTGAACTCGAATTCGAACTGTTTTGAACTCTGAACATTCCTGAAACTTCGGAGGGTCATATCTCCCTCATACGGACTCCGATTCTCGCAAACTCGAACTCGTTTCCAAGCAGAATTTCGAGACGGACGTAATGGCGCAACTCGTTTCCCTTGATTCTGATCTTAAAATTTAATTCTGCCTTGATTTATGATTTTAACATGTTATTAAAATTCCGGTTGTTACAATAAATTAAATAATAATTAATTTAATATTTAGAATTAGAGGAAACGAACTGCACCATTGCGTCTGTCCTGAAATTCTGGTCAAGATCGATACTTGGTTCGCGTAAAATGTACACTGTATAAGGAAGTTATGAGGGTTTTAAGTTTGTATATGCGTAGAAAAATTATATACATAAGTATGAGTCAGAGATGAGTCAGAATTCTATCCAGAACAGTTCGAATTTGAAAAACTCGTCAGAGCGGCAAAATTTCTGTTCTGAGGGGTCGACCCCCCTAAAGGGGTGTCGACCTAGGGGTTGACCCACCCACAGGGGTGTCGACACCCCTAGGGCTGAGGTGGCAGTTGGTTTCTGAGGGCTCTGCAGCTATAAATATGTGGTTATTTTTCATATTTTCTTCATTGGAAGTCATGGATGCCATATGCTGCTGGAGTGCGAACTGAACCGTCTTCTACAAACAACATACTTTGCAAATCAAATTTAGAAATTCTGGATTCATTCTTTCTCAATTCTCTAAACCTAACGCTGTGAGTTTCTAGTTGTTTTTAGGTTTAGATAAATGAAAGTAAATTGTGAAAGACTATGACTTTGATATGTTGTAAAGTATGATTCTATGCAAGTGTTAAATCATATACTATGTCATGATGGATCTAATTCCCTTGATCTAATACAATTGTGATTATTCTATTATGTTGTCTATGTGGATCTGAACTTGTAACTGTATTATGGTGAATGTACATCTATTGGACGGTTGTAACATTAGCTAGATCCAGTTCTTCATGTAAATCACCTTTCACATGTTATATTGTGATTAGTTTAAATATGTGGTAAACTTGACATGTGAAGCCATTTTAGGTCTAACATGTTGCTATGTCACCCTAATTATGCTAGATCTAAATAGTTGGATTAGATCTCATTATATTGCTTTTACATCGTAGATGCCACAAATTCATTAGTTTTATGTCCGCCTTGTTATGATGAAAATTACATGTTCACTCACCTTGTTATCATGTTAAGTTTATGTGTATGCCAAGACATGTTGAAAAATTATCACCCTTTGTCATATTCCCATTTTCATTGTTATGGTTAGGCTACTTTATAGCCCAGATGTCGCCAAAATATGTGCGAATATGTTAGTTAAGGAACGGGGGAAAAGGGGTTTATAATTGGCATAATTTATGTAATATTGGACATACCATTCAAATAGGGAAACATAGAAATAATAACCTCTAATGACATAGGTAGATTTGAAAAAAATTGGAATGTTTAGTAATTACAATTAGGAAACGTAATTGTACTTATGACATGAGGTTAGGTTGCATTAGTGGTAGAAGTCTGCCTGGAACCGACCGGCATATCCAGCAGCCACTAATGCTGAACCTAATGTAGGAGGTCTAAGTACGTAAATACGAATCGGGCTATGACACGAGGTTAGGCCAAATTGTGGAATAAGTCTGCCCGGACCTGACCGGCATATCTAGCATCCACATGCTTTAGGCCTAATGTAGGAGGTCTAGCCCATTATAAAACCATAAATGGACTTGGTAAAAGAATTGGGCTACTTAACCTAATTTAAAGATTGTATGATTATGAACTTAATTTAGAGTTAAGTAAAATTGGATGGGTAGTGGGTGGGTAAAGTAAATTAGAGGGGGTGGGTAGCCCACGAACTTAACCCAACAAAGTTATGTAATTAAAGACACCTAGTGGTATACATAACCGGTAGATAATGTAATGAAGTTATGTAATTAAAGACACCCTTTAAGGTAAGCTTAACTAGTATTGGGCTATGTAATTAAAGACACCAAAGAGTATACATAGTCAGTGGAAAACTTAGTGGGGATACAAGACAAGGGGCGGAACTTGTATCATATTGTTTGGGACCCATTTCAGTCAGTAACACGGAGTAGGTATCAAATAAAGAACTCTGTATTATGCGGAGAAGGGGCACGCTTACTGATTGATTGTAAGAGATCCAAACGAGGCGGACGGTGTGGGCGGCGCAAACCGACAGGGGACATGTGCGTGCATGGGCCGGGCAGAGGGGACTAAGCCGACCATGACACCAGTAGATATGGTTGTGCAAATCTTGGGTTGCCACATTAGGAAGTGATAACTCCTATTGTGGGGCCAATACAGGATATCAATGGAGTAGGGAGCCGATCGATTAAGGTAGTGGTTAGGGTATACTTGGACGTATGACCTAATCTACCAAGTTATAGTGGAAGGGATCATCTCATTTCAGTTATACTAGTAATAGTGCAGAGTAATCATTAGTGAGGCACATACACCTTATCTTGCTTACCATGTCACACCTGCCATTTGTGTAGTAATCTCTCTCTTATCCACTGTATATGCCTATCATGTTGCTTTTATTTATCTACTGGCTAAAAGTAACTAGACTCGCCAGACGTTATGTTTGATCCTGTTGTTTCTCCTTTTTTCTTCCGTTCCCCCCTCCAGTTTTTTAGGGAGGAAACACTCAAACTTAATTAGGACTTATATATCATCTTTCTAGGAGCTACTTCCTAAGTATGGCTCATGTTCTTGTCTCTACTATGGCTTAACTCTTTTAATTTGGGAAAATTACGTTTTTCATATTCTAATGTACTCTGATGATGCAAGACAAAAGTTATTTTATTGTAATGGTTTTTGTGACTTATGAAATTGTGGAGCACGATATTATGCTTTATGTTTGGAATAAAAATTTAAATTTTCCACTGCTGCCTTATTTATATTTGTCTTGTAATTATTCTTTGTTTGTTTACCTATAGCGCTTCACGAAACTTAATGCATTCCCTTAGTGAGTGACATTAACGGACGTGGGGTTTCACACTTGGTATCAGAACAGAAGGTTACCAGAATAGATAAAAGTTTTTGGAAATTATATTCAAAAAGGTTTTAAAAGAAAAGCATTTTCAAAAGAAAAGTATGTTTTGAAAAACATTCCCTAAAAAGCCAAATGTAGTATCCTTCGGTCCTTTATCTAAATTTCTTCCTTTTCCCTTTTTTCAGCATGTTTAGGGAACAAAACATCCCTAATATCCTAGAGGGCGTCACAATACCCGGATGGTTCCGTAGGTATTTGGAGGTTACGACGCCGGTCGAAGGCCAAAGAGACGTTCCTCCCCCAGCTACACCAGTCATTCCTCCTCCTCCTCCTCCCCCTCAAAGAGCTGACAACTTTGCCAAGATCTGCAAAGACTTCCAGGCTATGGGAGGAAGCCATTCCATGGGAACGAGAAATTCGTAGAAGCTCGAAATTGGCTTAAGGAGACCGAGACTTATTCGTAATATTTGAAGTGGAGGGCCGAAGAAAGATCCAGTAAGCTGCTTGGCTGTTAAAGAACAAAGCCTCATTTTGGTGGGAAATCACCCAAGCTGGACGTCCAGTGGAAACTTGGGAAGATTTTTGATAGAGGTTCGAAATGAAATTTCTTTCCCAAGCTAAGAGAAGCATACAGATGGAGAGGTTCTTAGCACTTAAACAAGGAAACTTGACGGTAAAGGAGTATGTGAACAAGTTCAACCAGCTGGCAAGGTTCGGGTTAGAGTTGGTGGATACACCGCATAAAAAGGCTTTGTGGTTTGTTAAAGGACTGAATGAGCCTCTGCATGGTTTAACTATGTCCTGTATTCCAATGGGGGCCACCTTTGAAAAGCTTGTTGATATGGACCTACTTTATGAGGAGGACAAGGGAGAAAAGAAGGAAATAAAAGCTGAGGGGACATCGCAAAATAAGAAGGTGTGGCCCAAGAAGGTGCAGCAAGAACAGCAGAAGAAAGGATGGAAAGATGATAAAGGAAAGGATAAGAGAAAATGTCATAATTGTGGGAAGGAGGGTCACTTAATCAAAGATTGCAAGAGAGGGATGGCTAATTGCTTTAATTGCGGAGAGGTCGGACACTTCTCTAAAGAGTTCCCGAAGAAACAGGGATCACAGGGACAAGGTCAAAGAGAAGGGACTTATGGAGGGCAGGTGCATTCTCTCGCGATCAGTGCTCCTGAAAGAGGTAGAAAATTTTCCGTAGAAAGTTTAGTTTCTCTTTCAAACCATCCAGTTAGAACACTTTTTTATTCTGGTGCTTCACACTCGTTTATATCTAGTTCCGTGGTTGAATCTCTGCACTTAATTACTAGTATGGTAGTAGATCCCATAGTTGTTTCAATCCTCATTGGTGGTTTGGCTCATTTATCGATGATTTGTCGGGGTTTGAAAATATCTGTGTTAGGCGTCGAGTTTGAATGCAACGCGTATGTGCTCGGGTTTATGGGCTATGGGTTGATTCTAGGAATGGATTGGCTTACCACGTATGGGGCCATTCTGGATTGTGATAGGAGGGTTGTTGGACTCCTGACTTGTCATATGAAGACCCTCGAAGTTTCTTGTGACCCCCAAGGATATGTTATGCTTAGCTTCCTAGAGTCTCTAGATGCATCCATAGTTGATTTGCAATCTGTTCCAATGGTTCGAGATTATTCCGATGTTTTTGATGAGGTACGGTGTTTACATCCAAGGCACGAGATTGTCTTCCGCATATATCTAGTGGACAATGCAAAGCCAATTGCATTACCAGTGCGCCACATGACTCCAAGGGAGAGGAGTGAGTTGAGTAAGCAAGTAGGGGAGCTACTTGAGAAAGGGTTTATCAGATAAAGCATATCGGAATGGGGTGCTCCAGTAGTATTCGTAACTAAAGCGGATGGTTCACTTCGTTTGTGTGTTGACAATAGAGAATTGAATAAGCTCACCAAGATGAATAGGCACCCACTTCCGAGGATCAATGAATTATTTTATCAGCTTGGTGGTGCCTCGGTATCTTCTCAATTTGACTTGGCTATGGGGTTCCATCAGTTGAGGGTAGCCGAGGACAGCATAGATAAGACTGCTTGCAGAACTCCGGACGGTTTCTTTGAATGGCTAGTTATGCCTTTTGGGTTGACAAATGCACCCGCCTATTTTGTTGATTTGATGAGTAGGGTGTTTTGGGAGTTCCTAAACAAATTTGTCATAGTCTTTGTTGATGATATTTTGATCTTCTCCAAGAGTGAAGAAGAGCATGCCTGTAACAACCCGCACCTCTGTTCACGGAAGATACTGTCCCCAAGTTAGCCACCGTATAGGTGTGGGGTTTTGTTCCTCAAAAGGCCTCGGCGTTAGTAAGAGATAGGCTATGCTATATAAGTACCCACTTCACACAGGCTTCCATAATGTGGGACTTAGGGGTGTTACATTCTCCCCTCCTACAGAGCGCAACGTCCCCATTGGCTCACAAACACTACACTCATGCGCTGTGGTCCATATAGGAGCCACAATTCCGGCTGGGTATTGGCTCTGGTACCACTGTAACAACCCGCACCTCCGTTCACGCAAGATATTATCCCCAACTTAGCCATCGTATAGGTGTGGGGCTTTTCTCCTCAAAAGGCCTTGGCGTTAGTAAGAGATGTGCTCTACTATATAAGTACCCACTTCACACAGGCTTCCACGATGTGGGACTTAGGGGTGTTACAATGCCCAACATTTGAGAGAATTTTTGAAAACTCTCTGTGACCATCATCTTAAGGCAAAGTTCTCCAAATGCCATTTTTGGAGAAAATAGGTGAGATTTTTAGGGCATGTAGCTCCAAAGAAGGGACAGCTGTAGATCCCCCTAAGGTGGTTGCAGTGCAAGATTGGCAGATTCCAAAAAATGCAACCGAGGTGAGAAGCTTTCTTGGGTTGGCAGGTTATTATAGGAAGTTCATTAAGGACTTCGCGAAGATATCATCCCCTCTCACTAGGCTGACAAAGAAGAATTTGGCATTTTCATGGGACATAGACTATGACGTTGCTTTTCAACGACTGAAGAGGGCTCTGATAATAGTCCCAGTCTTGACCTTGCCTGATGGTAGTAAAGTGTTTACTGTTTACATAGATGCGTACGGTACAGGGCTTGGTGCTATTCTGATGCAAGAAGGGAAAGTAATATGTTATGGCGGTAGACAGTTAAGAGTTCGTGAGAAGAATTACCCCACCCACGATTTAGAGCTAGCTGCCATAGTATTCGCGTTAAAGATATAGCATCATTATTTACTTGGATAAAAGTTAGAGTTATACACTGATCATAAATCTCTCAAGTATCTATTCTCACGGAAGGATCTAAACTTAAGGCAACAACGGTGGATGAAGTTCTTAGCTTCATATGATTTTGAGATTGCTTATATCCCTGGCAAGGGTAATGTGGTGGCAGACGCACTAAGTAAGCATAGGGTGGCACTGAGTCCTCTATTCGTGGAGAGAAAGAGCTTGGAGTTCATATCAGCTTTTGATTTTAGACCCTCCATCGAGGTTTTGCCTAATTTGTTTGCATCCTTGGAGTTACGACCGATCCTTATGGATCAGATAGAAGATTCGCAACAAGGTGACCCAAAGATTCTAGACATCATGGATAAGCTCAGAAGAGGGGAGACTTCTAGTCACCTCAGTAGATATGCCATAGATGAAAAGGGGTGGTTGCGACGAGATGGAAGGCTTTGTGTTCCTCAAACTGGAAGCTTGATAAAGGTGGTCCTAGAAGAAGCCCACCATTCTAAGATGACTATTCATCCAGGTGGTGACAAGATGTATAGAGACATGAAGAGGGTTTTCTTTTGGGCTGGGATGAAGAAAGATGTAGCCGAATTTGTTTATCAATGTTTAGTTTGCCAGCAAGTCAAAGCTGAGCAAAAGAAGCCTGGAGGATTACTTCATCGGTTGGAGGTTTCGCATTGGAAATGAGATAGCATCTCTATGGATTTCATAGATGGGTTGCCTAGATCAAAGAAAGGTAACACCAGTATTTGGGTGGTAGTGGATAAACTCACTAAGAGCGCTCACTTTATTCCACTTAAGAGTAAGAGGAAGAAATCATGATTGGCAGCAATTTATGTTCGTGAGATAGTTCGTCTTCATGGTGTACCTTCCAGCATCGTGAGCGATCATGACCCCATATTTACCGGCGAATTTTGGAGGAGCTTGCAAGAAGCATTAGGTATACAGTTGTGTTTGAGTACCGCTTATCGTCCTCAGACCGATGGACAAACGGAGAGGGTGAGCAGGATTCTTGAAGATCTTTTAAGGCTGTGTATCCTAGACTTCAGAGGGACTTGGGAAGAGCATCTTCCTTTAGTAGAGTTTGACTATAATAACAGCTATTAGGCAAGCATCGTCATGGCACCCTTCGAAGCATTGCACGGGAAACCCTGTAGATCGCCAACTTTTTGGTGGGAATCTACAGAAAGATTATTACTTGGGACAGATATGGTTAGGGAAACATCCGAAAAGATAGACCTTATTCGACGGCGGATGAAGACAACTCAAGATAGGCAGAAGTCCTATGCAGACAAGAGAAGGAATGACATCGAATTCGAAGTGGGAGACTTGGTTTTCATCAAAGTATTTCCTTTAAGGAATGTGTTTTGCTTCGGATCAATAGGGAAGTTGGCACCTAGGTTTGTGGGACCATTTCCCATAACCTAGAGGATTGGCCAAATGGCCTACCGAGTGAAGCTACCAGAAAATCTATCTGACTTTCATGACGTTTTCCATGTCTATCATCTACGGAAGTGCCTGCATGACACTGTGGAAGTTGTTGAGCCGAGTATGTTGGTAGAAGTCAAAGTGGAACGGAGGCGACAATCAGATGAGTCCCTACCCGTATTCTTGTGTAAAACCCTGTATTTTCTATGAACATTAAAGTAACAAATTAAAGTATACTTAATTTTTAAGAGTAGAATTAAGGGAAACGGGTTACGCCATTGCGTTCATCTCAGAATTCTGCTTGAGATAGAGTCTGAGTTTGCGTAAATCAGACTCCGTATGAAGAAGTTATGGCACTTAGAAGTTTCAGGAATTTAAAATAAAAACCAGCCCGAATTCAAATTTAAAGTTTCGAAATTCAAATCACACATCCGGGCTGGGCAGGAAATTTCCCGCCCAGGACCCAGGTCGACCATGGGGTCGACCTCCCCCCTTTACCAGATCCGTGGACAGATTCGTTTTTTTTGTATTTGGACGCCCGTTCTGTACAGATTCTTTGCTCCTAAGTTATTTAAACACCCCCAAACCTCACTTTCTCTCCATACAACTTCATTATGCCTATACTCTACCCTACTTCATGTCAAAATAAATCAAAGACTGGGTAATGATGCTCAAGTCCTTCGTAGAAATCAAATTTAGAAATCTAGTAGAGATTCAAAGGCTAATTCAACGACTTCAACAACTATTTCTAGGAATCATATAAATATAAATTAGAAGAACAAATAGTCTACTTCAAGGGAGAGCTATTCAGTTTCAGAATATATATCCCAGAATTCAACACCCTTCTGTAATTTGTAAGTCCACGTTACTTTCAGGAATAAAAGTTAATTGTGATTCTGACATTGTAATAAATCTGGATCTGAGATTATGCCTGTCTTTCTATATCCTTTGGATCTATCTCATTGATAATATTACGTCCATTCTTTGTCTCTTCTTTCCTTCTTCCCTTTTTGTTTTATAGTTAGGCTATTGCGAGCCTGAGATAGATCTCATCAGAGATGAACGTACGTTGGAAATAAAATTAGGCGTAATTGAGTTGTAACTGATTTGAGGACCTAACACATGTTGTATTCAAAACATAAAGTGTATCGAACATATGACTTAGGATTTGAGGCATAAATTATTGGACATATGACATCAGATTTGAGGCATAAAGTATTGGATAGATGACTTGGGATTTGGGGCGTAAATTGGACTGTAAATATAAAGCATTATACTTGTTGTGGTCTAAGATCTAGAATTGGGGCATATATATATATATATATATATATATATATATATATATATATATATATATGATAGTTTATGATTTGGAAGTAGAAGATTAGGGTGTATAGTGATGTATGGCTTATGCATGAAAACATGACTTGCCCTTGTTTTGTAAGTCAGTTACCTTTTAGATTTGAACACCTTAATCTAATTGTGACATGTAATAAAATGGATATGAGAATATGCCTATTGTAAGCTATCCTTTCATTGAAAATTGTGCTTGAGTATATATATATATATATATATATATATATATATCTTTAAGAATCATTTTTGACTACGAAACTGGTCCGATCATATCTATCCTTGTTGTATATCAGAATTTTAATCCTTTTTAAGTTCATGATATAATTCTTATCATATCTATATGCATGCGATGTATTCCTTGCAAAACTTGTCTTTTTAGTACATCAAGTTTATTGGACCAGTAGTTCTTATCATCATATGACTATGCCTATTCTTACGAGGTTCCATCTTGCTTCTCCCCTTATATTATGAATCCTGAGTTGAATCTCGAAATACGTACGTTGTGAATGCGGGGGAAATTGGGTATAACATGAAATTGACATTATTTGGCATAATTTGGAACATGTATCATGGCATAACTATTAAGATGCAATTTGACATAAATTATGGAATATGTAATTTGACATATTGAACCTAGAATTGGCATGAACGATAAAGTATGAAGTTGGCATATAAATCAAGTTTTGGGCAAAATTGTTTCGAATTTGGGGTAACTTGAGCATTAAATTTAGATTGGGTGTAAAATGTAACATGATTAGTTTTGGTGAATTTGGTAATTAGCATGTAAAATCTTGGTTTGGGTATATAGAGTAAATGTGTAGATTAAAGATGAACATGCCTAACCCGAGGTTAGATTGAGTTGTGGTGTAAAACTGCCCGGAACCGCCCGGCACATCCAGTAACCACAACAACACCTATCTAACGTGAGAGGTTAGTGCATCACACCCAATAAAAACCCGAGGTTAGATTGAGTTGTGGTGTAAAATTGCCCGGAACTGCCCGACACATCCAGTAACCGCAACAACAGTGCATTAATAAATCAACTATTGCTAATGAACAAGATGAATGAGTAGGGTTAAGTTCATAGGAACTCTTAATTAATATAACATAAACGACTAGGGTTAAGTAATGAGAAACACATAACCAATATGACAAGATGGATGACTCGGGTTAAGTTAATAGGAACCACTTAACCGGTATAGCATGATAAATGGAAAGGGTTAAGTTAACACTTAACCAATATAACTTGATTTGTGGTAGGGTTAAGTTAACACAAGAAGGCGACACTTAACCGAAGTAACATGACATGATGAGTAGGTGGGTTAAGTTAACTTGAATTGACTGATAACACTTAACCAATACAACAAGAAGAACACGTGGGGTTAAGTAACGAGGAAACACTTAACCAATATAACTTGATAAACGGACGGGGTTAAGTAAATAAGGAACACTTAACCAACATGACACGATGAATGGGTGGGTTAAGTTAACATGAATGGACAACACTTAACCAATATGACATAATGTGCGGGAGGGTTAAGTACATATCGGGTTGGTGGGTAATATTAGTACATATAAGCCCAAAAACTTAACCATTAAATAAACATGCTTGAATCAGTGGGAGGGTTAAGTACATATCTGGTTGGTGGGTAATATTAGTAAATATAGGCCCACAAACTTAACCAATAGGAAACCCTAGTAACGGGGACCCATTTCAGCAGTAACCCACATAGAGGTATCAAGGTACCCTGAACTAGGAAGGGTGGGCCACGATTACTGGGCTGATTGTAAGAGGTCAAAGCAGCGGTAGGGGGTACGTCAGTGTAGGTTCCGATGGTTTACGGGCGTGCACGTACTCCGGAGTGGGAAAAAGCAGGCACTGGGTACTAATAGTTATACACTGTGCATCTTGAATCGTGTCAGGTCGCTATCATAAGGATTGATACACCTTATAGTGGGACCAACACAGGGTATCTACACGCAAGAGAGGGCCAATTGACACAGACACAAGAGAAATGAATACAAGTAGGGAGCCGATCGATATGATAGTAAGGGTACATCTAGCATGTTCATGGCAATTAGGCAGACTGAGGTGGAATCGTCACGATAGATGTACACCTGAAGGCTACCACAATTACGGGGATTAGGATGACGTTATAATTTTATACAGATTTCTAGTTGGGACACTAGTTAGTTGGTGCAGAGATAGATATAGAAGTCAGAATAACAAAGTAGTTGCGAAGCAGACAAAGAGTAGAAGCGTATTCAGTTTATCTTGCCTTATCATACCTTATGCTTATCCTATGTTATCTTGTTATCCCTGTTATCACGGTATTGTCTTATATTTAGTTTATTCATGTCATGATGCTTTTGCCTATTTATATGCTAAAAGTCACTGGACTTACCAGATTTATGTCTGGCCTAGTTTTGTTTCGCCTCTTTTCTTCCGTTCCCCTCCCCCCCCCCCCCCCCCACGTTCATAGGGAGGAAATGTTACCACTTAGCTCAGTTTTCTTCCCAAGCTCGAAGATAGTCGTTGTATTGCTTTGGACTCTCTCTCCCACTGCAATGGTTGGTTCATGCTTTATTGGGGAATATCATTGTTGTTTTTATGCTTCTTTTATATTTGGAAGTTTTTAGATTAAGACAGAAGTTCTATGTATTACTTTTAAGTATGATTGAGACAACCGTTGTAAAAGCTTGACTAAACCATATTGTTTATAAAATGACTTTAGTTTCCACTGCTTTATTTGTCTGTCTTGTAATTTATCTGCATCTTTTACCTAAAATGCTCTGCCAAAGTTAAGGCATTCCCTTTGTGAGTGACCTTAATGGAGGTGGGGTGTTTCATTTGGTATCAGAGCTAATGGTTATCGGATAAGATAAAAGATTTGAAAAATTATTTTCAAAACGGTTTTAAAAGAAGCATTTTCAAAAGAAAGGTTTTGTTTTAAAGGCATTTCCCCAAAGCCATATGCGCTATCTTTTGATCCTCTGATTGAGTCCTTGTTTCCTTCTTTCCTAAGTCTCCGGGGCTCTTGGCTTTCTGGGAGGTAACCTCATCGCGGCATGGTTTCGTAGGGTCGACGAGACTACAACACTTGTCAAAGGGCAAATAAGTGCCCAACTTCCATCTATAGCCATAGTAGTTTCACCTACGGCTAATTTTCTTTCAAGCTTTGCAGGATTTTCCGTGCAATGGAGGCAGCTTTCAAGAGACTTGCCAACAAGTTACACAAGGATGGAAAAGATGAGAATGAGGGAGTTTGGCTAAGGAGCACAACCCAAGGATGAGGAACTCATGGATATGGCCTTGGTTCACAAAGAAGGTAAAAAGGAAAGAATAATAAAACCTAAAACAAGAGGAAGTGTCTTTATTATGGTATAACGGGTCATATAATTAAAGACCAGGGTCAAGAACAAAGGACATGATTTTCAGAAGGGCAAATACATGCTCTCACCGCTAGCGTACCTGAGAGGGAGGGAGTAAGGTTTATGTTGAAGGAGTTTAGTTTTTCCTCTTTGATCATTCTGTTAGTACTCTTTTTGATTTTAGCGCTTCACATTCATTTATATCTGCTTCCATAGTTGAGTCTCTGCACCGTAGTACTTGTATAGTAGAAGATCCCATTATTGTCTCAAATCCAATTTGTGGTTCGGCTCATTTATCTTTGGTTTCTAAGGATTTGAGATACTTATGTTTTTGGTTTCATGGGCTATGGGTTGATTCTAGGCATGGATTGGTTAGCTAGTAATTGTGAAAGGAGGGTAGTTAGACTTTCGACTTGCCTCGGGAATACCCTCGAAATTTCGTGCGATCCTAAGGGATCAGTTTGACTTAGCTACCTAGAATCACTTTATGTATTTATCGACGATTTTTGATCCATTGGAGTAGTCCATGAGTACGAAGATGTTTTTGATTAAGGTTAGGGGTTTGTCCCCTAAAACGTGAGGTAGAGTCCCACATATATCTAGATGACAATGCAAAGCCAGTTATGCGATCAACGATAGTTTTGGAGCAAGATTGGCGAGGATAGCCAGAGTCGGTTTAGTGCTCAATTGTTTGGTTGTTTTGCTAGTATCATTTCACATAAATCGTCCAAATTCGGAGGAGGTATTCCTTGGGTGCTTGTCTGATATTGGTTTAGGCCTTTGGGGCTTGTACTCGAGGCAAGTTCGACTAGGATGGTTGCGTGAGAGATATCGACCCTTAGATTTGTGACATGATGGATAAGCTAAGTAGAAGAGAGACCTCTAATCATCTTAGTATATGCACTTGGTATCATGGTTAATATTTGTTTATCTTGGAAAGATAGTTCGACTACATTGGATACCCTCTAGCATTGTAAGTGATCGAGGTCCTATCTTTACTAGTGGGTTTTGGAAATGGAGGTCAAGAAGCTTCGCAATCGTGAAGTTAAATTAGTTAAGGTACAGTGGAGTGAAGCTCAAGAAGGTGCAACTTAGAAGACTGAAGACTAGATACGCACATCATACCTTTTTTGAGGGTATATCCTTGATTCCACTTTTTCTGTAATATTTATTTTGCATGCTAGTCATTATCTTTTAGGTATATCCTCTCGGTCCTATCCTCGATCCTTAGGTAGAAACCAATGGATGTAAACATGTATTTGAAACATGTTATGATTGATGGTTGCAAGTGGCTGCTAGTGGATGCTCGTGGATGCATATACACACACATTAGGCACTAGATCAGCTCAGTCACTTTCATATTGCATATGCGTATGAATGTATTTGTATATGGATTGAAACTTGATGTGTTACCATATGGACGTTGCATATGGATGAGTGAATATGCACACATATAGTATTTACATGATTAGGGATATTTGCATACATGTTGGACGCATGACACTCTCATGATTCGCATTAAGGAGTTCAACTGGATCAGTAGGCCGCCTGATTTTGCACTAGATAAGAGACATATACACACACTCTGCTTATGTTCATACAGCATTAGAAACCTTTTAAGGACAATGGATGCCTATGATTGAATGGTTGAGTAGATGGATGTTGAATGTTAGGATATACGTTCTTCCTAACTTGAAGATTTTGGGGACGAAATCCTTTAAGGAGGGGAGAAAGTAATTCCCCGTATTTTCTATGAACATTAAAGTAACAAATTAAAGTATACTTAATTTTTAAGAGAAGAATTAAGGGAAACGGGTTACGCAATTGCGTTAGTCTCGGAATTCTGCTTGAGATAGAGTCTGAGTTTGCGTAAATCAGACTCCGTATGAAGAAATTATGGCACTTAGAAGTTTTAGGAATTTAAAATAAAAACCAGCCCGAATTCAAATTTAAAGTTTCGAAATTCAAATCACACTTCCGGGCTGGGCGGGAAATTTCCCACCCAGGACCCAGGTCGACCAGGTGGTCGACCGGGGTAGAACAGGTCGACCATGGGGTCGACCTCCCCCTTTTCCAGATCCATGGACAGATTTGTTTTTCTGTATTTGGACGCCCGTTCTGACCAGATTCGTTGCTCCTAAGCTATTTAAACACCCCTAAACCTCACTTTCTCTCCACATAACTTCATTACACCTATACTCTACCCTAATTCATATCAAAATAAATCAAAGACGGGGTTATGCTGCTCAAATCCTTCGTAGAATTCAAGTTTAGAATTCTAGTAGGGATTCAAAGGCTAATTCAACGACTTCAACAACTATTTCTAGGAATCAAATAAAATCTAAATTAGAAGAACAAAAGTCTACTTCAAGGGAGAGATATTCAGTTTTAGAATACAACTCCCAAAATTCAAGACCCTTTTGTAATTTGTAAGTCCACGTTACTTTTGGAAATAAAAGTTAATTGTGATTCTGACATTGTAATAAATCTGGATCTGAGATTATGCCTATCTTTCTATATCCTTTGGATCTATCTCATTGATAATATTTTGTCCATTCTTTGTCTCTTCTTTCCTTCTTCACTTTTTATTTTATAGCCAGGCTACTGCGAGCCTGAGCCAGATCTCATAAGAGATGAACGTACGTTGGAAATAAAATTGGGCATAATTAAGTTGTAACTGATTTGAGGACATAACACATGTTGTATTCAAAACATAAAGTGTATCGAACATATGACTTGGGATTTAAGGCATAAAGTATTGGACATATGACTTGAGATTTGAGGCATAAAGTATTGGATATATGACTTGGGATTTGGGGCGTAAATTGGACAGTAAATATAAGGCATTATACTTGTTGTGGTCTAAGATCTAAAATTGGGGCATATATATATATATATATATATATATATATATATATATATATGATACTTTATGATTTGGAAAAAGAAGATTAGGGTGTATAGTGATGTATGGCTTAGGCATGAAAACATGACTTGCCTTTGTTTTGTAAGTCGGTTACCTTTTAGATTTGAACACCTAAATCTAATTGTGACATGTAATAAAATGGATATGAGAATATGCCTGATGTAAGCTATCCTTTCATTGAAATATGTGCTTGAGTATATATATCTTTGGGAATCATTTTTGACTATGAAACTGGTCCAATCATATCTATCCTTGTTGTATATCGGAATTGTAATCCTTTTTAAGTTCATGATATAATTCTTATCATATCTTTATGCCTGCGATGTATTCCTTGCAAAACTTGTCTTTTTAGTACATCAAGTTTATTGGACCAGTAGTTCTTATAATCATATGACTATGCCTATTCTTATGATGTTCCATCTTGCTTCTCCCCTTATATTATGAATCTTGAGTTGAATCTCGAAATATGTACGTTATGAATGTGGGGAAAATTGGGTATAACATGAAATTGACATTATTTGGCATAATCTGGAACATGTAACATGGTATAACTGTTAAGATGAAATTTGACATGAATTATGGAATATGTAATTTGACATATTGAACCTAGAATTGGCATGAATGACAAAGTATGAAGTTGGCATATAAATCAGGTTTTGGGCAAAATTGTTGCGAATTTGGGGTAACTTGAGCATTAAATCTAGATTGGGTGTAAAATGTAACATGACTAGTTTTGGTGAATTTTGTAATTAGCATGTAAAATCTAGATTTGGGTATATAGGGTAAATGTGTAGATTAAAGATGAACATGCCAAACCCGAGGCTAGATTGAGTTGTGGTGTAAAACTGCACAGAACTGCCCGGCACATCCAGTAACCACATTAACACCTATCTAATGTGAGAGGTTAGTTCATCATGCCCAAGAAAAACCCGAGGTTAGATTGAGTTGTGGTGTAAAACTTCCCGGAACCGCCCGACACATCCAGTAACCGCAACAACACATATCTAATGTGAGAGGTTGGTGCATTAATAAATCAAAAAATGCTAATGAACAAGATGAATGAGTAGGGTTAACTTCATTAGAACACTTAACCAATATAACATAAATGACTAGGGTTAAGTAATGAGAAACACTTAACCAATATGACAAGATGGACGACTAGGGTTAAGTTAATAGGAAACACTTAACCGGTATAGCATGATAAATGGAAAGTGTTAAGTTAACACTTAACTAGTATAACTTGATTTGTGGTAGGGCTAAGTTAACACAAGAAGGCGACACTTAACCAAAGTAACATGACATGATGAGTAGGTGGGTTAAGTTAACTTGAATTGACTGATGACACTTAACCAATACAACAAGACGAACAACTGGGGTTAAGTAACAAGGAAACACTTAACCAATGCAACTTAACAAACAGACGGGGTTAAGTAAATAAGGAACACTTAACCGACATGACACGATGAATGGGTGGGTTAAGTTAACATGAATGGACAACACTTAACCAATATGACATAATGTGCAGGAGGGTTAAGTACATATCGGGTTGGTGGGTAATATTAGTACATATAGGCCCACAAACTTAACTGTCAAATAAACAGGCTTGAATCAGTGGGAGGGTTAAGTACATATCGGGTTAGTGGGTAATATTAGTAAATATAGGCCCACAAACTTAACCAATAGGAAACCCTAGTAACGGGGACCCATTTCAGCAATAACCCACATATATGTATCACGGTACCCTGAACTAGGCAGGGTGTGGCACCATTACTGGACTGATTGTTAGCGGTCAAAGCAGCGGCATGGGGTACGTCAGTGTAGGTTCCGATGGTTTACGGGAGTGCACGTACTCCGGAGTGGGAAAAATTTGGCACTGGGTACCAGTAGTTATACATTGTGCATCTTGAATCGTGTCGGGTCGCTATCATAAGAATTGATACACCTTATGGTGGGACCAACATAGGGTATCTACACGCAAGAGAGGGCCGATTGACACAGACACAAGAGAAATGAATACAAGTAGGGAGCTGATCGATAGGGTAGTAAGGGTACATCTAGCATGTTCATCGCAATTAGGTAGATTGAGGTGGAATCCTCATGATAGATGTACACCTGAAGGCTACCACAATTACGGGGATTGGGATCATGTAACACCCTGTGATTTTAAATATTAAAATTTATGAATTAAAGAATACTTAATTTTAGATGTGAGAATTAGGGGAAACGGGTGATGCCATTGTGTTCGTCTCAGAATTCCGCTTGAGATAGAGTTGGAGTTTGTGTGAATTGGACTCCGTATGGAGAATTTATGGCCTTTCGAAGTTTCATAATTTAAATAAATTAAAAACAGCTTAGTTTCATAATTTAAATAAATTAAAAACAGCTTGAGATAGATTTGAATTAAACATTCCAGACAATCCAACCGTTGGATCTTTGCAAAGTTGGTGTCGTTGGAAAGATATTTCCAAAGCGAACCCAACGGTTTTGGTTTCAGGAAAATCCGATGGTCGGATCTCCCGCACTAACCGTTTGAAATCATGGTTTCAAAACACGAACTGCAGCTTCGTTATTCGATTTATTTTAATTATATATATATATATAATCGATTCTTCGATTTCAAAACCATATTCATTTCATACCTTTGATAAAAATGATATTTTTATCAAACTAACTTCTATTTCAACACTTCACTATTTTTACAATTCATGTATATAATAAAAATGTGATTTTTATTGTTAAACAATTTATTTCAAAACACGTCTATTTTATATAGTTTATATAGATGGTAAAAATATGATTTTTATTATAAAACAATTTCTTTCAAAACATGGCTATTTTATACAATTCATATAGATGATAAAAATATGATTTTTATTATAAAACAATTTATTCCAAAACACGAATACCATTCAACACATGAATTTCCATTCAACGAATGAATTTCAATTCAACACGTGAAGGTTTTCTATAGTTTTTATATATATATAGATAAAAAAGGTGATTCTTAATGAAAAACAATTTATTTCAAAACATGAATGTCGTTCAATAGATGAATTTCTATTCAGCACACGAATATAGTTTCAACACATGAAAATAATTCTAACACATGAATATTATTCAAAATTTTGGCAGCATAACGGCAGGGTAGTTAAAACTGGGGCCGTCCCTAGTACGGCTCCTCGCTCTACCTTAAAGCCTCACAGCTTTTGACAATGGGGATTTCATGCATCTAGTTCGCACGCAGGCGGCATGTATATATTTTCATTTCCACAAACTAATCCTATGTGGTTTCAACCAAATAATTCTCAACCACAAACGGGTATTTTTCAACCACTATCAATCAATTTCAACCACAAACAATTCTAATCAACCATTCGCTATCATCCAATTTCCACATCAATCACAACTAATAAATTACACATCAAAATCAAATAAACAAGCATACAAGACGTCCATGGTCTGTGGACGACGGGTGTCGGGTGCTACTAAACACCGTCTGCATCCTAGTATATATTATTAACTAGAAAACAAATTTAAAAGGTGAGAAGTTCTCACAGAGGGTTCCACTCCACCGTGTTTTACTTTTGAACTGCTGATCCGTCTGGATTTGTTTGAAGTTCCAATGTAGTTCTTTTCACGCTATTCAAATAAAAATTATATTTTTATCACTTCATTCTAATAAATAAAAATCATATTTTTATTTCTTCTTCATATATATTTTCGATGCTTCACTCTATATAAAAATTATATTTTATATTTCTATTTCATATATAAAGATCGAATTTTTATATCATCGCTATAAAAATCACATTTTTATTTCAACATATATATAAGAAAAATTAGATTTTTATTCTGCTACATATATAAATATTATATTTTCACTATCTATATAATATAAAAATCATATCTTTATTCTTTCTACAATATAAAAAACATATTTTTATTCTTTCTATAATATAAAAATCATATTTTTAAATCATCATACTTATATAAAAATTATAATTTTATCTTCCTACTTATATAAAAATCAAATTTTTACATCACTTTCCATATTATAAAAATCATCTCTTCTATGTGTTCAAAATCAAATCTTTTCCTTTATGAAAATATAATCTCGCTCCCAATGTAAAAATCATATTTTTACTTATTCCTTATAATGAAAACTGATTTTTATAAACTGATTTATAAATTTAAAGTGATTTATAAATTAAAAACTGATATATAAATATTAAAAATTACATTACTCCATCGATCTTGCCGGAAGAGCTGCAGTGGAAGGTCGGGGTTGCGCTGAGGTGGCAGAGGTACTGCTGGAAGGTGGCGGCGCCCGTATGGTGGCTCACAGTGGATCGGAGGCGCGGTTTTTGAGGGAGAAAAGGGCCGTCGGGTTCGGAGAAGGGTAAGGAGGTGCGGAGGAGGGGGGTGTCTGGGCCAGCGAGGTGGCGCCTGTGGCCATCGCGGCGGAGGCAGGTCCCACGAAGGGGGGAAGCGATTGGGGTTTCTGTTCAGAAGGGGGGAAACAGGAGTGAGGGAGACGGAGGAGGAAGGGTTGATCGGAGGGGGGGTCTACGGGAAGGCGCCGCTGTCAGAGGTGGGCGGAGGCAGGAGCGCCGGCGAAGGGGCGCGGTGGTCAACGACGTGGGGAGGGAATCGATCGTTTTTTCCCTTTTTTTTCTATTGACTGATTTTGAAGAGAGAGAGAGAGAGGGGTGAGGGAGTTTTATAATGATTTTATATTATTTTTAATTCCTAAAAGTTGACTTTTTATTCGACCTCTAAACGAGACCCCCCGCCTGTCGTCCATAGCTAATTACCCCCATTCCGAACACAATGGGATATGTATCGTAAACTGATTTGATCGTTTCGATCAGTTTTCGTCAAAATCAACATATAACTCTATATATTGAATTTGAACGCGCATTTCAATTTACCGGGGTCACATACTAACTCGAGAAACCTGAGAAAAGGTGGACTTGATAAGAAGATGGATGAAGGCTGCACAAGATAGACAGAAGTCCTATGCAGACAAAAGAAGGGTCGACCTTGAGTTCGAAGTTGGAGACAAGGTGTTCCTTAAAGTATCTCATTTGAGGAATGTCATTCGCTTTGGGTCCGTAGGAAAGCTAGCACCAAGATTTGTAGGACCATTTCCTTTCATTGAAAGGATTGGGACGATGGCTTACAGAGTAGAGCTACCCGAGAGACTGGTTGGAGTTCATAATGTTTTTCATGTTTCTCAACTACGAAAGTGCTTACATGAATCTTCAGAAGTGGTGGAGCCAAGTATACTAGAGGAAGTAGATGTGGAACGAGAAGCGACGGTGAGAAAGGTTCCAATCCGGATCTTGGGTACGGAAGTCAAAAAGCTATGCAACCGTGAAGTCATGTTTGTTAAAGTTCAATGGAGTGACGCTGAGGAAGACGCGACTTGGGAAACTGAGAGGAAAATACGCACAGCCTACCCTTTTCTTTTTGAGGGTACCTCCTTGATCTCTTTTTCCATAAGTTTATTCATGCTTATATCTATCTTTTAAGTATATCTCCTCAGTCCTATTCTTTATCCTTAGGTAGAAACCGGTGGATGTAAACATGTATTTGAAACATGTTATGATTGATGGTTGCAAGTGGTTGCAAGTGGTTGCCAGTGGTTGCATGTACACACACTATAGGCACTAGATCGGCTCAATCACTTTCATATTTCATATAAATGTGTGTGCATATTTAAATTAATGGATGTATAATGGTTGTGTTATCATATGGATGCTGCATTCTGATGAATGGTTGTGCACACATGTACAAGTAATATGTATCATTAGGATTCCTTTGCATGCATAATGGACGCATGGCACTATCATGATTTGCATTAAGGAGGTCAACTGAATTAGTGGACCGCCTAATTTTGCATTAGATAACGAACATATACACACACTTTTTACATATGTTCATACGACATTAGAAATCTTATAAGGACAATGGACGCCTGTGTTTGATGGTTGAGTAGATGGATGATTGGATGTTAGGATATACATTCTCCTTAACTTAGAGATTTCGGAGGCGAAATCCTTTAAGGAGGGGAGAATGCAACACCCCGTGATTTTAAATATTAAAATTTACGAATTAAAGAATACTTAATTTCAAATGTGAGAATTAAGAAAAACGGTTTATGCCATTGCGTTCGTCTCGGAATTCTGCTTGAGATAGAGTCCGAGTTTGCGTGAATTGGACTCCATATGAAGAAGTTATGACCTTCCGTAGTTTCAGAATTTAAATAAATTAAAAACAGCTCAGGTTCAGAAATTCAAAATTCGAATTCAAAACAGAGAAGCGGGCTGGGTGGGAATTTTCCCGCCCAAGGCCAGGTCAACCTGGGGGTCGACCTACCCTATACAGGTCAACCAGGGGGTCGACCTACCCCCCGCCCCAGGCAGATCTGAAATGTGACGATTTCTGACTCTCTACTGAGTCATTAGGGCTGATGTGGCTGTTCTAGATAACTTTATCTAGTCTGGATGGTCGGATTGGCCCCTATGATAATCTAACGGCTTATATTGATTCAAACTTTTATAATAAAGTGCCTAGACTCAAACCATAAACCTAAACAAAATTTGTCTCTTGGCCACCATGTTGCTGCTAGGATAGTCTCCTTCCTAAAGCTTAGGATTTAGCAAGTCAGAATTCCAATTCAAAAGACGAACAAATCATTCTCTTCTCTAACCTATCTTTGTGAGTACTATTTCTTTCACAACATAATTAATAATTTAATTATGATGAGTTATAATTGGATTATGAGAACATGTCTGTTGAATCACGTGATGTTGTTTAACTTTGTTATCTTGTGTTGGTGGATTTATTTCATATGCCCAACTATACATGTCTAACTTGATTCATTTTATGCAAGTTTGTGATGTAAATCACATATTAGTTCGTACGTGAAATCTTATGCAAGTTTGGGATGTTAAATCATATGCTAGTTTGAATATGAATCTTATGCAAGTCCGTTTTTACATATGTTAATTCGTATGTGAATCTTATGCAAGTTTGGAATATTAAATCATATGCTAACTCATATGTAAATTTTATGCAAGTTTGGATGTTAAATCGTATGCTAGTTTGAATATGAATCTTATGCAAGTCTATATGTGAATTGTACACAATTTTATATGTGAATCAAGTATATACATATGCTAGTTTATATGCAAAAACATGTGATAAATTCATATGCAAGTTGTAGAAATCCGTATGCAAGTTTAAGTGAAAAACTATATTCACATTTTTGGGTGAAAATTATGTTCACATATTCAAGTTAGGTGAGACCCATAATCCATATATTCAAGTTCACAATTTCATGTTTAGATCTATATTTAGATCCATGATAGTTTATGCAAATATATGATTCTATATGACCATTGTCTATGTAAATTATTGGCTATGCAAATATATGTCATAATTCCTATTTACAAGTTAGATCTATTTTTTTATGTGTTATGCAAGTTGTGATGTTTCTTTTTTTTAAGTTAGACTATTTGCGAGTCTAACATATTTCATATTTGAACATACGAATAGCGTGGGGACAATGGGAAAATATTAATTATGTAAATTGTGAATTGGCATAAAATGGCTTTAAAAGCATATAATTAAATTGAGGCATTAATTGGTATAATTTTTATACCTAAAAAGTATGGACATAATTTAGGTGACAATTATGGACATAATTAATTTGGAAATTATTGACAATTTGAATAGGGATAATTAATTCAAATTGGGGTGAAATAATTTGTAATAATAAACGCCTAAGACACGAGGTTAGACTCGTTTGTGGTGTAAGAATGCCCGGACCCGCCAGGCAAATCCAGCAACCAAAAATGGTAGTCTAATGTGAGAGGTCGAAGGCTTAACTTAAATGCGTAACAATTGTAAAGACACGAAGTTTAACACGTTTGCGGTATAAGACTGCCCGGATCCACCCGACAAATCCAGCAACCGCAAACGGTAGTCTAATGTGAGAGGTCTTACAAGGTTAAGGTTATAATGAATTAAGTAACACTTAACCAAGATAAACATGTGGTGGGACATGGGGGTTAAGTGGGTGACATGGGTGACATGTGAAATACGATTAGAAAACACTTAACCAAATTTAAACATGTAAGAAGACATGAATAAGAAGTAGTTAAGTGGAAAACTATAGTGGGGACCAAGCACAGGTGGAAGGCATGTGTCAAACATGGGGGATCCTTTTCAAACCAGTAACCCATTAAGTATCTTTGTGAGCTCGAGTTAGATCGAGGACGGGATACGCTTACTGGATTTGATTGTAAGGGGTCAAAATGGGTTAACGGTGGCAACGCAAGTCCAATGGGGTCATGTGCGTGCGTTGGCCCGGGCTGGTAGGTAAGACGTTGTTGCATCGTGCAGATATAAGTTGTGCATCTTTAGTGGTATTGGGTTGCCACTTTGGGGAGTGATACACCCCACTGTGGGACCAGCGCGGGTATCTACGAGTTAGGGAGCCAATCGCATGAGGGTAGTGGGTACAACTAGTGGAGATAGGGGCAGGCGGCACCTATGGAGACAGCTAGGGGTACACGAAACTACCATTATGATTATTATGTTCAGTAGGCGGGATCAACTTTTAGGGTGACTAGTAGTGGTGCAATATAGTAATTATTCTATAGTGATTAGGAGCGAGATTAACGCCAGAATATTCCTCTTGTTCGTTTTGTGTTGCCCACTTGTTTCATAGTCATTCCTTATTTTACCAGTTTATGCCTTATCCTAATTACTTTAATAATTATAATGTTAAAGTTATGGCACTCGCCATACTTTACGTCTGACCCCCTTTGTTTCCGCCTCTTTTCTTCCTCCCCCCTCCCACCCTCCAGGTTCTCAGGGTGGGACTAGTGCTTGTGGATCTTGATTCGGATCTTTCTCTCTCTTTGGAAGTGCTTGGATTGCTGAAAGTAAAGCTCAACTCATCTCTTTATGGCTACTTATGTTGGGGTAATGCTTTTTACTTTATGTACTCAGAAAACAATTTGTCAAGATGATTACTAAGTGTACTTGGTTTTTCTGTTGATGTTATTGTAATCAAACTATTTCTCCGCTGTAATAAAAGTTGTTTTGAAAATTTTCAAGTACCAATATATGTATCTGTCTTGTTATATTCTGTTCTATTCACCAATAATACTCCATGAAAGTTAATGCATTCCCTTTGAGAGTGACATTAATGGATGTGGGGTGTTACAAATCACGTTATCATTCTATACAGATTTCTAGTTGGGACACTAGTTAGGTGGTGCAGAGATAGATATAGAAGTCAGAATAACAAAGTAGTAGTGAAGCAGAGAAAGAGTAGAAGCGCATTCAGTTTATCTTGCCTTATCATAACTTATGCTTATCCTATGTTATCTTGTTATCCCTGTTATCATGGTATTGTCTTATATTCAGTTTATTCATGTCATAATGCTTTTGCCTGTTTATATGCTGAAAGTCACTGGACTTACCATACTTATGTCTGACCTAATTTTGTTTCGCCTCTTTTCTTCTATCCCCCCTCCTTCCCCCCCCCCCCCCTCCGGGGTTCACAGGGAGGAAATGTTACCACTTAGCTCAGTTTTCTTTTCAAGCTCGAAGATAGTCGATGTATTGCTTTGGACTCTCTCTCCCACTGCTATGGCTGGTTCATGCTTTATTGGGGAATATCATTGTTGTTTTTATGCTTCTTTTATATTTGGAAGTTTTTAGATCAAGACAGAAGTTCTATGTATTACTTTTAAGTATGATTGAGACAACCATTGTAAAAGCTTGACTGAACCATGTTGTTTATAAAATGACTTTATTTTCCACTGCTTTATTTGTCTGTCTTGTAATTTATCTACATCTTTTACCTAAAATGCTCCGCCAAAGTTAAGGCATTCCCTTTGTGAGTGACCTTAACGGAGGTGGGGTGTTTCATCTTGGGTCAAAAGTTAAGAAGTACGCAATAAGGAGATCAAGTTGCTAAAGGTTCAATGGAGAGATAATCCAGAAGATGCGACTTGGGAGACCGAAGATAAGATTCGTGCTTCATACCCTTTTCTTTTCAAGGGTATGTTCTTAAATCCTTTTCTTAAGTTTTATCAGTGCTTGTTTCTGTCAATAGAATATATCTTATCCATCGTATTTTCGACATTTAGATAGGAATCCTATAGATGTAAACATTTGTTTGAAACATGTTATGTTTGATGGATGCAAGTGTTTGCTAGTGGTTGCCTGTGGACGCATATACACACACATTAGGCACTAAGATCAGCTCAATCACTCTCATACTGTATATGGATGTGTGTGCATTTTATTTTCTTTTATGAATGGAAATGGATGATTTAGCATATGGATGCTGCATTTGGTCGAATGAATGTGCAAACATATAGAACTTATATGATATGATAGGTTTATTTGCATACATATTGGATTCATGGCACTAACATACACTGCATTAAGGAGGTCAACTGAATCGGTAGACCGCCTGATCTTCGCATTAGTGTTGGGACATATACACACACCTTCTCATATATTCATATAAGAATTAGAAATCTTTAAGGACAATGGATGCCAGTGATTGGTGGATGAGTAGATGGATGATGGATGGTAGGATATGCATTCTTCTCATCTTAGAGATTTTGGGACAAAATCCTTTGAGTAAGGGAGAATGTAACACCTCGAATTTGTACCAACACTAAAAGAGGATAAATTAAATAATAATTAATTTAATATTCATAATCAGAGGAAACGGACTACACCATTGCGTCCGCCTCGAAATTCTGGTCAAGAGAGACACTTGGTTTGCATAAAACAGACACTGTATGAGGAAGTTATGAGGGTTTTAAGTTTGTATACGTGTAGAAAAATTATATACATACATATGAGTCAGAGATGAGTCAATGCTCAGTCAGAATTCTATCCAGAACAGTTTGAATTTGAAAATTTCGTCAGAGCGGCAAAATTCCCGCTTTAGGGGGTCGGCCCCGAGGTGTCGATCTAGGGGTCGACCCACCCACAAGGGTGTCGACACCCCTAGGACTGAGGTGGCAGTTGGTTTCACAGGGCTCTGCAGCTATAAATATGTGGCTATTTCTCATATTTTCTTCATTGGAAGTCATGGAGGCCATATGTTGTTGGAGTACGAACTGAATCATTTTCTACAAACAACATACTTTGCAAATCAAATTCAGAAATTCTAGATCTGTTCTTTCTCAATTCGATAAACCTAACACTTTGAGTTTCTAGTTGCTTTTAGGTTTGGATAAATGAAAGTAAATTGTGAAAGACTATGACTTGGATATGTTGTAAAGTATGATTCTATGCAAGTGTTAAATCATATACTACGTCATGATAGATCTAGTTCCCTAGATCTAATACAACTGTTATTACTCTATTATGTTGTCTATGTGGATTTGAACTTGAAACTTTATTATGGTGAATGTACATCTATTAGACAGTTGTAACATTGGCTAGATCTAGTTCTTCATGTGAATCACCTTTCACCCGTTATATTGTGATTAGTTTAAATATGTGGTAAACTTGACATATGAAGCCATTTTTAGATCTAAACATGTTGCCATGTCACCCTAATTATGCTAGGTCTAAATAGTTGGACCAGATCTCATTATGTTGCTTTTACATCGTAGTTGCCACAAATTCATTAGATTTATGTCCACCTTGTTATGATGAAAATTACATGTTCGCTCACCTTGTTATCATGTTAAGTTTATGTGTATGCCAAGACATGTTGAAAAACTATCATCCTTTGTTATATTCCTTTTTTCATTGTTATGGCTAGGCTACTTTATAGACTAGATGCCGCCAAAATACGTGCGAATACATTAGTTAAGGAACGGGGAAAAGGGGGTTCATAATTGGCATAATTTATGTAATATTGGACATACCATTCAAATAGAGAAACATAGAAATAATTACCTATAATGACATAGGAAGATTTGGATAAAAATGGAATGTCTAGTAATTACAATTAGGAATTGTAATTGTACTTATGACACGAGGTTAGGTTGCATTAGTGGCTGAAGTCTGCCCGGACCCGACTAGCATATCCAACAGCCACTAATGCTGAACCTAATGTGGGAGGTCTAAGTACGTAAATACGAATCGAACAATGACATGAGGTTAGACCAAACTGTGGAATAAATCTGCCCGGACCCGATCGGCATATCCAGCATCCACTTGCTGTAGGCCTAATGTGGGAGGTCTAGCCCATTATAAAACCATAAATGGACATGGTAAAAGAATTTGATTACTTAACCTAATTTAAAGATTGTATGATTATGAACTTAAGTTAGTGTTAAGTAAAATTGGACGGGTAGTGGGTTGGTTAAGTAAATCAGAGGGGGTGGGTAATATTTATATATAAGCCCATGAACTTAACCCAATAAGGTTATGTAATTAAAGACACCTAGTGGTAAAATAACCGGTAGATAATGTAATGAAGTTATGTAATTAAAGACACCCTTTATGGTAAGCATAACTGGTATATGGCTATGTAATTAAAGACACCTACGGGTATACATAGTCAGTGGAAAACCTAGTGGGGATACAAGACAAGGGGCATAGCTTATATCATATTGTCTGGGACCCATTTCAGTCAGTAACCTGAAGTAGGTATCAAATAAAGTACTCAGTACTAGGTGGAGAAGGGGCACTCTTATTGATTGATTGTAAGAGATCCAAATGAGACGGACGATTTGGGCGGCGCAAACCGACCAGGGACATGTGCGTGCATGGGCCGGGCAGAGGGGACTAAGCCGACCATGACACCAGTAGATATGGTTGTGCAAATCTTGGGTTGCAACTTCAGGAAGTGATACCTCCTACTATAGGGCCAGCACAGGATATCTACGGAGTAGGGAGCCGATCAATTAGGGTAGTGGTTAGGGTATACTTGGACATATGACCTAAGCCTACCAACTTATAGTGGAAGGGGTCATCTCATTTCAGTTATACTAGTAATAGTGAAGAGTAATTATTAGTCAGGCACATACACCTTATCTTGCTTACCTTGTCGCACCTGCCATTTGTGTAGTAATCTCTCTCTAATCCACTTTATATTCCTATCATGTTGCTTTTATTTATCTACTGGCTAAAGTAACTAGACTCGCCAGACTTTATGTCTGACCCTGTTGTTTCTCCATCTTTCTTCCGTCCCCCCTAGGTTCTTAGGGAGGAAACACTCAGACTTATTCAGGATTCAGATATCATCTTGCTAGGAGCTACTTCTGAAGTATGGCTCAAGTTCTTGTCTCTACTATGGCTTAACTCTTTTAATTGGGGAAAATTATGTTTTTCATATTATTATGTACTCTGACAGAAGTTATTTTATTGTAATGGTTTTGTGACTTATGAAATTGTGGACCACGGTATTATGCTTTAAGTTCAAAATAAAATTTTAAATTTTCCGTTGCTGCCTTATTTGTATCTGTCTTGAAATTATTCTGTGTCTGTTTACTTATAGCTCTTCACGAAACTTAATGTGTTCCCTTAATGAGTGACATTAACGGACATGGGGTGTCACAAAGGGTCTAGAAAAGCGATTTGTAGTTGTACCGATTGAGCCGTAAAAAGGAGACGCTGGCGAAATTTTCTGAAAATTTAAGAAAAACTTAATAACTAAAATTTGATTTATTAATTATATATAGAATTTGGAACCAAATTGGTTAATAAAATTCAATGTTTTGTAATAGACGTTTATCGTAAAAATAGAATAGCATGGACTATAACACAATTATTATAATAAATGATTTCTAAAAAGGAAATGATTAAGATTCAATACGAGATTTAAATATAGTTAGTTAAATGCAGTATTTTGTGTTGTTGCAACGATGTTTTATCCAACATTCATTTTAACTTAAGTAAATGTGGTTTGGAAACGTTTTCCAAATAAAACGAGGAATATTTTCTAAGTATAGAAAGTGGATTCATGGGAAAAATAAGTTGAATTGGAATGTTTTCCCACCTTAATAAGAGAATATTTTGGAAGTACAAAAAATAAGAGTTTGATGGAAGATTTGGAAATGTTTTCCAAGTATCGTGAGAGGCCAAAGTAGTTTTGAAAAATATACCGGTAAAGATATTTGAGACGAATGTGGGAAAAGGATTTAATTAATCAAGTATTAATAAAATAAAGGGCTCAGTGATTGTTTGATGAAAATCAATAGTATTTTTTTGAAATAGAATCTTTGGTTGAATGTTTGCTTCTTCGATTGTAAAATAACCGACCATCGAAGTGTGGGCCTATTAAATGTTATCATTGTCAATATGGAGAGACCGATTGGACTTATTATCGAAACCACTCCATATTAGCATAGGCGTTGCAAATCAGTTTGTTTTGAAGATAAATCACTCCCCTAGTAAAGTGTAAGGGATTTTTCTATTAATTATAGGTAGAATTACCTAAGATGGATCAATAGAGATAATGCCTTTGGTTTCATTTGGTCCCAGAACGAAATTGTATGGACGAATGCCTGACAGAGTATTTCCAAATGATCATGTACATTGATTTCCTCAAACGTACTTCTATTTGGTGGTGGAGAAGACACCTTCTCTAAGCTTAATACCCAGAATATTTTTGTGGGCGTCAATTAGTGGTTTGATGGATCTAAAGATGTGGTAGTCAATGTAAATGAAGATGTGATGTTCTTAAAGGTAATCGTGACCTTAAGTCTCATCAACTAGGAAATGATAGAAATCGGGCAGGCAGTATGGCCGTGTACGTTATTTTAGTTAGGGTGTATTGTCACCATCTATAGAAAACTCATTTGTTTCTTCTTCTATTGCTTCTGTATGCTTACTGGAATAGTTGTTGATCACAACCATGGGTGACAATATACTTGATACACTCAAATTGAATGAGTGGTCCGTCATGTGTGACTGAATAGCAAGATGTTCTTGTTGAACCTCCAGTGTATCCTCTCTAAATTACAGTGATCGAGAGGTGATCCCATATCTTTTCATATTGGAAATCCAAACTTCAATATGAGCTGTACGTTTTTAATTGCAAACCAACTATGTTAGAAATGGAGATGCAAGCTTTCCGTCAATATTCCTATCTATTTGTGGATTTATAGACAGTATTGTTATCAGAATAGTTTTGATACAAAGAATGTTTTGGGTTATCGTAAGGTAAAAACATCCATGTTTATTTGTGGACCAGTCTTATGATTATCTTTTCAAAATGAATTTGATAGTAAATAAAGTGGTAGGAGTTTACTCACATCAGTCCTATGGCTGACCCAGTGTTTAGTTTGTTTTTTTTACCCTAAACTCCTAGGTGCCCAAATTCATATCAAGTAGTCGAGATTTTACAAATACCCTTGGAGGAGCTTGGAGCGGGAATCTTCAATGTTATCTATCTAGAGTTTATTTTATTGTGTTGTATATGTGATGTATTCTGATGATGTATGTAAGTACAGATACAATTTTGTATTCCAATGGTTATTATATATTTAATTTTGTTATGCTGCGATGAGAGATTCTATGATGTTATTTCTGTTTTTCTTCTGTCATTTTCTTCTTTGCCCATAATGATTCGTATTTCTGTGTAATTTGGGTTAGATGTGTGGTGTATTTAGTCAACTCAAAGAGTACGGAAATTTGGGCCTTTACAACATTAGTTGGGAATAGTCAAGATTCGAAGGTTAGGCGATAGCGATTTAGTGTCAACACCGCATCCAAGTAACAAGATGGATTATGACGAATGGGTGGCTTACTATTTTTCTAAACGATTTAAAGAATTTTTTGATGAAATTTGCAATTTATAAATTTTAAAGTAAGTAAATATCAGTGTTTCATAAATTAAAAGTATTTGAGTTTAGTACAATCTGGAACATAAGTAGTATTTTCAGAATACTCACTCATCGAATCAAGTTGAGGAATGGTTGCAACCATTAAGTTGGAAGTATAAAATGATTAATGGTTAGACCATTTGCTACCACAATCAAGTTTGTAGCCATCACTAGAAGAAACCAGTATTCAAAGTGATGGCATGGCAGCATTACTATTGACTTGAAGTCATATTAGTTGGTGTTATTTCTAAATAATCTGCTATGTGAAGGATGTGTTATAAGCTTTGAACTAATGTAGATGCTGTTAGAAAATGATCCTGAATTTGGTCAATTTCAAAAATTTAAAATTTTCAAACTTGGATAAGAAAAGAGAGTTTGGAAATTTTAGGGCAGTTAGCATAAGCTAATTTTTTTTATAATTAAATTAAATTAAGCGATGCCTTCGGCAATTTGTTATGTAAGTAGTTTACTTAAGGAAATTATGAGGATGCACTTTATTTAAGGAGGAAGTCTGTAACAACCAGATTTTGGGTACCCGGGCTAAACAGATTATGGCGTGTTCTGCTTATTCTAAATCTAACACGAATATATATGAGTTTTTAAGCATATCTCATGTAATATATTAAAAAAGAGGAAAGTAAAGAACATGCAAATTTTTTGAATTCTGTATATTGAATAAATTAAATACTCTGGTTGTAATAAGTAATTTATTCCAATTCATGTTTGTAAATTATAAATCATTGATTAATGTGAATACAAAAAATATGAAATGTTGATTAGCAAGCCATATTTGAGTAAGAATATGTTTCCAGTATAAGTGAATTGTTTTTTTTTTTTTTTTTTTGGCAAGGCCGACGGGGTTGAGTGGACCCCTACCACTTTATTAATGCACCGGAGAAAAGAAAGAAAGTTACAACACACACAAGAAAACGCAGAAACTCGGTACATTAGCACTAGAAACACAACAAAAGAAAACACTTATTTACAATTAAGTTACTGAAGCCGCTGCAGTATTCCAGGATCGAAGGTGAAGTTAAGCAGCTTCAAACCATTCCTTACTTCAAATTTAACAAATGCGATAAACTGTTCCTTGTTCTTGGCATCTTCAGGACTGAAGATCCTAACGTTTCTCTCCCTCCAAGTTGCATTTATAAATTTCTTGAGAGTATAACATAGAAGCCTACCCCTTCTTCTTTTCGAACTTGTCATCTGTTCAATGTTTCTCCTCTCATTTACACTGTTCTTACTAGCTCCCAACGTGACAGTGCTCTTCTTGATATCTTGCCACAATGAGAATATTGCGTCACACTCAAAAAATAAGTGGTTTAGACTTTCATTCTTATCACCGCACAACACACACATAGGATCAATATTCATCCCTCTCTGGTGTAGTATGTCCTTTGTCAACATGGCTTTATTGAGAACTTTCCATGCAAAAAAATTCTCACGAGCAGTATTATCTTTGTGCCATATTCTTTTCTTCCATTTACAAGGCGGCAATAAATCAAATCCAGACAAATTATTGTACATGTTCTTGATTTGAAAAGGTAATTTCCTCCTTCCCCATTGTGTCATACTGTCGCTTGCTTCGACTACCTTAACATTGCGCGCTTCTCTCCATAGAATGTTTATGCTATTTACTGCCGAGTGTGGAAGTAATATGACATTACTGGAAATAAATTGTTGTACTTTAGCATCTCTACTAATTCCAGTCACTTCTATTTCAATAAATTGTTGTATAAGTGAATTGTTTAAATTGTATATTGATAAATTATGGATTTCTATGTTCAAGTGCAAGTTATATTTCTTGACAAAATATAATAGATAATCAAGTTTTAGTCTATTTTTGGAATGAGTATGAAAACTTAAGTAATACTGTAATGTTGGACATTTGTCAAGTTGGTTAAATAACTTTACATTGTAACTAATAGTGTATTTTCGGCTTTGATAATAATATTAGTAAATTAATTGAGTTGCAGCTAATATTAAAGTTTCAAATATTGATTGAGAAACAATATTTGAATGTTAAAATTATTTTAGTATAATTGATACATTTAATTTGTTTAAATCAATGAAGTTTATAAATCTGGTACGTAGAAAATAAATAAGTTTCAAGTTAAAATAAGTATTTTGACAAACACGTTCATATTAATGTGTGTCTTAAAAATTGATGTTTTAAATGCTTAAAAATATTATAACATGTTCGTGTTGTTTTGTAAGTAATTAAGCACAATGTGTTTTGCATATGATTTAAATCTAATTTATATTTTAAATGGTTAAAAATATTATAACATGTTTGTGTTGTTTTGTGTATGATTTAAATCTAGTTACACTTGAAAATAAAGCGTTTAAGTGTAATTTATTTGTAAAATATTAATAAGCATTGAAAATAAAAAATTTACGAGTTTTTGGGTGAATTGTGTATTAATTTAAAGTATTCAAAATCATTAGTTCATATGTTATAAAATTTGCATAAGTTTATAGTAAAGCGTTCATATTTTGTGTAAAACTAATTGTAAAAATGGAAATATTAGTATAAAAACTATGAAATAATTTACAAAATATGTTTGTAATTTTAATCATGTTGTGTGTGTTCAAGATAAGTTAGTAGCGTGAAAAAGGGTGTGATTGTGTTATCATAGGCTAACTTGGTTTTAGTTGGCCTAAACACACCCTAATTAGTCTACATGCTTAATATTTGGCTAATTTACCTAGTTTGGGCCACTAATAAGTTGATTAAGAAGAGAATGCTTTAGAGAAAACTAAAATATACGTTGCATTCTCAAGGGAGAACTCCTTTTGCTTTTGGTAAAAATAACACATCATGAAACATAAAAAGAAAATTCATTGATTTCCATACCTAAAAGGCTTAGATCCCTCATCCAATTTAGGTATAAGAGAAAGGAGAATGTTATTTATTCCCTCCTTTATCAAAAATTAGAATTTAGGTTGGAGAATCAACAAATCACTAGAGAGTAGAATTGTAATATGTTATTCTATACATGCCAGTTTCTTACAATTTTACGGGCTTAGGAATCTCAAATTCATCTTTTGGATGCTTGTTATCATCCAAAATCCAATCTCAAGTGAGTGGAATCTCGCACTATCTAGTTTACTACAATAAATTTCATGTTTGGTTGTATCCGTGTTTGATTTTGTAATGATTTGTAGTTTTTATTGAAAAAATTCTTCTATTCGCATAAAGAAGCCAAGCTGCTACTTTGAATCATGATGTCTTAGTCAGACAATGCTGAAATTATGTCATTGCATCTTCTATTTGTTGTTGAGTATTTAGTTTATCAGCCTGCAAAGTTTCAGGCAATTCTTATTGCTGGAACAATATGAAAATGGAATGTAGAAATTGAACTCTTGTTCCAGTAGTTGGAAAACGCATAGGATGGGTCGACCCAATGTTCGACCCACCCTTCTAATGTCTCGACCCATAGGTTGAAATACTTGAAAAGTGGGTCAAAACAGGGGTCGACCAACTTAATGTGTTCTTGCGTAGATTGTAATCCCGCTTTGCTGTGTTGCTTTTTGTACCCCTGCATGTTTAAAACTTGGTTTCTAGTTATATTTCCTGAAGCCAAATTACTATATTTATTGCATCTATTGCTTGACAAACCAAGTATATGCCATGTTCAATCCGTACTCAAATTTATAGAAGTTCTCGCTGATTCATTTGCAGAGTTTTGTGATGGTTTTCGATGATATTTCTCACACATGCACATTTTTAGTTAAATTTTCTATACGTATATAAATAATGTTTTATTTATAGCTTTAAGACAAATTGTTTTATCATTTTTGATTTCATAATATAAACGTCAGGACCATAGTAGAAAATAATATTTTGAAATTATAAAGGATGTTATAGAAACGAATTAAATGTTTTTGAAACCATTTTAAAATCCTGTTTTGCGGAACCAAATATTTTCCTTTAATAAATTACACATTTCAACGCCCATCAAGAGGGCTTGTTTGCGATTAAATGGTAGAGTAAACCTCGTGATATGGGACATGAAGGTATATTTTATAAGTTATTATAGATTCGTCAAATTGTAGCTACTGATCTCATGTTTCAGATGATTCGATGTTATGATGATTTGATGTTTCTGATGTTTTCTGTGTGGAATTGACGAGTGAATTGTAAACCTGTAGTGAGAACGTGTGGTATTGGATACATAGTGACCACTATTGGGTTGTTGTCCACAAGTCTATAATACTTTAAGGGATAGTGGGCCCCGTACATATAAAAACACATAAAAAGTTGTTGTTTTTTAAGGTTGCTGCGTTAGAATAAGGACTGATGGTTCACTTATTCAATTATCGAGCTGGCGGGTTCAATAGAAATCCTTGAGATCACTTAATTTTATTATGTAACCAGGATTGATAAGTCTTAACAAGAGGCTGACAAGTCTCAGTCTATGGTACTTGGCAATACTCTAGGGGAGGAAAGCTAGGGAGGGAGCATATATGCACGTGCAAAACTATGATGTTTCAGATTTGAATTATTATTATTATATTCGATGAATTCTGGGTGAGTTCAAATATTGATGTTTTGATTATTTTGATCTTACAATCATATTTAATTTGGAGTTTGGGATCCCAATTGAAGTCTGATGATAGGGTTAACCTTGCGGTTTTGGACCTTTATTATAATGAGTTGTTGGACTGTCACCATTTGATGTCATGGGTCCAATTTATATTGGCTTGTTAAAGTTAAAACCAATTATAGCCTTAGAGATAATTGGTATCCTTTTATACTTATACTGATCACTTTTGGATCAAATAAACTCTTATACTAGTTTGTGTGTGTGTGTGTTTGTGTGTGTATTTGTTGTTTTGCTGGAGTTAGATGATTTACTTGATGATATTTTTTGGGTGCATAGCTAGAAGTTTATCACCTCTTTGATGAAGATAGACACCCCCTGATGATTGTTATGCTATCCTTGGAATCCAGTAGACCATTAAACCTTAAGAATATCTTGAATTAATTGTTGTCTTGGGTTTATATAATTCCATTTGTGTAGAAAGTAATTCTTATCTATAACTTATTTTTTACTTTTTGTATTATAACTGACTTGTAAACTTGACTTACCCGTGTGATTTAGTGCTCTGGTCAGACCAAGTTATTTTAGGTATAGATGGATGTTTACTTTGGTCATGCAGTTTGACCTAGGAATTTTTCTTTGAAGTCCTTATCCTTATTAAATTTTCATGTAACTAAGTTGGCGTATAATTGGCATTTTGGGTGTAGTATTTTTGTATGGTTATTCGGAACCATTTAAGTCTGTAGCACATGTAATTGGTGTATATTGATGTTGTACCTGTATGTATCTGTTCAGTGTTTTTTTTACTGTTATGAGATATATTGTTCTTTATACGATGTTTGGCCACCGTAGTTTTACTTTAGTTGTATTGAGTACATCGATACATCAAAATAAGAAAAGAAAAATTTATACACCCAATCGACGTATTCGATATTTGTATAACACGAAATTATGAATAGTCGTCGCTGTCCTCCCTTATTCTCTATTCTAAAAGACAGTATTACTTAGTAATGCTCTTTACCTAGAGACATGCCCTAGTGAGGAGCATTACTATGCAATATTGTCAATTAGAGTGGAGAATAGGGACGGTTAAGGTTGACTATCCATTATTTCGTGTTAGACGGGCATCTAATATGTCTAAAATTTTCTTTTCTTACTTCAGTGGATCGACATACTTAATACATATAACATAAAACTATGGTGGCTAAGGATCATATTCAGAATAATATACAACTCATCACAATTAATAGATCACAGAACAAATACATATAAGTACAACAACAAATTACAACTAATACATGTGCTACAGACTTTAATGCTTCCAAATAACCTAACAAAATACCACATTCCAAATACCAATTGCACAACAACTCAATTATATGAATACTCAACAAGGATAAGGGATTCAAAGATAAAGTCCAAGAGTGAACTAAAGGACCAAATCCAACAGCAATCTACACCTGAAATAACTCGATCTAACCTAATCATTAACACACATGGGTCTATCTAGTTTACAAGTCAGTTACACTACAATAGGTAAACAAATGAAGTTATATGTAAGAATTCCTTTCTACACAAAATAAATTATATAAACCTAATGCAATAATTGATTTAAGAGATTGTTAAGGTTTAATTTCCTATAAGATTCCAAGGACAGTATAATATTCATCAGGCGATGTCTACTTACATCAATGAGGTGCCAAACTTCAAGCTAAGCACCTAAAGAATACCATTAAGAGAAACATCAAACTCCAATGAAACAGTATGTGTGTGTGTATATATATATATATATATATATATATATATATATTGTAAAAACCCGTAACTTCCCCGGTGAGGAAAGAGTGGATAGTTCGAGAACAAGCCACAAAAGGACGCAGACGGAAGAACATTTCATTGTTAATTACAACAATTCCATCAGAATACAAGAATTTACAGAGTATAAATGAATATATTACATTCGATAAATATCAGAGATTACAATACATTACATAGCAGCGGAAAATAATACAATACACAACTAGAAGTAATATGCGGATACAAAGCTTTCCGAGTATCGTTCCAGCTGTAAATCAGGATCCTGTGAATATAAATCTGCAAAACCAAAACTACTAGCTGCTCGTGTCGAAAATAAGGGCACCCAGAGTTTAGGTTAAAACAATAAACTCCAGGTCAGTCGTTGGACTGGTGTGAGAACTAAAACAGTTAATAATCTTTATTTTAAATTTAGCTAAATCAAGGGACCACGCCGTATAACACGGAACGGGTTTCTTCCCAAGGATATCAATGCACAAAACAAACTGCGCAATGCTAAATAAGGAAAAATGAAGCTGTTATAAGATCAAGGTCCTATCACACAATGCAACGCAAGCCGGGGGATAGGGTTTTCCCTTATAACAGCCAAAGAATGCTTGATACGTTTTAAAACAAATCATTTGATACTATTATCAGTGTATAGTGTATAAAACAACTTCGAATCATAAGTATCAATCATAGGCGGCATGGGTACCATATATCATGTCGCCATACTAGGCTCTACAATTAAAACCGCAAATGTCACGTATTTGGAAATTGGATTTCCGTCTATGAACCGAGGCGAGGGATCATCCTCTACCGATTCGAGACTCCCTAGCCCGAGCCTCAGGCAAGCCTTTAGATCGTCAGGGCCGGTCCACCGATGTGGATTATTATGCCTGAGCACTACGTTTCCCCGCCCTATGGGGCGTAAATGAGCCAATGAATGGCTCCATCGGACCCGGATCGTCCGATCTAACCGAGGCGCCTCGCAACAGCAACAACCACACAAGTGAAAATTATATAAATGTCAGGGTTGGTAGGTCACTGACACCACCCTAGCTAGAAAGAAACGCATGCCCTCCCTGAGGTACGTCTCTCGTTTTTGGTTCACAACCAGGGTGTGAGCTTGCGAATTCACGTTACACAAAGCTATGCCACACAGGCCGTTCTTTGATCATCCACCACAAGACTCTGCTTTTCAACAGAAGCCTTGATCATATTGCCACTTAGGCATGCCACACAGGCAATTCACTCTATGCGTTTGATATCCGTCTATATATAACTTCTGAGCTCGTACGTCTCAGAGAAGGGCGTTAAGCAAGAGAATAAATTCTCCGCCGCCAAACAGAGATATATTTAATAGAAATCAACCACACAGAATAAAATCCAATATCAGACACACAGTCCATTTACAAGTTCGTTCTGGGTCTGAACGAAACCGGAGGCACCTAGTACCCGGCATATCCATCGATCTCCAAGTACGTCTAGATGATCTCTAACTGTTTCCATCTTCTTGGGTGTACATCTCAATCAAGATCATCAGTAATCACCCAAACGACGTGAAGACCTCCGGTCTTCGACCACCTTCTTCATCTTCGACTTATCGTCGTATCAGTTATTCAGAATGGGATAAACCCGGTCTTTTCGAATAACTCGCGTATATTATAAAGAAGTGTTACACAAACACAACATACGCCTCATTACAATTCATCAGTCCTTAACCGTAAATTAACAAGAGAATAATTCCCCAAATATTAACCCCGAAGGTCGAAACCAACATCAGATCAATATACAGAAAACCATTCTACTTAGCTAACCGACAGTTAGTTTCTAAATTTCACATTCATAGGGAAAGGTTCCCATTAATTTTATCAAAGATAAATTCCTTGAATTTATTCTTTAATCTTCTTTTGAATTTCGATTCAACTAGTCGGGATTAACGAACCTTACCGAAGTAATCATTTATTTTAATTTCCCAATCCCAACCTATTCATCCCATGAAGTAAAACTGGTTATACTTCATATCTAACACCACGGTGTTATCGGTAAATTCAATTACCATTTCACGTTCAAATCTAATTAAAGATTTAACAAATGCCTGGAGCAAAACTGGTGATACTCCATCCTTGATCTTTTCAATCTTATTAAAGATTCATTAAAACTCAACTTAGTTTTAATCTTTGACTGGGTTAAAGAATCAGTGTCATTTAAAACACGGTTCACGATAAACCCAAAATCACATTTCAATCAGTCCCTAACCGTAAAATAGCAAGTGAGCAATTCCCTAAGTATTAACCCCGAAGGCCGAAACCAACATCAGATCAATACCTCTGAAACAATTCAACTTAACTTATCTCCAGTTATTTTCTGATTTTCTTAACTCCTTTAGGTCTAAGAACAGTATTATTGAAGATACCGTTCACGACAACCCAAAATCACATTTCCATTAATTATCGGGTTAAAGAACAAGTGTTATTTAAAACACTGTTCACGATAAACCCAAAAATCAATACAAATTCAATTCCAATTAAATATTATTTAATTGGTACACTTCATTAAATCTAAATAAAAAGATTTAATCTTTTCTCAACTGGGTTCAAGAACAGTGTTAATGAAGACACCATTCACTACAAACCCAAATCACATTTGATATTAAATACAAGGCTCTGAATAGAAAATATATCGGTTTATATTCAATATCAAATTCTACGACCAACAAATATAGTATTAGAAATAATGATATAAATATATCTTTCAAATTTCCATAACAACGTCTGTATAATCACGAAATTCAACATCGAAATATTTCGAAGACAATTTTGATACAAATCCATTCCAGTGCAATTATTGGAAATTCTGGTTATTTTCAAAACCAATTCAAATCCAATTTATTTATTTAAAAATAAATAGAATTATAATTCTAGTTCAAAACTAGTTCATTTCGATAAAATCTATTTTTATCTTTTCAAATATGGAGTTTTTCATCCCAATTTTTCCCAAATCATTTCTTATGATTTTACACAAATTATTGATATTTTTAATAATTTTATCAAGGCCCGTACAGTCGAATTCCATCAACGGCCATCGAACTGCAATTACAGCGAACTTTTCCAAATTTGATTTGGACATAATTCCAAATCCAACTGTTAGATTTCAAATTTCTAATATTCGTTAGAAAGCTCTTTTCGATACGAACCCAACGGTTCCGGTTTTAGGAGAATCCGACGGTCGGATCTCCCGCAATATCCATTTGAAGTCAATGGTCGAAATTCGCGAACTGCCGCGGTGCAGCGCGTTCTATTCAGGCCATTATATAATATATATAATTTATACTTCGTCGATAACCTTTTCAAAACGATTTTTAATTCAATTTCAATTCGTTTTCAATTCAGTTTGAATTTCAAATTAACTCAATTTCAATTCAAATTCATTTCTATTCAATTTCAAATATATTTCAATTTACTTCGAATTCATTTTAAAACGATTTCAATTCTATTTCAATTCTATTTCAATTCTATTCGAATTCATTTCAAAACGATTTCAATTCTATTTCAATTCTATTCGAATTCATTTCAAAATGATTTCAATTCTATTTCAATTCTATTCGAATTCATTTCAAAACGATTTCAATTCTATTTCAATTCTATTCGAATTCATTCAAAACGAGTTCAATTCTATTTCAATTCTATTCGAATTCATTTCAAAACGATTTCAATTCTATTTCAATTCTATTCGAATTCATTTCAAAACGATTTCAGTTTGTTTCGAATTTCAAACCAATTGAATTAAATTCGAATTTCAATTCACTTTAATATACACTTCAATTTGAATAAAATCGATATAAATATCGTTCACGTCAAAATGGTGTCAATCTATCAACGCGGCTACAAATATTTCGATTTTCAAATATTCTACTTCAAATATTTCTTTTTCAAATATTTCTAATTTTCAAATATTCCTAATTTTCAAATATTTTATTTCGAATATTTCTTTTTCAAATATTTCTATTTCAAAACTGGAATGAGGCCCAACCAATTACCATATAATGTTAATTATATGGATTTTCTACAACACATGTATACAATAACAACGATGAATAATCAACCATCATCCAAAGTGCATTCTACATTGTATAAGCATCAAATATAGATATTCAACGCTTATAACAGTCTGTCAATCGATCGATATACAACTAAACAATCGGGATTAGTGTACATCAAATATCATCCCAATACCCGTGTGGGGTTTCAAACAATCAAACACAGATTTTATTTGTGCAGTTGGGCGATGTGTAAAATTTATCGTCCCAATCAATATCAGTCAAATGTGTGTATATAAACAAATCATCCGATTTGTTTATTTTTATTTCCTTTCATATATACGTTAAAAATTCTATTTTTAACTATAAAATATTTTTAACTATATAAATATTTTATTTCATTTCACATCACATCACACAATCAACTATACATCAAAATCAAACAAACAAGCATACAAGCCGTCCATGGTCTGTGGACGACGGGTGTCGGGTGCTACTAAACACCGTCTGCATCCTAGTTTATATTTCAACTAGAAATAGATTTAAAAGTGAGAAGTTCTCACTGATAGCTAATCCAACGCCGCGACTCTTCTAATGTAGAAATCTTCGCCGTTCTTGCCTCTTGTCACTTTCGTTGCCCATAGCCACTAAATATATAAAAATCACATTTTTATATTCTTGATATGTATATAAAAATTATATTTTTACTTCGCTATTCAATATATAAAAATCGAATTTTTACTTTGCTATTCAATATATAAAAATCGAATTTTTACTTTGCTATTCAATATATAAAAATCGAATTTTTACTTTGCTATTCAATATATAAAAATCGAATTTTTACTGTTTTCTTTAAAATAAAAATCACATTTTTATTTGTTCACTTTCAATTTAAAAATCATATTTTTATAATCACTCCATATGATAAAAATTCTTTTTTTACAACGATGTTCATATAATAAAGATTATATTTTTATCACGCTATTCTCTATATAAAAATTATATTTTTATATATCTACTTCTAATATAAAGATCGATTTTTTTTGTTTCACGACTTCATATATAAAGATCAAATTTTTATTAGTTATAAAATATAAGAATCGTATTTTTATACTTTCTATAATATAAAAATCATATTTTTATTATCCTATACATAAAAAATCATAACTTTATACTAACATAAAAATCATGTCATTCTCATAATAAAAATTGCATTTTTAACTATATAAATTAATTAAAATAATCAGAAAAACTTACAGCGTTTGTGAAGGAAAGGGAAGGGAAATGGTGACTGCGGCTACTGGGGGGACCATCGGCGAGGTGGTGGTGCTGGTCCGCGAGTTGGTGGCCGGCTAGGGTATCAAGCGATCTCGATTTGGGGTTAGGGGGTGTTCGAATCGGTAATGGTGAGAGAGGAGGGTTCAACGAGGTCTGGTGGCACGTCGAGGCGGACCTATCTCGGATCTCGATCGACAGGAGGCGGCGCTCTAGGGTTTGAAGCTGCTGGCTTCGACTGACGCAGGTGACCATGGAAGACAGAGTACGATGGAGCGGAGGGGAGATGGTCGGAGCTGCGGCTATGGAGCGGATGGAGGGGCGAGACTGGAGCGATGGCCGTCGTCGCCATCAATGTCTCGAGCACGATAATTTTTTTATCTGTATTTCGATTTTAAAAGAAAGGGGGTGGCTGAGTGTATAGAGGGAGAGGGTTATTTTTTTTATTTATTTAATTTCAAAAGTTGACTTTTTCATTTGACCTCTAAACGAGGCCCACCGCATGTCATCCATAGCTAATTACCCCCATTCCGAACTCAATGGGATATGTATCGTTAGCTGATTTGACTGTTTCGATCAGTTTCAGTCAAAATCAACATATAACTCTATATATTGAATTTGAACGCACTTTTCAATTTACTGGGGTCACCTACTAACTAGAAAAATTCCCAAAAGATATTTTGTAGCTTTGTATTGACGATACGGTCCTAACAAAACTAGTTTCATCGAATTCTGAGACCGTTTGAAAAATGGCCATTTTCCAGTCGATTAAAATCAACTAAAACTGGTCAAATGCGTTTTCCTTTGCCACGTTCACATATTGATTCGAAAAATTATGAAATTTGAAACCTAGCAATAACTTGACATCACGGATCCAACAAAAGTGGTTTCGTCGAAATCCGAGGTCGTTTGCAAAATTCCCATTTTTAAGGGCCTGAATTTCATAGCGACTATTCAGAAATTTCAACTGGACATATCTTTTTATCTCCGCTATGAAATTTCGATTTTTCAGATTCGTTGGAAAGATATTCTCTATTAGATTCTATTATTTTTAGTTTCGCTAAAATCCAGTTTATTTTGCACCCGATACATTCAATTGAAGTTTGAAATCGAATTATCGAACTACCGCGCCATTTTCAATTCCTTATATAATTTAAAATAAATATTTATATTCTAACGACGATCTATATAATATATACGTTCGAATTATATTCAAAATAAATTTCTCGTCGATATTATTTAAAATAATTCATTTTATCTGTTCAAAATTCATTAAAATTGCCAAAATAAAAATTTTAAACTGGCTCGCATTTCCGGGTTATTACAATCTCCCCCACTTAAAACTTTTCGTCCCCGAAAAGGAACAAAGCCGAAAGTTGTTTCACAAATCAACTCAACTTTCATTGTTTTGATTACGGCTTAAGTTCTTCAACTTTTCAGTTTCTAAGAACTTTTCAAATTTTTCAAAAATTTGGCTAACACTCTAAATTTTCAAAATTTTTTGCCATAACCACCCCTGCACCGGGAGCACGGGAAAATCCCGAAATTGCCATACTGTAATGACCCGCGTTGGCAGGGGTATTATGATTAATTTATTTAATTATTGAAAAGGTGATTAGAAGGAATTTAATGGCCGTGGAATTTAATAATGGTGAATATTTAATTTAAATAATAAATTAAATAATATATTTAATTCTGAAATAAACAGAATTGGCCGAAATGGCGATATGGTGTGAACCAGATCATCTGTGATATTTAATTCAGCTTGGAATTGAATTTGAATAACGAATATATTCAATCGTCGACAGTTGAACGAATAGTTTATAATATAATTATAAACGAGCTCGAAATGGCGCTGCAGTTCGTAAATTGGCGATTCGAACTTCAACTGAATGTACAGGCTTCGTTTTAAATCGGATTTCTGTGAAACAAGAAACGTGTAGAGCTGGTGGAGTATATCTTTCTAGTGGAAGAGAAAAATCGGGATTTCGTCGGGTAGATTTTGAGATATGTCCAAATCAAATTTCAGAATAGTCGCTATAGAATCGTTTATCGGCCATAACGGTTATTTCAAAATAACTAGATATCGGGTGTGAATTCAGACAAGGTTCTTTTGGGACATAGTGATAATTTAATTTTTAGAAATTTATGGTAATTTTTAATTAATTAAATAAGCAACTTTTTATGTGGAGTATTTTGCACCCTGTAATCAACATTTTGGGGTTTCACAATATGAGTCAAACTACCGATATTATTATATTTTCGGGATCGTGGCACCTCACTGAACACGACTGTATTTTTATCTCAGTCTGCAACGCTTATATATGAATATAATTATATAGAATGGGGTGTGTAGCTGTTAAAACTTTAAAACAAATAGAAAAAAAATTCTCCTCCCTGTGTAATCATATCGTCCACAACTACTGGTGGGTTTCAACGCCTACCACGTCTAAATGTACCGTGGTTCCTTAAGAACCCAGTCAAATGTATGGCGTGAGTTGTCACAACCCTATCCTAAATACCCATCTCCTATCCAACTGTTGTCCACTTTCTGTTTCTTTCCTCTGGCCGATTACTCTCCACCATTTTCTCCAAAACTTAAAAAACAAATTCAAACGGAAACCAACCCTGTAATCGCTAACACAAACGTATGGCGGTCCTGAAGTGTTTTCTTCAACACCATATGTAGTCTGAAGCTGCCGAACATCTGTTCCGTTCGCTGATAGTCAACGCCTTCAAACTTGCGGCAATTGGTTCCATTCGAATCATAGAGCGTATGATGAAAGTAGAGGAGGGAGGAGATTTGTTAGGTGGAGGGTCCGCAAGAAGTTGGCGCATGTTTGGGTAAGCATGGGTACGGTTATACATATACAAGGATTTTTAAAACGTGAGGATCTGTGCTGTTGCGTTCAAACAATGGGAGAAGGGAAGAAGCAAGGCGTTTTTCAGTGTGGTGATTCATGGACTGATGGAGTACTACATGTATATAAGGTGGATGCAGTTCGTATATATATGATTAAGGAGGGGTACGTGAGTGTAGTGAAGGGAGGAGCTTGTATAAAGATTAAAGAGGAGCAGGCACGAGTCATTTTCTGGAAGAAAGAGGGCGTGAGAAGAAAGTGGTGCAGGTGTTTTTACGTGTGGACCTTGTGGTAAATGAAATGATGGCATACATTGCCTGGTCAGCACAAATGAGTGGTATACGGTGGGGGAATGAAGGTGAGATGGTGTTGTACAGGCGATGAAAGATGCACGGGAGGGGACGTTGGGTTCATGAGGGGAGAACTGGGAGCCGCTGTTTGTAACGTGGAGAGGTTGAGGTGCTACAGGGTAGCGGGCTTGGGTTTTTCTTGAGAAAAGGGTGTGGAGCTGGGCCATATTAAATTGGCAAGGCCCATTTAGAGAAATAAAAGAAAAGGGTACTATACAAAGAATGAACGCAGCGATTGTTAAGCAACTACTATGAGGTGCGGGAGTTTATAGTTTGAAGGATGAAGATGCACTACGGACCCACGGTGCAGATTGGTTATTTATCAGCGAAGAAGTAAAACGCAAGTACGGGTCCTGGGCCGAGTTCAAAGATGTGTTCGATTTACGAACGGTCTGTCACATTGAAATCGTATGGACGGGAGCAACACAATGAAGCTGACTGGAAGCGAATCCGAGCTCGTTACAATTTATGGAGAAATAAATTGTCCGTCGAAGTCAAAATAACGCAAACCGATATTTAACGCTTAACGCGCCAAAGTGAGTAAATCTCACTAACTCTGAACAGTTTATAATTTCATGTTGTATTTTTAGAACTGTTAGATATTGGCTGATTGACTGTGTGTTGATTGTTTGATTGAACTGCTAGTCAGTTAGTTGATTTCTATATTTGATTCTGTTTAACAGAATGTATCATATATAACTGAAAGTGATGTTATCTATATTGTTTAACATCTGTGATGCAGGGAAACAGGTTGGAGGAATCCAACTGGATTCTTCAACATTTATTTTACTGTTTTTCATATATTGTGATATATGATGTGTTATAAAATCTGTTATGCATTATGGGTGTTGGAATGATGTTGATCATTGTTATTCGATATTTTAAATATCATAAAAGACCCTGGGATGTAAAATGAATTATTTCAATGTGTATTGAAATAAAGGGAGTTATAAAATCAACAGATTTTGTAAAAGGAAATATTTCGAAAGTAAATAAAAAGGGAAAACATTTGTAAAGTGAAGAACTATTACTAAAAGTAAATCTTTATAAATGCATAGTTTATTCGAATAGAAGCAAATGAGTTAATCAAATATAGTTTATTCGAATAGAAGCAAATGAGTTAATCGAATATAGTTTATTCGAATAGAAGCAAATGAGGTAATCGAATATAGTTTATTCGAATAGAAGCAAATGAGTTAATCAAATATAGTTTATTCGAATAGAAGCAAATGAGTTAATCGAATATAGTTTATTCGAATAGAAGCAAATGAGTTAATCGAATATAGTTTATTCGAATAGAAGCAAATGAGTTAATCGAATATAGTTTATTCGAATAGTAGCAAACGAGTTAATCGAATATAGTTTATTCAAAGAAAGAAAAAGGAGTTATCGAATATAGTTTGTTCGAAAGGAGTTAAGTGGAGTGAGTAAATCAATAGCGTTAGTCAAATAGAGTTAACCCAATAGTGTTAGTCCAATATAGTTAATTGATACGGGTTAATCGAATAGAGTTAAGTGAAAAGAGTAAATCGAATATAGCTATTCGAACGAGAGTTAAGTAAGGAAGTTAGTAAATGGAATACAAAGTGAACTTTGCCCATTTCAAAATTAGAAATGTTGTTCAGTTAAGGTCTGAGAGGTAGTTCTACCCCAACTTAATTGGCTTCGTTTTAACTAAGGAATAGTTAATGTTCGACAGTAAAAGGAAATGGTTTGAGTTGGCATCGCGATGGTTTGTTTAAACATCTGTCTAAGTCCAATGAAGAAGCTTTGGAAATGTTTTCCAAATAAGAAACCAGAAATGTTTTCTAATAAAGAAAACAGGAAATGGAAATGTTTTCCATTGTTAATAACGTATATTTTCCAAATTAGAAAATAGGAAATATTGAATATAGAGAAAACAGGAGATAAGTAAATTTATGAAATAAAGATATAATGTTGAATGATGTTTGATCGATATAAATTTCCATTTGGAAATAATATCGTTGTTTGCACATCTGTTTTTCTTCGATAGTTAAATCACAGACTATCGAAGTTTTGACCATTTTAACGTTGTTAATATGGAGAGACCGGTTGGATTATTATCCAAAGAACCACTCTGTATTGGCATAAGCGTTGCGAATCATATATGCCAAAGGAAATTGAAGACGGAGTTATGCAAGGGCTATCCTGTTTACAGAATAGTGCCTTCGGTTCATCCTGTTCCTGGATGACTTGTATGGACGGATGTCTGACAGAGTATTTCCAGACGATCACGTATATTGATTTCTCCAACCGTACCAAGAGTGGAAGCGAAGAAGGAAACTTCTTTTAGCTAACACATAATGTATTGTTGAGGTTGTCAATCGGTGATTTGATGGATTTGATGATGTGGCATTCAAAGTGAATCTGATGTGATGATAAAGCGTAGCTTCTAGCCTCACATCCGGTAAATGACAGAAATCGGGCAGGCAGCATGGCTAAGTCGGTCGCACCGAAGTAGGGTGTATAATCACCTGATCTAGAGTTTCATTTACTTCTAAAAATCTATTGTTGATGCTGTCCCATTCGGGAAACGGTTGCTGATCCCAACTGTTGGTGATATACATTCGATACACTCAAGCGAAATGAGTGGTCGGTCATGTGTGGCCGGGTTGCAAGATGTTCTTGTTGAACCCAGTGTATTCCTCTCTAGAGGTACACGAGCGAAAGGTGATTCCATACCTTGTCATAGTTGGAAATCCATTACCCAATACGTGCTTGCGGTTTTGATTGTATACTATATATGTAGAACGTGAGATGAAAGCGTTTCTGCTAGATGATTATTATATTGTGTTGATAGACATTATTATAATATCAAAAGGTTTTTGATATAAAGATATTTGGATTCTCATAAGGGAAAAACCCATTCCGTTATGCGGCGTGGTCTTATGAGATATCATTTACTTGTTCAAACTGTTTTTAAACTGTTTTACTCATACCGGTCCCATGACTGACCCGGAGTTTACTTTGTTGTTTTCCCTAAACTCTTGGGTGCTTAAATTTGTATGGGCAGTCAAGTAGTCGGGATTTTACAGATACACTTGAAGAGCTTGGAGCAGGAGACTTCAGGATCATATAGCTATTATTATTCCGCTGTGTTGTAAGTGCTGTACTTTGATAATGATATGCATATGCAAGTACAGATTTGTATTTCAAAGTTATGTTATGAAATATATTTATTCATTCCGCTGTGAGATTCGTGTTACTCTGATATTGTGTTCTTCTTCTTCTTCTATTCTAAGTTTCTATCTTATCTTTCCTCACCCTCTAATTTCTTTCACTAATTACCAGGATTTTTCGATGTTTTGGTTATCGACATCGTGCTTATGTCGATAACCAAAGTCGCTCAAAATCCGGGTCGTTACACATACAGGCCTTCTGATCTCAAAAAGAAAAAGAAAAAGCCAAGCGGCTAGCCAATCGGCTCATAAAATCACCATCACCCAAACAAAACAATAAATTATGGTAAACATGTACCTATTTGTCGGGCAAACAATTTTATTCTTCTGCTCTAGCCTCTTTGCTATGACCTGTTCAATGTAAGTACAAGTATATGCAAGCAAATGCGACCAAATTTCAATACAATTCAATATTTGATACAAATAGGCGTAATGGTTCGAAATTATCAAACAAACAAACAAACAACACAAACATCAATCAATTAGTGGATTAATGTTTCAAACACATAATTTTTCTATATAGTCAAAAATCACATTTTTGATGCCAAATCACAATAATAGGCCCTATCTAATTTTGGTTCTCACACCAGTCAATAGGAAATATATAAATATCACACCTTCGACACTCGAACACTAATTCTGATGATGAATCTTCAATCATCATAACCATCTCCGGGCGACTAGAGTGTGATTCTATATCTATCCAGTATATTAAAACTTCAAATACACGTTTGTAAGGCGTATATGCAAAATCTTTATATACTGGACTGTCCAAATCAATACAAATAAATAATCAAATACGAATAATTGATTTAAATTTTCAAAACAAAATTTGTTTTCACTTTAAAAATATACTCTTCACACTCGTTCTAGCATACTGCTGATCCCATCTCTAACGAGTCATTCCCATTGGATATTACTAATCCAATTTCTGATGAATTCCTTCGTATGGTTCTAACGTGTCTTGTTCTCGAGCTTTGTAAACCAAAGCTCTGATACCAACTGTGAAAACTCGTAACTTCCCTGGTGAGGAAAGCGCGGATAGTTCGAGAACAAGCCACAAAAGGACGCAGACGGAAGAACATTTCATTGTTAATTACAACAATTCCATCAAAATACAAGAATTTACAGAGTATAAATGAATATATTACATTCGATAAATATCAGAGATTACAATACATTACGTAGCAGCGGAAAATAATACAATACACAACTAGAAGTAATACGCGGATACAAAGCTTTCCGAGTATCGTTCCAGCTGTAAATCAGGATTCTGTGAATATAAATCTGCAAAACCAAAACTACTAGCTGCCCGTGTCGAAAATAAGGGCAGCTAGAGTTTAGGTTAAAATAATAAACTCCAGGTCAGTCATGGGACTGGTGTGAGAACTAAAACAGTTAATAATCTTTATTTTAAAGTTAGGTAAATCAAGGGACCACGACGTATAACACGGAATGGGTTTCCTCCCAAGGATATCAGTGCATAAAACAAATAGCGCAATGCTAAATAAGGAAAAATGAAGCTGTTATAAGACCCAGGTCCTATCACACAATGCAACGCAAGCCGGGGGATAGGGTTTTCCCTTATAACAGCCAAAGAATGCTTGATACGTTTTAAAACAAATCATTTGATACTATTATCAGTGTATAGTGTATAAAACAACTTCGAATCATAAGTATCAATCATAGGCGGCATGGGTACCATATATCATGTCGCCATACTAGGCTCTACAATTAAAACTGCAAATGTCACGTATTTGGAAATTGGATTTCCGTCTATGAACCGAGGCCAGGGATCGTCCTCTACCGATTCGAGACTCCCTAGCCCGAGCCTCAGGCAAACCTTTAGATCATCAGGGCCGGTCCACCGATGTGGATTATTATGCCTGAACACTACGTTTCCCCGCCCTTTGGGGCGTAAATGAGCCAACGAATGGCTTCATCGGACCCGGATCGTCCGATCAAACCGAGGCGCCTCGCAACAGCAGCAACTACACATGTGAAAAGTATATAAATGTCAGGGCTGGTAGGTCACTGACACCACCCTAGCTAGAAAGAAACGCATGCCCTCCTTGACGTCCATCTCCCGTTTTTGGTTCACAACCGAGGTGTGAGGCTCGTGAATTCACATTACACAAAGCTATGCCACACAGGCCGTGCTTTGATCATCCACTACAAGACTCTGCTTTTCAACAGAAGCCTTGATCATATTGCCACTTAGGCATGCCACACAAGCAATTCACTCTATGCGTTTGATATCCATCAATATATAACCTCTGAGCTCGTACGTCTCAGAGAAGGGCGTTAAGCAAGAGAATAAATTCTCCGCCGCCAAACAGAGATACATTTAATAGAAATCAACCACACAGAATAAAATCCAATGTCAGACACACAGTCCATTTACAAGTTCGTTCTGGGTCTGAACGAAACCAGAGGCACCTAATACCCCGCATATCCATCGATCTCCAAGTACGTCTGGACGATCACTACCTGTTTCCATCTTCTTGGGTGTACATCCCAATCAAGATCATCAGTAATCACCCAAACGACGTGAAGACCTCTGGTCTTCGACCACCATCTTCATCTTCGACTTATCGTCGTATCAGTTATTCAGAATGGGATAAACCCGGTCTTTCCGAATAACTCGCGTATATTATAAACAAGTGTTACACAAACACGACATACGCCTCATTCCAATTCATCAGTCACTAACTGTAAATTAACAAGAGAATAATTCCCCAAATATTAACCCCGAAGGCCGGATCGAACATTAGATCAATATCCAGAAAACCATTCTACTTAGCTAACCGACAGTTAGTTTCTAAATTTCACATTCATAGGGATAGGTTCCCATTAATTTTATCAAAGATAAATTCCTTGAATTTATTCTTTAATCTTCTTTTGAATTTCGATTCAACTAGTCGGGATTAACGAACCTTACCAAAGTAATCATTTATTTTATTTTCCCAATCCCAACCTATTCATCCCATGAAGTAAAACTGGTTATACTTCATATCTAACACCACGGTGTTATTGGTAAATTCAATTACCATTTCACGTTCAAATCTAATTAAAGATTTAACTAACGCTTGGAGAAAAACTGGTGATACTCCATCCTTGATCTTTTCAATCTAATTAAAGATTCATTAAAACTCCACTTAGTTTTAATCTTTGACTGGGTTAAAGAATCAGTGTCATTTAAAACACGGTTCATGATAAACCCAAAATCACATTTCAATCAGTCCCTAAAGGTAAAATAGCAAGTGAGCAATTCCCTAAGTATTAACCCCGAAGGCCGAAACCAACATCAGATCAATACCTCTGAAACCATTCAACTTAACTTATCTCTAGTTAGTTTCCCTTTAGGTTTAAGAACAGTATTATTGAAGATACCGTTCACGACAACCCAAAATGACATTTCCATTAATTATCGGGTTAAAGAACAAGTGTTATTTAAAACACTGTTCACGATAAACCTAAAAAATCAATACCAATTCAATTCCAATTAAATATTATTTAATTGGTACACTTCATTAAATCTAAATAAAAAGATTTAATCTTTTCTCAACTGGGTTCAAGAACAGTGTTAATGAAGACACCATTCACGACAAACCCAAATCACATTTGATATTATATACAAGGCTCTGAATAGAAAATATATCGGTTTATATTCAATATCAAATTCTACGACCAACAAATATAGTATTAGAAATAACGATATAAATATATCTTTCAAATTTCCATAACAGCGTCTGTATAATCACGAAATTCAACATCGAAATATTCCGAAGACAATTTCGATACAAATCCATTCCAATGCAATTATTTGAAATTCTGGTTATTTTCAAAACCACTTCAAATCCAATTTATTTATTTAAAAATAAATAGAATTATAATTCTAGTTCAAAACTAGTTCATTTCGATAAAAATCTATTTTTATCTTTTCAAATATGGAGTTTTTCATCCCAATTTTTCCCAAATCATTTCTTATGATTTTACACAAATTATTGATATTTTTAATAATTTTATCAAGGCCCGTACAGTCGATTTCCATCAACGGCCATCGAACTGCACTTACAGCGACCTTTTCCAAATTTGATTTGGACATAATTCCAAATCCAACCATTAGATTTCAAATTTCTAATATTCGTTCAAAAGCTCTTTTCGATACGAACCCAACGGTTCTGGTATTAGGAGAATTCGACGGTCGGATCTCCCGCAATATCCATTCGAAGTCAATGGTCGAAATTCGCGAACTGCCGCGGCGCGGCGTGTTCTATTCAGGCCATTATATAATATATACTTCGTCGATAACCTTTTCAAAACGATTTTAATTCAATTTCAATTCTCTTTCAATTCAGTTTGAATTTCAAATTAACTCAATTTCAATTCAAATTCATTTCTATTCAATTTCAAATATATTTCAATTTACTTCGAATTCATTTTAAAACGATTTCAATTCTATTTCAATTCTATTCGAATTCATTTCCAAACGATTTCAATTCTATTTCAATTCTATTCGAATTCATTTCAAAACGATTTCAATTCTATTCGAATTCATTTCAAAACGATTTCAATTCTATTTCAATTCTATTCGAATTCATTTCAAAACGATTTCAATTCTATTTCAATTCTATTCGAATTCATTTCAAAATGATTTCAATTCTATTTCAATTCTATTCGAATTCATTTCAAACTGATTTCAGTTTATTTCGAATTTCAAACCAATTCAATTAAATTCGAATTTCAATTCACTTTAATATTCACTTCAATTTGAATAAAATCGATATAAATATCGTTCACGTCAAAATGGCGTCAATCTATCAACGCGGCTTCATATATTTCGATTTTCAAATATTTTACTTCAAATATTTCTTTTTCAAATATTTCTAATTTTCAAATATCCCTAATTTTCAAATATTCTATTTCGAATATTTCTTTTTCAAATATTTCTATTTCAAATATTTCTATTTCAAAACTGGATTGAGGCCCAACCAATTACCATATAATGTTAATTATATGGATTTTCTACAACACATGTATACAATAACAACGATGAATAATCAACCATCATCCAAAGTGCATTCTACACTGTATAAGCATCAAATATAGATATTCAACGCTTATAACAGTCTGTCAATCAATCGATCGACAAACAACCAAACAATCGGGATTAGTGTACGTCAAATATCATCCCAATACCCGTGTGGGGTTTCAAACAATCAAACACAGATTTCATTTGTGCAGTTGGGCGATGTGTAAAATTTATCGTCCCAATCAATATCAGCCAAATGTGTGTATATAAACAAATCGTCCGATTTGTTTATTTTTATTTCCTTTCATATATACGTTAAAAATTCTATTTTTAACTATAAAATATTTTTAAATATATAAATATTTTATTTCATTTCACATCACATCACACAATCAACTATACATCAAAATCAAACAAACAAGCAAACAAGCCGTCCATGGTCTGTGGACGACGGGTGTCGGGTGCTACTAAACACCGTCTGCATCCTAGTATATATTACAACTAGAAATATATTTAAAAGTGAGAAGTTCTCACTGATAGCTAATCCAACGCCGCGACTCTTCTTATGTAGAAATCTTCGCCGTTCTTGCCTCTTGTCACTTTCATTGCCCGTAGTCACTACATATATAAAATTCACATTTTTATATTCTTGCTATGTATATAAAAATTATATTTTTACTTCGCTATTCAATATATAAAAATCGAATTTTTACTTTGCTATTCAATATATAAAAATCGAATTTTTACTTTGCTATTCAATAAATAAAAATCGAATTTTTACTGTTGTCTTTAAAATAAAAATCACATTTTTATTTGTTCACTTTCAATTTAAAAATCATATTTTTATATTCACTCCATATGGATAAAAATTCTATTTTTACAACGATGTTCATATAATAAAGATTATATTTTTATCACGCTATTCTCTATATAAAAATTATATTTTTATATATCTATTTCTAATATAAAGATTGAATTTTTTTATTTCACGTCTTCATATATAAAGATCAAATTTTTATTTTTTATAAAATATAAGAATTGTATTTTTATACTTTCTATAATATTAAAATCATATTTTTATTATCCTATATATATAAAAATCATAACTTTATACTAACATAACAATCATGTCATTCTCATAATAAAAATTGCATTTTTAACTATATAAATTAATTAAAATAATCAGAAAAACTTACAGCGTTTGTGAAGGAAAGGGAAGGGAGATGGTGACTGCGGCTACTGGGGGGGGGGACCATCGGCGAGGTGGTGGTGCTGGTCCGCGAGTTGGTGGCCAGCTAGGGTATCATGCGATCTCGATTTGGGGTTAGGGGGTGTTCGAATCGGGAATGGTGAGAGAGGAGGGTTCAATGAGGTCTGGTGGCGCGTCTGGGCGGACCTATCTCGGATCTCGATCGACAGGAGGCGGTGCTCCAGGGTTTGAAGCTGCTGGCTTCGACTGACGCAGGTGACCATGGAAGACAGAGTACGATGGAGCGGAGGGGAGATGGTCGGAGCTGCGGCTATGGAGCGGATGGAGGGGCGAGACTGGAACGATAGGCGATGGCCATCGTCGCCATCAATGTCTCGAGCGCGATATTTTTTTTATCTGTATTTCGATTTTAAAAGAAAAGGGGGGGGCTGAGTGTATAGAGGGAGAGGGGTACTTATTTATTTATTTAATTTCAAAAGTTGACTTTTTCATTTGACCTCTAAACGAGGCCCACCGCCTGTTGCCCGTAGCTAATTACCCCCATTCCGAACACAATGAGATATGTATTGTAAGCTGATTTGACTGTTTCGATCAGTTTCAGTCAAAATCAACATATAACTCTATATATTGAATTTGAACGCACATTTCAATTTACTGGGGTCACCTACTAACTAGAAAAATTCCCAAAAGATATTTTCTAGCTTCGTATTGACGATACGGTCCTAACAAAACTAGTTTCGTTGAATTCTGAGACCGTTTGAAAAATGGCCATTTTCCAGTCGATTAAAATCAACTAAAACTGGTCAAATGCGTTTTCCTTTGCCACGCTCACATATTGATTCGAAAAATTATGAAATTTGAAACCTAGCAATAACTTGACATCACGGATCCAAAAAAAGTGGTTTCGTCGAAATCCGAGGTCGTTTGCAAAATTCCCATTTTTAAGGGCCTGAATTTCATAGCGACCATTCAGAAATTTCAACTAGATATATCTTTTTATCCCCGCTATGAAATTTTGATTTTTCGAATTCGTTGGAAAGATATTCTCTATTAGATTCTATTATTTTTGGTTTCGCTAAAATCCGGTTTATTTTGCACCCGATACATTCAACTGAAGTTTGAAATCGAATTATCGAACTACCACGCCATTTTCAATTCCTTATATAATTTAAAATAAATATTTATATTCTAACGATGATCTATATAATATATACGTTCGAATTATAATCAAAATAAATTTTTCGTCGATTTTATTTAAAATAATTCATTTTAACTGTTCAAAATTCATTAAAATTGCCAAAATAAAAATTTTAAACTGGCTCGCATTTCCGGGTTATTACATATATATATGTTCATATATTTGTATAAGAATTTACTTGATCCAAAGTAATAAACATATATTTAAATTAGCTCTAAGACTATAGTTTGTTTTAGCTTCAATATGCCAATACGAATAGGACCCAAAACATAAAATGGAAACAGTCCAATAAATCATAATAATAAGGATTCAAAACTGCAAAGTCAACCCTATCATCGAACATCTATTTGTATTCAAAACTCCAAAGTAAATATGATTGTAAGACCAAAATCATCAAACCATCAATGTTTGAATTCACCAAAAATTCTTCAATAATAATAGTGATTGGATCTGAAACATCGTAATATTTGCACGTGAATATAAGCTCCCCTCGAGCTTTGCTCCCCTTAGTGTTTCCAAGTACCATAGATTGAGAATCGTCAGCCTCTTTTCACGACTTGTCAGTTCTGTCTACATCATAGAATTAAGGGATCCTAAGGCTTTGTATCAAGCCTATGAGTTTGATAATTGAATAAGTGACCCATCGACCCTTATTATAAAGCACTAGCCTTCATCAAACAATAAACAATAAACAATAAACTTCTATATACAAATTTTTACATACCAATGGGACTCACTAGCCCCTTGTACTTGTGGACAGTAACCCAGCTGATAACTATGGGTCCCATACCACACATTCTCAATACTAGTTTACTACTCGCTCGTCAATTCCACACTGAAAAACATCAAATCGTCAGAACATCGTATCATCAGAAACATGAATCAACAACTTCAATTTGATGGGTCTGTAACTAACCGGTATAACATATTTTCATGCCCCATACCAAAAGGTTTACTCTACTGTTTAAACGCATACACGCCATCTCGAAGGGTGTAGAAATGTTTTTCTTATTACATGGAAAATAATTGGTTAATGAAAACAAGATTAGAAAATGATTTCGGAAATATTTATTTTGTTTCCATAAAATCCAATATAGTTTCCATATATATTTTTGTACTATCGCCTTGAGATGCTTGTATTATAACCGAAAATGATAAAACAATTTGTCTCAAAGCTATAAAAAAGGGGCATTTTACTGTAAGGGCCTCCTTGCATCCACTAATTTGTTTCTAGGACATGCCATTACAATAATTATTTTCTAGGACAAAAATTAATTCGGCTATTTGTTCCTTCTATTCTTCATTTCCATAAGCATTAGCGAAGCTCAACCCCAAATTGATTTCAAATCCACTTTCATCTTCATCTTTATACTTTCGAAATCAAATCTACGACTAATCTACTTTCGAAATGAAATTGACTCAGTTGATTTGTTGAAGAAATCAAACCGCATCACTTTTCTCAGCTAAACAAGTAAGTAATTGTTTATTTCTACTGTTTTTTATTGCTGATTGCTAATGTTAATCACCTCACCTTTATTTTGATGAAGAAACTAAGACGCAATTTCTATTTACTATTCACAAGACGCGATTTCTGTTCAATAGTTGAACAAGTAAGTACTTGTTTATCTTTGTTGTTTGTTGTATCTCGATTTTTTTTTGTTTTCTATATATCGATAGTTTTTGTTAGCTGAAGTAAGTAGTCATTCACCGATTGATTTTATTTACTATATAAAAATGTTCATACGTATATATTCAGCGGTAGAATTTATTTTGTTTGACAACTTAAAAAGACAAAGGTGTTTATCTTTTGATTTGAATCATTTAATTACGTATTGAAATTTAGCAATATTTGGAAATTACTGATACATGTAAACATATTTGTTGTTTTGTTAAACATATATATATATATATATGTATATATATTCAGTGGGTTAATAACACGTAATATGAATCAATTTATAGTGATGATGAAATTGTTCATACATATATATTTAGTGGTACATGTTAATTTGTATGACAGCTTAAAAAAATAATGGTTTTATCTTTTTTTTTTTAGGAAATCATATAACTTATACTTTTAACAGAAAAAAGATAAATGGTTTTATCTTTTTCTCAGAAAACCATTTAGTTTTACGTTTTTTAACAGAAAACCATTTAAATGGTTTTATCTTTTAACTATAATTAAATATTTGTGGTTTGTCTTAAAATAGGTTAGAAGTCTCCTTGTTTCTTCAAGTGAAGCCTGGCCTTTAAATTTAGAATGGAGCATTTTTATCCTCTTTTGTATTCATTTTTTTCAAGATGAAATTCCTTTGATTTCTACTTATGTGCACTCAGTGTGTAGCATGATGCTTGATTTGAGGTTGTGCTTCTATTAGCAGTTTTTTATTTGTGCACACAGGAAGCGATCCAAGATAAGTAAAAACATGTATGAAAGTTTGGGCTCAAGCTATTGCTTTGGCTTTTGCATCAAGTGTTAGTGGATGATCATCAATAACATTATTTACTGGTGTGTTGGTGATTCATATGAGAAAAAGAAAGGCAACATTATTGCTGGCATTCTTTGAAAGATTCATTTGGCAATCTTCTCCAACATTTGATAAATTCATATGCATTTTCATTCTATATGAATAGATAAAAGAACTTATCTTTTATACAAAATACACTAGAAGCTATCATCACAAATTGTATCTTTTAACTATAAGTGTATATTCATACTAATCTGTATATATATACACTTTTATAGCGTATTTTGTTGCATTTTCAGTTTTGTGTATATGGGTTGATTCAAGTCCTATGTATATGGGTTCATTCTTTTTTTTTATTGGCACTTTATTCAGTATGACATAGTATAAATAATGCATTTGCTTTGAGCAAGTGTTTGTCTTTAACTATTATTTGGAATACGATGTTGTTAGTTCTATTTAAAGAGTTAAATTGATTTCTCTTTTTTATTCTTATGTTGTCTTTTTATGCGTTTTGATTATGTTGTTGTGTCTGATTCAAATGATACACACTGAGTTTTCAATCCTAATAGTTGAATAAAAATATAAAATAGTGTTTTTTTTAATTTTACTTAATCGACATATAAGTTATGTGATTTCTTGAGAAAAAAATAAAACTGTTTATCTTTTTTCTGTTAAAAATGGCGCCCTGGAGTGTTTGATTGCCATGGAATTTAGTCATTAAAAGAATAAAAAATGTTAATAGTATAAAAGAAAAGTTCTTTTTATCTTTTGTTATTTTGTTTAAAAAAAAGTATAGTCTATACAATGAAGTTGTTGATATGTATTAGTTGTACAATACAACAGAACCGAAAAAAGATACATACATTTATCTTTTTAGCGACATTTGCTATTTATACATTCATATTTTTCACCACTCTTATCATATACAACAGGTATCATGGCACCCCTTTATGACTTTATGAAACAACAAGTGAAAATACTAAATTAACAGAACAATTGTAATCATTTTTAGCTCTAAAAAAAATTCAATTATCTTTTTTGAATCTTAAATAAAATAAGATATTCGATTTAACTTATCTTTTATCTTTTACTAAAAGACAAAATCAACTTTCTTTTTTGAGTCTGAAATTAAATAAGATATTCTACTAAACATCTAAAAATTGTTAATTACAAAAATGCAATTTTGTAATCAAAAGTTAATTTTTATCATTAACAAGTCATATTTGTTATACCTTTTCTTTGTATTTTATTATATTATAAGTGTCTTTGGTCTTTGCTTTATCTTTTTGTAGCTACTATTTGTTGGTAATTTAGCAAGGTTCAGCCTATCATCTTCTACTAAATTTTTATTATGCCATTACAAAATAGCCAATGAAGGTAAAATTATATGATTTTCTGAGAAACCATTTATCTTTTTTCATTTAAAAGTACAAGTTATATGATTTTCTGTGGAAAAGATAAAACGGTTTATCTTTTTTCTATTAAAAGTAAGTTATATGATTTTCTGGGAAAAAGATAAAATCGTTTATCTTTTTTCTGTTAAAAATTGCGCCCTGAAGTGTTTAATTGCCATGGAATTTAGTCCTTAAAAGAATAAAAAATGTTAATAATATAAAAGTAAAGTTCTTTTGTTATTTTGTTGAAAACAAAAGTATAGTTTATACAATGAAGCCGCTGATATGTATTAGTTGTACAGTATAACAGAACAGAGAGAAGATACATATGTTTATCTTTTTAGTGACATTTGCTATTTATACATTCATATTTCTCACCATTCGTATCATATACTACAGGTATCATGGCACCCCTTTATGATTTTATGAAACAACAAGTGAAAATAGTAAATTAACAGAACAATTGTAATCATTTCTAGCTCTAAAAAAAATTCAATTACCTTTTTTAAATCTAAAATTAAATAAGATATTCGATTTAACTTATCTTTTAAAGAATCAACTTTTTTTTTAATCTGAAATAAAATAAGATATTCTACTAAACATCTAGAAATTGTTAGTTACAAAAATGCAATTTTGTAATAAAAAGTTAATTTTTATCATTAACAAGTCATATTTGCAATACCTTTTCCTTGTATTTTATTATATTATAAGTGTCTTTGGTCTTTGCTTTATCTTTTTGTAGCTACTATTTGTTGGTAGTTTAGCAAGGTTAAGCCCATCATCTTCTACTAAATTTTTACTATGCATTACAAAATAGCCAATGAAGGTAAAATTATATGATTTTTTGAGAAACCATTTATCTTTTTTCTGTTATAAGTATAAGTTATATGATTTTCTATGAAAAAGATAAAACCATTTATCTTTTTTCTGTTAAAAGTAAGTTATATGATTTTCTGAGAAAAAGATAAAATCGTTTATCTTTTTGCTGTTAAAAATGGCACCCTGAAGTGTTTAATTTCTATGGAATTTAATCCTTAAAAGAATAAAAAATGTTAATAATATAAAAGAAAAGTTCTTTTATCTTTTGTTATTTTGTTTAAAACAAAAGTATAGTCTATACAATAAAGCTGCTGATATGTATTAGTTGTACAATACAACAGAACAGAAAAAGATATATACATTTATCTTTTTAGCGACATTTGCTATTTATACATTCATATTTCTCACCACTCGTATCATGTACAACAGGTATCATGGCACCCCTTTATGACTTTATGAAACAACAAGTGAAAATAGTAAATTAACAGAACAATTGTATTCATTTTTAGCTGTAAAAAAGTTCAATTATCTTTTTTAAATCTGAAATAAAATAAGATATTCGATTTAACTTATATTTTATCTTTTACTAAAAGATAGAATCAACTATCTTTTTTAAATCTGAAATAAAATAAGATATTCTACTAAACATCTAAAAATTGTTAATTGCAAAAATGCAATTTTGTAATCAGAAGTTAAGTTTTATCATTAACAAGTCATATTTGTAATACCTTTTCTTTGTATTTTATTATATTATAGGTGTCTTTGGTCTTTGCTTTATCTTTTTGTAGCTACTATTTGTTGGTAGTTTAGCAAGGTTCAGCCCATCATCTTCTACTAAATTTTTACTATACCATTACAAAATAGCCAACGAAGATTAAATTATACGATTTTCGAAGAAACCATTTATCTTTTTCTGTTAAAAGTATAAGTTATATGATTTTCTGTGAAAAAGATAAAACCGTTTACCTTTTTTCTGTAAAAAGTATAAGTTATATGAATTTCTGGGAAAATGATAAAACCGTTCATGATGCACTGATTTGCGCTGATTTTCTACACGTGAAGTTTGAAGAAGATGAATACATACGAATATCTGCGATTTATGGGGATTTGTGCTCATTGCCTGCGGTTTTTACTGATTTGTACTAATTTGTGTTAATTAGTTGACTCTAATACAAATCCATCCGCAGATATTAAATCGAAATTTGAAGAAGACGCAGATCAAGTAAAGAAATTTGATGAAGATCGATTTTTCAATTTGAGAAAGGGGCAAAAGGGTTTCTGAAATGAGGAGCATATAAATTTTTGTCCTTAAAACAAATTCCGACGAAGCTGTGTCCTTAAAACATTCAATCGACCTAGTAAGCCCTTGATGCTAATTTCCACAAAAAAAATGTTACTTATATACATATAAAAAAACATGACTAAAATTATGCACTTGTGAGAAAGGTCATCAAAAACCATCACAAAACTCAGAAAATGAATCAACGAGAACTTATATAAATCTGAGTATGCATTGAACATGACATGTACTTTGTTTTCCAAGTTATTGATGCAGTAAACATAGTTCTTTGGCTTATAACTAGAAACCAAGTTTTCAACTTGCAGGAGTTCAAAAGGTAACACAGCAAAGGAGTACAACCTCAGCAAGAACTCACTAGGTGGGTCGACCCATGTTTCGACACACTTTTCAAAGTTGTCGACCTATGGGTCGACTCATTAGAGCGGTGGGTCGACCAATGGGTTGACACATTGTACATGTTTTTTAGCTATTGGAACCAGACTCCGATAGCTACTTTGAGATCAATATTGATATAGTTCCGTGGAACATAATTGCTTGAAACTTTGCAGTTTGATAAACAAAATACGCGACAGCATACAGAAGCTATAAGGACCCAATTAAAGCATAGTATAATGAAGACATCATGATTTAAAGAAGCACATTGGTTGCTTTTTGCGAACAGAAGAATATGTTTAGTGGAAAGCCATATGGAATGGCCTAAATTTCCGTACTCTTTGAGTTGACTTAAATGCACCACACGTCCAACATAAATTGCACAGAAATATGAATCACTCTGGAATAAAGAAGAAAAGGATAGAAGTAGAAAGAGAAATAACAACCTTGAATCCCACATCGCAGCAGAATAAAATATAACATATATAACAACCTTTGAAATACAAAATTTGTAATTACATACATCATTAGAGTACATCACATATATAACACAACGGAAAATAACACTAGATAACAAACATTGAAGCATTCTGTTGTAAGCTCCTCCAAGGGTATCTGTAAATACCTGAACCAGTTGACTACCTATACAAATTTGGGCACCCAAGAGTCTAGGGTAAAACAAAACAAAATTAACTGTTGGTCAGTCATAGGAATGATATGAGTAATCTCCATCTACTTGATCTAACTTTTGAAAATCCTTTTTAGGATAATCGTAAGACCGATCCACACGTTGTTGAAACCAAAAATGGTTGCACCACCAAAGGCATGAGATCACACAACACCAAACGGTAAGATTAAGGAAAATGGAGCCACGAAAAATAAAAGTAAAAAAACCCAAGAAATTAATAGTGGTCCGACCTAGAATAGATCTACGTCCACTTTGGAAACGATTCCATTATCATTTGTGAATTTACAAAATATATGAATTCACTCATATTATTCATATCTCTCTTTTCTCTCTCTAAGATCTAGATTTCACTTGAATTTACAAAGGAATTGGTGAGATCTCTTACTTGGTGAAAGTGGATGTGTAGATCTTCGATCACTTTAGCGACTGAATGATCTTCATGGATTCTATGGTGAATTAGCGTTAGATCTAGGCTTTAGAGGAGATTAGAGTAACTTAGATTGAACTTGAGGGAGAATTAACGGTGTTTGGAGAAGATTAGACCCACTTGATGTTGGAGGGAGATGGAGTGAGCTTGAGAAGCAATTAATAGAGCTTAGGGAGCTTGATAATGGTGGAAAACCAAAAATGACAGCCCTTCAGGGTGGCAAAAATCGGTCTTTTGAATGGTAGTGAAATGGGGCATTTATAGGCAAAGTTGGTGCCAGGTGGCAATGTTGTAATTATGGTGTACAGGGTAGGGGTCATGTGCTCATGTATTTACGACACTGCCACCGGACAGCTGGAGCCAGCTGTACACAGCTGTCATGGTTTGCACAACCAACCTCTAAAAATAGATGCACGAGCGACTTCTCATGTAAGCGAGCGACCTCATATATAATATGTAACCGGCCGAGCTCTTTGTATTGGAGTGAGTGACCTAATAAAATGAATGACTCACTTTATTCCATCCTACCACCACTATCTTGAAGCTGAATTTTGAGCCACGTGTTCCATGCAAACTCAAAATACGGGAATAGTATTTACAATTCTGCCATTTTGTCCCCCTTCTGGATTATGGGATCAGAAATTACAAAAAATGCCATTGTCTTGTTTATATTATTCAGCTTATTCTTCCAACCTTACACTGCTAACGTTACTCAACCCCTAGTTCTTTGGCATGGTGCTCGACCTCCTGTTCTTTGCTCGACTCCTCAACTAGCTGGTCGACCACGTTGAGATGGCAAGTCCTGCATGAATGAGCTACTGTGCTAGTATGGTGCTTCTCGACCTAGAGAACTCGAGCGTGGCTTGGGTGAATGACCAGCATAGCATTAATTGAACTGCTCGACCGGAAGTGCCTTGCTTGATCCGTCCAAGTGAGGCTGCTTGTCCATCGGCCAGTATGATGCTTGAACATGCTATTATACATGACCAGAATTCGTGAGTTTATCCACGCCTAAGGTGTTCTCGACCAGTTGAATTGAACACTGGCCGACCAATGCTGATGAGTTGGCTCCTTGTGTTGAGCAACCCCATGTTGTTTGACAAAATGCTTAAATGGGTTTCTGCAATTTGTTACAGCATATTCCTTTCTTCTAATGTGAAGAAAGTGAAACATATATTTTCCATATTTCATGTTATAAACAATTCATATTATTGTGATAAACTAATTCATGAACAATCCACCAACACTTGGTATACGATATCATATATATATATATATATATATATATATATATATATATATATATATATATATATATATATATATATGCATTGCAAACCATAATGGATAGTGAAACCCCCTATATTGCATGAAAATGATTCAAATTGTATGATATATAAATTTGCTACATGCCATCTTTGTGCAAATAGAACTGATCCCTCGTGTTGAAGTGGTAATGTGTGACCCTTCGACCATGACACTATTGCTCAACCGAACAGAGTCGGTTCTGCTCGACCGACCAATTTGCATGTGGACCGTTCGACCGACCAGATGATGGTGTTCGACAGAGAGGCACGACGTTGTATTATGGTTAACATATAACTTTTGAACCGCGTTCTTATAACGGGGTTAACATTTGCCCTTTGAAGTTTGTGTTATAGAAGATAGCTTAGGCTTCGGAATGAACACAATTTACATTGAGATCTACTAGTAGATTTTTGTTTACTATACTTTTAATTCATATGCTTCACGTTACCTATTCTATAATTAAAACAAGCGATTTCACAATTTTTGACCTATACTTCACAATTGACTACCCATATCGATAGTGGATTAGTTAATCTTAAAAAATGAATCACCACAAATTTCATTTAGAATTGAATAAAAATGCTTGCATAGGAATGTTTAATTCAAGGTTTATAACTCATCGAATATTGTCTGCACAAACGCAATATTCTAATTCGAATTTGCGTTAATGCTAAAGATAAATTAATCGACTAAAGTTGACTGTGGATTTCAAGAGTAATTTTTTTAACAACTCATATGATAATATACGACATTTTTCATTTGAGAAATACGTATCCGTGATTTATTTTCTGCTTCCTCTTTGAGAAGCTTTGATATTCATACCCCTTGTTTAAGAGGTCACTATTAGTCTTCTCTATGGGAAGTACTTTGGATTTCATGCCCCTGTTTGGGCTAAAATCTAACACTTGTCGATTTTCAGACACTACGCAAGTTAATTGGTTAAGATCCAACACTTGTCACATCAGATATTTTCAAACACTACGCAAGTTAATTGGTTGAGATCCAACACTTGTCGCATTTGAGATTTTCAGACACTACGCAAGTTAATTGATTAAGATCCAACAGTTGTCGCATCTGAGATTTTCAGACACAATGCAAGTTAATTGGTTATGATCCAACACTTGTCGCATCTGAAATTTTCAGACGCACGTTAATTGGTTAATGTGGCGGCCCGCCCCGTACCAGCCGACATTTCCCCGAAATGCGCTGTGCCAATGCCCGACTAGCACGGGACGGTCGACAAAAGAAAAGAAGCAAGACGATTAATCACCAAAGAACCTGTAGTATATCTCACAGCGCATGGAATAAAATATAATAATAACATAACTTGACATAAAACAGGCAAGACAGTGCATAAGTTGAAAATTAAATCATCATAGCAGCGGAATCCAAAATACAACTTATGATCCAAACCATCATTATTACAACTTCAAAATATTGTCTCTAAAGAAAAATAGAAAGGTACACTACTAATGCCCAAAACAGTGACCATCAGCAACACAGGGAGAATATATGTAAATAGTACATGGAATCCTCCTACTCGTCTCCGGACAGCTGCTCGTGCATACCACCTAACCTGTCTCTAGTCTGCTCATTTAGGAGCACCTAGAGTAATAAGAAGAGACATAAAACTCTGGGTCTGACAAAAGTCTGGTATGAGCGATGGCAACAAGACAAAACAATGATAGGTATAAATAATCATACCTGAACGTGGACCTACAACCAAAGAGTTAGCACAACAAGATGTACAGTACTCTAAGCTAACACTAACATAAAGTGTAAAATGGGAGTATGCATGTCATGGTGATAGCAAACATCAAACATAGCAATCATCCTCACGTCTCTCACTCAGTGCGTAAAGCATACGACATCCACCGCTTTGATCACCAAATCCTTTGCTACGACCACTTTTCCCTTGGGGTCTTAGTGACCCCATTACGCTGGTCCATAGCCACTAATCCCTTGCTACGATCACCTTGCCCTGGGGATTCCTAATAGCCCCATTGCGCTGATCCACAACCATGCTACGATCACTTTCCCTTGGGAGTCTTAATGATCCCATTGCGCTGATCTGTAGCCACTAATCCGTCTCTCAGTGGTGAACTAAAGCTATAGATAATGATAACCCCTTTGCACACGTCCTGCAGCAAATCCCAACTCATGAAGTCAACTCGTTGGTTCCCATCTGGATCCTGAGTAATAACTTCTCATTTGGACTTCCTTTGCATCTCGGGTCTTGGTTGAATTGGAGTTGGTCTTCAAAAGAGTCGTCTTAGAAGTTGTGAAAGCTCAATTCGGTTCGGTTCGATCTGCTTAAATCGGTTCGGTTCGAGTACATCGTCCCTAGGCTTCCCGTTTGGTTCGGTCCTCCACTTCAAGTTAGTTCAGTTCGGTTGTCTCCATTCGGTTCAGTTCGTATGATGCTCCAGCCTCGGTTCGGTTCATATGGTACCTCATCTCCAGATTTCGATCTGGTTCTCTCCCGTGTCTCCGATTTGATCCCCTGCTCCAATTCAATCTAGATGGCCTTCCTTGTTACCATGCGGCTAAAGGTTCCACTACCCCAGCTCGGTTCGTTCCATCTGATCCGATCCCCTACCGATTTGATCCAGATCCTACAGAATTTCCAGCAAGTTTGTTTTTTTCATTCTCACCATACGACAGCGTTTTCAACTATTCTGACTTTACTAAACCATCACAAAACATCACAAACAATAGAAACAACATATGGGTTCAATCAAAAAGATCAAAACATCAAGCATATAGGTCATTTTAAATCAAACATACCCAAAAAGCATGATTTTTCCCTTAATCCTCTTAACCTTGTTTTAACAATAGGATTAGCAAACTTAAACCAAATTAACCCAAATTTATATCAGAGGCATAAAATAATATTTAAGAATTTATACATATTTTTCTGAGTCATAATTTCGCTAATTATCACTAATCACCCCCTAATTAGCCGTAATTAGTGTAAAAATATGTTAATCACTCACCTTAGCTACAAATAAATCTCAGATCTGAAAATATCTCTGATTTGACATGGTTCCCAATGTATTCCAACAGCTCTATCTCAATTTCTATGCTAATCCGCATTAATTTGATGTAGATTTGGCTAATATGTTATTAGAAAGTGACAAAAAGGTGATTTAGGAGTTGGAGATCATAGCTAGGGTTAGAGGAAGGTAAATGAGGCTAGAAAAATGAATAAAACTGGTTTCCCAACCCTATCAGCCCTCCCATAGCCATATCTCCCAAACGATAAGTCTGTTTGATTAATGTGACCATGGAAAGGTAAACCATCATCCGAATCCAATGGAAATGGTTTTAGGTCAAAAATCCTTTTCAAATAAAAGTTATACGCGAAACAAGATTTGCTTGGGGCAAAACAGTCATTTAAAATTTGGCAAAAATCGTGAACATGGGAAATGACCCCAATAGTCATTCCCCAGAATTACACGACCATACGACTTAGTATGAAAATAAAATAAATATTCTACGATCCTCCGATACGTAGAATGCGGGTCGTTACACTCTCCCCCCTCCCCCCTTAAGAAATTTCGCCCCTAAAATTCCATAATTAAGAAAAACAAACAATTGTGGCATACATGCCTATCAGCCATTTACAAAAATTCAAACATATATAACAACAAGCCTAACCTAGCATGTGGTTTACTAACAAGGGAGTAACTATATCACGATTTAAAATCTCACCAGGCAAAGAGTTCTAAATATAACTTCCTTATGCTCTCCTCATATATCGGCTCATCGTTCAATCTATAAATAGAAAACGATTAACCAACTCCTTAGTGGTGCCAGTGCAGTGCGACTACTTCCTTAGCTATACTAATAGTATATATATATAGTTTTTGAAAACCAAAATATCACAAATATGCGCTCTCATATACGTATACTATCTCTCCCTGATATCTTCCCCTAGTTAACTATGCAACCTAGGCTTTGATAGTGTGACAGCCCTCCCCGTACCAGCCGACATTTCCCCAAAATGCTTTGTGCCAATGCCCGACTAGCACGGGACGGTCGCCAAAAGAAAAGAAGCAAGGCGATGAATCACCAAAGAACCTGTAGTATATCTCACAGCGCATGGAATAAAATATAATAATAACATAACTTGACATCAAATAGGCGAGACAGTGCATAAGCTGAAAATTACATCATCATGGCAGCGGAATCCAAAATACAACTTATGATCCAAACCATCATTATTACAACTTCAAAATATTGTCTCTAAAGCAAAATAGAAAGGTGCACTACTAATGTCCAAAGCAGTAACCATCAATAACACAGGGAGAATATATGTAAATAGTACGTGGAAGCCTCCTGCTCATATCCGGACAACTACTCGTGCATCCCACCTAACCTGTCTCTAGTCTGCTCGTTTAGAAGCACCCAAAGTAATAAGAAGAGAAATAAAACTCTGGGTCAGACAAAAGTCTGGTATGAGCGATGGCAGCAAAACAAAACAATAACAGGTGTAAACAATCATACCTAAACCTGGACATGCAACGAAAGAGTTAGCACAACAAGATGTACAGTACTCTAAGGTAACACTAACATAAAGTGTAAAATGGTAGTGTGCATGTCATGGTGATAGCAAACATCAAACATAGTAATCATCCTCATGTCTCTCAATCAGTGCGTAAAGCATACGATATCCATTGCTTTGATCACCAAATCCTTTGCTACGACAACTTTTCCTTTGGGGTCTTAGTGACCCCATTGCGTTAGTCCATAGCCACTAACCCCTTCCTACGATCACCTTGCCCTTGGGGGTCCTAATGGCCCCATTGCGCTAATCCAAATCCATGCTACGATCACTTGCGCTTGGAAGTCTTAATGATCCCATTGCGCTGATCCATAGCCACTAATCCGTCTCTCAGTGGTGAGTTAAAGCTATAGATATCGATAACCCCTTTGCACACGTCCCGCAGCATAGCCCAACTCATGAAGTCACCTCGTTGGTTCCCATCTGGATCCTAAGTAATAACTTCTATTTGGACTTCCTTTGCATCTTAGGGTTTGTTCGAATTGGTATTGGTTTTCAGAAGAGTCGTCGCGTAGAAGTAATGGAAGCTCAATTAGGTTCAGTTCGATCTGCTTCAGTCGGTTCGGTTCGAATACATCGTACCCAGGCTTCCCGTTGGTTTGGTGCTCCACTTCAAGTCGGTTCGGTTCGGTCGTCTCCATCCAGTTCGATTCGGATGGTGCTCGACCCTCGGTTCAGTTCATATGGTACCTCATCTCTAGATTTCGATCCGGTTGTCTCGTCCATCTCCGATCCGATCCCCTGCTCCAATTCAATCCAAATCGCCTTCCTTGTTTCTATGCTGTTGAAGATTCCACTACCCCTGCTCGGTTCGTTCCATCCGATCTGAACCCTTATACCTGATCCGATCCACTACCGATTCGATCCGGATCCTGCAGAAATTCCAACAAGTTTGTTTCATCCATTTTTGCCATATGACGGCGTTTTCAACCATTCTAACTTTACTAAACATCACGAACAACAGTAACAACATATGAGTTCAATCAAAAAGATCAAAACATCAAGCATATAGGTCATTTTAGATCAAACATACCCAAAAAGCATGATTTTCCCCTTGATCCCCTTAACCTTGTTTTAACAATAGGATTAGCAAACTTAATCCAAATTAACCTAAATTTATATCAGAGGCATAAAATAATATTTAAGAATTTCTACATATTTTTCCATATTTTGCTGAGTCATATTTTCGCTAATTATCACTAATCACCCCTAATTAGCCGTAATTGGTGTAAAAATATGTTAATCACTCACCTTAGCCACAAATCGATCTCAGATCTGAAAATATCTCTGATTTGACATGGTTCCCAATGTATTCTAGCAGCTCCATCTCGATTTCTATGCTAATCCGCCTTAATTTGATGTAGATATGGCTAATATGTGATTAGAAAGTGATTAAAAGGTGATTTGGGAGTTGTAGGCCATTGCTAGGGTTAGAGGAAGATAAATGACGGCTAGAAAAATGAATAAAACCGATTTCCTAAACCCTATCAGCCCTCCCATAACCCTAATCCCGAAATGAGTTATGGGCTTAGCTGTTAATCACCCGGCTAATCCCAATTATGCTGTTTTTCACCTTCCAAACCTTATTTCGGCTATATCTCCCAAACGGTAAGTTCGTTTGATTAATGTGACCACTCTACGAAAAGGTAAACTATCATTTGAATCCAATGGAATTGTTTTCAGGTCCAAAATCCTTACCAATCAAAAATTATAGGCAAAACAAGATTCACCAAGGGCAAAACAGTCACTTAAAATTCAACAAAAATCGTGAACATGGGAAATAACCCCAATAGTCATTCCCCAAAGTTACACTACCATACGACTTCATATGAAAATAAAATAAATATTCTACGATCCTCTGATATGTAGAATGCGGGTCGTTACGGTTAAGATCAAACACTTGTCGCTTCTGATATTTTCAGACACTATGCAAGTTAATTGGTTAAGATCCAACACTTGTTGCATCTGAGGTTTTCAGACATTACGCAAGTTAACTGGTTAAGATCCAACACTTGTTACAACTGAGGTTTTCAGACACTACGCAAGTTAACTGGTTAAGATCCAACACTTGTCGCACCTGAGATTTTCAAACACTACGCAAGTTAATTGAACGGCTGTCGTATCGCTTCATGGGGCTGACACCAATTCCTTTGTCGGATGCTTGACTTGGCGGGCTATCTCAGTTTAGGAACTGGGGCTTTGAGTCTCTAACTTAGGGAAGTTCCCCTTGGATGGAAGTCACAACCCTCTCTTTTGCTTGTCATGGCGCGTGTTCGTTGTTTGAATCTTCGCGACTTTTCCCGTTCACTTTTCAAGGCGGTGCTTTTCTATTTTTGCCTTAGTGCATGTTGATATTTACAGCCTTTGGCGCTTGAACTAGTGTTGTTAGGATTTCTATGTTTCGTTAGATTCTGAAGGAACAAGCTCTTAATAGATAGCCTAAAATATGAAATCAAGTTTTGATTTGACATAAAATTTCGCAGGCAAGGAATTTATTCAGGTAGATATACTCTTAATCACAGATCTAATGTTCAGTACAGTGTTCGTAAAATATTACATAATGTTTTACGAGAATTTTGAATACAACATGAAGTAAAGCATGAAGATAAAGCAGTGGCGATGATGTTCGCTTATTCTGAGCCATTAAAAATGGAGCACCACTGGTTGTCAGTAGATAATTAGCTTAAGTTTGGTTTGAGCAGGAGCTTCGTTGCTTGGAATGAACTAGTTGATTGATGCCCCTTGCCCCTGTGGAGCTGGAGCAGTGTTTGACGATTGTGGATTTTTCATATATTGTTGCAAAGGATTCTTCCTTATCAGCTCTTCGATCAGTGATTTTAAATGCCTACATTCGTTGGTATTGTGGCCTGGCTGATTGTGGAACCGGCAGAACTTTCCAGAGTTTGCTTGAACGTCTCCTACTTTCTGAGGTTTCGGTATTCGGTAATTTTCGGTGTCTTTAGTCGCAGCAAAGATGTTTTATGGAGTTTCTGTCAAAGGGGTTAATTCGGAATTTTTGAAACAGCTGGGCTTCTTACTGTTTCGGTCATCCCTTCTGTCATTTCCCCTTTTTAACCACCCCTAGGATTTTTCGTGTTATATTGAGTAGCAGCATTTTTAGGAGCTTCAAGAAGTTGGTTAGCATCAATAATCTGAAGAGGCACAGGATTGTTGTCCACTCTCATACAATCCTCTATTTTTTTATAGAATTTTTCAAGCGTGTTTGGTTCTTTCATTTTGATCCATCTACCGAATTCTCTCTTCTCATCTATGCTGCCGATTAGAGACATGAGGATTATGCGAGGATCTGGTTTCCTCACTTCGGACAAGGCAACATTAAATCGGCTGAGAAAAGCTTTAACGGATTCCCCTGGATTCTGCTTCATTGCTCAAAGTCTTATGTCATCCTTGGCTTTAGTAGCATACAAGTGGAACTGCTCCTTGAACTTTATGGTTAAGTCAGATAACCGGTCTACAGACTTAGGTGGTAGCTTTGTAAACCATAATGACGCAGCACCTTCTAAGTAGAGAGGAAAGTATATGCATCTCATCTCGTCTGTTGCCTTTGCTGCGCTCGTATGCCACTCGTACTTGAACAGAAAGTAGTTAGGATCAACAAGGTCGTTGTAAGGAGAAAAAGTTGGAGGATTGAGCTTCTTTGGATACTTTGTTTCTTGGATTCTCTCGGTAAACAGAGTTCTATTGGGAGAGAAATCCTCGCCTCTTTCATCGTCAATGCGAGCTTGATTTTTCTTCATGATTTGTTCTATCATATCTTAGATGTACTCTTCATTGTTATGCTGCTCTGTGAAGCTAAGTTCTTTGCCCAATGTTCGTCTAGGCAAGCAATCTTGGTTAGAGAACTTAGGGCCTTTACCTTCCCGACGAGGAGGTTCCCCTGTGGCAGGACTAACCCTTTGAGCCTTTCCCTTGGAATGATTCTTAGCTTTTGGTTTCAAATCTTCGACATTAGCCTCGTCTTTGTCACTCAACCATTTGTTATCATCTTCCATGTTGTCACTACAATCATGGTTAGAAGCAGATGAATTGGCATTTTTGTCAAGATCAATAGAACCTTTTGAGGTGGTGGATTTGGTCGAGAGTTAAGGATGGCGTCAAGTTTTTCCATCATCGCCTTGGTAGAAGCATCCACTCGTTGGTTCATGTTGGCAACGACGGCGTCTGGTTCAGCTTTAGTTACTCCTGCTCCACTAATTGAGTTTTCTCCAACTTCGAAGCGGTTAGTAAGCGTTGTAGATTCATTAGCTACATTGTTGGTTTCTTCAATGGTTTTGCTTGTAGTCTTCTTTGACTTAGCCACTATCTCCGAGAAGGTTTAGAACTTCAATTCAAGGCTCTTAAGATTAAGAGAAGCACGAACGTGGCCCATGGTGGGCGCCAAATGTTGAAACCAAAAATGGTTACAACACCAAAGGTGTGATATCACACTACACCAAACGGTAAGATTAAGGAAAATGGAGCCATGAAAAATAAAAATAAGTAAAAAAAAACACAAGAATTTTAAAGTGGTTCAATCTATAATAGATCTACGTCCACTTTGGAAATGATTTCATTATCACTTGTGAGTTTACAAATTACATGAATTCACTCATATTGTTCATCTCTCTCTTTTCTCTCTCTTTGATCCAGTTTTCACTTGAATTTGCAGAGGAATTGGTGGGATCTCTTGCTTGGTGAAGGTGGATGTGTAGATCTTCGATCACTTTAGCAATTGAATGATCTTCATGGATTCCATGGTGATTTAGTGTTAGATCTAGGCTTTAGAGGAGATTAGCGGAGATTAGAGTAACTTGAATTGAACTTAAGAGAGAATTAATGATGTTTGGAGAAGATTAGACCCACTTGATATTGGAGGAAGATGGAGTGATCTTGGGGAGCTTGAGAATGGTGAAAAACCGAAAATGACAGCCCTTCGAGGTGGCAAAAATCGGTCCTTTGAATGGTGGTGAAATGGGGTATTTATAGGCGATGTTGGTACCAAATGGCAATGCTGTAATTATGGCATACAGGGTAGGAGACGTTCGCTCATGTATTTACGAGATTGCCACTGGACAGCTGAAGCCAACTGTATATAGCTATCGTGGTTTGCACGAATGACCTCTAAAACAAGATGCATGAGCGATTTCTGATGAGAGCGAGTGACTCATATATAATATGTGACCGACAGAGCTCTTTGTACTGGAGTGAGCGACCTAATAAAATGAATGACTCACTTTATTCCATCCTACCACCGCTATCTTGGAGCTAAATTTTGAGCCACGTGTTCCATGCAAACTCAAAATACAGGAATAATATTTACAATTCTGCCATTTTGTCCCCTTTTGGATTATGAGATCAGAAATAACAAAAAATGCCATTGTCTCGTTTATATTATTCTGCTCATTCTTCCATCCTTATCGACCCCTAGTTCTCCAGCATGGTGCTCGACTTGTTGTTCTTCGCTCGACCCCTCAGCTAGCTGCTTGACCACGTGGAGATGGAAAGTCATGCATGAATGAGCTACTGTGCTCGTATGGTGTTCTCGACCTAGAGAACTCGAGTGTGCCCCGGGTAAACGACCAGCATAGTACTGACTGAACTGCTAGAACGGAAGTGCATTGCTCGACCCATCCAAGTGAGGTTGCTCATCCATTAGCCAGTATGATGCTCGAGCAGGCTATTATACATGACCAGAGTTCGTGAGTTTCCAAGCCTAAGGTGTGCTCAACCAGTTGAATTGATCACAGACCGACCGGGCTACAACATGCTGATGAGTTGGCGACTTTTATTGAGCACCCCTATGTTGTTTGATAAGATGTTTAAATGGGTTTTTGCAATTTGTTATATTCCTTTCTTCTGATGTGAACAACATGATATATATTAGCCATATTTGATGTTTCATGTTATAAACAATTCATACTGTTGTGATGAACTAATTCATGAATAATTCACCAACACTTGGTATACGATATCATGCATATACGATATCATATATATATATATATATATATATATATATGCATTGCAAACCACGATGGACAGTGAAACTCCCCATATTTCATGAAAACGATTCACATTGTATAATATATTAATGTGCTACATGCCATCTTTGTGCAATCATAACTGATCCCTCGTGTTGAAATGGTAATGTGTAGCCCTTCGACCATGGCACTATTGCTCGATCGAACAGAATCGGTTCCGCTTGACCGAACAGTGTGCTTGTGGGCCGCTCGACTGACCAGATGATGGTGTTCGACCGAGAGGCGTGGCGTTGTATTACGGTTAACATATCACTTTTGAACCGCATTCTTATAATGAGGTTAACACACGTAAACTTGGATTGGTTTTACCTTACCATAACCAAAAACATTCTTTGAAATCAATATTATTCTAATATTATAATAGTGTCTAAATCAAATAAATAGAAATCTAGCCGAACGCTTGCATCTCACGATCCACATGCATGGTATATAATCAAAACCATGGGCTCTTATTGGAGACAGGATTCCAACTATGGCAAGGTATGAGACCACCTTATGGTAGTGTATATCTAGAGAGTAATAAATTGGGTTCAACAAGATTTTCTTACAACCCAGGCTAAACATAACTGACTGCTCATTTTGCTTGAGTGTTCCAATTGTATTATCACCAACGGTTGGGATCAACAACTACTACCGAAAGCATACAAAAGCGTTAGAATAAAGAAGCAAATGGATTTTCTCTATATCTGGTGACAATACACCCTAATGGGAGCGACCCAGTTAGCTGTGCGACTTACCCAGTTTTATACCATTTCCTGGTTGTGATGCTTCAGGCTACGTCTTACCTTATTAATATCACAGAATCATTCACTTTGAATGTCACATCGTCAAACCCACTAAATCATTTTGACTTCCTAAAAAGTATGACTACTATAAAGCTAAGAGAATTGAATTCCTCTGCCACTAACGTAATACATTTAAAGAGATCAATATAGATGATCTGTTAGGCATACTCTGTCAAACATTCGTCCATACAAGTTGTGCTGGGGCTGGACAAACCGTTGGTACTATTTCCATAAATCCATCTTAGGCAGTTCTACCTAGGATTAACAGAAAAAGCCTTTGCAATTTCTCCATCTTTGACTATCTTCAATATAATCTAATTTGCAATGCTTATGCCTATACGGAATGGTTTTTGGATAATAAATCCAACCGGTCTCTCCTATTGACAACAATGGTATAAAATTGATTGATACTTTGATAATCGGTTATTTAACTATCGAATAAATAAACATACATCTAAAGATCTTATTTCTGAATGGAATACTATTAATTAACATCAAACAATCACTTAGCACCCTTAAAACTAATATTTCATTAATTAAAATTATCATTTTCCAATTTTTCTTCAATATCTTTAAACAAATATTTCTCCAAACCCATTTAGTCTCTCACGATACTTGGAAAAACACTTCCATCTATCATAACTATTTCATTTTCTATATTCCATAAAATATCTCTTTTTAACCTCTGAAAACATTTCCATATATTCACAAATCTCTATTCTTCCTCATTCATCAGTCCTTAGATGTAAACTAGTAAGAGAACAACTTCCTAAGTATCAACCTCGAAGGCTGAAACCAACATCAGATTGACACTCAGGATGTCATTCAACTCGACTAATTTCCGGTCATTTTCTAATTTCTTAACTTCTTATCAATAAAATCATTTCAATCTGCAAAACATTTTCTTTTAAATAATCATTCACTTAAAGACATGTATACGTTTCTCCTTCCAACCTCTCAAGATTTAATTTTATAAATTCTCCTTTTTACTTATAAATTTTCATTATACGTTTATTCTCTTATTGAATTATATATATAATTGATAAGTTGATTTCTAGTTATCACACTTTCTTAAAATTTTCTTTCCCCTTAGATTTCCGGAAAATTTCGTCAACGTCTCCATTATACGGCTCAACCAGTACAACTACAAATTGCCTCTCTAGGGACTTTCAATTCAAAAAGAAAATCGAAAAGCCAAGCAGCATGCCAAATAGGATCATAAAATCTCATACTAAATTGAATATGTACCTTCTTTGTCGGGCATTCAATTTATACCTCTTTATACACTTCATTCCAAACCTGCTTATCCAACAATTCCCAATTTATTCCTACTCAACCCAATCGTTTTTAACTCAATTTGTTAATTCATTCTCGAATTAGCTCTTTTTCCTATTTCACAATTTTTTTGAACATATCACGTTCATACATATTTTTAATTTGCTTGTAAACCAATCGAATGCCTTTTCCAACTCAGGTCTCATATTCGATTTTGAATATAAATTCACAAATCCAATTCACTTATACAAAGTCCAATTTTGATCCAAAACTTCATTAAATAATTATTCTTCTAATTAGTTAAATCTATTAATAATTAAAAATCTTATTTTTGTTTTAAAAATCAATCCATTTACTCCACTTGAGTTCATATTTATCTTATAACCCAAGTCTGGATTTTTCTAATGGAAATCTAAGTTTTGTTTGCTCAAAATACTTTTATTTTAACTAATAAACCGTTATGGCTTAAAAGCTATTATGTCGCTATTTTTTCGGAAATTTGTTTTTGACATAACTCAAAATCTACAAGACAAAATCCATAATTTTCTCTTCCATTAGAAAACTATCATTCTATATATTCGGACGATTCTTGTTTCAAAGAATTCCGACTTAAATTGAGTTCTATATAATCAACTGAAATTCAAAACATCAAATTACGAACTATCGCGCTACGACGAGCTCGTTTTAATTATATTCAAAATATAAATGTTTAAAACTTTATTTATTACATAAATTTAAACTATATTATTTAATATTTAAATATAAATTAAACCATTTTTCCAAATCTAACTTAAACATTTTGATTTTCCTAAATCGTTGATTATTTCATAACTCGGTTATAAATTTATTTTCAATTCAATCTTCTATATTAAATTTCAATTTATTAGGAAATAAATTATTTTATAAGTTTGTTTTAATCGAATTCCAGTTTTTAGTCCATTAGAATATCTCAATTTAGATTATATTCCAAATTTCGGAACAGAATCTATTGTTCCCTTTATGAAATGATTTCCAATTCACTTTTAAGTTCACGTTTGATACTAACTTCCAAATTATCCAATGATAATTTACTTCACTACTTTTACGAACCTTATTTATAAATTAAGCTCCTTGTTTTATAAATTAAAATAAGTTTCCCTTTTCAAAATCTATTTGAAACCCAGTTCATATCTTGGAATATTAAATTATTATAAGTTATATATATAACCTAGAATCTATTTTAATATTTAATTTTAAATCATAATTTCTAATTAATACAATTCCAATATCCTTTCTGGAAATAATTTACTTTTATAAATTTGACATAGTGGAATTCAATTCATAAATCCATATGGATTTAATTTAATTAAATTTACATTCCAAACGTCAGAATAGATTTCGTCGTTTTCTATTTAAAATGATTCCCAATTCCCATTTTAAGTTCACATTTGAATTTAAATTCCTCAAATATCCAATGATAAATATTTCCCTTCATTTATAACTATTGTTTATAAATTTACTTGTTTTTATTATAATCAAACAAATTAATATTTCTTAGCCCATACGAAATTCAAATTCTATTTTAGAAAATTTAAATAACCTTTATAAAACTTAAATCCTTTTCTTTTCATTCAAATATATTTTTGGGTATTTTAAATACAATATCTAGGGCGAGTGCCATTCAAAATACACAATCATCAATCACATATTTTCTAACACATCATATATTATAATATATATGGAAACAAACAATAAATAAATATGAGGAATCTAGTTGGATTCCTCTAACCTGTTTTCCATGCATCCAAGATGTTAGATAACATAAAGAATACCCATCCTGCTTTAAGGTAGGATATCGCGGTATAGATGGTCATCCATTATACATATTGTGGGGTGCATAGGGTCATCCTTTAATGGTACTACGAGAAATATCAATATTATATATATATATATATATATAATAACCGTAATTGATCAACAGTTATTCATTGCACCAAAATAGCCAATAATTATTCTTAACTACTTAAAAAATAAATTCTAAATATTAAATCTAAGCGAGTTTACTCACCTTGATTTTATTCTAATATTATATATAGGGTCATCCGCTAATGGTCCTTCGAATGGGTTTATCTTGCCCTTACGATTATTATACTAATATTTAATGATTTAAACTATTATTACTTAAATTAACCACTAACTAAATAAATGAATTATTTTATTTATTATTTATTTTGTAAATCTTATACCTTCCTACTACTGCAAACATCCGCACTTATGAACGCCTATCAGCACTACGTCGAGCTCCTCCATACCTAAACTATGTTGTGTTGAAGTCAACTCCAAATAGTACTAAATCAAAAGCTATTCCAAATGTAACACCCCGAATTTCAATTAACACTAATGGTTGGAAATTAAAGTATAATAAATCTCAGAAATGGGAATCAAGGGAAACGGGCTATGCCATTGCGTTCGTCTCGGAAAAATACGCGAAATAGAGTCCGAGTTTTCGAAAATCGGAGTCCGTATGACCAAGATATGGCCTCGCGAAGTTTCACGAAAATTCCCAAATTAAAGTATACTTAATTAAGTGAAATGGGTTGTGTAGATATATATATATATATATATTGATATATATATATATATAATTGAAAATTTAATAAATAAATATGCAAAAATGCTCAAAACAGCGAATTGGGAGAGGGGAATAACCGAACCGGCCGATTTTTGAAGTCGACCCGAGCCCGCTGGGTCGACTAGGGGTTAATCCAGGGTGTTTGGCTGTCAACCCGTGGGCCGATTCGCTCAAGTGCAGATTTTGCATTTGAATGGTTCTCATGGTCCATCTTTAATCTAAAGGCCCTAGATGGTTCCTACACTTGACTTCTTCCCCAAGACATGCTTTGATGGCTTGGATTGAATCTAGGGTTAATCCTATGGCCTAAAACACTTGCCTAATCTATAAATAAGACCCTAACCTACCCTAATTCATTCATAATTAAACCTAGTGACTAAACTATGGCAAAATGCTAGCTCTCATGGCCTCCACTAATTTTATGAAGAGGGTTGCATACTAATCACTCTCTAATCAACTTCTAATCCCTTCTTAGCATCTTAATCTTCTTCATTTGGTGTTCAAAGTTGCTAGTTGTGAGTTTCTATCACTTTGATGATCTTTTGGTAAACTAATTAGATGAGATGTGATGAGATTTATGGTTTTGTATGTGGGTTAATGAGCTTTGAATCATATGATATGATGTTAGCATTAATCTTATGTTTATGCATGTTGAGTATGTAAGCTTATGCAAGTTTAATATGATGTATGTTATGTTTGCATGATGCTAAATATGCAAGTTGTGGGCTATGTAATCATATGCATGTTATGCAAGTTCATGGTAATATGCTATGCAAGTTACATGTATGTAAATATGCAAGTTACATGTTTGTTAATATGCAAGTTACATGTATGTAAATATGCAAGTTACATGTTTGTTAATATGCAAGTTACATGTTTGTTAATATGCAAGTTACATGTATGTAAATATGCAAGTTACATGTTTCTTTATATGCAAGTTACATGTTTGTTAATATGCGAGTTACATGTATGTAAATATGCAAGTTACATGTTTATTAATATGCAAGTTCATGATGACACATTATGCAAGTCTATAAGCTAATATGCAAGTTTGTTATGCAAAATGAATATGTAAGTTATGTGACATATTATATGCAAGTTATGTGACATGTTATGCAAGTTCATATGCAAGTTATGTGTTTGTTAATATGCAAGATGGCACCTTTGAAACATGTTCATTCATATGCAAGTTGACACCTTTTATATGTGTTATATCATGAACGAAATTACGTGGGAACGATGGGGTAATTAAATGCATAAGTTAATAAGATTGTGTGAAATTAATATAATTATGCATAACACAAAATAAATAAACATAGTATGGGAATTTGCCTATTTGGTTAGGTGTACCCATACTATGTGTTGGGAATTTACCTATTGAGTTAGGTCTACCCCATGGGAATTTACCTATTAAGTTAGGTCTACCCATGTTAAGAAAACTTGATTAATTAGGGATAATTAATATAAAATTATGAGGGTGATTAATTAGGTGTAATTAATTGACTAAGACACGAGGTTGGACTCAGTTGTAGCGTAAAACTGCCCGGACCCAACCGGCTTAACCAGTTGCTACAAATGTTAGCCCAATGTGAGAGGTCTTAGGCACAAACTAAATACGTAATTAATGTAAAGACACGAGGTTAGACTCTGTTATGACATAAGGCTGCCCGGACCCAACCGGCTTAACCAGCGGTCATAAAAGACAGTCTAATGTGAGAGGTCTTTACAAAGGTTACGTTCTTAATTAATTAATTAAGAAACACTTAACCATATTAGCATGTAGAGGGACATGAGGGGTTAAGTGGGTGCCTCGGGTGGCATGAGAAAATCTAGTGGTTGCCTTGGGTGGCAATAGAAAATACGATTAGAATACTTAACCAAAATGGAACATGTAATTAAAACATGATTAAAGGGTTAAGTGGGATATACTAGAAAAAGGGACAAGCTTAGGTGGGTAGCTTGTGGAGGCCCATTTCAACCAGTAACCCATACGTATCTTTGTGGGCTCGACCCATGTCGAGGACGGGACACGCATACTGGGCTTGACTGTAAGAGGCAAACGGGTTAGCGGTGGCAACGCAAGTCCAACGGGCTTCATATGCGTGAGTGGGCCCGGGCTGGTAGGTAAGCCGTTGTTGCATCGAGTAGATATAAGCCGTGCACCTTTAGTTCCATCAGGTTGCCACATTGGGGAATGATACATCCCACGGTGGGGCCAGCACGGGTATCTACGTTAGGGAGCCGATCGAATGGGAAGTAGTGTGTACACCTAGTGGATTGTAGGGCCCCGTGGCGCCTACTTGGTCACCTAGGGGTACGCAGGTACTAATTAGTAAATTTTATAAGTCCTTGGGTGGGATCAACCTTTAAGTTAGGAACGACTGGTGTGGTGCAGTTTAGTAATTTACCTTAGGGAGGGTAGATGCGTCTTTATCCTTTATCTTCGTTTAGTTGACTGCTTAGGGTAGCCATTCATCCCTATATGTTACCGTATATCAGTTTATGTCTTCTCTGGTTACTTTAACGATTGTATTGTTAAAGTTATAGGACTCGCTCAGACTTATGTCTGACCCCGTTGTTTTTATCTTTTTCCCAACCCTCAGGTCCTACGGTGGATCCTAGCAGTAGTGGAGCTTGATCGGATTGCTGTTCCAGTCTTTAGGAGCTTGGATAGATGTAAAGCTCCAGTTATCCAGTTATCTTTTCTTTTGTTTGGCTATTGTATGAGAGTGGGATTATGTACTTCTTTATTTTGATGGATATTGTACTTGACCTTTATTGTGGTTTTATGATGTAACCAGACATGTTTTACTTCCGCTGTTATGAGATGATGTTTTAAAAATTTCAAGTACTATTTATATCTGTCTTGTTGTAATTTTTCTGTTCTATATTCACTAAAATACTCCACCGATGCTATGGCATTCCCTTAGTGAGTGATCATAGCGGGAGTGGGGTGTTACACGTGGTATCAGAGCTTAAGGTTACCAGAACAGATAAAATTTTTGAGAAAAACTACTTTCTAAGAGTATTTTCGAAGAAAGGATTTTTAAAAGCATGTCTTCTAAGAGAAAAAGTTTTTGAAAAAGAAAAGCATAATCCCCAATAGCCATATCTTTATCTTTCGGAATCTCCTTTTTGAATCTTTCCTCTTTCGTTTCAGCATGGCTGAAGATCTTAACATCCCGGAGGGTTTAGTTATACCACTATGGTATAGGAGGTTGCAAGAGGCTAGGGCCGCGGCTGCGGGTCCGGCCAATGCTACTACACCAGAGACAACCGCTCCTCCTCCTCAGCCTAGAGTGGATAATTTTGCTAAGGTTTGCAAGGAGTTCAAGGCTATAGGAGGAAAACCTTTTCTTGGTTCAGAGACTTTCGTAGAGGCTAGAGATTGGCTTAAGGAAGTGGAAGAGTTGCTAGATATCTTTGAAGTGGAAGAGGGAAAGAAAGTCAAGTTGGCGGCTTGGTTAATGAAGGGAGAGGCCTCATTCTGGTGGGAGGTCACTAATGGAGAACGCCCTGTTGACTCTTGGGCAGATTTTAAGCAAAGGTTTGGGGCTAAGTTTCTCTCAAGGGCGGAAGAGAATCTGTTTATGGAGAAGTTCTTGAATTTGAAGCAAGGGAATCTCACGGTGAAAGAATATGTCAACAAATTCAATCAATTAGCAAGGTTTGGCATAGAGTTGGTGAATACACCGGAGAAGAAGGCTTTGAGGTTCGTTAGAGGCTTGAACGAACCATTGCAAGGAATAGCTATGACTCACATTCCTATGGGGGCCACTTTTGAGAAGCTTGTCTACATGGCACTTATGCATGAGGATGATAAGAATTCTAAGGCACCAGAGAAAAAGGGGGATCAGAAGAAACCGCAACAGCAACAACAAGGCAAGGGCGGAAAAGGCAATGGTGACAAAAAGAAGACGAAGAAGAAGTGCTTCAATTGTGGAACACCAGGACACCTTAGTAAGGATTGTCGCAAAAAGAAGAAAACCGGTTGCTTTCATTGTGGTGAAGCAGGGCATCTTGTGAAAAACTGCCCAAAGAAGGGGCAGAAGACGGGGTCTACCTCAGGAGGCCAGGTGCAAGCTCTTATAGCACCACCTCAGTCAGGGGGGCAAGTTCAGGTTCTCTCAGTTCCACCGATTCAGCAGAGAGGTAGAACTATTTCCGTTGAAAGTCTGGTTTTTCTGTTTGATCATCCAGTTCGTACTTTGTTTGACTCTGGCGCATCGCATTCTTTTATCTCATCATCGTTAGTTGAGTCACTGCACTTAGACACCAGTCTAGTTGATGATCCCTTGGTTGTCTCAAACCCAATTGGGGGCTCCATATATCTGTCTATGATATGTTTGGGTTTGAAGATTTCTATACTTAGCGTTGAGTTTAGATGTGATGCTTTTGTATTGGGCTTCACGGGCTATGGGTTGATCTTGGGCATGGACTGGTTATCCAGTAATGGTGCCGTTCTTGATTGCGAAAGGAGAGTTGTCAGGCTCATGACCCGCTTGGGTAACACTCTCGAGATCTCTTGCAATCCCATGGAATCTGTTTTGCTAAGTTATCTTGAATCGCTCGATGCTTCGGTCGAGAGTTTGTGTTCTGTCAGAGTAGTCCGGGAATATCCGGATGTGTTTGAAGAAGTAAAGGGTTTGCCTCCGAAGCGGGAGATAGATTTCCGAATTTATTTGGTGGATAATGCCAAACCAGTGTCTTTGCCAGTACGCCACATGGCTCCTCGTGAGAGAAGAGAACTTCATAAGCAAGTAGGGGAGTTGCTTGAGAAGGGGTTCATAAGGCGAAGTATATCGGAGTGGGGAGCTCCAGTAGTGTTTGCCACGAAGGCGGATGGGTCCCTCAGACTTTGTGTGGATTATAGAGAACTTAATAAGCTCACGAAGAAGAATAGACACCCATTACCGAGGATAGATGATCTCTTTGATCAGTTGGTTGGCGCGTCAGTATTTTCGCAGATGGACTTAGCTACAGGGTTTCATCAGTTAAGAGTGGCGGAGGACAGTATAGAGAAGACTGCTTTCCGGACTCCGGATGGTTTTTATGAGTGGCTAGTGATGCCATTTGGGTTGACAAACGCCCCCGCATACTTTGTTGATCTCATGAGTAGAGTGTTCAGAGAGTATCTGAATAAGTTTGTAGTAGTTTTTGTGGATGACATCTTGGTCTTTTCCAAGAATGAAGAAGAGCATGCCTTACATCTCAAGGAAGTGTTGGAGACTCTTCGAGCGCATAGTCTTAAAGCTAAATTCTCTAAATGCCATTTTTGGAGAAGAGAAGTGCGATTCTTAGGGCATGTGGTCTCTAAGGAAGGGATAGCTGTGGATCCCGCAAAGATAGTATCTATCCAGGATTGGAAAGTTCCTAGAAATGCTACCGAGGTAAGAAGTTTCTTGGGGTTGGCAGGATATTATAGGAAGTTCATCAAAGACTTCGCGAAGATATCAGCCCCATTAACCCGCTTGACGAAAAAGAATCTGGTTTTCTCGTGGGATGTAGATTGTGATGATGCTTTCCGACGGTTAAAGAGAGCTTTGACCACCGCTCCAGTTTTAGTGCTCCCGGATGGGAGTAAGCCGTTTGTTGTTTATACCGATGCTTGTGGAACAGGATTAGGCGCAGTCTTGATGCAGGAGGGAAGGGTAATAGCCTATGGAGGGAGACAATTGAGAGTGCATGAGAAGAATTACCCTACCCATGATCTAGAGTTGGCCGCGATTGTTTTCGCACTTAAGTCTTGGCGCCATTATCTTCTTGGTGAGACGGATTGGCGAGGCTCAGCGAGACGACCCACAGTTGGTTGTGTTGGTAGAGAAGCTTATAAGAGGGGAGTCGTCCAGCCATTTGGGTAGATACACCATAGATGATAAGGGATGGTTGCATAGAGACGGTAGACTTTGTGTACCGCAAGATGAGGGTTTGAAGAAGGCTATTTTGGATGATGCACATCGTTCAAGAATGACTATTCATCCCGGTGGAGACAAAATGTACCAAGACATGAAGAGAGTTTTCTTCTGGGCCGGTATGAAGAAAGATGTGGCCGAGTATGTGGCTAGATGCTTAGTGTGCCAACAAGTTAAAGTGGAGCAAAGGAAACCCGGTGGGTTGCTACACCCATTGGAAGTTCCACAGTGGAAGTGGGATAGTGTCTCGATGGATTTCATCGACGGGTTACCGAGATCGAGGAAGGGCAATACGGGAATTTGGGTTGTGGTAGACAGACTTACCAAGAGTGCCCATTTTATACCCGTAAAGAGTAAGAGGACCGCTCCATGGCTTGCTTCAGTCTATGTTAGAGAGATTGTTAGATTGCATGGCGTACCATCCAGCATTGTGAGTGATCGAGATCCTATTTTCACTAGTGAGTTTTGGAGAAGTTTGCAAGAGGCGGTAGGGACTCAGTTGTGTTTGAGCACCGCATATCATCCTCAGACGGACGGTCAGACTGAGAGGGTGAACCGTATCTTAGAAGATCTTTTGAGGCTTTGTATCTTGGATTTTGGAGGTACATGGGAAGAACATCTTCCTTTGGTGGAGTTCGCATATAATAACAGCTTTCAGTCCAGTATTGGTATGGCTCCTTTCGAAGCTCTTTATGGAAGGCCTTGTCGATCTCCTACATGTTGGTGGGAATCTACGGATAAGATCTTGCTTGGGCCGGATATGGTTAGAGAGACTTCAGAGAAGATTGATTTAATTCGAAAAAGGATGAAAGCAGCGCAAGATAGACAGAAATCTTATGCGGATCGGAGAAGGACGGATCTTGAGTTTGAGGTTGGGGACATGGTTTTTGTCAAAGTATCTCCATTGAGAAATGTTGTTCGCTTTGGGTCCGTAGGGAAGTTAGCACCGAGATTTGTTGGGCCGTTTCCTATTAAGGAAAGGATTGGACGGATGGCATATAGGGTGGAGTTGCCCGACAGACTTAGTGGTGTTCATGATGTATTCCATGTATCACATTTGAGGAAGTGCTTACATGAGACCGCGGAGGTGGTAGAGCCGAGCTTGCTTAGAGATGTAGAGGTAGAGCGTGATGCGACGATTCGACGAGCTCCTACTCGCATCCTTGGGTCAGAAACTAGGAAGTTGAGGAACAGAGAAGTTCAGCTAGTTAAAGTGCAATGGGGAGATGACGAAAGCAATGCTACTTGGGAGACGGAAGCGAAGATGCGTTCTTTGTATCCATTTCTTTTTGAGAGTATGTCTTTTAACTTCTCCTTTATCGCTTAGTACTTATCTTATCTTTAGTATATCCTCTCGCTAGTACCTAGGACCTTTAGATAGGGTAAAACCTATGGTTGAAACATGTGTTTGAAACATGTTATGGTTGATGGATGCATGTGGATGCAATTGATTGCTAGTGGTTGCTCGTGGACGCATATACACACACATTAGGCACTAGATCGGCTCAGACACTTCATGTTGCATATTGCATAAGTGGATGTGCTAGATAGAATTGATGGATGTATCATGGTTGTGTTATCATATGGATGATGCATTTTTGTGTATGGTTGTGCACGCATGTAGAAATTTGTATGTGTCAATAGGGTTTCGCATACATATTGGATGCATGGCACTATCATAGTTTGCATTAAGGAGGTCGACTGAATCAGTAGACCGCCTGATTTTGTATTAGTATACGGACATATACACACACTTTCTGCATATGTTCATACATCATTAGAAGTTTCTAAGGACAATGGTTGCTTGTGGTTGATGGTTTAGTAGATGGCTGTTTGGTTGGTAGGATACGTTCTTCTTAACTTAGAGATTTCGAGGGCGAAATCCTTTAAGTAGGGGAGAATGTAACACCCCGAATTTCAATTAACACTAATGGTTGGAAATTAAAGTATAATAAATCTCAGAAATGGGAATCAAGGGAAACGGGCTATGCCATTGCGTTCGTCTCGGAAAAATACGCGAAATAGAGTCCGAGTTTTCGAAAATCGGAGTCCGTATGACCAAGATATGGCCTCGCGAAGTTTCACGAAAATTCCCAAATTAAAGTATACTTAATTAAGTGAAATGGGTTGTGTAGATATATATATATATATATTGATATATATATATATATAATTGAAAATTTAATAAATAAATATGCAAAAATGCTCAAAACAGCGAATTGGGAGAGGGGAATAACCGAACCGGCCGATTTTTGAAGTCGACCCGAGCCCGCTGGGTCGACTAGGGGTTAATCCAGGGTGTTTGGCTGTCAACCCGTGGGCCGATTCGCTCAAGTGCAGATTTTGCATTTGAATGGTTCTCATGGTCCATCTTTAATCTAAAGGCCCTAGATGGTTCCTACACTTGACTTCTTCCCCAAGACATGCTTTGATGGCTTGGATTGAATCTAGGGTTAATCCTATGGCCTAAAACACTTGCCTAATCTATAAATAAGACCCTAACCTACCCTAATTCATTCATAATTAAACCTAGTGACTAAACTATGGCAAAATGCTAGCTCTCATGGCCTCCACTAATTTTATGAAGAGGGTTGCATACTAATCACTCTCTAATCAACTTCTAATCCCTTCTTAGCATCTTAATCTTCTTCATTTGGTGTTCAAAGTTGCTAGTTGTGAGTTTCTATCACTTTGATGATCTTTTGGTAAACTAATTAGATGAGATGTGATGAGATTTATGGTTTTGTATGTGGGTTAATGAGCTTTGAATCATATGATATGATGTTAGCATTAATCTTATGTTTATGCATGTTGAGTATGTAAGCTTATGCAAGTTTAATATGATGTATGTTATGTTTGCATGATGCTAAATATGCAAGTTGTGGGCTATGTAATCATATGCATGTTATGCAAGTTCATGGTAATATGCTATGCAAGTTACATGTATGTAAATATGCAAGTTACATGTTTGTTAATATGCAAGTTACATGTATGTAAATATGCAAGTTACATGTTTGTTAATATGCAAGTTACATGTTTGTTAATATGCAAGTTACATGTATGTAAATATGCAAGTTACATGTTTCTTTATATGCAAGTTACATGTTTGTTAATATGCGAGTTACATGTATGTAAATATGCAAGTTACATGTTTATTAATATGCAAGTTCATGATGACACATTATGCAAGTCTATAAGCTAATATGCAAGTTTGTTATGCAAAATGAATATGTAAGTTATGTGACATATTATATGCAAGTTATGTGACATGTTATGCAAGTTCATATGCAAGTTATGTGTTTGTTAATATGCAAGATGGCACCTTTGAAACATGTTCATTCATATGCAAGTTGACACCTTTTATATGTGTTATATCATGAACGAAATTACGTGGGAACGATGGGGTAATTAAATGCATAAGTTAATAAGATTGTGTGAAATTAATATAATTATGCATAACACAAAATAAATAAACATAGTATGGGAATTTGCCTATTTGGTTAGGTGTACCCATACTATGTGTTGGGAATTTACCTATTGAGTTAGGTCTACCCCATGGGAATTTACCTATTAAGTTAGGTCTACCCATGTTAAGAAAACTTGATTAATTAGGGATAATTAATATAAAATTATGAGGGTGATTAATTAGGTGTAATTAATTGACTAAGACACGAGGTTGGACTCAGTTGTAGCGTAAAACTGCCCGGACCCAACCGGCTTAACCAGTTGCTACAAATGTTAGCCCAATGTGAGAGGTCTTAGGCACAAACTAAATACGTAATTAATGTAAAGACACGAGGTTAGACTCTGTTATGACATAAGGCTGCCCGGACCCAACCGGCTTAACCAGCGGTCATAAAAGACAGTCTAATGTGAGAGGTCTTTACAAAGGTTACGTTCTTAATTAATTAATTAAGAAACACTTAACCATATTAGCATGTAGAGGGACATGAGGGGTTAAGTGGGTGCCTCGGGTGGCATGAGAAAATCTAGTGGTTGCCTTGGGTGGCAATAGAAAATACGATTAGAATACTTAACCAAAATGGAACATGTAATTAAAACATGATTAAAGGGTTAAGTGGGATATACTAGAAAAAGGGACAAGCTTAGGTGGGTAGCTTGTGGAGGCCCATTTCAACCAGTAACCCATACGTATCTTTGTGGGCTCGACCCATGTCGAGGACGGGACACGCATACTGGGCTTGACTGTAAGAGGCAAACGGGTTAGCGGTGGCAACGCAAGTCCAACGGGCTTCATATGCGTGAGTGGGCCCGGGCTGGTAGGTAAGCCGTTGTTGCATCGAGTAGATATAAGCCGTGCACCTTTAGTTCCATCAGGTTGCCACATTGGGGAATGATACATCCCACGGTGGGGCCAGCACGGGTATCTACGTTAGGGAGCCGATCGAATGGGAAGTAGTGTGTACACCTAGTGGATTGTAGGGCCCCGTGGCGCCTACTTGGTCACCTAGGGGTACGCAGGTACTAATTAGTAAATTTTATAAGTCCTTGGGTGGGATCAACCTTTAAGTTAGGAACGACTGGTGTGGTGCAGTTTAGTAATTTACCTTAGGGAGGGTAGATGCGTCTTTATCCTTTATCTTCGTTTAGTTGACTGCTTAGGGTAGCCATTCATCCCTATATGTTACCGTATATCAGTTTATGTCTTCTCTGGTTACTTTAACGATTGTATTGTTAAAGTTATAGGACTCGCTCAGACTTATGTCTGACCCCGTTGTTTTTATCTTTTTCCCAACCCTCAGGTCCTACGGTGGATCCTAGCAGTAGTGGAGCTTGATCGGATTGCTGTTCCAGTCTTTAGGAGCTTGGATAGATGTAAAGCTCCAGTTATCCAGTTATCTTTTCTTTTGTTTGGCTATTGTATGAGAGTGGGATTATGTACTTCTTTATTTTGATGGATATTGTACTTGACCTTTATTGTGGTTTTATGATGTAACCAGACATGTTTTACTTCCGCTGTTATGAGATGATGTTTTAAAAATTTCAAGTACTATTTATATCTGTCTTGTTGTAATTTTTCTGTTCTATATTCACTAAAATACTCCACCGATGCTATGGCATTCCCTTAGTGAGTGATCATAGCGGGAGTGGGGTGTTACACCAAAATTCATCAATTTTCAGTTCAACATCTTTGTAGCTAACAAGAGTTGTACTTATCATGTGGTCTCAAAGCCTAACTCCAGCTAATTGCTTCGCACATTACCATATTGAAATATGAATTTTTCCTCTACCTTTTCTTTGCAGCAGCTAGTCACACATGACCTCCATGATTGCGCCTTCCTTCTCCATTCATAAATCACTTCGACACTATCACCAAACACTAAGCTCGCACCTCCTCTATCCAAGTTCGAACCCGTTCGCCATCTGAACACCCCTATACCCCTGACACCTTCAACACCTAAGCTATAGTCAGCGACAAAATTCTTCTTTGAATCCTACCAAAGCCGACCTACAGTTGCTTTTCATTCCCATGAATTCAAATTCATACTCCATTGGACAGTCATTTGCCCCTAAATAGCGAGCACTAGCATCACACGTTCAAAGACGAACCATGAAGAAGCATCGCACAATATAAAATCCATTGAGCACAAAGAACACAGCTTAACTAATCCATGAATTCGAGTTTTGGATTTTAGAAAGGTTGATTTGATTTTTGGGATTGAAGAGGGAAAGGGTTTTTTCATTGTTCAGGAGAATTGAATGAAAAGAATTAAAAGGGGAAATAAAGGAGAGAAACAGGTAAGGGTAGTCGAGTATTTATAATTAAAGATCAGGAAGAGTAGGTTCGATTTTAGGTCTGCATTTTCAACAGTTTAGTGTAGGTGAAGTACACAAGAATTAATTTGATTAGATTTTTGAGGTGATTTTTACTTATCTACATATTTAAAATTTATTTTTATATGATTTATTATTATAATATTCTCATGAAATTCACGCCTAAAATTTCATCATAAAATGGCCACATACAAATTAGTTTCGCTTAAAACTAAGGTTGTTTGTAAATTTACTATTCTTAAGTTCTAATTTAAATTGATAAAATATGATTTTAAATTCAAAATAATCAAATCTTCAAAAATGGATTATTATAATTATTCATATTCAAATAGAATTTATATTGATCATCTGAATCATTTCAGTTCAGTTTTAACTTCAAATTCAATTATTATTATTTTTCAAATTACGATAATTCGATATACTCGATGTAACGACCCGCACTTCCCCTGTCTCCGAGGAGAAGAGAAAGAGCATATTGTCTGAGAGCACGACAAATCATAACACAAACAGAAGAACATTTCATTTCTTATTACAACAATTTACATCAGAGTACAAGAATATACAGAGTATGAACAAATAATATACATTTGATAAATATCAGAGATTTACAAATTACAATGCAGCGGAAAATAATACAAAACACAACTGAAAGAGATACATGGATACAGAGCTTTCCTAATATCTTTCCAGCTGTAAACCAGGATCCTATGAATATAAATCTACAAAACCAAAACTACTAGCTGCCCATGTGGAAAATAGGGGCACCCAGAGTTTAGGTTAAAACAATAAACTACAGGTCAGTCATGTGACTGGTGTGAGAACTAAAACAGTTATTTAAAACTTTACTTTAAGATAGAGTAAATCAAGGGACCATGCCGTATAACACGGAACGGGTTTCCTCCCGAGAATACCTGTGCATAAAATAAATAGCGCAATGCTTTTTGGAAAAATGAAGCTATTATAAGACCCAGGTCCCATCACACAATGCAACGCAAGCCGGAGGATTGGGTTTTCCATTATAATAGCCAAACATGCTTGGTATGCTATTATAAGTGCATATTGTACAAAACAACTTCATATATAAATGTATCAATCATAGACGGCATGGGTACCATATATCATGTCACCAATACTAGGCTCTACAATCAAAACCGGAATGTCACGTAGTGGAAATTGGATTTCCGTCTATGAACCAAGGCAAAGGGATCATCCTGTGCTAATTCGAGACAATCTAGCCAACCATGTCTCAGGCTACACTCGCAACTGCACCTTGGATCTTTAGGGTTGGTCCTCTCTTACGTTTGAGGATTAGTAATTCCCGAACAATGCGTTTCTCCGCCCTATGGGGCGTAAATGAGCCAGATGACTCAATATCCATCAGCTCTGTAGTAACCGATATATCCGAGGCGCCTCGCAATCAAACAACCACATAAGTAAAAATGTTTGGGCTCCATACCATGACACCACTCCTAGCTAGAAAGAAACGCATGTCCTCCCTGCAGTCCTCTCCCATTTCTGGTTCACACTGGGGTGTGAGGCTTGCGAATTAATGCTATACACAAAGTTATGCTATATTAACTCCGTGATTTGATCATGAACCACAAGACTCTGCTTTTCATCAGATGCCTTGATCATTTGCATCTCAGCATGCTACACTGGCACTTCACGCCATGCGACTGATGTCTATCGATATATAACCTCTGAGCTCGTACGTCTCATAGAAGGGTGTTAAGCAAGAGAACAAATTCTCCGCCACCAAATAGATATATGTTAAATAGAGATCAATCAACTAAGGATAAAATCCAATGGCAGACACACATTCATTTACAAGTTCGTTTTGGGTCTGAACGAAACCAGAGGCACCTTAATTCTCGTCCCATATGTCCAATACAGGAGAGAGGTCCTCGCATATCCGGTCAATCTCCAAGTACGTTTGGATGATCACCACCTATTACCTCGTCTTGGGTGTACAACCCAATCAAGACATCAGTAATCCTCCAAACGATGTGAAGACCTCGGTCTTCAACCACCGTCGTCATCGTCGACATATCGTCGAATCAATTATTCAGAATGGGTATAAACCTGGCCTTTCCGAATAACTTGCGTATATAATAAACAAGTGTTATAAAAACACAACATACGCCTCATTCCAATTCTGAATATTCTTTTATTTAATTATTCATATCCTTTGGGAAAGGTTCCCATTAATTTTATCGAAGATAAGTTCTTTAAATTTATTCTTTAATCTTCCTTTGGATATCAATTCAAACCTAATTAAGGTTTATCCAAACTAGTCAGGATTAGCGATCCTTACCAAAGTAATCATTTATTTTATTTCCTAATCCCGACCTATTCATCCCATGAAGCAAAACTGGTAATACTTCATATCTAACACCTCAGTGTTGTCGGCAAAATTAGTTACCATTTCCCATTCAAATCTAATTAAAGATTTAACTATCGCTTGGAGCAAAACTGATGATACTCCACTCTCGATTATTTCCCAAATTGATAATTTAAATTATCACATTCTCTTTTCAATCTAATTAAAGATTCATTAAAACTCCACTTAGTTTTAATCTTCCCAAAAATCAATATTAATGATTATTTAACTTTGGAAACACCAACATCCTGTCGACAATCTACACCTTATTATTGATTTCTGTTGATATATAATCTCTAAGCTCGTACGTCTTAGCTAAGGGTGTTAAGCAAGAGAATAAATTCTCCGCCATCAAACAGTATATATTTAGCAGAGATCAACCATACAGTTCGAAATACAATGTTAGACATGTAATCCTGCCTTTAACTATGGAATCTTCATTTAAAACACAACTCACGATAAACCCAAATCACATTCCATTTAATTATGGAATCTTCACGGAAAATAGATTAATATATAATCGATATCAATTCCTGTATTCGAATAATAATATAAATGGAATAACGACAAAGCCTTTTAAATTCCATAAATATATTAACAGTCTTCCTCCATAGAAGCTCATTACAATTGTTATCAAATCGAATTCCATTCAATTCCAATTTAATATATTAAATTGGAAAACTTTACTTTGGAAAATTCTCGCTAAATATTAATAAAAAGATTTATAAATTCCAAATCACATTTCACTGCAAATCGGGTTAAAGAACGAATGTCATTAAAACATAGTTCACAATAAACCCAATTCACATCCCATTTTATTCCAATTAATTGTTAATTAATTGGAAACACTAATAATCTTAATTAAAAGATTTATTCTTTTCACACGGGGTTCAAGAACAGTATTAATGAAGACACCATTCACGACAAACCCAAAATCCAATTCAATATTAAATACAAGGCTCTGAATAGAAATTATATCGGCTCATATTCAATATCAAATTCTGAAATCAACAAATATCGTATTGGGAATAACGATATATATACATATATATATCTTCCAAATTCCCCCACAATATCCGTATAATCATGGAATCCAATATCGAAACATTCCAAAGATAATTTTGATTCAAATCCATTCCAATTCATATATTGGAAATTCTGGTTATTTTTAAAACCATTTCAAATCCAATTTAAAAACATTGGATTATAATTCTAGTTCATAACTAGTTCATTTTGATTAAAAAAAATTATCTATACAAATGTGGAATTTTTCATCCAAATTCTTTCGAAATCATTTATTATGATTTTACACAAATTATTGATATTTTTAATAATTTTATCAAGGCCTGTACAGTCGATTTCCATAAACGATCATCGAACTGCACTACAACAACCTTTCCAAATTTGATTTGGACATAATTCCAAATCCAACCACCAGATTTCAAATCTCTTATATTCGTCAGAAAGCTCTTTTCGATACGAACCCAACGGTTCCAGTTTTAAGAGAATCCGATGGTCGGATCTCCCGTAATGTGCATTCGAAGTCAATGGTCGAAATTCGCGAACTACCACAGCGCGGTGTGTTCTATTCAGGCCATTAAATATGTATATATTATATATATTTCATTGATTTCCATTTAAAATGTATTTTATAAATTGTTTTAAATTTGTTTTGAAAACCATTTCAACTTCATATTCAATTTTAAATCAAAATTGAATATTCCACAGCAATAATATATAAATGATAATATTTTTAAAGCATTAGATTTTGAAATCACTTTCTTTTCGATATTCTTATAAAGTTGATTAAAATTTTTATAAATATCGTTCACATCAAAATGGCGTTAATCTAATCAACATGGCTTCGTATATTTCAATATTTTCGTGTCCATCCAAAATCGGACATCAAAATCATATTTTGATCCATTAATGAATATTATTTTAAAATATTAGTTATTTTAAAATATTCATTATTCATTATTTTAAAATATTCGTTAATTTAAAATATTCGTCCTTTCTGAATTGGAATCAGACACAGTTAATTAGCATATAACTTTATTTATATGGATTTCATACACACGTGTACACAACAGTAATCAAACACAGTCAACCATCATTCAGAGTAGATTACACAACTGCATAAGCATTAAATATAAATAATCAACGCTTACAACAGTCTATCAACCAATCGATTGACATACAACTAAACATTGGGGTTAGTGTAACACCCCGCAAATTCTATAACTGTGAAACTCACAAATTAAAGTATAATTAATTTCAAATCAAAGAACTAAGGGAAACGGGATACGCCATTGCGTTCGTCTCGGAAAAATACGCGAAATAGACCGAGTTTTCGAAAAACGGAGTCCGTATGAAGAAGATATGGCCTTCCGAAGTTTTTGAATTAAATTTAAAATTCAAACAGAATAAAATAATTAAAAATCGGGCCCAATGGGCCAGGGCGGATAAACACCCGCCTAGGCCACCCAGGTCGACTGGGCTGTCGACCTGGGCTACCCATGTCGACAGGGCTGTCGACAGCCCTGTCGACAGGGGTGTCGACCTGGTCGAGCCCAGCCAACCTGGCTGGCCAGGTCTGTGTTTGGCCGATTTTCTGTGGTCTGCTTTGTCATTAGGGCTAGGTGGCAGGCTCTAATTGGTCTCTCTATCGAATGAATGGCTACGATCAATCCAGGCAACATCAATGGTCCTAATCAGTTCCTAACCTCTATATAAACAACCCTAGACTAAACCCTAATCTATTCATTCAAAAATAAAATCATAGCCGCCATGTTGCTGAGGAACGACAAAGAGTAGCCGCCAACTAGAGAGAGAATTAGGAGGAAAGTTCTAAAGCCTAAAGCAATTCAAGCAACCTAAGCAAATCAATTCAACAAAGGAATTTGCGTCTTCAATCCCTAAATTAGAGAATTCGTCACACCATTGTAAGTAGAGTATTACTTTGGTATGAATAAACAATTGTGTTGGTTTGTATGCTTGAATTGTGGCAATAAAGTTATTCATATTTGTGCGTTTCTTATCAACTTGAAATATTATATACGTTTGGATATTCTTGAATTATGTTATTCATGTTATAAAGAACTACATGCGGTAGTTCTATGCAAGTATACGTTTGGAATATTTCGCAAATTATGTAATCCATGTTGAAGCTACATGTATGTAGTTGATTTAAATTTATGCAAGTTTGGGGTTTTGCTACTATGCCATCATGATGTATATTTTTGTGCATAAATCATTTGTAAGTAATTAGAACAAGTTTGGTTATTATAATCCATAGGAAATTATGATGAGAATTTGGCATCATGTATTAAGCCATGCTTTTGTACTAGAAAACCTATTTGCAAACTTATGAATATGGCTAGGCTATGAATGATATTTGGCATAATTGAATCCATGATTAAGTCTATCTTGTTTACAAGAATTATATGATGACATATGTGGTACATGGCTAGGTTAGGTTCAAAAAGTCCCTTTTGTAAGTTTACATGACTAAAGTAAGAATCATGATTTCATGTTAGAAATATTTATGCCATGAACAAATTTAACTATACTTATGCCATGCTTATGTTTGATATTATGCCATGCTTATGTTTGACATTATGCCATGTTTATGCTAGAAGTATTTATGCCATGCTTATGTTTGACATTATGCTATGCTTATGCTAGAAATATTTATGCCATGCTTATGTTTGACATTATGCCTAAATAAAAATATAGGTTCATGTGTCAATAATGATATCTCAATTACAAGTTCACATGCTTTGATTCATGTCACCTATGTTTTATGACCAAAGTATATGTCACTACTATGCAAGTACACCAATTTCTATTTTGTATTCCCAACGTCATATTGCAAGTTCATACGCTCACCTTCCCCTTTTTGTGTATGTAATCACGCCATAAGCCTCCCCTTTTCGCATGGCTAAATTGGGCTTTAAAAGGCTAAGCCCAATATATATATATAAACGGACGTGTAAAACGGGGGAAAATAACGTTGGGTTAAAATTAATTAATGAATGAAAATATAAAATAGAAGGGCCCAAATTCAAGTATGGGTTGGGCCCATGATTGGTGTAACCTTTACACCATAACTTAATAATGGGCCGCAAATATTTACATATAAGAAATAAAGAAGAATGACAAAATATGTAAATGTAGAAAATACGATGTGTTTAACCCGAGGTTGGATTGAGTTGTGATGTAAACCTGCTCGGAACCGCCCGGCTGTCCAGTAGTCACAACAATACCTATCCAATGTGGGAGGTTAAACATGGAGCCCAATAAGGACCCGAGGTTAGACTGAGTTGTGGCGTAAGACTGCCCGGAACCAACCGGCAACAGGCAGCCACAACAATACCTGTCTAATGTGAGAGGTCAGGGCCTTAATAAGACAATTAAGGCTGAGTCAGGATTGTTAGGATTAAGTAAACTAAAGACTTAATCAAAATGGAACATGCTGAACTAAACGGACTGGTGAGGGTTAGGTTAGAAAACACTTAACCAACTTAGCATGTTGGCTAGAGATAGAAAACCTAGTAACGGGGGACCCTTTTCAGCGGTAACCCTAGAAGGTGTATCAGGATACCCTGAAACTAGGCAGGGTGGGGCACGATTACTGGGCTGATTGTAAGAGGTTAAATCGACGGCGGTGGTGTAGCAGTGTAGGTTCTAACGGAGTGCGGGCGTGCACACACTCCGGCACAGAAAAATAAGGCACTGGACACCAGTAGCATACCTGTGCACTCTAAGGTTGTGTCGGGTTGCCACCATGGGACTTGATACACCCCATGGTGGGACCAGCATAGGTAACTACAACATCGGGGGCCGTAAGACACATGCAACTATGCGAGTAGGAGCTGATCATCATAGAATGGATCACATCACCCTGATTATGGGGTGCAAATTGGAAACTAGTTTATATGGGTTCAAAGATTAACATGGGGTACGATGGTCTATTCGACCCTAGACAACTTAACCAAGTTTATAGTGCTTGCCCACTTCTTGTTTATACTTATCACACCCAGTTCTTTATTCATAGACAAAATAGTACTAGACTTACTCAGGCTTTATGTCTGACTCTACTTTTCTTTCGTCTTCTTTCTTCCGTTTCCCCCCTCCCCCCCCAGGTCCTCAGGGAGGGAACACAGCAGCTTGACCAGCCTTAACATCCAGCTTGAAGAAGAGAAATGTATTGCTTGGACTTTCCTGTTTTGAACTATGGCTTTGGACAATCCACTATGGGGACTTTTGGCAGTTTATCTATGTTTTATTTATGCTTCTTTAAATAATGTACTCAAGACAGATTATGAAAATGTTATGTTATGTTTTTGGAAAGGATGTAAGACAATCATGGTGATGTTTTGTAACACGTATTTGTTTTTATGAAATAAAAAGTTGTTGTTTTTCCGCTGTTTACAAATATGTGTTCTTATATCTGTCTTGTATATCTGTGACTTATACTTATAAACCTCCACCAAAATTAGGGCATTCCCTTTGAGAGTGACCCTAACGGAGGTGGGGTGTTTCACTTGGTATCAGAGCATAGGTTTACCAAATAAGATAAAAAGTTTTGAAAGATTATTTTCAAAAAGGAAATTTAAAGAAGCATTTTTAAAAGAAAAATGTTATTTTATTTTAAAAAGGCAAAGTCCACTCCCCAAAGCCATAGGTATTATCTCTTATCCTTCATTTTGAATCTATCCTTTTTGTTTCAGCATGTCCCAAGAACTTAACTTGCCGGAAGGGGTGCCAATACCTGGTTGGTTTAGACGGTTCTTAGAAGCAAGAGCCGCTCAGCCAGGTCCTACCATTCCTCCTCCCCCAGCGGAAGGAAATCATCCAGCTGCAGCAGCACCTTTTCCTCCACCTCCTCCTTGGGGAAACACATTCGCTAAGATATGCAAAGATTTTAAAGCTATGGGAGGAAGGGATTTCCATGGAACTGAGTCCTTCGTAGCAGCTAGAAATTGGCTGAAAGAAACGGAGGACCTATTCATCATCTTTGAGGTAGAAGATAGACAAAAAGTACAGTTGGCAGTGTGGCTATTGAAGGGCGAGGCTTCCTACTGGTGGGAAGTCACTAATGCTGAAAGACCAGTGGAGACATGGGAGGACTTTAGGGCAAGGTTTGAGACTAAATTTCTCTCGGATGCGGAAAGAAGTTTGCAGTTGGAAAAATTCTTATTTCTTAAACAAGGGGACAAGACTGTCAGAGAGTATGTGAATTAGTTTGATGAGCTGGCTAGGTTTGGGCTTGACCTAGTCAACACCCCGCACAAGAAGGCTCTCCGTTTCGTCAAAGGGTTGAATGAGCCATTACACAGTTTGGCCATGACCCATATACCCATGGGAGCCACGTATGAAAGATTGGTGCAAATGGCATTGCTGAATGAAGAGGATAAGGGCAAGAAGAAAGAGGGTTTGCAGCCCAAGAAGACAGACTTTAAGAAGGGCGGGAAAGGCAACAAAGAGAAAAGGAAGTGCAATTTCTGTGGCAAAGTGGGGAACTTAGTAAAGGACTGCCGGAAAAAGAAGGCCAAGGAAAATGGTGGGTGCTTTTCTTGCGGTGAGACAGGCCATAGGGCTAAGGACTGCCCAAAGAAACGAGGACAGGGGCAGAGGGCTGGATCCACCCCAGGGGCACAGGTTCATGTGCTAGAAGCGCCACCTTTGCAACAGCGAGGTATAAATACTTCTGTAGAAAGTGTAGTTTATCTTTATGATCACCCCGTTCGCACTTTATTTGATTCTGGCGCATCACACTCCTTTATCTCGTCTGCTTTAGTAGAATCTCTGCACCTAAAAACTAGTATGGTAGAGGACCCCTTAATTGTTTCAAACCCAATTGGGGGCCCAGCTCATTTGTCTATGATCTGTGTGGGATTGAAAATTTCTATTCTAAGTGTAGAATTTCAATGTAGTGCCTTTGTTTTGGGCTTTTCGGGTTATGGTTTGATTTTGGGTATGGATTGGCTATCCAGTAATGGGGCCATCCTTGATTGTGAGAAAAGGGTTGTTAGGCTCCTAACCCAGCTCGGTAATACTTTGGAAATTTCTTGTAATCCCTCATATGCGGTTATGCTTAGTTATCTTGAATCGCTAGATGCCTCTGTTGAAAATTTGCAATCAGTTAAAGTGGTCCGGGAATATCCCGATGTCTTTGAAGAGGTGAAGGGCTTGCCTCCGAAGCGGGAAATAGACTTCCGCATATATCTTGTAGATAATGCAAAGCCCGTTGCATTGCCCGTTAGACATATGGCTCCACGAGAAAGGAAAGAGCTCAGTAAACAGATTATAGAGCTTCTAGAGAAGGGGTTCATTAGGAGGAGCATTTCAGAATGGGGCGCTCCAGTGGTATTCGCTACAAAGGCGGATGGTTCACTCCGTCTATGTGTTGACTATAGGGAGCTCAACAAGCTAACGAAAAAGAATAGGCACCCTCTCCCTAGAATTGACGATTTGTTTGACCAGCTTGTAGGGGCATCTGTTTTCTCCCAACTCGATTTAGCGACCGGTTTTCATCAGCTAAGGGTGGCTGAAGATAGCATCGATAAAACGACGTTCAGAACCCCAGACGGTTTCTTTGAATGGCTTGTCATGCCTTTCGGCTTGACAAATGCGCCTACTTACTTCGTGGACCTGATGAGTAGGGTATTTAGAGATTTCCTCAACAAATTCGTAGTGGTCTTCGTAGATGATATCCTTATCTTCTCAAAGAGTGAAGAGGAACATGCTCAGCACCTAAGGGCAATCATGGAAACTTTGCGAGTCCATCAACTAAAAGCCAAGTTCTCCAAATGCCACTTTTGGAGGGAAGAGGTGAGGTTCCTTGGGCACATAGTATCCAAACAAGGGTTAGCGGTGGACCCTGCTAAGGTAGTGGCGGTACAGGATTGGAAGACACCAAGGAATGCAACTGAGGTCCGAAGCTTTCTAGGACTAGCAGGTTTCTATCGAAAGTTTATAAGGGATTTTGCGAAAATCTCAGCTCCGCTCACGAAATTGACCAAGAAGAATCTAGCGTTCAATTGGGATTTGGATTGCGAGTTTGCTTTCCAAAGACTGAAAAGGGCTCTTACAACAGCCCCAGTTTTGACGCTACCAGATGGGAGCAAGATGTTCACTGTTTATACGGATGCATGTGGGACAGGGCTAGGCGTCGTCTTAATGCAAGAAGGAAGGGTAGTAGCTTATGGCGGGAGGCAGTTGAAAGTGCACGAAAAGAACTACCCAACCCACGATCTTGAGTTAGCCGCCATCGTCTTTGCACTCAAGTCTTGGCGACACTACCTCCTAGGTGAGAAGTTCGAACTTTACACTGACCATAAATCGTTGAAATATCTTTTCTCGCAGAAGGATCTTAATTTGAGGCAACAAAGATGGATGGAGTTTCTTGCCTCGTACGATTTCGAAATCTCCTATACTCCGGGCAAAGGCAACGTAGTGGCAGACGCGTTGAGCCGAAAGAAATTGACCCTAAGCCCGTTATTTGTTGAAAGACAAAGCCTAGAGTTTATAGCCAGCTTCGACTTTAGGCCTTCCTCCGATTTCGTACCAGGCTTGCTAGCATCACTCGAAGTGCGCCCAGCTTTAGTGGATTCGGTAGGGGCAGCACAACGCGAAGACCCTCAGCTTGTGGAAATAATTGATAGGCTAATTAGGGGTGAGACTTCAAGTCACCTCAACAGATACTCTATCGACGATAAGGGTTTGCTAAGGCGAGACGGAAGACTATGCGTCCCACAGACAAAAGATTTAGTGAAGAAGGTTCTAGAGGAAGCACATCACTCCAAGATGACGATACACCCAGGCGGAGATAAAATGTACAAAGACATAAAAAGGACTTTCTTCTGGAACGGCATGAAAAAGGACGTGGCAGAGTTCGTTTCTAAGTGTATGGTGTGCCAACAGGTTAAGGCGGAACAGAAAAAGCCTGGCGGACTACTACATCCTCTGGAGGTCCCACAGTGGAAGTGGGATAGCATCTCAATGGACTTCATCGATAGGCTGCCTAGGTCTAGGAGAGGCAACACTAGCATTTGGGTAATAGTGGATAGGCTTACTAAAAGCGCCCACTTTTTACCTGTCAAAAGTAAAAGAACTGCCTCATCCCTAGCATCACTTTACCTCAAAGAAATCGTTTGACTCCATGGAATACCATCTAGCATTGTTAGTAATCGAGACCCCATCTTCACCAGTGAGTTTTGGCGGAGTCTGCAAGAAGCAGTAGGAACGCAGTTATGCTTGAGCACAGCCTATCATCCCCAAACCGACGGCCAAACAGAGAGAGTGAACAGAGTTTTGGAAGACCTTTTAAGGCTATGCGTCCTTGACTTCGGAGGGACATGGGAAGACCACCTTCCTTTGGTGGAATTTGCCTACAACAACAGCTATCAAGCAACCATCGGAATGGCGCCCTTCGAAGCTTTATATGGAAGACCGTGCCGATCGCCCACTTGTTGGTGGGAGTCCACGGATAAACTCATACTTGGACCAGACATGATCCGAGAGACTTCAGAGAAAGTAGACTTAATACGAAGAAGGATGAAGACGGCCCAAGACAGACAAAAGTCCTATGCCGACAAGAGAAGGACCGACCTTGAATTTGAGGTTGGAGACAGAGTTTTTCTCAAGGTATCACCGCTAAGGAACGTTGTTCGTTTTGGAACCACAGGAAAGCTAGCACCAAGGTTCGTAGGGCCATTCCCTATCATCGAGAAAATTGGGAAAATGGCCTATAGATTAGAGCTACCCGAGAAATTGGCTGGAGTCCACAACGTTTTTCACGTTTCACATCTCCGAAAATGTCTACATGAGTCTGCTGAAGTGGTAGAGCCAAATATCCTCGAAGAGGCCGAAGTGGAGCGCGAAGCAACCATAAGAAAAGTTCCAACCCGCATAGTAGGAACGGAAGTGAAGAAGCTACGCAACCGCGAAGTCAAGCTCGTCAAAGTCCAGTGGAGCGACGCCGAGGGAGACGCGACTTGGGAAACTGAAGCTAGAATCCGTACTGCCTACCCTTTTCTGTTCGAGGGTACATCCTTGATCTTTCGTTTTCCTTAAGTTGCGCTTTTATCTATCTTTTAGGTATATTTCCTCGACCTTATCTTTTAGGTAGAATCTTTTTGGATGGAAACATGTAGTTGAAACATGTTATGTATGATGGTTGCAAGTGGTTGCAAGTGATTGCTAGTGGTTGCTCGTGGTTGCATATACACACACAATCTAGGTTTTAGATCGGCTCAGTCACTTCATATTGCATATGCATATATGTTTGCTTTCGTATTTGGTTGAACTATAATGTGTTGTCATATGGATGTTGCATTTGTATTGAATGATTGTGCACTCATATAGAATCAAGAATAGGGAAGTTTGCATACATAATGGATTCATGGCACTTACATAATTCGCATTAAGGATGTAACACCCCACACCCGCTATAGTCACTCACTAAGGGAATGCCATAGCATCGGTGGAGTATTTTTAGTGAGTATAGAACAGTAAAATTACAACAAGACAGATATAATGTAATACTTGAAAATTTAAAACATCATCTCATAGCAGCGGAAAGTAAAACATGTTTGGTTACATCATAAAACCATAACAAGAGTCAAGTACAAAATATCCATCCTGAATAAAATAAGCACATAATCCCACTACTCATAACAAATAGCCATAACAGAAAAGATAAGATAAGCTGAGCTCTACATCTACGGTCCAAGCTCCGAGAGATAGATAAAGTAAACTGATCAAAGCCCACTAGCACTAGGCCCAACCTGAGGACCTGAAGGAAAAAGATAAAAACAACGGGGGTCAGACATAAGCCTGAGTGAACCCTATCTCCTTAATAATACAATTATTAAAGTAATTAGGGTATGATATGAACTCGGTATGGTATCTTTGGGGATAATGACTACACTAAGTTGCCCACGAACACAGGACGAACTAAGATAACCGTAAAGACGCATCTACCCACCCAAGGATAATTACTAACTGCACCACACCAGACTTATTCACCCAAAGGTAATTCCTACACTGCACCACACCAGACTTATTCACCCAAAGGTAATTCCTACACTGCACCACACCAGTTCTACCCACCAAGAGTAATTCCTACTTAAAGGTTGATCCCACTAAGTGTACTTAGTAATTTTTCACCCGGTAGTTTCTTGTACCCCTACACAGGTGCCGTCTGCCCCTATTTTTACTAGGTGTACCCACTACCCCCAAGCGATCGGCTCCCTACCGTAGATACCCGTGCTGGTCCCACAAAAGGGGGTGTATCATTCCCCAAAGTGGCTACCATATAATATCACTGTGCACGGCTTTATATCTACCCGATGCAACAACGACTTACCAACCAGCCCGGGTCCACACACGCATATGAAACCCGTTGATCCCGCGTTGCCACCGCTAACCCGTTTTGGCCTCTTATAGTCAACCCCAATATGCGTGTCCCGTCACCCGACAAGAGTCGAGCCTACAAAGATACGTTTGGGATATTGGTTGAAATGGGCCCCCACAAGCTACTACTTAAGCTTGTCGTTTAATGTAACAACCCGTATTTTCAATAACCTGTAATAACATAAATCGAGGCAGAATTTAATTCTAAAATGGGAATCAAGGGAAACGGGCTATGCCATTGCGTTCGTCTCGGAAAAATACGCGAAATAGAGTCCGAGTTTTCGAAAATCGGAGTCCGTATGACCAAGATATGGCCTCGCGAAGTTTCACGAAAATTCCCAAATTAAAGTATACTTAATTAAGTGAAATGGGTTGTGTAGATATATATATATATATATATATTGATATATATATATATATATAATTGAAAATTTAATAAATAAATATGCAAAAATGCTCAAAACAGCGAATTGGGAGAGGGGAATAACCGAACCGGCCGATTTTTGAAGTCGACCCGAGCCCGCTGGGTCGACTAGGGGTTAATCCAGGGTGTTTGGCTGTCAACCCGTGGGCCGATTCGCTCAAGTGCAGATTTTGCATTTGAATGGTTCTCATGGTCCATCTTTAATCTAAAGGCCCTAGATGGTTCCTACACTTGACTTCTTCCCCAAGACATGCTTTGATGGCTTGGATTGAATCTAGGGTTAATCCTATGGCCTAAAACACTTGCCTAATCTATAAATAAGACCCTAACCTACCCTAATTCATTCATAATTAAACCTAGTGACTAAACTATGGCAAAATGCTAGCTCTCATGGCCTCCACTAATTTTATGAAGAGGGTTGCATACTAATCACTCTCTAATCAACTTCTAATCCCTTCTTAGCATCTTAATCTTCTTCATTTGGTGTTCAAAGTTGCTAGTTGTGAGTTTCTATCACTTTGATGATCTTTTGGTAAACTAATTAGATGAGATGTGATGAGATTTATGGTTTTGTATGTGGGTTAATGAGCTTTGAATCATATGATATGATGTTAGCATTAATCTTATGTTTATGCATGTTGAGTATGTAAGCTTATGCAAGTTTAATATGATGTATGTTATGTTTGCATGATGCTAAATATGCAAGTTGTGGGCTATGTAATCATATGCATGTTATGCAAGTTCATGGTAATATGCTATGCAAGTTACATGTATGTAAATATGCAAGTTACATGTTTGTTAATATGCAAGTTACATGTATGTAAATATGCAAGTTACATGTTTGTTAATATGCAAGTTACATGTTTGTTAATATGCAAGTTACATGTATGTAAATATGCAAGTTACATGTTTCTTTATATGCAAGTTACATGTTTGTTAATATGCGAGTTACATGTATGTAAATATGCAAGTTACATGTTTATTAATATGCAAGTTCATGATGACACATTATGCAAGTCTATAAGCTAATATGCAAGTTTGTTATGCAAAATGAATATGTAAGTTATGTGACATATTATATGCAAGTTATGTGACATGTTATGCAAGTTCATATGCAAGTTATGTGTTAGTTAATATGCAAGATGGCACCTTTGAAACATGTTCATTCATATGCAAGTTGACACCTTTTATATGTGTTATATCATGAACGAAATTACGTGGGAACGATGGGGTAATTAAATGCATAAGTTAATAAGATTGTGTGAAATTAATATAATTATGCATAACACAAAATAAATAAACATAGTATGGGAATTTGCCTATTTGGTTAGGTGTACCCATACTATGTGTTGGGAATTTACCTATTGAGTTAGGTCTACCCCATGGGAATTTACCTATTAAGTTAGGTCTACCCATGTTAAGAAAACTTGATTAATTAGGGATAATTAATATAAAATTATGAGGGTGATTAATTAGGTGTAATTAATTGACTAAGACACGAGGTTGGACTCAGTTGTAGCGTAAAACTGCCCGGACCCAACCGGCTTAACCAGTTGCTACAAATGTTAGCCCAATGTGAGAGGTCTTAGGCACAAACTAAATACGTAATTAATGTAAAGACACGAGGTTAGACTCTGTTATGACATAAGGCTGCCCGGACCCAACCGGCTTAACCAGCGGTCATAAAAGACAGTCTAATGTGAGAGGTCTTTACAAAGGTTACGTTCTTAATTAATTAATTAAGAAACACTTAACCATATTAGCATGTAGAGGGACATGAGGGGTTAAGTGGGTGCCTCGGGTGGCATGAGAAAATCTAGTGGTTGCCTTGGGTGGCAATAGAAAATACGATTAGAATACTTAACCAAAATGGAACATGTAATTAAAACATGATTAAAGGGTTAAGTGGGATATACTAGAAGAAGGGACAAGCTTAGGTGGGTAGCTTGTGGAGGCCCATTTCAACCAGTAACCCATACGTATCTTTGTGGGCTCGACCCATGTCGAGGACGGGACACGCATACTGGGCTTGACTGTAAGAGGCAAACGGGTTAGCGGTGGCAACGCAAGTCCAACGGGCTTCATATGCGTGAGTGGGCCCGGGCTGGTAGGTAAGCCGTTGTTGCATCGAGTAGATATAAGCCGTGCACCTTTAGTTCCATCAGGTTGCCACATTGGGGAATGATACATCCCACGGTGGGGCCAGCACGGGTATCTACGTTAGGGAGCCGATCGAATGGGAAGTAGTGTGTACACCTAGTGGATTGTAGGGCCCCGTGGCGCCTACTTGGTCACCTAGGGGTACGCAGGTACTAATTAGTAAATTTTATAAGTCCTTGGGTGGGATCAACCTTTAAGTTAGGAACGACTGGTGTGGTGCAGTTTAGTAATTTACCTTAGGGAGGGTAGATGCGTCTTTATCCTTTATCTTCGTTTAGTTGACTGCTTAGGGTAGCCATTCATCCCTATATGTTACCGTATATCAGTTTATGTCTTCTCTGGTTACTTTAACGATTGTATTGTTAAAGTTATAGGACTCGCTCAGACTTATGTCTGACCCTGTTGTTTTTATCTTTTTCCCAACCCTCAGGTCCTACGGTGGATCCTAGCAGTAGTGGAGCTTGATCGGATTGCTGTTCCAGTCTTTAGGAGCTTGGATAGATGTAAAGCTCCAGTTATCCAGTTATCTTTTCTTTTGTTTGGCTATTGTATGAGAGTGGGATTATGTACTTCTTTATTTTGATGGATATTGTACTTGACCTTTATTGTGGTTTTATGATGTAACCAGACATGTTTTACTTCCGCTGTTATGAGATGATGTTTTAAAATTTCAAGTACTATTTATATCTGTCTTGTTGTAATTTTTCTGTTCTATATTCACTAAAATACTCCACCAATGCTATGGCATTCCCTTAGTGAGTGATCATAGCGGGAGTGGGGTGTTACACGTGGTATCAGAGCTTAAGGTTACCAGAACAGATAAAATTTTTGAGAAAAACTACTTTCTAAGAGTATTTTCGAAGAAAGGATTTTTAAAAGCATGTCTTCTAAGAGAAAAAGTTTTTGAAAAAGAAAAGCATAATCCCCAATAGCCATATCTTTATCTTTCGGAATCTCCTTTTTGAATCTTTCCTCTTTCGTTTCAGCATGGCTGAAGATCTTAACATCCCGGAGGGTTTAGTTATACCACTATGGTATAGGAGGTTGCAAGAGGCTAGGGCCGCGGCTGCGGGTCCGGCCAATGCTACTACACCAGAGACAACCGCTCCTCCTCCTCAGCCTAGAGTGGATAATTTTGCTAAGGTTTGCAAGGAGTTCAAGGCTATAGGAGGAAAACCTTTTCTTGGTTCAGAGACTTTCGTAGAGGCTAGAGATTGGCTTAAGGAAGTGGAAGAGTTGCTAGATATCTTTGAAGTGGAAGAGGGAAAGAAAGTCAAGTTGGCGGCTTGGTTAATGAAGGGAGAGGCCTCATTCTGGTGGGAGGTCACTAATGGAGAACGCCCTGTTGACTCTTGGGCAGATTTTAAGCAAAGGTTTGGGGCTAAGTTTCTCTCAAGGGCGGAAGAGAATCTGTTTATGGAGAAGTTCTTGAATTTGAAGCAAGGGAATCTCACGGTGAAAGAATATGTCAACAAATTCAATCAATTAGCAAGGTTTGGCATAGAGTTGGTGAATACACCGGAGAAGAAGGCTTTGAGGTTCGTTAGAGGCTTGAACGAACCATTGCAAGGAATAGCTATGACTCACATTCCTATGGGGGCCACTTTTGAGAAGCTTGTCTACATGGCACTTATGCATGAGGATGATAAGAATTCTAAGGCACCAGAGAAAAAGGGGGATCAGAAGAAACCGCAACAGCAACAACAAGGCAAGGGCGGAAAAGGCAATGGTGACAAAAAGAAGACGAAGAAGAAGTGCTTCAATTGTGGAACACCAGGACACCTTAGTAAGGATTGTCGCAAAAAGAAGAAAACCGGTTGCTTTCATTGTGGTGAAGCAGGGCATCTTGTGAAAAACTGCCCAAAGAAGGGGCAGAAGACGGGGTCTACCTCAGGAGGCCAGGTGCAAGCTCTTATAGCACCACCTCAGTCAGGGGGGCAAGTTCAGGTTCTCTCAGTTCCACCGATTCAGCAGAGAGGTAGAACTATTTCCGTTGAAAGTCTGGTTTTTCTGTTTGATCATCCAGTTCGTACTTTGTTTGACTCTGGCGCATCGCATTCTTTTATCTCATCATCGTTAGTTGAGTCACTGCACTTAGACACCAGTCTAGTTGATGATCCCTTGGTTGTCTCAAACCCAATTGGGGGCTCCATATATCTGTCTATGATATGTTTGGGTTTGAAGATTTCTATACTTAGCGTTGAGTTTAGATGTGATGCTTTTGTATTGGGCTTCACGGGCTATGGGTTGATCTTGGGCATGGACTGGTTATCCAGTAATGGTGCCGTTCTTGATTGCGAAAGGAGAGTTGTCAGGCTCATGACCCGCTTGGGTAACACTCTCGAGATCTGTTGCAATCCCATGGAATCTGTTTTGCTAAGTTATCTTGAATCGCTCGATGCTTCGGTCGAGAGTTTGTGTTCTGTCAGAGTAGTCCGGGAATATCCGGATGTGTTTGAAGAAGTAAAGGGTTTGCCTCCGAAGCGGGAGATAGATTTCCGAATTTATTTGGTGGATAATGCCAAACCAGTGTCTTTGCCAGTACGCCACATGGCTCCTCGTGAGAGAAGAGAACTTCATAAGCAAGTAGGGGAGTTGCTTGAGAAGGGGTTCATAAGGCGAAGTATATCGGAGTGGGGAGCTCCAGTAGTGTTTGCCACGAAGGCGGATGGGTCCCTCAGACTTTGTGTGGATTATAGAGAACTTAATAAGCTCACGAAGAAGAATAGACACCCATTACCGAGGATAGATGATCTCTTTGATCAGTTGGTTGGCGCGTCAGTATTTTCGCAGATGGACTTAGCTACAGGGTTTCATCAGTTAAGAGTGGCGGAGGACAGTATAGAGAAGACTGCTTTCCGGACTCCGGATGGTTTTTATGAGTGGCTAGTGATGCCATTTGGGTTGACAAACGCCCCCGCATACTTTGTTGATCTCATGAGTAGAGTGTTCAGAGAGTATCTGAATAAGTTTGTAGTAGTTTTTGTGGATGACATCTTGGTCTTTTCCAAGAATGAAGAAGAGCATGCCTTACATCTCAAGGAAGTGTTGGAGACTCTTCGAGCGCATAGTCTTAAAGCTAAATTCTCTAAATGCCATTTTTGGAGAAGAGAAGTGCGATTCTTAGGGCATGTGGTCTCTAAGGAAGGGATAGCTGTGGATCCCGCAAAGATAGTATCTATCCAGGATTGGAAAGTTCCTAGAAATGCTACCGAGGTAAGAAGTTTCTTGGGGTTGGCAGGATATTATAGGAAGTTCATCAAAGACTTCGCGAAGATATCAGCCCCATTAACCCGCTTGACGAAAAAGAATCTGGTTTTCTCGTGGGATGTAGATTGTGATGATGCTTTCCGACGGTTAAAGAGAGCTTTGACCACCGCTCCAGTTTTAGTGCTCCCGGATGGGAGTAAGCCGTTTGTTGTTTATACCGATGCTTGTGGAACAGGATTAGGCGCAGTCTTGATGCAGGAGGGAAGGGTAATAGCCTATGGAGGGAGACAATTGAGAGTGCATGAGAAGAATTACCCTACCCATGATCTAGAGTTGGCCGCGATTGTTTTCGCACTTAAGTCTTGGCGCCATTATCTTCTTGGTGAGAGATTCGAGTTGTTCACCGACTATAAATCATTGAAGTACTTATTCTCTCAGAAGGATTTAAACTTAAGACAGCAAAGGTGGATGGAGTTCTTAGCATCCTATGATTTCGAGATAGCGTATACCCCTGGTAAGGGTAACGTGGTGGCAGACGCCTTGAGTAGAAAAAGGCTATCTTTGAGTCCATTGTTCGTGGAACGACGAAGCTTGGAGTTTCTTTCTTTGTTTGACTTCAGACCTTCTGTTGATTTTGTACCTGGTTTGTTGGCATCCTTGGAGGTTAGACCTACTCTTTTGAGACGGATTGGCGAGGCTCAGCGAGACGACCCACAGTTGGTTGTGTTGGTAGAGAAGCTTATAAGAGGGGAGTCGTCCAGCCATTTGGGTAGATACACCATAGATGATAAGGGATGGTTGCATAGAGACGGTAGACTTTGTGTACCGCAAGATGAGGGTTTGAAGAAGGCTATTTTGGATGATGCACATCGTTCAAGAATGACTATTCATCCCGGTGGAGACAAAATGTACCAAGACATGAAGAGAGTTTTCTTCTGGGCCGGTATGAAGAAAGATGTGGCCGAGTATGTGGCTAGATGCTTAGTGTGCCAACAAGTTAAAGTGGAGCAAAGGAAACCCGGTGGGTTGCTACACCCATTGGAAGTTCCACAGTGGAAGTGGGATAGTGTCTCGATGGATTTCATCGACGGGTTACCGAGATCGAGGAAGGGCAATACGGGAATTTGGGTTGTGGTAGACAGACTTACCAAGAGTGCCCATTTTATACCCGTAAAGAGTAAGAGGACCGCTCCATGGCTTGCTTCAGTCTATGTTAGAGAGATTGTTAGATTGCATGGCGTACCATCCAGCATTGTGAGTGATCGAGATCCTATTTTCACTAGTGAGTTTTGGAGAAGTTTGCAAGAGGCGGTAGGGACTCAGTTGTGTTTGAGCACCGCATATCATCCTCAGACGGACGGTCAGACTGAGAGGGTGAACCGTATCTTAGAAGATCTTTTGAGGCTTTGTATCTTGGATTTTGGAGGTACATGGGAAGAACATCTTCCTTTGGTGGAGTTCGCATATAATAACAGCTTTCAGTCCAGTATTGGTATGGCTCCTTTCGAAGCTCTTTATGGAAGGCCTTGTCGATCTCCTACATGTTGGTGGGAATCTACGGATAAGATCTTGCTTGGGCCGGATATGGTTAGAGAGACTTCAGAGAAGATTGATTTAATTCGAAAAAGGATGAAAGCAGCGCAAGATAGACAGAAATCTTATGCGGATCGGAGAAGGACGGATCTTGAGTTTGAGGTTGGGGACATGGTTTTTGTCAAAGTATCTCCATTGAGAAATGTTGTTCGCTTTGGGTCCGTAGGGAAGTTAGCACCGAGATTTGTTGGGCCGTTTCCTATTAAGGAAAGGATTGGACGGATGGCATATAGGGTGGAGTTGCCCGACAGACTTAGTGGTGTTCATGATGTATTCCATGTATCACATTTGAGGAAGTGCTTACATGAGACCGCGGAGGTGGTAGAGCCGAGCTTGCTTAGAGATGTAGAGGTAGAGCGTGATGCGACGATTCGACGAGCTCCTACTCGCATCCTTGGGTCAGAAACTAGGAAGTTGAGGAACAGAGAAGTTCAGCTAGTTAAAGTGCAATGGGGAGATGACGAAAGCAATGCTACTTGGGAGACGGAAGCAAAGATGCGTTCTTTGTATCCATTTCTTTTTGAGAGTATGTCTTTTAACTTCTCCTTTATTGCTTGTCTAGTACTTATCTTATCTTTAGTATATCCTCTCGCTAATACCTATGACCTTTAGATAGGGTAAAACCTATGGTTGAAACATGTGTTTGAAACATGTTATGGTTGATGGATGCATATGGATGCAATTGTTTGCTAGTGGTTGCTCGTGGATGCATATACACACACATTAGGCACTAGATCGGCTCAGTCACTTCATGTTGCATATTGCATAAATGGATGTGGTAGTTAGATTGATGGATGTATCATGGCTGTGTTATCATATGGATGATGCATTTTTGTGTATGGTTGTGCACGCATGTAGAAATTTGTATGTGTCAATAGGGTTTCGCATACATATTGGATGCATGGCACTATCATGGTTTGCATTAAGGAGGTTTACTGTATCAGTAACCGCCTGATTTTTGCATTAGGTAAGTACATATACACACACTTTTGCATATATCCATCCAGCATTTAGAATCTTGTAAGGACAATGATTGCTCGTGGATGATGCTTTGAGTAGATGGATGATTGGATGGTAGGATACGTTCTTCCTAACTTGAAGATTTCGGGGACGAAATCCTTTAAGGAGGGGAGAATGTAACAACCCGTATTTTCAATAACCTGTAATAACATAAATCGAGGCAGAATTTAATTCTAAAATGGGAATCAAGGGAAACGGGCTATGCCATTGCGTTCGTCTCGGAAAAATACGCGAAATAGAGTCCGAGTTTTCGAAAATCGGAGTCCGTATGACCAAGATATGGCCTCGCGAAGTTTCACGAAAATTCCCAAATTAAAGTATACTTAATTAAGTGAAATGGGTTGTGTAGATATATATATATATATATTGATATATATATATATATATATAATTGAAAATTTAATAAATAAATATGCAAAAATGCTCAAAACAGCGAATTGGGAGAGGGGAATAACCGAACCGGCCGATTTTTGAAGTCGACCCGAGCACGCTGGGTCGACTAGGGGTTAATCCAGGGTGTTTGGCTGTCAACCCGTGGGCCGATTCGCTCAAGTGCAGATTTTGCATTTGAATGGTTCTCATGGTCCATCTTTAATCTAAAGGCCCTAGATGGTTCCTACACTTGACTTCTTCCCCAAGACATGCTTTGATGGCTTGGATTGAATCTAGGGTTAATCCTATGGCCTAAAACACTTGCCTAATCTATAAATAAGACCCTAACCTACCCTAATTCATTCATAATTAAACCTAGTGACTAAACTATGGCAAAATGCTAGCTCTCATGGCCTCCACTAATTTTATGAAGAGGGTTGCATACTAATCACTCTCTAATCAACTTCTAATCCCTTCTTAGCATCTTAATCTTCTTCATTTGGTGTTCAAAGTTGCTAGTTGTGAGTTTCTATCACTTTGATGATCTTTTGGTAAACTAATTAGATGAGATGTGATGAGATTTATGGTTTTGTATGTGGGTTAATGAGCTTTGAATCATATGATATGATGTTAGCATTAATCTTATGTTTATGCATGTTGAGTATGTAAGCTTATGCAAGTTTAATATGATGTATGTTATGTTTGCATGATGCTAAATATGCAAGTTGCGGGCTATGTAATCATATGCATGTTATGCAAGTTCATGGTAATATGCTATGCAAGTTACATGTATGTAAATATGCAAGTTACATGTTTGTTAATATGCAAGTTACATGTATGTAAATATGCAAGTTACATGTTTGTTAATATGCAAGTTACATGTTTGTTAATATGCAAGTTACATGTATGTAAATATGCAAGTTACATGTTTCTTTATATGCAAGTTACATGTTTGTTAATATGCGAGTTACATGTATGTAAATATGCAAGTTACATGTTTATTAATATGCAAGTTCATGATGACACATTATGCAAGTCTATAAGCTAATATGCAAGTTTGTTATGCAAAATGAATATGTAAGTTATGTGACATATTATATGCAAGTTATGTGACATGTTATGCAAGTTCATATGCAAGTTATGTGTTAGTTAATATGCAAGATGGCACCTTTGAAACATGTTCATTCATATGCAAGTTGACACCTTTTATATGTGTTATATCATGAACGAAATTACGTGGGAACGATGGGGTAATTAAATGCATAAGTTAATAAGATTGTGTGAAATTAATATAATTATGCATAACACAAAATAAATAAACATAGTATGGGAATTTGCCTATTTGGTTAGGTGTACCCATACTATGTGTTGGGAATTTACCTATTGAGTTAGGTCTACCCCATGGGAATTTACCTATTAAGTTAGGTCTACCCATGTTAAGAAAACTTGATTAATTAGGGATAATTAATATAAAATTATGAGGGTGATTAATTAGGTGTAATTAATTGACTAAGACACGAGGTTGGACTCAGTTGTAGCGTAAAACTGCCCGGACCCAACCGGCTTAACCAGTTGCTACAAATGTTAGCCCAATGTGAGAGGTCTTAGGCACAAACTAAATACGTAATTAATGTAAAGACACGAGGTTAGACTCTGTTATGACATAAGGCTGCCCGGACCCAACCGGCTTAACCAGCGGTCATAAAAGACAGTCTAATGTGAGAGGTCTTTACAAAGGTTACGTTCTTAATTAATTAATTAAGAAACACTTAACCATATTAGCATGTAGAGGGACATGAGGGGTTAAGTGGGTGCCTCGGGTGGCATGAGAAAATCTAGTGGTTGCCTTGGGTGGCAATAGAAAATACGATTAGAATACTTAACCAAAATGGAACATGTAATTAAAACATGATTAAAGGGTTAAGTGGGATATACTAGAAGAAGGGACAAGCTTAGGTGGGTAGCTTGTGGAGGCCCATTTCAACCAGTAACCCATACGTATCTTTGTGGGCTCGACCCATGTCGAGGACGGGACACGCATACTGGGCTTGACTGTAAGAGGCAAACGGGTTAGCGGTGGCAACGCAAGTCCAACGGGCTTCATATGCGTGAGTGGGCCCGGGCTGGTAGGTAAGCCGTTGTTGCATCGAGTAGATATAAGCCGTGCACCTTTAGTTCCATCAGGTTGCCACATTGGGGAATGATACATCCCACGGTGGGGCCAGCACGGGTATCTACGTTAGGGAGCCAATCGAATGGGAAGTAGTGTGTACACCTAGTGGATTGTAGGGCCCCGTGGCGCCTACTTGGTCACCTAGGGGTACGCAGGTACTAATTAGTAAATTTTATAAGTCCTTGGGTGGGATCAACCTTTAAGTTAGGAACGACTGGTGTGGTGCAGTTTAGTAATTTACCTTAGGGAGGGTAGATGCGTCTTTATCCTTTATCTTCGTTTAGTTGACTGCTTAGGGTAGCCATTCATCCCTATATGTTACCGTATATCAGTTTATGTCTTCTCTGGTTACTTTAACGATTGTATTGTTAAAGTTATAGGACTCGCTCAGACTTATGTCTGACCCTGTTGTTTTTATCTTTTTCCCAACCCTCAGGTCCTACGGTGGATCCTAGCAGTAGTGGAGCTTGATCGGATTGCTGTTCCAGTCTTTAGGAGCTTGGATAGATGTAAAGCTCCAGTTATCCAGTTATCTTTTCTTTTGTTTGGCTATTGTATGAGAGTGGGATTATGTACTTCTTTATTTTGATGGATATTGTACTTGACCTTTATTGTGGTTTTATGATGTAACCAGACATGTTTTACTTCCGCTGTTATGAGATGATGTTTTAAAATTTCAAGTACTATTTATATCTGTCTTGTTGTAATTTTTCTGTTCTATATTCACTAAAATACTCCACCAATGCTATGGCATTCCCTTAGTGAGTGATCATAGCGGGAGTGGGGTGTTACATTTAATCTAGTGCATCCCACTTAACCCTTTAACCATGTCCCCTTACATGTTATAAATCTTGGTTAAGTCCTTTAATCATATTTCAATTGCCACTTAGGGCACCCACTAGATTCCCACATGCCACCCATGGCACTTACTTAACCCCTTAATCATGTTTAATTACATGTTCCACCTTGGTTAAGTATTCTAATCGTATTTTTCTATTGCCACCCAAGGCAACCCACTAGTCTCATCATGCCACCCCAAGGCACCCACTTAACCCCTCATGTCCCACTACATGCTAATATGGTTAAGTGTTTCTTAATTCATTAATTAAGATCATGACCTCATAAAGACCTCCCACATTAGACCGTCTTTTATGACTGCTGGATATGCCGGTTGGTTCCGGGCAGACTTCCGTCATAAAAAGGGCCTAACCTCGTGTCTTTACTTTAATCATGTATTTAATTTATGACTAAGACCTCTCACATTGGGCCAATCATTTGTAGCCGCTGGATGGCCGGTCGGTTCCGGGCAGACTTCCGCTACAAAAGGGTCCAACCTCGTGTCTTAGTTGATTAATTAATCCTAATTAATCACCCCCATATTAATTATCCCTAATTAATATCAGATTTTCCATAACATGGGTAGACCTAACTCAATAGGTAAATTCCCATGGGGTAGACCTAACTCAATAGGTAAATTCCCACTTATGGTAATTTATTTTTATTGTATGCTTAATCATACCCATTTCAACATACTTTTAATTAACATATTAATTAACCCCATCGTTCCCCACGTAAATCGTCATTATGACATAACATAATAAAGGGAAGATTTACCACACGTAACATGGGTTTAGCATATAACTTTATCATGGGTTAAGAGGATGTCAACTTGCATATATGAGCATGTATTAACCCAACTATATTCGACCCAAACTTGCATATTATCAAACATGTGTCTTACATAACATGTTGCATATGAACTTACATATCATCAAACATGTGATTTGCATAACATGTTGCATATGAACTTACATATCATCATACATGTGATTTGCATAACATGTAGAACTTGCATTTTAGCATATACTTAACTTGCATAAGCACTCACATACTTGCATAAGCATTCATATACTTGCATAAGCTTGCATATCATGTTAAACTTGCATTTCAACATATACATAACTTGCATAAACATTCACATACTTGCATAGGCTTGCATATTATGTTAAACTTGCATTTCAACATATACATAACTTGCATAAACATTCACATACTTGCATAGGCTTGCATATTATGTTAAACTTGCATTTCAACATATACATAACTTGCATAAACATTCACATACTTGCATAGGCTTGCATATTATGTTAAACTTGCATTTCAACATATACATAACTTGCATAAACATTCACATACTTGCATAGGCTTGCATATTATGTTAAACTTGCATTTCAACATATACATAACTTGCATAAACATTCACATACTTGCATAAAATACTAAACATGCATATAAGCATATACATGACTTGCATAAGTACTCACATACTTGCATAACATGTTTGCATAATGGATCCATATTCACTTGGTGTTTTGCATCATAAACATCATGAAACAACTTGCATAAAAATATCATGATTACATATTATGAAACTTGCATGACATAAGGCATATAACTTGCAAAACACATAATATTCACTACATCAAGCTTGCATAAATATATGGATCCACAAACATAGCCATACTTTATCACATCTTATCATAATCAATTCAATAATTGATTATTAAGGGGATAGAAGCTCACCAAAACAAGATTAGCAAGTTAAATGAAGCAAATCCCAATGATTAAGTAGAAGAAGATGTAGATTAGCTTGCAAACCCTCTTAGGATTTTTAGTGGAGGCTCTCCAATTTTCTAAGTGGTGGCATAATGGCCTTAGATCTATTTTTGGTAAGGATAAGGGGGTATTAGGGTGTATATATAGATTAGTTAAATGTTTTAGGACCATGGGATATACCCTAGAACCAATCCTAGCCTTTAAAGCATGTCTTGGGGAAGAAGTCAAGTGTAGGAACCATTTAGGGCCCAAAAAAACAGCCCAAAACTCATCCCGGGCCTCAAAACATGAGCAGTTTTTGATTTTTCGTGAAACTTTGACGGGCCATAACTTGGTCATACGGACTCCGATTTACGAAAACTCGGACTCTATTTCGCGTATTTTTCCGAGACGAACGCAATGGCACAGCCCGTTTCCCCTGATTCATAATATTAAATTTAATTCTGCTCTGATTTATGTTATAACAAGTTATTTAACATACGGGGTGTTACATTCTCCCCTACTTAAAGGATTTCGTCCCCGAAATCTCTAAGTCAAGAAGAACGTATCCTACCAACCAAACAACCATCTACTCAACCATCAAACACTGGCATCCATTGTCCTTAAAGTTTCTAATGTTGTATGAACATATGCAAAAAGTGTGTGTATATGTTCCCTATCTAATGCAAAATCAGGCGGTCTACTGATTCAGTTGACCTCCTTAATGCAAACCATGATAGTGCCATGCATCCAATATGTATGCGAAAGAACCCTATCGACACATACTATTTCTACATGCGTGCACAATCATTCACCGAATAAATGCATCATCCATATGATAGCACAACCATCATACATCCATTAATATAGCTACCTACACACATTTATATGCAATATGCAATATGAAGTGATTGAGCCGATCTAGTGCCTAAAGTGTGTGTATATGCATCCACGAGCAACCACTAGCAAACACTTGCATCCACTTGCATCCATCATACATAACATGTCTCAAACACATGTTTCAACCATAGGTTTACCCTATCTAAAGGTCAAAAGTACTAACGAGAGGACATACTAAGAATAAGATAAGCACAAGATATGTGATGAAGGAGAAGCAAAAGGATATACCCTCCGAAAGAAAAAGGGTACCTCGAACGCATCTTCGCTTCCGTCTCCCAGGTAGCGTCACTCTCTTCATCTCCCCTTTGTACTTTGACTAGTTGAACCTCTCTGTTTCTCAGCTTCCAAATCTCTGACCCAAGGATGCAAGTAGGAGCTCGTCGAATCGTCGCATCACGCTCTGCTTCCACTTCTCTAAGCAAACTCGGCTCTACCACCTCTGCGGTCTCATGTAGGCACTTCCTCCCATAGAATACATCACTAAGTCTGTCGGGCAACTCCGCCAATGGAAGATGCTCCTCCCATGTACCTCCAAAATCCAAGATACATAGCCTCAAAAGGTCTTCTAAAACATGATTCACCCTCTCAGTCTGGCTATCCGTCTGAGGATGATATGCGGTACTCATACCCAACTGAGTCCCTACCGCCTCTTGCGAATTCTTCAAAAACTCTCTAGTGAAGATAGGATCTCGATCACTCACTATGCTAGAGGGTACCCCATGTAATCGAACTATCTCTCGAAGATATACTGAAGCTAGCCATGGAGCAGTCCTCTTGCTCTTCATACGTATGAAATGGGTGCTCTCAGTAAGTCTATCTACCCCCACCCAAATTCCTGTATTACCCTTCCTCGACCTGGGTAACCCGTCAATAAAATCCATCGAGATGCTATCCCAATTCCATTGCGGAACCTCCAATGGGTGAAGCAACCCACCTGGTTTCCTTTGCTCCGCCTTCACTTGCTGGCACACCTAACATAGAGCGACATACTCGGCCACATCTTTCTTCATACCAGCCCAGAAGAAAACCCTCTTCATGTCTTGGTACATCTTATCCCCACCGGGATGAATGGTCATCCTAGAACGGTGTGCGTCATCAAGAATAGCTTTCCTCAAACCCTCGTCTTGCGGTACACAAAGTCTACCGTCTCTACGCAAACACCCCTATCGTCTAGGGTGTTCCTACTCAAATGGCTGGACAACTCCCCCCTTATGAGCTTCTCTATCAACTCAACCAACTGTGGGTCGTCCCTCTGTGCTCTTCCAATCCACCCCAAAAGAGTAGGTCTAACCAAGGAGGCTAGCAAACCGGGTACAAAGTCAATGGAAGGTCTAAAGTCAAACTTAGAAATAAACTCTAAGCTCCGTCGTTCAACGAACAATGAACTCAAGGACAACCTTTTTCTTCTTAAGGCGTCTGCTACCATGTTACCCTTACTCATAGGATGCTAAGGATCCCATCCACTTTTGTTGTCCTAAGACTATGCGCTCGAAGAGTCTCCAACACTTCCCTAAGATGTAGGGCATGCTCTTCTCCACCAGAATATCGTCCAAAATCATCACAACTGTCTCCCACGCAGACCACCCTAGTCGAATTCGGCATCCCCCAAATGCAAGCCCCAAAGGCCTAAACCAATATCAGACAAACACCCAAGGGATACCTCCTTCGAATTCAGACGACCTACGTGAGACGATACTAGTAAAAATGGCTAAATAATTAAGCCCTTGACCAATTCTGGATGTTCTCGCCAGTCTCGCTCCAAAACCGTCGTTTATCCTATACTGGCCCTGCTCAGCCTATTGAGCACATACGAAAACTTATTTCGCTCCTAGAAAAGACCCAGATGTCATCTACAAAGACCATCACGAACTTATTTAGGTACTCCCTGAACACCCTTCTCAACAAAGTATGCGGGGGCGTTCGTCAAACCCAATGGCATCACCAGCCACTCATAAAAGAAATCATCCGGAGTCCCAAAGGCAGTCTCCTCTATACTATTCTCAGCCACTCTCAACTGATGAAATCCCGTGGCTAAGTCCTACTACAAAAATACTGAGGCGCCAGCCAACTGATCAAGGAGATCATTAATCCTCGGCAATGGGTATCTATTCTTCTTTGTGAGTTTCTTTAGTTCCCTTTAGCCTACACAAAGTCTGAGGGACCCATCCGCCTTCATAACAAAAACTACTGTAGCGCCCTACTCCGATATACTTCGTCTTATGAACCCCTTTTTAAGCAAATCGCCTACTTACTTATGGAGTTCCCTCCTCCCACTAGGAGCCATGTGGCACACTGGCCAAGATACTGGTTTAGCATTATCCACCAGATATATTCGGAAGTCAATCTCCCGCTTCGGAGGTAAGCCCTTCACCTCCTCAAACACATCCGAGTATTCCCGGACCGCTCTAACAGATCGCAGACTCTAGACCAACGTGTCAAGCGATTCTAGATACCTTAGCATAACAGATTCTATGGGATTACAAGAGATCTCAAGAGTGTCACCCAAGCGGCCCATAAGCCTAACAACTATTCCCCCAAAATCAAGAACGGCACCCCTACTGGATAACCAGTCCATGCCCACTAACCCATAGCCCGTGAAGCCCAACAAGCATCACATCTAAACCCAATGCTAAGTATAGGAACTTTCAAACCCAAACACATCATGGAGCCCAATTGGGTTTGAAACAACTAAGGGATCATCTACCAACTGGTGTCTCAGTGCAGTGACTCTACTAGTAATGATGAGATAAACGCACTCAATGTGTCAAAATCATACAAAGTACGGACAGGATGATTGATCAGAAAAACTAGACTTTCAATAGAAGTAGTTCTACCTCTTTCCCGAATCGCGAGAGCCTGTACTTGCCCCCTAGCCTGACCTGGTGCCACATGAGCTTGCACCAGTCCTCCTGAGGTAGACCCCGTCCCTTGCTCCTTCTTTGGACAGTTTTTCATCAGATGCCCTGCTTCGCCACAGTGGAAGCAGCCAGTCTTAGTCTTCTTGCGACAATCTTTGTTTAGGTGGCCTAGTGTCCCACAATTGAAGCACCTCTTCTTTCCCTTGCCACCGTTGCCCTTCCCACCTTTGTTTTGCTGTTGCTGTTGAGGTCTCTTCTGATCTCCTTTCTTCTCGGGTGCTTTACTAGCATTGGGACCCTTCTCTTCCTTATGCATATTTTCTTCTGCTTTTGAGAGAAACCTTGCCTCAAACCTATGTCTTAAATCCACCCAAGAGTCAATCGGGCGTTCTCCATTAGTGACCTCCCACCAGAACGAGGCCTCTCCTTCCATTAACCAAGCGGCCAACCCGACTTTCTTTCCCTCTTCTACTTCCAAGATTTCCATCAATTCTTCCGTCTCATTAAGCCAATCCCTAGCTCCCACAAAAGGTTTTCCTCCCATAGCCTTAAACTTCCTACAAGTCATAGCAAAAGTATCCGCGCGAGGAGAAACGAGTGCAACGGGTGGAGGAGGAATATTTGCTGGACCTGCAGCGGCGGCCCTAGCCTCTAACAACCTCCTATACCATACTGGTACCGCTACACTATCCGGAAGATAAAGATCTTCAGCCATGCTGAGACGAAAAAGGGAAAGATTCAAAACGGAGAATTTGAGAGATAAAGATATGGCTATCGGGGATTATGCTTTTCTTTCAAAAACTTTTCTTTTAAAAGACATGTTTTTGAAAATATTTCTTCCAAAAATGTTTTTAGAAAAATAGTTTTCTAAAACTTTTATCTGTTCTGGTAACCTTTGCTCTGATACCACGTGTAACACCCCACACCCGCTATAGTCACTCACTAAGGGAATGCCATAGCATCGGTGGAGTATTTTTAGTGAGTATAGAACAGTAAAATTACAACAAGACAGATATAATGTAATACTTGAAAATTTAAAACATCATCTCATAGCAGCGGAAAGTAAAACATGTTTGGTTACATCATAAAACCATAACAAGAGTCAAGTACAAAATATCCATCCTGAATAAAATAAGCACATAATCCCACTACTCATAACAAATAGCCATAACAGAAAAGATAAGATAAGCTGAGCTCTACATCTACGGTCCAAGCTCCGAGAGATAGATAAAGCAAACTGATCAAAGCCCACTAGCACTAGGCCCAACCTGAGGACCTGAAGGAAAAAGATAAAAACAACGGGGGTCAGACATAAGCCTGAGTGAACCCTATCTCCTTAATAATACAATTATTAAAGTAATTAGGGTATGATATGAACTCGGTATGGTATCTTTGGGGATAATGACTACACTAAGTTGCCCACGAACACAGGACAAACTAAGATAACCGTAAAGACGCATCTACCCACCCAAGGATAATTACTAACTGCACCACACCAGACTTATTCACCCAAAGGTAATTCCTACACTGCACCACACCAGACTTATTCACCCAAAGGTAATTCCTACACTGCACCACACCAGTTCTACCCACCAAGAGTAATTCCTACTTAAACGTTGATCCCACTAAGTGTACTTAGTAATTTTTCACCCGGTAGTTTCTTGTACCCCTACACAGGTGCCGTCTGCCCCTATTTTTACTAGGTGTACCCACTACCCCCATGCGATCGGCTCCCTACCGTAGATACCCGTGCTGGTCCCACAAAAGGGGGTGTATCATTCACCAAAGTGGCTACCATATAATATCACTGTGCACGGCTTTATATCTACCCGATGCAACAACGACTTACCAACCAGCCCGGGTCCACACACGCATATGAAACCCGTTGATCCCGCGTTGCCACCGCTAACCCGTTTTGGCCTCTTATAGTCAAGCCCAATATGCGTGTCCCGTCACCCGACAAGAGTCGAGCCTACAAAGATAAGTTTGGGATATTGGTTGAAATGGGCCCCCACAAGCTACTACTTAAGCTTGTCGTTTAATCTAGTGCATCCCACTTAACCCTTTAACCATGTCCCCTTACATGTTATAAATCTTGGTTAAGTCCTTTAATCATATTTCAATTGCCACTTAGGGCACCCACTAGATTCCCATATGCCACCCATGGCACTTACTTAACCCCTTAATCATGTTTAATTACATGTTCCACCTTGGTTAAGTATTCTAATCGTATTTTTCTATTGCCACCCAAGGCAACCCACTAGTCTCATCATGCCACCCCAAGGCACCCACTTAACCCCTCATGTCCCACTACATGCTAATATGGTTAAGTGTTTCTTAATTCATTAATTAAGATCATGACCTCATAAAGACCTCCCACATTAGACCGTCTTTTATGACTGCTGGATATGCCGGTTGGTTCCGGGCAGACTTCCGTCATAAAAAGGGCCTAACCTCGTGTCTTTACTTTAATCATGTATTTAATTTATGACTAAGACCTCTCACATTGGGCCAATCATTTGTAGCCGCTGGATGGCCGGTCGGTTCCGGGCAGACTTCCGCTACAAAAGGGTCCAACCTCGTGTCTTAGTTGATTAATTAATCCTAATTAATCACCCCCATATTAATTATCCCTAATTAATATCAGATTTTCCATAACATGGGTAGACCTAACTCAATAGGTAAATTCCCATGGAGTAGACCTAACTCAATAGGTAAATTCCCACTTATGGTAATTTATTTTTATTGTATGCTTAATCATACCCATTTCAACATACTTTTAATTAACATATTAATTAACCCCATCGTTCCCCACGTAAATCGTCATTATGACATAACATAATAAAGGGAAGATTTACCACACGTAACATGGGTTTAGCATATAACTTTATCATGGGTTAAGAGGATGTCAACTTGCATATATGAGCATGTATTAACCCAACTATATTCGACCCAAACTTGCATATTATCAAACATGTGTCTTACATAACATGTTGCATATGAACTTACATATCATCAAACATGTGATTTGCATAACATGTTGCATATGAACTTACATATCATCATACATGTGATTTGCATAACATGTAGAACTTGCATTTTAGCATATACTTAACTTGCATAAGCACTCACATACTTGCATAAGCATTCATATACTTGCATAAGCTTGCATATCATGTTAAACTTGCATTTCAACATATACATAACTTGCATAAACATTCACATACTTGCATAGGCTTGCATATTATGTTAAACTTGCATTTCAACATATACATAACTTGCATAAACATTCACATACTTGCATAGGCTTGCATATTATGTTAAACTTGCATTTCAACATATACATAACTTGCATAAACATTCACATACTTGCATAGGCTTGCATATTATGTTAAACTTGCATTTCAACATATACATAACTTGCATAAACATTCACATACTTGCATAAAATGCTAAACATGCATATAAGCATATACATGACTTGCATAAGTACTCACATACTTGCATAACATGTTTGCATAATGGATCCATATTCACTTGGTGTTTTGCATCATAAACATCATGAAACAACTTGCATAAAAATATCATGATTACATATTATGAAACTTGCATGACATAAGGCATATAACTTGCAAAACACATAATATTCACTACATCAAGCTTGCATAAATATATGGATCCACAAACATAGCCATACTTTATCACATCTTATCATAATCAATTCAATAATTGATTATTAATGGGATAGAAGCTCACCAAAACAAGATTAGCAAGTTAAATGAAGCAAATCCCAATGATTAAGTAGAAGAAGATGTAGATTAGCTTGCAAACCCTCTTAGGATTTTTAGTGGAGGCTCTCCAATTTTCTAAGTGGTGGCATAATGGCCTTAGATCTATTTTTGGTAAGGATAAGGGGGTATTAGGGTGTATATATAGATTAGTTAAATGTTTTAGGACCATGGGATATACCCTAGAACCAATCCTAGCCTTTAAAGCATGTCTTGGGGAAGAAGTCAAGTGTAGGAACCATTTAGGGCCCAAAAAAACAGCCCAAAACTCATCCCGGGCCTCAAAACATGAGCAGTTTTCGTTTTTGATTTTTCGTGAAACTTTGACGGGCCATAACTTGGTCATACGGACTCCGATTTACGAAAACTCGGACTCTATTTCGCGTATTTTTCCGAGACGAACGCAATGGAACAGCCCGTTTCCCCTGATTCAGAATATTAAATTTAATTCTGCTCTGATTTATGTTATAACAAGTTATTTAACATACGGGGTGTTACAAAGGAGGTCAACTGAATCAGTAGACCGCCTGATTTTGCATTAGATAAGTTCATATACACACACTTCACATATGATCATGAAGCATTAGAAGTCTTTTAAGGACAATGGATGCTCGTGTTTGATGGATGAGTAGATGGATGATTGGATGTTAGGATATACATTCCTCCTAACTTGAAGATTTCGGGGACGAAATCCTTTTAAGTGGGGGAGAATGTAACACCCCGCAAATTCTATAACTGTGAAACTCACAAATTAAAGTATAATTAATTTCAAATCAAATAACTAAGGGAAACGGGATACGCCATTGCGTTCGTCTCGGAAAAATACGCGAAATAGAGTCCGAGTTTTCGAAAAACGGAGTCCGTATGAAGAAGATATGGCCTTCGGAAGTTTTTGAATTAAATTTAAAATTCAAACAGAATAAAATAATTAAAAATCGGGCCCAATGGGCCAGGGCGGATAAACACCCGCCTAGGCCACCCAGGTCGACTGGGCTGTCGACCTGGGCTACCCATGTCGACAGGGCTGTCGACAGCCCTGTCGACAGGGGTGTCAACCTGGTCGAGCCCAGCCAACCTGGCTGGCCAGGTCTGTGTTTGGCCGATTTTGTGTGGTCTGCTTTGTCATTAGGGCTAGGTGGCAGGCTCTAATTGGTCTCTCTAGCGAATGAATGGCTACGATCAATCCAGGCAACATCAATGGTCCTAATCAGTTCCTAACCTCTATATAAACAACCCTAGACTAAACCCTAATCTATTCATTCAAAAATAAAATCATAGCCGCCATGTTGCTGAGGAACGACAAAGAGTAGCCGCCAACTAGAGAGAGAATTAGGAGGAAAGTTCTAAAGCCTAAAGCAATTCAAGCAACCTAAGCAAATCAATTCAACAAAGGAATTTGCGTCTTCAATCCCTAAATTAGAGAATTCATCACACCATTGTAAGTAGAGTATTACTTTGGTATGAATAAACAATTGTGCTGGTTTGTATGCTTGAATTGTGGCAATAAAGTTATTCATATTTGTGCATTTCTTATCAATTTGAAATATTATATACGTTTGGATATTCTTGAATTATGTTATTCATGTTATAAAGAACTACATGCGGTAGTTCTATGCAAGTATACGTTTGGAATATTTCGCAAATTATGTAATCCATGTTGAAGCTACATGTATGTAGTTGATTTAAATTTATGCAAGTTTGGGGTTTTGCTACTATGCCATCATGATGTATATTTTTGTGCATAAATCATTTGTAAGTAATTAGAACAAGTTTGGTTATTATAATCCATAGGAAATTATGTTGAGAATTTGGCATCATGTATTAAGCCATGCTTTTGTACTAGAAAACCTATTTGCAAACTTATGAATATGGCTAGGCTATGAATGATATTTGGCATAATTGAATCCATGATTAAGTCTATCTTGTTTACAAGAATTATATGATGACATATGTGGTACATGGCTAGGTTAGGTTCAAAAATCCCTTTTGTAAGTTTACATGACTAAAGTAAGAATCATGATTTCATGTTAGAAATATTTATGCCATGAACAAATTTAACTATACTTATGCCATGCTTATGTTTGATATTATGCCATGCTTATGTTTGACATTATGCCATGTTTATGCTAGAAGTATTTATGCCATGCTTATGTTTGACATTATTCTATGCTTATGCTAGAAATATTTATGCCATGCTTATGTTTGACATTATGCCTAAATAAAAATATAGGTTCATGTGTCAATAATGATATCTCAATTACAAGTTCACATGCTTTGATTCATGTCACCTATGTTTTATGACCAAAGTATATGTCACTACTATGCAAGTACACCAGTTTCTATTTTGTATTCCCAACGTCATATTGCAAGTTCATACGCTCACCTTCCCCTTTTTGTGTATGTAATCACGCCATAAGCCTCCCCTTTTCGCATGGCTAAATTGGGCTTTAAAAGGCTAAGCCCAATATATATATATAAATGGACGTGTAAAACGGGGGAAAATAACGTTGGGTTAAAATTAATTAATTAATGAAAATATAAAATAGAAGGGCCCAAATTCAAGTATGGGTTGGGCCCATGATTGGTGTAATCTTTACACCATAACTTAATAATGGGCCGCAAATATTTACATATAAGAAATAAAGAAGAATGACAAAATATGTAAATGTAGAAAATACGATGTGTTTAACCCGAGGTTAGATTGAGTTGTGATGTAAACCTGCCCGGAACCGCCCGGCTGTCCAGTAGTCACAACAATACCTATCCAATGTGGGAGGTTAAACATGGAGCCCAATAAGGACCCGAGGTTAGACTGAGTTGTGGCGTAAGACTGCCCGGAACCTACCGGCAACAGGCAGCCACAACAATACCTGTCTAATGTGAGAGGTCAGGGCCTTAATAAGACAATTAAGGCTGAGTTAGGATTGTTAGGATTAAGTAAACTAAAGACTTAATCAAAATGGAACATGCTGAACTAAACGGATTGGTGAGGGTTAGGTTAGAAAACACTTAACCAACTTAGCATGTTGGCTAGAGATAGAAAACCTAGTAACGGGGGACCCTTTTCAGCAGTAACCCTAGAAGGTGTATCAGGATACCCTGAAACTAGGCAGGGTGGGGCACGATTACTGGGCTAATTGTAAGAGGTCAAATCGACGGCGGTGGTGTAGCAGTGTAGGTTCTAACGGAGTGCGGGCGTGCACACACTCCGGCACAGAAAAATAAGGCACTGGACACCAGTAGCATAACTGTGCACTCTAAGGTTGTGTCGGGTTGCCACCATGGGACTTGATACACCCCATGGTGGGACCAGCATAGGTAACTAAAACATCGGGGGCCGTAAGACACATGCAACTATGCGAGTAGGAGCCGATCATCATAGAATGGATCACATCACCCTGATTATGGGGTGCAAATTGGAAACTAGTTTATATGGGTTCAGAGATTAACATGGGGTACGATGGTCTATTCGACCCTAGACAACTTAACCAAGTTTATAATGCTTGCCCACTTCTTGTTTATACTTATCACACCCAGTTCTTTATTCATAGACAAAATAGTACTAGACTTACTCAGGCTTTATGTCTGACTCTACTTTTCTTTCGTCTTCTTTCTTCCGTTTCCCCCCCCCCCCCCAGGTCCTCAGGGAGGGAACACAGCAGCTTGACCAGCCTTAACATCCAGCTTGAAGAAGAGAAATGTATTGCTTGGACTTTCCTATTTTGAACTATGGCTTTGGACAATCCACTATGGGGACTTTTGGCAGTTTATCTATGTTTTATTTATGCTTCTTTAAATAATGTACTCAAGACAGATTATGAAAATGTTATGTTATGTTTTTGGAAAGGATGTAAGACAATCATGGTGATGTTTTGTAACACGTATTTGTTTTTATGAAATAAAAAGTTGTTGTTTTTCCGCTGTTTACAAATATGTGTTCTTATATCTGTCTTGTATATCTGTGACTTATACTTATAAACCTCCACCAAAATTAGGGCATTCCCTTTGAGAGTGACCCTAACGGAGGTGGGGTGTTTCAGTTAGTGTATGTAACAACCCACTCATTCGACGATTTTAGATTTTAATTTTTATCTAAATATGTCGACGTACCTTATGTGTCACTCAAAATGTCGATTTTCACAAATGATAAAATAAAGATTCATGACCACTTCCATTGGGTCCGGATCATCGTTTGCAACCTTTTTGACTATAAGCATCGATACCTTTTGAGTTGGACGAATTTGGTCACTTTCATTTGATGTATGACCAAATATCACTTTTTGTACATGGACGAATTTTGACTCGAAACCAATTCCATTGAGTTCAAAATGTCGTTTAGGAGTTCGAAAAGTATAAACTTTGATGTATTACGAGCTTCGGAATTTTGGCACCTTGGCTAGGGCTTAGTTAGCCAACCTAGCTCATTTACTTAAGGGCTACACCTAGCTCTCTCCTCTTCATTCATTCTCACTTCAAAGAAAATAGAAAACGGGGAAGGGAATGGGAAATAGAAATTCCCTAAGCTAGGGCCTTCAATCTAGAGCTCAATTCTTATGAAAATCCAATTCTAAGACATGGGTAAGCTCTCTACTCTCCCTCTCTACCTTATACTCCTCTCAATTTCAGATTTTTAGTGTGCCCTAACACTCATGTCTTCATGTGAATGTATGAGGTGATTTCGGAGGAGCAATTGATGAAAGAGTGGAGCTTTGCTCGTTTGTGTGCTTGTTCTTCCTTGTTAGAGCTTGTTCTTGACATTCAAGAGCCAAAGGTGAGTTCTTTATTGAACTCACATCTATGTCATAAGCCTATGTGCTTCTACAAGTGTAATCTAGGACCATTTCATGTTGCATTTGCTTGTTGAATTGATTAGGATAATTTACACTTTCCGGTTTATTAGTTTGAATTTCATTTGAAATAGAAATTATGACATATGTTGTTTACACAATCAATGCACATAATGTAAGTTGATTAAATGGTGTTTGTAACACCCCGTAATTTTATAACATTAAAATTCACAAATTAAAGTATACTTCATTTTTATAATAAGAATTAAGTGAAATGGGTTGCACTATTATGTTCGTCTCGAAATTTTGGGTCAAGATAGACATTTGGTTTGCACGAAACGGATACCTTATGAAGATGTTATTAAGCCTTGAAGTTTGTATGCATATGAGAGAAATATATATAGATATATATAAAAATTAAATAAATAATTATTCAAAAAAGTTCAAAACAGCAAATTGGGAGGGGGAATAGCCGAACCGCACCATTTTTGGAGTCGACCCGAGCGCTGCTGGGTCGACTAGGGGTCGATCCAGGGTGTTTGGCTGTCAACCCGTAGCCCGATTCGCGCTGAGGGATGATGTTGCATCTCAGTGGTCCTGATGATTCCTGGGTTAATCTAAGAGCTCTAATCGATCCTAGACATTTATATATACACCTTAAGATCTAATCCTAATTCATAAAATATTATCTATGACACCGTTATGATGTCAAGCTCTCTCTTAAACCCTAGCCGCCGCCTCTAAATTAAATCTCAAGTGTTCATACATAATTCAAATCAAAGTTTAGAGCTTCAACAACAATTAAAGAAGATTAATCAACGTCAATTCAACGTTTCTGCACCAATTTCAATTCATTAATCCTTTTCTAAAGCCACGAAAGGTGAGTACAGTTATTTTCACAAATCTAATGGGATTAAAGTAACATGAAAAAGTTGTAAAAAGGATTCATATATATGTTTGTAATGAAAATCTCACCAAGTCTTCACCTTTTTGATTTATGTCATCATATGCATATGTTTCTATGTAAAGTTCATACCTTTTATCAGTTTATTCATGTTGAATCTTTTATTATGCCTCTATGCCAGCCTTTATGCCTCTTTATTTCATGATGATGTTTTATTCCAATTTTCTATGAATAGATTTTCTCTTCTAACCCCTATTCCTTTTATTTGTGGATCTAGGCTACCTTCGAGCCTATATTAAAAATACGCATGAATGCGAATACGTGGGAACGGTGTGGAATATTAGGAATATGGGAAATTTGGAAAATTGGATATTATTGGATATTTTGGATAATCGGATAATATGTGAAATTGACATATTTGGTATGAATTACATGGAATTGATGAAATTGCCTAAAATTGTAAATTTGTAATTGAGGCTAATTAATGTGTAATTAGTGACAATTTGGAATAGGCAATATTATACACATGATTATATGTTTAATTGGACATATACGACATGAAAATTGGGTATGGGTGAAATACGATGTTAATGAACCTTTGACACGAGGTTAGGCGCAATTGTGACGTATGACTGCCCGGAACCGTCCGGCAAATCCAGCGGTCACAATTTGACGTCTAATGTGAGAGGTCAAAGGAATAAATTGTTGGCATAACGGTTAATGATACGAGGTTAGACCCGGTTTGTGGCGTAAAACTACCCGGAACCGCCCGGCAAATCCAGCGGCCACAAAGTGGGAGGTCTAATGTGAGAGGTCAAGCACCGTTCGTCATAAGGAATGAATTAAAGAATACTGACCATAATAAGACATGGGTATGGTTAGAGTGTTAAGTGGGGTGACATGTAAATTATGACATGTAAATATGGACTTAACCGGAATAAGATAGGACATGTAAATTATGACATGTAAGTATGGACTTAACCGTAGCATGTGTAAGACATGGACATTTAAATTAAAATGGTTAAGTGGGAGAAAAACCTAGTGGGGACCAAGCATAGGTCGGAGGCTTGTGTTGGATGAGGACCCGTTTCAACCAGTAACCCGTTTGAGTATCTAATTGGGCCCGGTACTAGGCCGGGGTAGGGGCACACTTAATGGGCTTGAATATAAGAGGTCAAAACGTGAATAGTAGTGGCAATGCGAGTCCAACGGGTTCATGTGCGTGCATGGGTCCGGGCTGGTAGGTAAGACGTTGTTTCATCGTGTAGGTATGGCCGTGCATTTTATGTTGGTATCGGGGTTGCCACTTTAGGGAGTGATACACCCCACTGTGGGGCCAGCACGGGTGCCTAAGCGGTTTAGGGAGACGATCGAATGGGTAGGGTAAGGGTACCTTAGCGGTGGTAGGAGCAAGCCGGCACCTACGATAGCAGCTAGGTACAAGTAGCTACCAAGTTTGTCATTTGAGCACAGTTAGTGGGAATGGATCAACCTCTAGTAAAAAGAGACTAGTAGATGTGCGGTGTAATTAAGTAATGTGGTGTAACTTAGCAAAAGTGCGGTGCAACGAAATACATATTAGTTGAGTTGGATAGTCCTTTGGGTGCTAGTCTGATGTTGACTTCGGTCTTCGGGGTCAGTACTTGGAGGGTTGTTCGCTTAGCCAAGGTGTAGGATTGTCTTAGTACTTAGGAACGAAATCATCTTGTCCATCCTTTTTATCTACCTTATCTAAATTACAGCCATATCATGATGCCTATTTATGTCTTGATCATTTACCATACCTATTATTTGTAAAAATTACTGGACTCGCTAGACTTTATGTCTAACCCGTTTGTTTCCACCTCTTTTCTTTCCTTTCCCCCCCTCAGGTTTGCAAGGATGGAATACTACAGCTTAGTGACGATTTCTTTTAGTTGCTTGAAAAGAGTAGATGTATCACTTTGGACTCTCTCATCTCACTACAACAAAATGACCCTATTACAATGGTGGAACACCGTTGTAATATACATTTTACAACGGTGGGCAAACCGTCGTGTATTAAGAAGTTGTAATAGACTATATCTTTTACAACTTTTTTGCACTTTTGCAACACCGTTGTAATATGTATATTTTACAACTTTTTTCCACCGTTGTAATAAACTTTATTACAACAGTTATGCACCGTTGTAATAAAATCTACTGCAACTGTTATGCATCGTTGTGATTGATATTTGGGTTTTAAAAAAAATAAACATCTTTTGCAACTGAAAAGAACAATACACTAAATATAGCAATACTCCATAAGCAAATCCGATATTACAATTAATTGCAAACTAATTTATTAAAATACTCAAATATTCAGTATTACAAACAATAAGTTTTAGACAACACCATTGTATTACAAACAATAATTCAAAATCTACAACAAGTGCTATGATTTTTATAAGAACCGGAAATTTACATGATCCTTTGGCTTGTGAGACCTTCATACTCAACTTGTAAGGCTTATGGAAGATCAAAGTGATACAATGTAACATGAGGCTCAATATCATGCATCAACCTTACATCTTCTTGTCATTGTACAAAAGTCACAAATGATTAGTAAACAAAAATGGAGATTACTACAGAAGTAGCATCGTTCATATTATACAACTCATTTGTATAACAAAAGAAAGACTGCATCTGTTGGGAAATTGCAAGTCATCATGTTGAATTGAGGCTAAAACTTGCTAACAAATCCTTAAAAATGCCATGAAATTGGAAAATAAAGAGAAGATGTTACCTCATGGAGGTCATGTATATCAGTACAGTATGCTCCTCCAAGTCCCAACGTTGCTAGCAGTGGAGCAATGCTTGATCCTGACATTTATGTACTAAGCCTTATATGGTCCACAGTCCATGCGTTGGTGCTTTTAGCATCTGCCACTCCTCAGAAACAAAAAACTGTTCTTGGAAAAACTTGTACCCACTGGCAGACAATTTGGAGCATGAATCTGCATCCAAAGTGACCGACACTCTTTTGAAGATGGATCAAACCGAAGTTTTGCACCTTTTAGAATCTCCCGAAGCGTTAAAAGCTTAAGTCGAAGAAGCTCTGGTGATTTTGAGGAGTGCTCATTTGTCTTGAGGAGTTCCTACAACTTTTATATATTATATTTTTCCTTTAATTGCTTGAACTGCTGCTTCGTTCAGATCAGAAATTCAATTAAAACTTTTACTTGAATGGTTGGTTGTTAACAGAACATTGTATGTACTGTCTACTGATGTTTTTTAAATAATACTTCTCAACTTAAAACTGTGTAAGCTCTATATGTCATTTGGTGAACGTTGATCACTAATCTATATGTAGTGTTCTTCCAGTCCTGGACAATATTAGTGAATAACTAATTAACTGTCATCAAATATAAATTAAAAAGGTAAATTTGTATCTTTTCTCCACAAACACCATTTAAATCTTTGATTACTATAAATGATCATACGTAAATCAAATCAATCTTACCAGAACTGGTTGGTTTCTAACCTTTTTACTGCATGTTTTTATTTTATTTTAATTATTAATAGAAAAAGAAAAATGTCGGTGCTAAGTTGCATACTAGTACAAAAAAGGCTGACGGTGAAAACAAAGAACAACTGGTAAATTAAGTGTATCATAACTGCTTGCATTAACAGAGTGATAAAACATGAATGGAGGAAACAGAGAAGTACGTACGGTTTAGGTGCATAAATAACCCATCATCGCACTTATGTGTTTGGCGGCCACTGCCTGATCTTGGCACCCAGCTGGTTCCAGTTGGCATCGCAGACAGAACTCACGGTCTTTGTACTTGTCCATTTATACCCATCTAGAAATGAATGTGCACAGACACTTAATCTTGTCATCACAGAATAACCGAACTGTAACAAGTTTAAATCCTCCTTAATTTTACCATTGTATATAGATTTATAGAGTATTGAACTCTCTACAGCAGACGACACGCTCTCTCCTTTTCCTGAATAATGACATTGTCCAGTTTCTTTAATTGTAATCGTTGACTATCGTTCTTTTACGAATAAAGAAATAACAGCAACAACAACTCACCCTGATTCATGCATTTCAAAATTAAGCTAAAAGATCAGTGGTTAATTTCAAGAACCACAGTAGTACAGCTATTTTCAATAAACAAAAGGAAGAGCACACAATACTCCAGAATGCCGACATATCTGAGAAATTAATTATAGCATAATAGCAGATATTCTTTTTAGAATACGTACCTAGCTTGAGCTACTGGTAGCATAACTGGTAATACCTGGTAGTAGTAGCTGACTATGCAATGAACTGAAGCCTTATCCATTCTGTGCAAGTGACAACATGAGGCGACTGCATGTCACTCAACCTGAATCGCCCAAATACTATATGTAAATTGTGTTAAAACTAAATCTATGATGTAGCATAGCTGGGTTGTACTACAGAAAATGACAAGGCAACTCTTATTTGGTATCATAATGCCATTCCTTTGTATGGTTATTATACCACTATACAGTAGATAGATATACTATCAAGTTTCGAAACTGTAATTGTGAATATCTTTTTAGCAAGCTAACAACAACTAATTCATCTGTTCTCAAAAAACTTGCGCCACATATAGCCACCGAAATCTAATCGATCATTTGTGTGTGTGAATCTCAACTTTGAAGTCTTCCTTTGTGCCTGCTGCTAGTTTTGTATGTTGGATCTAGATTAACCCTAGAGGGGGGGTGAATAGGGTTTATTACAGTTAATTGAAATATTAGAAATTAGTCGCAGCACATATAATTACAGAGTAAGTAAATGCAGAAAGTAAATAACACACAAAATACCCAGCTTCGGCAAAATCCTGCCTACTGCTGCTATCCTAAGGTTTCTACTAGGTGATAGAACAGATCCCGCATATAAGACCATGTACACTCGCAATCCCTGCTCCTATTCTAACCCTACACTCAAAACCCTAGACTAGCCAAAATCCCCTTGACCAGATTTCCCGTATTACAAACCCGTAACACGTAACCCAGAATTTTACAGACTCTGTCAACTGTCAGTTAATGCCTAACAGAAACTGCCTTAGAGTTTTACAGACTCTATAAACTGTTGAATCGGTTACAAAAGAAACTAGAAAAATACATTAAACATAAACAAAGAAAAACCCTAAAAACAAATTTAATTTTCCCTTTTTATAAACTTGGCTTAGCCAAGAGTAAAACAAGCCGGCCCGTCCATTTCTTTATTATTTCGATCACTCTCCATCTTAAATAAAAAATGGCGGCGTGGAAAAAATGGGGTTTCTCTTTGAATCCCAAATTCACAGATCGAATCATTGCTTGATTAAGAGATGATTCTCGGAAGCTCCAAAGCTTTGTGTTGATTGCTCGATTTGGGATTTTTATCTCTGGTTCTCGATCGAAACCTATGTGAGTGAATTTCTTATTTGAATCTTTTATGCTTGTATTGATTATGTGGGTTTTCGATAGTTGCCAGTGATGAAATGGTTGTGTATATATAGGGATTTAGAAATCCTAATAATTCTGTTTTCATAAAAAATGGCTCAAATTGATTGCGTGACTGATTTTGTAGTTTCCCTTTTCTGAAATTCCTCTGTAATTCCTTGCACGATTTCACTTGATTGATTTCCTTGATTTGTTTCCTGTTTTGCTGATTCCTTGGGAAATTTTGATGACTCATTCAACTTAAATTTTGCCATCCCTGAAATGATTTAGATTTGATTTCCCCATTTGTAATACATGCTTGAATTTGAATGAAACGAATTTCGGGTTTGATGAATATGTTAATTCTGGAAAGCGTTAAACTCTTGCCAAGTATAAAAAAAACTGATTTTTTTTACTAATGCATTTCTGGAAGCTAATTGTTTTTGTCCCCTGTTTGCTAACTGTGTATAAACTAGTGCATGAGTTTACATGTACTTTACTTGCCTTGGCCTCTGACCATGCAGTTGTGTCTCCATCCTTGAAAACTCTGATTTGCTGAAACATTGCTATATCATGCTGCATGTATTTGTTTGAGTCTTTACTGTAACGATCTAAGATTTTTTTTGAAAATCAAATTTGAATTTAATATGAATTTTAAATAAAGTTTAAAAGGTTTAAATAATTGTTGAGTCAAAATTTTAAAGCGATAATAGTATTTAAAATGATTGAAAATTTAATTTTATGGTGAAATTAATTATAACAATGTTTGTTTTGGAGAATGGCTCAATGTAAGTTGAAATATTGGAATAAGTGATAATCAAATTGTTAGAAACGACCAAAATTTGAAATTTAATTATAATTTAATATTCATCACAAATTTTTGTTCAGTTTCAGTTCGCGTCATCTTAAAATATTTTATAAAATTTTACTGCAATTTTTATTTCGAAAAATAAGCATATAATTTTCTGACGTATTTTAGGATAACTATGGTCCCTTTTTGACACCGTGTAGAATTAATCAACCGGTCTACTTAAATTTTTGTTTTGTGATCCATATGCATGGTCGTATATGATTTCACTATCAGTTGTGTTTATTCTCTAACAGTAACTATAGAATAAAATAAAATAGATAACGTAAAATATTTTAGCGGTAGAACAAGGAAAACATTTAGTCTATACGGTAGACAAGGAGAACACGGTTAAATGGTAGACTTTGTCTGCCAACTTGATTCATGCGAAAAGAAAAAAAGAAAAAAAAATTACTCATAAAATATAATCTGAACGTGGCACCCAAATAAGGGTATAGTTTGACAAGTGTGTAAACAACTTTACACGTGCTAATCTACTGGTCTCCATCTCCTATTTACTTTTCTTTCTTCCACCGTTTGTACTTCTCTGGAAAAGCTTCCTCTCTCCAATCCTTCTTCCGTTCTTTATCTTTTCTCTCCTGTTCATGCATGCTCCAAACCCGCTAACACCCTCCACTCTCCTCTTCCTACTCCTTTCCACTGATCTTCCACCGCCTTTCTCCCACCTCCGGGCATGTCAGTACACCGGCAACCACCCTCCACTTGTAGCGCAAGCACTCTTCTCATCTCCCTTACCACGTGACCTGCTTCTCCACTTGCTCTCTCCATTTTCCTAAGACCAGATTCTCCTCTTCTAACTTGCGTTCTGCTATTTCGTTACTCATCGCCAACCAATATTTTTCTCCACTCCTGTCCTTCCCAATAGCATCAGTTCCTCCTCGGTTACTCACGGTTTTATTACTCCACCGACTCTCCATCGCCAGGTACGTTTGGCAGTCAGCTTCTCCGCCTCCGACCAGAACCCGCATGCAACTCCAGTCTCCTCCTCACCAAACAATTCCCGCCCTCTTCAAATTAAAAGAAAAAAAAAGAAATGAAGACCAAACGAGAAGCCTTGATGGCTGTGCATGCATGCATGTTTTGGGGAGCGCCAGTACGGTGTGTATTTTTCTTTTGTGTGTGCCTTGTATGCGGGTGAGTGCAAGTATGTATATATGAAGGGGATGAGACCGCTGGGAGAGCTGTGTATGCTGGAGTAATGGTGTAACGACCCGCATTCTACGCATCATAGGATCGTAGAATATTTATTTCTTTCACATACAAAGTTGTATGGTCATGTAACTTTGGAAAACGACCATTGGGGTCATTTCCCATGTTCATGATTTTTCCCGATTTTTAAATGACCATTTTACCCCTAGTTGGTACTGTTTTGGCCATAACTTTTGACTGGAAATGAATTTTGACTTGATACCACTTCCATTGGCTCCAGATGATGGTTTCTCTTTCCGTAGAGTGGTCACATTAGCCAAACGGACTCACCATTTGGGAGATATGGATGAAACAAGCTTCAGATGGTGAAAAACAGCTTAATTGGGCTTAACCGGGTAATTAGCAGCTTGGCCCAGAGGGAAATTTCGGGTTTAGAGGTACAGGAGGACTGATTAGGGTTAGGAAATCATTCCCATTTCAGTTTTGAGCCGCCACAAACCTTCTTGAGACCCTAGTAATGGCTTCCACCCTCTAAAACCACTCCTAAACACATTTTTAGTGAAGATTAAGCCTAGACTACATCAAAACAAGGCCAAATAGCAACAAAGCAAGGTTGGAGTTGCTGCTATACATAGGAATTCGACCCAAACAGAGAGTATTTCAGATTTTGTGTTCTATTTTGTGGCCAAGGTGAGTGATAGCATCGTTTTGACACTAATTATAGTTAATTAAGGGTGATTAGTGAAGATTAGCGAATTTATACACTAATAAAATCTGGAAAAATGTTTAGAAATTTTTAAATAATGTTTTATGCCTCTGGTTGAAATTTGGTTCGATTTGATTAAGTTTTGTTAAACCTATGATTAGACTTGCTTAAACATACTTAAGGGGAAAACAAGGGGCTTTGGGTATATTTGATCCATTTTAACATGTAAATTCATTGTTTTGGTGTTTGTGGCTAGTTTACTATGTTGTTGTGACTATTTGACATGATTTGTGATTGATTAGTATAGTTAGATTTGTCGAAAACGTCGTCGAACGGCGTAAACAAGTTGCTGGAAAAATTTGCAGAAAGCTGTGCAGAGCATCGGATCGGATCGGATGAGGGCTCGGATCGGATATGTGAACAGGGCAAGAAAACCCGACCCGAACTGGAGTTTGGCACATAAAAGACTTGGCAAAAAGGAAGTCCGTTTACTTAGAGTTGGAGTGGACAAGGGGATCGGATCGGAAGAATAATGGAGGCCAGATCAGATCGGAAGAACATTGGGAGCGGATCGGAGTAAGCTAGGGAGCGAAGCGGATCAGACTGGAGTAAGGCGAAGAGATCGGATCGGATCGGAGTAGATGGAAAACGAGGGAGCTGATCGGAGAAGGAGCATGAACTGGAAGGAAGACAGCAACCCGACCCGACCCGGAGGAGGACACCGACCCGACCAGAAGTGGAGTAACCGACCCGAACCGAATGGAAAGATGACAGGGAAGGACTACCGAACCGAACGGACGAGGGTAATGACCACCGAACCGAACCGTATTCTAGGGCTGCTACCGCACGACAACTCTTCTGAAGACCCACTCCAATTCGACCAAACCCGAGATGCAAAGGAAGTCCAAATGAGAAGTTAGAGCCCAAGATTCAGATGGGAATCAACGAGTTCTCTTCATGGTTGGGCTTTGCTGCGGGACGCGTGCAAAGGGGTTTACGATGTCTATAGCTTTGGACCACTATGGTAGGAGGTACGGAGGCGGATTCAGGGCCATTATGGCATTGGTAGAACCAAGGGCTACGATCAATGAAATGAGTCCGTGAAATGTTTGGTCATGACTCCATATGTTTAGCTTGGTCACAGCAGGGTTTCTACAAGTCGGGATCCGTCGTTACCTCAATTTATCTAGTGTTCCAAAGTGGTAGATATCGTATGCTTTACGCACTGAGTGAGAGATGTGAGGATGGTTGCTATGGATGATTTGTTTGCTATCATTATGACATGCACACCCCACCCCCGTATTCTTTACACTATTTATTATGGCACCTTAGCGTACTGTACGGTATGTGGTACTAACTCTTTGGTTGCAGGTCCAGGTTCAGGTATGGTTTAGTATACCTGTTATTATTCTGTTTAGATGCTTATCGCTCATACCAGGCTTTATGTCTGACCCAGAGTTTTATGTCTCCTCTTATTACTCTGGGTGCTCACACGAGCAGACTAGAGACAGGTTAGCTGGTGATGTACGGGTAGATGATCTGGAGACGAGCAGGAGGCTTCCACGTAACACATATATATAGTATTCTCCCTGTGTTGTTGAAGATCACTGCTTGGGCATTGGTGGTGCATCTTCCACTTTAGCTTTCTTTTGTTAGAGACAGTAAATTTGGAAAGTTGTAATAAGCTGTATTTGGATTTCCGCTGCTCTGATGTTGACATTGATTATTAGTTATCAGCTTATGCACTGTCTCACCTGTTTTATGTCAAGTATGTTATTATTATATTTTATTCCATGCGCTGTGAGACATTCTACAGGTTTCTCGTTTAGTTAATTCCCTTCTTTCTTTTCTTCTCAAGACCCGTTCCGTGCTAACTAGACATGTGTACAGCGCACTTTTGAATTAAATGTAGGCTGGTGCGGGGCGGGCCGTCACACTTGGTATTAGATCTCTAGGTTGCGTAGTTAACCTAAGGAAGTTATCAGGGAGAGATAATGTACGTATACGAGAGAGCGTATTTGTGATTATTTTGGTTTTAAAAGCTATATATATACTATTACTGGTATAAGGATGGAGTCGTACTGCACTAGCACCACTATGGATTCGTTAATCGTTTCCTTTTTCAGATTGACGATGAGCCGATATGTTAGAGGTACCGGTAGAGGGGCCAATAATGGGAATGCTGCTGACATGAGGACTATGTTTACTGACCTCATGAGAGAAATGCTTAGAGATGTACAAAGGGCAGCTCCCAATGATGGAAATGGTGGTGGTCCAATAGTGCAGGCGCCGAGGGTCGATTTCGCCAAGCTGAATAAGGATTATACTAGCCTTGGTGGGAAGCCGTTTCATGGAACGGAGTCGTCCACGGATGTTCAAGATTGGTTGGATAGTTGTGAACGTATCTTCGAGGATTTGGGTATCGAGGATGCGATGAAGAGAAAGCTAGCGTCCCGTCAGCTGCAAGGGCGGGCAATGAATTGGTGGAATGCTATAAAGGCAGCCACTCCCGAAGATCAGATTACTTGGGAGCAGTTTAAAGCTCGCTTTAGCGAGAAGTTTATTCCAGCCGCTCAGAAGTCAGTGCTGTTTAAGAAATTCTTGGAGCTCAAGCAGAATGGCAGAGCTGTCTCGGAGTACATTGCTGAATTCGACACTTTATCAAAGTATGGGTAATCTCTTATTGATACTGCCGAGAAGAAGAATGAGAAATTCATAACTGGGTTAGATCAGTACTTAGGGGAAAAGCTTATTAACCACATCGATGAGACGTTTGAGTCGATTGTTGGAAAAGCATTAAGATCAGAGAGTCTCTACCCTAAGCCGAAGACTGAGGTTGCATCTGCAGAAGAGCCAAAACCACAAGCAAGTGTTGGAGGCAAAGGTGGTTCCCAGAATAAGAGAAAGCAGAATCAGACTAAGGATGGCCAGATGAAAAAGAATAAACAAGATGTTGAGTGCTTCAGCTGTGGTAAGAAGGGCCATTATGCTAGTAATTGTCGGGCCAAGCCTGCGGATAGGAAGTGCTTCAACTGTGGCCAAATGGGACATCACAAAGACAAGTGTCCGCAACCCCCTAAGGAAAAGCAAATGGTGAAAGCATATGCCCTTAATGCTATTCCTTCTTCGTCGAATGCCCCAACTGCGGCGGAGAAAGGAAAGAATGTCGTCATTCAAGGTATGCTTTCTGTTTATGATGTTCCTGTTAGAGTTTTGTTTGATACCGGAGCTTTCAGTTCTTTCATATCTAGTGACCTGGTAGATAGGTTGGGATTGGAGCCCGAGATTGTCGATAGACCTTTAGTAGTGACGAACCCGATAGGTGGTTCTACTAGCCTTAGCATGATTTGTCGTAATGTGGTCTTATCGAGTCATGGATGCATGTTTGTTTGTGATTGCTTTGTTTTGGGATTTACTGGGTTTGGCATTATTTTGGGAGTAGATTGGCTCCGAAGATACGGGATGGTGGTAGACCGTGAGGGCTTTTTGGTGACAGCTAGAGCGGATGATGGGCGGAGGATAGTGTTTGGTGATCTACCCAGTGAGGGGGTATTGGCTAGTTTTCTAAACTCCCTTGACATTCCTCATAGTGAGTTGTCAGGTTTGTCCGTGGTTGGCCAGTATCCGGATGTTTTCGATGAAGTGACCGGACTTCCACCACACCGAGAGATTGAGTTCCGTATTGATTTGGTAAAAGATGCCAGACCTATAGTGATGCCACTTCGTCGTATGGCACCAAGGGAGCAGCGAGAGCTCGAGGTGCAAGTCAGCGATCTTTTGAAGAAGGGATTTATCAGAAGGAGTGTTTCTGAATGGGGAGCACCAGTTGTGTTAGCTACCAAGGCGGATGGTTCCCTTCGTTTGTGTGTAGACTACCGTGAGTTGAATAAAGTGACGAGGAAGAATAAGTATCCTCTACCGCGGATAGATGATTTGTTTGATCAGTTGAGTGGCGCGAGAGTATTTTCTCAGTTGGATCTCGCGACTGGTTTTCATCAGCTTAGAGTGGAAGCTGAGAGTATAGCTAAAACGGCATTTCGAACGCCGTCTGGATTTTATGAGTGGTTGGTCATGCCATTCGGGCTGACCAATGCCCCAGCATACTTTGTGGATCTTATGAATAGGGTATTCAGAGATCAGTTGAATAAGTTTGTCCTTGTGTTCGTTGGTGATATTTTGGTCTACTCAAGGACAGAGGAAGAACACAAGGAACATCTAAGAATAGTGATGGAGGTGTTGAGAAAACACCAATTGAAAGCAAAGTTTTCTAAGTGTCACTTCTGGAAGAGGGAAGTGAGGTTCTTGGGCCATGTTTTATCAGAGAATGGGATTGCCATGGACCCGGCGAAGGTGGCTACGGTACAGGATTGGCCTACGCCCAAGAATGAAACAGATGTAAGAAGTTTCTTGGGGTTAGCGGGATATTATCGTAAGTTTATCCAAGGTTTCTCCAAGATAGCAGCACCATTGACCCAGTTGACCAAGAAGAATCAAGCTTTTGTCTGGGATGGAAGGTGCGAGAATGCATTGAAGAGTCTAAAGGACAAGTTGATAAGCGCACCAGTGTTAGTCATTCCTAATGGGAACGAAGAGATGACAGTATACACGGATGCCTGTGGTACCGGACTGGGTGCTGTATTGATGCAAGGAGGTAGGGTTGTTGCTTAAGCAAGTCGGCAATTGAAACCGCACGAGAAAAGATACCCGACCCATGATTTAGAATTAGCAGCAATCGTGTTCGCGTTGAAGATGTGGAGACACTATCTCTTGAGAGAAAGATTTGAGTTGTTTATAGATCATAAGTCGTTAAAGTATCGCTTCTCTCAAAAAGATCTGTATCTCCGTCAGCAGAGATGGTTAGAGTTCTTAGCTTCCTATGATTTTGACATCGCATATACATCGGGAAAGGGCAATGCGGTGGCTGATGCATTGAGTAGGAGACATGCCAGCCTAGGGGCTATGTTTCTAGAATGGAAGCAACTGGAGTATATCGCGGGGTTTGATTTCAGACCAAAGTGCGAATTGGATCCAGAAATGTTAGCAAGTTTGACGATCAGACCCACTTTGATTGAGCGGATCGGCTCTAGTCAGAGGGACGATCCTAATCTATTGGAAATCATCTCTAAGTTAGAGATGGACATCGATGAGGAGATGAACAAGTATAGGCTTGATCGAGATGGGTGGCTTAGAAAGAATGGAAAGCTCGTGGTACCCAATGTCAATGGATTGAGGGATGAAGTGCTTAGAGGGTGTCATCACTCAAAACTGACCATACACCCCGGTGGTAATAAGATGTACCGAGACATGAAGCAGACCTACTACTGGGAAGGGATGAAAAGAGACATTGGGAAGTTTATATCCAAGTGCATGAATTGCCAGCTAGTTAAAGCCGAGCAAAAGAAGCCTAGTGGGTTGTTACAGCCATTAGAAATTCCCGAATGGAAATGGGAGCAAGTCTCGATGGATTTCATCGATGATTTACCCAGGACTAGAGCGGGACATGATAGCATTTGGGTAATTGTGGATCGACTGACTAAAAGTGCAAGATTTATACCAGTCAAATCGACCAGAACGGCAGCTAATTAGCAGAATTGTATATGAAGTGGGTAGTGAGATTTCATGGAGTACCTAAAAGCATTGTGAGTGACCGAGACCCGTTGTTCACTAGTGGGTTTTGGAAGAGCTTACAAGAGGCTCTAGGGTCAGAGTTATATCTCAGTACCGCATATCATCCTCAGACCGACGGTCAAACGGAGAGGGTGAATCGTATTTTGGAAGATCTCTTGAGAGCATGTATATTGGATTTTGGTGGATCATGGGATGACCATTTGCATCTAGTGGAGTTTGCATATAATAATATCTAATAATCCAGTATCGGTATGGCTCCGTTTGAAGCTTTGTATGGAGGACCGTGTAACTCACCATCATGTTGGATAGAGACTGGAGAGAAGTTTATGCTTGGACCAGATGTGGTGAGGGAAACCTCAGATAAAATCAAGACCATTCAACAACGAATGAAGGCTGCCCAAGATAGGCAGAAGAGTTATGCTGATAAGAGGAGAAGAGGCTTAAAATTCTCCGTTGGCGACTTGGTGTTTGTCAAGATTTCTCCGTTGAAGAGCGTAATACGATTTGGCAGGAGAGGCAAGTTGGCACCAAGATTTGTTGGCCCATTCCCTGTTCTCGAACTATTCGGGAACTTGGCATATAGAATTGACTTACCAGAGAAAATGGCGGGAGTTCACAATGTATTTCATGTTTCCCAACTAAGGAAGTTCGTCCACGACTCAGATATGACTATTGCACCTGATCAGTTAGAGGACTTCGAAGTAGAACCCGAGGCGGTTGGGAACCGCAAGCCGGCCCGTATTGTCGAGCATGACACGAAACAACTTCGAAGGAAGGCGGTGAAGCTAGTCAAGGTTCAGTGGGGCGAGGACGAGACTGATTGTACTTGGGAGACGGAGGAGAACATTAGGAAGACTTATCCAGAACTCTTTTCCTGGTAAGATTTTGACTTCGATTTAGTTTTCCACATGCTAGGATAGGCTCGTTTGCTTGTTTTGCATGTTTGATTGTTGTATGTGGTTGTTAGGCATGCAGGATCCTTTGTATGTTTTAGGTTAAGGAATTTCGGGGACGAAATTTCTTAAGGGGGGGAGAGTGTAACGACCCGCATTCTACGCATCATAGGATCGTAGAATATTTATTTCTTTCACATACAAAGTTGTATGGCCATGTAACTTTGGGAAACGACTATTGGGGTCATTTCCCATGTTCAAGATTTTTCCCGATTTTTAAATGACCATTTTACCCCTAGTTGGTACTGTTTTGGCCATAACTTTTGACTGGAAATGATTTTTGACTTGAAACCACTTCCATTGGCTCCGGATGATGGTTTCTCTTTCCGTAGAGTGGTCACATTAGCCAAACGGACTCACCATTTGGGAGATATGGCTGAAACAAGTTTCAGATGGTGAAAAACAGCTTAATTGGGCTTAACCGGGTAATTAGCAGCTAGGCCCAGAGGGAAATTTCAGGTTTAGAGGTATAGGTTGACTGATTAGGGTAAGGAAATCATTCCCATTTCAGTTTTGAGCCGCCACAAACCTTCTTGAGACCCTAGTAATGGCTTCCACCCTCTAAAACCACTCCTAAACACATTTTTAGTGAAAATTAAGCCTAGACTACATCAAAACAAGGCCAAATAGCAACAAAGCAAGGTTGGAGCTGCTGCTATACATAGGTATTCGACCCAAACCGAGAGTATTTCAGATTTTGTGTTCTATTTTGTGGCCAAGGTGAGTGATAGCATCGTTTTGACACTAATTACAGTTAATTAAGGGTGATTAGTGAAGATTAGCGAATTTATACACTAATAAAATCTGGAAAAATGTTTAGAAATTCTTAAATAATGTTTTATGCCTCTGGTTGAAATTTGGTTCGATTTGATTAAGTTTTGTTAACCCTATGATTAGACATGCTTAAACATACTTAAGGGGAAAATAAGGGGCTTTGGGTATATTTGATCCATTTTAACATGTAAATTCATTGTTTTGGTGTTTGTGGCTAGTTTACTATGTTGTTGTGACTGTTTGACATGATTTGTGATTGATTAGTATAGTTAGATTTGTCTAAAACGTCGTCGAACGGCGTAAACAAGTTGCTGGAAAAAGTTGCAGAAAGCTGTGCAGAGCTTCGGATCGGATCGGATGAGGGCTCGAATCGGATATGTGAACTGGGCAAGAAAACCCTACCCGAACTGGAGTTTGGCACATAAAAGACTTGGCAAAAAGGAAGTCCGTTTACTTAGAGTTGGAGTGGACAAGGGGATCGGATCGGAAGAACAATGGAGGCCAGATCGGATCGGAAGAACATTGGGAGCGGATCGGATCGGAGTAAGCTAGGGAGTGGAGCGGATCGGACTGGAGTAAGGCGAAGGGATCGGATCGGATCGGAGTAAATGGAAAACAAGGGAGCTGATCGAAGAAGGAGCATGAACTGGAAGGAAGACAACAAACCGACCCGACCCGGAGGAGGACACCGACCCGAAGTGGAGTAACCGACCCGAACCAAATGAAAAGATGACAAGGAAGGACTACCGAACCGAACCGACGAGGGTAATGACCACCGAATCGAACCGTATTCTAGGGCTGCTACTGCACGACAACTCTTCTGAAGACGCACTCCAATTCGACCAAACCCGAGATGCAAAGGAAGTCCAAATGAGAAGTTAGAGCTCAAGATTCAGATGGGAATCAAGGAGTTCGCTTCATGGTTGGGCTTTGCTGCGGGACGCGTGCTAAGGGGTTTACGATGTCTATAGCTTTGGACCACTATGGTAGGAGGTACGGAGGCGGATTCAGGGCCATTATGGCATTGGTAGAACCAAGGGCTACGATCAATGAAATGAGTCATTGAAATGTTTGGTCATGACTCCATATGTTTAGCTTGGTCACAACAGGGTTTCTACAAGTCGGGATCCGTCGTTACCTCAATTTGTCTAGTGTTCCAAAGTGGTAGATATCGTATGCTTTACGCACTGAGTGAGAGATGTGAGGATGGCTGCTATGGATGATTTGTTTGCTATCATTATGACATGCACACCCCACCCCCGTATTCTTTACACTATTTATTATGGCACCTTAGAGTACTGTACGGTATGTGGTACTAACTCTTTGGTTGCAGGTCCAGGTTCAGGTATGGTTTAGTATACCTGTTATTATTCTGTTTAGATGCTTATCGCTCATACCAGGCTTTATGTCTGACCCAGAGTTATATGTCTCCTCTTATTACTCTGGGTGCTCACACGAGCAGACTATAGACAGGTTAGCTGGTGATGCACGGGTAGATGATCCGGAGACGAGCAGGAGGCTTCCACGTAACACATATATATAGTATTCTCCCTGTGTTGTTGAAGATCACTGCTTGGGCATTGGTGGTGCATCTTCCACTTTAGCTTTCTTTTGTTAGAGACAGTAAATTTGGAAAGTTGTAATAAGCTGTATTTGGATTTCCGCTGCTCTGATGTTGACATTGATTATTAGTTATCAGCTTATTCACTATCTCACCTGTTTTATGTCAAGTATGTTATTATTATATTTTATTCCATGCGCTGTGAGACATTCTACAGGTTTCTCGTTTAGTTAATTCCCTTCTTTCTTTTCTTCTCGCGACCCGTTCCGTGCTAACTAGATATGTGTACAGCGCACTTTTGAAGTAAATGCAGGCTGGTGCGGGGCGGGCCATCACAAATGGTTGTGCAGAAGCTTAAATATATGTGAATAAGAAAAGCAAAACATGGTGACTGTGCATGTATCTTCGTCCACCGTGAACCCTGGGCATGCGCCATTCCCTTTTGCAGTTAGAAGCTTGTCTCTTAAAAATATATATATATATATAAAATTAGACGCATGAAGAAAATAGAAGAGCCGAAGAAAGGGACTAAGAAAGAAAAGAAAGTCAGAATGCAAGAAGCATGAAAAGAGAACAGAGGAGTGGCGCAAGTGGAAATACCCTTTTCTGGAAAGCAATTTTGGGTGAGAACTTTAATTTAATTAGTTAAAGCGGCAAATTGTAATTAGCTGTCACTTATAAATTGTTAATCATTTCAATTGGTTGATGATTGTTTATGGTTGCTATTGTATGTGATGAATGTTCGTTATTAGACCACACCAAACACTAAGCGTTAATTACCGTAACGCTTTACGCACCATAAATCGGAAGTTTTAATGTTATAGATTGTTGTGTGTTACGATGGGCATGCATGTTTCGTACGGTTGAATATTGGTTGATTTTGGCTGTATCACACACACTGAAATTGTGGAAAATGCAGATAAATCAGTTTAAATCTCCCTTCCCTGAAATTTTACTACTTAAATATTAAAATAATTAAAAATTCAAGTAATTCGGACTTCGCGTGGTTTAAAAATCTAAGTGACGAATAATCAACGACTATCGTCGAAGATAGAAACGGAAGAGTTCATAGTTAAATCTTGGACTCTCGAAGCTGGAAATAAGTTTTGAAATTTGAATATGAAGAGGGTTTGAGATTTAAGTATATTTAGTTTCGTTATTTATATTTGAAAATTTAAAGGGATGAATATTGTAGTAAAGCGATTTTTGAACTCGAATATGAATAGAAATTTATTATTTGAATATATGGTTAAAATTTAAGTTTGGAAATTAAAATTTTGTTTAGATAATGATTTCAAATTACATCAGTTTCATTTTATTTATAACCATTATCCGTGAACCTTGAAGTAATTAAATAAGTTGAAATATTTTATAAGTTCGATTTAATTTAATGGAGCCCTATGTATTTGCAACTATTAAAAGCCATTAACGGTTGGATCGGGTTTTGAGAGTAGATTCAAAGGGAATGATTCAAGGTTGGTTATGCGAGAAAAAAAAATCAATACAATTTGAGCAATGAATATAGCTGTAAATGACTGGATGAGCTTTGAAAGAAAAGGTTATTTAGTTAATCTAATCAGATGGAAATATGGAATGTGAATTTAAATTGGAGTTACGAAAATTTAAGTCACCTTGGAAAGGTTTAAACGAATGGTGTTTAATCGATATACGGTTTGAATTGAGCGCGACGCGTTGTGGCAGTTCGTTAGTGTCAATCTTCATTTGTCCAAATGATTTGAACCAATTTGTTCTAAATGACTATTTGCAAAATTTTGGAAGCATTGTTAAATGCCAATTTTAATGTTCTTTGAAATAATTAGGTTTTGCAATTATAAAGCATAAGTTTTATTGAAAAATAGTCTATCTAATATTTGAAAGAATTTAACATGATTGAATTCTTTGCTTGAGATATATTTAAAATTTACCATTTCAATTTAAGTTGAAAGATTTAAATTTTTAAGAGAAGGAATTGGATAGAAGTGATCTTCGAACATTTGATATGAAAATCCCATTGTTAGGCGAATATTATTTTGTGAGATTATAAATTGTTATGGCAGTATGATAGTCACTGAATTCTGTAAATTTATTTAAGTCGATTCCACTCGATTCAAAATATCAATTGTTGAATTTTGGGAAGGGAATCTTAAATCAATTTAAGATTTAGAAATTATGGAAATTATAGGAAAGATAATGACGGATGGTAGACTTATGTTTGAAATGTAAGTGGGGAATTTAATGGTTGAATCTCAAAAGAAGAGTTATTTGGTACGGGGTTTCATAGAATTGGAATGAATCCAATATTTTTCTTGTAAATAAATTAATAATGATTTGAAAGGAGATTTAATTCGGAATCCGTAATGATCCATAACCATTGTTTTATGAATACGCTTATTACTTAGAAAGACCGGGATCGGATTTAAGTCCGAAAACCATTCCAAGTAATAGTACGACGTTTGAAGCAAATTCAAGACTTGGAATCGATGAACGAAGACCGTGGTTCTTCACAATCGAACGGATTGCCTGCTAATTGGTTTCTTTGCTGAATAGCTACGGTAGTGAGATGCCCCTATTATCGGAGTGGCAGAAAGTCCGAACGTAGTTGGAGGATTTTCGGATTTTGTTTCGTTCAGACCCAGGACGGACTTGTACGGATGGTGTGTCTGACATTGAAATTGACCGCATAACACTGATTTCCATTAATGTATATCGGATTTGTGGCAATATATTATTCCCGTCTCTACGTCATATGAACTTAGAAGGTATGCATTGATTTAAATCAGTGATATGTCGTGAATTGTCAATGTGACATACCCGAGTTATGAAACGAGTTTGTGATGATCAAAGAATGGTTTATTGAAGCATAGCTTTGTGTATGACGTGACATCGACAAACCTCACACCCCGGATTGATGAGAAACTGGCGGTTAGGTTTTATACTTATATATATGAATTGATGATGAAGCTGTATAGCAGTAGGAAACCACTTATGAACCTAGGGAAGTTGGATATGTTTGGGGGGCCGCGTCTGGTCGAAAACCGTTGATCTGCCCTGACGTTGTGTAGTTGGTGTCCGCGTATGGATGAAAAAGCCGTTGAGGCACTTCGTTTTGTATCCCTGATTGATCTTTCGTGTCAGGAATCATCAAGTTGGAAACCCAAATCTCCAATACGAGCCATACGATTTTGATTGTATATATATGGCGACATAATATTATGGGTATTATGCCATCTAGGATTAATACATTTATCTGCGATATTGTCTTCCGCACTATATGATAATATTAAAAGAGAATTTTCACGTATGAAAGCATGTTGGTTATCATAAGATAAAACTCGCCCATCTGGTGTGCGCTTGCATTGTGTGATGTGGGACGGGCTTATGATAGCTTCATTTTCGAAAGTCATAGCGAATTTCTATGCACGGGAATTCATATGGAGTTAACCTGTTCCGCGTTAGCGGCGTGGTCCGTTGAATTAACCAACTTTAAAATGAATCCTAAATAACAACTGTTTTGAGTTCTCACACCAGTCCCATGACTGACCCAGAGTTTATTGTTCCTTCCTAAACTCTGGGTGCCCATTAATTTTCACACGGGCAGCCAGTAGTTTAGTTTTGCAGTTATAGATCGTGGGAGCTGGATTCAGAGCACTTTTAGAATTGTGTTCACGCAAGTGTTGAAGCTTCCGCTGTATCATTTTGATCTTCCGCTGAGAGTATATTTTCTTTCTTCCGCTGTATACGTTTATGTTGTAACTCTGATATTCATGTAGCTCTGATGTAATATTGGATTTTTCAATGAAAGGTTCTGTTATTTTGTTCAATGTATGTATGTACCCATAACATTTCGTCTTTCTGAACGGTTTAAGTTGGTTTAATTACCGGCAAGAACCGGGCAAAAAGGCGGGTCGTTACAGTTGGTATCAGAGCTTTGTTTATACAAAGCTATGGGGTACGACATATTTTGAACAAAAGTTAGGACTCATCAGAGTTATAACATCTCATTATAGATAGGGTCAGAAAATGCCCTAGAATGAGATTTTGGAATATTATGTCGAGAGAACGTATTTCGAAATCCATATAAAGTATTTTAACTAAGTAAATCATTTTGAAAATATGATTACTTTAGAAATATAATTAAGGATAAGGGATTTTCGAGTATTTTGTTCGACGTTGCGATTGGACTATCGAGTATGTAAGGATTTTGAATATACGTCTGATCCGCGTATATACGAAGTTCAATATATACTAGATAGATATAGAATCACATTCTAATCGCTCGGGGATGAATTTACTGATGACCATGGCACCATCAGTAGTGATTTTCGAGTTTCGAAAGTGGGATGACTATATGATTACGGCTATGACGTCGAGAAATACTTAATTTTTTTTGATATGGTGGAAATATTAAAGGATTTAATGTAAAGACAATATGTTAAACCATTTGTTAACAACCAAAGAAGACATTTTAGAAGTAAACCTTACGTAAAGATTTGAAAACGCACGTAAGTGAGATAATTCATTAAGAGATAATATCAAAATATCAACCCATATTTCAAAAATGGATCAATAAGTATGAATTTTGAGATCTAATAAGTATAATCAGCGAAGATATATACTCCTCAATGAGTGTCAAGCAATATAGTTGAACCTATATCTAGCATGAGTTGTAAATGGTAAAATGTAAGTTAAACCGTTTGCTTAGAAGATGATTTTAGCAATCAAACTTTCCTAAGGAATTTGAAGGTAATTTTGGCTTAAGTTAAGAATTTGTTTAAAAGTAAAATGATTTAAATTGTAACAATATTCTAAGTGGGGGAGAAAACTATCTTTCCCTATTGAAACAGTATGAGCAATCCAAATGGAAAGTATTAAAGAGTAATTGCTACAATACAATGGAAGACGAAATTTGAAGTAAGATTTACTCAAGAGGTAGTTAATGCAAAAACGAATATCCCAAGAATAAACTACTTATGCCTTAGGTGCGCTCGTTTTTCATAGCTTGGCCTAAGATAGTTCCATTGTTTAATTCGAACCATGGAGTAGCGTTGTTCACTCCCTTTTACTTAGGATTGGTCGAATATCTTGACTCGAATCATCGTACTTTTAAACTGCCTATACTCGTATCCTTGGTGCACTTTGACTTCCTTGAAGATTTGAACCAAACTTATTTGATCTTGAGTAGTTCATCTTTTGATTTGGGCGTGTTTTGATTTAGGCCATTATACCTTTTGATGCCCATTTAATATTGATCTTTTGTCTTGAACACGTGGAATTTGACTTGATCCATGTATGTATACCTTTTGTGCCGTTTATCGAATGAAACCAAAATTGAGTTCAACCAAGATAACTTTGATTTATACAAGACATGAGGTTAACGAAACTTAAACAAATGAGCTTTGCGTAGAAATTAGAAGGGTTTGAAATATGGAATTCAATTTATGCAAGGAAAATGAATTTTGAAAGATGAAATTTAAAGGATTGGTTCTAATTTTTTTGAAGATTATTCTAATTTTTGAATAATGATGGTTTGAAACATGCACGTAACAAATTGTAGTGCACAACGGAAGCATGATAGTATATTGGAAATGAAGGAAGTGTAAACGATTTTCGAAAACTTTAGAAAGTAGAAAGCTTAAATTTGTGTATAAATTCGATTTGAAAGGCTCGAATGGTTCACATACGAGCATTGATTTCGAAATATGAAACATAAGTTGTATACTCGAAAGTAGAAAATTTTATCGAACGAATTTGGTTTTCAACTGTTTGGATGCGATGAATATAAAAGAGATTTCGACGACTAGAATCCCGATATTTTGAAATGTTTTGAAAACGACAAGTATTTGTAAATTATGGTTGCAAAATGATTTACAACTTCGGGATATGAAATGATTTGATTTGTTCGAGTAACCGTGACTGAAACTGGGTTGTGAAGAGTGATTGGATTGTGTACGAAGGGTGATACTCGGTTGCCCTGTCATGTGGATGAACTACTCGAACTAATAACATATGGATTTCAGTATAGAATGTATGAATTTTGAAAGCAAACGTAAATTTGAAAATCCCGAAGTGTAGTATGATTTTCTATATGAAAGAAACATTGTATGTCATGCTTTCTTATGAAAATGGGATTCTAAGTCAGAAAAATCATTTTGAGATGTTCAAATGCGTTGCGAACTATGACTTGCAATCAGAATATAAATTCAAACTTCTTTAATTAATTTTTCCGAAATTTTATCCTTCTAACATAACGGTTTAAGTTTAGTACAATCAAGCTTGGATATAAAAGAGTTTGGCAAATTTAATCATAAGTAAGTTTTCCTATAAGTGGCTTGATACGCTTTAGACTTAATATAAGAATCTGTAATTTTAACAAATTTATATGAAATATTATTTTACTTATGTATAATTTCACGAGCTCTCCTTTTCGAGGACGAAAAGCCTTAAGTGGGGCAGAATGTAACGATCTAAGATTTTTTTTGAAAATCAAATTTGAATTTAATATGAATTTTAAATAAAGTTAAAAAGGTTTAAATAATTGCAGAGTCAAATTTTTAAAGCAATAAAAGTATTTAAAATGATTGAAAATTTAATTTTATGGTGAAATTAATTATAACAATGTTTGTTTTGGAGAATGGCTCAATGTAAGTTGAAATATTGGAATAAGTGATAATCATGTTGTTAGAAACGACCAAAATTTGAAATTTAATTATAATTTAATATTCATCACAAATTTTTGTTTAGTTTCAGTTCGCGTCATCTTAAAATATTTTATAAAATTTTACTGCAATTTTTATTTCGAAAAATAAGCATATAATTTTCTGACGTATTTTAGGATAACTATGGTCCCTTTTTGACACCATGCAGAATTAATCAACCGGTCTACTTAAATTTTTGTTTTGTGATCCGTTTGCATGGTCGTATATGATTTCACTATCAGTTGTGTTTATTCGCTAACAGTAACTATAGAATAAAATGAAATAGATAACGTAAAATATTTTAGCGGTAGAACAAGGAAAACATTTAGTCTATACGGTAGACAAGGAGAACACGGTAAAAGGTAGACTTTGTCTGCCAACTTGATTCATGCGAAAAGAAAAAAAATTACTCATAAAATATAATCTGAACACGGCACCCAAATAAGGGTATAGTTTGACAAGTGTGTAAACAACTTTACACGTGCTAATCTACTGGTCTCCATCTCCTATTTATTTTTCTTTCTTCCACCGTTTGTACTTCTCTGGAAAAGCTTCCTCTCTCCAATCCTTCTTCCGCTCTTTATCTTTTCTCTCCTGTTGATGCATGCTCCAAACCCGCTAACACCCTCCACTCTCCTCTTCCTACTCCTTTCCACTGACCTTCCACCGCCTTTCTCCCACCTCCGGGCATGTCAGCACCGGCAACCACCCTCCACTTGTAGCGCAAGCACTCTTCTCATCTCCCTTACCATGTGACCTGCTTCTCCACTTGCTCTCTCCATTTTCCTAAGACCAGATTCTCCTCTTCTAACTTGCGTTCTTCTATTTCGTTACTCACCGCCAACCAATATTTTTCTCCACTCCTGTCCTTCCCAATATCATCAGTTCCCCCTTGGTTACTCACGGTTTTATTACTCCACCGACTCTCCGTCGCCAGGTCCGTTTGGCAGTCAGCTTCTCCGCCTCCGACCAGAACCCGCATGCAACTCCAGTCTCCTCCTCACCAAACAATTCCCGCCCTCTTCAAATAAAATAAAAAAAAAAGAAATGAAGACCAAACGAGAAGCCTTGATGGCTGTGCATGCATGCATGTTTTGAGGAGCGCCAGTACGATGTGTATTTTTGCTTTTGTGTGTGCCTTGTATGCGGGTGAGTGTAAGTATGTATATATGAAGGGGATGAGACCGCTGGAAGAGCTGTGTATGCTGGAGTAATGGTTGTGTAGAAGCTTAAATATATGTGAATAAGAAAAGCAAAACGTGGTGACTGTGCATGCATCTTCGTCCACCGTGAACACTGGGCATGCGCCATTCCCTTTTGCAGTTAGAAGCTTGTCTCTTAAAATATATATATATATATATATATACACATATATAAAATTAGACGCATAAAGAAAATAGAAGAGCCGAAGAAATGGACTAAGAAAGAAAAGAAAGTCAGAATGCAAGAAGCATGAAAAGAGTACAGAGGAGTGGCGCAAGTGGAAATACCCTTTTCTGGAAAGCAATTTTGGGTGAGAACTTTAATTTAATTAGTTAAAGAGGTAAATCGTAATTAGCTGTCACTTATAAATTGTTAATCATTTCAATTGGTTGATGATTGTTTATGGTTGCTATTGTATGCGATGAATGTTCGTTATTAGACCACACCAAACACTAAGCGTTAATTACCGTAACGCTTTACGCACCATAAATCGGAAGTTTTAATGTTATAGATTGTTGTGTGTTACGATGGGCATGGATGTTTCGTATGGTTGAATATTGGTTGATTTTGGCTGTATCACACACACACTGAAATTATGGAAAATGCAGATAAATCAGTTTAAATCTCCCTTCCCTGAAATTTTACTACTTAAATATTAAAATAATTAAAAATTTAAGTAATTCGGACTTTGCGTGGTTTAAAAATCTAAGTGACGAATAATTAACGACTATCGTCGAAGACAGAAACGGAAGAGTTCACAATTAAATCTTGGACTCTCGAAGCTGGAAATAAGTTTTGAAATTTGAATATGAAGAGGGTTTGAGATTTAAGTATATTTAGTTTCGTTATTTATATTTGAAAATTTAAAGGGATGAATATTGTAGTAAAGCGATTTTTGAACTCGAATATGAATAGAAATTTATTATTTGAATATATGGTTAAAATTTAAGTTTGGAAATTAAAATTTTGTATAGATAATGATTTCAAGTTACATCAGTTTCATGCAAATATTTCATTTATAACCGTTATCCGTGAACCTTGAAGTAATTAAATAAGTTGAAATATTTTATAATTTCGATTTAATTTAATGGAGCCCTATGTATTTGCAACTATTAAAAGCCATTAACGGTTGGATCGGGTTTTGAGAGTAGATTCGAAGGGGATGATTCAAGGTTGGTTATGCAAGAAAAAAAATCAATACAATTTGAGCAATGAATATAGCTGTAAGTGATTGATGAGCTTTGAAAGAAAAGGTTATTAAGTTAATCTAATCAGATGGAAATATGGAATTTGAATTTAAATTGGAGTTACAAAAATTTAAGTCACCCTGGAAAGGTTTAAACGATTGGTATTTAATCGATATACGGTTTGAATTGAGCGCGACGCGTTGCGGCAGTTCGTTAGTGTCAATCTTCATTTGTCCAAATGATTTGAACCAATTTGTTCTAAATGACTATTTGCAACATTTTGGAAGCATTGTTAAATGCCAATTTTAATGTTCTTTGAAATAATTAGGTTTTGCAATTATAAAGCATAAGTTTTATTGAAAAATAGTCTATCTAATATTTGAAAGAATTTAACATGATTGAATTCTTTGCTTGAGATATATTTAAAATTTACCATTTCAATTTAAGTTGAAAGATTTAAATTTTTAAGAGATGGAATTGGATAGAAGTGATCTTCGAACATTTGATATGAAAATCCCATTGTTAGGCAAATATTATTTTGTGAGATTGTAAATTGTTATGGCAGTATGATAGTCACTGAATTCTGTAAATTTATTTAAGTCGATTCCACTCGATTCAAAATATCAATTGTTGAATTTTGAGAAGGGAATCTTAAATCAATTTAAGATTTAGAAATTATTGAAATTATAGGAAAGATAATGACGGATGGTAGACTTATGTTTGAAATGTAAGTGGGGAATTTAATGGTTGAATCTCAAAAGAAGAGTTATTTGGTACGGGGTTTCATAGAATTGGAATGAATCCAATTTTTTTCTTGTAAATAAATTAATAACGATTTGAAAGGAGATTTAATTCGGAATCCGTAATGATCCATAACCATTGTTTTATGAATACGCTTATTACTTAGAAAGACCGGGATTGGATTTAAGTCCGAAAACCATTCCAAGTAATAATACGACGTTTGAAGCAAATTCAAGACTTGGAATCGATGAACGAAGACCGTGGTTCTTCACAATCGAACGGATTGCCTGCTGATTGGTTACTTTATTGAATAGCTACGGTAGTGAGATGCCCCTATTATCGGAGTGGCAGAAAGTCCGAACGTAGTTGGAGGATTTTCGGATTTTGTTTCGTTCAGACCCAGGACGGACTTGTATGGATGGTGTATCTGACATTGAAATTGACCGCATAACACTGATTTCCGTTAATGTATATCGGATTAGTGGCAATATATTATTCCCATCTCTAAGTCATATGAACTTAGAAGGTATGCATTGATTTAAATCAGTGATATGTCGTGAATTGTCAATGTGACATACCCGAGTTATGAAACGAGTTTGTGATGATCAAAGAATGGTTTATTGAAGCATAGCTTTGTGTTTGACGTGACATCGACAAACCTCACACCCCGGATCGACAAACCTCACACCGCGTATGGATGAAAAAGCTGTTGAGGCACTTCGTTTTGTATCCTTGATTGATCTTTCGTGTCAGGAATCATCAAGTTGGAAACCCAAATCTCCAATACGAGCCATACGATTTTGATTGTATATATATGGCGACATAATATTATGGGTATTATGCCATCTAGGATTAATACATTTATCGGTGAAATTGTTTTCCGCACTATATGATAATATTAAAAGAGAATTTTCACGTATGAAAGCATGTTGGTTATCATAAGATAAAACTCGCCCATCTAGTGTGCGCTTGCATTGTGTGATGTGGGACGGGCTTATGATAGCTTCATTTTCGAAAGTCATAGCGAATTTCTATGCACGGGAATTCATATGGAGTTAACCTGTTCCACGTTAGCGGCGTGGTCCGTTGAATTACCCAACTTTAAAATGAATCCTAAATAACAACTGTTTTGAGTTCTCACACCAGTCCCATGACTGACCCAGAGTTTATTGTTCCTTCCTAAACTCTGGGTGCCCATTAATTTTCACACGGGCAGCCAGTAGTTTAGTTTTGAAGTTATAGATCGTTGGAGCTGGATTCAGAGCACTTTTAGAGTTGAGTTCACGCAAGAGTTGAAGCTTCCGCTGTATCATTTTGATCTTCCGCTGAGAGTATATTTTCTTTCTTCCGCTGTATACGTTTATGTGGTAACTCTGATATTCATGTAGCTCTGATGTAATATTGGATTTTTCAATGAAAGGTTCTGTTATTTTGTTCAATGTATGTATGTACCCATAACAATTTGTCTTTCTGAACGGTTTAAGTTGGTTTAATTACCGGCAAGAACCGGGCAAAAAGGCGGGTCGTTACATTTACTGTTTGCACTTGATCACTTGAAGACTGTAATGCTTCATGTGTATATTTGAGTTCACTTGTCCTGAAGTTGTGCATGTGTAGCTGCACCATCCATGAGTTGAAATGAACACCCATGCACTTGTATTTGTATATACATGTTGAGCTGCCATATTTTCTGTTCTTTTACATCTTTAGGCTGACTCGACCATAGCTGAACTGTTTTGGTATTTCTGAACTTGATATTGTCTTGAACTATGTTGCCCTTGTGCATTCACTGCCTTGACATGAATCTGATACATCATCACCTATACATGTTCACACACTTGGGATGTTGAGTTGTATTGTTGCACTTGTCTCACCCTACATGCTGTAGCTCCACTTTGTATTGCTTGCCCTTTTCATCTTGAGCTCACTATCTTCATTACTTTGTTGTATATGTTTTGCAAACCAAAATCAATTTGCAGTTTCATTTGTGTTAACTGTCAAACTGCCATGCTTGCTGACTCATCCATGCTGTACCATACTCAACACATACATGTTACACTTGTGCTTTTAGGCTTAGCTTGAGTGGATCATCACTATCTTGACCATGCATTCTTGCTGTTCAATGTTGGTTTAGCTTGACCATTATTGTTGTTCTCGGCCATTTTGCATTGATGTATTTGTTGTGTGAACTTAGACTTGCTTTGTGCATTATCATACATGAACTGTGTACTCTTGCACCATTTTGTATAGCTGTGTAGTTAACACCACTAGCACACCTCCTTAGCTCTTGTGACCTTGCTGTTCACTTTGACTTTTTCTTGGCTACCTTTCTTTTTGTATTGGCACCATGCTGAATTACTCCTTGTATTGCCTTGACCATTTTTCACTCATGTACACGCATGTCATGCTGTGTTGTTGAATTCTTGTACTTGCTGAAGTGATTTTTTTTGTTTGCACTATCATTTATATTTTGCCTCTTTGCTGATTTTATATGCATATTTAATTTCCATTTCTCCTTTGACCTGTCTTGTGTTGATTTTGACATTTGTTTTCATATGTATATCAGCAGACTAGTCAAACTATGTTGAGGCTGATCAAAAATTAGCAAACTAGTGTGATTATGTCGAGGCTGATCAAATCAGATCGAGTCAGAAAAATGATGAGAAACACACCGAAATTCTTAGGCAAATAATTTTTCAAAAATAAAAATTATATTTTCATGTATTCTATTTCATTTCTATTGCAGTGTACTGTGTGTGTGTTTCTATATATGACCGGTATGAAGACTGGACTAACTGTGAAGCTTATAGAAGACAGAAGACAATGAAACTGAAGAACAGAGAGACAGTGTATATGAGTCACTGTGTGACTGTAACTGAGTGTGAGAGTTGTAGTGAAGAGCAGTGTGTGAATTGTACTGAATATTGTAGTAAACCAGTTTGATCGAAATAAAATATTATTTTGTTGTGTTCAAATAAACTTGTCTATTAAATTCTGTTTATTTACAAGTACAATGTTCTGTGAATGTATATCAGTGATGTATTCAAATAGTGGAGTTATAAAAGATTGTATTGTTTGAAAGTAGAAATAGAATATTCAATTTAAATAAAATACTGTATAAATATATGAAAGTGTATACAGTCGTATTCTATTTAAATATAAATATTATATTACAGTCTGTGTTGTAATGTACAGTACAATAACAAACACATTTATATAAATATATATTTGGTTGTTATCATCAAACAAAAATCATACAATTGTGTATACAACACCGTTATATACAAAAATCTCCCCCTTTTGATGATGACAAACAAATAAAAGTTTTTGAATATAATAAATGTGTTTGTTCGTGAATATTTGAACTCCCCCTATTTAAATGCTCCCCCTACAACAGAAACTCCCCCTATAACTGTGCATGAGTGAAATGTAAGAATAAATTTTCAAAATTAAAGATATTTATAAAATATTCACTCATAAATTAAAATCTAATCCATTCTCCCCCTTTTGTTATCATCAAAAGGATACAGATTTTAAAATATAGATGAAAATTGACTAAAAATATAATTTCATCTTAAGAGGAAGAACAGTCATCATAAATTTCAATCAGTCAAACAAAAATCATAATATTCTAACAACTGGTGGCATATTTCACATTTTAGAGAATGATGGATATACGATGAATTTTATATAAACTGGAGAGGAGGGAGTTAAAAAAAATTATTTCCAATTATTTTCAAAGGATTTTTATCAAAATAAAGCACAAAAAACAGTGATGGATTTGGACTATAATAAATAATTCAATTTAAGTGAGAAAATCGGATAATCTCAAATCCCAATACCCATCAATCAACAAATCATAATACGTCATAAGATTTTAACACATTTCACGAATTAGAAGATGGATTAATAGGCTGGTTTTTATATTCAGAGGAGAATTTCAAATTTATTTCTATTTTTAGCACTATATTTCCTTTTTCTTTTTTAAGAGCACACTGACTACGCATAACCAGAGCTTGGATTATTAAATGGGATCAATCGCATCTTAAATTATAAGACGTATCATAACCACGCATAATCAAAGCTTGGATTTTTAAATGAGGTTAGAGACACTCTTATATATTAATTATATTTTTATCATTTTCAGCTTTATAAAAGAAAAAAACTCCTTGGTATATGCAACCAATATGGATAACAGAAATGTGGTAGGCATAGAAATGGAGTGTGAAATAAATTTCTAAATTAATTATATTATGAAATAAGCTCGATTGTACAGGGATTATTGAAAATTTTCAATTCTCACTAATTTTGAATAATAATATAGTCCCATTTCTATCACAAATAATTTTTATTGTTTTAAAACAAGATGATTTTTCCTTTTTCAAAAAAAAAAAACTCTCCACATTAATATAAAATCATGATGGATGGCAGACGGGTGATAGATAAAGGAGATGGTCGTGAAATAATTGCCAGTTCAAAGATATTATAATAAATATTCAACCATCATGAAAATCCAAATAAAATCTCCTCTTGTTGTGAAATATACTGCAGTCACAATTCATCACAATTTCAAAAATTGATAATAATTTTGATGAATTATAAACACAACACAAATTGGATATTGATTTCAATTTCTGAATGAATAAAAATAAATAATTTTAAAATTGAAAATCAATTACTAGAGGAATTTAGGGAGATATATACACCACAAAGAGTATATACAAAAAAATATTCAACAATTCTAAACTGGTACCACTTGGTGTCTCTATTTATGAGGAATTTTAACATGATACTGAACAAGAATGTCATAGATAAAAGAATTATTAAGTACACAGCCCAAGCAGACGAGACAATAGATTATGCACATGTATCAGAGCAGCAAGCAAGTGATTCCAAAACAAACATTTTTCAAAAACAGTATCAGTGCAACACAGAAAAAAGTTTCAAATCATACTTGTCAAGGTCACAGAATATGATTCATGATCCAAGATCAGAAATACTGTTTATTTGAAAAACATTTGAGGAACATGTATAGCTCAAGATTCAATGAATCGATCACGCGAAATTTCAAGTTCAAAATATGTGTGGGATTCAATAAATCAATAATTCCAAATGATTTTAAATAAACATTCAAGCCAGTTGATCATGAAATAACAGTGAGTTACAAAATTAGATTTTTGACGAATTATTCACAAGAAATCTCTGACAAACACAAAAGAAATATTTAGATCATTTACATCAAGTTTGAGAATTATTCATGATCCTAAAATTAAGAAATAATTTATTTGAAATCACATGAATCAATGTCAAGTCTGAGATATAATGAATTATTCACACAAGATTGATAATTTCAAATTCAAGCGGTGTGTGATATTCAAAATATCAAGAATTTCAGATGATCTCAAACAAACAGATTTAAAAATAAAATGATCACGAATGAATATAAATATCACGATGTATCACTGATTCAAGACAATTTAACATATTCAAGCCAATCTGAAAATTTCTGAAATTATCACAACTGATAAGTAACAAGATGTACTGTAATGAGTATAGTATTTTAAGCATTTCCAAAATGAATTGGAAGAAACTCATAACAGCATAAGTGTGAAATTTCATTAATTATTCAGATCTTCAAAAATTTAGAATTCAAAATAACAGTGTTCAAGATATGATATTAATGCTTCAGCACTGTTAAGAATTAAAAAAAAATAAACTTCAAAAACTATTGCAGAAATTTATAGAAATAAATTCAAGGTCTGGAAAAGATTAAAAATATTAGAGTTTTATACACATGAAGTGAATTTCCAGATAATATGAATTCTACAATTGGAAGTTTAAGACACCTCAGAATAAGAAGAATACGGCAGTGACAAATCAAATTAGAATAGACAGAAGAAAGAGATAGAAAGGAGAAGAAGAAGAAATAAACAAAAGAAAAAAAAATCAAAAAAGAAAATATTTACATAGGTGAGTTTAGAGATCATACCAGAATCCAGTGTAAATCAGAATCTCTAACTCAACAAACCTTGGCCAGGGAACTGTAAAGAATACAAAAATATAGAACAACTTGAATTCAAACTCTTTTCAGCACAGTAATTCTTCAGCCATCCTTTGGTACCTAACAGTTGAGGGGATCGAGTGGTTTAACAAAATTAGTGAAACCACTCACAGTTATGTTAACATCTTTTGGTACCCAACTGTTTGTATACCATCCCATTCGAATCTATCTTTGTGCCATTAGGAACCCAAACTTGTTTAGTCTTTCCAAAAATCATTTTATTTCCTTTTGGGGTCCACATCTGTTCAACTGGATTGTTATCAAACCAATTCTTGTCTCGTTTGTGATTTAAAAACCTTTTGGAATTTCCAAAGCTCAAATTTTCAGAAAGATCCTTTTTGAAGCAATTTAAAGGATTTTTAAAATCATACGAATTCAAATTTTCAAAGGCATTTGTTTTTCCAAAACCAAGACCATTTTTATTTCCAGGAGAAAGTTGATTATTCAACAACATATCCAAAGATTTCTCACCTATTGAAAATTTAGTCAAAATTGACTCAAGTTGTTGAATTTTAGTTTTAAGATCACGGTTCTCTTTCATTAAATCTGAATAATGATTTTTAGTGATCTTACATCTATCAAAATCTGATTTTAAAAACAAATTTTCATCTTTAAGAGTTTTAATTATGGCTTGGGATTCCTTGATTTCAGATTCAAATCGTTTTTGTTTTTCAAACTCAAATTTCTTGGATTTTTCAATCTCGTTTTCCAGTTCTTTCAAAATCAAATCGGATTTCAACAAATTTTCTTTTTCAGCAATTTCAAGTTTGGAATTTATATCAGTCTTAAAAATTTCAAATTCCTTTTGTAAAAAATTATTCAAACTTGATAACTCAATCTTGTTTTCTTTTAAGATAAGAAATTCTTTTTCAAACTTTTGAATATTTTTATTGAGATGAAGAAGATTGGTTTCCAATTTCAGACAATTTTTACAATCAGACTTTGAAGAGTTTTTAAACGATTTAAGTTGTGATTCCAAATCATCAATTTTGCCAGTTAACTCAGAATTCATAGATTTCAGAGATTAGTTTTTAGATTGGAGTTTATCAACAGATTTAGTTACATCAGTGCACATATAAACCAAATCTTCGTATGTGAGATTTTTAGTTTCAGCATCTGTTGATTCTTCATCGTTTGATTCATTTGTTTCTCCTTTTAAGCACAAATCTGAATTTGAGTTGACATTCTGGGGTTTTAAGCAGTCGTCAGTTTTTCCATGGAGCTTGTTGAGAGTTCTCCAGACATTCTGCGCAGTCAAACAATGAGATACGTGAATAAACTGTTCTGTACTGAGATAGTCAAATATGATATTCATACCACGAGAATCGAAAACAATGTTTCTATTATTCATACATATCACTCCCATTGATAACAGTATCCCAACATTTAATATTAACAGATTTTAAATAAAATTCTATTTCGGATTTCCAGTTTGAAAAATCTATTCCATTGAAAATAGTTGGAGATGAACTGGACTGGCTCTCAGAAGACTGACAACAAGGGGAAAACATGATTCTAGAGTTAATCAAAAACCAAGCTCTGATACCAAATGTTGGATCTAGATTAACCCTAGAGGGGGGTGAATAGGGCTTATTACAGTTAATTGAAATATTAGAAATTAGTCGCAGCACAGATAATTACAGAGTAAGTAAATACAGAAAGTAAATAACACACAAAAATACCCAGCTTCGACAAAATCATGCCTACTGCTGCAATCCTAAGGTTTCTACTAGGTGATAGAACAGATCCCGCATACAAGACCATGTACACTCGCAATCCCTTCTCCTATTCTAACCCTACACTCAAAACACTAGACTAGCCAAAATTCCCTTGACCAGATTTCCCGTATTACAACCCGTAACACGTAACCCAGAATTTTACAGACTCTGTCAACTGTCAGTTAATCCCTAACAGAAACTGCCTTAGAGTTTTACAAACTCTATAAACTGTTGTATCGGTTACAAAAAAACTACAAAAATACATTAAACATAAACAAAGAAAAACCCTAAAAACAAATTTAATTTTCCCTTTTTATAAACTTGGCTTAGCCAAGAGTAAAACAAGCCAGTCCGTCCATTTCTTTATTATTTCGATCACTCTCCATCTTCAATAAAAAATGGCGCCGTGGAAAAAATAGGATTTCTCTTTGAATCCCAAATTCAAAGATCGAATTGTTGCTTGATGAAGAGATGATTCTCGGAAGCTCCAAAGCTTTGTGTTGCTTGCTCGATTTGGGATTTTTATCTCTGGTTCTCGATCGAAACCTATGTGAGTGAATTTCTGATTTGAATCTTTTATGCTTGAATTGATTATGTGGGTTTTCGATAGTTGCCAGTGATGAAATGGTTGTGTATATATAGGGATTTAGAAATCCTAATAATTCTGATTTCAGAAAAAATGGCTCGAATTGATTGCGTGGCTGATTTTGTAGTTTCCCTTTTCTGAAATTCCTCTGTAATTCCTTGCACGATTTCACTTGATTGATTTCCTTGATTTGTTTCCTGTTTTTCTGATTCCTTGGGAAATTTTGATGACTCATTCAACTTAAATTTTGCCATCCCTGAAATGATTTAGATTTGATTTCCCCATTTGAAATACATGCTTGAATTTGAATGAAACGAATTTCGGGTTTGATGAATATGTTAATTCTCGAAAGCGTTAAACTCTTGCCAAGTATAAAAAAAAAACTGATTTTTTTTTTACTATTGCATTTCTGGAAGCTAATTTTTTTTGTCCCCTGTTTGCTAACTGTGTATAAACTAGTGCATGAGTTTACATGTGCTTTACTTGCCTTGGCCTCTGACCATGCTGTTGTGTCTCCATCCTTGAAAACTCTAATTTGCTGAAACATTGCTATATCATGCTGCATGTATTTGTTTGAGTCTTTACTGTTTGCACTTGATCACTTGAAGACTATAATGCTTCATGTGTATATTTGAGTTCACTTGTCCTGAAGTTGTGCATGTGTAGCTGCACCATCCATGAGTTGAAATGAACACCCATGCACTTGAATTTGTATATACATGTTGAGATGCCATATTTTCTGTTCTTTTACATCTTTAGGCTGACTCGACCATAGCTGAACTATTTTGGTATTTCTGAACTTGATATTGTCTTGAAATATGTTGCCCTTGTGCATTCACTGCGTTGCCATGAATCTGATATATCATCACCTATACATGTTCACACACCTGGGATGTTGAGTTGTATTGTTGCACTTGTCTCACCCTACATGCTGTAGCTCCACTTTGTATTGCTTGCCCTTTTCATCTTGAGCTCACTATCTTCATTACTTTGTTGTATATGTTTTGCAAACTAAAATCAATTTGCAGTTTCATTTGTGTTGACTGTCAAACTGCCATTCTTGCTGACTCATCCATGCTTCACCATACTCAACGCATACATGTTACACTTGTGCTTTTAGGCTTAGCTTGAGTGGATCATCACCATCTTTACCATGCATTCTTGCTGTTCTATGTTGGTTTAGCTTGACAATTATTGTTGTTCTCGGCTATTTTGCATTGATGTATTTGCTGTGTGAACTTAGACTTGCTTTGTGCATTATCATACATGAACTATGTACTCTTGCACCATTTTGTATAGCTACGTAGTTAACACCACTTGCACACCTCCTTGGCTCTTGTGACCTTGCTGTTCACTTTGACTTTTGCTTGGCTACCTTTCTTTTTGTATTGGCACCATGTTGAATCACTCCTTGTATTGCCTTGACCATTTATCACTCATGCACACGCATGTCATGCTGTGTTGTTGAATTCTTGTACTTGCTGAAATGATTTTTTTTATTTTTTTTTTTTGCACTATCATTTATATTTTGCCTCTTTGTTGATTTTATATGCATATTTGATTTACATTTCTCCTTTGACCTGTCTTGTGTTGATTTTGACATTTGTGTTTATATGTATATCAGCAGACTAGTCACACTATGTTGAGGCTGATCAAAAATCAGCAAACTAGTGTGATTATGTCGAGGCTGATCAAATCAGATCGAGTCAGAAAAATGATGAGAAACACACCGAAATTCTGAGGCAAATAATTTTTCAAAAATAAAAATTATATTTGCATGTATTCTATTTCATTTCTATTGCAGTGTACTGTGTGTGTGTTTCTATATATGACAGGTATGAAGACTGGACTGACTGTGAAGCTTATAGAAGACAGAAGACAATGAAACTGAAGAACAAAGAGACAGTGTATATGAGTGACCGTGTTACTGTAACTGAGTGTGAGAGTTGTAGTGAAGAGCAGTGTGTGAATTGTACTGAATATTGTAATAAACCAGTTTGATCGAAATAAAATATTATTTTATTGTGTTCAAACAAACTTGTCTATTAAATTCTGTTTATTTACAAGTACAATGTTCTGTGAATGTATATCAGTGATGTATTCAAATAGTGGAGTTATAAAAGATTGTATTGTTTGAAAGTTTAAATAGAATATTCAATTTAAATAAAATACTGTATAAATATATGAATGTATATACATTCGTATTCTATTTAAATATAAATATTATATTACAGTCTGTGTTGTAATGAACAGTACAATAACAAACACATTTATATAAATATATATTTGGTTGTTATCATCAAACAAAAATCATATAATTGTGTATACAACACCGTTATATACAACATTGTAAAGATTCCTAAATTAGGCAATCTAGAAGCTTGGTTGGTTGAATTTTTATGCGGAAAAACAATAATTATAATCAGGTTTACTACGACAACTGAAATAGGAAGTATTATACCTTTGGATCTGACATAATCGCTTCTTCGGAAAATTCAAATCCCTAATCGCTGGCAACATTCGACATCCGGCATAGTAACCCGCAGCTTCAAGATGACGACCAGCTCTAATCTGTTTTCCAAACCGAACCAGTAACCTTTTCCTCCCAAATCAAAATCCAATCTACAAGTCGATCGGCCGACAATGAACTCCAATTCAAGTTCGACGTTGGAAACGAAAGGGAGTGTTGTTGGCTACTAGTTTCGGTCTGAGGTGAACTCCGAGCTGGATGTGGATGAGCGGTTGTTTGGAGGCGTTTTATTGGGTTTGGTTTAAAGGAATAATGATTTGGAGATTAGCGTGATATTGAAGTTTCAGGGATGACAAAAGAGAATCGGTGATTACAATGAAAATTTAGATATAGAGCCCAAAATTTTGGCTTTGGAGCCAAATGAAAATTGGGTTTTGGAGCCAAACGAAAATTTCGTATGCTTTCAAAATTGTACAAATCCAACATAGGAATGTCATGAATATCTATAAAATTTGAAATATGTATTCATTTTTTAAATATGAAAAATTCTTGATATCCGAAAATGGATTAAAAAAAATACCATTTTGGTCATATCCACATTCAATAATCATCCACCATATTTTATTCAAAATTATAGTTAACTTTTTATCTATTTCATTGAATAAAATAACAGTCATTTACTATTTTGGTTAAGTAATAAAATCATAATATGTGTAAAAAGATCTATATTTGCCGATTAAATTTATTTTTCTCATCATATTTATTATTCTTTATATTTTCAATGTTAGAAATTATTTATATTGAATTTTTTTATTCATTTGTTTATATCATTATTGGTAGTATTCAATATTAAATTGTAATTTTTTTGTTGTTATTATATAATTATATTTATTGTTACAATTTTTTTATTAAATATTAACTACTAGTATTAAATAATGAATTAATTTTAAATCATTTATTATTAAGTATTATCATTAATATTTAATAAATAATCATTGATTATTAGTTACAATAGGCGAAATAGGTCTCTAATACAAGCAATAGAAAAAAGAGTTACTAAAAATAAGTTTAAACAACTTTCTAATTTAACTATTAATTATCAGAAATTAATTAGTATATATTAGTTATTACAACAGACAAATAAGAAAAGTTGTGATATATATGTTTATTACAACAGTTCGTTTTGCACAGCTGTAAAAAACATTTATTACAACAGTGCATTTTGCACAGTTGTAAAAAAGCATTTATTACAACTGTGCTTGTCGCACAGTTGTAAAATTAAAGTTGTAATATGGTGTTTTTGTTGTAGTGTCTTTATGGCTTTGCTTATGCTCAATGGGGATTTATGTTATTTAAGTATTTGCTTCTTTATGTACTTTGAAGTTTTTGGAAAAGACTATTGATCCTGATGTAATGGTTTTGGAGACTACTTATGTAACCTTTTTTGAGTTATGATGCTATGAAATAAGTTTTATCTTCCGCTGTGTTGTTTTATTTATTTATTCTTGTAATTTATCTATTCTATATAACAATAACGCTTCATGGACATTGATGCATTCCCTTTGTGAGTGACATTAATGGACATGGGGTGTTACACATGGTATCAGAGCTATGGTTACAAGAACAGATAAAAAGTTTTGAAAAGTTTTTTCAAAAGTATTATTTTCCTACAAAATATTTTCAAAAACTTGTTTTAAAGAAGCTATTTTCAAGGAAAGTTTACTTTAAAAAGCATAATCCCCGCAAGCCATACATCTCCCTTTCGCTTCCCTTGTTTTGAAACTCTTTCTTTTTCTTTTCAGCATGTCTGGAGCATCTGAGATACCAGAGGGTGTTCATGTACCCGGTTGGTTTCGTCAATATCTCGAGGCTAGGACCGCTACCGCGGGTCCGGCCAACGTTCCTCCTCCTCCTCCCCCAGCTCCAGTCATTCCTCCGTGTGGAGATGCTTTCTCCATGATATGTAAAGACTTTCGTTCGATGGATGGAAAACCTTTTAGTGGGTCTGAAACGTTCGTTGAAGCTAGAAATTGGTTGAAAGAAGTGGAGGATCTGTTTGGAATTTTTGATTTGGACGATTCTAAGAAGGTCCAATTGGCTGCTTGGTTGATGAAGACGAAGCTTCGTTTTGGTGGGAGGTTACTAATGAAGAGCGTGCTGTAGAGACGTGGGCAGATTTTAGGGGAAGGTTTGAGTAGAAATTCCTTTCTCAAGCTGAGGAGAGTATGTACATGGAGAGGTTCTTGACATTAAAGCAGAAAAACTTGACTGTGAAGGAGTATGTGACCGAATTTAAGAAGTTGGCGAGATTTGGACTAGAGTTGGTGAATACGCCTCACAAGAAGGCCTTGAGGTTTGCAAAGGGCCTAAATGAACCGCTTCACAGTTTGGCTATGTCCCACATTCCAATAGGGGTTACGTATGAAAAGCTTGTTGATATGGCATACATGCAGGAAGAAGAGAAGGGTATAAATACTTTTAGGTCGCAAGATAAGAAGGAGGATCCAAAGAAAGTCCAACAACAAAAGAAAGGTGGTAAAGAAAAGAGGAAGTGTCACAACTGTGGGATACCCGACCATTTGAAGAAAGACTTTAGGAAGAAGAAGAAGTTCGCTTGTTATCATTGTGGTGATCCAGGTCATGCCGTCAAGGACTGTCCTAAGAAGCAAGGGCAAAGGGCAGGTTCTACTTCGGGAGGGCAGGTTCACGCTCTCACGGCTCCGGGACAGGAAGGAGGTAGAAAAATTTCTGTTGAAAGTTTGATTTTCTTGTTTGATCATCCTTTCCGTACTTTATTCGATTCTGACGCATCACATTCGTTTATCTCTACATCATCAATTGAAACACTGCACTTAAATACTAGTCTCATTGTGGATCCCATTGTAGTCTCAAATCCTATTGGTGGGTCGGCTCATTTATCCATGGTTTGTAGGGATTTGAGATTGTCTATCTTAGGCGTTGGTTTTGAATGTAATGCTTTTGTGCTTGGTTTCATGGGCTATGGGTTGATTCTAGGGATGGATTGGCTAGCCAGACATGGTGCCATCCTAGATTGTGAATGAAGGGTAGTAAAATTGTTGACTCGTAGTGGAAAGACCCTTGATATTTCTTGTGACCCTAGAGGATCGGTGATGCTTAGTTACCTTGAGTCACTTGACGCATCCAATGATGATTTACATTCTGTTCGTATAGTCCGTGAATATGTTGATGTCTTCGATGAGGTGAGGGGTCTACCCCCAAAACATGAGTTAGACTTTCGTATTTATCTTGTAGACAATGCAAAACCTGTATCTCTGCCAGTACGCCACATGGCTCCTCGTGAGAGGACGGAACTCAATAAGCATGTATGGGAGTTTCTCGAGAAGGGGTTCATAAGACATAGTATATCGGAGTGGGGTGCTCCAGTAGTATTTGCCACGAAGGCGGATGGGTCCCTTAGACTTTATGTGGACTATAGAGAACTTAATAAGCTTAATAAGAAGAATAGACACCCACTGCCGAGGATTGACGATCTCTTCGATCAGTTAGTTGGCGCCTCAGTGTTTTCGCGGTTGGACTTAGCCACTGGTTTCCATCAATTGAGAGTGGCTGAGGATATCATAGACAAGACTGCCTTTAGGACTCCGGATGGTTTCTATGAGTGGCTTGTGATGCCCTTCGGTTTGAAAAATTCCCCCGCATACTTTGTTGACTTGATGAGTAGGGTGTTTAGGGAGTACCTTAATAAATTCGTGGCGGTCTTTGTGGATGACATCTTGATCTTTTCTAAGAGCGAAGAAGAGCATGCCCTATATCTTAGGGAAGTGTTGGAGACCCTAGAGCGCATAACCTTAAAGTTAAATTTTCTAAATGTACTTTTGGAGGAAGGAAGTGTGATTCTTAGGGCACGTGGTTTCCAAAGAAGGGATAGCTGTGGATCCCGCGAAGGTGGTGGCCATCCAAGATTGGAAGGTCCCTAAAAATGCTACCGAGGTGAGGATTTTCTTGGGGTTAGCTGGCTACTATAGAAAGTTTATCAAGGACTTCGCAAAGATATCAGCCCTATTGACACGCTTGACGAAGAAGAACCTAGTTTTCACATGGGACGTAGATTGTGATGATGCGTTCCAACGTTTAAAGAGATCTTTTACCACAACCCCAGTCTTAGTGTTGCCAGATGGGAGTAAGCCATTTACCATTTATACCGATGCTTGTGGGATAGGACTAGGCGCAGTCTTAATGCAAGAGGGGAGGGTAATAGCCTATGGAGGAAGGCAGTTGATAGTGCATGAGAGGAATTACCCTACACATGACCTAGAGTTGGCCGCTATTGTTTTCGCGCTTAAGTCTTGGCGCCGTTATCTTCATGGAGAGAAATTCGAATTTTTCACAGACCACAAATCGCTAAAATACTTGTTCTCTCAGAAGGACTTGAACTTAAGGCAACAAAGATGGATGGAATTCTTAGCGTCCTACGATTTCGAGATAGCATATACCCATGGCAAGGGTAACGTGGTGGCAGACTCCTTAAGTAGGAAAAGGTTGTCCTTGAATCCGTTGTTTGTTGAGCGGCAAAGCTTAGAGTTCATCTCTACGTTTGACTTTAGACCTTCCATTGACTGTGTACCCGGTTTGCTAGCATCCTTTGAGGTCAGACCTACGCTTTTGGGACAGATTGGTGAGGCACAGCGAGATGACCCACAGTTGGTTGAGTTAGTAGAGAAGCTTATAAGGGGGGAGTCATCGAGCCATCTCAGTAGGTATACCCTAGATGATAAGGGTTGGTTACGTAGGGACGGTAGACTTTGTGTACCATGAGACGAGAACTTGAGGAAGATCATTTTTGATGATGCACATCGTTCGAAGATGACCATTCATCCCGGCGGGGACAAGATCTACATGGACATGAGACGAGTTTACTTTTGGGCCGGTATGAAGAGGGATGTGGCCGAGTTTGTCGCTAGATGCTTGGTGTGCTAACAAGTAAAAGCAGAGCAAAAGAAGCCCAGTTGGTTGCTTCACCCATTGGAGGTCCCACAATGGAAGTGAGAGAGTGTCTTGATGGACTTTGTTGATGGGTTACCAAGATCGAGGAAGGGTAATATGGGGATTTAGTTCGTAGTAGACAGACTTACTAAGAGCGCCCATTTCATTCCCGTGAAGAGTAAGAGGACTGCTACATGGTTAGCCTCCATATACATTCGAGCGATGGTTCGTTTGCACGGTGTTCCTTCTAGCATAGTGAGCGATCGCGATCCTATTTTTACTAGCGAGTTTTGGAAGAGCTTGCAAGAGGTGGTAGGGACTCAGTTATGTTTGAGCACCGCATATCAACCTCAGACGGATGGCCAGATCGAGAGGGTGAATCGTATTCTAGAGGACCTTTTGATGCTATGTGTTTTAGACTTCGGAGGTACATGGGAGGAGCATCTTCCTTTGGTGGAGTTCGCGTATAATAATAGTTTTCAGTCTAGCATTGGCATAGCACCTTTCGAGGCTCTTTATGGAAGGCCATGTCGTTCACCTACATGTTGGTGGGAATCTACGGATAAGATCTTGCTTGGGCCCGATATGATTAGAGAGACTTTGGAAAAGATTGATTTGATTCGAAGGAGGATGAAGACGGCACAAGATAGGCAGAAATCGTACGCGGACAAGAGGAGGACAGATCTTGAGTTTGATATTGGGGACATGGTCTTTATCAAGGTGTCTCCATTAAGGAATGTTGTTCGCTTTGGGTCCGTTGGGAAGTTAGCACCAAGGTTCGTAGGGCCGTTTCCTATTAAGGAGAGGATTGGACAGATGGCGTATAGAGTGGAGTTACCCAAGAGACTTAGTGGTGTACACGACGTATTCCATGTATCGCATTTGAGGAAGTGCTTGCATGAGATCACAGAAGTGGTAGAGTCGAGCATGCTTAGAGATGTGGAGATAGAGCGTGATGCGACGATTTGACGAGCTCCTACATGCATTCTTGGGTCGGAGATTAAGAAGTTGAGGAATCGAGAGGTCAAGCTAGTCAAAGTGCAATGGGGAGATGATGAGAGCGACGCTACTTGGGAGACGGAAGAGAAGATGCATTCATTGTACCCTTTTCTTTTCGAGGGTATGTCTTTTAATTTCTCCTTTATCGCTTAGCTTGTACTTGTTCTATCTTTAGCATGTCCTCTCGCTAGTATCTTTAACCTTTAGACAGGGTAGTCCTATGGTTGAAACATGTGTTTGAGACATGTTATGTATGGTGGATGCATGTGGATGCAAGTATTTGCTAGCGGTTGCTCGTGGATGCATATACACACACTTTAGGCACTAGATCGGCTCAGTCACTTTCATATTGCATATAAATGGATGTATTTAGTAAAATAAGTGTACATTGAATGTGTGTATCATATCGATGTTGCATTTAAATGAATGGTTGTGCAAACATGTAGTAATGATATGTATAGGGTTCTTTGCATACATGATGGATACATGGCACTACCATTATTTGCATTAAGGAGGTCGACTGAATCAGTGAACCGCCTGATTTTGAATTAATATACGGACATATACACACACTATGCATATGTACATGAAAAGCATTAGACATCTTTTAAGGACAATGGATGCTTGTGGATGATGGTTGAGTAGATGGATGATTGGATAGTAGGATACATTCTACTTAACTTGGAGATTTCGGGGACGAAATCCTTTAAGGAGGGGAGAATGTAACACCCCGTAATTTTATAACATTAAAATTCACAAATTAAAGTTTACTTAATTTTTAGAAGAAGAATTAAGTGAAATGGGTTGCGCTATTATGTTCGTCTCAAAATTTTGGGTCAAGATAGACATTTGGTTTGCACGAAACGGATACCATATGAAGATGTTATTTAGCCTTGAAGTTTTTATGCATATGAGAGAAATATATATATATATAAATTAAATAAATAAATATTCAAAAAAGTTCAAAACAGCAAATCGGGAGGGGGAATAGCCGAACCGCACCATTTTTGGAGTCGACCCGAGCCCTGCTTGGTCGACTAGGGGTCGATCCAGGGTGTATGGCTGTCAACCCGTGGCCCAATTCGCGCTGAGGGCTGATGTTGCGTCTCAGTGGTCCTGATGATTTCTGGGTTAATCTAAGAGCTCTAATCGATCCTAGACATCTATTTATACACCTTAAGACCTAACCCTAATTCATAAAATATTATCTATGACACCATTATGCTGTTAAGCTCTCTCTTAAACCCTAACCGCCGCCTCTAATTTAAATCTCAAGTGTTCATACACAATTCAAATCAAAGTTTAGAGCTTCAACAACAATTAAAGAAGATTAATCAACGTCAATTCAACATTTCTGCACCAATTTCAATTCATTAATCCGTTTCTTAAGCCAAGAAAGGTGAGTACAGTTATTTTCACAAATCTAATGGGATTAAAGTAATATGAAAAAGTTGTAAAAAGGATTCATATATATGTTTGTAATGAAAATCTCACCAAGTCTTCACCTTTTTGATTCATGTCATCATATGCCTATGTTTCTATGTAAAGTTCATACCTTTTATCAGTTTATTCATGTTGAATCTTTTATTATGCCTCTATGCCAGACTATATGCCTCTTTATTTCATGATGATGTTTTATTCCAATTTTCTATAAATTGATTCTCTCTTCTTACCCCTATTCCTTTTATTTGTGGATCTAGGCTACCTTTGAGCCTATATTAAAAATACGCGTGAATGCGAATACATGGGAACAATGTGGAATATTGGGAATATGGGAAATTTGGAAAATTGGATATTATTGGATATTTTGGATAATTGGATAATATGTGAAATTGGCATTTTTGGGTATGAATTACATAGAATTGATGAAATTGCCTAAAATTGTAAATTTGTAATTGAGGCTAATTAATGTGTAATTAGTGGCAATTTGGAATAGGTAATATTATAGACATGATTATATGTTTAATTGGATATATATGACATGAAAATTGGGTATGGGTGAAATACGATGTTAATGAACCTTTGACATGAGGTTAGGCGCAATTGTGATGTAAGACTGCCCGGAACCGCCCGGCAAATCCAGCGGTCACAATTGGACGTCTAATGTGAGAGGTCAAAGGAATGAATCGTAGGCGTAACGGTTAATGACACGAGGTTAGACCCAGTTTGTGGCGTAATACTGCCCGGAACCGCCCGGCAAATCCAGCGGCCACAAAGTGTTCGGTCTAATGTGAGAGGTCATGCACCGTTCGCCATAAGGAATGAATTAAAGAATACTAACCATAATAATACATGGGTATGGTTAGAGGGTTAAGTGGGGTGACATGTAAATTATGACATGTAAATATGGACTTAACCGAACTAAGATAGGACATGTAAATTATGACATGTAAGTATGGACTTAACCGTAGCATGTGTAAGACATGGACATTTAAATTAAAATGGTTAAGTGGGAGAAAAACCTAGTGGGGACCAAGCATATGTGGGAGGCTTGTGTCGGATGGGGACCCGTTTCAACTAGTAACGCGTTTGAGTATCTAATTGGGCCCGGTACTAGGCCAGGGCTGGGGCACGCTTACTGGGCTTGAATATAAGAGGTAAAAACGTGAATATCGGTGGAAACGCGAGTCCAACGGGTTCATGTGCTTGCATGGGTCCGGGCTGTTAGGTAAGACATTGTTGCATCATGTAGGTATGGCCATGCATTTTATGTTGGTATCGTGGTTACCACTTTGGGGAGTGATACACCCCACTGTGGGGCCAGTACGGGTGCCTACGGGGTTTAGGGAGCCAATCGAATGGGTAGGGTAAGGGTACCTTAGTGGTGGTAGGAGAAAGCCGACACCTACGATAGCAGCTTGGTACAAGTAACTACTAAGTTTTTCATGTGAGTACAGTTAGTGGGAAGGGATCAACCTCTAGTAAAAAGAGACTAGTAGATGTGCGGTGTAATTAAGTAATGTGGTGTAACTTAGCAAAAGTGCGGTGCAACGAAATACATGTTGGTTGAGTTGGATAGTCCTTTGGGTGCTAGTCTGATGTTGACTTTGGTCTTCGGGGTCAGTACTTGGAGGGTTGTTCGCTTAGCCAAGGTGTAGGATTGTCTTAGTACTTAGGAACGAAATCATCTTGTCCATCCTTTTTATCTACCTTATCTAAGTTACAGTCATATCTTGATGGCTATTTATGTCTTGATCATTTACCTTACCTACTATTTGTTAAAATTACTGGACTCGCCAGACTTTATGTCTGACCCGTTTGTTTCCACCTCTTTTCTTTCCTTTCCCCACCTCAGGTTTGCAAGGAGGAAATACTACAGCTTAGTACCGATTTCTTTCAGTTGCTTGAAAAGAGTAGATGTATCTCTTTGGACTCTCTCATCTTTATGGCTTTACTTATGCTCAATGGGGATTTATGTTATTTAAGTATTTGCTTCTTTATGTACTTTGAAGTTTTTGGAAAAGACTATTGATCCTGTTATAATGGTTTTGGAGACTACTTATGTAAGCTTGTTTTGAGTTATGATGCTATGAAAGAAGTTTTATCTTCCGCTGTGTTGTTTTATTTATTTATTATTGTAATTTATCTGTTCTATACAACAATAATGCTTCATGGACATTGATGCATTCCCTTTGTGAGTGACATTAATGGACATGGGGTGTTACAGTGTTGTGAAGTACCATTGTCGCGCTCGGCAAGTTCTAAGACTTCACATTTCGCTTATATCGCGTTTATTTGTTTTGATTTGGAATTTTGTTCGTTTTAGAACCAACAATCAAAATTAATGCATTCGAGCTTTGCGAGTCGATACGGTGGATCACAGAGGCCTCGTTGACGTCCCGAAGAAGCCACGAGCCTTGATGATCGAAGACGGAGCTCAGGGGGACAAATCACCCCTTGGTTTGGCCAGGGCAACAACCCAGGCCAAAACCGGTCGACTGGCCCAAAATGGGGCAGTCGACGGTTTTACTTCTGTGTAAAAATGGTCGACCGCCCCTATTTGACCGGTCGACCGGTTTTAAGCTATGGACCGGAGGGAGCTCGGTCCACAATCTACCACCATCCAGGCTCTTTCCCAACCGGAGCTCGGCCCGTTCGGACTTCGTTTGTGAACTTTAGCTTCATAAATTCATAGATTTCAGCAGCTCGATTCATCGACATTGATTATTATTTGATTCATTGAATATTGATCTTTAATTGAACCCATTTACTCATTAATTTGGGTTTCACCCTCGATATTAGTTCGATGATGATTCACGACTCTAAAACGTGAATTATCGACTCGATATCCTTCAAGTCTATTCCGATGTAGTTTAAAACCTTCGGGTGCTAGTTTGGGATTTCAATTCATTCGTTGATCGAAATTACAACCATTATCCCTTTGATTTCCTGTATGTTGTTGTAATGTGAACTATGCATTTATCGATCACCTTGGTGATCGTACTTTGACCTATGACAACTAGTTTTGTGTTTTTGTATCCTGTCACTCCAGGGTGATTTCTAATCGTTTCTCAATGTCATTGGATTCACTAACGAGCTATATATTTATTCAATTTATCGAATTTATATTTGATGATTTATGAATTGAATTCACGTTATTGCAACGTGAATTCCCTTGATGATGTCGAACTTATACGAGGGTTTATATATTATTAATGGACTACGAATCCTTCTATGGATTCCAATTTATTAGTGTGTACTGATCCTCTTTACTCGATCAGGCGAGAAATTTAGTTTATTTACCTTGGTAAAACTGTGGACTATGACCCCTTATATGTTTACTTTGGCGAATAACTCTTGGACTCGTGTGTTCGAACACGGTGTGACGATTTTCTCTGTTTCGAATAGAAACCAATTACGAGGGTGTAAATATTAGAGAATAGCATGTGGTTATGGGACATGTCGTTATTTTCTTATATTAACTAGCTCAGAATAATTTCTATTCACAAACATCCTTGCTGTTTTGAGTATGAACCAACAATGGGTTCGTAAATATTCGAGAATAGCGAGTGGTTATGGGCCATTTAGCTATTTTCTTACATTAAATATCTCGAGTAATTTATACTCACTGGATCGATGCAGTCCTTCTATGATTTATGTTTTTGTGGTCCTCGATCGCCCTTGTGGGATTTACGATTGTTGGATTTCACTTCTGGGACTTCGGTCCAACCTTCTATGATTTATGTTTTTGTGGTCCTCAATCGCCCTAGTGGGATTTACAATTCTTGGATTTCACCTATGGGACTTTGGTCCAAACTTTCAATGATTTATGATGTTTCCTAGAGATTTCAAGATTTATGTGTTTTCTCACTTCCGTGGTCACGACCCGGCTCTATGGGGAGCTTCAGCTCAAACATATGGGTTCACTACCTAGAGATCATATCTCATCTTCTATGAACAGGCCTTTTTTATGATGTTTTCTGTATTTTTAGGGATTCATGATTTATGTGTCTCTCTTCTGGGATCAGGACCTGGCTCTATGGGGAGCTTGGCTCAAACATTTGGGTTCGCTACCTAGTGATCGTATCTCATCTTTTATGACCAGCCTCTTTATGATGTTTTCTGGATTTCTTGTTTGATTTCTGGATTCTTGATTATTTTGATGCGATGGTCATCAATTTGATGTGTATTTGGCATTCCATTGTCATTCCTTGTTTATTTTGATGCATATGGCATCCATCAGATTTATTTAGCATTCCGCTGTCATTCATGTGTATGGTTTATTTGGTATTCCACTGTCATTTCCTGTTGTGTGCTATTATTTGATTGTTGCATTCTACATCAGCTAGGAGATTATTTAGAGATATTTGTGTGCTGACATTTCATTGTCATTTCCTGATTTTTTTGACATGACATGTTTCATATTTATTTATGATTAGATATTATTACTAGAATCATGTCATCCTTTGTTATATCCCTTATTATCTCAGTTTATTTCATAAGTACAGCTAGATTGACTCGTTTATTATTTATTTCTATAAATAATACTCGGGTTAGACCGAGTCATTTTAGGTACTCCTCTAGGACTCCTCGCAGGATCGATCTTCCGCTTTCAGCTTGCTACTCTGTCTCCACAGCTTTATGTACTTTTGTACCTATGACTTTATCTATCGTTGTGTACATATTCTTTTATTTAGATCATGGTACATGTATTAGTGGATCTTTGTTGACCACTAGCTTGTTGTACACATTCTTGGTTTATTTATATCTATTCCGTCTTTTTGATATGATTATTCTGTGTCTAGCTATGAGATATACCATATTTATATTATTTTTGTTGTCTATTTTATACTGCTTTCTGGATTGCATATGGCCATTGTGTAGTTGCCCTATGTGCTAAATGGTCATGTCAAAATTTTAATCAGTATCAGAATTTGATGTGCATTCCTCACATGGAGTAATCATACAATCGATCGCTCTTCACAAACCTCATTCTCCGTTTTGGTTTACAACATATCTCTTAAATGAATTGGACGATAGTGGATATAGAGGCGGGGCGTAACAGTTTGGTATCAGAGCAACTTTCCGGAAGAGTGTAAGACAGGATGACGATGGTATTGTCTTAAGCCTCTCTCGTGAATCGTGCTTCAGGGTTTTAGTTAGAGTCTTAAGACCCATCATAGCTTATCTCCCTAAACGATTCCATTTTAACTGAATTCGCATTGTTTGAATTCAAGCTGAGACTAACTTGTTCCTCCTTCTTTTTCCTTAAAGAAGCAAAGTAGTTGGTCGTAACAGTGCAAGTGCCGGTTCACCCAGTGTACCTCCTACAATTGGGGTGATTATGTCTCAACTGGCCTATTTTTAGTCTTTTAGAATAGTTATTGACTTGTTCCCTTCGGGTTGATTTCTATAGTCCATCTAGGGCCCGTGTTCTCTAGTGGTGCTTCTGTTTCATTCTTTGACTCGAGTTGCTAATTGATGTCTGTTTAATATTCTTGTAGTTGATTGATCATTGGATATCTTTCCCGTGCGTCGTTACACATGTCGTAAGTGCCTTTGATCCTGATATTTCATGATTTCTAGTTAAGATTTTTTCGTACGTCGTTACGTACCTAGCATGGTCTATTGATCATTTGTCGGTTGGTATGGAGATACCATGTCTTTGTGACTAAATCTACTCCCTTGTTGTCATCTATATAGTTCTAGTTCGATGTGAGATCACCAAGCCTTCGGGCTAAAACAACTCATTTGTTACCTCATTGTGCCGGTGTGAGTCACCAAACATTTGTGCTAAATTAACTCAACAAACGTATCCTTGCTTTCCAAACTGAGGATCAAGAATGAGGGAAAGCATCCCGCTTCTTGTGATCCCTCTTCTTGAGTCAAGGTACATGTCATTAATTCCTTAATGTCATTTACCTTGTTCAGAGATTATTTTATTTATGTTCTTTTGATATACGTCGACCGCGTTCCTCGTTATCAAAAGATATCAATTGTGTTTTATTTGTAAGTTGATAAAGGAATTTTATGTCCTTTATGCCATCCCGAATGATTTATTGAATTTTTATATTTTCGCGATATCTGCGTGAACGTTAGAAATTGTGAGGACTTTCTTTCTGTTAACCTTTCCATCGGGTGTGTTAAGGATCTCGAACGAGATTTGGGACGCCATGTTGTAGTTCGGAATTCCTAAACACAGTTATGTGACAATCCGACATTTGAAATGATCCCTAAAATTAAATTAACCATTAATAAGTTAATCAAAATAATGATATTTTGGATTTTGCGATTTTTTGTTATCATTTTGTTGTTTTTCTAGATAATTTATTTCTAGATCTCCTTGGAGCAATTCCAAAAATTTGAGTGGTTCAAGATTTTTAATTAGAAATTATCTTGAATCTTTCCTTTGAGTAGATAAATAACTCTAGAAACAACCCAAAAAGTTATTTATTTATGTCTCCTGTTTCTGGATTTCAGATCTTTGATTTTCGAGAATTCTTAGTGATTAAGAATCTCGCCTACTTCCTAATCCTTGTTTCGATTTGCTAAAGAGAATTTAATATTCTTGTTATTCTGTGGGTATTCTTATTTTCTCTAGTGAATGATCACTCGAGAGAATGGGAGTCCCGTGTGGGGAGGGGAAATTTGAGTTTTTCTGATCCGCGGCGAAGTCAATAATTCTTTTCTTCAAATCCATGATCTAGTCAATCATCCGGAAGTGCTATAGTCGATTCACTTATGGACTTAGCCTTGCGTTGTTTGTAGAAATGAACATCGAAAGGATGAGCTCTTTTGATATTCCTCCTTTGTTTGTTTGAATAATTTGGATTGACAATTGTCTCCGCACGTTTGTTAATCCTTGTGAATCTAATTTTTTTGGGGATAACAACCTCTTTTGTTTAATCCCATCTTGTTGTAGAAATTGTCTATTGCTTCTTTGATTAATTTCTGATGTTTGTGCGGTTTGAGATTATTAGCGAAAAATTATCTTAAATCATGTTGTCCCGAAGTGGTAAGTTGTGCACTACTTATCCATCATCTTCTCGATGTTTCTAATTTTCTAAAATCGATACTTAAGTTTCTGAATATTGGGAATTTTGTATAATTCCTGATGATTCGTCTTTAGGGTTACTAAATGAGATTTAGTACTTGGTTATAAATCGATTTCCCCAAATAGTTCGTTGGTATTCCGTTACCAATATTTGTGTATCGGTTTTTAGCTCGTTGGTATTTCGTTACCAACCTTGAATCATTGATATTAAAATTGATTATTCCTTCGAGAGTTGCTCTCCTTAGCTAAATTCGTTGGAATCTCTGAGTTGATCTTTTGTGGGTGTCAGCCATCTTATCGCAAGAATAAAGTGTTGAGGTTCGGTGTTCGCTACATCGTCGTGATTGAGTTTTGAGAATGGAATAGTCAACCACCATAATTCCCCATCTCATATCCTAAGAGAAATATCTACTATTGATATCTCGCGTCTGTAGGATGCAGTTCCGTTGCTTCTTGAAATTCCAAATTAGATTCGCATAGTTTTTGTGCATTCTATCGATTCTCATTCACTTGAGAATAATACTAAGAAAGGCGAGTCTATTTGAATTCATAGCACTTATGATTTTTTATGGAATTATTTTACCCGTTTGGGATGACTACCTTCATGGGTAATGAAGTTCGAGACTGAACTCTAGTTTTTATGATCTTGCAAGACGAAATTGGGATCTCACCTAGCCGTTGGTTTGATCTTTTCATTTCGTGTCGGTTCTTGTGGTACCACTTCATGGTATAATTTTTGGTTGTAACCTATTACTTCATTCTTAAATGCAGGGACGCAATTCTTTTAAGGTGGGAGGTATGTAAAAACCCGCTCATTCGACGATTTTACATTTAAATATTTTATCTAAATATATCGTCGTACCTTATTTGTCACTTAAAATGTCGTTTTTCACAAACGCTAAAACTAGGATTCGAGACCACTTCCATTGGGTTCAGATCATCGTTTGCAACCTTTTTGACTATAAGCATCAATACCTTTTGAGTTGAACAAATTTGGTCATTTTCATTTGATGTATGACCAAAATATCAATTTTTGTACATGGACGAATTTTGACTCAAAACCAATTCCATTGAGTTCAAAATGTCGTTTAGGAGTTCGTAAAGTATAAACTTCGATGTATTCCGAGCTTCAGAATTTTGGCACCTTGGCTAGGGCTTGGTTAGCCAACCTAGCTCATTCACTTAAGAGCTCCACCTAGCTCTCTCCTCCTTCATTCATTATCACTTCAAAGAAAATAGAAAATAGGGAAGGGAATGGGAAACAGAAATTCCCTAAGCTAGGGCCTTCAATCTAGAGCTCAATTCTTGTGCAAATCCAATTCTAAAACATGGGTAAGCTCTCTACTCTCCCTCTCTACCTTATACTCCTCTCGATTTCGGATTTTTAGTCTGCCCTAACACTCATGTGTCTTCATGTGAATATATGAGGTGATTTCGGAGGAGAAATTGATGAAGGAGAGGAGCTTTGCTCGTTTGTATGCTTGTTCTTCCTTGTTGGAGCTTGTTCTTGACATTCAAGAGCCAAAGGTGAGTTCTTTATTGAACTCACATCTATGCCACAAGCCTATGTGCTTGTACAAGTGTAATTTAGGACCATTTTTTGTTGCATTTGCTTGTTGAATTGGTTAGGATAATTTACACTTTTCGGTTTATCAGTTTGAATTTCATTTGAAATAGAAATTACGACATATGTTGTTTACGTACACAATCAATGCACATGATGTAAGTCGATTAAGTGGTGTTGTGAAGTACCATTGTCGCGCCTGGCAAGTTCTAAGACTTCACATTTCGCTTATATCATGTTTATTCGTTTTGATTTGGAATTTTGTTCGTTTTAGAACCAACAATCAAAACCAATGCATTCGAGCTTTGCGAGTTGATACGGTGGATCGGAGAGGCCTCGTTGACATCCCGAAGAAGCCATGAGCCTTGACGATCGAAGCCGGATGCTCGCGGGGGATGAATCCCCCCTTGGTTTGGCCTGGGCAACAGCCCAGGCCAAAACCGGTCGACTGAGCCAAAATGGGGCGGTCGACCGGTTTTACTTTTGTGTAAAAACGGCCGACCTCTCCTATTTGACCGGTCGACTGGTTTAAGGCTATGGACCGGAGGGAGCTCGGTCCACAGTCCATCCTCATCCAGGCTCTTTCCCGGCCGGAGCTCGGCCCGTTCGGACTACGTTTGTGAACTTTAGCTTCATAAATTTCAGTAGCTCAATTCATCGACATTGATTATTATTTGATTCATTGAATATTGATCTTTAATTGAATCCATTTACTCGATAATTCAGGTTTGACCCTCGATATTAGTTCGATGATTGTAACACCCCATAATTTTAAATATTAAAGTTAACAAATTAAAGAATACTTAATTTCAAATGTGGGAATTAAGGGAAACGGGTTGTGTCATGGCGTTCGTCTCGGAATTCTGCTTGAGATAGACTCTGAGTTTGTGTGAATTGGACTTCGTATGAAGGAGTTATGGTCTTCTGAAGTTTCAGAAATTAATTAAATTAAAAACAACTTAGGTTCAGGAATTCAAAATTTGAATTCAAAACAGGGACGAGGTCAACCAGGGGGGCGACCCTATTGTCGACCTCCCCTATACAGGTCGAACTTAGTATCGACTTGGGGGTCGACCTGCCCCCCTGCAGATCTGAAAGATGACGACTTTTTGACTTAGTGCTGAGTCATTAGGGCTAAGGTGTCATTCTATCTTGACTGGAAGGTCTTGATTGATTCTAGGTTAATCTGACGGCTCTTAATCAATTAATCTTCTATAAAAACACCCCTAAACTCTCAACCCTAATCACACAAATTCATAACAAGAGCCTCCATGCCGTCAACGGAGAACCTAGAGTAGCCGCCATACACTTTCAACCCTAAAGCAAGATAGAGGCTTGAATCAAAATCAAATCAAATCTAAATAACAACTAAGTTTACATCAAAAGCGAGCAATTAAGTTTCAGAATACAGATACCAGAAAGACAAGACTATTCTTTTTAATTGTGAGTATGATAGCTTTCACAAAATAATTAATTAATTAAATTATGATAAGATATAATTGGGATTATGAGAATATCATTTTGAATCATGTGATGTAAATTATATGTATGTTTGTGGTGTTGGATCATATGTTAGTTCTTATGTGAATTTTATGCAAGTTGGATCATATGCGAATCTTATGCAAGTTGAATCATATATCTTATGCAAGTTGAATCATATATCTTATGTAAATTTGTGATGATTGGATCATATATACATGTATGAATCTTATGCAAGTTTGGGTTATTAAAATATATGTGAAACATGTATATGCATATGCTAGTTTATGTGACATTAATCTACATGTTTAGATCTATATGCAAGATTACACCTTTATGTTTAGATCTATATGCAAGTTTACATCTTTATGTTTAGATCCATATGCAAGTTCACACCTTTATGTTTAGATCCATATGCAAGTTCACACCTTTATGTTTAGATCCATATGCAAGTTCACACCTTTATGTTTGGATCTATAGCAGTACATAAGTTATGCAAGTTTATGCCCATTACCTATGCTAGTTTTGTATCATATGCTAGTTTGAATGAAATTCATATGCAAGTTATTGGCTATGTAATCTTATGTCATGATCCTTTTATCTATTTTATGTGTTATGTGATGTGGTTTTTCTTTTTATAAGTTAGACTATTTGCGAGTCTAAAATATGTCATATGAAAACATACGAATAGCGTGGGGATGATGGGATAATATTGAATATACATAAATTGTGAATTGGCATATAATGGCCTTAAAAGGCATATAATTAATTTGAGACATTAATTGGCATAATTGGTATTTATGGACATAATTTAAGAGACAATTATGGACATAAATAAATTTGGAATTTATTGACAAGTTTGAATAGGGATATTAATCCAATTTGGGGTTAAATAAAGATGTGTAATAATTAACCGCCTAAGACACGAGGTTAGACTCTTTTGTGGTGTAAGACTGCCCGGACCCACCCAGCAAATCCAGCAGCCACAAATGTCACTCTAATGTGAGAGGTCAAAGACACGAATTAAATGCGTAACAATTGTAAAGACGCGAGGTTAGGCTCGTTTGCGGTATAAGACTGCTCGGACCCACCCGGCAAATCCAGCAACTGCAGATTCCAGTCTAATGTGGGAGGTCTTTACAAGGTTACGGTTCTAATGAATTAAGTAACACTTAACCAGATTAACATGTGTTGGGACATGGGGGGTTAAGTGGGTGCCTTGGGTGGCATGTGAAATTAAGTGGGTGCCTTTGGTGGCATGTGAAATACGATTACATGCACTTAACCAAGTTGAAACATGTAAGAAGACATGAATAAAAATAGGGTTAAGTAGGAAACCTTAGTGGGGACCAAGCATAGGTGGAAAGCTTATGTCATGCATGGGGGCCCTTTTCAAACCAGTAATCCGTTAAGTATCTTTGTGAGCTCGACCCAAGTCGGGGACGGGACACGCTTACTGGGTTTGATTGTAAGTGGTCAAAACGGGTCGGCGGCGGCAACGCAAGTCCAACGGGTTCATGTGCGTGCATGGGCCCGGGTTGGTAGGTAAGAGGTTGTTGCATCGACAGGTATCCACGAGTTAGGGAGCCGATCGAATGGGGAAGATAGTGGGTACGACTAGCGGAGATAGGAGCAGATGGCACCTATGAAGACAGCTAGGAGTATAACTACCATATTATAAATAAACATTGTAACTAGAATGGGGAGGGTAGTGGGTACAACTAGTGGAGATAGGGGCAGACAGCACCTATGAAGACAGCTAGGGGTACACGAAACTACCACTATCATTATTATGTTCTGTAGGCGGGATCAACTTTTAGGGTGACTAGTAATGGTGTGGTGAAATTAGCATTGGTGCAGTATAGTAATTATCCTATAGTGATTAGGAACGAGATTAACGCCAGAATATTCCTCTTATTTGCTTTGTCATGCCCACTTGTTTCATGGTCATATCTTATCTTACCAGTTTATGCCTTATCCTAGTTACTTTAATAATTATATTGTTAAAGTTATTATACTCGCCAGACTTTATGTTTGAACCCCTTGTTTTCGCCTCTTTTCTCCCCCCCCCCCCCCCACGTTCTCAGGATGGGACTAGTACTAGTGGAGCTTGATCTTGGATCTCTTTCTCCCTTTTGGAAGTGCTTGGTTTGCTGAAAGTAAAGTTCAGCTCATCTCTTTTATGGCTACTTGTATTGGGGTTTATGCTTTTTTACTTTATGTACTCTGAAATAATTTATCAAGATGGATATTAAGTGTACTTGGTTTATGAAGTTGTTGTAATCAAACTATTTCTCCGCTGCAATAAAAGTTGTTTTAAAATTTTCAAGTGCCATTATTTGTATCTGTCTTGTTATGTTCTGTAATACCCTGTATTTTAATAACATATTAAAATCATAAATCAAGGCAGAATTAAATATTAAAATAAGAATCAGGGAAAATGGGTTGTGACTTTGCGTTCGTCTCGAAATTCTTCTTGGAAACGAGTCCGAGTTTTCGAAAAACGGATTCCGTATGAGGGAGATATGACCCTCCGAAGTTTCAAGGATTTTCAGAACCGAAAAATAGCTCGAATTCGAATTCAAACCCTAGCGCAGACTGGGCGGGAATTTTCCCGCCCAGGACCAGGTCAACCTGGGGTTCGACACCATGGTCGACCTCCCAGGGGCCAGGTCGACCCTATGGTCGGCCTGGTGCCGAAACCCAGTTTTGAGCCTGGTTTCATTCTGATGTTTTTGGTCTCGTTTTCAGTCTAGATTCGTTTGCGTAATCCTATATAAACAGCCCCCCAACCCCATTCTCTTTACACCATTTTATTCTCTCCTTATGCTGCCTCTTAAATAACTGAAATAAATAAATTAAAATAAAACACGAAGACATTTTCTTGAAGATTACGGCTAGGAATTGCATATTGGGTTATTCGACTAGAGCTTCGATTCTGCTTTCTAAATTCTCGATCCGCGCACTGTAAGTTCTAGTTTCTTTTAGATTTAAATATTTAATTATAATATGGCTATGGAATAAAGTGGAATTGGATTTAAGTATGTTTGTCGATTCAGACCTTTTTCTGTTGCTTCTTGAATATTGAGTTTTGAGACTTATCTATCTTTTCTCACGTCAAGTTCATGATCTATTCAGCCTGTTGTAAATCAGTTTTCTTGTTTCATGTTGATAATATTATCAAGTTGTAATCTTCATGCCTGTGATGATGTTTTTCTCTCTGATCTTATTTTTATGCAAAATTCTATCTTCCCGCATTTATTTTCTTTTGATGAACCTGGGTCAATTTTGGACATAGGCCTAAACCGCGATTTGCGAACGATTGAATACGGGGAAATATTGGGATAGTACCTATTTGGATATATGTGTTTGGTGGAATTGATGGCATAACATGAAATCGGAAACTAGGGTATTTTCAATTTAATTGAAATTGCAAGTTTGGGCATTGGCATAAGTAATTTGGCATGAAGTGGGCATACATGAATTGGCATGTAAACTAAATCACGAGTTTGGGACTATGTAAATTAAATCAACAGATTGGGCTTATGTTAATTAGCATATGTAGAATTCGGAATTTGAACATGAAAGCGATTGTAAACTTGATAATTGGCATAAACATGTATTATGAACTTGGGCAACTGGCATGTATTATAATAAAAAGATTATAGTTTGGGATAACTACATCATGAATCAGGATTTGGGTATGAAACTTGATACATGTAATTTTGGCTAGGACTTGATATGGGTAAAATGGCAAAAACTTGGCATACATGTAAATAGGCAAGAATTGGACATATGTAAACTGACTAGAATTGGGTACATATATTAATGGGCATGTAATTAGGAACTTGGGCATATGTTTATTAATATGTAAATTTGGGAATTTTGACTTATATGACACATATGTAATTAACAATCCAACGGATGCCCTTGACACGAGGTTAGACTTGAGTTGTGGTGTAATTCTGCCCGGGACCACCAGGCATATCCAGTGACCACAACAATAATAGTCTAATGTGAGAGGTCGTAGGCAAAAACTAGATTGTGGCGATGCCTAACACGAGGTTAGACCGAGTTGTGGTGTAATTCTGCCCGGAACCGCCCGGCATATCCAGTGACCGCAACAATATGTCTAATGTGAGAGGTTAGTGCATTGAATGCTTGAACCCAAGGTTGGAATGGGTTTGCGGTGTAATTCTGCCCGGAACCGCCCGACATATCCAGTGGCCGCAAATAAGTCCAATATGAGAGGTTGATGCATTAGTAAATAATTAATGCCAATAAACAGACATGATAAGAATGGAAAGGTTAAGTAATATGACTAGACTAATGACACTTAACCAATATGGCATGAATGGGTGAGTTAAGTAAACCTGAACTTGATTGCTTGAGAACGCTTAACCATTTTAACATGTTAATTTGACACGATGATTTGGTAGGGTTAATTCATGAACCGCTTGAATATACTTAACCAATTTGACACGATGATTTGGTAGGGTTAAATCATGAACCGCTTAAATATACTTAACCATTTTGACACGATGATTTGGTAGGGTTAAGTCATGAACTGTTTGAATATACTTAACCAATTTCACAAGATGATTTGGTAGGGTTAAGTCATGAACCGCCTGAATATACTTAGCCAATTTGACATGATGATTTGTTAGGGTTAAGTCATGAACCGCTCGAATATACTTAACTAACTTGACACATGATTCGTAGGGCTAAGTCATGAACTTGCACGACAACACTTAGCCAATTTGACATGACACGTAGGCGGGTTAAGTCATGAACTTGAATGACAACACTTAACCAACTTGAATGCTGGACTGACAAGGGTTAAGTCACGAGTTTAAATGACAACACTTAACCTGTAGGACGGAAAACCCTAGTTACGCGGTCCATTTCAGCAGTAACCCACATAGATGTATCAAGATACCCTGGTTCTAGGCAGGGTGGGGCACGATGCTGGGCTGATTGTAAGGGACCAGAACGACGGCTGAGTTGGTGTGTCAGTCTAGGATCAGGCAGACTATGGTCATGCACGTAGTCCGGAGTTGAAAAAGCAGGCATTGGGCATCAGTAGGTTTACATTGTGCGTGCTTGATTTGTGTCGGGGGTTGGCACCCTAGGGCTTGATACACCCTATGGTGGACTCAGCACAGGTAACAACATTCGTGATACGGCCGTATGACACAGACACATGAACGAGCTAAGACTTGTAGGTAGCCGATCGATTAATAGATCGTTTCGCGGGACCAAGTAATGGGTCATTTCATGACATTGGGCAAGGGATCATTCTATAGTCAACACATGACACGGTTGGGATCACCTTATTATATAACACGGGCTACTAGTTGGGACACTAGTAGGATGTAAGGATCCTTGTTACACAGGACACTAGTTGGAACACTAGTAGGGATACGAAACATTCCTTGTAAGACACTTGTGAGATGCTAGTCAGGTGGTGCAAAGCAAATGGATATCACTGAAATATTTTAATGATGAAACTTAGAAATCTTGCGATGTTATACTTGATAGAAACCTTGCAATGGGATACTTGGTAGGAACCTTGTAATGCTACTCTTGATAGGAATTATGGGATGTTATACTTGATTCATCGTGCCTGTAGCTTATCTTGCCATCATGCTTATGTTTATTTTCAGCTTATTCCTGCCATGTTATCTTTACCTGTTTTTATGCTGAAAGTCACTAGGACTTACTCAGTCTTTATGACTGACCCGTTTTGTTTCACCTCGTTTTCTTCCGTTTCCGACCCTCCCCCCCCCTTCCCCCAGGTTCGCAGGGTGGGAATACAGCTTAGTTCGGGTCTTACCAAGCTCCAAGGCTCTTTCATGTATGGCTTGGATTTCTCTTGGCTATGGCTTGCTTTGCTTTATTGGGGAATATCACAATTTGTTTTTATGCTTCTTTATTTTTGAGTAAGATAGATATTTTAGCTATGAAATTGGGTATTGGAAGTTGATGGGCTTTTATTGTAAACAATTATATTTAATAAATGATTTGAAGTACTTCTACTTTACTTTCCGTTGTTTTATATATGTCTGTCTTGTAATATTTCTGTTCTAGTACCCATAATGCTCCATTGAAGTTAAGGCATTCCCTTTGTGAGTGACCTTAACGGATGTACGGTGTTACATTTGGTATAAGAGCAGAAGGTTACCAGACTGGGCAAAAGCTTTTAAAAACCTTCTAAAATTATTTTCAAAACGTTTACAAAGAAGCATTTTTCTAAGAAAAGTTTTGTTTTACGAAAGGCATATTCCCCAAAGCCGTATGCACTTTCTTTTGATTCTATCTTTGAGTCTCTTCTCTCTTTCTTTTCATAGTTTGTAGGCATACGACACATGTAGGAGGGCAAAGAAGTGCCCAACCTCCATCAGTAGCCGCAGTAGTTTCATCTACGACTAATCTTATTTCAAGCTTTGTAGGATTGCCGTGCGAGGGAGGTAGCTTTCGAGAAACTTGTCAACAAGCTATACAAGGATAGTAAGAACGAGGATAAAGAACACAAGCCTATGGATGAGAAACTTGTTGAAATGGCTTAACCCACGAAGGAGGAAAAAGGTGAAAGGAAAGAGACCAAAGTGAACGAATAATAAAACCCATGACAAGAAAGAGTATCGTTAGTATGGTAAAAGGGTACATGTAGTTAAGTATTATAGGACAAGGACAAGGGCAAAGGACTAGATCGTCGAGAGAGAAATTGTATGCTCTCACTACTAGCGTACCTAAGAAAAGTGGTAACATTTCTGTTAAATGTTTAGCTTTTCTTTTCTATCATACCGTGGGAACTTTGTTTTGTATATCACATCCTTTTTAATTCTTCTTCGATAGTTGAGTCTCTGCACCTTAGTACTAGCGTGTTAAGGATCCCATTTTTGTCTTAAATCCTGTTGGGGAATCGGCTCATTTATTTATGACTTGTTTTGGATTTGAGAATGTCTATGCTAAGTGTTGAGTTTAGAAGAAATGCTTATGTTTTTGGGCTATGGGTTGATTCTAGGAATGGAGTGGTTATCCAGAAATGGTACCATTCTCGAGTATGAAAAGAGGGTAGTTAGACTCTTGACTTTCCTCGGTAATGCCGTCAAAGTCTAGTGTAACCCTTAGGGTTCTGCCATGCTTAGTTACCTAAAATCTCTTGATACATTTATTGATCCGCTCGAGTAGTGTTCGCCACCAAGGCGAATGGTTCATTTCGCTTATGCATGAGTTATAGAAAATCACCTTAGTAAGTACATTTGGCAACATGGTTGGCATCTGTTTATTTTCAAGAGATAATTCTTCTGTGTGGAATACCTTATAGTGAGTAAACAAGATCAAGGATTCACTAGTGAATTTTGGAGAGCTTGCATGAAACCATGAGTACGTAGTTATGTTTGAGCCGAGTATACTAGAAGGAGAATAAGTGAAAGTGGAACGAGAGGCAACAGTGAAATGAGTTCCAACTCATATTTTGGAAACAAGAATTAAGAAGCTACGAAATTGTGAAGTTAAAGACGGTCAAAGCACAATGGAGTTAAGCTTAAGGAAATGCGACTTAGAAGATCGAAGACTAGATATGTGCATCATATCTATTTTTAAGAGTATATCCTTGATCCCTCTTTTCCTGTAGAGCTTACTTGCATGCCATCTTTTATGTATATCCTCTCGGTTCTATTCTCAATCCTATTTCTGTTGCAAACCCATAGGGAGTATGACTCATCGGTTAGTAATACATGTTGGGGCTTGAGGGTGTTCGTTGGGTTGACTAAACTTTTTGGGTTTTATAGGATATGGGTTAGTTTTAGGAAGAGATTTCTTGTGACCTAAAAGGATTCCATCATGCTTAGTTTCCAAGAAACATATATATTGGTTGGGTTGAGTAATTCTTTGGGTGTCAGTCTGAAGTTGATTTCGGTCTTCAGGGTTGGTGCTTAGGGAGTTCTTCTCCTGATCAGTATATATGTGACATAGATTTCCAGTTTTGACATTGTCTAATGGGCACAAAGTTTTTACTTGCTTCTATCATTCAACTATATTTTTAAGTAGGAACAATTGGGTGTAAACATGTGTTTGAGACATGTTATGATTGGTGGTTGCAAGTGGTTGCTAGTGGTTGCTCATGGATGCATATACACGCACATTTGACACTAGATCGGCTCAGTCACCTTTCATATTGCATATGCATGAGTGTTTATACTTGTTTATGGATGAAATTGAATGTGTTATCATGTGAATGTTGCATATGGATGGATGTTTGTGCACACATATAGTGTTTATGTGACTAGGACTATTTGCATACATGTTGGACTCATGGCACTAAACATATTTTGCATTAAGAAGATCAATCAGGCCTGATCATTTGCATTAGATAAGGAACATATACACACACTTTGTGCATATGTTCATATAGCATTTGAAATCTTTTAAGGACAATGATTGCTTGTGGATGATGTTTTGAGTAGATGGATGATGGATTGTAGGACACATTCTTCTTAACTTGGAGATTTCGGGGACGAAATCCTTTAAGGAGGGGAGAATGTAATACCCTGTATTTTAATAACATATTAAAATCATAAATCAAGGCAGAATTAAATTTTAAAATAAGAATCATGGAAAATGGGTTGCACAATTGCGTTCGTCTCGAAATTCTTCTTGGAAACGAGTCCGAGTTTTCGAAAAATGGATTCCGTATGAGGGAGATATGACCCTCCGAAGTTTCAAGGATTTTCATAACCGAAAAACAGCTCGAATTCGAAATTCGATTTCAAACCCCAGCGCAGACTGGGTGGGAATTTTCCTGCCCAGGACCAGGTCGACCTAGGGGTCGACACTATGGTCGAACTCCCACGGGCCAGGTCGATCCTACGGTCGACCTGGGGGTCGACCTTGTGCTGAAACCCAGTTTTGAGCCTGGGTTCATTCTGATGTTTTTGGTCTCGTTTTCAGTCTAGATTCGTTCTCCTAATCCTATATAAACAGCCCTGCTAACGCCGTTCTCTTTACACCATTTTATTCTCTCCTTATGCTGCCTTTGAAATAATTGAAATAAATAAATTAAAATAAAACACGGAGACTATTTCTTGAAGATTACGGCTAGGAATTGGATATTGGGGTTGTTCGACTAGATCTTCAATTCTGCTTTCTAAATTCTCGATCCGCGCACTGTAAGTTCTAGTTGCTTTTAGATTTAAATATTTAATTATAATATGGCCATGGAATAAAGTGGAAATCGATTCAGACCTATTTCTGTTGCTTCTTGAATATTGAGTTTTGAGACTTGTCTATCTTTTCTCACGTCAAGTTCATGATCTATTCAGCCTGTAGTAAATCAGTTTTCTTGATTCATGTTGATATTATTATCAAGTTGTAATCTTCATGCCTGTGATGATGTTTTCTCTCTGATCTTATTTTTATGCAAAATTCTATCTTCCCCTATTTATTTTCTTTTGATGAACCTTGGTCAATTTCGGACTTAGACCTAACCGCGATTTACGTACGATTGAATACAGGGAAATATTGGGCTAGTACCTATTTGGATATATGTTTTTGGTGGAATTGATGGCATAACATGAAATTGGAAATTTGGGTGTTTTCAATATAATTGAAATTGCAAGTTTGGGCATTGGCATAAGTAATTTGGCATGAAGTGGGCATACATGAATTGGCGTGTAAACTAAATCACGAGTTTGGGACTATGTAAATTAAATCAACAGATTGGGCTTATGTTAATTAGGCATATGTAGAATTTGGAATTTGAACATGAAAGCGATTGTAAACTTGATAACTGGCATAAACATGTAGTATGAACTTGGGCAACTGGCACGTATTGTAATAAAAAGATTATAGTTTGGGATAACTACATCATGAATCAGGATTTGGGTTTATTTGGGTATGAAACTTGATACATGTAATTTTGGCTAGGACTTGATATGGGTAAAATGGCATAAACTTGGCATACATGTAAATAGGCAAGAATTGGACATATGTAAACTGACTAGAATTGGGTACATATATTAATGGGCATGTAATTCGGAACTTGGGCATATGTTTATTAATATGTAAAGTTACACATATATAATTAACAATCTAATGGACGCCCTTGACACAAGGTTAGACATGAGTTGTGGTGTAATTCTGCCCGGAACCGCCCGACATATCCAGTGACCACAACAATAATAGTCTAATGTGAAAGGTCGTAGACAAAGACTAGATTGTGGCGATACCTAACAGGAGGTTAGATTGAGTTGTGGTGTAATTCTACCCGGAACCGCCCGGCATATCCAGTGACCGCAACAATATGTCTAATGTGAGAGGTTAGTGCATTGAATGCTTGAACCCGAGGTTGGAATGGGTTTGCGGTGTAATTCTGCCCGGAACCGCCCGACATATCCAGTGACCGCAAATAAGTTCAATGTGAGAGGTTGATGCATTTGTAAATAATTAATGCCAATAAACAGACATGCTAAGAATGGAAAGGTTAAGTAATATGACTAGACTAATGACACTTAACCAATATGACATGAATGGGTGGGTTAGGTAAACCTGAACTTGATTGCTTGAGAACACTTAACCATTTTAACATGCTAATTTGACACGATGATTTGGTAGGGTTAAGTCACGAAGCGCTTGAATATACTTAACCAATTTGACACGATGATTTGGTAGGGTTAAGTCATGAACCGCTTGAATATACTTAACAAATTTTACACGATAATTTGGTAGGGTTAAGTCATGAACCGCTTGAATATACTTAACCAATTTGACACGATGATTTGGTAGAGTTATGTAACAACCCGCATTCGACGCATCGGAGGATCGTACAATATTTATTTCTTTCCCATATGAAGTCATATGGTCATATAACTTTGGGAAACAACCATTAGAGTCATTTCCCATGTTCATGATTTTTGCCGATTTTTAAATGACCGTTTTGCCCCTAGTTGATCTTGTTTCGTCCATAACTTTTGATTAGAAAGGAATTTTGACCTGAAACCACTTCCATTAGATTTGTTTGATGGTTTACCTTTCCGTAGAGTAGTCACATGTGAGAAACGGACTTACCGTTTGGGAGATATGGCTGAAATTAGGTTTGGAAGGTGAAAACTGCTTAACTAGGCCAAATAGGTTGATTAGTGAATGGGCCCAAAACCCATTTCGGGATTAGGGTTATGGGGAGGCTGAAATGAGTTAGGGCTTCATTTCATTTCAGTTTTCTAGCCTCCACTTTCCTCTAAGAAGCCCTAAAAATGGCGTCCAATCTCTAACTCACCTCCAAATCACTTTCTACTTGAAGATTGGGCTTAGCAACATCAAATCAAGAGAGATCAACACCAAATCAACATTAGAGCTGCTATTTAGCTTTGGGATTCGCACCAAATCAGAGATTTATTTCAGTTTGAAGTTTTATTTGTGGCTAAGGTGAGAGATTTGCATAGTTCCTCACTAAGTATGACTAATTAAGGGTAATTAGTGTTAATTAGCGAATTTAAACATGATAAAAATGTCGAAAAATATTTATAAAATTTGAAATAATGTCTTAGACCTCTGATATGAATTTGGGTTAATTTAGTTAAGTTTTGCTAATCATATCATTAGTTTCACTTAAACATGCTTAAGGGAAAATATGGGGTTTTCGCTATGTTTGATCCATTTTAACATATCATATTGATGTTTGGGTGTTTGAGGTCACTTCAACTTGTTGCTATGACTTTGTGGTATGCTTTGTTATTGATTAGAATAGTTGGAATGGTTGAAAACGACGTCGAGTGGCGTAAACTGCTTGATGGAAAAAGTGCAGGAAGACACCCGAACCGTATCTGATCGGTCAGTAGGACCCGATCCGCTCTCGCACTTCACACTCTGATCCGACCCGCCAGCAGCTCCGACCCGATCCGTTCAAGGATGGTGAGCACGAACCATGCACTTGGCCTGAAGGAGCGTTTTCTCCGATCCGACCCGCCAGCAGCTCCGACTCGATCCGCCCAGGGAGGATGAGCACGATCCGTTTGTCCTTGACTTGGGGGAGTATTCTTTCCGACCCGAACCGTTAGAAGGAACCGACCCGAATCGATGATGGTGACTGGACTTGGAGACCCGACCCGACCCGTTGGGGTGATAACGATCCGAACCGTGTTGACAATGGGAAGCGGGACTCCGAACCGAACCGCTATGGCATGAAGGCGACGATCCGAACCGATCCGGTGATGACCAATAACCCGAGATGCAAAGGTAGTCCAAATGGGAAGTTAGAGCTCAGGATCCAGTTGGGAACCAATGAGTTCACTTCATGGTTGGGCTTTGCAGCGGGACGTGTGCTAAGGAGTTGTCGACATTCATAACTTCGAATCACCACTGAAAATGGATAATGGGCTACTTATCAGTGCGGTAGAGTCACTATGACTCGCGGGGCAAGGTGATGGTAGCAAGACTACGTTATCAGTGCAGTAGAGTCACTATGACTCGAGGGGCAAAGTGATTGTAGTAAGACTATGAGCCAGCGCAGATAGGGTGAATAACTCCATGGGGCAAATGGACATAGTAAAGGATTGGTAAGGCTGTGAGCCAGTGCAGATGGGGTGAATAACTCCGTGGGGCAAGTGGACGTAGCAAAGGATTAGTGGCTATGTATCAGTGCAGTGTATCCATTTATGACTTCATGGGGCAAGGTGATCATAGCAAGGTGTTGAGGTGATCAAAGTGGTGAATATCGTATGCTTTATGCACTTGAGTGCGAGATGTGAGGATGGTTACTATGTTTGATTGTTTGCCATCACTATGACATGCACACCCTCACCCCCGTTATCTTTACACTATTTGAAATGGCACCTTAGAGTGTTGTACAGTATGTAGTGCTAACTCTTTGGTTGCAGGTCCAGGTTCAGGTATGGTTTAGTCGACCTGTTATTGTTCTGTTTAGATGCTTATCGCTCATACCAGGCTTTATGTCTGACCCAGAGTTTTATGTCTCTTCTTATTACTCTGGGTGCTCACACGAGCAGACTAGAGATAGGTTAGTTGGTGATGCGCGAGTAGCTGATTCGGAGGCGAGCATGAGGCTTCCATGTATGATATATAGATATTCTCCCTGTGTCGTTGGTGGTCGCTACTTGGGCATTAGTAGTGTACCTCATTTATCTTGCTTTTTCTTTTTGAGACAGTTTGAAAAGTTGTAATAATGTAGGCTTTGGATCATAAGCTGTATTTGGATTTTCCGCTGCTATGTTAGTTTATTTTCAGCTTATGCATTGTCTCACCTGTTTTATGTCAAGTATGTTGTTATTATATTTTATCCTATGCACTGTGAGACATTCTACAGGTTCTTTGTTGATTTTTCGTCTTCTTTCCTTTCTTTGGCGACCGTCCCGTGCTAGCTGGACATGTGTACAGCGCACTTTTGGAGTAAATGTCGGTTGGTGCGGGGCGGGCCGTCACACTTGGTATCAGAGCTCTAGGTTGCGTAGTTAACCTAGGGAAAGACACCAGGGAGAGATAATACGTATATGAGAGCGCGTATTTGTGATTACTTTGGTTTTCAAAAGCTATATATATACTATTAGTAGTATAAGAATGAAGTCGTACTACACTAGCACCACTATGGGGTCGTTAATCGTTTTCTCTTTACAGATTGAACGATGAGTAGAGACACCAAGGGTGCTGTTAGTGGGACCAACCATGGGAATGCTCCTGAAATGAGGGCAATGTTCACCAACTTCATGAGGGAGATGCTTAGGGAATTTCAAGGGGCGGTTCCCAATCCCGGAAATGGTGGTGGTCCAGTAGTGCAGGCGCCTAGGGTCGATTTTGCCAAGTTGTGAATGGATTACACCAATCTTGGTGGAAAGCCGTTCCACGGAACGGAGTCGGCTACAGATGTTCAGGATTGGTTGGATAGCTGTGATCGTATCTTCGACGACTTGGGTATCGAGGATGCGATGAAGAGAAGGTTAGCGTCTCGTCAGCTGCAAGGGCGAGCGATGAATTGGTGGAATGCCATTAGAACGACTACTCCAGAAGATCAGGTTACTTGGGATCAGTTCAAGGCTCGCTTTAGCGAGAAGTTCATTTCAGCTGCCCAGAAGTCAGTGTTGTTTAAGAGATTCTTGGTACTCAAGCAGAATGGTAGGTCAGTCTCCGACTATATTGCTGAGTTCGACACCCTGTCGAAGTATGGATTATCTCTTATCGATACTCCTGAGAAGAAGAATGAGAAGTTCATTACTGGTTTGGATGGGTACTTGGGGGAAAGGCTTGTCAACCACATCGATGAGACTTTTGAATCGATTGTGGGGAAAGCTTTGAGATCAGAGAGTCTTTACCCTAAGCCAAAGACTGAGGTTGCATCTGCAGAAGGGCCAAAGCCGCAAGTAAGCGGTGGAGGCAAGAATAACTCTCAGAACAAGAGGAAGCAGAACCAAGCTAAGGATGGCCAGAAAAAGAGCAAGAAAGATGTTGAGTGCTTCAGCTGTGGTAAGAAGGGCCATTATGCTAAAGAATGTCGGGCCAAGCCAGCGGATAGGAAGTGCTACAACTGTGGCCAAGTGGGATATCATAAGGATAAGTGTCCACAACCTCCTAAAGAAAAGCAGATAGTGAAAGCGTATGCCCTTAATGCTATTCCTTCTTCATCGAATGCCCCAACTGCGGCGGAGAAAGGAAAGATTGTCGTCATTCAAGGTATGCTTTCTATTTATGATGTACCAGTTCGAGTTTTGTTTGATACTGGGGCTTCCCGTTCCTTCATATCTAGTGACCTGGTGGATAGGTTGGGACTGGAACCCGAGATAGTCGATAGACCTTTGGTATTGACGAACCCGACTGGTGGTTCAACTAACCTTAGTATGATTTGCCGAAATTTGGTCTTATCGAGTCATGGATGTATGTTTGTTTGTGATTGCTTTGTTTTGGGCTTTACTGGATATGGCAATATATTGGGGGTCGATTGGCCCCAAAGATACGGGGTGGTGGTAGACTGTGAGGGCTTTTTGGTGACAGTTAGGGCGGAGGGTAGTGTTTGGTAGTCTACCTAGTGATGGGGTAATGGCTAGTTTTATAAATTCCCTCGACATTCCACATGATGAGTTGTCAGATGTGCCCGTGGTTGGCCAGTATCTGGACGTCTCCGAGGAGGTGACCGGGCTTCCACCACACCGAGAGATTGAGTTCCGTATTGATTTAGTGAAAGATGCCAGACCTATAGTGTTGCCACTTCGTCGTATGGCACCAAGGGAGCAGCGAGAGCTCGGGGTGCAGGTCAACGATCTTTTGAAGAAGGGATTTATTAGAAGAAGTGTCTCCGAGTGGGGAGCACCAGTTGTGTTTGCCACTAAGGCAGATGGTTCCCTTCGATTGTGTGTGGACTATCGCGAGTTAAATAAGGTGACGAGGAAGAATAAGTACCCTCTACCGTGGATAGATGATTTGTTTGATCAACTGGAAGGAGCAAGAGTGTTCACCCAGTTGGACCTCGCGATAGGATTTCATCAGCTCCGAGTAGCGGATGAGAGTGTTCCGAAAACGGCATTTAGGACGCCGTCTGGATTCTGTGAGTGGTTGGTTATGCCATTTGGGTTGAACAATGCACCAGCATATTTCGTGGATCTTATGAATCGGGTATTCAGAGATCAGTTGAACAAGTTTGTTCTTGTGTTCGTAGACGATATCCTTGTTTACTCGAGGACAGAAGAGGAACACAAGGGACACTTGAGGATAGTGATGGAGGTGTTGAGAAAACACCAATTGAAAGTGAAATTCTCTAAGTGTCACTTCTGGAGGAGGGAAGTGAGATTCTTGGGCCATGTTGTTTCAGAGAATGGTATTGCCGTGGACCCTGCGAAGGTGGCTATGGTACAGGATTGGTCTACGCCCAAGAATGCAACAGACGTAAGAAGTTTCTTGGGGTTAGCTGGATATTATCGTAAGTTTATCCAGGACTTCTCCAAGATAGTGGCACCATTGACTCAGTTGACTAAGAAGAATCAGGCCTTCGTCTGAGACGGAGTGTGTGAGAATGCATTCAAAAGTCTAAAAGAAAAGTTGACGCGTGCGCCAGTGTTATTCATTCCTAAAGGGAATGAAGAGATGACTGTAACGACCCGCATTCTACGCATCATAGAATCGTAGAATATTTATTTCTGTCACATACGAAGTCGTATGGTCATGTAACTTTGGGGGACGACTATTGGGGTCATTTCCCATGTTCATGATTTTTCCCGATTTTTAAATGACCATTTTACCCCTAGTTATCACTGTTTTGGCCATAACTTTTGACTGGAAAGGAATTTTGACCTGAAACCACTTCCATTGGCTCCGGATGATGGTTTCTCTTTCCGTAGAGTGGTCACATTAGCCAAACGGACTTACCGTTTGGGAGATATGGCTGAAACAAGTTTCAGATGGTGAAAAACAGCTTAATTGGGCTTAACCGGGTGATTAACAGCTAGGCCCAAAGGGGAATTTCGGGATTAGGAGTTTAAAAGGGCTGTTAGGGTTTGGAGAATACTTTTTTCTCATTTTTCAGCCGTCACTATTCATTCCTCTTAACCTAGCCATGGCCTCCACCCTCTAAATCTCTTCAAAACACATCTTAATCACTTTCTAATTGAAGATTAGGCTTAGCAAACATCAAATCAAGGAGTATTAGCACGAGAACCGAGGTAGAGCTGCTGTGTAAGATTGGGAACAGCGCCAAATCAGAGAATATTTCAGTTTTGGGGTTTTAGTGGTGGCAAAGGTGAGTGATTAGCTTGCTTTTACACTAATTACTGTTAATTATGGGTAATTAGTGAAGATTAGCGAATTTATACATTAATAAATTCTGGAAAAATTCCTAAAATTCTATAATGATGTTTTATGGCTCTGATAAAAATTTGGGCTAATTTGGATAAGTTTTGCTAATTGTATGCATAATCACGGTTAAGAAGGATTAAGGGGAAAACATGGGTTTCTGGGTATGTTTGATCTAAAGTATTTCATGTAAATGATGTTTTAATGTTTGTGATTGATTCTATATGTTGTTACTGCTGTTTGGAATGTTTTGTAATGTCATAGGAAGTTTAGAAAGGTTGAAAACGCCGTCGTTCGGCGAAAATAGCTTGCTGGAAAAAGTTGCAGATTTTCAGAACCGGTTAGGAAGAACACCCGATCCGAACCGGATAGGAGGAGGAGATCCGATCCGAACCGGATAGGTAGAGGAGATCCGATCCGAACCGGATAGGAGGAGTAGATCCGATCCGAACCGAATAGAAGGAGGAGATCCGAACCGAACCGGATAGGAGGAGACACCCGAACCGAACCGGATAGGAGGAGACACCCGAACCGAACCGGATAGGAGGAGGAGATCCGATCCGAACCGAATAGAAGAAGGAGATCCGAACCGAACCGGATAGGAGGAGACACCCGAACCAAACCGGATAGGAGGAGGAGATCCGAACCGAACCGAATAGAGGAGGAGACCCGAACCGAACCGGATAGGAGGAGGATGCCCGAACCGAACCGAATAGGAGGAAGAGACCCGAACCGAACCGAAGAAGACCATAACCCGAGATGCAAAGGTAGTCCAAATGGGAAGTTTGTACCAAGGATTCAGATGGGAATCAACGAGTTAACTTCATGATTGGGCTTTGCTGCGGGACGTGTGCTAAGGGGCTGTCGATGTCTGTAACTTTGGATCACTATGTATAGGGGGTACGTGAACGGATTCAGGGCCACAGTGGTCTAGGTACGACTAAAAGAGCTATAGACCAATGAAGTGGGGTCATTTGTAAAGGTTTAGTCATGACTCCATGGGGTAAGCTTGGTGGTAGCAGTAGTTGTACAAGCCGAACTCCGTCACTACTTCGATGGGTCTAGTGGTTGAAAGCGGTATACATCGTATGCTTTATGCACTGAGTGAGAGATGTGAGGATGGTTGCCATGATTGAATTGTTTTCTATCCCTATGACATGCACACCCCCACCCTCGTATTTCTTTACACCATATGTTGATGGCACCTTAGAGTATTGTACAGTATGTAGTGCTAACTCTTTGGTTGTAGGTCCAGGTTCAGGTATGGTTTAGTATACCTGTTATTGTTCTGTTTAGCTGCTTATCGCTCATACCAGACTTTTTGTCTGACCCAGAGTTTTATGTCTCTTCTTATTACTCTGGGTGCTCACACGAGCAGACTAGAGACAGGTTAGCTGGTGATGCACGGGTAGATGATCCGGAGACGAGCAGGAGGCTTCCACGTAATATATATATATAGTATTCTCCCTGTGTTGTCGAAGATCACTGCTTGGGCATTGGTGGTGTATCTTCCACTTTAGCTTTCTTTTGTTTAGAGACAGTAGAATTTGAAAAGTTGTAATAAGCTGTATTTGGATTTCCGCTGCTCTGATGTTGACATTTATTATTAGTTATCAGCTTATGCACTGTCTCACCTGTTTTATGTCAAGTATGTTATTAATATATTTTATTCCATGCGCTGTGAGACATTCTACAGGTTCCTTGATTAGTTCATTCTCTTCTTTCTTTTCTTATGACGACCGTTCCGTGTCAGTTGGACATGTGTACAGCGCACACTTGGAGGAAGTGTCGGTTGGTGCGGGGCGGGCCGTCACACTTGGTATCAGAGCTCTAGGTTGCGTAGTTAACCTAGGGAAGTTATCAGGGAGAGATAATATACGTATACGAGAGAGCGTATTTTATTTTGGTTTTCAAAAGCTATATATATACTATTAGTAGTATAAGAATGAAGTCGTACTGCACTAGCACTACTATGGAATCGTTAATCGTTTCCTTTTTCAGATTGACGATGAGCCGAGATACTAGAGGTGCTGGTAGGGGAGCCAATAATGGGAATGCTGCTGACATGAGGACGATGTTTACTGACCTCATGAGAGAGATGCTTAGAGATGTACGGGGGGCAGCTCCCAATGGTGGAAATGGTGGTGGTCCAATAGTGCAGGCGCCAAGAGTTGACTTCGCCAAGCTGAATAAGGATTATACTAGCCTTGGTGGGAAGCCATTCCACGGTACGGAGTCGGCCACAGATGTTCAGGATTGGTTGGATAGTTGCGAACGTATCTTCGAGGATTTGGGTATCGAGGATGCGATGAAGAGAAAGCTAGCGTCCCGTCAGCTGCAAGGGCGGGCAATGAATTGGTGGAATGCTATAAAGGCAGCTACTCCCGAAGATCAGATTACTTGGGAGCAGTTTAAAGCTCGCTTTAGCGAGAAGTTCATTCCAGCTGCTCAGAAGTCAGTGCTATTTAAGAAATTCTTGGAGCTCAAGCAGAATGGCAGAGCTGTCTCGGAGTACATTGCTGAATTCGACACTTTGTCAAAGTATGGGTTATCTCTTATTGATACTGCCGAGAAGAAGAATGAGAAATTCATAACTGGGTTAGATCAGTACTTAGGGGAAAGGCTTATTAACCACATCGATGAGACGTTCGAGTCGATTGTGGGGAAAGCATTAAGATCAGAGAGTCTCTACCCTAAGCCGAAGACTGAGGTTGCATCCGCAGATGAGCCAAAGCCACAAGCAAGTGGTGGAGGCAAGGGTGGTTCCCAGAATAAAAGAAAGCAGAGTCAGACTAAGGATGGCCAGAAGAAAAAGAATAAACAAGATGTTGAGTGCTTCAGCTGTGGTAAGAAGGGCCATTATGCTAGTAATTGTCGGGCCAAGCCAGCGGATAGGAAGTGCTTCAACTGTGGCCAAATGGGACATCACAAGGACAAGTGTCCGCAACCCCCTAAAGTAAAGCAAATGGTGAAAGCATACGCCCTTAATGCTATTCCTTCTTCGTCGAACGCCCCAACAGCGGCGGAGAAGGGAAAGAATGTCGTCATTCAAGGTATGCTTTCTGTTTATGATGTTCCTGTTAGAGTTTTGTTTGATACCGGAGCTTCCAGTTCTTTCATATCTAGTGACCTGGTAGATAGGTTGGGATTGGAGCCCGAGATTGTCGATAGACCTTTAGTAGTGACGAACCCGATTGGTGGTTCTACTAGCCTTAGCATGATTTGTCGTAATGTGGTCTTATCGAGTCATGGATGCATGTTTGTTTGTGAATGCTTTGTTTTGGGCTTCACTGGGTTTGGCATTATTTTGGGAGTAGATTGGCTCCGAAGATACAGGGTGGTGGTAGACTGTGAGGGCTTTTTGGTGACAGCTAGAGCGGATGATGGGCGGAGGATAGTGTTTGGTGGTCTACCCAGTGTGGGGGTATTGGCTAGTTTTCTAAACTCCCTCGACATTCCGCATAGTGAGTTGTCAGGTTTTCCCGTGGTTGGCCAGTATCCGGATGTCTTCGAAGAAGTGACCGGACTTCCACCACACCGAGAGATTGAGTTCCGTATTGATTTGGTAAAGGATGCCAGGCCTATAGTGATGCCACTTCGTCGTATGGCACCAAGAGAGCAGCGAGAGCTCGAGGTGCAAGTCAGCGATCTTTTGAAGAAGGGATTTATCAGAAGGAGTGTTTCTGAATGGGGAGCACCAGTTGTGTTTGCTACCAAGGCGGATGGTTCCCTTCGTTTGTGTGTAGACTACCGCGAGTTGAATAAAGTGACGAGGAAGAACAAGTATCCTCTACCGCGGATAGATGATTTGTTTGATCAGTTGAGTGATGCGAGAGTATTTTCTCAGTTGGATCTCGCGACAGGTTTTCATCAGCTTAGAGTGGAAGCTGAGAGTATAGCTAAAACGGCATTTCGGACGCCGTCTGGGTTTTATGAGTGGTTGGTCATGCCATTCGGGCTGACCAATGCCCCAGCATATTTTGTGGATCTTATGAATAGGGTATTCAGAGATCAGTTGAATAAGTTTGTCCTTGTGTTCGTTGATGATATTTTGGTCTACTCGAGGACAGAGGAAGAACACAAGGGACATTTAAGAATAGTGATGGAGGTGTTGAGAAAACACCAATTGAAAGCAAAGTTTTCTAAGTGTCACTTCTGGAAGAGGGAAGTGAGGTTCTTGGGCCACGTTGTATCAGAGAATGGTATTGCCGTAGACCCGGCAAAGGTGGCTATGGTACAGGATTGGCCTACGCCCAAGAATGCAACAGACGTAAGAAGTTTCTTGGGATTAGCGGGATATTATCGTAAGTTTATCCAAGGCTTCTCCAAGATAGCAGCACCGTTGACTCAGTTGACAAAGAAGAATCAAGCTTTTGTTTGGAACGAAAGGTGCGAGGATGCATTCAAGAGTCTAAAAGAAAAGTTGACAAGTGCACCAGTGTTAGTCATTCCCAAGGGGAGTGAAGAGATGACGGTATATACAGATGCTTGTGGTACCGGACTAGGTGCTGTGTTGATGCAAGGTGGTAGGGTTGTAGCTTATGCAAGCAGGCAACTGAAACCGCATGAGAAGAGGTATCTTATCCATGATTTGGAATTGGCAGCGATCGTATTCGCATTGAAGATGTGGAGACATTATCTCTTGGGAGAAAGATTCGAGCTGTTTACTGATCATAAGTCGTTGAAGTATCTTTTCTCTCAAAAGGATTTGAATCTTCGTCAGCAGAGGTGGTTAGAGTTCTTAGCTTCATATGATTTCGACATCGCATATACACCGGGAAAGGGCAATGCCGTAGCCGATGCGTTGAGTCGAAGACATGCCAGTTTAGGGGCTATGTTCCTTGAATGGAAGCAACTGGAGTATATCGCGGGGTTTGATTTCAGACCAAAGTGCGAATTGGACCCAGAAATGTTAGCAAGTTTGACGATCAGACCCACTTTAATTGAGCGGATCGGCTCTAGTCAGAGGGACGATCCTAACCTATTGGAAATCATCTCCAAGTTAGAGATGGGTATCGATGAGGAGATGAGCAAGTATGGGCTTGATCAAGATGGATGGCTTAGAAAGAATGGAAAGCTCGTTGTATCCAATGTCAATGGATTGAGAGATGAAGTGCTTAGAGAATGTCATCACTCAAAACTGACTATACACCCCGGTGGTAATAAGATGTATCGAGACATGAGACAGACTTACTACTGGGAAGGGATGAAAAGAGACGTTGGGGAGTTTATATCCAAATGCATGAATTGCCAGCTAGTTAAAGCCGAGCAAAAGAAGCCTAGTGGGTTGTTACAGCCATTAGAAATTCCCGAATGGAAATGGGAGCAAGTCTCGATGGATTTCATTGATGGTTTACCAAGGACTAGATCGGGACATGATAGCATTTGGGTGATTGTGGACCGATTAACCAAAAGTGCAAGATTTATACCGGTCAGATCGACCAGAACGGCAGCTAAGTTAGCAGAATTGTATATGAAGTGGGTAGTGAGATTCCATGGAGTACCTAAAAGCATTGTGAGTGACCGAGACCCGTTGTTCACTAGTGGGTTTTGGAAGAGCTTACAAGAAGCTCTAGGGTCAGAGTTACATCTCAGTACCGCATATCATCCTCAGGCCGACGGTCAGACGGAGAGGGTGAATCGTATTTTGGAAGATCTCTTGAGAGCATGTATATTGGATTTTGGTGGATCATGGGATGACCATTTGCATCTAGTAGAGTTTGCATATAATAATAGCTACCAATCCAGTATCGGTATGGCTCCGTTTGAAGCTTTGTACGGAAGACCGTGCAACTCACCATCATGTTGGATAGAGACTGGCGAGAAGTTTATGCTTGGACCAGATGTGGTGAGGGAAACTTCAGATAAGATTAAGATCATTCAACAACGAATGAAGGCTGCCCAGGATAGGCAGAAGAGTTATGCTGATAAGAGGAGAAGAGACTTAAAATTCTCCGTTGGCGACTTGGTGTTTGTCAAGATTTCTCCGTTGAAGAGCGTAATACGATTTGGCAGGAGAGGCAAGTTGGCACCAAGATTCGTTGGCCCATTCCCTGTTCTTGAACTAGTCGGGAATTTGGCATATAGAATTGACTTACCGGAGAAGATGGCGGGAGTTCATAACGTATTTCATGTTTCCCAACTAAGGAAGTTCGTTCACGACTCAGATATGACTATTTCACCTGATCAGTTGGAGGACCTCGAAGTAGAACCCGAGGCGGTTGGGAACCGCAAGCCGGTCCGTATTGTCGAGCACGACATGAAGCAACTTCGAAGGAAGGCGGTGAAGCTAGTCAAGGTACAGTGGAGCGAGAACGAGAATGATTGTACTTGGGAGACAGAGGATAACATTAAGAAGTCACACCCAGAACTCTTTGCCTGGTAAGATTTTGACTTCGATTTAGTTTTCCGCATGCTAGGATAGGCTTGTTTGCTTGTTTTGCATGTTTGATTGTTGTACGTGGCTGTTAGGCATGCGGGATCCTTTGTATGTTTTGGGTTAAGGAATTTCGGGGACGAAATTTCTTAAGGGGGGGAGAGTGTAACGACCCGCATTCTACGCATCATAGAATCGTAGAATATTTATTTCTGTCACATACGAAGTCGTATGGTCATGTAACTTTGGGGGACGACTATTGGGGTCATTTCCCATGTTCATGATTTTTCCCGATTTTTAAATGACCATTTTACCCCTAGTTATCACTGTTTTGGCCATAACTTTTGACTGGAAAGGAATTTTGACCTGAAACCACTTCCATTGGTTCCGGATGATGGTTTCTCTTTCCGTAGAGTGGTCACATTAGCCAAACGGACTTACCGTTTGGGAGATATGGCTGAAACAAGTTTCAGATGGTGAAAAACAGCTTAATTGGGCTTAACCGGGTGATTAACAGCTAGGCCCAAAGGGGAATTTCGGGATTAGGAGTTTAAAAGGGCTGTTAGGGTTTGGAGAATACTTTTTTCTCATTTTTCAGCCGTCACTATTCATTCCTCTTAACCTAGCCATGGCCTCCACCCTCTAAATCTCTTCAAAACACATCTTAATCACTTTCTAATTGAAGATTAGGCTTAGCAAACATCTAATCAAGGAGTATTAGCACGAGAACCGAGGTAGAACTGCTGTGTAAGATTGGGAACAGCGCCAAATCAGAGAATATTTCAGTTTTGGGGTTTTAGTGGTGGTAAAGGTGAGTGATTAGCTTGCTTTTACACTAATTACTGTTAATTATGGGTAATTAGTGAAGATTAGCGAATTTATACATTAATAAATTCTGGAAAAATTCCTAAAATTCTATAATGATGTTTTATGGCTCTGATAAAAATTTGGGCTAATTTGGATAAGTTTTGCTAATTGTATGCATAATCACGGTTAAGAAGGATTAAGGGGAAAACATGGGTTTCTGGGTATGTTTGATCTAAAGTATTTCATGTAAATGATGTTTTAATGTTTGTGATTGATTCTATATGTTGTTACTGCTGTTTGGAATGTTTTGTAATGTCATAGGAAGTTTAGAAAGGTTGAAAACGCCGTCGTTCGGCAAAAATAGCTTGCTGGAAAAAGTTGCAGATTTTCAGAACCGGTTAGGAAGAACACCCGATCCGAACCGGATAGGAGGAGGAGATCCGATCCGAACCGGATAGGTGGAGGAGATCCGATCCGAACCGGATAGGAGGAGTAGATCCGATCCGAACCGAATAGAAGGAGGAGATCCGAACCGAACCGGATAGGAGGAGACACCCGAACCGAACCGGATAGGAGGAGACACCCGAACCGAACCGGATAGGAGGAGGAGATCCGATCCGAACCGAATAGAAGAAGGAGATCCGAACCGAACCGGATAGGAGGAGACACCCGAACCAAACCGGATAGGAGGAGGAGATCCGAACCGAACCGAATAGAGGAGGAGACCCGAACCGAACCGGATAGGAGGAGGATGCCCGAACCGAACCGAATAGGAGGAAGAGACCCGAACCGAACCGAAGAAGACCATAACCCGAGATGCAAAGGTAGTCCAAATGGGAAGTTTGTACCAAGGATTCAGATGGGAATCAACGAGTTAACTTCATGATTGGGCTTTGCTGCGGGACGTGTGCTAAGGGGCTGTCGATGTCTGTAACTTTGGATCACTATGTATAGGGGGTACGTGAACGGATTCAGGGCCACAGTGGTCTAGGTACGACTAAAAGAGCTATAGACCAATGAAGTGGGGTCATTTGTAAAGGTTTAGTCATGACTCCATGGGGTAAGCTTGGTGGTAGCAGTAGTTGTACAAGCCGAACTCCGTCACTACTTCGATGGGTCTAGTGGTTGAAAGCGGTATACATCGTATGCTTTATGCACTGAGTGAGAGATGTGAGGATGGTTGCCATGATTGAATTGTTTGCTATCCCTATGACATGCACACCCCCACCCTCGTATTTCTTTACACCATATGTTGATGGCACCTTAGAGTATTGTACAGTATGTAGTGCTAACTCTTTGGTTGTAGGTCCAGGTTCAGGTATGGTTTAGTATACCTGTTATTGTTCTGTTTAGCTGCTTATCGCTCATACCAGACTTTTTGTCTGACCCAGAGTTTTATGTCTCTTCTTATTACTCTGGGTGCTCACACGAGCAGACTAGAGACAGGTTAGCTGGTGATGCACGGGTAGATGATCCGGAGACGAGCAGGAGGCTTCCACGTAATATATATATATATAGTATTCTCCCTGTGTTGTCGAAGATCACTGCTTGGGCATTGGTGGTGTATCTTCCACTTTAGCTTTCTTTTGTTTAGAGACAGTAGAATTTGAAAAGTTGTAATAAGCTGTATTTGGATTTCCGCTGCTCTGATGTTGACATTTATTATTAGTTATCAGCTTATGCACTGTCTCACCTGTTTTATGTCAAGTATGTTATTAATATATTTTATTCCATGCGCTGTGAGACATTCTACAGGTTCCTTGATTAGTTCATTCTCTTCTTTCTTTTCTTATGACGACCGTTCCGTGTCAGTTGGACATGTGTACAGCGCACACTTGGAGGAAGTGTCGGTTGGTGCGGGGCGGGCCGTCACAATGACGGTATACACGGATGCTTGTGGTACCGGACTAGGTGCTGTATTGATGCAAGGAGGTAGGGTTGTAGCTTATGCTAGTCGGCAACTAAAGCCACATGAGAAAAGGTACCCTACCCATGATTTGGAACTAGCAGCGATCGTGTTTGCGCTGAAGATGTGGAGACATTACCTCTTTGGAGAGAGATTTGAGTTGTTTACCGATCATAAATCGTTAAGGTATCTCTTCTCTCAGAAAGATCTGAATCTCCGTCAGCAGAGATGGTTAGAGTTCTTGGCTTCGTATGATTTTGATATCGCATACACTCCTGGGAAATGTAATGTGGAAGCCGATGCCTTGAGTTGGAGACATGCCAGTTTAGGGGCTATGTTTCTTGAATGGAAGCAACTGGAGTATATCACAGGGTTTGATTTCAGACCAAAATGCGAATTGGATCCAAAAATGCTAGCTAGTTTGGTGATCAGACCCACTTTGATAGAGCGGATTGGTTCCAGCCAGAGGGACGATCCTAATCTATTGGAAATCATCTCCAAGTTAGAGATGAATATCGACGGTGAGGAGATGAATTTGTATGGGCTTGATCGAGATGGATGGCTTAGAAAGAATGGAAGACTAGTTGTACCCGACGTGAATGGTTTGAGAGATGAAGTACTTAGAGAATGTCATCACTCAAAACTGAATATACACCCCGGTGGTGATAAGATATATCGAGACATGAGACATACTTACTACTGGGAAGAGATGAAAAGAGACGTTGGGAAGTTTATATCCAAGTGCATGAATTGCCAGCTAGTTAAAGCCGAGAAAAAGAAGCCTAGTGGTTTGTTGCAACCATTAGAAATTCCTGAATGGAAATGGGAACAAGTCTCGATGGATTTCATCGATGGTTTACCAAGGACTAGATCGGGACATGATAGCATTTGGGTAATTGTGGATCGATTGACTAAGAGTGCAAGATTTATACCAGTCAAATCTACCAGAACGGCAGCTAAGTTAGCAGAATTGTATATGAAGTGGGTAGCGAGATTTCATGGAGTACCTAAAAGCATTGTGAGTGAACGAGACCTGTTGTTCACTAGTGGGTTTTGGAAGAGCTTACAAGAGGCTCTAGGGTCAGAATTACATCTCAGTACCGCATATCATCCTCAGACCGACGGTCAGACGGAGAGGGTGAATCGTATCTTGGAAGATCTCTTGAGAGCTTGTATATTGGATTTTGGTGGATCATGGGATGACCATTTGCATCTAGTAGAGTTTGCATATAATAATAGCTACCAATCCAGTGTCGGTATGGCTCCATATGAAGCTTTGTACGGAAGACTGTGCAACTCACCATCATGTTGGATAGAGACCGGTGAGAAGTTTGTGCTTGGACCAGATGTGGTAAGAGAAACCTCGGACAAGATTAAGATCAGTCAACAACGAATGAAGGCTACCCAAGATAGGCAGAAGAGTTATGCTGATAAGAGGAGGAGAGATTTAAGATTCTCCGTTGGTGACTTGGTGTTTGTCAAGATTTCTCCATTGAAGAGCGTGATACGATTTGGCAGGAGAGGCAAGTTAGCACCAAGATTTGTTGGCCCATTCCCAGTTCTTGAACAAGTTGGGAATTTGGCATATAGAGTTGACTTACCAGAAAAGATGGCGGGAGTTCACAACGTATTTAATGTTTCCCAACTAAGGAAGTTCGTACACGACCCCGATATGACTATTTCACCTGATCAGTTAGAGGACTTCGAAGTAGAACCCGAGGCGGTTGGGAACCGCAAGCTGATTCGTATTGTCGAGCACGATATGAAGCAACTTCGAAGGAAGGCGGTGAAGCTAGTCAAGGTTCAGTGGGGCGAGAACGAGAATGACTGTATTTGGGCGATAGAGGAGAGCATTAGGAAGACGTATCCAGAACTCTTTGCTTGGTAAGATTTACTTTACGATTTAGTTATTCTGCATGCTAGGATAGATTTGTTTTGCATGTTTGATTGTTGTTTTATGGCTGATAGGCATGCGGGACCCTTTGTGTGTTTTGGTTAGGGAATTTCGGGGGCGAAATTTCTTAAGGGGGAGAATGTAACAACCCGCTTTCTACGCATCGGAGGATCATAGAATATTTATTTCTTTCCCATATGAAGTCGTATGGTCATGTAACTTTGGGAAACAACCATTAGAGTCATTTCCCATGTTCATGATTTTTGCCGATTTTTAAATGACCATTTTGTCCATAGCTGATCTTGTTTCGGCCATAACTTTTGATTGGAAAGGAATTTTGACCTGAAACCACTTCCATTAGATTCGTTTAATGGTTTACCTTTTCGTAGAGTGGTCATATGTGAGAAACGGACTTACCGTTTAGGAGATATGGCTGAAATAAGGTTTGGAAGGTGAAAAACTGCTTTACCGGGCCAAATAGGGTGATTAGTGAATGGGCCCATAACCCATTTCGGGATTAGGGTTATGGGGAGGCTGAAATGAATTAGGGTTTCGTTTCATTTCAGTTTTCTAGCCTCCACTTACCTCTAAGAAACCCTAAAAATGGCCTCTAACCTCTAACTCACCTCCAAATCACTTTCTACTTGAAGATTGGGCTTAGCAACATCAAATCAAGAGAGATCAACACCAAATCAACATTAGAGATGTTGTTTAGCATTGGGATTCGCACCAAATCAGAGATTTATTTAAGTTTGAAGTTTTATTTGTGGCTAAGGTGAGTGATTTTCATAGTTCCTCACTAAGTATGGCTAATTATGGGTAATTAGTGTTAATTAGCGAATTTAAACATGGTAAAAATGTGGGAAAATATTTATAAAATTTGAAATAATGTCTTAGACCTCTGATATGAATTTGGGTTAATTTGGTTAAGTTTTGCTAATCATATCATTAGTTTCACCTAAACACGCTTAAGGGAAAATATGGGGTTTTGGCAATGTTTGATCCATTTTAACATATCATATTGATGTTTTGGTGTTTGAGGTCACTTCTACTAGTTGCTATGACTTTGTGGTATGCTTTGTGATTGATTAGAATAGTTGGAATGGTCGAAAACGTCGTCAAGTGGCGTAAACTACTTGCTGGAAAAAGTGCAGGAAGACACCCGAACCGGATCAGATCGGTTAGGAGGACCCGATCCGCTATCGCACTTCACACTCCGATCCGACCCGCTAGCAACTCCGACCCGATCCGTTCAAGGATGGTGAGCACGAACTGTGCACTTGGCCTGATGGAGCGTTCTCTCTGATCCGACCCGCCAGCAGCTCCGACTCGATCCGCCCAGGGAGGATGAGCACGATCCGTTTGTCCTTGACTTGGGGGAGTATTCTTTCCGACCCGAACCGTTAGAAGGACCCCGACCCGAATCGGTGATGGTGACTGGACTTGGAGACCCGACCCGACCCATTGGGGTCATAACGATCCGAACCGTGTTGACAATAGGAAGCTGGACTCCGAACCGAACCGCTATGGCATGAAGGCGACGATCTGAACCGATCCAGTGATGACCAATAACCCGAGATGCAAAGGTAGTCCAAATGGGAACTTAGAGCTCCGGATCCAGTTGGGAACCAATGAGTTCACTTCATGGTTGGGCTTTGCTGCGGGACGTGTGCTAAGGAGTTGTCGACGCTCATAACTTCGATTCACCACTGAAAATGGATAATGGGCTACTTATCAGTGCAGTAGAGTCACTATGACTCGAGGGGCAAGGTGATGGTATCAAGACTACGTTATCAATACAGTAGAGTCACTATGACTCAATGGGCAAAGTGATCATAGTAAGACTATGAGCTAGCACAGATGGGGTGAATAACTCCATGGGGCAAGTGAACATAGTAAAGGATTGGTAAGGCTGTGAGCCAGTGCAGATTGGGTGAATAACTCCATGGGGCAAGTGGACATAGCAAAGAATTAGTGGCTATGTATCAGTGCAGTGAAGCCATTTATGACTTCATAGGGCAAGGTGATCATAGCAAGGTGTTGAGGTGATCGAAGTGGTGAATATCGTATGCTTTACGCACTTGAGTGAGAGATGTGAGGATGGTTGCTATGTTTGATTGTTTGCCATCACTATGACATGCACACCCCCACCCCCGTTATCTTTACGCTATTTGAAATGTCACCTTAGAGTGTTGTACAGTATGTAGTGCTAACTCTTTGGTTGCAGGTCCAGGTTCAGGTATGGTTTAGTCTACCTGTTATTGTTCTGTTTAGATGCTTATCGCTCATACAAGGCTTTATGTCTGACCCAGAGTTTTATGTCTCTTCTTAATACTCTGGGTGCCCACACGAGCAGACTAGAGACAGGTTAGCTGGTGATGCGCGAGTAGCTGATTCGGAGGCGAGCAGGAGGCTTCCACGTATGATATATAGATATTCTCCCTGTGTCGTTGGTGGTCGCTACTTGGGCATTAGTAGTGTACCTTCTTTATCTTGCTTTTGCTTTTGGAGACAGTTTGAAAAGTTGTAATAATGTAGGCTTTGGATCATAAGTTGTATTTGGATTTTCCGCTGCTATGTTAGTTTATTTTTAGCTTATGCACTGTCTCACCTGTTTTATGTCAAGCATGTTGTTATTATATTTTATCCTATGCGCTGTGAGACATTCTACCGGTTCTTTGTTGATTCTTCGTCTTCTTTCCTTTCTTTGGCGACCGTCCCGTGCTAGTTGGACATGTGTACAGCGCACTTTTGGAGTAAATGTCGATTGGTGCGGGGCGGGCCGTCACAGGTTAAGTCATGAACCGCTTGAGTATACTTAACCAATTTGACATGATAATTTGTTAGGGTTAAGTCATGAACCGCTTGAATATACTTAACCAACTTGACACATGATTCGTAGGGCTAAGTCATGAACTTGAACGACAACACTTAGCCAATTTGACATGACACGTAGGCGGGTTAAGTCATGAACTTGAATGACAACACTTAACCAACTTGAATGCTGGACTGATAAGGGTTAAGTCACGAATTTAAATGACAACACTTAACCTGTACGATGGAAAACCCTAGTTACGCGGTCCATTTCAGCAGTAATCCACATAGATGTATCAAGATACCCTAGTTCTAGGCAGGGTGGGGCACGATGCTGGGCTGATTGTAAGGGACCAAAACGACGGCTGAGTTGGTGCGCCAATGTAGGTTCAGGAAGACTATGGTCGTGCATGTAGTCCGGAGTTGAAAAAGCAGGCATTGGGCATCAGTAGGTTTACATTGTGTGTGCTTGATTTGTGTCGGGGGTTGGCACCCTAGGGCTTGATACACCCTATGGTGGACTCAGCACAGGTAACTACATTCGTGATACGGCCGTATGACACAGACACATGAACGAGCTAAGACTTATAGGGAGCCGATCGATTAATAGATCGTTTCGCAGGACCAAGTAATGGGTCATTTCATGACATTGGGCAAGGGATCATTCTATAGTCAACACATGACACGGTTGGGATCACCTTATTATATAACACGGGCTACTAGTTGGGACACTAGTAGGAGGTAAGGATCCTTGTTACACAGGACACTAGTCAAGTAGGGATACGAAACATTCTATGTAAGACACTTGTGAGATGCTAGTCAGGTGGTGCAAATCAAATGGATATCACTGAAATATTTTAATGATGAAACTTAGAAATCTTGTGATGTTATACTTGATAGAAACCTTGCGATGGGATACTTGGTAGGAACCTTGTGATGCTACTCTTGATAGGAATTATGGGATGTTATACTTGATTCATCGTGCTTGTAGCTTATCTTGTCATCATGCTTATGTTTATTTTTAGTTTATTCATGCCATGTTATCTTTACCTGTTTTTATGCTGAAAGTCACTAGGACTTACTCAGTCTTTATGACTGACCCGTTTTGTTTCGCCTCTATTTCTTCCGTTTCCCCGCCCCCGGTTCGCAGGGTGGGAATACAGCTTAGTTCGGGTCTTACCAGGCTCCAAGGCTCTTTCACGTATGGCTTGGATTTCTCTTGGCTATGGCTTGCTTTGCTTTATTGGGGAATATCACAATTTGTTTTTATTCTTCTTTGTTTTTGAGAAAGACAGATATTTTAGCTATGAAATTGGGTATTGGAAGTTGAAGGGCTTTTATTGTAAATAATTATATTAAATAAATGATTTGAAGTACTTCTACTTTACTTTCCGCTGTTTTATATATATCTGTCTTGTAATATTTCTGTTCCAGTACCCATAATGCTCCACTGAAGTTAGCATTCCCTTTGTGAGTGACCTTAACGGATGTGGGGTGTTACATGTTCTGTTCTATACACTATATACGCTCCATGGAAGTTAATGCATTCCCTTTGTGAGTGACATTAATGGACGTGGGGTGTTACACGTAGTATTAGAGCTGAAGGTTACCAGAACAAATATGAATTTTGAAAAACTGTTTTTCAAAAGCATTTTATAAAGAAATACTTTCAAAAGTATGTTTTAAGGAGAGTATTTTCAAGAGAAAAGTTTATTTTGAAAAACATAACCCCTAAGAGCCATATATCTTTCCTTTGATTCTCCGATTTGAATCTTTTCCGCTTTCCTTTTTGAATTTCTTCCTCCACATATAGACGCTTTTTCTAAGATGTGTAAGAACTTCCGTACGATGGGCGGAAAACCACTTCATGGGACTAGGATGTCTGTCAATGCTAGAAGGAAGTGGAGGACTTGTTGGTACCTTTAAGGTAGACGGTGGGAGGAAGGTTCAATTAGCTGCTTGGTTAATGAAGAATGAAGCCTCATTTGGTAGGAGGCCACGAACAGAGAATGTGCAGGAGAGACATGGAAAGGACACATGATAAAGTAGATCCAAAGAAAGGCGATAAGGATAACAAGGGGCTAAGAGAAAAGGAAGGGCCACACTTGTGAAATACCTGACTACTTAAGTAAAGACATTAGAAAGAAGATGAAGACTAGTTGTTATCGCTATGGAGAAGCAGGACATCTTATTAGGATCGCCCAAAGAAGAAAAAGGCAAAAGTAAGGACAAGGTACATGATCTTCTGGAGGGTAGACGCGTTCCCTCACGACTGGCATACCTGATAGAGGTAGAAATATATCTTGGTTGGAAGTTTGGTTTTTCTTTTTGATCATCCTGTTCGAAACTTGTTTGAATTCTGGCGCTTCACTCTCATTTATATCTGCTTTGTTAGTTGAAACACTGCACCTAAATACTAGTCTAGTTATGGATCCAATAGTTGTCTCAAATCCTATTGGTAGTTTGGCTCATCTTTCGATGATTTGTCGGGATTTGAGAATGTCTATCTTGGGCGTTGGGTTTGAATGCAACGCCTTCGTTCTTGGCTTCATGGGCTACAGCTTGATTCTAGGTATGGATTGGCTAACTAGATATGGGGCCATCCTAAATTGTGAAAGAAGAGTAGTTAGATTGTTGACTCGTTGTGGAAAGACCCTTGATATTTCTTGTGACCCTAAAGGTCCGGTAATGCTTAGCTACCTAGAATCCCTTGTGGTCCGTGAATATAGTGACGTCTTCAATGAGGTTCGAGGTTTACCCCCGAGGCGTGAGATAGACTTTCGAATATACTTAATAGATAATGCAAAGCCAGTTGCATTACCAGTGCGCCACATGGCTCCGAGAGAGAGAGAAGAGAACTTAGTAAGCAAGTGAAAGAATTGCTTGAGAAGGAGTTCATAAGAAGAAGTATTTCGGAGTGGTGTGCTCCAGTCATTTTTGCTACGAAAGCTAACGGTTCACTTAGATTGTGTGTGCACTATAGAGAGTTGAATAAGCTAACAAAGAAGAACAGACACCCATTGCCGAGGATATTCGATCAGTTGGTGAGTGCTTCGATTTTCTCGCAAATGGATTTAGCTACAGGGTTTCATCAGCTAAGGGTGGCTGAAGATAGCATCGATAAGACTGCATTTAGAACTCCTGACGGTTTCTTTGAGTGGCTCGTCATGCCTTTTGGTTTGACCAATGCACACGCCTACTTTGTTGACTTAATGAATAGGGTGTTTAGGAAGTTTCTAAACAAGTTTGTGGTAGTCTTTGTGAACGATATTCTGATTTTCTCTAAAAATGAAGAAGAGCATGCCCTGCATCTTAGGGAAGTCTTAGAGACCCTACGAGCTCTAAACTAAGTTCTTCAAGTGCCATTTTTGGAGAAAAGAAGTGAGGTTCTTAGGACACGTGGTCTCTAAGGAAGGGATAGTTGTGGATCCCACTAAGGTAGTTGCAATCCAAGATTGGAAAACTCTTAAGAACACAACAGAATTAAGAAGCTTTTTAGTGCTAGCTGGTTATTATAGGAAGTTCATTAAGGACTTCGCGAAGATATCAGCCCCTCTCACTCGATTAACGAAGAAGAATTTGACTTTTGCTTGGGACGTTGACTGTGACGATTCTTTCCAACGTCTGAAGAGGGCTTTAACGACAGCTCCAGTTTTAGTTTTTCCAGACGGGAGTAAGACATTCACTGTATATACCGATTCTTGTGGGACAGGGCTTGTTGTAGTTTTAATGCAAGAGGGAAGGGTGGTATGCTATGGTGGAAGATAGTTGATAGCCCACGAGAAAAATTACCTTACCCACGACTTAGAGTTGGCGGCCATAGTTTTTGCGCTTAAGTCATGGCGTCATTATTTGCTTGGCGAAAGGTTTGAGTTGTATACAGACCATAAGTCGCTGAAGTACTTATTCTCTCAAAAGGACCTAAACTTGGGGCAACAGATATGGATGGATTTTTTGGCATTCTATGATTTTGAGATCGCATATACTCCTGGCAAAGGTAATGTTGTAGCCGACGCCTTAAGTAGAACGAAGTTAACTTTAAGTCCTTTGTTTGTAGAGCGACAGAGTTTGGAGTATATATCTACTTTTGACTTCAGACCCTCTGTTGATTCTGTACCCGGATTGTTGACATCATTAGAGGTGCAACCTACAATTTTGGGTCGAGTTGGAGAGGCACAGCGAAACGACCCACAATTGGTTGAGATAGTATGCAAGCTTATAAGAGGGGAGACCTCAAGACATCTTTATAGATATGCTATAGATGAGAGAGGTTGGCTACGTAGAGATGGGAGACTTTGCGTACCACAAGATGAGAGTTTGAAGAAGGCAATTCTTGAAGACTCACATTGCTCTAAGATGACCATACATCCCGGTGGTGATGAGATGTATAAGGATACGAAGCGAGTTTTCTTTTGGGTCGGAATGAAGAAGGACGTGGCTGAGTTCGTGGCTAGATGCTTAGTGTGCCAGCAAGTTAAGGCGGAGCAAAAGAAGCCCGGAGGTTTTCTCCATCCCTTAGAGATTTCGCTATAGAAATGGGAAAGTGTTTCCATGGATTTGTAGATGGGTTTCCAAGATCGAGGAAATGTAATACGGGGATTTAGGTAATTGTGGACAGACTTACTAAAATTGCCTATTTAATTCCCGTTAAAAGTAGAAGGACCGCTGCATGGTTAGCATCTATTTAATTTCGAGAGATAGTTCGTTTGCACGGCATAGCCTCCAGCATTGAGCGATAGAGATCCCATTTTCACAAGCGAATTTTGGAAGAGCTTATAAGAGGCGGTTGGAACGCAATTATGCTTAAGTACCGCTTATCACCCTTAGACGAACGGCCAGACCGAGAGAGTAAATCGGATTCTAGAAGACCTTCTGAGGCTATGCATCCTAGACTTTGGAGGAACATGGGAAGAACACCTTCCAATAGTGTAGTTCGCCTATAATAATAGTTTCCAGGCTAGCATTGGCATGGCGCCTTTTGAGGCTCTTTATGGATGACCATGTCGATCACCTACTTGTTGGTGGGAATCCACGGACATGGTTTTTCTTGGATCCGACATGATTAGAGAGACAATGGAGAAGATAGACCTGATTCGACGAAGAATGAAGACGGCATAGGACCGACAAAAGTCATATGCTGATAGGAGACGAACCGATCTTGAGTTCAATGTTGGGGACATGGTTTTTATTAAGGTGTCACCGTTGAGAAACGTAGTCCGTTTTGGATCAGTAGGGAAGTTGGCACCAAGATTCGTAGGACGCTTTCCAATTATGGAGAGGATTGGGCAGATGACGTATAGAGTAAAGTTACCAGAGAAGCTCAGCGGAGTTCATGACGTGTTTCACGTTTCACATTTGCGTAAGTGTTTACACGATATGGCGGAAGTGGTAGAGCCGAGCATGCTCGAAGAAGTGGAAGTAGAGCGCAATGCAACAATCAGACGAGCTCCTACACGCATTCTCAGATCGGAGGTCAAAAAGCTTTGCAACAAAGAGGTTAAGTTGGTCAAAGTGCAATGGGGAGATGATCAAAGAGACGCGACTTGGGAGACAGAAGATAAGATGCATACGTTGTACCCTTTCCTTTTTGAGGGTATGTTTTATTTTCTCCTTTTTCTACCGCTTTGTTGATACTTGTCCTATCTTTTAGAATTATCTTTGCGATGACATCTTCGATCTTTAGTTAGGAAGAACCCTATGGTTGCAAACATGTGTTTGAGACATGTTATGTTTTGGTGGATGCAAATGGATGCAAGTGGTTGCTAGTGGTTGCTCGTGGATGCATGTACACACAACATAGGCACTAGACCGGCTCAATCACCTTCATACCGCATATAAATGTGTGTGCATATCTAAACTAATGGATGTATAATGGTTGTGTTATCATATGGATGTTGGATTTTGATGAATGGTTGTGCACACATGTGGAAATAATATGTATCGATAGGATTCTTTCGCATGCATAATGTACGCATGGCACTATCATGATTTGCATTAAGGAGGTCAACTGAATCAGTAGACCGCCTGATTTTGCATTAGATAAGGATTATATACACACACTTCTTGCATATGTTCATACAGCAATAGAAATCATTGTAAGGACAATGGATGCCTGTGTTTGATGGTTGAGTAGATGGATGCTTGGATGTTAGGATATGCATTCTCCTTAACTTGGAGATTTCGGGGGCGAAATCCTTTAAGGAGGGGAGAATGTAACACCCCGTAATTTTAAATATTAAAGTTAACAAATTAAAGAATACTTAATTTCAAATGTGGGAATTAAGGGAAACGGGTTGCGCCATTGCGTTCGTCTCAGAATTCTGCTTGAGATAGAGTCCGAGTTTGTGTGAATTGGACTTCGTATGAAGGAGTTATGGCCTTCCGAAGTTTCAGAAATTAATTAAATTAAAAACAGCTCAGTTTCAGGAATTCAAAATTTGAATTCAAAACAAGGACTAGGTCGACCAGGGGGTCAACATTAATGTCGACCTGGGGGTCAACCTGCCCCCTCCCCCCTCCCCCGGGCAGATCTGAAAGATGACGACTTTTTGACTTAGTGCTGAGTCGTTAGGGCTAAGGTGTCATTATAACTTGACTGGATGGTCTTGATTGATTCTAAGTTAACCTGACGGCTCTTAATCAATTAATCTTCTATAAAAACACCCCAAAACTCACAACCCTAATTACACAAATTCATAACAAGAGTCGTCATGCCGTCAATGGAGAACCTAGAGTGGCCGCCATACACTTTCAACCATAAAGCAAGATAGAGGTTTGAATCAAAATCAAATCAAATCTAAATAACAACTAAGTCTACATCAAAGGCGAGCAATTCAGTTTCAAAATACAGATCCCAGAAAGACAAGACTATTCTTTTTAATTGTGAGTATGATAGCTTTCACAAATTAATTAATTAATTTAACTATGATAAGATATAATTGGGATTATGAGAATATGATTTTGAATCATGTGATGTAAATTATATGTATGTTTGTGGTGTTGGATCATATGTTAGTTCTTATGTGAATTTTATGCAAGTTGGATCACATGCGAATCTTATGCAAGTTGAATCATATATCTTATGCAAGTTGAATCATATATCTTATGTAAATTTGTGATGATTGGATCATATATACATGTATTAATCTTATGCAAGTTTGGGTTGTTAAAATACATGTGAAACATGTATATGCATATGCTTGTTTATGTGACATTAATCTACATGTTTAGATCTATATGCAAGATTACACCTTTATGTTTAGATCTATATTCAAGTTTACATCTTTATGTTTATATCCATATGCAAGTTCACACCTTTATGTTTAGATCCATATGCAAGTTCACACCTTTATGTTTAGATCCATATGCAAGTTCACACCTTTATGTTTGGATCTATAGCAGTACATAAGTTATGCAAGTTTATGCCCATTACCTATGCTAGTTTTGTATCATATGCTAGTTCGAATGAAATTCATATGCAAGTTATTGGCTATGTAATCTTATGTCACGATCCTTAGATCTATTTTATGTGTTATGTGATGTTGTTTTTCTTTTTATAAGTTAAACTATTTGCGAGTCTAACATATGTCATATTAAAACGTACGAATAACGTGGGGATAATGGGATAATATTGAATATACATAAATTGTAAATTGGCAAATAATGGCCTTAAAAGGCATATAATTAATTTGAGATATTAATTGGCATAATTGGTATTTATGGACATAATTTAAGAGACAATTATGGACATAAATAAGTTTGGAATTTATTGACAAATTTGAATAGGGATATTAATCCAATTTGGGGTTAAATAAAATGTGTAATAATTAACTGCCTATGACATGAGGTTAGACTCTTTTGTGGTGTAAGACTGCCCGGACCTGCCTGGCAAATCCAGCAGCCACAAATGTCAGTCTACTGTGAGAGGTCAAAGGCACAAATTAAATGTGTAACAATTGTAAAGACACGAGGTTAGGCTCATTTGCGGTATAAGACTGCCCGGACCCGCCCGACAAATCCAGCAACTGCAAATGCCAGTCTAATGTAGGAGATTTTTTACAAGGTTATAGTTCTAATGAATTAAGTAACACTTAACTAGAAAAACATGTGGTGGGACACGGGGGGGTTAAGTGGGTGCCTTAGGTGGCATGTGAAATTAAGTGGCTGCCTTGGGTGGCATGTGAAATACGACTGGATGCGCTTAACCAAGTTGAAACATGTAAGAAGACATGAATAAAAATAGGGTTAAGTGGGAAACCTTAGTGGGGACCAAGCATAGGTGGAAAGCTTATGTCATGCATGGGGGACCTTTTCAAACCAGTAACCCATTAAGTATCTTTGTGAGCTCGACCCAAGTCAAGGACGGGACACGCTTACTGGGTTTGATTGTAAGAGGTCAAAATGGGTCACCGGTGGCAACGCAAGTCCAACGTGTTCATGTGCGTGTGTGGGCCTGGGCTGGTAGGTAAGACGTTGTTGCATCGTGTAGACATAAGTCGTGCATCTCTAGTGGTATCGGGTTGCCATTTTGGGGAGTGATACACCCCATTATGGGACCAGCACGGGTATCTACGAGTTAGGGAGCCGATCGAATGGGGAAGGTAGTGGGTACGACTAACGGAGATAGGAGCAGACGACACCTATGAAGACAGCTAGGAGTATAACTACCATATTATAAATAAACATTGTAACTAGAATGGGGAGGGTAGTGGGTACAACTAGTGGAGATAGGGGTAGACGGCACCTATGAAGATAGTTAAGGGTACACGAAACTACCACTATCATTATTATGTTCTGTAGGCGAGATCAACTTTTAGGGTGACTAGTAATGGTGTGGTGAAATTAGCATTGGTGCAGTATAGTAATTATCCTATAGTGATTAGGAACGAGATTAACGCCAAAATATTCCTCTTATTTGCTTTGTCATGCCCACTTGTTTCATGGTCATATCTTATCTTACCAATTTATGCCTTATCCTAGTTACTTTAATAATTATATTGTTAAAGTTATTATACTCGCCATACTTTACGTCTGACCCCCTTGTTTTCTCCTCTTTTCTTCCTCCCTTCCCCCCTGGTTCTCAGGGTGGGACTAGTACTAGTGGAGCTTGATCTTGGATCTCCGTCTCCCTTTTGGAAGTGCTTGGATTGCTGAAAGTAAAGTTCTGCTCATCTCTTTTATGGCTACTTGTGTTAGGGTTTATGCTTTTTATTTTATGTACTATGAAATAATTTATCAAGATGGATATTAAGTGTACTTGGTTTGTGAAGTTGTTGTAATCAAACTGTTTCTCTGATGCAATAAAAGTTGTTTTAAATTTTCAAGTACCATTATTTGTATCTGTCCTGTTATATTCTGTTCTATACACTAAATACGCTCAATGGAAGTTAATGCATTACATTTGTGAGTGACATTAATGGACGTGGGGTGTTACAATGATGATTCACGACTCTAAAACGTGAATTATCGACTCGATATCCTTCGAGTCTATTCCGATGTAGTTTAAATCTTCGGGGTGCTAGTTTGGGATTTCAGTTCGTTCATTGATTGAAATTACATCCGTTATCCCTTTGATCGTACTTTGACCTATGACACCTAGTTTTGTGTTTTTGTTTCCTGTCGCTCCTGGGTGATTTCTAATCGTTTCTCAATGTCATTGGATTTACTAACGAGCTATATATTTATTCGATTTATCGAATTTATATTTGATGATTTATGAATTGAATTTACTTTATTCCAACGTGAATTCCCTTGATCACATCGAACTTATACGAGGGTTTATATATTATTAATGGACTACAAATCCTTCTACAAACTCCAATCTATTAGTGTGTACGGATCCTCTTTACTCGATCGGGCGAGAAATTTAGTTTATTTACCTTGGTAAAAATAAGGACTATGACCCCTTATATGTTTACTTCAGCGAATAAATCTTGGACTCGTGCGTTCGAACACGAAGTGACGATTTTCTTTGTTTCAAAAGAAACCAATTACGAGGGTGTAAATATTCGAGAATAGCATGTGGTTATGGGACATGTCGTTATTTTCTTATATTAACTAGCTCGGAATAATTTCTATTCACCAACATCCTTGCTGTTTTGAGTATGAACCAACGAAGGGTTCGTAACTATTCGAGAGTAGCGAGTGGTTATGCGACATTTAGCTATTTTCTAACATTAACTATCCTGGGGTAATTTATACTCACTGGGTCGATGCGGCCCTTCTGTGATTTATGTTTTTGTGGTACTCGATTACCCTAGTGGGATTTACGATTCTTGGATTTCACTTCTGGGACTTCGGTCCAACCTTCTATGATTTATGTTTTTGTGGTCCTTGATCGCCCTAGTGGGATTTACGATTCTTGGATTTCACTATGGGACTTCGGTCCAAATTTTCTATGATTTATGATGTTTCCTAGAGATTTCACGATTTATGTTTTTTCTCTCTTCCGAGGTCATGACCCGGCTCTGTAAGGAGCTTCGGCTCAAACATATGGGTTCACTACCTAGAGACCATATCTCATCTTCTATGAACTACCCTTTTTTATGATGTTTTCTGTAACAACCCGTATTTTCAATAACCTGTAAAAACATAAATCGAGGCAGAATTTAATTCTAAAATGGGAATCAAGGGAAACGGGCTATGCCATTGCGTTCGTCTCGGAAAAATACGCGAAATAGAGTCCGAGTTTTCGAAAATCGGAGTCCGTATGACCAAGATATGGCCTCGCGAAGTTTCACGAAAATTCCCAAATTAAAGTATACTTAATTAAGTGAAATGGGTTGTGTAGATATATATATATATATATATATATATTGATATATATATATATATAATTGAAAATTTAATAAATAAATATGCAAAAATGCTCAAAACAGCGAATTGGGAGAGGGGAATAACCGAACCGGCCGATTTTTGAAGTCGACCCGAGCCCGCTGGGTCGACTAGGGGTTAATCCAGGGTGTTTGGCTGTCAACCCGTGGGCCGATTCGCTCAAGTGCAGATTTTGCATTTGAATGGTTCTCATGGTCCATCTTTAATCTAAAGGCCCTAGATGGTTCCTACACTTGACTTCTTCCCCAAGACATGCTTTGATGGCTTGGATTGAATCTAGGGTTAATCCTATGGCCTAAAACACTTGCCTAATCTATAAATAAGACCCTAACCTACCCTAATTCATTCATAATTAAACCTAGTGACTAAACTATGGCAAAATGCTAGCTCTCATGGCCTCCACTAATTTTATGAAGAGGGTTGCATACTAATCACTCTCTAATCAACTTCTAATCCCTTCTTAGCATCTTAATCTTCTTCATTTGGTGTTCAAAGTTGCTAGTTGTGAGTTTCTATCACTTTGATGATCTTTTGGTAAACTAATTAGATGAGATGTGATGAGATTTATGGTTTTGTATGTGGGTTAATGAGCTTTGAATCATATGATATGATGTTAGCATTAATCTTATGTTTATGCATGTTGAGTATGTAAGCTTATGCAAGTTTAATATGATGTATGTTATGTTTGCATGATGCTAAATATGCAAGTTGTGGGCTATGTAATCATATGGATGTTATGCAAGTTCATGGTAATATGCTATGCAAGTTACATGTATGTAAATATGCAAGTTACATGTTTGTTAATATGCAAGTTACATGTATGTAAATATGCAAGTTACATGTTTGTTAATATGCAAGTTACATGTTTGTTAATATGCAAGTTACATGTATGTAAATATGCAAGTTACATGTTTCTTTATATGCAAGTTACATGTTTGTTAATATGCGAGTTACATGTATGTAAATATGCAAGTTACATGTTTATTAATATGCAAGTTCATGATGACACATTATGCAAGTCTATAAGCTAATATGCAAGTTTGTTATGCAAAATGAATATGTAAGTTATGTGACATATTATATGCAAGTTATGTGACATGTTATGCAAGTTCATATGCAAGTTATGTGTTTGTTAATATGCAAGATGGCACCTTTGAAACATGTTCATTCATATGCAAGTTGACACCTTTTATATGTGTTATATCATGAACGAAATTACGTGGGAACGATGGGGTAATTAAATGCATAAGTTAATAAGATTGTGTGAAATTAATATAATTATGCATAACACAAAATAAATAAACATAGTATGGGAATTTGCCTATTTGGTTAGGTGTACCCATACTATGTGTTGGGAATTTACCTATTGAGTTAGGTCTACCCCATGGGAATTTACCTATTAAGTTAGGTCTACCCATGTTAAGAAAACTTGATTAATTAGGGATAATTAATATAAAATTATGAGGGTGATTAATTAGGTGTAATTAATTGACTAAGACACGAGGTTGGACTCAGTTGTAGCGTAAAACTGCCCGGACCCAACCGGCTTAACCAGTTGCTACAAATGTTAGCCCAATGTGAGAGGTCTTAGGCACAAACTAAATACGTAATTAATGTAAAGACACGAGGTTAGACTCTGTTATGACATAAGGCTGCCCGGACCCAACCGGCTTAACCAGCGGTCATAAAAGACAGTCTAATGTGAGAGGTCTTTACAAAGGTTACGTTCTTAATTAATTAATTAAGAAACACTTAACCATATTAGCATGTAGAGGGACATGAGGGGTTAAGTGGGTGCCTCGGGTGGCATGAGAAAATCTAGTGGTTGCCTTGGGTGGCAATAGAAAATACGATTAGAATACTTAATCAAAATGGAACATGTAATTAAAACATGATTAAAGGGTTAAGTGGGATATACTAGAAAAAGGGACAAGCTTAGGTGGGTAGCTTGTGGAGGCCCATTTCAACCAGTAACCCATACGTATCTTTGTGGGCTCGACCCATGTCGAGGACGGGACACGCATACTGGGCTTGACTGTAAGAGGCAAACGGGTTAGCGGTGGCAACGCAAGTCCAACGGGCTTCATATGCGTGAGTGGGCCCGGGCTGGTAGGTAAGCCGTTGTTGCATCGAGTAGATATAAGCCGTGCACCTTTAGTTCCATCAGGTTGCCACATTGGGGAATGATACATCCCACGGTGGGGCCAGCACGGGTATCTACGTTAGGGAGCCGATCGAATGGGAAGTAGTGTGTACACCTAGTGGATTGTAGGGCCCCGTGGCGCCTACTTGGTCACCTAGGGGTACGCAGGTACTAATTAGTAAATTTTATAAGTCCTTGGGTGGGATCAACCTTTAAGTTAGGAACGACTGGTGTGGTGCAGTTTAGTAATTTACCTTAGGGAGGGTAGATGCGTCTTTATCCTTTATCTTCGTTTAGTTGACTGCTTAGGGTAGCCATTCATCCCTATATGTTACCGTATATCAGTTTATGTCTTCTCTGGTTACTTTAACGATTGTATTGTTAAAGTTATAGGACTCGCTCAGACTTATGTCTGACCCTGTTGTTTTTATCTTTTTCCCAACCCTCAGGTCCTACGGTGGATCCTAGCAGTAGTGGAGCTTGATCGGATTGCTGTTCCAGTCTTTAGGAGCTTGGATAGATGTAAAGCTCCAGTTATCCAGTTATCTTTTCTTTTGTTTGGCTATTGTATGAGAGTGGGATTATGTACTTCTTTATTTTGATGGATATTGTACTTGACCTTTATTGTGGTTTTATGATGTAACCAGACATGTTTTACTTCCGCTGTTATGAGATGATGTTTTAAAATTTCAAGTACTATTTATATCTGTCTTGTTGTAATTTTTCTGTTCTATATTCACTAAAATACTCCACCAATGCTATGGCATTCCCTTAGTGAGTGATCATAGCGGGAGTGGGGTGTTACACGTGGTACCAGAGCTTAAGGTTACCAGAACAGATAAAATTTTTAGAAAAACTATTTTCTAAGAATACTTTTGGAAAGGAGTATTTTCAAAAACATGTCTTTTAAGAGAAAAGTTTTTGAAAGGAAAGCATAATCCCCAATAGCCATATCTATATCTTTCGAATTCTCCATTTTGAATCTCTTCCTTTCTCTCGTTTTGAGTTTCCCCTCCGCGTATAGATGATCTTTCTAAGATAGATAAGGATGGAAAACCACTTCAAGGGACTTAGACGTTAGTCGGATTAGAAGTCGGTTCAAGAAGGTGGAGGACTGGTAGGTATCTATTGGATAAACGATGGGAGGATGGCTCAAATAGTTGTTTGGTTAATGAAAGATGAAACCTCATTGGTGGGAGGTTACGAGTGGAGAATAGGGAAGAAGAAGGCAAGTGGTTATCCTTTTAAGAGGAATAGGACACCTTATTAGGATTGTTAAAAGAAGCAGGGCATCTTGTGAAAAACTGCCCAAAGAAGGGGCAGAAGACGGGGTCTACCTCAGGAGGCCAGGTGCAAGCTCTTATAGCACCACCTCAGTCAGGGGGGCAAGTTCAGGTTCTCTCAGTTCCACCGATTCAGCAGAGAGGTAGAACTATTTCCGTTGAAAGTCTGGTTTTTCTGTTTGATCATCCAGTTCGTACTTTGTTTGACTCTGGCGCATCGCATTCTTTTATCTCATCATCGTTAGTTGAGTCACTGCACTTAGACACCAGTCTAGTTGATGATCCCTTGGTTGTCTCAAACCCAATTGGGGGCTCCATATATCTGTCTATGATATGTTTGGGTTTGAAGATTTCTATACTTAGCGTTGAGTTTAGATGTGATGCTTTTGTATTGGGCTTCACGGGCTATGGGTTGATCTTGGGCATGGACTGGTTATCCAGTAATGGTGCCGTTCTTGATTGCGAAAGGAGAGTTGTCAGGCTCATGACCCGCTTGGGTAACACTCTCGAGATCTCTTGCAATCCCATGGAATCTGTTTTGCTAAGTTATCTTGAATCGCTCGATGCTTCGGTCGAGAGTTTGTGTTCTGTCAGAGTAGTCCGGGAATATCCGGATGTGTTTGAAGAAGTAAAGGGTTTGCCTCCGAAGCGGGAGATAGATTTCCGAATTTATTTGGTGGATAATGCCAAACCAGTGTCTTTGCCAGTACGCCACATGGCTCCTCGTGAGAGAAGAGAACTTCATAAGCAAGTAGGGGAGTTGCTTGAGAAGGGGTTCATAAGGCGAAGTATATCGGAGTGGGGAGCTCCAGTAGTGTTTGCCACGAAGGCGGATGGGTCCCTCAGACTTTGTGTGGATTATAGAGAACTTAATAAGCTCACGAAGAAGAATAGACACCCATTACCGAGGATAGATGATCTCTTTGATCAGTTGGTTGGCGCGTCAGTATTTTCGCAGATGGACTTAGCTACAGGGTTTCATCAGTTAAGAGTGGCGGAGGACAGTATAGAGAAGACTGCTTTCCGGACTCCGGATGGTTTTTATGAGTGGCTAGTGATGCCATTTGGGTTGACAAACGCCCCCGCATACTTTGTTGATCTCATGAGTAGAGTGTTCAGAGAGTATCTGAATAAGTTTGTAGTAGTTTTTGTGGATGACATCTTGGTCTTTTCCAAGAATGAAGAAGAGCATGCCTTACATCTCAAGGAAGTGTTGGAGACTCTTCGAGCGCATAGTCGTAAAGCTAAATTCTCTAAATGCCATTTTTGGAGAAGAGAAGTGCGATTCTTAGGGCATGTGGTCTCTAAGGAAGGGATAGCTGTGGATCCCGCAAAGATAGTATCTATCCAGGATTGGAAAGTTCCTAGAAATGCTACCGAGGTAAGAAGTTTCTTGGGGTTGGCAGGATATTATAGGAAGTTCATCAAAGACTTCGCGAAGATATCAGCCCCATTAACCCGCTTGACGAAAAAGAATCTGGTTTTCTCGTGGGATGTAGATTGTGATGATGCTTTCCGACGGTTAAAGAGAGCTTTGACCACCGCTCCAGTTTTAGTGCTCCCGGATGGGAGTAAGCCGTTTGTTGTTTATACCGATGCTTGTGGAACAGGATTAGGCGCAGTCTTGATGCAGGAGGGAAGGGTAATAGCCTATGGAGGGAGACAATTGAGAGTGCATGAGAAGAATTACCCTACCCATGATCTAGAGTTGGCCGCGATTGTTTTCGCACTTAAGTCTTGGCGCCATTATCTTCTTGGTGAGAGATTCGAGTTGTTCACCGACCATAAATCATTGAAGTACTTATTCTCTCAGAAGGATTTAAACTTAAGACAGCAAAGGTGGATGGAGTTCTTAGCATCCTATGATTTCGAGATAGCGTATACCCCTGGTAAGGGTAACGTGGTGGCAGACGCCTTGAGTAGAAAAAGGCTATCTTTGAGTCCATTGTTCGTGGAACGACGAAGCTTGGAGTTTCTTTCTTTGTTTGACTTCAGACCTTCTGTTGATTTTGTACCTGGTTTGTTGGCATCCTTGGAGGTTAGACCTACTCTTTTGAGACGGATTGGCGAGGCTCAGCGAGACGACCCACAGTTGGTTGTGTTGGTAGAGAAGCTTATAAGAGGGGAGTCGTCCAGCCATTTGGGTAGATACACCATAGATGATAAGGGATGGTTGCATAGAGACGGTAGACTTTGTGTACCGCAAGATGAGGGTTTGAAGAAGGCTATTTTGGATGATGCACATCGTTCAAGAATGACTATTCATCCCGGTGGAGACAAAATGTACCAAGACATGAAGAGAGTTTTCTTCTGGGCCGGTATGAAGAAAGATGTGGCCGAGTATGTGGCTAGATGCTTAGTGTGCCAACAAGTTAAAGTGGAGCAAAGGAAACCCGGTGGGTTGCTACACCCATTGGAAGTTCCACAGTGGAAGTGGGATAGTGTCTCGATGGATTTCATCGACGGGTTACCGAGATCGAGGAAGGGCAATACGGGAATTTGGGTTGTGGTAGATAGACTTACCAAGAGTGCCCATTTTATACCCGTAAAGAGTAAGAGGACCGCTCCATGGCTTGCTTCAGTCTATGTTAGAGAGATTGTTAGATTGCATGGCGTACCATCCAGCATTGTGAGTGATCGAGATCCTATTTTCACTAGTGAGTTTTGGAGAAGTTTGCAAGAGGCGGTAGGGACTCAGTTGTGTTTGAGCACCGCATATCATCCTCAGACGGACGGTCAGACTGAGAGGGTGAACCGTATCTTAGAAGATCTTTTGAGGCTTTGTATCTTGGATTTTGGAGGTACATGGGAAGAACATCTTCCTTTGGTGGAGTTCGCATATAATAACAGCTTTCAGTCCAGTATTGGTATGGCTCCTTTCGAAGCTCTTTATGGAAGGCCTTGTCGATCTCCTACATGTTGGTGGGAATCTACGGATAAGATCTTGCTTGGGCCGGATATGGTTAGAGAGACTTCAGAGAAGATTGATTTAATTCGAAAAAGGATGAAAGCAGCGCAAGATAGACAGAAATCTTATGCGGATCGGAGAAGGACGGATCTTGAGTTTGAGGTTGGGGACATGGTTTTTGTCAAAGTATCTCCATTGAGAAATGTTGTTCGCTTTGGGTCCGTAGGGAAGTTAGCACCGAGATTTGTTGGGCCGTTTCCTATTAAGGAAAGGATTGGACGGATGGCATATAGGGTGGAGTTGCCCGACAGACTTAGTGGTGTTCATGATGTATTCCATGTATCACATTTGAGGAAGTGCTTACATGAGACCGCGGAGGTGGTAGAGCCGAGCTTGCTTAGAGATGTAGAGGTAGAGCGTGATGCGACGATTCGACGAGCTCCTACTCGCATCCTTGGGTCAGAAACTAGGAAGTTGAGGAACAGAGAAGTTCAGCTAGTTAAAGTGCAATGGGGAGATGACGAAAGCAATGCTACTTGGGAGACGGAAGCAAAGATGCGTTCTTTGTATCCATTTCTTTTTGAGAGTATGTCTTTTAACTTCTCCTTTATTGCTTGTCTAGTACTTATCTTATCTTTAGTATATCCTCTCGCTAATACCTATGACCTTTAGATAGGGTAAAACCTATGGTTGAAACATGTGTTTGAAACATGTTATGGTTGATGGATGCATATGGATGCAATTGTTTGCTAGTGGTTGCTCGTGGATGCATATACACACACATTAGGCACTAGATCGGCTCAGTCACTTCATGTTGCATATTGCATAAATGGATGTGGTAGTTAGATTGATGGATGTATCATGGCTGTGTTATCATATGGATGATGCATTTTTGTGTATGGTTGTGCACGCATGTAGAAATTTGTATGTGTCAATAGGGTTTCGCATACATATTGGATGCATGGCACTATCATGGTTTGCATTAAGGAGGTTTACTGTATCAGTAACCGCCTGATTTTCGCATTAGGTAAGTACATATACACACACTTTTGCATATATCCATCCAGCATTTAGAATCTTGTAAGGACAATGATTGCTCGTGGATGATGCTTTGAGTAGATGGATGATTGGATGGTAGGATACGTTCTTCCTAACTTGAAGATTTCGGGGACGAAATCCTTTAAGGAGGGGAGAATGTAACAACCCGTATTTTCAATAACCTGTAAAAACATAAATCGAGGCAGAATTTAATTCTAAAATGGGAATCAAGGGAAACGGGCTATGCCATTGCGTTCGTCTCGGAAAAATACGCGAAATAGAGTCCGAGTTTTCGAAAATCGGAGTCCGTATGACCAAGATATGGCCTCGCGAAGTTTCACGAAAATTCCCAAATTAAAGTATACTTAATTAAGTGAAATGGGTTGTGTAGATATATATATATATATATATATATATATTGATATATATATATATATATAATTGAAAATTTAATAAATAAATATGCAAAAATGCTCAAAACAGCGAATTGGGAGAGGGGAATAACCGAACCGGCCGATTTTTGAAGTCGACCCGAGCCCGCTGGGTCGACTAGGGGTTAATCCAGGGTGTTTGGCTGTCAACCCATGGGCCGATTCGCTCAAGTGCAGATTTTGCATTTGAATGGTTCTCATGGTCCATCTTTAATCTAAAGGCCCTAGATGGTTCCTACACTTGACTTCTTCCCCAAGACATGCTTTGATGGCTTGGATTGAATCTAGGGTTAATCCTATGGCCTAAAACACTTGCCTAATCTATAAATAAGACCCTAACCTACCCTAATTCATTCATAATTAAACCTAGTGACTAAACTATGGCAAAATGCTAGCTCTCATGGCCTCCACTAATTTTATGAAGAGGGTTGCATACTAATCACTCTCTAATCAACTTCTAATCCCTTCTTAGCATCTTAATCTTCTTCATTTGGTGTTCAAAGTTGCTAGTTGTGAGTTTCTATCACTTTGATGATCTTTTGGTAAACTAATTAGATGAGATGTGATGAGATTTATGGTTTTGTATGTGGGTTAATGAGCTTTGAATCATATGATATGATGTTAGCATTAATCTTATGTTTATGCATGTTGAGTATGTAAGCTTATGCAAGTTTAATATGATGTATGTTATGTTTGCATGATGCTAAATATGCAAGTTGTGGGCTATGTAATCATATGCATGTTATGCAAGTTCATGGTAATATGCTATGCAAGTTACATGTATGTAAATATGCAAGTTACATGTTTGTTAATATGCAAGTTACATGTATGTAAATATGCAAGTTACATGTTTGTTAATATGCAAGTTACATGTTTGTTAATATGCAAGTTACATGTATGTAAATATGCAAGTTACATGTTTCTTTATATGCAAGTTACATGTTTGTTAATATGCGAGTTACATGTATGTAAATATGCAAGTTACATGTTTATTAATATGCAAGTTCATGATGACACATTATGCAAGTCTATAAGCTAATATGCAAGTTTGTTATGCAAAATGAATATGTAAGTTATGTGACATATTATATGCAAGTTATGTGACATGTTATGCAAGTTCATATGCAAGTTATGTGTTTGTTAATATGCAAGATGGCACCTTTGAAACATGTTCATTCATATGCAAGTTGACACCTTTTATATGTGTTATATCATGAACGAAATTACGTGGGAACGATGGGGTAATTAAATGCATAAGTTAATAAGATTGTGTGAAATTAATATAATTATGCATAACACAAAATAAATAAACATAGTATGGGAATTTGCCTATTTGGTTAGGTGTACCCATACTATGTGTTGGGAATTTACCTATTGAGTTAGGTCTACCCCATGGGAATTTACCTATTAAGTTAGGTCTACCCATGTTAAGAAAACTTGATTAATTAGGGATAATTAATATAAAATTATGAGGGTGATTAATTAGGTGTAATTAATTGACTAAGACACGAGGTTGGACTCAGTTGTAGCGTAAAACTGCCCGGACCCAACCGGCTTAACCAGTTGCTACAAATGTTAGCCCAATGTGAGAGGTCTTAGGCACAAACTAAATACGTAATTAATGTAAAGACACGAGGTTAGACTCTGTTATGACATAAGGCTGCCCGGACCCAACCGGCTTAACCAGCGGTCATAAAAGACAGTCTAATGTGAGAGGTCTTTACAAAGGTTACGTTCTTAATTAATTAATTAAGAAACACTTAACCATATTAGCATGTAGAGGGACATGAGGGGTTAAGTGGGTGCCTCGGGTGGCATGAGAAAATCTAGTGGTTGCCTTGGGTGGCAATAGAAAATACGATTAGAATACTTAATCAAAATGGAACATGTAATTAAAACATGATTAAAGGGTTAAGTGGGATATACTAGAAAAAGGGACAAGCTTAGGTGGGTAGCTTGTGGAGGCCCATTTCAACCAGTAACCCATACGTATCTTTGTGGGCTCGACCCATGTCGAGGACGGGACACGCATACTGGGCTTGACTGTAAGAGGCAAACGGGTTAGCGGTGGCAACGCAAGTCCAACGGGCTTCATATGCGTGAGTGGGCCCGGGCTGGTAGGTAAGCCGTTGTTGCATCGAGTAGATATAAGCCGTGCACCTTTAGTTCCATCAGGTTGCCACATTGGGGAATGATACATCCCACGGTGGGGCCAGCACGGGTATCTACGTTAGGGAGCCGATCGAATGGGAAGTAGTGTGTACACCTAGTGGATTGTAGGGCCCCGTGGCGCCTACTTGGTCACCTAGGGGTACGCAGGTACTAATTAGTAAATTTTATAAGTCCTTGGGTGGGATCAACCTTTAAGTTAGGAACGACTGGTGTGGTGCAGTTTAGTAATTTACCTTAGGGAGGGTAGATGCGTCTTTATCCTTTATCTTCGTTTAGTTGACTGCTTAGGGTAGCCATTCATCCCTATATGTTACCGTATATCAGTTTATGTCTTCTCTGGTTACTTTAACGATTGTATTGTTAAAGTTATAGGACTCGCTCAGACTTATGTCTGACCCTGTTGTTTTTATCTTTTTCCCAACCCTCAGGTCCTACGGTGGATCCTAGCAGTAGTGGAGCTTGATCGGATTGCTGTTCCAGTCTTTAGGAGCTTGGATAGATGTAAAGCTCCAGTTATCCAGTTATCTTTTCTTTTGTTTGGCTATTGTATGAGAGTGGGATTATGTACTTCTTTATTTTGATGGATATTGTACTTGACCTTTATTGTGGTTTTATGATGTAACCAGACATGTTTTACTTCCGCTGTTATGAGATGATGTTTTAAAATTTCAAGTACTATTTATATCTGTCTTGTTGTAATTTTTCTGTTCTATATTCACTAAAATACTCCACCAATGCTATGGCATTCCCTTAGTGAGTGATCATAGCGGGAGTGGGGTGTTACATTTTCTGTATTTTTAGGGATTCATGATTTATGTGTTTCTCTCTTCCGGGGTCACGACCTGGCTCTGTGGGGAGCTTCTGCTCCAACATTTGGGTTCGCTACCTAGAGATCATATCTCATCTTTTATGACCAGCCTCTTTATGATGTTTTCTGGATTTCTTGCTTGATTTATGGATTCTTGATTACTTTGATGCGTTGGTCATCAATTTTATGTGTATTTGGCGTTCCATTGTCATTCCTTATTTATTTTGATGCACATGGCATACATTAGATTTATTTGGCATTCCGCTGTCATTCATATGTTTAGTTTATTTGGCATTCCACTGTCATTTTCAGTTGTGTGCTATTATTTGAATGTTGCATTCTACATCAGCTAGGAGATTATTTAGAGATATTTATGTGCTAACATTTCGTTGTCATTTCCTGATTTTGTTGACAAGCCATGTTTCATATTTATTTATGATTAGATATTATTACTAGTTACATGTTATACTTTGTTATATCCCTTACTATCTTAGTTTATTTTTATAAGTACAGATAGACTGACTCATTTATTATTTATTCCCATAAATAATACTCGGGTTAGACTGAGTCATTTTAGGTACTCCTCTGGGACTCTTCGCAGGATTGATCTTCCGCCTTCAGCTTGCTACTCTGTCTCCGCGGCTTTTTGAACTTTTGTGCCTATGACATTATCTATCGTTGTGTACATATTCTTTTATTTAGATCATGGTACATGTATTAGTGGATCTTTGTTCACCACTAACTTGTTGTACACATTCTTGGTTTATTCATATCTATTCCGTATTTGTGATATGATTATTCTGTGTCTGGCTATGAGATATACCATATTTATATTATTTTTGTTGTCTATTTTATACTGCTTTTCAGATTGCATATAGTCGTTGTGTAGTTGCCCCATGTGCCGAATGGTCTTATCGAAATTTTAATCGGTATCAGAATTCGATGTGCATTTCTCGCATGGAGTAATCATACAATCGGTCGCTCTTCATAAACCTCATTCTCCATTATGGTTTACGACATTTCTCTAAAATGAACTGGACAATAGTGGGTATAGAGGTGGGGCGTTACAGTGTATGTCCAATATCATCCCAATACCCGTGTGGGGTTTTCAAACAATAAACACTGATTATTATTTATACAGTTGGGCAATATGTAAAATATTATTGTCCTAATCATTGTCATTTAAATGGGTGTACATAAACATATCGTCTGATTTGTAAATGAATATTTATTTTATTCATATACACGTTAAAATTTTTATTTTTAACTATAAAATATTTATTTCAAATCATGAATATTTTATTCAGTTCATATATACAACAAAAATGATATTTTTATTGTTCAAATATTTTATTCCATACATGAATATTTTATATATTATATTCATTCAATAAAAATGATATTTTTATTATTCAAATATTTTATTCATCACATGAATATTTTATTTAGTTCATATATACAGTAAAAATGATATTTTTATTATTCAAATATTTTATTCATCACATGAATATTTTATACAGTTTATATATACAATAAAAATGATATTTTCATTATTCAAATATTTTATTCCATACCACACAATCAACAATCACAATACATTCCATTCAACTCAAACAAACAATCATGGTCTGTACAATCAATGGTGTCGGGTGCTGCTAAGCACCGTCTGCATCTTTGTATATATTTTACTGGAAAATAAATAGAGTGAGAAGGAGTTCTCACCGTCGGTTTCCACTCCATTTGTTTTAATTCTGAATTTCTGAACAGTTTCGATTTGAATTTGCTCGAAATTCTGATTTGCTTCAAATTGGACCCGGTTAGTCTTGTTGTGAAGCTCTCGCCCCCACGTTCGCAATGGATCCAGTTTCGCGTGATTTGGACCTCGTATGCAAAGGATACAGTATTAAATGCATTGAACATTTTAAAGGAGAAATTAATTAAATTAATAACCTTTTTAATAACGTTTGATTAACGTTACTCTTTTCCCTAATCCACCGTCTTCCCCTTCTGTTAAAACCCGCACCCAGCTCCAACCCATTGACTTCAAACCGCCTCCACCACACGCTGCTGACTGATGATCAGAACCCACCCCGTGAAGCACTGCTGCGCCGTGCCCCTGTACCACCACCGGCGTCTGATTCGAACCCGCCCTCGGCTAGAAAATCCGATCGAAATCACCTCCTTTATATGCACGATTCTCCCTCCATAACCAACGAGAAACCCACAAACCGGTATAGAATTATAGATCGAAGAAGCCTCTCCAATGTTCATTTGAATTTCACTTTTTAATTCGATGTAAATTGGAAGGAATTTGAGGATTAAATTTTGAACGATATCTGCCCTTTAATCGTGGATGGCAGCTGAGGGTTTCAGGAAAATTTAAATTAGGGTTTTAAATAAGTTTTGATTGGCCAGAAAATTATTTATATTCTTTAATTTAAAAAATAGTTGCTAATTGATACGAACTCCAAATCGAACCCAGTGACTGTCGCCCCTAGCTAATTAACCCCATTCCGGACACAATGGGATATGTTTCGTGAGCCAATTCGACTGTTTTAGTCAGTTTTTATTTAAATTAAAATATAAATCATTATATTCAATTTAAACGTACATTTTAATTTGTCGGGGCCACATACTGTCTCCAAAAATTCCCGAAAATTAATTCTAGCTATGTTTTAACGATGCAGTCCTAACAAAACTAATTTCGTCGAATTTGGAGATCGGTTGAAAAACGGTCATTTTCCACTCGATTAAATTCAAACTGAATTGACCAAACACGTTTAAATTCACCACGCTCAAATATTGATTCCAAAAATTATGAAAATTGGAATCCAACAATAATTTGACATTCTGGATCCAACAAAAGTGGTTTCATCAAAAACGTAGGTTGTTTGCAAAATGGCTATTTTTAAGGGTCATATATTATATAAATTCCATAGCGACTATTCTGAATTTTCAACTGGACATACCTTTTTATTCCAGTTATGAAATCTGTATTTTTCCACATTCGTTGGAAAGATATTTTAAACAGATTCATATATTTCTGGTTTTACTGAAATCCAATTTATTTTGAATCCTGAACATTTATTTGAAATTTGAAATTGAAATTTCAAACTACCACGCCATTTCTAATTCTTTTTATAATTAAAATAAATATTTATATTCTAACTTCGATTTAAATAAATTTATACTTTCTAATTCTATTCAAAATAAATTTCTAGTTGCTATTATTTAAAATAAATCATTTGAATATTCAAAATTCATTAAAATTGCCAAAATAAAATTTTCAAATTGGTTTCGATTTTCCGGGTTGTTACAATCTCCCCCACTTAAAATCTTTTCGTCCTCGAAAAGGAACAGAGCTGAAAGTTGTTTAACTAATCAACTCAACTTTCATTCTTCAACTTTTCAGTTTCTAAGAATTTTCCAATTATTCTAAAATCTGGCTAACACCCTAAATTTTTGAAAAAATTCACCATAACCTCCTTTGTACGGGGAGACATTTAAAACCGCAACTAGCCACGCAGGGCCCTCATCATCCAAAAAGAAAAAGAAAAAGCCAATCGGCTCATAAAATCATCCAACCCAATAAATTTGTAAACATGTACCTATTTGTCGGGCATACAATTTTATTACTCTTCTCTAGCCTCCTTGCTATGACCTGTTCACACATATATATATATATATATATATATATATATATATATATATGTACATGCATGCATTTCAACCAATTTTCAATTCAGCTCAATATTCGACACAATTTGGTTATATTTACCATTCATTCACATAATGGTTTTTATTAGTGGAATTAATAATCATCCATCACAATCAGCAATCAATTAGTTGATTAGATTTTCAAACATATATTTTTAATATATATAGTAAAAAATCATATTTTTGATGCCAAATCATAACAATATATTCTAACTATATTTTGATTCTCACACCAATCAATTGGAAATATATAGATATTCCACTTTCAAAACTCGAACAAAAACACTGATGATATTAGTAATCATCACTATCATCTCTGGGCGACTAAAGGGTGATTCTATATCCATCCAGTATATTTGAGACTTCGTATACACGTGGATCAGACGTATATTCAAAATCTTCATATACTCGATTGTCCAAATTCAATATAAAATAAATATTCAAATATGTTGTGACGGCAAGGAATTTCGCTCGGTCCGAACCAGTCGCTAAACCGACCCAGACCGTTCGAAACGCCCTATCGTTTGAGAACAGGACAAAACAGAACGCATATAAAAGAACATTTCATTGTATATTACAACAATGCATCAGATTACAAGAATATACAGAGTATAAATGAATATTACACAGAAATATCAGAGATTTAAATTACATTTAAATGCATAGCAGCGGAAAATAATACAATACACAACTAGAATGAGATATACGGATACAAAGCTTTCCGGATATCGTTCCAGCTGTAAACCAGGATCTTGTGAATATAAATCTGCAAAACCAAAACTACTAGCTGCCCGTGTCAAAATAAGGGCACCCAGAGTTTAGGTTTAAAACAATAAACTCCAGGTCAGTCATGTGACTGGTGTGAGAACTAAAACAGTTATTAATCTTTATTTTAAATCATTAGGTAAATCAAGGGACCACGCCGTATAACACGGAACGGGTTTCCTCCCAAGGATACCAGTGCATAAAACAAACAGCGCAATGCTAAATAAAGAAAAATGAAGCTGTTATAAGACCCAGGTCCCATCACACAATGCAACGCAGCCGAGGATAGGGTTTTCCCTTATAACAGCCAAAGAATGCTTGATACGTTTTAAAACAAATCATTTGATACTATTATCAGTGCATAGTGTATAAAACAACTTCAAATCATAAGTATCAATCATAGGCGGCATGGGTACCATATATCATGTCGCCATACTAGTTCTACAATTAAATCCGCAATACACGTATTTGGAAGTTGGATTTCCATCTATGAACCGAGGCCAGGGATCGTCCTCTACTGATTTTAGACAATCTAGCCCATGTCTAGGAACAGCCGCAACTGCCCCTTGGATCGTCAGGGCCGGTCCACCGATGTGGATTATAATGCCTGAACAATACGTTTCTCCGCCCTTTGGGGCGTAAATGAGCCAACGAATGGCTCCATCGGACCCGGATCGTCCGATCTAACCGAGGCGCCTCGCAACAGCAACAACCACACAGGTGAAAAGTATATAAATGTCAGGGCTGGTAGGTCACTGACACCACCCTAGCTAGAAAGAAACGCATGCCCTCCCTGAGGTCCTCTCCCGTTTTGGGTTCATAACCGGGGTGCGAGGCTCGCGAATTCACGTTACACAAAGTTGTGCCACACAGGCTGTGCTTTGATCATCACCACAAGACTTTGCTTTTCAACAGAAGCCTTGATCATTTGCATCTTAGCATGCCACACAGGCAAACCACTCTATGCAACCGATATCAGTCACACAGAATGAAATCCAATGTCAGACACACAGTCCATTTACAAGTCCGTTCTGGGCCTGAACGAAATCGGAGGCACCTAGTACCCCACATATCCATCGATCTCCAAGCACGTCTGGACGATCACTAACTGTTTCCATCTTCTTGGGTGTACAGCCCAATCAAGATCATCAGTAATCACCCAAACGACGTGAATACTTCCGGTCTTCGACCACCGTCTTCATCCTCGACACCACGTCGAATCAGTTATTCAGAATGGGATAAACCCGGTCTTTCTGAATAACTCACGTATATATTATAAAAGTGTTACACAAACACAACATACGCCTCATTCCAATTCAGAATATTCTTTTATTCAAATATTCCTATACTTTGGGAAAAGTTCCCATTAATTTTATCCAAGATAAATTCTTTAAATTTATTCTTTAATCTCCCTTGAATATCAATTCAAACTAGTCGGGATTAGCGAACCACACCGAAGTAATCATTTATTTTATTTCCCAATCCCAACCTATTCATCCCATGAAGTAAAACTGGTTATACTTCATATCTAACACCACGGTGTTATCGGTAAATTCAATTACCATTTCACGAAAAATCTAATTAAAGATTTAACTATCGCCTGGAGTAAAACTGGTGATACTCCATTCTCGATCATTTCAATCTAATTAAAGATTCATTAAAACTCCACTTAGTTTTAATCTTCAACTGGGTTAAAGAATCAGTGTCATTTAAAACACAGTTCACGATAAACCCAAAGTCACATTCCATTAATTATTGGGTTAAAGAACGAGTGTTATTTAAAACACTGTTCACGATAAACCCAAAAATCAATATCACTTCAATTCCAATTAAATATTATTCAATTGGTACACTTCATTAAATCTAAATAAAAAGATTTAATCTTTTCACAACCGGGTTCAAGAACAGTGTTAGTGAAGACACCATTCACGACAAACCCAAATCACATTTGATATTCAACACAAGGCTCTGAATAGAAAATATCCCGGCTTATATTCAATATCAAATTCTACGACTAACAAATGTCGTATTGGAAATAACGATATAAATATATATCTTTCAAATTTCCATAACAATATCTGTATAATCACGAATTCCAACATCAAAATATTCCGAAGACAATTTCGATTTAAATCCACTCCAATGCAATCATTGGAAATTTTGGTTATTTTCAAAACCCTTTTCAAATTCAATTTATTTATTTAAAAATAAATAGAATTATATTTCTAGTTCAAAACTAGTTCATTTCGATAAAAATCTATTTTTATCTTTTCAAACATGGAGTTTTTCATCCCAAATCTTCGCAAATCATTTCTTATGATTTTACACAAATTATTACTATTTTTAATAATTTTATCAAGGCCCGTACAGTCGATTTCCATCAACGGCCATCGAACTGCACTTACAGCGACCTTTTTCAAATTTGATTTGGACATAATTCCAAATCCAACCGTTAGATTTCAAATTTCTAATATTCGTTAGAATGCTCTTTTCGATACGAACCCAACGGTTCCGGTTTTAGGAGAATCCGACGGTCGGATCTCCCGCAATGTCCGTTTGAAATAAATGGTCGAAATTCACGAACTGCCGCGGCGCGGCGCGTTCTATTCAGGCCATTGTATTATATATATAATATATATAATATATATTTCGTCGATTTCCATTTAAAACGAATTATATAAATAGTTTTAAATTCGTTTCAAAAGCAATTTCAACTTCCATTTCAATTCAAATCGAAATTGAATTCTTCTTTATAAATTCGTTTCAAAATTCACTTCTATTCAATTCAAATTTCAATTCAATTTGAATTCATTTCAATTCGCTTTCAATTCAATTTGAATTCGTTTTCAATTCAATTCATTTCGAAATAGTTTTCAATTCAATTCATTTCGAAATTGTTTTCAATTCAATTCATTTCGAAATCGTTTTAAATTGATATAAATATCGTTCACGTCAAAATGGCGTCAATCTAATCAACACGACTTCATAAATTTCTATTTTCAAATATTCTATTTCAAATATTTCTATTTCAAATATTTCCATTTCTAAACTGGAATGAGGCCCAATCAATTACCATATAAAATTAATTATATGGATTTTCACACAACACATGTATATAATAACATTGAAAAATGATCAACCATCAACCAAAGTGCACTACACTGTATAAGCATCAAATAAAGATATCTAACGCTTATAACAGCCTGTCAATCAATCGATCGACAAATTTAATCAATCAGGATGAGTGAACTTCAAATTTCATCCCAACACCCGTGTGGGGTTTCAAACAATCAAACACAGATTTTATTTGTGCAGTTGGGCGATGTGTAAAATTTATCGTCCCAATCAATGTCATTCAAATAAGTGTACATAAACAAACCGTCTGGTTTGTAAATGAATATTTATTTATTCACATTCACGTTAAAAATTATATTTTTAACGATAAAACATTTTATTCCAACATATGAATTTCTATTCAATTCATTTATTCAATAAAAATGATATTTTTATTTTTCTAACATATTTTAGAAAATTTCGGCGGCATAACGGCACGATACTAGAAACGGGACAAGGCCTAGCCTTATCCCCGGTCTATTGAAGGCCCACGCCATTCACACATCAATCAAATCAATTTCATCTCACCAAACAATTTAATTCAAACAAATAATTCAACTAATCTATGCAACCAAACAAACAAGTCCATGGTCTGTGGACGATTGTGTCGGGTGCTACTAAGCACCGTCTGCATCCTAGTATATATATATAACTAGAAAAGAAATAGAAAGGTGAGAAATTCTCACCTATAGCTATCCTAGCTCCACGGCACTTCATTGATAGAAATCTTCGCCTTTTGTCGCTTTCGCCCGTATCCTCTACATATGTAAAAATCGAATTTTTACGATGTTATTCAATATGTAAAAATCAAATTTTTACTTTGCTTTTCAATATATAAAAATCGAATTTTTATTTCGAAGTTCAATATATAAAAACCATATTTTTATTTCGAAGTTCAATATATAAAAATATGATTTTGACTTCGCTTTCAATATATAAAAATATGATTTTTCTTTTTAAAGAAATCAGTTTTCAAAACTCTTTTATAAAAATGCAGTTTTTACCTTATTTAAAAATGCAGTTTTTACCTTATTTAAAAATGCAGTTTTTACCTTCTTTTAAAACAGTTTTGCCTTTTAGAAAAAAAATCAGTTTTAACTCTTTAAAAATTCTGTTTTTATTTTCTTTAATAATAATCAGTTTCTCTTTTTAAATTTCTGTTTTTACATCCTAAAAAAAACAGTTTCTCTTTTTAAATTTCTGTTTTTACATCCTAAAAAAACAGTTTCTCTTTTTAAATTTCTGTTTTTACATCCTAAAAAAAACAGTTTCTCTTTTTAAATTTCTGTTTTTACAACCTAAAAAAAACAGTTTCTCTTTTTAAATTTCTGTTTTTACATCCTAAAAAAAACAGTTTTAAAACTTTTAAAATTTCTGTTTTTACATCCTAAAAAAAACAGTTTCTCTTTTTAAATTTCTGTTTTTACATCCTAAAAAAAACAGTTTCTCTTTTTAAATTTCTGTTTTTACATCCTAAAAAAACAGTTTTAAAACTTTTAAAAACAAAACAGTTTTTAAATTCTAACAAATCAGTTTATATATTTTATAAAAAATGCAGTTTTTGTTTTCTTCTTAAAAATGCAGTTTTTATAACTTAAAATAAAAATACAGTTTTATAACTTAAAATAAAAATACAGTAATTAGTTTTAACAAAACAAAATTAAAAATAAAAATAAAAATAAAGTAAAATGGCTCACCGACAGCTTGCGAAGGGGAGGAGGGAAGAAGAGGGCGGCTCGGCGGCGTTCGGAGGTTCAGGGAGGCGTCGCGATGATGTGTTCGAGGTGGAGGCTCCGATTGGGGGCTGCTTCGATTGCGTCGAGGGTAGCGTCGTCTGGAGGGAGGAAGGAAGACAAGGCGGGCGGCTCGATCGTCGGCGGTGGCTTCCAGGTCAGGGGGGCGGCGACGCGATTTAGATTAGGTTTTCTTTTTTTTTTTATTTGTTTTCTGGATAATGAATCGGGGGGGCCAGTTGAAGAAGAAAAGGAGGGAAGGTAATTTTTTTTATTTATTTTTATTATTATTTAATTATTAAATTTTGCAAAAGGGTTGACTTTTACATACGACCTCGAAACGAGGCCCACCGCCTGTCGTCCATAGCGTTTTACCCCCATTCTGAACACAATGGGATATGTGTCGTAAGCTGGTTTGATCGTTACAATCAGTTTCCGTTTAGTTTACATTTAAATCACTATATTGAATTTTAAACGTACATTTCAAATTACCGGGGTCACATACTAACTAGAAAAATTCTAGAAAAATATTTTCTAGTTTCGTATTGACGATACGGTCCTAACAAAACTAGTTTCGTCGAATTCTGAGACCGTTAGAAAAATGGCCAATTTCCAGTCGATTAAAATCAACTAAAATGGTCAAAACGCGTTTTCCTTTGCCACGCTCACATATTGATTCGAAAAATTATGAAACTTGGAATCTAGCAATAATTTAACATCACGGACCCAACAAAAGTGGTTTCGTCGAAATCCGAGCTCGTTTGCAAAATGTCCATTTTTAAGGGCCTGAATTCCACAGCGACTATTCAGAATTTTCAACTGGACATTTCTTTTGATTCCTGATATGAAATCTTGATTTTCCCGATTCGTTGGAAAGATATTCACTATTAGATTCCATTATTTTTGGTTTCACTAAAATCCGGATTGTTTTGCACCCGGTACATTCAATTGAAGTTTGAAATCGAATTATCGAACTACCGCGCCATTTTCCATTCTATTTATAATTATATATAATTATTTATATTCTAACGACGACGCGTATAATATATACGTTCGAATTATATTCAAAATAAATTTCTCGCCGATATTATTTAAAATAATTCATTTTAAATATTAAAACTCGCTAAAATTGCCAAAATAAAAATTTTAAACTGGCCCAGATTTTCGGGTTGTTACAATCTCCCCCACTTAAAACTTTTCGTCCCCGAAAAGGAACAAAGTCGAAAGTGGTTTGATCATTCAACTCTACATTCGATCTGGCTTCCCTTCTCTAGCTTTTCAGTTTCTGAGAAATTTCAAAACTTCAAAAATTTGGCTAACACCCTAAATTTTTGAAAAATTTCGCCATAACCTCCCCTGCACCGGGAGCATCGGGGAATTTCAAATAGCTTCCCCGGTCCTTCAGATCTCAAAAAGAAAAAGAAAAAGCCAAGCGGCTAGCCAATAGGCTCACAAAATCATCATCACCCAAACGAAACAGGAAATTATGTAGTAAACATGTACCTATTTGTCGGGCAAACAAATTTTATTCTTCGGCTCTAGCCTCCTTGCTATGACCTGTTCAATGAAAGTACAAGTATATGCAAGCAAATGCGACCAATTTCCAATACAATTCAATATTTGATTCAATTAGGCATAATGGTTCAAAATTATCAAACAATTAAACAAACAACACAAACATCAATCAATTAGTGAATCAGAGTTTCAAATTCATAATTTTGATACATATACAAAAAATCTTGTTTTGATGCCAATTCACAACAATAAAGCTATCTATATTAGTTTTGGTTCTCACACCAGTCTAATGGAAATATATAGATATCACACCTTCGTTACTCGAACATGAATACTAATGACGACTAGTCAATCATCAGAATCATCTTCGGGCCACTAGAGTATGATTCTATATCTATCCAGTATATTAAAAATTCGAATACACGCGGATCAGACGTATACGCAAAATCTGTATATACTGGATTGTCCACATCAATATAAATAGATAATCAAATACGAATAATTGATTTTAAATTTTCAAAACAAAATTGTTTTCATTTGAAAAATATACTCTTCACACTCGTTCTAGGATACTACTGATCCTATCTCTAACGAGTCATTCTAATTGGATATTACTAACCCAATATCTGATGAATTCTTTCGTATGGTTCTAATGTGTCTTGTTCTCTGAGCTTTGTAAACCAAAGCTCTGATACCAACTGTGACGGCAAGGAATTTCGCTCGGTCCGAACCAGTCGCTAAACCGACCCAGACCGTTCGAAACGCCCTATCGTTTGAGAACAGGACAAAACAGAACGCATATAAAAGAACATTTCATTGTATATTACAACAATGCATCAGATTACAAGAATATACAGAGTATAAATGAATATTACACAGAAATATCAGAGATTTAAATTACATTTAAATGCATAGCAGCGGAAAATAATACAATACACAACTAGAATGAGATATACGGATACAAAGCTTTCCGGATATCGTTCCAGCTGTAAACCAGGATCTTGTGAATATAAATCTGCAAAACCAAAACTACTAGCTGCCCGTGTCAAAATAAGGGCACCCAGAGTTTAGGTTTAAAACAATAAACTCCAGGTCAGTCATGTGACTGGTGTGAGAACTAAAACAGTTATTAATCTTTATTTTAAATCATTAGGTAAATCAAGGGACCACGCCGTATAACACGGAACGGGTTTCCTCCCAAGGATACCAGTGCATAAAACAAACAGCGCAATGCTAAATAAAGAAAAATGAAGCTGTTATAAGACCCAGGTCCCATCACACAATGCAACGTAGCCGAGGATAGGGTTTTCCCTTATAACAGCCAAAGAATGCTTGATACGTTTTAAAACAAATCATTTGATACTATTATCAGTGCATAGTGTATAAAACAACTTCAAATCATAAGTATCAATCATAGGCGGCATGGGTACCATATATCATGTCGCCATACTAGTTCTACAATTAAAACCGCAATACACGTATTTGGAAGTTGGATTTCCATCTATGAACCGAGGCCAGGGATCGTCCTCTACCGATTTTAGACAATCTAGCCCATGTCTAGGAACAGCCGCAACTGCCCCTTGGATCGTCCGGGCCGGTCCACCGATGTGGATTATAATGCCTGAACAATACGTTTCTCCGCCCTTTGGGGCGTAAATGAGCCAACGAATGGCTCCATCGGACCCGGATCGTCCGACCTAACCGAGGCGCCTCGCAATAGCAACAACCACACAGGTGAAAAGTATATAAATGTCAGGGCTGGTAGGTCACTGACACCACCCTAGCTAGAAAGAAACGCATGCCCTCCCTGAGGTCCTCTCCCGTTTTGGGTTCATAACCGGGGTGCGAGGCTCGCGAATTCACGTTACACAAAGCTGTGCCACACAGGCTGTGCTTTGATCATCACCACAAGACTTTGCTTTTCAACAGAAGCCTTGATCATTTGCATCTTAGCATGCCACACAGGCAAACCACTCTATGCAACCGATATCAGTCACACAGAATGAAATCCAATGTCAGACACACAGTCCATTTACAAGTCCGTTCTGGGCCTGAACGAAACCGGAGGCACCTAGTACCCCGCATATCCATCGATCTCCAAGCACGTCTGGACGATCACTAACTGTTTCCATCTTCTTGGGTGTACAGCCCAATCAAGATCATCAGTAATCACCCAAACGACGTGAAGACTTCCGGTCTTCGACCACCGTCTTCATCCTCGACACCACGTCGAATCAGTTATTCAGAATGGGATAAACCCGGTCTTTCTGAATAACTCACGTATATATTATAAAAGTGTTACACAAATACAACATACGCCTCATTCCAATTCAGAATATTCTTTTATTCAAATATTCCTATACTTTGGGAAAAGTTCCCATTAATTTTATCCAAGATAAATTCTTTAAATTTATTCTTTAATCTCCCTTGAATATCAATTCAAACTAGTCGGGATTAGCGAACCACACCGAAGTAATCATTTATTTTATTTCCCAATCCCAACCTATTCATCCCATGAAGTAAAACTGGTTATACTTCATATCTAACACCACGGTGTTATCGGTAAATTCAATTACCATTTCACGAAAAATCTAATTAAAGATTTAACTATCGCCTGGAGTAAAACTGGTGATACTCCATTCTCGATCATTTCAATCTAATTAAAGATTCATTAAAACTCCACTTAGTTTTAATCTTCAACTGGGTTAAAGAATCAGTGTCATTTAAAACACAGTTCACGATAAACCCAAAGTCACATTCCATTAATTATTGGGTTAAAGAACGAGTGTTATTTAAAACACTGTTCACGATAAACCCAAAAATCAATATCACTTCAATTCCAATTAAATATTATTCAATTGGTACACTTCATTAAATCTAAATAAAAAGATTTAATCTTTTCACAACCGGGTTCAAGAACAGTGTTAGTGAAGACACCATTCACGACAAACCCAAATCACATTTGATATTCAACACAAGGCTCTGAATAGAAAATATCCCGGCTTATATTCAATATCAAATTCTACGACTAACAAATGTCGTATTGGAAATAACGATATAAATATATATCTTTCAAATTTCCATAACAATATCTGTATAATCACGAATTCCAACATCGAAATATTCCGAAGACAATTTCGATTTAAATCCACTCCAATGCAATCATTGGAAATTTTGGTTATTTTCAAAACCCTTTTCAAATTCAATTTATTTATTTAAAAATAAATAGAATTATATTTCTAGTTCAAAACTAGTTCATTTCGATAAAAATCTATTTTTATCTTTTCAAACATGGAGTTTTTCATCCCAAATCTTCGCAAATCATTTCTTATGATTTTACACAAATTATTACTATTTTTAATAATTTTATCAAGGCCCGTACAGTCGATTTCCATCAACGGCCATCGAACTGCACTTACAGCGACCTTTTTCAAATTTGATTTGGACATAATTCCAAATCCAACCGTTAGATTTCAAATTTCTAATATTCGTTAGAATGCTCTTTTCGATACGAACCCAACGGTTCCGGTTTTAGGAGAATCCGACGGTCGGATCTCCCGCAATGTCCGTTTGAAATAAATGGTCGAAATTCACGAACTGCCGCGGCGCGGCGCGTTCTATTCAGGCCATTATATTATATATATAATATATATTTCGTCGATTTCCATTTAAAACGAATTATATAAATAGTTTTAAATTCGTTTCAAAAGCAATTTCAACTTCCATTTCAATTCAAATCGAAATTGAATTCTTCTTTATAAATTCGTTTCAAAATTCACTTCTATTCAATTCAAATTTCAATTCAATTTGAATTCATTTCAATTCGCTTTCAATTCAATTTGAATTCGTTTTCAATTCAATTCATTTCGAAATCGTTTTCAATTCAATTCATTTCGAAATCGTTTTCAATTCAATTCATTTCGAAATCGTTTTGAATTGATATAAATATCGTTCACGTCAAAATGGCGTCAATCTAATCAACACGACTTCATAAATTTCTATTTTCAAATATTCTATTTCAAATATTTCTATTTCAAATATTTCCATTTCTAAACTGGAATGAGGCCCAATCAATTACCATATAAAATTAATTATATGGATTTTCACACAACACATGTATATAATAACATTGAAAAATGATCAACCATCAACCAAAGTGCACTACAGTGTATAAGCATCAAATAAAGATATCTAACGCTTATAACAGCCTGTCAATCAATCGATCGACAAATTTAATCAATCAGGATGAGTGAACTTCAAATTTCATCCCAACACCCGTGTGGGGTTTCAAACAATCAAACACAGATTTTATTTGTGCAGTTGGGCGATGTGTAAAATTTATCGTCCCAATCAATGTCATTCAAATAAGTGTACATAAACAAACCGTCTGGTTTGTAAATGAATATTTATTTATTCACATTCACGTTAAAAATTATATTTTTAACGATAAAACATTTTATTCCAACATATGAATTTCTATTCAATTCATTTATTCAATAAAAATGATATTTTTATTTTTCTAACATATTTTAGAAAATTTCGGCGGCATAACGGCACGATACTAGAAACGGGACAAGGCCTAGCCTTATCCCCGGTCTAGTGAAGGCCCACGCCATTCACACATCAATCAAATCAATTTCATCTCACCAAACAATTTAATTCAAACAAATAGTTCAACTAATCTATGCAACCAAACAAACAAGTCCATGGTCTGTGGACGATTGTGTCGGGTGCTACTAAGCACCGTCTGCATCCTAGTATATATATATAACTAGAAAAGAAATAGAAAGGTGAGAAATTCTCACCTATAGCTATCCTAGCTCCACGGCACTTCATTGATAGAAATCTTCGCCTTTTGTCGCTTTCGCCCGTATCCTCTACATATGTAAAAATCGAATTTTTACGATGTTATTCAATATGTAAAAATCAAATTTTTACTTTGCTTTTCAATATATAAAAATCGAATTTTTATTTCGAAGTTCAATATATAAAAACCATATTTTTATTTCGAAGTTCAATATATAAAAATATGATTTTGACTTCGCTTTCAATATATAAAAATATGATTTTTCTTTTTAAAGAAATCAGTTTTCAAAACTCTTTTATAAAAATGCAGTTTTTACCTTATTTAAAAATGCAGTTTTTACCTTCTTTTAAAACAGTTTTGCCTTTTAGAAAAAAAATCAGTTTTAACTCTTTAAAAATTCTGTTTTTATTTTCTTTAATAATAATCAGTTTCTCTTTTTAAATTTCTGTTTTTACATCCTAAAAAAAACAGTTTCTCTTTTTAAATTTCTGTTTTTACATCCTAAAAAAAACAGTTTCTCTTTTTAAATTTCTGTTTTTACAACCTAAAAAAAAAAGTTTCTCTTTTTAAATTTCTGTTTTTACATCCTAAAAAAAACAGTTTTAAAACTTTTAAAATTTCTGTTTTTACATCCTAAAAAAAACAGTTTCTCTTTTTAAATTTCTGTTTTTACATCCTAAAAAAAACAGTTTCTCTTTTTAAATTTCTGTTTTTACATCCTAAAAAAACAGTTTTAAAACTTTTAAAAACAAAACAGTTTTTAAATTCTAACAAATCAGTTTATATATTTTATAAAAAATGCAGTTTTTGTTTTCTTCTTAAAAATGCAGTTTTTATAACTTAAAATAAAAATACAGTTTTATAACTTAAAATAAAAATACAGTAATTAGTTTTAACAAAACAAAATTAAAAATAAAAATAAAAATAAAGTAAAATGGCTCACCGACAGCTTGCGAAGGGGAGGAGGGAAGAAGAGGGCGGCTCGGCGGCATTCGGAGGTTCAGGGAGGCATCGCGATGATGTGTTCGAGGTGGAGGCTCCGATTGGGGGCTGCTTCGATTGCGTCGAGGGTAGCGTCGTCTGGAGGGAGGAAGGAAGACAAGGCGGGCGGCTCGATCGTCGGCGGTGGCTTCCAGGTCAGGGGGGCGGCGGCGCGATTTAGATTAGGTTTTCTTTTTTTTTTTTATTTGTTTTCTGGATAATGAATCGGGGGGGGGGCAGTTGAAGAAGAAAAGGAGGGAAGGTAAATTTTTTTATTTATTTTTATTATTATTTAATTATTAAATTTTGCAAAAGGGTTGACTTTTACATACGACCTCGAAACGAGGCCCACCGCCTGTCGTCCATAGCGTTTTACCCCCATTCTGAACACAATGGGATATGTGTCGTAAGCTGGTTTGATCGTTACAATCAGTTTCCGTTTAGTTTACATTTAAATCATTATATTGAATTTTAAACGTACATTTCAAATTACCGGGGTCACATACTAACTAGAAAAATTCTAGAAAAATATTTTCTAGTTTCGTATTGATGATACGGTCCTAACAAAACTAGTTTCGTCGAATTCTGAGACCGTTAGAAAAATGGCCAATTTCCAGTCGATTAAAATCAACTGAAATGGTCAAAACGCGTTTTCCTTTGCCACGCTCACATATTGATTCGAAAAATTATGAAACTTGGAATCTAGCAATAATTTAACATCACGGACCCAACAAAAGTGGTTTCGTCGAAATCCGAGCTCGTTTGCAAAATGTCCATTTTTAAGGGCCTGAATTCCACAGCGACTATTCAGAATTTTCAACTGGACATTTCTTTTGATTCCTGATATGAAATCTTGATTTTCCCGATTCGTTGGAAAGATATTCACTATTAGATTCCATTATTTTTGGTTTCACTAAAATCCGGATTGTTTTGCACCCGGTACATTCAATTGAAGTTTGAAATCGAATTATCGAACTACCGCGCCATTTTCCATTCTATTTATAATTATATATAATTATTTATATTCTAACGACGACGCGTATAATATATACGTTCGAATTATATTCAAAATAAATTTCTCGCCGATATTATTTAAAATAATTCATTTTAAATATTAAAACTCGCTAAAATTGCCAAAACAAAAATTTTAAACTGGCCCAGATTTTCGGGTTGTTACAATCTCCCCCACTTAAAACTTTTCGTCCCCGAAAAGGAACAAAGTCGAAAGTGGTTTGATCATTCAACTCTACATTCGATCTGGCTTCCCTTCTCTAACTTTTCAGTTTCTGAGAATTTTCAAAACTTCAAAAATTTGGCTAACACCCTAAATTTTTGAAAAATTTCGCCATAACCTCCCCTGCACCGGGAGCATCGGGGAATTTCAAATAGCTTCCCCGGTCCTTCAGATCTCAAAAAGAAAAAGAAAAAGCCAAGCGGCTAGCCAATAGGCTCACAAAATCATCATCACCCAAACGAAACAGGAAATTATGTAGTAAACATGTACCTATTTGTCGGGCAAACAAATTTTATTCTTCGGCTCTAGCCTCCTTGCTATGACCTGTTCAATGAAAGTACAAGTATATGCAAGCAAATGCGACCAATTTCCAATACAATTCAATATTTGATTCAATTAGGCATAATGGTTCAAAATTATCAAACAATTAAACAAACAACACAAACATCAATCAATTAGTGAATCAGAGTTTCAAATTCATAATTTTGATACATATACAAAAAATCTTGTTTTGATGCCAATTCACAACAATAAAGCTATCTATATTAGTTTTGGTTCTCACACCAGTCTAATGGAAATATATAGATATCACACCTTCGTTACTCGAACATGAATACTAATGACGACTAGTCAATCATCAGAATCATCTTCGGGCCACTAGAGTATGATTCTATATCTATCCAGTATATTAAAAATTTGAATACACGTGGATGAGACGTATACGCAAAATCTGTATATACTGGATTGTCCACATCAATATAAATAGATAATCAAATACGAATAATTGATTTTAAATTTTCAAAACAAAATTGTTTTCATTTGAAAAATATACTCTTCACACTCGTTCTAGGATACTACTGATCCTATCTCTAACGAGTCATTCTAATTGGATATTACTAACCCAATATCTGATGAATTCTTTCGTATGGTTCTAATGTGTCTTGTTCTCTGAGCTTTGTAAACCAAAGCTCTGATACCAACTGTGACGGCAAGGAATTTCGCTCGGTCCGAACCAGTCGCTAAACCGACCCAGACCGTTCGAAACGCCCTATCGTTTGAGAACAGGACAAAACAGAACGCATATAAAAGAACATTTCATTGTATATTACAACAATGCATCAGATTACAAGAATATACAGAGTATAAATGAATATTACACAGAAATATCAGAGATTTAAATTACATTTAAATGCATAGCAGCGGAAAATAATACAATACACAACTAGAATGAGATATACGGATACAAAGCTTTCCGGATATCGTTCCAGCTGTAAACCAGGATCTTGTGAATATAAATCTGCAAAACCAAAACTACTAGCTGCCCATGTCAAAATAAGGGCACCCAGAGTTTAGGTTTAAAACAATAAACTCCAGGTCAGTCATGTGACTGGTGTGAGAACTAAAACAGTTATTAATCTTTATTTTAAATCATTAGGTAAATCAAGGGACCACGCCGTATAACACGGAACGGGTTTCCTCCCAAGGATACCAGTGCATAAAACAAACAGCGCAATGCTAAATAAAGAAAAATGAAGCTGTTATAAGACCCAGGTCCCATCACACAATGCAACGCAGCCGAGGATAGGGTTTTCCCTTATAACAGCCAAAGAATGCTTGATACGTTTTAAAACAAATCATTTGATACTATTATCAGTGCATAGTGTATAAAACAACTTCAAATCATAAGTATCAATCATAGGCGGCATGGGTACCATATATCATGTCGCCATACTAGTTCTACAATTAAAACCGCAATACACGTATTTGGAAGTTGGATTTCCATCTATGAACCGAGGCCAGGGATCGTCCTCTACCGATTTTAGACAACCTAGCCCATGTCTAGGAACAGCCGCAACTGCCCCTTGGATCGTCAGGGCCGGTCCACCGATGTGGATTATAATGCCTGAACAATACGTTTCTCCGCCCTTTGGGGCGTAAATGAGCCAACGAATGGCTCCATCGGACCCGGATCGTCCGACCTAACCGAGGCGCCTCGCAACAGCAACAACCACACAGGTGAAAAGTATATAAATGTCAGGGCTAGTAGGTCACTGACACCACCCTAGCTAGAAAGAAACGCATGCCCTCCCTGAGGTCCTCTCCCGTTTTGGGTTCATAACCGGGGTGCGAGGCTCGCGAATTCACGTTACACAAAGCTGTGCCACACAGGCTGTGCTTTGATCATCACCACAAGACTTTGCTTTTCAACAGAAGCCTTGATCATTTGCATCTTAGCATGCCACACAGGCAAACCACTCTATGCAACCGATATCAGTCACACAGAATGAAATCCAATGTCAGACACACAGTCCATTTACAAGTCCGTTCTGGGCCTGAACGAAACCGGAGGCACCTAGTACCCCGCATATCCATCGATCTCCAAGCACGTCTGGACGATCACTAACTGTTTCCATCTTCTTGGGTGTACAGCCCAATCAAGATCATCAGTAATCACCCAAACGACGTGAAGACTTCCGGTCTTCGACCACCGTCTTCATCCTCGACACCACGTCGAATCAGTTATTCAGAATGGGATAAACCCGGTCTTTCTGAATAACTCACGTATATATTATAAAAGTGTTACACAAACACAACATACGCCTCATTCCAATTCAGAATATTCTTTTATTCAAATATTCCTATACTTTGGGAAAAGTTCCAATTAATTTTATCCAAGATAAATTCTTTAAATTTATTCTTTAATCTCCCTTGAATATCAATTCAAACTAGTCGGGATTAGCGAACCACACCGAAGTAATCATTTATTTTATTTCCCAATCCCAACCTATTCATCCCATGAAGTAAAACTGGTTATACTTCATATCTAACACCACGGTGTTATCGGTAAATTCAATTACCATTTCACGAAAAATCTAATTAAAGATTTAACTATCGCCTGGAGTAAAACTGGTGATACTCCATTCTCGATCATTTCAATCTAATTAAAGATTCATTAAAACTCCACTTAGTTTTAATCTTCAACTGGGTTAAAGAATCAGTGTCATTTAAAACACAGTTCACGATAAACCCAAAGTCACATTCCATTAATTATTGGGTTAAAGAACGAGTGTTATTTAAAACACTGTTCACGATAAACCCAAAAATCAATATCACTTCAATTCCAATTAAATATTATTCAATTGGTACACTTCATTAAATCTAAATAAAAAGATTTAATCTTTTCACAACCGGGTTCAAGAACAGTGTTAGTGAAGACACCATTCACGACAAACCCAAATCACATTTGATATTCAACACAAGGCTCTGAATAGAAAATATCCCGGCTTATATTCAATATCAAATTCTACGACTAACAAATGTCGTATTGGAAATAACGATATAAATATATATCTTTCAAATTTCCATAACAATATCTGTATAATCACGAATTCCAACATCGAAATATTCCGAAGACAATTTCGATTTAAATCCACTCCAATGCAATCATTGGAAATTTTGGTTATTTTCAAAACCCTTTTCAAATTCAATTTATTTATTTAAAAATAAATAGAATTATATTTCTAGTTCAAAACTAGTTCATTTCGATAAAAATCTATTTTTATCTTTTCAAACATGGAGTTTTTCATCCCAAATCTTCGCAAATCATTTCTTATGATTTTACACAAATTATTACTATTTTTAATAATTTTATCAAGGCCCGTACAGTCGATTTCCATCAACAGCCATCGAACTGCACTTACAGCGACCTTTTTCAAATTTGATTTGGACATAATTCCAAATCCAACCGTTAGATTTCAAATTTCTAATATTCGTTAGAATGCTCTTTTCGATACGAACCCAACGGTTCTGGTTTTAGGAGAATCCGACGGTCGGATCTCCCGCAATGTCCGTTTGAAATAAATGGTCGAAATTCACGAACTGCCGCGGCGCGGCGCGTTTTATTCAGGCCATTATATTATATATATAATATATATTTCGTCGATTTCCATTTAAAACGAATTATATAAATAGTTTTAAATTCGTTTCAAAAGCAATTTCAACTTCCATTTCAATTCAAATCGAAATTGAATTCTTCTTTATAAATTCGTTTCAAAATTCACTTCTATTCAATTCAAATTTCAATTCAATTTGAATTCATTTCAATTCGCTTTCAATTCAATTTGAATTCGTTTTCAATTCAATTCATTTCGAAATCGTTTTCAATTCAATTCATTTCGAAATCGTTTTCAATTCAATTCATTTCGAAATCGTTTTAAATTGATATAAATATCGTTCACGTCAAAATGGCGTCAATCTAATCAACACGACTTCATAAATTTCTATTTTCAAATATTCTATTTCAAATATTTCTATTTCAAATATTTCCATTTCTAAACTGGAATGAGGCCCAATCAATTACCATATAAAATTAATTATATGGATTTTCACACAACACATGTATATAATAACATTGAAAAATGATCAACCATCAACCAAAGTGCACTACAGTGTATAAGCATCAAATAAAGATATCTAACGCTTATAACAGCCTGTCAATCAATCGATCGACAAATTTAATCAATCAGGATGAGTGAACTTCAAATTTCATCCCAACACCCGTGTGGGGTTTCAAACAATCAAACACAGATTTTATTTGTGCAGTTGGGCGATGTGTAAAATTTATCGTCCCAATCAATGTCATTCAAATAAGTGTACATAAACAAACCGTCTGGTTTGTAAATGAATATTTATTTATTCACATTCACGTTAAAAATTATATTTTTAACGATAAAACATTTTATTCCAACATATGAATTTCTATTCAATTCATTTATTCAATAAAAATGATATTTTTATTTTTCTAACATATTTTAGAAAATTTCGGCGGCATAACGGCACGATACTAGAAACGGGACAAGGCCTAACCTTATCCCCGGTCTAGTGAAGGCCCACGCCATTCACACATCAATCAAATCAATTTCATCTCACCAAACAATTTAATTCAAACAAATAATTCAACTAATCTATGCAACCAAACAAACAAGTCCATGGTCTGTGGACGATTGTGTCGGGTGCTACTAAGCACCGTCTGCATCCTAGTATATATATATAACTAGAAAAGAAATAGAAAGGTGAGAAATTCTCACCTATAGCTATCCTAGCTCCACGGCACTTCATTGATAGAAATCTTCGCCTTTTGTCGCTTTCGCCCGTATCCTCTACATATGTAAAAATCGAATTTTTACGATGTTATTCAATATGTAAAAATCAAATTTTTACTTTGCTTTTCAATATATAAAAATCGAATTTTTATTTCGAAGTTCAATATATAAAAACCATATTTTTATTTCGAAGTTCAATATATAAAAATATGATTTTGACTTCGCTTTGAATATACAAAAATATGATTTTTCTTTTTAAAGAAATCAGTTTTCAAAACTCTTTTATAAAAATGCAGTTTTTACCTTATTTAAAAATGCAGTTTTTACCTTATTTAAAAATGCAGTTTTTACCTTCTTTTAAAACAGTTTTGCCTTTTAGAAAAAAAATCAGTTTTAACTCTTTAAAAATTCTGTTTTTATTTTCTTTAATAATAATCAGTTTCTCTTTTTAAATTTCTGTTTTTACATCCTAAAAAAAACAGTTTCTCTTTTTAAATTTCTGTTTTTACATCCTAAAAAAAACAGTTTCTCTTTTTAAATTTCTGTTTTTACATCCTAAAAAAAACAGTTTCTCTTTTTAAATTTCTGTTTTTACATCCTAAAAAAAACAGTTTCTCTTTTTAAATTTCTGTTTTTACATCCTAAAAAAAACAGTTTTAAAACTTTTAAAATTTCTGTTTTTACATCCTAAAAAAAACAGTTTCTCTTTTTAAATTTCTGTTTTTACATCCTAAAAAAAACAGTTTCTCTTTTTAAATTTCTGTTTTTACATCCTAAAAAAACAGTTTTAAAACTTTTAAAAACAAAACAGTTTTTAAATTCTAACAAATCAGTTTATATATTTTATAAAAAATGCAGTTTTTGTTTTCTTCTTAAAAATGCAGTTTTTATAACTTAAAATAAAAATACAGTTTTATAACTTAAAATAAAAATACAGTAATTAGTTTTAACAAAACAAAAATAAAAATAAAAATAAAAATAAAGTAAAATGGCTCACCGACAGCTTGCGAAGGGGAGGAGGGAAGAAGAGGGCGGCTCGGCGGCGTTCGGAGGTTCAGGGAGGCGTCGCGATGATGTGTTCGAGGTGGAGGCTCCGATTGGGGGCTGCTTCGATTGCGTCGAGGGTAGCGTCGTCTGGAGGGAGGAAGGAAGACAAGGCGGGCGGCTCGATCGTCGGCGGTGGCTTCCAGGTCAGGGGGGCGGCGGCGTGATTTAGATTAGGTTTTTTTTTTTTATTTGTTTTCTGGATAATGAATCGGGGGGGGGGGGGCAGTTGAAGAAGAAAAGGAGGGAAGGTAATTTTTTTTTTATTTTTATTATTATTTAATTATTAAATTTTGCAAAAGGGTTGACTTTTACATACGACCTCGAAACGAGGCCCACCGCCTGTCGTCCATAGCGTTTTACCCCCATTCTGAACACAATGGGATATGTGTCGTAAGCTGGTTTGATCGTTACAATCAGTTTCCGTTTAGTTTACATTTAAATCACTATATTGAATTTTAAACGTACATTTCAAATTACCGGGGTCACATACTAACTAGAAAAATTCTAGAAAAATATTTTCTAGTTTCGTATTGACGATACGGTCCTAACAAAACTAGTTTCGTCGAATTCTGAGACCGTTAGAAAAATGGCCAATTTCCAGTCGATTAAAATCAACTGAAATGGTCAAAACGCGTTTTCCTTTGCCACGCTCACATATTGATTCGAAAAATTATGAAACTTGGAATCTAGCAATAATTTAACATCACGGACCCAACAAAAGTGGTTTCGTCGAAATCCGAGCTCGTTTGCAAAATGTCCATTTTTAAGGGCCTGAATTCCACAGCGACTATTCAGAATTTTCAACTGGACATTTCTTTTGATTCCTGATATGAAATCTTGATTTTCCCGATTCGTTGGAAAGATATTCACTATTAGATTCCATTATTTTTGGTTTCACTAAAATCCGGATTGTTTTGCACCCGGTACATTCAATTGAAATTTGAAATCGAATTATCGAACTACCGCGCCATTTTCCATTCTATTTATAATTATATATAATTATTTATATTCTAACGACGACGCGTATAATATATACGTTCGAATTATATTCAAAATAAATTTCTCGCCGATATTATTTAAAATAATTCATTTTAAATATTAAAACTCGCTAAAATTGCCAAAATAAAATTTTTAAACTGGCCCAGATTTTCGGGTTGTTACATATGTATAAAATGGTTTAAATTTTCAAAACAAAATTTGTTTTTTTAATCAATACTCTTCTAACTCATTCTAGGATACTACTGATCCTATATCTGACGAGTCATTCTTATTGGATATTGCTAATCCAATCTCTGATGAATTCTTTCATTCAGTTCTAATGTGTCTTGTTCTCGAGCTTTGTAAACCAAATCTCTAATACCATGTTTAACGACCCGAACTTCCCCGGTCTCCGAAGAGAAGAGAAAGAACGGATTGTCTGAGAACACGACAAATCAGAACACAAACAGAAGAACATTTCATTGCTTATTACAATAATTTACATCAGAGTACAAGAGTATGAACAAATAATATACATTTGATAAATATCAGAGATTTACAAATTATAATGCAGCGGAAAATAATACAAAACACAACTAAAAGAAATACACGGATAAAGAGCTTTCCGAATATCATTCCAGCTGCAAACCAGGATCGTATGAATATGAATCCGCCAAACCAAAACTACTAGCTACCCGTGTGGAAAATAGGGACACCCAGAGTTTAGGTTAAAATAATAAACTCCAGGCCAGTTATGTGACTGGTGTAAGAACTAGAACAGTTATTTAAAACTTTAATTTAAGATAGAGCAAATCAAGGGACCACACCGTATAACACGGAACGGGTTTCCTCCCAAGAATACCAACGCATTAAATAAACAGCGCAATGCTTTTTAGAAAAATGAAGCTATTATTAGACCAAGGTCCCATTACATAATGTAACGCAAGCTGGAGGATAGGGTTTTACCTTATAATAGCCAAACATGCTTGGTACGTTTAAAACAAATCATTTGATACTATTATAAGTGCATAGTGTAAAAAACAACTTTAAATATAAATGTATCAATCATAGACGACATGGGTACCATATATCATGTCACCAATACTAGGCTCTACAATCAAAACTGAAATGTTACGTATGGAAATTGGATTTCCGTCTATGAACCAAGGCAAAGGGATCATCCTATGCTAATTCGAGACAATCTAGCCTACCATGTCTCAGGCTATAGTCGCAACTGCACCTTGGATCTTCAGGGCAGTCCTCTCTTACGTTTGAGGATTAGTAATTCCTAAACAATGCGTTTCCCCGCCCAATAGGGGCATAAATGAGCCAGATGACTCAATATATATCGGCTCCGTAGTAACAGATATATCCGATTGGCCTTGCAATCCAACAACCACATAAGTAAAAATGTCTGGGCTCCATACCATGACACCACTCCTAGCTAGAAAGAAACGCATGTCCTCCCTGTAGTCTTCTCCCATTTCTGGTTCACACCAGGGTGTGAGGTTCGCGAATTAATGCTATACACAAAGCTATGCTATATTAAAGCCGTGCTTTGATCATCAACCACAAGACTTTGCTTTTCAACAGAAGCCTTGATCATTTGCATCTCATCCTGCCACAATGGCAGTTCACGCCATGCGACTGATGTCTATCAATATATAACCTCTGAGCTCGTACGTCTCAGAGTAGGGTGTTAAGCAAGAGAATAAATTCTTCGCCACCAAACAGATATATATTAAATAGAGATCAATCAACATAGGATAAAATCCAATGTCAGACACACATCCATTTACAAGTTCGTTCTGGGTCTGAACAAAACTGGAGGCACCTTATTCCTCGTCCCATATGTCCAATATAGGAGGGAGGTCCAAGCATATTTGGTCGATCTCCAAGTACGTCTAGATGATCACCACTTATTACGTCGTCTTGGGTGTACAACCCAATCAAAACATCAGTAATCATTCAAATGATGTGAATACCTCTAGTCTTCAACCACTGTCGTCATCGTCGACATATAGTCAAATTAGTTATTCAGAATGGGTATAAACCCAGCCTTTCCGAATAACTCGCGTATATAATAAACAAGTGCTTTAAAAACATAACATACGCCTCATTCCAATTCTTAATATTCTTTTATTTAAATATTCATATCCTTTGGGACAGGTTCCCATTAATTTTATCAAAGATAAATTCTATAAATTTATTCTTTAATCTTCCTTTGGATATCAATTCAAACCAGATTAAGGTTTATCCAAACTAGTTGGGATTAGCGATCCTTACCGAAGTAATCATTTATTTTATTTCCCAATCCCATTCATCCCATGAAGCAAAAATGGTAATACTTAATATCTAACACCTCGGTGTTGTCGGTAAAATTAATTACCATTTCCTGTTCAAATCTAATTAAAGATTTAACTATCGCTTGGAGCAAAACTGGTGATACTCCACTCTCGATCATTTCCCAAATTGATAATTTAAATTATCACATTCTCTTTTCAATCTAATTAAAGAGTCATTAAAACTCCACTTAGTTTTAATCTTCCCAAAAATCAATATTAATGATTATTTAAGTTTGGAAACTCCAACATGCCGCATCGACAATCTATACCGTACTATTGATTTCTGCCGATATATAACCTCTAAGCTCGTACATCTTAGAGAAGGGTGTTAAGCAAGAGCATAAATTATCCGCCACCAAACATATATATATATTTAGCAGAGATCAACCATACAGTTCGAAATACAATGTTAGACATATTATCCTGACTTTAACTGGGTAAAAGAACTAATGTCTTTTAAAACACAGCTCACGATAAACCAAATCACATTCCTTTTAATTATGGAATCTTCACGGAAAATGGAATATATAATCGATGTCATTTCCCGTATCCGACTAATAATATAAATGGAATAACGACAAAGCCTTTTAAATTCCATATATATTAACAGTCTTCCTCCAAAGAAGCTCATTTCGATTATTATCAAATCGAATTCCATTCAATTCCAATTTAATATATTAAATTGGAAAACTTTACGTTGGAAAATTCCAGTTAAATCTTAATAAAAAGATTTATAAATTCCAAATCACATTTCACTGCAAATAGGGTTAAAGAACGAATGTCCTTAAAACATAGTTCACAATAAACCCAATTCACATCCCATTTTATTCCAATTAAATGTTAATTAACTGGAAACACTAATAATCTTAAATTAAAGATTTATTCTTTTCACATGGGGTTTAAGAACAATGTTAATAAAGACACCATTCACGACAAACCCAAAATTCAATTCAATATTAAATACAAGGCTCTGAATAGAAATTATATCGGCTCATATTCAATATCAAATTCTGAAATCAACAAATATCGTATTAGGAATAATGATATATATATATCTTCCAAATTCCTCCACAATATGTGTATAGTCACAGAATCCAATATCGAAATATTCAAAAGATAATTACGATTCAAATCCATTCCAATTCATATATTGGAAATTCTGGTTATTTTTAAAACCATTTCAAATCCAATTTAAAAATATTAATTTATAATTCTAGTTCATCTTAATAAAAAAATATTTTTATCTTTACAAACGTGGAATTTTTCATCCAAATTCATTCGAAATCATTTATTATGATTTTACACAAATTATTGATATTTATAATTATTTTATCAAGACCTGTATAGTTGATTTCCATAAACGGTCATAGAACTGCACTACAACGACCTTTTCCAAATTTGATTTGGACATAATTCCAAATCCAACCATTAGATTTCAAGTCACTTATATTCGTCGGAAAGCTCGTTTCGATACAAACCCAACGGTTCCGGTTTTAGGAGAATTCGACGGTCGGATCTCCCGTAATGTGCATTCGAAGTCAATGGTCGAAATTCGCGAACTACCGCAGCGCGGCCCGTTCTATTCAGGCCATTAAATATATATAATATATATTATGTATATTTCGTCGATTTCCATATAAAACGTATTTTATAAATCGTTTTAAATTCGTTTTGAAAACCATTTCAACTTTATATTCAATTTTAAATCAAAATTGAATATTCCTCATCATTAATATATAAATGATAATATTTTCAAAACATTAGATTTTGAAATCACTTCCTTTTCGATATTCATTATAAAAATGTGTAAAATCGATATAAATATCGTTCACGTCAAAATGGCGTTAATCTAATCAACACGACTTTATATATTTCAATATATTCGTGTCCATCCCAAATCGGACAACAAAATCATATTTTGATCTATTACTATATATTATTTTAAAATATTAGTTATTTTAAAATATTAGTTATTTTCACATATTCATTATTCGTCATTTTAAAATATTCGTTAATTTAAAATATTCGATATTTCCGAATTGGAATCTGTCACAGTTAATTACCATATAAATTTATTTATATGGATTTCGTACCCACATGTACACAACAATAATCAAACACATCAACAATCATTCAAAGTGCATTACACAACTGCATAAGCGTTAAATATAAATAATCAACGCTTACAACAGTCTGTCAACGAATCGATTGACATACACTAAACATTTGGGTTAGTGTATGTCCAATATCATCCCAATACCCATGTGGGGTTTTCAAACAACAAACACTGATTATTATTTGTGTAGTTGGGCAATGTATAAAATATTATCGTCCCAATCAATGTCAATTAAATGGGTGTACATAAACAAATTGTCTAATTTGTAAATGAATAAGTTATGATAAAGGGATTTGGCGATGTATACAGTCCATTCAATTCAAACAAACAATCATGGTTTGTACAATCAATGGTGTCGAGAACTGCTAAGCACCGTCTGCATCCTAGTATATATTTTACTGGAAAATAAACTGAGTGAGAAGGAGTTCTCACTATCGATTTCACATTCGATTTCCACTCCGTCAGTTTTAATTCTGAATTTTTGAATAGTTTGGATTTGCTCGAAATTCTAATTTGCTCCAAACTGGACCCGGTTAGTCTTGCTGTGAAGCTCTCGCCCCCACGATCGCAATGAATCCAGTTTCGCACGATTTGGACCTCGTATGCAAAAGATACAGTATTAAATGTATTGAACATTTTCAACGAGAAATTAATTAAACTAATAACCTTTTTAATAAAATTTAATTAACGTTACCCTTTTCCCTAATCCACTGTCTTCCCCTTTTGTTAAAACCCGCACCCAGCTCCAACCCGTTGACCTTAAACCGCCTCCACCACATGCCGCTGACCGATGATCAGAACCCACCAGTGAAGCGCAGCTGCGCCGTGCCCCTGTACCACCACCGGTGTCAGATTCGAACTCCCCCCCCCCCTCTGCCAAAAAATCGGATCGAAATCACCTCCTTTAGATGCACGATTCTCCTTCCACAAGCAACGAGAAACCCACAAACCGGTATAGAATTATAGATTGAAGAAGCTGTTGTATATAACGGTGTTGTATACACAATTATATGATTTTTGTTTGATGATAACAACCAAATATATATTTTTATAAATGTGTTTGCAATTGTACTGTTTCATATACTACACAACATACATGAATATAATATCTCTATTTAAATAAAATTCAACTGTACAGAACTTTAAATATTCACAGTATTTTATTTGAATAGAATATTTTATTTCAATATCAAACAGTACAAATTTTATACTCCACTATTTGTACATCTCTGTAATACATTTCAGTACACATCAAGTCTTCACTCAACACTCATCACTTAGTTTTACATTTTCATCTACATATTCAATCACTGATACGTTTACATTCACTGACACTGTCTCTCAGTCTTCTGTCTTCTGTCTTCACAGCACTTCACTGTCAGTCCAGTCATCACCTGCTTACCTGTCACATGAAACACACACACATAGTATACTGCAATAGAAATAAAACTGAACACATGCAAATATAAATTTTATTTTTAAAATTCTATTTGCCTCAGTTTTCTGGTGTGTTTCTCATCCTTTTTCATGACTTGATCTGATATGTTAATGTAGCACACGCACGATACATGTATACACATACATGTATATGTATATACACATATTTCAGTGCAGGGACAGGAAAACTCGTCTGATGGCTGCATGTACACACGTGCATGTATATACACGTGTGCACTGCCTCGCCAATCAGTGTGCAACTGAGGAGTAGCCACGAGGACCTGCTCAACTCAGTGTAATACACAAGTCAACAATAATTCAAAGTGTCGAGGCAGCACAACAGTAAAAGCAACAAAACAAATGTCAACCAGCAAATGTCAAAGCCAACAAAGAGTAAAAATGGTCGACAGCTCAAAGGTTCAAAGTCAAGTTGGCCGAGGCATCCAACAAATACAATGCAGGTCAAGCAAGTCTTTTCTTTCTGGTACAAGTGCAAACTCAAGTATAAGCCATCACAAATGTGAACACAGTAAAGCTCATGTTCGAACTGGTTCAAATGGTCAAGTCCATGATCGAACATAATGCAAAAATGGTCAAGCAGGCTAATGTGGACATGCAGCATGGATACACACTAAAGCAACATGGCACAATGAATGAAAAATGGTTACAGTTCAAGTGCTCGAGCATGCACAAACAGGGAAGTGGACGTGCCAAAGTGGTCGAGCCTCAAAGCAAAAACATGGTGGAGCACAACTCAGGTGCAGGTCATAAATATACAGCAGCAGTTCAATGCATGTATGACAAGTGAACACAATACAGTGAGACATGGATATAACAAGTATACAAGACTTCGTTCAAACTCATGTATACAGTGAAGCATAAATTCATTTCAGCATGATGATGCAGGCAAACAAGTGTGGAACAAGGTGTTCAACATGAATATAGAAAATGAATGTGCATTTGCACAAGGGAAATGAATACTCAGTCACAAGCCATGATGATGTATAAGCATGTGGTCAAGCACAAGGGTCGAAGCATGGTGAAGATATGATCTAATCAGCAGTGCACAAGCAACGTGAATCATGTTCAAGACAGTCAACAATACAACATGCAAGTTTCAATGTGAAGCAAGAAGCTAAATAATCAAGCATTTATTAACAAGTATGAAATCAGTGTAATCAAGCAAGCATGCAAAACTTGATACAAGGACCACATGTGTACGAGTGCAAAACATGGTGCATGTACAACATGATCAAGTCAAAGTCAAAATACAAGCTTCACAAGGGAATACAATTATGGCCGAATGGAACAACAAGCATAAGTGTGCACAAATGCATTCTTTCCAGAAATGATATAGCATGATAGCATATAAGATATGAGCAATCAACATATCAGATTTCAATTTGGAAAAGCTCTTTCCAGTAATGTTCATGTCAAATTCAAAGAATTCAGTAGATCAATTCAAGGCAAGTGTTAAATAAGTTTCAGAAATTAACAATGGACAAAAGGCAAGTCTTTCAAATATTTCCAAAAAATATCAGCATTGGATTTTGCCTGAACATTCATTTCTGCTTCCGAAAATCAGTGGCACAATTAAGAGAATCTCTACATTTATGGGATCAATCAGGGAATAAGTGTTTTTGGACAAGGTGTTTGATTTCCAGAAACGCACAAATGAATTAACATAACAGATTCATGCATTTCCGGAAATGAATACATGTAAACTTTCAACTGATTTAAGGGGATAAATTTGTTCCAAATTTTTCCAGGTTTGACCAACAAGTTTTCGGCAAGAAATCATTTCCAGCAATCACACATTTTTCTTTAAAATATTTCCAGTTTTACAATGCTGAATTTCGTGGCAGTAAATCAGATTTTTATTCAAGGCATCTATCATGAAATCACAGTGGACAAATTTGGTGAAATTCGAATTTACAGAGTGGTATTTCAAAAAAAAAAAAAAAAAATCAATTTGTATTCAATACTTTTCCAGCAAATTCGACAAGGCATGAAATCAGATCAAAATGGTTCCAAATAATCCACAAGTCATTATCGAGCTAATCAAGGCTTTCAATCAAGAAAATTTCGATAGGGGAAACCGCAAATTATCAGCCAAGTCATCACATGAAATCAGAGCTATGTTTTAGGATTCTATAATCCTATAAACAAACACCATTCATCATAGGCAACAAAAAAAATCGAAACCCACAAAATCGAATACTACAAGCAACTCAAGGAAGAATTTGAAATCAAAAAATTACTCACGGTTTCGATTGGGAGAGAGAGAGAACAATCCCAAATCAAAGAATCACATAGCAACAAAGATTCGAGCAATAGAGAACCAGATTTCTACAACCAAGCATCGCGATTCGTTGATTTGAAGAAAACCCTAGTTTTGGAGCTCGTAGCCGCCATTCTTTTTTTCCCAGAGACAGAGATCGGGCAAATGAAATATTACATGGGCCGGCCAATTTTTTAACAAGGGCTTAGTTTGTTTTAAATTGAAAAAGGGGGTTTTCTTTGTTTTTTTACCTATTTTGTATTTTTGTTTCTTCTTAGTTCCATCTGTAATCGATGCATCAGTTTCTAGTGTCTGTAAAATACTAGGAGAATCAGTCAGGGTGTTGACTGATAGTTGATAGAGTCTGTAAAATCTGGGTTACTGGTTACGGGATTGTAATCAGGGGAAATCTGATCGAGGGAATATCGATCAGTCTACGGTTTTGAGCGTAGAGTTAGAATAGGAGCGAGAGTCGCGAGTGTACAAGGTCTTGTATGCGGGATCTGTTCTATCATCTAGTAGAAACCTTAGAAATGCAGCAGTAGGCAGGGTTACGCCGAAGCTGGGTATATCTGTGTGTGATTTATTTTCTGCATTTCTGTTTCTGCTATAATCTGTGATCTATTTTTTTTTATTTTAATATCTCGTTAGAATTTTAATTCAGTTAAAAACTGTGATAAACCCTATTCACCCCCCCTCTAGGGTTAATCTAGATCCAACAAGTGGTATCAGAGCAGGTATTTTTTTTAACTCTAGAGTCATGGGTAACCATAGTTGTCTGTCTAGCGAAAGTCAGTCCAGTTCATCTCCAACTATTTTCACTGGAACAGATTTTTTAAACTGGAAATCCAAAATGGAATTTTATTTAAAATCTGTTAATATTAAATGTTGGGATGTTGTTACCAATGGGTACGATATGGTAGATAAAGTTTTTAATTCTCGTGCTACACATATTCTTTATTCTCATCTTGATGATAATCAATACAGTCTGATTTCCCATTGTTTAACTGCGCAGGAAATTTGGACAGCTCTCAATACGAAGTATGGTCAAATTGACAACTCCAGCTCAAAACCCCAGATTGTCAATTCAGACTCAGAATTCTGTTTAACAGGATTTACAAATGAGAATTCAGAAGGATCAGATGATGGAGAATCAACGGTTACTGAAATTGAAAATTTCTCATACGAAGATTTGGTTTATATGTGTGTTGATTTAACTAAATCTGTTGATAAACTCAAATCTAAAAACAAAACTCTAAAATCTAGGAATTCTGAGTTGAACAGCAAAATTGATGATTTGGAATCACGGCTTGAATATTTTAAAAACCTTTCAGATTCAGATTGTAAAAATTGTTTGAAATCGAAAACCAATCTTGTTCATCTCAATAAAAATATTCAAAAGTTTGAAGATGAAATTTTGGTCTTAAAAGCAAACAAGATTGAGTTATCAAATTTGAACAATCATCTGCAAAAGGAATTTGAAATTTTTAAAACTAATATTCATTCCAAACTTGAAATTGCAGAAAAGGAAAATCTGTTGAAATCGAATTCGATTTTGAAAGAACTTGAAAACGAGATTGAAAATTTCAAGAAATTTGAGTCTGAAAGTCGAAAACATTTTGAGGCTGAGATTGCTGAATCCCAAACCAAAATAAAGTTACTCAAAGATGAAAATTTGGTTTTGAAATCTGATTTTAAAAGATGTGAGATCACTAAAAATCGTTGTTCAGATTTATTGAAAGAAAATGGTGATCTTAAAACTGAAATTCAACAACTTGAAACAATCTTGTCTAATTTTTCAAACGGTGAAAAATCTTTGAATATGTTGTTGAAAAACCAATTTTCTGTTCAAAATAAACATGGACTTGGGTTTGAGAAAAATAATGTTTTTGAAAGACGAATTACAAATGATTTGAAAAATTCTTCAAACAATCTTGAAAAGAATCAATTTGAAAATTTGAACTCTTATAATTTCAAAGGTTTTTTGAGTCAAAATCAAAATGAGAAATTGTTTTATAATAATCCTTCTAAACAATCCTGGATCCCAAAAGGAAATAAACCAAACTTCGTGAAATTCAAACAGATTTGGGTTCCTAAGGGTACAAAGGTTTATTCTGATGGTTTGTTATATAAACAGGTTTGGGTACCAAAACGAACAAATACAACTGTGAGTGGTTTTACTGCCTTTGTTAGACCACTCAATCCTCTAAACAGTTAGCTACCAAAGGAGGCTGAGGAACAACTGTGCTGAAAAGAGAAACTGATTCAAACTACTTCACATCATTGAATCATCTACTGTTCCTTAGCAAAGTCTGACGAGTTAGAGATCCACAACGTTTTCTGTGAATCAGGTATGATCTCTGACCTCAACCTTGTAAATATTTTTTATTGTTTATTCCTACTTCTTCTACCCCTTTCTATTTTATTTTCTTCTATTTGTCTTTATTTGATTTGTCACTGCCATATCTTTGTTTATTCTGTGCTCCATTAACTTCCAATTGCAAAACTCATATTTGTCTGGAAATTCATTTTATTTGTAGAAAACTTTCGTGTTTGTAATCATTTCCAGATCTTGAATTTATTTGTGTAAATATCTGCAATTGTTTTGAAGTTTTTTTTTCTGATTTATGAATTCATAACAGTGTTGATGTATTCTTGTCAAATCTTGAACACTGTTAATTAGAATTCTAAATTTTGAAGATCTGAAAATTTGATGAAGTTTCACACACCATTGCTGTTTTGAGTTTCTTCTAATTCATTTTATTAAAGCTTGAAATATTACAGCACACCAATATTTATCAGTTGTGATAATTTCATTATTTTTCAGATTGGCTTGGATATTTTGAATTGTATTGAATCTGTGATACATCTTGGAATTCATCTTATATTCATGATCATTTTACTTGGAATTTGTTTGTTTGAAATCAACTGAAATTCATGATATTTTGAATTTCACACACTTCTTAAAATTAAAATTATCAATATTGTGTGACTGATTCATTATATCTCAAACCTTGACATCGATTCAATTGATTTCAAATAAACTATTGTTTAATTCTGTAGATCATGAATATCTCTCATTTCTGATGTAAATGATCTGAAATAGCTCTTCTGTTTGTCAGAAATATTTGCGTAAATTCTTTGAGAATTGGGATTTGAATGTCATTGGTATTTCATGAATATTTGACTTGAATACTAGTTTGTTTAAAATCATTTGAATTTATTGATTTATTGAATCACACACATATTCTGAATCTAAAATTTATAAACCGTGTGATTGATTCATTGAATCCGGATATCTTCACAATTCGTTCAAATGATTTAAAATAAACTATATTTAATCCTGGATCATGAACCATTCTTTGACTGTTTGAAATATCTTTGGAACATCTCCTTGACAAGTCAGCTTTGAAAATGATTTTTGTGCTGCTCAGTTATAGTTCTGGAAAATATGTTTTGGTGACTGCTTGTTTTGGAATCAAATACATACCATGCTCTGATACATGAAATTAATTTGCTTGATCTGAATGGGCTTTGTATTTAAGATTCTTTTGTCTATGACATTCTCGTTCAGAAGCATGTTAAAATTCCTCGTAAATAGAGACATCAAGTGGTATCAGAAGCGCATTATTTTTGTCTCACCCATCTGTACTTAGATTCAAATCTTCACCATGTATAAATCCACACACTCTTTCTGTCTTGTACACATTTTTTCCCTCTTGTCATGTATAGATCAACATATTCCTCTTGTATTTGATTTTCAATTTTAGAATTATTTATTAATTATTCATTCAGAAATTGAAATCAATATCCAAATTGTTCTGTATTTATAATTCATCAAAATATATCAGAATTTGAAATTGTGGTGAATTATGACTGCAATATATTTCGCAACAAGAGGAGATTTTATTTATATTTTCATGATGGTTGAACGTTTATTATAATATCTTTGAACTGGCAATTATTTCACGACCATCTTCATTATCTTTCATCTTTCTACCATCCATCATGTTATTTTATATTAATGTGGAGAGTTTATTTTTAAAAAAAAAAAATCATCGTGAATAAACAGTGAAAATATTTGTGATAGAAATGGGACTATGTTACTATTCAAAATTAGTGAAATTGAGAATTTTCAATGATTCCGGTACAGTTGGTCATATTTCATAATATAATTAATTTAGAAATTTATTTCACAGTTCATTTCTGTACCTACCACATTTCTATCATTCATATTGTTGTATATACCAAGGAGTTTTTCTATTTAAAGCTTAAAACGATAAATATATAATTAATACATAAGTGTGTCTTTAACCTCATTTAAAAATCTAAGCTCTGGTCATGCATGGTTAAGAGACAACTTATAATTTAAGCTGCGACTGACCTCATTTAAAAATCCAAGTTCTGGTTATGCGTGGTCAGTGTGTTCTTAAATAAAAAATAAAATAAAAGGAAATAATGTGCTATAAATTGAAATTAATCTTAAATTCTCCATGGTATATAAAAACCAGCCTATTAATCCATCTTTCTAATCTGCGAAATGTATTGAAATTTTATGACGTATTATGATTTGTTGATTGATAGGTATTGGGATTTAAGATTATTCGATTTTGTCACTTAAATTGAATTATTAACTATAGTCCAAATCCATCACTGTTTTTTTAGCTTAATTTTATAAAATTCTTTTGGAAATAATTGGAAAATAATCATTTTTTTAACTCTCTCCATTTTTTTTATAAAATTCACCGTAAATCTGTCATTCTCTACAATGTAAAATATGCCACCAATTCTTAGTTTATTATGATTTTTGTTTGACTGATTGAGATTTATAACTGTTCTTCCTCTGAAGCTGAAATTGTATTTGTTAGTCATTTTTTATCACTATTTTAAATTCTATATCCTTTTGATGATAACAAAAGGGGGAGAATGAATTGAGATTTTGATTTATGAGTGAATAGTTTATAAATATATTAATTTTGAAAATTCCAATTCAGTTTCACATTCTTTTCACTCATGCACAGTTATAGGGGGAGTTTCTGTTGTAGGGGGAGCTTTTAAATAGGGGGAGTTCAGTTCTTCACTCTCAAACACATTTATTATATTCAAAATCTTCATATTTGTTTGTCATCATCAAAAGGGGGAGATTGTTGTATATAACGGTGTTGTATACACAATTATATGATTTTTGTTTGATGATAACAACCAAATATATATTTTTATAAATGTGTTTGCAATTGTACTGTTTCATATACTACACAACATACATGAATATAATATCTCTATTTAAATAAAATTCAACTGTACAGAACTTTAAATATTCACAGTATTTTATTTGAATAGAATATTTTATTTCAATATCAAACAGTACAAATTTTATACTCCACTATTTGTACATCTCTGTAATACATTTCAGTACACATCAAGTCTTCACTCAACACTCATCACTTAGTTTTACATTTTCATCTACATATTCAATCACTGATACATTTACATTCACTGACACTGTCTCTCAGTCTTCTGTCTTCAGTCTTCACAGCACTTCACTGTCAGTCCAGTCATCACCTGCTTACCTGTCACATGAAACACACACACAGAGTATACTGCAATAGAAATAAAACTGAACACATGCAAGTATAAATTTTATTTTTAAAATTCTATTTGCCTCAGTTTTCTGGTGTGTTTCTCATCCTTTTTCATGACTTGATCTGATATGTTAATGTAGCACGCGCACGATACATGTATACACATACATGTATATGTATATACACATATTTCAGTGCAGGGACAGGAAAACTCGTCTGATGGCTGCATGTACACACGTGCATGTATATACACGTGCCTCGCCAATCAGTGTGCAACTGAGGAGTAGCCACGAGGACCTGCTCAACTCAGTGCAATACACAAGTCAACAATAATTCAAAGTGTCGAGGCAGCACAACAGTAAAAGCAACAAAACAAATGTCAACCAGCAAATGTCAAAGCCAACAAAGAGTAAAAATGGTCGACAGCTCAAAGGTTCAAAGTCAAGTTGGCCGAGGCATCCAACAAATACAATGCAGGTCAAGCAAGTCTTTTCTTTCTGGTACAAGTGCAAACTCAAGTATAAGCCATCACAAATGTGAACACAGTAAAGCTCATGTTTGTGACGGCCCCAAACTTCCACGAGTGAAAGTAGGAGTAATCATTTTTGGAATACAACATAAATACAATAAAACAGAACACAGATACAATATAGCAAAGGAAATTCATAGAGTAATAACATTATAGCAGCGGAAAAAATATAATGTCATCAATCACAGAAAATCCACAGTCGCAGAAACTAAGCTATTACAACAAGTTTTGCAGAAAAGAAATAAGTTTGATGTCTAAAAAGAAAAGAAAAGATGCCATAGAAACAAAAGATAAATGTCTTCAAGCTCCACGTCATCACCTCTCCACAAAAGCAAATCCAAGAGAGAGAATAAGCAGCTCCAAAGAAAAGACTCCAAGCAAAGAATGAACCTGTCTACTTGACTGCCCGTGTGGAAAAGAGGGCACCCAAGTTTGCAAAAAGGTGAAACAAACTATGGGTCAGTCGTGGGACTGGTGTGAGAATTCTTAAGTAAAATAACTAGTAGATATAAGGCAAATCCAAAGATCACGCCGCTAACGCGGAACGTGTTTACTCTAACGGATTGCCGTGCATAATTTAAAGTGTCATAACAAATAAATAAGTACATCGTAAACAACGCAATGTTTTTTGGAAAAAAAATGGAATCACCATAAGACCCAAGTCCCATCACACAATTCAACGCACACCAGAGGATAGGGTTTTACCTTATGGTGATTAAACATGCTAAATACGGCAAATACGCACCTAATATAATTAGTGTATATGAAAGCATTTCAAAGTAAATGTATTAATCTTAGGAAGCATAGGTACCATATACTATGCCTCCGTACTAGTAATACAATCAAATTCGTCGGTTCGTATTTGGATTTTGGTTTCCATCATGAGTCAAGGCTAGAGCGGAGCTCCTTACCGATTCGAGACACTCTAGCTAGTGCCTCAGGATTTCCCGCAGTTAACCCTTGGATCCTGCAGGGCCGGTCCTCACATACAGCTTAGAGGATTGGCAATTCCTAAGCACACGTTTCCCGGTCCTATAGGACCTATCCGAGGCGCGCCACATTCCATCATCCACATAAGTAAAGTATCAGCGCTGGGAGGTCCCTGACACTACTTCTAGCTAGAAAGAAACGTGTTGCTTTCCCTGCGTTCCCTTCGCCCGTTTTTGACTCAACCGGGGTGTGAGGCTCGCGAAGTCCCGTTACACAAAGCTACGCCTAAACAGGCCATGCTTTGATCGTCTCCACAAGGTTCTGCTTTTCAACAATAAACCTTGATCATTGCATCTTAGTGTGTCACACTGTCACTCCATACCGTACCATTGCTTCTCCATCAATACATAAATGGGTGTTAAGTAGAGAATAAATTCTCCACCACCAATATTTATATATTAACAGAAAATCAACAATATGATATATAACGAAGTACGATGTCAGACACACCATCCATTTAAACTTATGCTCTGGGTCTGAACGAAAGTCAAATCCGTGAAACCAACACGTACGTCTGGGCAATGACCTTGACCCATGAATTGGTAGCAAGTCAATTCAGGATCTCGATCGCTGTCCATTCGAGGGAAGATTTACGGTCTTCATACGTCGTCTTCTTACTTCGATCTTTAATGCCGCTGGATTAATTTGGGATGAGAATATCTCGGACTTCCCAAACAATCCTCGTATATATATACATACATATATATATATTTTGAAAATCCTTCTTATTTGTTAATAATTATTTAACATAAAAGTTAACTTCCTACGATGTAAATTACATTTAATTTACATTAAGATAATGTAACTCATCCTATGTTAAATTACCTTTTAATTAAAATAATATAATTCAATCCTACGGTCAATTCTCTTTAATTTTCATTATAAATAATGTAACTTATCCTCTGATTAAACTTTCTTTTATTATCTACATTAAAAATAATGTATATTAATCCTATCGTTAAACTCTTTTTAAAATTAAAATTAAAAATAAGGTTATTCTCATCCTACGGTGCAATTCTTCTTTTAATTCACATTATAAAATAATGTAACTCATCCTACAGTTAATTCTCTTTTTAAATGCATTTTTAATTTCAATTACATTAAAATGAAATTTTATTTTACGATGGAATTCCCTTTCTATTCCCATTATAAATAATGTACACTTCATCTTACGATGTAGATTACCTTTCTATTTAACAAAAAAATAATAATAATGTACATTTCCTACGATGCATTTTTCTCTTTTATATACATTATAAAATAATGAACATCTTATCCTACGGCATAAATTTCTTTTTATATTAACATTTAAAAATTATTAATTACATCCTACGGTGAAATTACCTTTATTACATTAACATTAGCAATGTTAATTTCCTCATGCTATGAATTTCAATTATATTATACTTATAAAATAATGTAAATAGCATTCGGTGGATTTCTCTTTTTATTACGTTAACAAAAATGAAATTTTCCTACGATGAAAGTTTTTCTTATTTTTAACATTTAAAGATGATGTTAATACCATATGGTGTAGATATTTTTATTTTAACATTAAAAATATGTTAATCAATCATACGGTGAATCCTCTTGTAAAAATAACATTGTAAATGATGTCAAATTTTCATACACTTCATTTTCTTTTTAATAACATTGAAAATAAATGTATATGAATCCTATGATTAAATTATCCTTCTTGACATACGGTGCTTTTCTTATTTATTAACATTAAAGATAATGTTAATATTGCATATGATGCTTTTTCTATCTATTAACATTAAAGATAATGTTAATATTACATACGGTGCTTTTTCTATCTATTAACATTAAAGATAATGTTAATATTACATACGGTGCTTTTTCTATCTATTAACATTAAAGATAATGTTAATATTACATACGGTGCTTTTTCTATCTATTAACATTAAAGATAATGTTAATATTACATACGGTGCTTTTTCTATCTATTAACATTAAAGATAATGTTAATATTACATACGGTGCTTTTTCTATTTATTAACATTAAAGATAATGTTAATATTACATACGGTGCTTTTTCTATTTATTAACATTACCAAAACACTATTTTCACATGCAATGCATTTAATATTTTCTAACATGACAAAATATTATTTACATACAATGCATTTGATACTTTTCTAACTCGACAAAATACTATTTACATACAATGCATTTGATATTTTTCTAACTTGACAAAAATGCTATACATACAATGCATTTAGTACTTTTCTAAATTGACAAAAATACTATACATACAAGGCATTTTATACTTTTCTAAATTGACAAAAATACTATACATACAATGCATTTTATACTTTTCTAAATTGACAAAAATACTATACATACAATGCATTTTATACTTTTCTAAATTGACAAAAATACTATACATACAATGCATTTTATACTTTTCTAAATTGACAAAAATACTATACATACAATGCATTTTATCTATATTAATATTAACAAATATGCTATTTTCATACAATGCAAATATTTCTTATTTATGACAAATATTGTTCATTTCATATAATGCCATATTCTATTTTATAGTGAACAAAAATATAGTCATTCACATACAGTGCTTTCTTCTTTTTATATAATGAACAAAATATATTCATTAACATACAATGGTTTATATCATAGCATACACATACGGTTCATGTCATTCTTTACATTTGTCAAAATGTATATTTTGTCTTTCTTTTACATTGACAAAATATAATTATATCACTACTTCATTATTTGACAAAAATGATTTTGTCGCCAACTTCATTTATATTGACAAAATGATTTTTGTTGCTAACTTTACATTGACAAAAATGAATTTTTGTTGCTAACTTACATTGACAAAAATGAATTTTTGTTGCTAACTTACATTGACAAAAATGAATTTTTGTTGCTAACTTTACATTGACAAAAATGAATTTTTGTTGCTAACTTACATTGACAAAAATGAATTTTTGTTGCTAACTTTACATTGACAAAAATGAATTTTTGTTGCTAACTTACATTGACAAAAATGAATTTTTGTTGCTAACTTACATTGACAAAAATGAATTTTTGTTGCTAACTTACATTGACAAAAATGAATCTTTGTTGCTAACTTACATTGACAAAAATGAATTTTTATTCTAATGTCATGTTTGCATTGTGAAAATATACTTATTTCGCTAATTCACTCTTAATATACAAAAATGTATATTTTGTCTAATTCTTCTCAATGCAAACAAAATGCTAATTTTGTTTATTCAATCCAATGCAAACAAAAATGTGAATTTTGGTTTTCATTCTTTTCTTTGAACAAAAATGTATATTTTGTTCCTTTTTCATCTTATAAACAAAAATGTATAGTTTTGTTCTTATTCATTTCTTTAACAAAATGTAAATTTTGTTTTCATGTATTTCTTTAATCAAAAGGGAGTATTTTTGTTCTTTTTCTTCTTTTATAAAAAAAAAATAAGTTTTTGTTCTTATTCTCTTTTTTATAAACAAAAATAAGTTTTTTTTTTGTTCTCCTACTTTTTCTTACCGCAAATATCATTCAACAATATATGAAACTTCAGTACGGTTCTAGCATAACATGAACAACAAACATATCACAAGCAACCATCAATAATTTAAACGAGGAAAAATCTAATTTTTCCTACCGATCTATGTTTTTAATTAACAGATCTATGATTAAAAATAACGGATCTAAAATCATAGAATCACAACAATTTGAATCCATCCCATAGCAACATTCATCACAAATCTACTTGTTTGATGTTCAATTACACATAACACAACAATAATAATAATTTAATTAATTAAATTATATTAAAAATAAATTCTCACCTTGCTTGATTCTGAAAAGACGACTCGGGTTCAATCAGATTCGGTGTTCGTATTCAATTTGATTCTAGATCTGGAATGATTCCAATGCAAATTCATAGAAAAAAAATCAAATTCAGGCTTTTAACAACTGGCTGTGTAACACTTAAAAGCGTGGGGAAATCTGAAGCAAAAATTACCTTAGAACGTTCAAAACTTTGATTTCGATTTTCTGGAGTTGTAGTTGACGAAACGACGAGCCGTTTGTTGGAGAAGGACCGGCTACGAGAGGTGCATCCACGCCGGGAAGGGGGAAGGCCGCGTGCTGACGTGGTGGGCCCAGGGGGGTGCGTTCGGCGCTGGTTCGGGGGCCTGGTGGCGGAGCTACGGGCGACGAAATCGAATGAAACTTGTTTAGGATCGAAGAGCTCGAAAAATCCTTCGAAAAGTTGTACTACGGCGATGGATTTCGTTGAGAAATGAGAGAGTTATGGAAGAGAGAAGTTTCGGAGCTGATGGGTTTGGGTGCGGCCAGAAATGAACGGGGAAGAAGATGATTAACGTGGCGGCTTATATAATATAATATTAGGTTAAATTAATGATTATTTAATTGGCCCGCTTAAGCCCGTTTTGGCCCGAACCCCGATTCAAGCCTGCTTACTGTCGTTCATACCATTTACCCCCCGTTCCGAACTCATCTGGATATGTCTCATCAGCCCACGAGATCGTCTTGGCCTTCGTTTTTCAGTTTTTAAATATAAATCATTATTTTAAATTCAAACGTACGCAGAAATTCACCGAGGTCACAAATTAACTTCAAAAATCCTCGAAAAATATATTTAGCTATGTTTTGATGCTGTGGCCTTATGAAAATTAATTTCGTTCAATTCTGAGCCCGTATGAATTTTTAATGAATTTTTAAAGTCAAAAATTGTCCGTTTACACTGGAAAATCAATTATAATTGTATATTAATTCCAAAAATTACCAAAAAATCATTTTTAGCTTTCTTTTGATGATACGAATCCAACAAAATTTATTTCGTTGAATTCTGAGACTTTTTGAAAAATGGCTATTTTCAAGGCGAATATATTTAATATTAAAAATACATTTTAAACAAATATTTTCTGAAACTCGAAACATATAAGTGTTTACTGTTTTTCAATGCAGAAACGTCATACTGAAACCAATGGAAGTGGTTTCGAGTTCAAATTCCTTACTATGCAAAAAGTAGCATTTTTGTCCTATGCAAATTACCCACCGACCTTTTTAAAAATTGAATTGGCCATAACTTTTGATTTCCGCTATGAAATTTCAATTTTTCGGATTCGTTGGAAAGATATTTTTAAATAGATTCTAATATTTTTGGTTTTACTAAAATCCGTTAAATTTTGCATCCTGTATGGTTGGTCAAAGTTCAAGTTTGACTTTTCAAACTACCGCGCTATTTCTAGCTCTTTTTATATTTAAAATTAATTTATTCATTCTAACTTCGATTAAAATAAATAAATCATTAAAAATACTTTAAATTCATAAAAATAAAAATTTTAATTTGGCCCTAAAATTCCGGGTCGTTACAATCTCCCCTCCTTAAGAACTTTTCGTCCCCGAAAAGGAAAAAGAAAAATAGAAGAGGAAAAATAAACGCAGAGAATGTTTTTAACAGAGATGGTACCGTCTATAACATCAGGCTTTCCACCAAAGAAGTTGGTCCTTTCGTTCCTTCGTAAACATGTGCCAATTGAGCATCGCCACTTCACTTAGTCTTCTTCGAATGCACGATCAAGGGGAGAGTCAAAATAACGGTAATGGTGATTTAAGAGATAGAAAAGATCGAAGGATGAATGAAAAGATGACGATAAAGTGACTGGCTATTATGTATCCCATGAACTGTTCGCCGTAGAATATAGTGATTCTACGTAAACGAATTATTATAAATATGTTATATTCCGCTTTGTAAACCAAAGCTCTGATACCAACTGTGACGGCCCCAAACTTCCACGAGTGAAAGTAGGAGTAATCATTTTTGGAATACAACATAAATACAATAAAACAGATCACAGATACAATATAGCAAAGGAAATTCATAGAGTAATAACATTATAGCAGCGGAAAAAATATAATGTCATCAATCACAGAAAATCCACAGTCGCAGAAACTAAGCTATTACAACAAGTTTTGCAGAAAAGAAATAAGTTTGATGTCTAAAAAGAAAAGAAAAGATGCCATAGAAACAAAAGATAAATGTCTTCAAGCTCCACGTCATCACCTCTCCACAAAAGCAAATCCAAGAGAGAGAATAAGCAGCTCCAAAGAAAAGACTCCAAGCAAAGAATGAACCTGTCTACTTGACTGCCCGTGTGGAAAAGAGGGCACCCAAGTTTGCAAAAAGGTGAAACAAACTATGGGTCAGTCGTGGGACTGGTGTGAGAATTCTTAAGTAAAATAACTAGTAGATATAAGGCAAATCCAAAGATCACGCCGCTAACGCGGAACGTGTTTACTCTAATGGATTGCCGTGCATAATTTAAAGTGTCATAACAAATAAATAAGTACATCGTAAACAACGCAATGTTTTTTGGAAAAAAAATGGAATCACCATAAGACCCAAGTCCCATCACACAATTCAACGCACACCAGAGGATAGGGTTTTACCTTATGGTGATTAAACATGCTAAATACGGAAAATACGCATCTAATATTATTAGTGTATATGAAAGCATTTCAAAGTAAATGTATTAATCTTAGGAAGCATAGGTACCATATACTATGCCTCCGTACTAGTAATACAATCAAATTCGTCGGTTCGTATTTGGATTTTGGTTTCCATCATGAGTCAAGGCTAGAGCGGAGCTCCTTACCGATTCGAGACACTCTAGCTAGTGCCTCAGGATTTCCCGCAGTTAACCCTTGGATCCTGCAGGGCCGGTCCTCACATACAGCTTAGAGGATTGGCAATTCCTAAGCACACATTTCCCGGTCCTATAGGACCTATCCGAGGCGCGCCACATTCCATCATCCACATAAGTAAAGTATCAGCGCTGGGAGGTCCCTGACACTACTTCTAGCTAGAAAGAAACGTGCTGCTTTCCCTGCGTTCCCTTCGCCCGTTTTTGACTCAACCGGGGTGTGAGGCTCGCGAAGTCCCGTTACACAAAGCTACGCCTAAACAGGCCATGCTTTGATCGTCTCCACAAGGTTCTGCTTTTCAACAATAAACCTTGATCATTGCATCTTAGTGTGTCACACTGTCACTCCATACCGTACCATTGCTTCTCCATCAATACATAAATGGGTGTTAAGTAGAGAATAAATTCTCCACCACCAATATTTATATATTAACAGAAAATCAACAATATGATATATAACGAAGTACGATGTCAGGCACACCATCCATTTAAACTTATGCTCTGGGTCTGAACGAAAGTCAAATCCGTGAAACCAACACGTACGTCTGGGCAATGACCTTGACCCATGAATTGGTAGCAAGTCAATTCAGGATCTCGATCGCTGTCCATTCGAGGGAAGATTTACGGTCTTCATACGTCGTCTTCTTACTTCGATCTTTAACGCCGCTGGATTAATTTGGGATGAGAATATCTCGGACTTCCCAAACAATCCTCGTATATATATACATATATATATATATATTTTGAAAATCCTTCTTATTTATTAATAATTATTTAACATAAAAGTTAACTTCCTACGATGTAAATTACATTTAATTTACATTAAGATAATGTAACTCATCCTATGTTAAATTACCTTTTAATTAAAATAATATAATTCAATCCTACGGTCAATTCTCTTTAATTTTCATTATAAATAATGTAACTTATCCTCTGATTAAACTTTCTTTTATTATCTACATTAAAAATAATGTATATTAATCCTATCGTTAAACTCTTTTTAAAATTAAAATTAAAAATAAGGTTATTCTCATCCTACGGTGCAATTCTTCTTTTAATTCACATTATAAAATAATGTAACTCATCCTACAGTTAATTCTCTTTTTAAATGCATTTTTAATTTCAATTACATTAAAATGAAATTTTATTTTACGATGGAATTCCCTTTCTATTCCCATTATAAATAATGTACACTTCATCTTACGATGTAGATTACCTTTCTATTTAACAAAAAAATAATAATAATGTACATTTCCTACGATGCATTTTTCTCTTTTATATACATTATAAAATAATGAACATCTTATCCTACGGCATAAATTTCTTTTTATATTAACATTTAAAAATTATTAATTACATCCTACGGTGAAATTACCTTTATTACATTAACATTAGCAATGTTAATTTCCTCATGCTATGAATTTCAATTATATTATACTTATAAAATAATGTAAATAGCATTCGGTGGATTTCTCTTTTTATTACGTTAACAAAAATGAAATTTTCCTACGATGAAAGTTTTTCTTATTTTTAACATTTAAAGATAATGTTAATACCATATGGTGTAGATATTTTTATTTTAACATTAAAAATATGTTAATCAATCATACGGTGAATCCTCTTGTAAAAATAACATTGTAAATGATGTCAAATTTTCATACACTTCATTTTCTTTTTAATAACATTGAAAATAAATGTATATGAATCCTATGATTAAATTATCCTTCTTGACATACGGTGCTTTTCTTATTTATTAACATTAAAGATAATGTTAATATTACATATGATGCTTTTTCTATCTATTGACATTAAAGATAATGTTAATATTACATACGGTGCTTTTTCTATCTATTAACATTAAAGATAATGTTAATATTACATACGGTGCTTTTTCTATCTATTAACATTAAAGATAATGTTAATATTACATACGGTGCTTTTTCTATCTATTAACATTAAAGATAATGTTAATATTACATACGGTGCTTTTTCTATTTATTAACATTAAAGATAATGTTAATATTACATACGGTGCTTTTTCTATTTATTAACATTACCAAAACACTATTTTCACATGCAATGCATTTAATATTTTCTAACATGACAAAATATTATTTACATACAATGCATTTGATACTTTTCTAACTCGACAAAATACTATTTACATACAATGCATTTGATATTTTTCTAACTTGACAAAAATGCTATACATACAATGCATTTAGTACTTTTCTAAATTGACAAAAATACTATACATACAAGGCATTTTATACTTTTCTAAATTGACAAAAATACTATACATACAATGCATTTTTTACTTTTCTAAATTGACAAAAATACTATACATATAATGCATTTTATACTTTTCTAAATTGACAAAAATACTATACATAAAATGCATTTTATACTTTTCTAAATTGACAAAAATACTATACATACAATGCATTTTATCTATATTAATATTAACAAATATGCTATTTTCATACAATGCAAATTTTCTTATTTATGACAAATATTGTTCATTTCATATAATGCCATATTCTATTTTATAGTGAACAAAAATATAGTCATTCACATACAGTGCTTTCTTCTTTTTATATAATGAACAAAATATATTCATTAACATACAATGGTTTATATCATAGCATACACATACGGTTCATGTCATTCTTTACATTTGTCAAAATGTATATTTTGTCTTTCTTTTACATTGACAAAATATAATTATATCACTACTTCATTATTTGACAAAAATGATTTTGTCGCCAACTTCATTTATATTGACAAAATGATTTTTGTTGCTAACTTTACATTGACAAAAATGAATTTTTATTGCTAACTTACATTGACAAAAATGAATTTTTGTTGCTAACTTTACATTGACAAAAATGAATTTTTGTTGCTAACTTACGTTGACAAAAATGAATTTTTGTTGCTAACTTACATTGACATGTTGCTAACTTTACATTGACAAAAATAAATTTTTGTTGCTAACTTACATTGACAAAAATGAATTTTTGTTGCTAACTTACATTGACAAAAATGAATTTTTGTTGCTAACTTACATTGACAAAAATGAATTTTTGTTGCTAACTTACATTGACAAAAATGAATATTTGTTGCTAGCTTACATTGACAAAAATGAATTTTTATTCTAATGTCATGTTTGCATTGTGAAAATATACTTATTTCGCTAATTCACTCTTAATATACAAAAATGTATATTTTGTCTAAGTCTTCTCAATGCAAACAAAATGCTAATTTTGTTTATTCAATCCAATGCAAACAAAAATGTGAATTTTGGTTTTCATTCTTTTCTTTGAACAAAAATGTATATTTTGTTCCTTTTTCATCTTATAAACAAAAATGTATATTTTTGTTCTTATTCATTTCTTTAACAAAATGTAAATTTTGTTTTCATGTATTTCTTTAATCAAAAGGGAGTATTTTTGTTCTTTTTCTTCTTTTATATAAAAAAAATAAGTTTTTGTTCTTATTCTCTTTTTTATAAACAAAAATAAGTTTTTTTTTTTGTTCTCCTACTTTTTCTTACCGCAAATATCATTCAACAATATATGGAACTTCAGTACGGATCTAGCATAACATGAACAACAAACATATCACAAGCAACCATCAATAATTTAAACGAGGAAAAATCTATTTTTTCCTACCGATCTATGTTTTTAATTAACAGATCTATGATTAAAAATAACGGATCTAAAATCATAGAATCACAACAATTTGAATCCATCCCATAGCAACATTCATCACAAATCTACTTGTTTGATGTTCAATTACACATAACACAACAACAATAATAATTTAATTAATTATATTATATTAAAAATAAATTCTCACCTTGCTTGATTCTGAAAAGACGACTCGGGTTCAATCAGATTCGGTGTTCGTATTCAATTTGATTCTAGATCTGGAATGATTCCAATGCAAATTCATAGAAAAAAAATCAAATTCAGGCTTTTAACAACTGGCTGTGTAACACTTAAAAGCGTGGGGAAATCTGAAGCAAAAATTACCTTAGAACGTTCAAAACTTTGATTTCGATTTTCTGGAGTTGTAGTTGACGAAACGACGAGCCGTTTGTTGGAGAAGGACCGGCTACGAGAGGTGCATCCACGCCGGGAAGGGGGAAGGCCGCGCGCTGACGTGGTGGGCCCAGGGGGGTGCGTTCGGCGCTGGTTCGGGGGCCTGGTGGCGGAGCTACGGGCGACGAAATCGAATGAAACTTGTTTAGGATCGAAGAGCTCGAAAAATCCTTCGAAAAGTTGTACTACGGCGATGGATTTCGTTGAGAAATGAGAGAGTTATGGAAGAGAGAAGTTTCGGAGCTGATGGGTTTGGGTGCGGCCAGAAATGAACGGGGAAGAAGATGATTAACGTGGCGGCTTATATAATATAATATTAGGTTAAATTAATGATTATTTAATTGGCCCGCTTAAGCCCGTTTTGGCCCGAACCCCGATTCAAGCCTGCTTACTGTCGTTCATACCATTTAGCCCCCGTTCCCAACTCATCTGGATATGTCTCATCAGCCCACGAGATCGTCTTGGCCTTCGTTTTTCAGTTTTTAAATATAAATCATTATTTTAAATTCAAACGTACGCAGAAATTCACCGAGGTCACAAATTAACTTCAAAAATCCTCGAAAAATATATTTAGCTATGTTTTGATGCTGTGGCCTTATGAAAATTAATTTCGTTCAATTCTGAGCCCGTATGAATTTTTAATGAATTTTTAAAGTCAAAAATTGTCCGTTTACACTGAAAAATCAATTATAATTGTATATTAATTCCAAAAATTACCAAAAAATCATTTTTAGCTTTCTTTTGATGATACGAATCCAACATAATTTATTTCGTTGAATTCTGAGACTTTTTGAAAAATGGCTATTTTCAAGGCGAATATATTTAATATTAAAAATACATTTTAAACAAATATTTTCTGAAACTCGAAACATATAAGTGTTTACTGTTTTTCAATGTAGAAACGTCATACTGAAACCAATGGAAGTGGTTTCGAGTTCAAATTCCTTCCTATGCAAAAAGTAGCATTTTTGTCCTATGCAAATTACCCACCGACCTTTTTAAAAATTGAATTGGCCATAACTTTTGATTTCCGCTATGAAATTTCGATTTTTCGGATTCGTTGGAAAGATATTTTTAAATAGATTCTAATATTTTTGGTTTTACTAAAATCCGTTAAATTTTGCATCCTGTATGGTTGGTCAAAGTTCAAGTTTGACTTTTCAAACTACCGCGCTATTTCTAGCTCTTTTTATATTTAAAATTAATTTATTCATTCTAACTTCGATTAAAATAAATAAATCATTAAAAATACTTTAAATTCATTAAAATAAAAATTTTAATTTGGCCCTAAAATTCCGGGTCGTTACAATGTTCGAACTGGTTCAAATGGTCAAGTCCATGATCGAACATAATGCAAAAATGGTCAAGCAGGCTAATGTGGACATGCAGCATGGATACACACTAAAGCAACATGGCACAATGAATGAAAAATGGTTACAGTTCAAGTGCTCGAGCATGCACAAACAGGGAAGTGGACGTGCCAAAGTGGTCGAGCCTCAAAGCAACAACATGGTGGAGCACAACTCAGGTGCAGGTCATAAATATACAGCAGCAGTTCAATGCATGTATGACAAGTGAACACAATACAGTGAGACATGGATATAACAAGTATACAAGACTTCGTTCAAACTCATGTATACGGTGAAGCATAAATTCATTTCAGCATGATGATGCAGGCAAACAAGTGTGGAACAAGGTGTTCAACATGAATATAGAAAATGAATGTGCATTTGCACAAGGGAAATGAATACTCAGTCACAAGCCATGATGATGTATAAGCATGTGGTCAAGCACAAGGGTCGAAGCATGGTGAAGATATGATCTAATTAGCAGTGCACAAGCAACGTGAATCATGTTCAAGACAGTCAACAATACAACATGCAAGTTTCAATGTGAAGCAAGAAGCTAAATAATCAAGCATTTATTAGCAAGTATGAAATCAGTGTAATCAAGCAAGCATGCAAAACTTGATACAAGGACCACATGTGTACGAGTGCAAAACATGGTGCATGTACAGCATGATCAAGTCAAAGTCAAAATACAAGCTTCACAAGGGAATACAATTATGGCCGAATGGAACAACAAGCATAAGTGTGCACAAATGCATTCTTTCCAGAAATGATATAGCATGATAGCATATAAGATATGAGCAATCAACATATCAGTTTTCAATTTGGAAAAGCCCTTTCCAGTAATGTTCATGTCAAATTCAAAGAATTCAGTAGATCAATTCAAGGCAAGTGTTAAATAAGTTTCAGAAATTAACAATGGACAAAAGGCAAGTCTTTCAAATATTTCCAATAAATATCAGCATTGGATTTTGCCTGAACATTCATTTCTGCTTCCGAAAATCAGTGGCACAATTAAGAGAATCTCTACATTTATGGGATCAATCAGGGAATAAGTGTTTTTGGACAAGGTGTTTGATTTCCAGAAACGCACAAATGAATTAACATAACAGATTCATGCATTTCCGGAAATGAATACATGTAAACTTTCAACTGATTTAAGGGGATAAATTTGTTCCAAATTTTTCCAGGTTTGACCAACAAGTTTTCGGCAAGAAATCATTTCCAGCAATCACACATTTTTCTTTAAAATATTTCCAGTTTTACAATGCTGAATTTCGTGGCAGTAAATCAGATTTTTATTCAAGGCATCTTTCATGAAATCACAGTGGACAAATTTGGTGAAATTCGAATTTACAGAGTGGTATTTCAAAAAAAAAAAAAAAAATCAATTTGTATTCAATACTTTTCCAGCAAATTCGACAAGGCATGAAATCAGATCAAAATGGTTCCAAATAATCCACAAGTCATTATCGAGCTAATCAAGGCTTTCAATCAAGAAAATTTCGATAGGGGAAACCGCAAATTATCAGCCAAGTCATCACATGAAATCAGAGCTATGTTTTAGGATTCTATAATCCTATAAACAAACACCATTCATCATAGGCAACAAAAAAAATCGAAACCCACAAAATCGAATACTACAAGCAACTCAAGGAAGAATTTGAAATCAAAAAATTACTCATGGTTTCGATTGGGAGAGAGAGAGAACAATCCCAAATCAAAGAATCACATAGCAACAAAGATTCGAGCAATAGAGAACCAGATTTCTACAACCAAGCATCGCGATTCGTTGATTTGAAGAAAACCCTAGTTTTGGAGCTCGTAGCCGCCATTCTTTTTTTCCCAAAGACAGAGATCGGGCAAATGAAATATTACATGGGCCGGCCAATTTTTTAACAAGGGCTTAGTTTGTTTTAAATTGAAAAAGGGGGTTTTCTTTGTTTTTTACCTATTTTGTATTTTTGTTTCTTCTTAGTTCCATCTGTAATCGATGCATCAGTTTCTAGTGTCTGTAAAATACTAGGAGAATCAGTCAGGGTGTTGACTGATAGTTGACAGAGTCTGTAAAATCTGGGTTACTGGTTACGGGATTGTAATCAGGGGAAATCTGATCGAGGGAATATCGGTCAGTTTACGGTTTTGAGCGTAGAGTTAGAATAGGAGCGAGAGTCGCGAGTGTACAAGGTCTTGTATGCGGGATCTGTTCTATCATCTAGTAGAAACCTTAGAAATGCAGCAGTAGGCAGGGTTATGCCGAAGCTGGGTATATCTGTGTGTGATTTATTTTCTGCATTTCTGTTTCTGCTATAATCTGTGATCTATTTTTTTTATTTTAATATCTCGTTAGAATTTTAATTCAGTTAAAAACTGTGATAAACCCTATTCACCCCCCCTCTAGGGTTAATCTAGATCCAACAGAAGCCTCTCCAATGTTTGTATGAATTTCATTTCTTAATTCGTTGTAAATTAGAAGGAATTTTAGGATTAAATTTTGATTGATATCCGCCCTTTAATCGTGAATGGAGGTAGAGGGTTTCAGGAAAAAATTAAATTAGGGTTTTGAATGAATTTTGATTAGCCGGAAAATTATTTATATTCTTTAATTTCAAAAATAGTTGTTAATTGATATGAACTCCAAATCGAACCCAACGATTGTCGCCCTAGCTAACTACCCTCATTCCGGACACAATGGGATATGTTTCGTGAGCCAATTCGACTGTTTTAATTAGTTTTTATTTAAATTAAAATATAAATCATTATATATATAATTTAAACGTATATTTTAATTTATCGGGGTCACATACTGACTCCAAAAATTCCCAAAAAATTATTCTAGCTATTTTTTGGTGATACAGTCCTAACAAATCTAATTTCGTCGAATTTGGAGACCATTTGAAAAATGGTCATTTTCCCGTCGACTAAATTCAAACTGAATTGACCAAACACGTTTAAATTCACCACACTCACATATTGATTCCAAAAAATTATGAAAATTGGAATCCAGCAATAATTTGACATTCCGGATCCAACAAAAGTGGTCTCATAGAAAACAGAGGTCGTTTGCAAAATGGCTATTTTTAAGGGTTATACATTACATAAATTCCATAGTGACTATTCTGAATTTTCAACTGGACATAACTGTTTATTCCCATTATGAAATCTGGATTTTTCGCATTCGTTGGAAAGATGTTTTTAAACAGATTCATATATTTCTGGTTTTACTGAAATCCGATTTATTTTGAATCCTGTACATTTATTTGTAATTTGAAATCAAAATTTCAAACTACCGCGCCATTTCTAATTCCTTTTATAATTAAAATAAATATTTATATTCTAACTTCGATTTAAATAAATTTATGTGTTCTAATTCTATTTAAAATAAATTTCTAGCCACTATTATTTAAAATAAATCATTTTAAATATTCAAAATTCATTAAAATTGCCAAAATAAAATTTTAAATTGGTTCCGATTTTCCGGGTTGTTACACTCGAAATTAAATTGTATTCAATTATTAAATTGTTAAACTGCATATACAAATCTGTTTATATTTTTGACTCAACATATAAAACAATATTAACTATTTAAAATAAATCGACTAAAAATCTAGGTTGTTACATTCTTCCCTCCTTAAAAGAATTTTGTCCCCGAAATTACTAAGGTAAGAAAAATGCTACAAACCCATTAACTATTCAAAATGTACTTATGTTGAAACTCAACTCTTCATATTTCAACAATTTTTGCTCCAACAAAACTTTTGGTTTTTATTCATATGCGTTCGAATTCATTCAAATTGATCCTAATCAATTTATTTACTTCAATCCATTTAACTTGCTTAAGTGATATTTAAATTTCAGAATTCAAATTCCCTGGTTTTTATTCAAATTCCTTTCGAAATAATATATAAATAGATACATATATTTATTTCCATCTCAAACTCAAAACATTTGAATTTTTCCAAACCAACTTGGTTTCTTTGAAAACAAATTCCACCAAAAACATTTTTAATGTAGTAATTCGTCGCTTAGAAACTCGAATATGAATACTGATGATGTCGCGATCATCATCAGAATTATTTTCCAGCCATTGTTAGTGCTTTATCACTTTAAAAACCCATCAAAATTAAAATCCTTCCAAAACAAAGCTATATTGTTTTAATATACTTTAGAAAACATTTTTTCCAACTTCCTAGGCTTTAAATTCCGAGCTTTAGTTCGAATTCAATTCTTGTTCATCTTATTTATATATATATCATTCATATTTAAATTATGTTTGGTTATATATAACCATTCTGATTTTATAATATCATTTGATTATAATAACAACCAACTTATCCATTTGTATTATAATAATTTCAAAAAATTATTCCTTCTATATCAAAATAGAATTTTGGGTAAAATTATCTCATTTACCCACTTTAAACCAATATTATGTCGAATTCTACGTTCAAGTGTTTAGAAACTCCTATCGATGTCGTGGCGCATTCGACCAGAATTCATAAGCTACCCAATCGGTAAGCTAACACAGTATAAAACAATTTTTATATCAACTAACAAATACGCATTCTCATATATACACACTCAAACTCGTTCTAGGGTACTAATGACCCTATCTCTAATTAGTAAAACCCCAACAAAGCTTAAGTGTTCGCTTAACCTAAGCTCTGATACCAAGTGTAATGGCCCGAATTTCCGTACTCTTTGAGTTGACAAAATACACCACACGTCCAACCCAAACTGCACAGAAATACGAATCATTATGAAATAAAGAAGAAAAAGATAGAAGTAGAAACAGAAATTGCAACACAAAATCTCACATTGCAGCAGAATAAATTTATATATATATGTATGTATGTATGTATATGAAAACCTTTGACATACTATATTTGTGCTTACATACATCATTAGAGTACATTACATATATAACACACCGGAAAATAGCATTAGATGACCAACACTGAAGTTTCCTGTTCCAAGCCCCTCCAAGGTTATCGTAAACACCTGAACTAGTTGACTTCTCGTACAAATTTGGAAACTCAAGAGTTTAGGGTAAAAAAAACAAAATCAACTCTGAGTCAGTCATGGGACTAGTGTGAGTAAACTCCAACCACTTGGTTTTACTTCTGAAAATCCTTTTTAATAGAAAGGATAATCGTAAGACCAATCCACACATAAACAAGGATAGTTTTTACCTTACAATAACCTAAAACATTCTTTGAAATCAATACTATTCTGATATTAGAATAGTGTCTAAATCAAATTAGTAGCAATCTAGCGGAACACTTGCATCCCATGTTCCACATACATAGTATACAATCAAAATCATGGACGCTTATTAGAGAATGGATTCCAATTATGGGAAGTTATGGGACCACCTTTCAATAGTGTATCTCTAGAAAGGAATACACCAGGTTTAACAAGAACATCTAGCAACCAAGGCTAAACATGACCGTCCACTCATTTCTCTTGAGTGTTCTGTATGTATTATCATCAACGGTTGGGATCAGCAACCGTTACCGAAAGCATGTAGCAGCGATAGAATAAAGAAGCAAATCGATTTTCTCTAGATCAGGTGACAATACACCCAATAGGAGCAATCCACTTAGCCATGCGACCAACCCGATTTTATACCATTTCCCGGTGATGAGGCTTGAGTCTACGTCCTACCTTTATAATGTGATAGCATCATTCACTTTAAATGCCACATCCTCAAACTCGCCAAATCATTTATTGACTTCCCAAAAAATTTCACAGGTATATGCTAAGAGAAACGAATTCCTCCGCCACCAATGCAATACGTATGTAACAACCCGTAATTTTGGAACCACTTTAAAATTTATTTTACTTAATTTTAGTTAATTAAATATTTTTAATGATTTATTTTGAAAATTAACGATTTAAGATTTATTTAAATCGAAGTTAGAATGTATAAATTCATTTAATTAAAAAACGAGCTTGAAATGGCATGGTAGTTTGAAAATTTTATTTTTAACTTCTATTGAATGTACAGAATTCAAAACAAATCGGATTTCAGTAATACAAGAAATGTTAGAATTTGTTTAATAATATCTTTCTATTGAATCTGAAAAAAAAATAGATTTCATACTATATATTGTATGTAATGTCCATATTAAAATTTAGAATAGTCGCTATGGAATTTATATATATTTTAATATTATATATAGCCCTTAAAAATAGCCATTTTGCAAACCACCTCCAATTTCAACGAAACTAATTTTGTTGGATCCGGAAAGTCAAATTATTGTTAGATTTAAAATTTCAAGTCATTTGGAATTAGTATTTGAGCATGGTGAATTTAAACGCGTTCTATAACTTTAGTTGAATTTAATAAGCTAGTTAAAAGAACATTTTTCAAACACTCCAAATTCGATGAAATTAATTTGGTTAGGACCATATCGCCAAAACATAGCGAGATTTCAAATTTCATAGTTTTTGGAGTCAGTATGTGGCCTCGGTAAATTAAAATGCACACTGAAATTTAATATTGAACATTATATTAATTTATATTTTAATTTTGATAAAAACTGATCAAAAAAGTTGAATTATCTTACGAAACATATCCTGTTGTGCTTGGAATGGGTGTATTTGGCTAGGGGCGACAGTCGTTGGAGTTTGTTTGGAGTTCGGTGTTAAAACTTCATAATTAAATGATAATAGAATTAAATAAAATATAATAATAATATATCTAACCCTAATTTCAAAAACCCTAAGTCCATTCAGTTCTACCGCCGCCATCCACAAATTCATGGCTGAAACCGTTCGAAATCCATACCCTAATATTTCCCAATCCGCTAATAATTATACAAGACTTATAAAACAAAAAGTGTAGAGGATCTTGAGCTCTTCCGTTTCATACGTAAGTGATGGATTTTCAAGTTTTATCTCGTCTTAATTTCTACCTCAAACCATCATCATTTGTGACGCTTTCTGGGGCAAAGGGGACCTTCGAGTTTAATGAGACCGGGGTGGTGGTTGGCGTTGCGAAGTTCTTCGAGTTGGTGACAGCCGATCTTGGTCGTGTGTGCTATGGAGGAGCGGCGGCAGGTTTGTTTATGGCAAGCATGGTTCGTTTTAACATCATAAAGGGGCGACGGGGAAGATGATTAAGAAAGGGAATAAGTAATTGTTAATTAATTATTTATGTTAATTATATATTTAAATGTTTAAAGGTTTAAACAATTATAATTTATTCAAACGAACACAGAATTCAGTGAAACTGAGTCCGTGGGAATCGTGGTAACGAACACTACAACATGGTACTGACCAGGATGGAAACAGAGAAAGTTGAATCTTAGGCTAAATTAAATGTCTGTTTAATTTAGTTTAAAAACAAAATCCTCAATTAAATATTGAGTGGAAACCAATTGTGAGAACTCTCTCACTCAATTTATTTGTACAGTTATTTATTTTTATAACTGAATATATATTTATTGCATGTGATTGCAATATTTATTTGGTGGTTAATGGTTGTTTACAGTTTTAATATTATTATCATTATTAAATTGTGAAAATATACGTTGATAAATAAAATGTTTATATTATGGATAATGTTCACATGGACTGTGATGCAAACCCCACACCGGTATTGGGACGATAATTTTACACATCGCCCAAGTATACAAATAATAATATTTGTTTGATGGTTTCAAACCCCACACGGGCCGAGGGATGATAACAAATTCACATCTCCCTTGGATTTAATTGTATGTCAACTGATTGATTGACAGACTGTTATAAACGTTATTTAATTATTTAATGCTTATATAGTTGTAAATTGCACTCTACATGTGAATGGAATGTTTAACAGTTGTTTATCACTATTTTTGAATACATGCATTATATGGAATCCATATAAATAAAATTATATGGTAACTGATTAGTCTGATTCTAATTCAGAATACAAACAGATATTTTAAAATAATATTCAATGAAGAATCAAAATACGATTTTGATGTTCAATTTTGGATGGACACGAAAATATTGAAATATTCATAACTGAAATGAATATGAAGCCGAGTTAAGTAGATATATGCCATTCTAACTTGAACGAAAATTTTCAATCGATTTTATTCATTTTATAATGAATATCAAAAAGATTTGATTTCAAAATCTGATATTTTCAAAATATTATCATTCTAACATTATAATGATATGGAATATTCAATTTTGATTTAAAATTGAAATGGAAGTTGGAATCGTTATTAAAACAAATTTATAAACGATTTGTAAATATGTTTTAAATGGAAATCAATGAAATATAATATATATATATATATATATATATTATAATGGCCTGAATAGAACGTGTCGCGCAACGACCGTTCGCAAATTTCGACCATTGACTTTGAATTGACATAACGGGAGATCCGACCGTCGGATTCTCCTAAAAACAGAACCGTTGGGTTCGTATCGAAAAGAGATTTTGAATCGTAATAAGAGATTTGAAATCTAATGGTTGGATTTTGAGAAATGTTTAATTCAAATTTGAATAAAAACAGCGCTAGTGCAGCTAAATGACATGAAATGTCATTTAACTGAAAGGGCCTATTTTTAAATGATTAAAAATAGGGAAAAATTATATTAAAACATAATAAATGATTTAAAACGATTTTGGATGAAATATTCCAAGTTTACAAAGATAAAATATATTTTTATCTTAATAAGTTGTTTATCAACTTAAGTAAAGAACTGAAAAGGAATTGAAATGGTTTTGATATAACCAGAAGTTTCCAACGCATGAATTGGAAATGATTTAAATGGAAATAATCTTTGGAATATTTCGATATTGGATTCCGTGATTATACGGATATTTTTGCGGAATTTGGAAGATACAAATATTGTTATTACCAATACGATATTCGTTGTTTTCAGAATTTGATATTGAATATAAGTCAAAATAATTTCTATTCAAAGCCTTAATATCAAATTGGATTTTGGGTTTGTCGTGAATGGTATCTTTAATAATACTGTTCTTAAAACCAGTTGAAAAAAGAATAAATCTTTTAATTAAGATTTAGAAAAGTTTACCAATTAATTAATCTAATTGGAAATAAAATGAAAGGTTATTTTGGGTTTATCGTTAACAATGTTTAAAATAGCATTTGTTCTTTAACCCAATTAACAAGGAAGTTATGATTTGGAATTTATAATCTTTTAACTAAGATTAATGGAACTTTCCAAAGTAAAGTTTTCCAAATTAATATATTGAATTGGAATTGAATGGAATTCGATTTAATAATTGAGATAAGCTTCCGTGAAGGAAGAGCATTACTGTTTAGGGAATTTGAAAGGCTTTGCCGTTATTCTATTTATAGTATTAGTCAGATACGAAAATTTATATCAATTATATACTGATCAGATTTCCGTGAAGATTCCGTTTTGATGGAGGAGGATTTTGGGTTTATCGTGAACTTTGTTTTAAATGACATTAGTTCTTTAACATAGTTAAAGACAGAATTAATTTCCTAAAGTTGAATGATCATTAAGTAAGATTTTTTCGACTAAAAATAAGTGGAGTTTTAATGAATCTTTAATTACATTGGAATGTGAATGAGGTAATTAAATTTACCGAATTCAAAAAATGTTCGAAATGGAGTACCACCAGTTTTACTCCATGCGATTGTTAAATCTTTAATTAGATGTGAAACGTGAAATGGTAATTATTTTTACCGATAACACAATGGGTGTTAGATATGGAGTACTACCAGTTTTTCTCTATGGGATGAATAAGTTGGGATTAGGATAATAAAATAAAGGATTACTTCGGTAAGGATCCATAATCCTGACTAGTTTGATAAACCTTAATTAGTTTTAAATTGTGAAAAGAATATTTGAATAGAAGAATATTTTGGATTGGAATGAGGCATTTGATGTGTTTTTATAGCACTTTATTATAAGATACACGAGTTATTCGGAAAGACCGGGTTTAACCCAATACGACGACTAAAAGTCAAAGAAGACGGTGGTTGAAGTCCGGAGATCTTCACATCGTTTGGATGATTACTAATGTCTTGATTGGACTATATACCTAAGATGAGGTAATAAGTGGTGATCATTCAGACGTACTTGGAGATCGATCGGATATGCAAGGGCCTCTCTCCTGTATTGGACATACGGGATAAGGAATAAGGCGCTTTAGGTTTCGTTTTGACCCAGAACAGACTTGCAAATGGATTGCATGTCTAATGTTGTATTCCATGTTGTATTTGTTGATCTCTGCTAAATATTTTTTTTTGGTGGTAGATAATTATTTTCTTGCTTAACACCCTTCTTTGAGATGTACGAGCTTAGAGGTTATATTTTGGTGGAAATCAGTTGTATGGTATGGATTGACAATGTGGCATGCTGAGTTGCAGTGATCAATGCTTTTGTTGAAAAGCAAAGCCTTGTGGTTGATGATCAAAGCAAAACTTTAAGTAGCATAGCTTTTTGTAGTGTTAATTCGCGAGCCTCACACCCCTGTGTGAACCAAAAACGAGAGAGGACCATAGGGAGGACATGTGTTTCTTTCAAGCTAGGAGTGATGTCATGGTATGGAGCCCAGACAGTTTACTTATGCGGATGATGGATAGCGAGGTACCTCGGATATGTCGACTAATAGGCCTTTGATGGTCGACGTACTGACCCGATTTTATACCCCATAGGGCAGGGAAACATATTGTTTAGAAATTACCAATCCACAAACGTTAGGTGTGGACCGGCCCTACCGCTCCAGGTGCACTTGCGAGTGAGTCCTACGGCACGGGCTAGAGTGTCTCGAATTCGTTAAGGATGATCCCTTGCCTTGGTTCATAGACGGAATCCAATTTCCAATACGCGACTTTTGATTTTAGTTGTATATCAATATGGCGACATAGTAGGATGGGGTACTACGCTGTCTATGATTGATATATTTATATTTGAAGTTGATTTATTCACCTATAGTAATAATAAAAGATAAATTTCACGCATCAAGCATGTTTGGCCATTATAAGGTAAAACTCTATCCTCTGGCTTGTGTTTGCAATGTGTGATGGGACCTGAGTCTTATAACAGGCTCATTTTTTCTTTTAGCATTGCGTTGTTTGTTTTATGGTATTCTTGGGAGAAAACACGTTCCGTGTCACACGGTGTGGTCTCTTTACTTACCCAACTTAAAATAAAGTTAATAACTGTTTTAGTTCTCACACTAGTCCCATGACTGACTCGGAGTTTATTGTTTCCACCTAAACTCTAAGTTCCCATATTTTCCACGCGGGCAGCTTGTAGTTTTGGTTTTTCGCAGATATTTCTTTTCACAGGATCCTAGATTACGGATGGAGCTATATTCAGAATGCTTTGTATCCATATATTTCTTTCAGTTGTGGTAGTTGATGTTTTTCGCTGCACATTTTATTCATGCATTATATTTTCCATTGTTTTGTAATTTAAATCTCTGATATTATTTTTCCGCTGTATATTATTTATTTGAACTCTGATATCTTGTACTCTGATGTAAATTGTTGTAATAGCAAAGAAATGTTCTGTTGTTCTGTGTTTTGATGCGTCATGTTATCAAAGCAATCCGTCTTCTCATTCAGTTTAGGCCGACCGGGATTTGTGGGTCGTCTCATTTGGTATCAGAGCTTTGGTTTACAAAGCTCGAGACAAGACACATTAGAACCAAATGAAAGAATTCATCAGAGGTAGGATTAGTAATATCCTATAATAATAACTCGTTAACGATGGGGTCAGTAATATCCTAGAACGAGTTTGAAGAGTATTATTTATTAAAAACAAATTTAGTTTTGAAATTAATACCTTATTATAAGAATTTGCGTATTTTATTTACTATTTAGTTTGGACTATTGAGTATAAGAAGATTTTGAATATATGCGTAATTAACGTGTATTCGAAGTCTCAGATATAATAGATAGATATAGAATCATACTCTAGTTTCCCGGGGATGATTCTAGTGATTGACATGCCATCACCAGTATTTATGTTCGAGTTTCGAAAGTGGGATATCTATCTAATTCCAATTGACTGGTGTGAGAACAAAAACTTAGTTAGAGTTTATTGTTTATGATTTGGCTTTGAAATTGGATTTTTGAGTATGCAAAAGTTATATATTTGAAAATTTAATCAATAAATTGATTGTCGGTTGTGTTATGTGATAATTAATTTAACCAATAAAAATGTTGGAATGATAAAACTAATATAAGAATGAATGATAAATAAAGCCAAATCAAATATAATGTAGAACTAAATTGAAAACTTAGTTCAAATTGGATTTATATATAGATAGATATATGTATACATGTTAAACAGGTTATTGTGTGGAAGCTTAACGTGGAGTAGAGAAATAAATTTGTGTGCCCGACAAAAAGGTTCACCTTAATGAGATACGGCCCAATAAATTTTCCAGACCCTCCCCGTACAAAGGAGTTCATGGTGAAATTTTTCAAAAACTTAGGGTATTAGCCAAATTTAAGAAAAATTTAGAAGTTTTTAGAAACTGAAAATTTGAAGAACTAAAGCCAAAATGACTATTGATTTGGTTAGTTAAACAACTTTCAGCTCCATTCTTTTTCGAGGACGAAAAATTTCTAAGTTGGGGAGATTGTAACAACCCGTATTTTTCGAACCAATTTAAAATTTATTTTTGATTGATTTTTACGCAAATTAAATATTTTTAACAATTTAGTTTGAGAATTAACGATTTAAGTTTTATTTAAATAGAAGTTAGAACGTATAAATTTATTTTAATTATAAAACAAGCTTGAAATGGCACTGTCATTTGAAATTTTGATTTTTAATTTCAATTGAATGTACAGAATTCAAAACAAATCGGATTTCAGTAAAACAAGAAACATTTGAATCTGTTTAATAATATCATTCTATTGAATCTAGAAAATTTAGATTTCATATTATATAACGTAAGTTAAGTCCAGATTAAAATTTAGAATAGTCGCTATGGAATTTATATATATTTTAATATTATATATAGCCCTTAAAATAGCCATTTTGCAAACAACCTCCATTTTCAACGAAAATAATTTTGTGGATCCGGAATGTTAAATTATTGTTAAGTTTAAAATTTCAAGTCATTTGGAATTAGTATGTGAGCATGGTGAATTTAAACGCATTTTGTAAATTTAGTTGAATTTAATAAGCTAGTTAAAAGACCATTTTTCAAACTGTCTCCAAATTCAACGAAATTAATTTTGTTAGGACTATATCGTCAAAATATAGCGAGATTTCAAATTTCATAAATTTTGAAGTCAGTATGTGGTCCTGGTAAATTAAAATGTACGTTGAAATTTAATTTTGAACGTTATATTAATTTATATTTTAATTTTGATAAAATCTGATCAAAACAGTTGATTTAGCTTACGAAACATATCCCGTTGTGTTCGAAATGGAGGTATTTGGTCGGGGTCGACTGTCTTTGGAGTTTGTTTGGAGTTCGGTGTTAAAACTTCATATTTAAATGGTAATAGAATAAAATAAAATAAAATAAAAAAATAGTATATCTAACCCTATTTTCGAAAACCATAAGTCCATTCAGTTCTACCGCTGCCATCCAAAAATTCATAGCTGAAATCGTTCGAAATCCATACCCCAATATTACCCAATCCGCTAACAATTGTACAAGACTTATAAAACAAAAACTGTAGAGGATCTTGAGCTCTTCCATTTCATACGAAAGTGATGGATTTTTAATTGGTGTCTCGTTTGAATTTCTACCTCAAACCGCCATCATTCATGACGCTTTCTAGCGCAAAGGGTACCTTCAAGTTTAACGAGATTAGGGATGGTGATTGGCGTTGTGAAGTTCTTCGAGTTGGTGACAACCGATCTTGGTCTGGTGTGTTATGGAGGAGCGGCAGCGGGTTTGTTTATGGCGAGCGTGGTTCGGTTCAACAGCAAAAATGGGTGACGGGGAAGATGATTAAGAAAGAGAATTAGTAACTATTAATTAATTAATTATGTTAGTTATACATTTAAATGTTTAAAGGTTTAAACGACTATAACTTATTCAAACGAACACAGAATTCAGTGAAACTGAGTCCGTTGGAATCGTGGCAGCAAATACTACTGTAACACCCCGAAATTTTAACGACACTAAAGATGATGAATTAAAGAATAATTAGTGTGAAATACACTATTAACAATGAACTAAAGAAAACTTAATTTAAAATTCAGAATTAAGTAAAACGGACTGCGCCATTGTGTCCGTCTCGAAATTCTGGTCAAAATAGACACCTGGTTTGTGTAAATCGGACACCATATGAAGAAGTTATTAAGGTTTGAAGTTTGTATGCATATAGGAAAGATATATACACATATAAAATTCAAAAATATTCAAAAATCAGCAAAAACAGAAATCCGGCGTGCAAATCGAGGAAGGGCCGACATTTTGAAGTCGACCCGAGACCCTGCTGGTTCGACCAAGGGGTCGACTCATGCTCATGGGGGTCGACCTCGGGGTCGATCTATTGGTCGACACCCATGAAGGGGGGTCGACCTAGGGGTCGACCCACCTGAAGGGGAGTCGACCCACCCGTGGCTCTGGAAACTTCTTTCCTGAACCTGGACGATTTTGGAGCTAGATTCATGAACTCTAGGCTATATAAAGGACCCTGAACCTAGGTTTTATTCATCTAAAAACAATGGTGACGGCGAAGCTCCGCTGCAACGAAGATTGAATGGCATAATCTACTCAAAATCTAATTCAGCAAACATTATACAAATTCAATGATTGCTACAACAAATTCAGCGATGGCTACAACAACTTATTCAACATGTTTTTCGCAGTAATTTAGATCCATTTCCTTAGATTTATTCACTATGAGTTCATGTTATTTTTAGATCTGAATATTTAAATAGTAATCTTGGTATGTATGTAAAAAATTGGATCCTGAGTTGCTGCCTAATCAGTTTTATTATGACATAACTATCAGATCTGCTTTTATATGTTCATACCGCTGCCATGTTAAATCTTGTCATAATATGCCTATTTCTATCAGTTTATTATTGATTCGTTATTATGCATGTTCTTGATTCTCTTCTCTCCCTCTTTTCCCTTTTTATTTTGATATAGCCAGGCTACCTTCGAGCCTAGCCCTAAAGCTGAAAAACGCGAACGTGCGAAATTTGGAATAATGGGGAAAGACATAATTTGGAGCATAATTGATATTGAAAAATATGGATCTAAATTTAGGCATAAATTTGGAAATATACGAATATGGGTTTGGGGCATATGTCTTGTTGGATAATATGAATTTAGGAATACATTGGAAAATATAATTTGAGCATAAATTGGGACATGTGGAAGTACTGATTTGGGACATAAATTGGGACGTATGTGAATATGAATTTTAGGCATACATTGGAAAATATGTGAATATGGATTCAGGTATAACTTGTATTGAAATGGGTGAATATGGACTAGGGACATAAATTGGAAAATATGTAGATTTGGGATTGTGCATAACACACACACACACATACATACATATATATATATATATATATGCTTTGACTTATAACTTTGGAAAAAGAGCATATGGTGCCTAATTAAAAGGAGATTGAAAAGGGGTGTAAAAGTCTATGATTTGAATAGTGAATTGGGCATATAATTAAATATGGGGAAAAGGAGAAATAATCACCTATAATGACATAGGTAGATTTGGATAAAAACGGGATGTCTAGTATTTACAATTAGGAATTGTAATCGCACTTATGACATGAGGTTAGGTTGCATTAGTGGTGGAAGTGTACCCGGACCCGACCGGCATGTCCAACAACCACTAATGTTGAACCTAATGTGAGTGGTCTATGTGGACAAATACGAATTGGGATAAGACACAAGGTTAGATCCAACTATGGGATAAGACTGCCCAGACCCGACCGGCATATCCAGCATCCATACGTTGTAGGCCTAATGTGGGAGGTCTAGCCCATTATAACCATAATTGGACATAGTAATGAATTGGACTACTTAACCTAATTTGATCCATAAGGATTGTATGATTATGAACTTAAGTTAGGGTTAAGTAAAATTGGATGGGTACTGGGTGGGTTAATTAAAATAGAGGGGGTGGGTAATATTTACGTGTAGGCCCATGAACTTAACCCAATAAGGTTATGTAATTAAATATACCTAGTGGTATACATAACCGGTGGAAAATATAATAAAGTTATGTAATTAAAGACACCCTTGTAGGGTAAGCATAACTTGTAGAAATGATGGAATTAGATATGCGTAATAATCTGCTAAGTAAACAACGATAAGTTGTAGCGACAAATTGAATGTATGATTAAATGAGAAAGATTGAGGAAAACTTGTAAAATAAATAAGTTATATTTAATCATAATTGGTAAGTGACATGTTAATTAGGAAACATGTAAATTGAGATATACTTAATAACGTATTAAGGAGAACTTTTTATTGTAATGATGTAACCAAGCAAGAATATAAAATAAATTGTGGATTACAGACCTTGGGCCACAATCTAGAGAATAACATGTTGTGGGCTTATTAATAAACTTAAATGGATTACGTTATATGATTGAAATTATTAAGCAAGAGAAACTTGGTAAATTGGAATAAGAATTCAATATGAATGGGAATAACCAAGTTAAATGGGAACCTGGTGATGTAAGGCAAGCGCGTAAAACAATGTTTAGACATAGGGTCTAATAACATATTAAAGAAAGGCGCTTGGACCAGTCCGTACGTTTGAGGGTGAATGTAACACCCCACCTCCTCTAGGGTCACTCACAAAGGGAATGCACTAGTTTTGGAGATGTATTATCGAGATAACATCACAGAATTATCACAAGACAGAACATAAATAAATAATTAAGTAAACAGCAGAAGAATTTATGAGCAAAACAGAACTTCATTTCATTCCAAAATAAACCATGTCTTTTACAAAATGTCAAATAACTTCATTACAACTGTCTTGTAATAATAGCCAAAGAAGCAATAACTTAAAAACAAAAAAACAGCTTATTCCCCAGGTGCAGTAAAATAAAGCAGCCATAGCAAACCGTACATGCTGAGCCAAAGCAAGTGATATCCAAGCTAAGAGCTAGTGTTTCCTCCCTGAGAACCTAGGGGGAAACGAAAGAAAAAGAGGCGAAAGGAAAAAGGGCCAGTCATAAAGACTGAGTAAGTCCTAGTGAATTTCAGTGTAAAAACGGTTAAAACAACAGGTCATGTATGGACTGGAACTAAACTTAAGAATGGTGTCACGGTGAGCAAGATAACTAAGGTGATCATGATAAGTCAAGACAAGTCAAATAAAGCATCACATGTTCAAGATTCATTGCATCGACTATACTAGTATACTAAGTCCATGTCACAAGTTAATCATGAAATAAATCCCACGGCCCAATATCATGAAATGACCCTGAAACGGGGTCTGACCCAAGTACAGGGTCCTACGGAGCGATTATCTAGTCGATCGGCTCCCTACAAGTTCTAGCTCGTCAAGTGTCCGTGTCATACGGCTAATCACGAATGTAGTCACCTGTGCTGGGTCCACCTTCGGGTGTATCAGCCCTAGGGTGTCAACCCCTGACACGATTCAAGATGCACAGATAAATTTACGGATACCCAGTGTCTGCCCCGGAATACGTGCACGACCGTAGCCCACCAAACCTACACTGGCGTACCCCACTGCCGTCGTTCACCTCTTACAATCAGCCCAGTAATTGTGCCCCACCCGGCCTAGCCCCAGGGTACCTTGATACATCTAGAGGGTTACTGCTGAAAAGGGTCGTGTCTAGGGTTTCACCTAACAGATTAGGTCATGTAATTCGTGACCTAACCCGCCTAACCGATTAAGTCATGTAATTCGTGACTTAATCCTTTTCCAGTCTAGTCATGTCAAGATGGTTAAGTATGTCATTTAAATTCGTGACTTAACCCGCCTACGTGTCATGTCAAGTTGGCTAAGTGTTGTCGTTTCAAGTTCATGACTTAGCCCTACAAATCGTGTTCAAGTTGGTTAAGTTGTCTTTTCATGTTCATGACTTAACCCTAATTGGCATTAATTGATTCGTTAATGCACCGAACCACTCACATTGGATCCTATTGTTCGTAGCCACTGGATTTGCCGGGCGGTTCCAGGCAGGTTTGCGCTACAAACTCGACCCAACCTCGGGTTTCAAGCGCGATATGACCAACTACCCACATTGGATTCTATTGTTTGTAGCAACTGGATTTGCCGGGCGGTTCCGGGCAGGTTTACACTACAAACTCAACCCAACCTCGAGTTGGCCACTTTCTTGTTTTCTAAAGTCATGCCCATGTTCTTATCAAATTCGTGCTACTTTCATAGCATGTTCATATAAATTTTATGTCCAACTAAGGCATGTTTCAAGTCAAGTTATGGCATGTTCAAGTCAAGTTTTCGTGCCATATTTCATGTTCTACTTATGCCAAATTTCACGGTTTATGATTATAATCAATTCAAGTTTTGCCTATTCTACCCAATCGTATACCCAACGTATATAAACGTACTTCGTTCGCAAGCATAAACAATTCAAGGGATAAAGGGGAATAACACCAAACATGTGATAGGCATATGTGACAATTCCAACATCACTTGCATAACAAACAGGCTATAACATATCACATGGTTTCAATACTAACATGATGATAACTTGGCATAATAATGGTTCCAACTTGGTTTAACATGATGATTTGAACTTTACATCATAGGCATAATAATCCTTGCGGGCATAATAATCATTTTATTACAAACATGAAACATTAAAGGCATTGTAATTCTAATAGGCATAGTGGATTCCAATTTAGCATTTTTAACATAATGATTCTCATCTAGCATTATAAACATAATGATTCCAACTTTTCATCATAACCTAACAATTCCCAATTTGTCCTTAACATGATAGGTATATTAACATCACAGGCATAGTTTCATTAATATCATAGACATGGTTTAATTAGCATCATAGGCATGGTTTAATCAACATGAGGATTTCAATGAACATAATGATTCCATGGACATGTATTTATTCAACTTGCAATAAAATTAAGCCCATGTGATTCATAACAATATCAATATCATGATAAGTTTAGCTTGCAACATTAACAAAGCAATATTCCCAAATTTTGATTCAAAGTTAAACAATATAAACATGGATTAATAATAGTTCTTAAATCCGGTTTCAATTCATAGGATGTCCATGTTATTTTAGCATTTTTGCCTAAAAAGTGACATAGAACTTACAATATGAAGCAAGCGATCCAAATCAAAACTTTAAATCAAATAGCCCCAAATTCGTTGTCTAAAGCGTCGTAGTTGTTGTAGCTTCTAGTTGTAGCCATCAAGAATCATCCTTCGTCTTCTTTAATTTTGTTCTTTGTATTTTTAATTTAGAGTTCTAGGTTTAATGGCAGCTGCATGAGGCTAAAATGAAATAGTATGATTTAAGCTAGGTCTTAGGGTCTTTTTATAGTGTTTAGGATTAGTTTTAGCCATAGGATAAACCCTAGGATAGATCTGAGCCATCTAAAATCGTCACAAGCCCCCAAAACAAGACCCAGGAGCCAAAACAGGTGCACCAGGCCGACCTGGCCGACCAGGGAGGTCGACCCCCAGGTCGACACCCAGGTCGACTCCCCAGTCGACCGGGGGGGGGGGGGGGGAGGTCGACCCCTAGGTCGACTCTAGTGTCGACCTGGTTGGGGGGAGGTCGACCCCCCTGTCGACCTGTCTGGGCGGGATTTTTCCTGCCTACCCTGAATTCTGAAAATTTGAATCTGTTTTTGAATTTGAATTTTTCGTGAAACTTTGCGAGGCAATATTTTGATCATACAGACTCCGATTTACGAAATTTCGGACTCTATTTCGCGTATTTGTCCGAGACGAACGCAATGGCATAGCCCGTTTTCCCTGATTCAGAATTTAACATTTAATTCTGCCATGTTTTAAGTTATAGCATGTTGTTTTAGAATACGGGTTGTTACATTCTCCCCTCCTTAAAGGATTTCGTCCCCGAAATCTTCAAGTTTGGAAGAACGTATCCTACCATCCATCATCCATCTACTCAAAACATCATCCACAAGCAACCATGGTCCTTAGAAGACTTCTAATGTTTTATGAACACATGCAAAGAGTGTGTGTATATGTTCCTTAGCTAATGCTAATGATCAGGCCTGATTGATCTTCTAAATGCAAAATATGTTTAGTGAAATGAATCCAATATGTATGCAAAATTTTCCTATTATAATTCATAATTTCTACATGAGTGCACAAACATTCAATCATATGCAACAACCAAATGATAGCACAACCAAGTTTCGAAAATAAACACTCATGCATATGCAAGTATGAAACTGTGACTGAGCCGATCTAGTGCCTAATGTGTATTCATGCATCCACGAGCAACCACTTGCGACCACTTGCAACCATTTCGCAATCATAACATGTTTCAATTACATGTTTACATCCAAAAATATTTTACCTATGGTTCTCAAGATAGGATCGAGGAGATAACAAGATAAAACAATGCATCTAGAAAAAGAAGTTAAAGATGTACCCCCAGAAGGTCCGGTCTGCTTCTTAGGGCAGTCCTTGCTGATGTGTCCAGTCTCCCCACAATGAAAACATTCACCTTGCTTTATCTTCCTCTTTCTACAGTCCTTGGCTATGTGCCCTTCCGTACCACAGAAATTGCATTTCCTTTTATCACGTGAGTTGTCGTTCATTCCTCCTTTCTCGGAGTCTACCTTCTTATTCTGAGAATCGTTGGGCTTGACCTCTTTCTTGCCCTTCTTATCTTCCTCATACAGTAGGGCCATATCCACCAAGCTTTAAAAGGTCGCCCCCATGGGCACATGAGTCATGGCCAAACCATGTAGTGGCCCGTTCAAGCCTCATGCAAAACGTAGCGCCTTTTTCTGAGGAGTGTTGACTAACTCCAATCTGAAGCGAGCAAGCTGATTGAAACGGTTCACGTATTCTTTAACTGTAATATTTCCTTGTTTAAGGGCTAGAAACCGTTCCATTTGGAGACTCTCCTCTGCCGATGACAAGAACTTAAGCCCAAATCTCCCTCTAAAGTCCGCCCAAGTCTCAATGGGCCTAGTAGCGTTGGTGACTTCCCACCAATAAGAAGCTTCCTCTTTCATGAGCCACGCCGCCAACTGTACTTTCCTATTGTCCTCTACCTCAAAGATAACAAACAAGTCTTCGGTTTCCTTCAACCAATTCCATGCCTCAACAAAAGTCTCAGTTCCTAGGAAATCCTTTCCGCCCATGGCCTTAAAGTCCTTGCATATATTTGAAAAAGCAGTTTCTCACGGAGGTTGAGGAGGATGAGGAGGAGGATTGGCTGGGCCTGTCACATTAGCCCGAGCCTCGAGGAAACGACGGAACCAAGTGGGTATATTGAAACCCTCGGGAAGATTAAGATCGTCGGCCATGATAAGCTGAAAAAGGAAAAGATTCAAACGAGGGAACAAAGATTGTGCTAATGGCTTTTTGGGGAATAGCCTTTTAAAATAAACCAACTTTTCTTGAAAAGTGCTTCTTTGTAAATGGTTTTGAAAAAAAATTCAAAAGGTTTTTAAAACTTTTGCCCAGTCTTGGTAACCTTCTGCTCCGATACCAAGTGTAACACCCCACCTCCTCTAGGGTCACTCACAAAGGGAATGCACTAGTTTTGGAGAGGTATTATCGAGATAACATCACAGAATTATCACAAGACAGAACATAAATAAATAATTAAGCAAACAGCGGAAGAATTTATGAGCAAAACAGAACTTCATTTCATTCCAAAATAAACCATGTCTTTTACAAACATGTCAAATAACTTCATTACAACTGTCTTGTAATAATAGCCAAAGAAGCAATAACTTAAAAACAGAAAAACAGCTTATTCCCCAAGTGCAGTAAAATGAAGCAGCCATAGCAAACCGTACATGCTAAGCCAAAGCAAGTGATATCCAAGCTAAGAGATAGTGTTTCCTCCCTGAGAACCTTGGGGGGGGGGACGAAAGAAAAAGAGGCAAAAGGAAAAAGGGTCAGTCATAAAGACTGAGTAAGTCCTAGTGACTTTCAGTGTAAAAACGGTTAAAACAACAGGTCATGTATGGACTGGAACTAAACTTAAGAATGGTGTCAAGGTGAGCAAGATAACTAAGGTGATCATGATAAGTCAAGACAAGTCAAATAAAGCATCACATGTTCAAGATTCATTGCATCGACTATACTAGTATACTAAGTCCATGTCACAAGTTAATCATGAAATAAATCCCATGGCCCAATATCATGAAATGTCCCTGAAACGGGGTCTGACCCAAGTACGGGGTCCTACGGAGCGATTATCTAGTCGATCGGCTCCCTACAAGTTCTAGCTCGTCAAGTGTCTGTGTCATACGGCTAATCACGAATGTAGTCACCTGTGCTGGGTCCACCTTCGGGTGTATCAGCCCTAGGGTGTCAACCCCTGACACGATTCAAGATGCACAGATAAATCTACGGATACCCAGTGTCTGCCCCAGAATACGTGCACGACCGTAGCCCACCGAACCTACACTGGCGTACCCCACTGTCGTCGTTCACCTCTTACAATCAGCCCAGTAATCGTGCCCCACATGGCCTAGCCCAGGGTACCTTGATACATCTAGAGGGTTACTGCTGAAAAGGGTCGTGTCTAGGGTTTCGCCTAACAGATTAGGTCATGTAATTCGTGACCTAACCCGCCTAACCGATTTAGTCATGTAATTCGTGACTTAATCCTTTTCCAGTCTAGTCATGTCAAGATGGTTAACTATGTCATTTAAATTCGTGACTTAACCCGCCTACGTGTCATGTCAAGTTGGCTAAGTGTTGTCGTTTCAAGTTCATGACTTAGCCCTACAAATCGTGTTCAAGTTGGTTAAGTTGTCTTTTCATGTTCATGACTTAACCCTAATTGGCATTAATTGATTCGTTAATGCACCAAACCACTCACATTGGATCCTATTGTTCGTAGCCACTGGATTTACCGGGCGGTTCCGGGCAGGTTTACGCTACGAACTCAACCCAACCTCGGGTTTCAAGCGCGATATGACCAACTACCCACATTGGATTCTATTGTTTGTAGCAACTGGATTTGCCGGGCAGTTCCGGGCAGGTTTACACTACAAACTCAACCCAACCTCGAGTTGGCCACTTTCTTGTTTTCTAAAGTCATGCCCATGTTCTTATCAAATTCGTGCTACTTTCATAGCATGTTCATATAAATTTTATGTCCAACTAAGGCTTGTTTCAAGTCAAGTTATGGCATGTTCAAGTCAAGTTTCCGTGCCATATTTCATGTTCTACTTATGCCAAATTTCACGGTTTATGATTATAATCAATTCAAGTTTTGCCTATTCTACCCAATCGTATCCCCAACGTATATAAACGTACTTCGTTCGCAAGCATAAACAATTCAAGAGATAAAGGGGAATAACACCAAACATGTGATAGGCATATGTGACAATTCCAACATCACTTGCATAATAAACAGGCTATAACATATCACATGGTTTCAATACTAACATGATGATAACTTGGCATAATAATGGTTCAAACTTGGTTTAACATGATGATTTGAACTTTACATCATAGGCATAATAATCCTTGCGGGCATAATAATCATTTTATTACAAACATGAAACATTAAAGGCATGGTAATTCTAATAAGCATAGTGGATTCCAATTTAGCATTTTTAACATAATGATTATCATCTAGCATTATAAACATAATGATTCCAACTTTTCATCATAACCTAACAATTCCCAATTTGTCCTTAACATGATAGGTATATTAACATCACAGGCATAGTTTCATTAATATCATAGACATGGTTTAATTAGCATCATAGACATGGTTTAATCAACATGAGGATTTCAATGAACATAATGATTCCATGGACATGTATTTGTTCAACTTGTAATAAAATTAAGCCCAAGTGATTCATAACAACATCAACATCATGATAAGTTTAACTTGCAACATTAACATAGAAATATTCCCAAATTTTGATACAAAGTTAAACAATATAAACATGGATTAATAATAGTTCTTAAATTCGGTTTCAATTCATTGCATGTCCATGTTATTTTAGCGTTTTTGCCTACAAAGTGACATAGAACTTACAATATGAAGCAAGCAATCCAAATCAAAACTTTAAATCAAATAGCCCCAAATCCATTGTCTAAAGCGTAGTAGTTGTTGTAGCTTCTAGTTGTAGCCTTCAAGAATCATCCTTCGTCTTCGTTAATTTTGTTCTTTGTATTTTTAATTTAGAGTTCTAGGTTTAATGGCGGCTGCATGAGGCTAAAATGAAATAGTATGATTTATGCTAGGTCTTTGGATCTTTTTATAGTGTTTAGGATTAGTTTTAGCCATAGGATAAACCCTAGGATAGATCTGAGCCATCTAAAATCGTCACAAGACCCAGGAACCAAAACAGGTGCACCAGGCCGACCAGGGAGGTCGACCCCCAGGTCGACACCCAGGTCGACTCCCCAGTCGACCTGGGGGGGAGGTCGTCCCCTAGGTCGAGTCTAGTGTCGACCTGGTTAGGGGGAGGTCGACCCTAGTGTCGACCCCCCTGTCGACCTGTCTGGGCGGGATTTTTCCCGCCTACCCTGAATTCTGAAAATTTGAATCTGTTTTTGAATTTGAATTTTTCGTGAAACTTTGCGAGGCCATATTTTGATCATACGGACTCCGATTTACGAAATTTCGGACTCTATTTCGCGTATTTTTACGAGATGAACGCAATGGCATAGCTCGTTTTACCTGATTCAGACTTTAACATTTAATTCTGCCCTGTTTTAAGTTATGGCGTGTTGTTTTAAAATACGGGTTGTTACAGTGAATAACCTAATGGGGGTAGATCATCGAGGTGTTATAAGACATGAGGGGAGCACACTTTCATCTGATTGTTATGACGGCTCCAAAGGACTGGAATGGGAAGCACACGGCTTCCTGAGGTACATAAGGTGCGCCTAGTAGTCCTCTGTGCGGTGACAGATGTCTTAGGCTGTGCTCGTAGAGGTTGGGTCTGCGCGTAACTACTAGGTGGGTGGGCCTTGACTGCAGATGTCGCTATGCAGTCAGAATGTTGTGACGAGGTGACACCAGGGTGATTCGATGGTTGCCTCACAAGGAGGTAGAGTGGGTCACGACCAACAAGGATAGTAGACCATCGGATATCCGTCATCGACAACCAGCGGGATGCGAAAAAACTAGAGCTAAACCCAAGATATCATTTCACCTTTCATTGTCGAGGTACAGGGTTGAGGGTAGACGCAACATGGATGTTTAGATTAGTTGTATTAGGGGCGGTATGTTAGCTTTATAGTCTTTACTAGTTGAGGGAGTGGCCGAGGTGGGGCCATAGCCACCACGGACAACAGACCCAAGGAATATCTGTATTTGAAGGCACTTAAAGGAGGCCTATACAGGTATGGAAAAGCTCCCGATCGAGTTCTGTGTTTCTAGTTTAGCCCTGCCACAGAACTCGGTGCACATTAGAGGATGTGTGATTGAGGCATCGAGCTACAATTACAGTACATACGTGGGGCAATCTAGATACATGCATATCTGCTCTGGGTGGTGTATCATAGACTAGAGGGCATTATTCCGATAAGGAATCTGATTCGACCGATGGTGGCAATCCATACACTTACGTGGCATAGTAATGACAGATATTGTAATCCCCCGTATTTTCTGAGAATATTAAAATTAACGAATTCAAGAACACTTAATTTTTAGAAGAAGAATTAAGTGAAATGGGTTGCGCTATTACGTTCGTCTCAAAATTTTGGTCAAGATAGACATTTGGTTTGCATAAAACGGATACCTTATGAGGAAGTTATTAAGCCTTGAAGTTTGTATGCATATGAGAAAATATATAAATAGATATATATATAAATTAAATAAATAAATATGTAAAAAAGTTAAAAACAACGAATCGGGAGGGGGAATAACCGAACCGGCCCATTTTTGAAGTCGACCCGAGCCTCGCTGGGTCGACTAGGGGTTGATTCAGGGTGTTTGGCTGTCAACCCGTGGGCCGATTCGCTCTAAAGCAGATGTGGCATCTGATTGGTTCTGATGGACTCCTTGCTGAGTCATTACGGATGATGTGGCTATCCTATCTTGTCTTAATGGCTTTGATTTGCTCTAGGTTAATCTGTCGGTTCCTATTGAATCAAACTTCTATATAAACAACCTAATACCTCAACCCTAAATCATATTAAATATCAAACGAAGAGCCGTCATGCTGCCATTGGACAACCTCAAGTAGCCGCCGTTCAACTTGAAGCAAATTAAAAGAGACAAAACAAATCAAATCAAAATTAAACTAAAACAATGATTGTCTACATCAAAGGCGAGCATTTCAACTTCAGAATACAGATTCCAGAAATCAAGATTGTCTTTTGTAAGTGTAGTTATCTTTTAGATGTAAATAAATTTAAGACGTGATTTGATATAAATTGAAAAATAGAATTATACCATGTTGTATAATATTGACGATGCTAATTCATGTTTGTTTCTTGTGATCATTTTATCATGAATTGTCTTGGAATGTTTGTGGCTTATTGGACTTGGTGTTGGATCTATTAAAGATTGAGAATGAAACTATCAATATCATATGCAAGTTATATGTTTCATGTTAAGATCTACATATATATATATATATGTTTATATGATTAATGCAAGTTGTATGTATTATGTTAGATCCAAGTCAAGATCTATATATATATATATATATTCATATGCTTTATGTTAGATCCATATGCCTATATATATGTTCATATGTTCATATGCAAGTTACAAGTTTTATGTTGGATCCATGTCAAGATCTATCTAGGTTCATATGATTAATGCAAGTTATATGTTTTATTATAGATCCAAGTCACGATCTAGTTATACATATGTTCATATGCAAGTTACATGTTAGATCCAAAACTAGATCTATATTTATATGCATGTTTGTAAAGTGGACTTATGCAAGTTCACCTTGTTAGATCTAGTTCACACCTATATGTTAATGTTAAAATTATACATGCCTTGGGATTGGACATGTCATGATTATGTCATATGCTAGTTTATAATTGAGGTTATGTTCACACATGCCTAGATCTACATATTAACATGTTTTAGGCTTATGATTATCTAAGTCTAAATTATATGCAAGTTCATGTGACATGTTAAATTATATGAATAAAGTTTTATGCAAAATTTACATGTTCTGTTGAATCTATAATATGCATGTTCCCTTCTTTACCTCTTGTTTATAAATTGGGTAATCTGCGGGCCCAATGACTTTATGTGATTAATACGAACGAACAACCGGGGGTAACGTTGGGATAGTTATTAAATCAAAACATGTTAATAATGTAGGTGGGCCCAAAACCATGTAAATGGTTAAGGCCATGAATGGTATAATTTATACCATTAGTCTTGAATATAATTAAAATATGTGACATGAAACACTCGTAGAAAATTCACATATATAAAATGTAAAAGATGAATACGCCTAACTCGAGGTTAGACTGAGTTGTGGTGTAAACCTACCCGGAACCGACCGTCACATCCAGTCACCACAAAATACCTGTCTAATGTGAGAGGTTAGTGCATCAAGCCCAGAAAGACTCGAGGTTAGACTGAGTTGTGGTGTAAAACTGCCCGGAACCGACCAGCACATCCAGTAACCACAACAATACCTGTCTAATGTGAGTGGTTAGTGCTTTAATTAATTAATTAATTAATTAAAGCTCATGAACAATCATGCTAGAAATGGTGAGGTTAAGTAATTAAGGGAACACTTAACCAACTTAACATGTTAACAAGACAAGATTGGTGGGGTTAAGTAATTGAGGAAACACTTAACCAACTTAACATGTTAACTAGACAAGATTGATAGGTTTTAAGTCAAACCAAGGACACTTAACCAATTTATCATGTTGACTAGAAAAACCCTAGTAATGGGGATCCATTTCAGCAGTAACCCACATGGTTGTATCAAGGTACCCTGAACTAGGCAGGGTGGGGCACGATTACTGGGCTGGATATAGGCGGTCAAAAGGCGGCGGTTAGGTGCGTCAGTGTAGGTTCCGACGGAGTACGGGCGTGCACGGGCTCCGGAGTGGAAAAAGCAGGCACTGGGCACAGGTGTGCACTTGTGCATCTTTTAATCGTGTCAAGGTTGCCATTATAGGACTTGGTACACCCTATACTAGAACCAGCACAAGTACTTAAAAATCACGTGGGGCCGCATGACACCGGGAATACATGAATGCGAGTAGGAGCCGATCAATACATGAATGGGATCACTTTATCATGAACATACATTGATAGTTAAACAGCTCTTAGTGGGTGCAGAGAAGTAAAAGTGGGTGCGATAGCCAAATCTAGTTAATTCTGACTTTACCTCATTTTAGGACTACCCTATCCTTGTGGTATCATTCTAAGTTCAGTTTATTCATGTCATAGTCTTTACTTGTTTACATGCTATTAAATAACTGGTCTTACCAGACTTATGTCTGACCCATTTTACTTTTGCTTCTTTTCTTTGGTCCCCCCCCGGTCCGTAGGGAGGAAACACTTCTGCTTAGTCCAGGTTAGCCAAAGCTTGAAGACCGTAGATGTAAGGCTTGGACTTTTTTTTGAGCTATGGCTTTGGTCAAGCAATTATTGGGGATTTATGTAATTTTATTTTCAGTATTGCTTCTTTATGTTTTCAAGATAGATGAAAAGTTGTAATAATTTGGAAGGTTGAAACAGTTTTTGAATTGTTGTGTTGAACAAGTATTTATGAAATAATATTAATCTTTTTCCGCTGCATAAATTTTCTATCTTGTAATTTATTAGTATCTTGTACCTTAAAACGCTCCACCGAAGTTAAGGCATTCCCTTTGAGAGTGACCTTAACGGAGGTGGGGTGTTACACTTGGTATCATAGCTAAAGGTTACCAGATCAGATAATATTTTTGAAGCTATTTTTCAAAAAGAAGTCATAAAGAAGCATTTTCAAGAAAAAGTGTTAATTTAAAAAGGCATAATCCCCAAAGCCATATGCACTATCTTTCTATCCTTCGTTTTGAATCTTTACTTTTTGTTTCAGCATGTCTGGGGATCTTAACCTTCCAGAAGGTGTACCGATACTTGGCTGGTTCAGGATATTCCTAGAAGCTAGGGCCAATGATGCGGGCCCAGCAGAAATTCCTCCTCCCCCAACTGCTGCTCCTCCTCCTCCTCCTCCTCCGAGAGGAAATGCTTTCTCAAAGATCTGTAGAGACTTTAGATCCATGGCTGGAAAAGACTTTAAGGGGAGCGAATCATTCGTGGAAGCCAGAAATTGGCTCAAGGAGACTGAGGACTTATTCGTTATCTTTGAAGTAGATGAGAGGCAGAAACTATAGTTGGTGGTGTGGTTGCTCAAAGACGAGGCCTCCTTCTGGTGGGAAGTCACTAATGCTGAAAGACCGATAGAGAATTGGGAGGACTTCAGGGCGGGATTTGAAATGAAGTTCCTCTCACAAGCTGAACAGAGTCTGCAAATGGAGAAGTTCCTATCACTTAAACAGGGAAGCTTGTCGGTCAAAGAATACATCAATAAATTCAACCAGCTTGCTCGATTTGGACTGGATTTAGTAAAAACTCCACATAAGAAGGCTCTCCAATTTGCCAAAGGATTGAATGAGCCACTACAAGGTTTGGCAATGTCCCATATACCTATGGGAGCGCCTTACGAGAGATTGGTGGACATGGCTCTGTTCCAAGAGGAGAACAAAGATGGAAAGAAGGAGGTGAAGAAGGAAGAGCCTCAAAACAAGAAAGGAGATGGATCTCAAAACAAGAAGACGGACCCCAAGAAAGGCGGGAAGGATAATAAATCCCATAAGAAGATGAAGTGCAATTTCGGTGGGATACCTGGACACTTGGCTAGGGACTGTAGAAAGAAAAAGAGGAAATTGCGCGTTTGTTTCCAGTGCGGGGATACAGGACACTTGTCTAAGGACTGCCCAAAAAGGCAAGGGAAGGGACAGAGGACTGGATCATCTTCTGGAGGGCAGGTTCATGCTCTCTTTGCACCTCTGCAGGAACGAGGTAGACATATTTCTGTTGAGAGTTTAGTTTATCTATTTGATAATCCTGTTTGTACTCTCTTTGATTCTGGCGCATCACACTCTTTTATATCTACTGCTTTAGTTGAATCTCTGCACCTAGACACCCATATAGTAGAGGATCCCTTGGTTGTTTCAAATCCAATTGGGGGCTCAGTTTATTTGTCAATGATTTGTCTGGATTTGGAAATCTCTATTTTAAGCATTGGGTTTAAATGTAATGCTTATGTTTTGGGCTTCACGGGCTATGGGCTGATTCTAGGCATGGACTGGCTATCTAGTAATGATTCCGTCCTCGATTGTGAAAAGAGATTGGTCAGACTCATGACTCACCTCGGTAACACTCTCGAAATATCTTGTAATCCCATGAATTATGTTATGCTAAGTTATCTATAATCTCTTGATGCGTCTGTTGAGAATTTGCAGTCTGTTAGAGTGGTCCATGAATACTCGGATGTGTTTGAAGAGGTAAATTGCTTACCTCCGAAGCGGGAGATAGACTTCCGCATATAGCTCGTTGATAATGAAAAACCCGTTGCTTTACCCATTAGACACATGGCTCCAAGGGATAGAAAAGAACTCAGCAAGCAAGTTAAAGAGCTACTTGAAAAGGGGTTCATCAGACAGAGTATTTATGAATGGGGTGCTCCAGTAGTGTTCGCGACCAAAGCCGATGGTTCACTCCGCCTATGCGTGGATTATAGGGAGCTGAACAAGCTGACCAAGAAGAATAGGCACCCACTCCCAAGAATTGACGATCTGTTTGATCAGCTCATAGGCACATCCATTTTATCCCAACTAGATCTGGCTACCAAGTTTCATCAACTAAGAGTGGTTGAGGATAACATTGACAAGACCGCATTCAGGACCCCGGATGGTTTCTTCGAGTGGCTTATCATGCCTTTCGGCTTAACAAACGCACTTGCCTATTTCGTGGACTTGATGAGCAGGGTGTTCTGGGAATTCCTCAATAAGTTTGTTGTGGTCTTCGTGGACGATATTTTGATCTTCGTGAAGAGTGAGGAAGAGCATGCTCATCACTTAAGGGAAGTCGTGGATATTCTTCGTGCAAATCAGTTGAAAGCCAAATTCTCTAAATGCCATTTCTGGAGAGAAGAAGTTAGATTCCTTGGACATGTGGTGTCCAAAGAGGGGTTAGCCGTGGACCCCGCAAAAGTGGTAGCTGTGCAAAATTGGAAGATTCCACGAAACGCAACTGAAGTCCGAAGCTTTCTCAGGCTAGCTGGCTTTTACCGGAAGTTCATCAAAGACTTTGCAAAAATCTCAGCTCCACTTACAAGGTTGATGAAGAAGAACCTTGTTTTCGCTTGGGATTTGGATTGCGATATTTCTTTCCAATGCTTGAAAAGGGCTCTAACAACAGCCCCAGTACTGACATTGCCTGATGGAAGCAAGATGTTTACCGTATACATGGATGCATGCGGTACAGGATTAGGCGCTGTCTTGATGCAAGAAGGGAAGGTAGTTGAAAGTACATGAGAAAAACTACCCAACCCACGACCTAGAATTGGCGGCCATCGTTTTCTCTCTTAAGTCTTGGCGCCATTATCTCCTAGGTGAGAAGTTTGAATTGTTTACTGACCATAAATCATTGAAGTACCTTTTCTCGTAGAAAGATCTCAACTTGAGGAAGCAAAGATGGATGGAGTTTCTTGCCTCATATGATTTTGAGATTTCCTATACTCCTGGCAAGCGCAATGTGGTAGCAGACGCTCTGAGTAGTAAGAAGCTGACCTTAAGCCCTCTCTTTGTAGAAAGGCAAAGCTTGGAGTACATAGCCAACTTTGACTTTAGACCCTCCTCTGAATTTGTACCTGGCTTGTTAACAACACTGGAAGTGCGGCCTACACTTTTTAACTCAATAGGAACCGCACAACGTGAAGATCCTCAGCTAGTAGATGTGATAGATAAGCCGATTAGGGGTGAGACTTCGAGTCACCTCAATAGATACTCCATCGATGATAAGGGATGGTTGAGACAGAATGGAAGGCTATGCATCCCACAAGTAAGAGATTTAGCGAAAATGGTTCTAGAAGAAGCACACCATTCAAAGCTGACCATACACCCAGGCGGAGACAAAATGTACAAAGACATCAAAAGAGTTTTCTTTTGGAATGGCATGAAGAGGGACGTAGCTGAATTCGTTTCTAAGTGCATGATATGCCAACAGGTCAAGGCGGAGCAGAAGAAGCCTGGTGGTTTTCTTCATCCTCTAGAGGTCCCACAGTGGAAATGGGATAACATTTCGATGGACTTTATTGATGGGTTGCCTAGGTCAAGAAGGGGAAATACCAGTATTTGGGTAATAGTGGACCGGCTCACAAAAAGCGCACACTTTATACCTGTCAAAAGTAGAAGGACTGCCTCATCTCTAGCATCTCTATATCTTAAAGAGATAGTTCAACTGCATGGGATACCTTCCAGCATAGTAAGCGATTGAGACCCTATCTTTACAAGTGAGTTCTGGAAGAGTTTACAAGAGGTTGTAGGCACACAGCTATGTTTAAGCACGGCCTACCACCCCCAAACCGATGGACAAACGAAAAGGGTGAATAGAGTCTTAGAAGACCTCTTGAGATTGTGTGTTCTTGACTTTGGAGGGGCATGGGAAGATCATCTTCCTCTGGTGGAGTTCGCCTACAACAATAGCTACCAAGCTACAATAGGCATGGCACCCTTCGAAGCCTTATATGGGAGATCGTGTCAATCACCAACCTGTTGGTAGGAATCCACAAATAAGCTTATACTTGGGCCAGACATGATTAGGGAAACCTCAGAAAAGGTAGACCTAATAAAAAGACGAATGAAGACTGCTCAAGATAGATAGAAGTCCTATGCAGATAAAAGAAGGACCGACCTTGAGTTTGAGGTTGGAGATAGAGTGTTCCTTAAAGTATCTCCTTTGAGGTATGTTGTTCACTTTGGTTCCAAAGGGAATTTGGCACCTAGATTCATAGGACCATTTCCTATCATTGAAAGAATTGGGACGATGGCATACAGATTAGAGCTACCTGAAAAGTTGGCCGGGTTTCACAATGTCTTTTATGTTTCTCACTTACGGAAGTGCTTACATGAGTCTACGGAAGTGGTGGAACCAAAGATACTAGAAGAGGTAGAAGTGGAACGAGAAGCTACAGTGAGAAGAATCTCAACTCATATCTTGGGAACGGATGTCAAAAGGCTACGCAACCGTGAAGTCAAGCTTGTTAAAGTACAATGGAGTGACAATGAAGAAGATGCGACTTGGGAGACCGAAAGCAAGATACGTGCAGCCTACCCTTATCTTTTTGAGGGTACATCTTTGGTCTCTCCTTTATCATAAGTTTATTCATGCTTAGTTATCTTCTCGGTCCTATTTCTTGATCCTTAGTAGAAATCAATAGATGTAAACATGTATTTGAAACATGTTATGGTTGATGATTGTAAAGTGGTTGCAAGTGGTTGCTATTGATTGCTTGTGGATGCATATGCAAATACACATTAGGTTCTAGATCGGCTCAAACGCTTTCATATTGTATTTGCATAAGAACGCATAAAATTATATGTGGATTGAAACTTGATGTGTTATCATATGGACGTTGCATTTGTATGAATGATTGTGCACTCATGTAGAATTATGAATAGGAAAAATTGCATACATAATGGACTCATGGCACTCTCATGATTCGCATTAAGGAGGTCAACTGGATCAGTAGACCGCCTGATTTCGCACTAGATAAGAGACATATACACACACTCTGCATATGTTCATATGGCATTAGAAGTCTTTTAAGGACAATGGATGCTTGTGGATGATGGATGTGTAGATGGATGATTGGTAAGATGCATTCTTCTTAACTTGAAGATTTCGAGGACGAAATCCTTTAAGGAGGGGAGAATGTAGCACCCCGAATTTTTTGAGAATATTAAAATTAACAAATTCAATAAAACTTAATTTTTAGAAGAAGAATTAAATGAAATGGGTTGCGCTATTACGTTCGTCTCAAAATTTTGGTCAAGATAGACATTTGGTTTGCATAAAACGGATACCTTATGAATAAGTTATTAAGCCTTGAAGTTTGTATGCATATGAGAAAATATATATATAAATTAAATAAATAAATATGTAAAAAAGTTCAAAACAGCGAATCGGGCGGGGAAATAACCGAACCGGCCCATTTTTGAGGTCGACCCAAGCCCTGCTGGGTCGACTAAGGGTTGATTCAGGGTGTTTGGCTGTCAACCCATGGGCCGATTCGCTCTAAGGCAGATATGGCATCTGATTGGTTCTGATGGACTCCTTGCTGAGTCATTATGGCTGATGTGGCTATTCTATCTTGTCTGAATAGCTTTGATTTGCTCTAGGTTAAGCTGACGGTTCCTATTAAATCAAACTTCTATATAAACAACCTAATACCTCAACCCTAAATCATATTAAAAATCAAACCAAGAGCCGTCATGCTGCCATTGGACAACCTCGAGTAGCCGTCGTTCAACTTGAAGCAAATTAAAAGAGACAAACCAAATCAAATCAAAATTAAACTAAAACAACGAATGTCTACATCAAAGGCGAGCATTTCAACTTCAGAATACAGATTCCAGAAATCAAGATTGTCTTTTGTAAGTGAAGTTATCTTTTAGATGTAAATAAATTTAAGACGTGATATGATATAAAGTGAAAAATAGAATTATACCATGCTGTATAATATTGACGATGCTAATTCATGTTTGTTTCTTGTGATGATTTTATCATGAATTGTCTTGGAATGTTTGTGGCTTATTGGACTTGGTGTTGGATCTATTAAAGATTGAGAATGAAACTATCAATATCATATGCAAGTTATATGTTTCATGTTAAGATCTACATATATATGTTTATATGATTAATGCAAGTTGTATGTATTATGTTAGATCCAAGTCAAGATCTACATGTATATATATATATATATATATTCATATGCTTTATGTTAGATCCATATGCCTATATATATGTTCGTATGCAAGTTACAAGTTTTATGTTGGATCCTTGTCAAGATCTATCTAGGTTCATATGATTAATGCAAGTTATATGTTTTATGATAGATCCAAGTCACGATCTAATTATACATATGTTCATATGCAAGTTACATGTTAGATCCAAAACTAGATCTATATTTATATGCATGTTTGTAAAGTGGACTTATGCAAGTTCACCTTGTTAGATCTAGTTCACACCTATATGTTAATGTTAATGTTAAAATTATACATGCCTTGGGATTGGACATGTCATGATTATGTCATATGCTAGTTTATAATTGAGGTTATGTTCATACATGCCTAGATCTACATATTAACATGTTTTAGGCTTATGATTATCTATGTCTAAATTATATGCAAGTTCATGTGACATGTTAAATTATATGAATAAAATTTTATGCAAAATTTACATGTTTGGTTGAATCTATAATATGAATGTTCCCTTCTTAACCTCTTGTTTATAAATTGGGCTAATATGCGGGCCCAATGACTTTATGTGATTAATACGAACAAACGGGGGTAACGTTGGGATAGTTATTAAATCAAAACATGTTAATAATGTAGGTGGCCCAAAACCATGTAAATGGTTAAGGCCATGAATGGTATAATTTATACCATTAGTCTTGAACATAATTAAAATATGTGACATGAAACACTTGTAGAAAATTCACATATATAAAATGTAAAAGATGAATATGCCTAACCCGAGGTTAGAAAGAGTTGTGGTGTAAATCTGCCCGAAACCGACCGGCACATCCAGTAACCACAACAATACATGTCTAATGTGAGAGGTTCGTGTATCAAGCCCAGAAAGACCTGAGGTTAGACTGAGTTGTGGTGTAAAACTGCCCGGAACCGACCGGCACATCCAGTAACCGCAACAATACCTATCTAATGTGAGTGGTTGGTGCTTTAATTAATTAATTAAAGCTCATGAACAATCAAGCTAGAAATGGTGAGGTTAAGTAATTAAGGAACACTTAACCAACTTAACATGTTAAGAAGACAATATTGGTGGCGTTAAGTAATTGAGGAAACACTTAACCAACTTAACATGTTAACTAGACAAGATTGATAGGGGTTAAGTCAAATCAAGGACAGTTAACCAATTTAGCATGTTGACTAGAAAAACCCTAGTAACGGGGACCCGTTTCAGCAGTAACCCACATGGATGTATCAAGGTACCCTGAACTAGGCAGGGTGGGGCACGATTACTGGGCTGAATATTAGCGGTCAAAAGGGCGGCGATTAGGTGCGTCAGTGTAGGTTCCGACGGAGTACAGGCGTGCACGGGCTCCGGAGTGGAAAAAGCAGGCACTGGGCACCAGACGTACACTTGTGCATCTTTGAATCGTGTCAGGTTTGCCATTGTAGGACTTGATACACCCTATACTGGAACCAGCACAAGTACTTAAAAATCACGTGGGGCCGCATAACACTGGGAATACATGAATGCGAGTAGGAGCCGATCAATACATGAATGGGATCACTTTATCATGAACATACATTGCTAGTTAAACAGCTCTTAGTGGGTGCAGAGAAGTAAAAGTGGGTGCGATAGCCCAATCTAGTTAAATCTTACTTTACCTCGTTTTAGGACTACCCTATCCTTGTGGTATCATTCTAAGTTCATTTTATTCATGTCATAGTCTTTTACTTGTTTATATGCTATTAAATAACTGGGCTTACCAGACTTATGTCTGACCCATTTTCCTTTCCCTTCTTTTCTTCGGTTCCCCCCCCCACAGGTCCGCAGGGAAGAAACACTTTCTGCTTAGTCCAGGTTAGGCAAAGCTTGAAGACGGTAGATGTAAGGCTTGGACTTTCTTTTCTGAGCTATGGCTATGGTCAAGCACTTATTAGGGATTTATGTCATTTCATTTTCAGTATTGCTTCTTTATGTTTTCAAGACAGATGAAAAGTTGTAATAATTTGGAAGGTTGAAATAGTTGTTGAATTTTTGTGTTGAACATGTATTTATGAAATAATAGATCTTTTTCCACTGCATAAATTTTCTGTCTTGTTATTTATTAGTATCTTGTACCTTAAAATGCTCCACCGAAGTTAAGGCATTCCCTTTGAGAGTGACCTTAACGGAGGTGGGGTGTTACAGATATATGCAGAACATAACATTGTTATATAGAGATCCGAACGTCACTCCGGCGTAGGATGAGGGACTGCGTTCACTATGGTGAAGACCATGCGAGTGGGTTACTGTAAGGTGTATCTCAATATTGAGGGATAGCTACATATGTTGTATTAGCTGAATCCATGGGAAAGTAAATGGATAAGATGCGCGTATAAGTCTTGAGTGTTATGAACCCAAGTAACCTAATAATCAAGAAAATTTAATGGAATGGTATTAGTAGGGATCATTCTACTTCGGATATACTAGTATCTGCGGGGTGCAGAGAAATGTATTTAAGAAGCGCAATATATCATGTTCATCTTATCTTGCTCAGATCACACTTGTTATTGTTACTGTTATCTTGTTCTTCCAGTTTTATATATACCAGCCATGATACTTTTATTTATTTATATTTAAAAGTAACTGGACTCGCTAGACTTTATGTCTGACCCTTTTTTCCTCTTCTCTCTCTTTCGTTTCTCCCCCCCCCTTCCCAGGTTCTCAAGGTGGAAATGCTTAGAGTTGATTTGGATTCTGTCAGCTTAGCTTGGATTTTGGAAGTAGATTATTGCTTTGACTTCTGGTCAACTCTCTTATGGATTCACAGGGAAATATGGTTTTATGCTTCAGCACTCTGATATTTTTTGGCAAGACAGATTATTAATTTAATTAGTTACTTATGATGTAAACTCAGTATTTGGGACCATGGCGTTTTGATCTAAATAAAGGTTTTTAATTCCTCTACTATTTTACATGTTTGCCTTGTGATATTATGTTCTTATTTACCTATAACGCTTCATGGAACTTAATGCATTCCCTTAGTGAGTGACATTAACGGACTTAGGGTGTCACATTTGGTATCGGAGCATATGGTTATAAGATCGGATAAAAAAATTTAAAAATGGTTCAAAAAGGTCTCAAAAACAAAGTATATTAAAATAAAAAGTCTGTTTTTGAAAAGCATATTTCCCAAAGCCATAAATATCTTCTTGATTCTCCGCTTGATGCCTTTTTGTTCGGGAAACTGTTTCTTCCTGAAAGGGTATCCCTATTTCGGCATGGTTCCATAGGCATGTCAAAACTACGGTACATGTCGAAGTGCAAAGAAGTGCCCAACCTCCATCTTTAGCCGCAGTGGTTTCACCTGTGGCTTATTTTCTCTCAAGCCTCGCAAGGATTTCCGTGCGATGGAGGCAATTTTCGAGAGACTAGTTGTAACACCCCACACCCGCTACGGTCACTCACTAAGGGAATGCCATAACATTGGTGGAGTATTTTAAGTGAATATAGAACAGAAAAATTACAACGAGACAGATATAAGTAATACTTTGAAAATTTTAAAACATCATTTCATTTCAACGGAAAGTAAAACATGTTTGGTTACACCAAAACCATAAATAAGAGTCAAGTACATAATATCCATCCTGATAAAAATAAAAGTACATAATCCCACTACATAACCTAATAGCCATAATAGAAAAGATAAACTGAGCTTTACATCCACGGTCCAAGCTCCAAAAGATAGATAAAGCAGTCTGATCAAAGCCCACTAGTGCTAGGCCCACTCCGAAAACCTGAGGGTTGGAAAAAGATAGAGAAACAACGGGGTCAGACATAAGTCTGAGTGAGTCCTATAACCCTAACAATACAATCATCAAAGTAATTAGGGTATGATATAAACAAGGTACGGTACCTCTGGGGATAATGACTACACTAAGTAGCCAACTAAACACAGGATGTACTAAGATAATCGAAAAGACGCATTTATCCACCCAAGGATAATTACTAGATTACACCACCCCAGATCTACCCACCCAAGGGTAATTCCTACACTGCACCACACCAGTTCTACCCACCCAAGGGTAATTCCCACTTAAAGGTTGATCCCACTAAGTGTACTTAGTAATTTTACCCAGTAGTTTCTTGTACCACTAGCTCACTATATAGGTGCCGTCTGCCCCTATCTCCACTAGGTGTACCCACTACTCCCAAGCGATCGGCTCCCTACCGTAGATATCCGTGCTGGCCCCACAATGGGGTGTATCACTCCCCAAAGTGGCTAGCCCGATACAACAAATGGTGCACGGGTTATATCTACACAATGCAACAACGTCTTACCTACCATCTCGGGTCCACACACGCAGATGAAACCCGTTGGACTCGCGTTGCCACCGTTACCCCGGTTTGGCCTCTTATAGTCAAGCCCAATATGCGTGTCCCGTCACTCGACTAGAGTCGAGCCCACTAAGATACGTTTGGGATATTGGTTGAAATGGGCCCCGACAAGCTTCCACCTAAGCTTGTTAATTTATCTAGTGTATCCCACTTAACCCCTTTTATAATCATACCCACCTACATGTTAAGGTTTGGTTAAGTCATCTAATCATATTTCAATTGCCACTTAAGGCACCCAATAGATTTCCACATGCCACCCAGAGCACTTACTTAACCCTTTACCCATGTTTAATTACATGTTTCACTTTGGTTAAGTATTCTAATCGTATTTTTTATTGCCACCCAAGGCAACCCACTAGTTTCCTCATGCCACCCAGGGCACCCCCACTAGTTTCTACATGCCACCCAAGGCACCCACTTAACCCCTCATGCCCCACTACATGATACTTTGGTTAAGTGTTTCTTAATTAATTAAGATCGTAACCTTTGTAAAGACCCCTCACATTAGACTGTCTTTTATGGCAGCTGGATATGCCGGTTGGTTCCGGGCAGCCTTACACCATAACAGAGTCTAACCTCGTGTCTTTACACTTGTCACGTATTTAGTTTATGACTAAGACCTCTCACATTGGACCAATCATTTGTAGCCGCTGGATTTGCCGGTCGGTTCCGGGCAGTCTTATGCTACAAAAGGGCCCAACCTCGTGTCTTAGTTGATTAATTACACCTAATTAATCACCCCCCCATAATTTGTATTAATTGTCCCTAATAAATTTACACATTTTTAAGAATATGGGTAGACCTAACTCAATAGGTAAATTCCCAATTCCATAGTATGGGTAGACCTAACTTAATAGGTAAATTCCCAACTTCATAATATGGGTAGACCTAACTCAATAGGTAAATTCCCAATTATGTCCAATTACTTTGTGGTATGCTTAATCATACCCATTTCACATCATTTTTTTTAGCATGCATATTAGCCCCATCGTTCCCCACGTAATTCGTTCTCATAACACGACATAATAAAGGGAAGATTCATCACAAATGTCATGGGTTTAGCCAACATAGCATATAACTTTATCATGGGTTCAAAAGGTGTCAACTTGCATATATGAACATACATTAAACCCAACTAGTATTTAACCCAAACTTGCATTATGCATATCATAAAAAGAGACAAACTTGCATATGAACTTGTACATAAGCTTGCATATGAATTTGCACATAAACTTGCATATGAATTTGCACATAAACTTGCATATGAACTTGCACATAATCTTGCATATGAACTTGCACATAAACTTGCATATGAACTTGCATAACATGTCATACATATAGGCAAACTCGCATATGTTATGCATATCATAAAAAGAGACAAACTTGCATATGAACTTGCATCATAACTTTGCATATGAACTTGCATCATAACTTGCATAAAACCAAACACTTAGCATGCACAAAACCAAATACTTAGCATGCACAAAACCACATACTTAGCATGCACAAAACCAAATACTTAGCATGCATAAAACCAAATACTTAGCATGCATAAAACCAAACACTTAGCATGCATAAAACCACATGCATAACTTGCATATCATGTTACATATAACTTGCATATACTCTCACATATAGTTTGCATAACATGTTACATATGCATAAATGTTCAACATAGTGTTTTGCATCATAAAACATGGCATTAAACTTGCATGTAGCATAAAACTTGCAAAACACATAACATACACTATACTAAACTTGCATAAACACATTTATCCACAAACATAGCCATGTCTTATCATATCCTACCATAATCAATTTAACAATTGATTATTAAAGCTATAGGAACTCACCACTAAGCTCCCATAAGCAAACCCTTGCCACAAATTACCCAAAAACTCTAGCCTTGAACATAAAGCTTGCAACTTGATGATGAATGCAAGCTAATGATCCCTTAAACAACTCAAAAATGCTTGTATGAACATGAAAGCCTTCATAGAAATAGTTTCATAAGAGGATGGAGGCTAGGGTTTTGGGTGGAGGCCATGATCATAGAAAATTTTGGCATAGTTTAGTTAGGAGATAGGATTATGATCATTTAGGGTTAGCTTAGGGTCTTATTTATAGGATTAGGCAAGTGTTTTAGGCCCTTAGATCAACCCTAGGTTAGATTAGGACCATCAGATCTCGGAAGCTTCTAGAGAACAGCCCAAAACACAGCCAATCCCTTAAAATGGTGCACCAGGTTAGACCTGACGAGCACCCCCTGTCGACACCCAAGTCGACAGGGCTGTCGACCTGGTGCTACCCAGTCGACTGCCCTATCGACAGGGCTGTCGACACGGGTAGCTGGGCGGGAATTTTCCCTCCAGTGCTCAATGGCCCCAATTTTGAATTTTAATCCTGAATTTTAAATCTGTTTTGAACTTTTAATTTTCTGCAAACTTCATTGGGCCATAACTGGGCCATACGGACTCCGATTCTCGAAAACTCGGACTCTATCTCGCGTATTTTTCCGAGACGAACGCAATGACGCAGCCCGTTTCCCCCAATTCTCACATCTGAGATTATTTATTCTGTAATTAGTGAATTTTAGCATTATCCGAAATTCGGGGTGTTACATTCTCCCCTCCTTAAAGGATTTCGTCCCCGAAATCTCTAAGCTAAGGAGAATGCATATCCTACCATCCAAACAACCATCTACTCAATCCATCAAACACGGGCATCCATTGTCCTTAAATCAAAATTTCTAATAATGTTTGAGCATATGCAAAAAGTGTGTGTATATGTTCCCTACCTAATGTATGAACATATGCAAACCATGATAGTGCCATGCATCCATTATGTATGCGAGGAAACCCTATCGACACATACAACATCTACATGAGTGCACAATCATTCACCAAAATGCATCATCCATATGATAATACAATCATTATGCATCCATAAATATAGCTACCTACACACAATTATATGCAATATGCAATATGAAGTGATTGAGCCGATCTAGTGTCTAGAGTGTGTGTATATGCATCCACGAGCAACCACTAGCAAACACTTGCATCCACATGCATCCATCAATCATAACATGTCTCAAACACATGTTTCAACCATAGGTTTACCCTATCTAAAGGTCAAAGGTACTAATGAGAGGACATACTAAAGATAAGATAAGTACTAGATAGATGATAAAGGAGACGTTTAAAGGACATACCCTCAAAAGGAATGGGTATAATGAACGCATCTTCGCTTCTGTCTCCCCAGTAGCATTGCTCTCACTTTCTCCCCTTTTTCACTTTGACTAGTCGAACCTCTCTGTTTCTCAACTTCCTAATCTCTGACCCAAGGATGCGAGTAGGAGCTTGTCGAATAATCACATCACGCTCTACCTTTACTTCTTTAAGCAGGCTCGGCCCTACCGCCTCTGCGGTCTCATGTAGGCACTTCCTCCCATGGAATACATCATGTACACCACTAAGTCTGTCGGGCAACTCCACCAATGGAAGATGCTCCTCCCATGTACCTCCAAAAACCAAGATACATAGCCTCAAAAGGTCTTCTAAAATATGATTCACCCTCTCGGTCTGGCTGTCCGTCTGAGGATGATATGCGGTACTCAAACACAACTGAGTCCCTACCGCCTCTTGCAAACTCTTCCAAAACTCTCTAGTGAAGATAGGATCTCGATCGCTCACTATACTGGAGGGTACACCATGCAATCTAATAATCTCTCGAATATAAACTGAAGCTAGCCATGGAGCAGTTCTCTTACTCTTCACGGGTATACGATGGGCGCTCTTAGTAAGTCTATCTACCACAACCCAAATTCCCGTATTACCCTTTCTTGATCTGGGTAACCTGTCAATAAAATCCTTCGAGATGCTATCCCACTTCCATTGCGGAACTTCCAATGGGTGGAGCAACCCACCAGGTTTCTTTTGCTCCGCCTTCACTTGTTGGCACACCAAGCATCGAGCGACATGCTCGGCCACATCTTTCTTCATACCGGCCCAGAAGAAAACCCGCTTCATGTCCTGGTACATCTTGTCCCCACCGGGATGAATGGTCATCCTAGAACGGTGTGCATCATCAAGAATAGTCTTCCTCAAACCCTCGTCTTGCGGTACACAAAGTCTACCGTCTCTACGCAACCACCCCTTACCATCTAGGGTGTACCTACTCAAATGGATGGACGACCCCCTCCTCATGAGCTTCTCTACTAACTCATCCAACCGTGGGTCGTCTCGCTGTGCCTCGCTAATTCGTCCCAAAAGAGTAGGCCTAACCTCCAAGGAGGCTAGCAAACCAGGTACAAAGTCAACGGAAGGTCTAAAGTCAAACATAGAAATAAACTCTAAGCTCCGTCGTTTAACGAACCATGAACTCGAGGACAACCTTTTTCTACTTAAGGCGTCCGCTACCATGTTACCCTTGCCATGGGTATACGCTATCTCAAACTCATAGGATGTTAAGAATCCTATTCACTATTGCTGTCTTAAGACTATGCGCTTGGAGAGTCTCCAATACTTCCCTAAGATGTAGGGCATGCTCTTCTCCACTCCTAGAGAAAATCAGGACATTCTCCCATGCAAAATCGTCACAACTATCCATCTCTCACGCAGACCACCCTGGTCGAACTCGACATCCCCCAAATGCAAGCCCCAAAGGCCTAAACCAATATCAGACAAACACCCAAGGGATACCTCCTTCGAATTCAGACGACCTACGTGCGATGATACTAGTAAAAACGGCTAAATAATTAAGCCCTTGTCCAACTCTGGATGTCCTCGCCAGTCTCGCTCCAAAAACCATCGTTTATCCCATACTGGCTTTGCTCAGCCTATTGAGCACACACGAAAACCTATTCCGCTCCTAGAAAAGACCAAGATGTCATTTACAGAGACCATCACAAACTTATTTAGGTACTCCCTGAACACCCTTCTCATCAAATCAACAAAGTATGCGGGGGCGTTCGTCAAACCAAATGGCATCACCAGCCACTCATAAAAACCATCCGGAGTCCTAAAGGTAGTCTTCTCTATACTATCCTCAGCCACTCTCAACTGATGAAACTCCGTGGCTGAGCCCACTGCGAAAACACTGAGGCGCCAACCAACTGATCATAGGGATCATCAATCCTCGGCAATGGGTGTCTATTCTTCTTTGTGTGTTTATTTAGTTCTCTTTAGCCTACACAAAGTCTGAGGGACCCATCCGCCTTCATAGCAAAAACTACTGGAGCACCCCACTCAAATATACTTCGTCTTATGAACCCCTTCTCAAGCAAATCGCCTACTTGCTTATGGAGTTCCCTCCTCTCACGAGGAGCCATGTGGCACACTGGCCAAGATACTGGTTTGGCATTGTCTACCAGGTATATCCGGAAGTCAGTCTCCCGCTCCGGAGGTAAGCCCTTCACCTCCTCAAACACATCCGAGTATTCCCGGACCACCCTAACAGTTCGCAAACCCTCGACTGACGTGTCAAGCGATTCTAGATAGCTTAGCATAACAGATTCCATGGGATTACAAAAGATCTCGAGAGTGTTACTCAAGCGGGTCATAAGCCTAACAACTCTCCCTTCAAAATCAAGAACGGCACCCCTACTGGATAACCAGTCCATGCCCAAAACTAACCCATAGCTCGGGAAGCCCAAAAGCATCACATCTAAACTCAACGCTAAGTATCGCAACTTTCAAACCCAAACACATCATGGAGCCCCAATTGGGTTTGAAACAACTAAGGGATCATCTACTAACTGGTGTCTAAGTGCAGTGACTCAACTAACAAGGATGAGATAAACGAAATCGATGCGTCAGAATCAAATAAAGTTTGAATCGGATAATAAAGAAATCCAAATTCCAACCTAGACGGTCCTATCCCCATCTGGTACCCTAGTCGTGAGGGAATACAACCACCCTCCAGGAGATTCCGTACCTTGCCCTTGCCTCTTTGGACAATCCTAATAAGATGTCCTATTCCTCCCAAAAGGATACTATTCGCCTTCTTCATCCCATTCTCCACTCGTAACCTCCCACCAATGAGGTTTCATCCTTCATTAACCAAACAACTATTTGAGCCTTCCTCCCATCGTCTATCCAATAGATACCTACCAGTCCTCCTCCTTCTTGAACCAACTTCTAATCTGACTATCGTCTAAGTCCCTTGAAGTGGTTTTCCATTCTTATCTATCTTAGAAAGATCATCTATACACGGAGGGGAAGCTCAAAACGAGAGAGGAAGAGGTTCAAACCGGAGAATTCGAAAGATAAAGATATGGCTATCGAGGATTATGCTTTTCTTTCAAAAACTTTTCTCTTAAAAGACATGTTTTTGAAAATACTCCTTTCAAAAATATTCTTAGAAAATAGTTTTTCTAAAAATTTTATCTGTTCTGGTAACCTTAAGCTCTGATACCACGTGTAACACCCCACACCCGCTACGGTCACTCACTAAGGGAATGCCATAACATCGGTGGAGTATTTTAAGTGAATATAGAACAGAAAAATTACAACAAGACAGATATAAGTAATACTTTGAAAATTTTAAAACATCATTTCATTTCAGCGGAAAGTAAAACATGTTTGGTTACACCAAAACCATAAATAAGAGTCAAGTACATAATATTCATCCTGATAAAAATAAAAGTACATAATCCCACTACATAACCTAATAGCCATAATAGAAAAGATAAACTGAGCTTTACATCCACGGTCCAAGCTCCAAAAGATAGATAAAGCAGTCTGATCAAAGCCCACTAGTGTTAGGCCCACTCCGAAAACCTGAGGGTTGGAAAAAGATAGAGAAACAACGGGGTCAGACATAAGTCTGAGTGAGTCCTATAACCCTAACAATACAATCATCAAAGTAATTAGGGTATGATATAAACAAGGTACGGTACCTCTGGGGATAATGACTACACTAAGTAGCCAACTAAACACAGGATGTACTAAGATAATCGAAAAGACGCATTTATCCACCCAAGGATAATTACTAGATTACACCACCCCAGATCTACCCACCCAAGGGTAATTCCTACACTGCACCACACCAGTTCTACCCACCCAAGGGTAATTCCCACTTAAAGGTTGATCCCACTAAGTGTACTTAGTAATTTTACCCATTAGTTTCTTGTACCACTAGCTCACTATATAGGTGCCGTCTGCCCCTATCTCCACTAGGTGTACCCACTACTCCCAAGCGATCGGCTCCCTACCGTAGATATCCGTGCTGGCCCCACAATGGGGTGTATCACTCCCCAAAGTGGCTAGCCCGATACAACAAATGGTGCACGGGTTATATCTACACGATGCAACAACGTCTTACCTACCATCCCGGGTCCACACACGCAGATGAAACCCGTTGGACTCGCGTTGCCACCGCTACCCCGGTTTGGCCTCTTATAGTCAAGCCCAATATGCGTGTCCCGTCACTCGACTAGAGTCGAGCCCACTAAGATACGTTTGGGATATTGGTTGAAATGGGCCCCTACAAGCTTCCACCTAAGCTTGTTAATTTATCTAGTGTATCCCACTTAACCCCTTTTATAATCATACCCACCTACATGTTAAGGTTTGGTTAAGTCATCTAATCATATTTCAATTGCCACTTAAGGCACCCAATAGATTTCCACATGCCACCCAGAGCACTTACTTAACCCTTTACCCATGTTTAATTACATGTTTCACTTTGGTTAAGTATTCTAATCGTATTTTCTATTGCCACACAAGGCAACCCACTAGTTTCCTCATGCCACCCAGGGCACCCCCACTAGTTTCTACATGCCACCCAAGGCACCCACTTAACCCCTCATGCCCCACTACATGCTACTTTGGTTAAGTGTTTCTTAATTAATTAAGATCGTAACCTTTGTAAAGACCCCTCACATTAGACTGTCTTTTATGGCAGCTGGATATGCCGGTTGGTTCCGGGCAGCCTTACACCATAACAGAGTCTAACCTCGTGTCTTTACACTTGTCACGTATTTAGTTTATGACTAAGACCTCTCACATTGGACCAATCATTTGTAGCCGCTGGATTTGCCGGTCGGTTCCGGGCAGTCTTATGCTACAAAAGGGCCCAACCTCGTGTCTTAGTTGATTAATTACACCTAATTAATCACCCCCCATAATTTGTATTAATTGTCCCTAATAAATTTACACATTTTTAAGAATATGGGTAGACCTAACTCAATAGGTAAATTCCCAATTCCATAGTATGGGTAGACCTAACTTAATAGGTAAATTCCCAACTTCATAATATGGGTAGACCTAACTCAATAGGTAAATTCCCAATTATGTCCAATTACTTTGTGGTATGCTTAATCATACCCATTTCACATCATTTTTTTTTAGCATGCATATTAGCCCCATCGTTCCCCATGTAATTCGTTCTCATAACACGACATAATAAAGGGAAGATTCATCACAAATGTCATGGGTTTAGCCAACATAGCATATAACTTAATTATGGGTTCAAAAGGTGTCAACTTGCATATATGAACATACATTAAACCCAACTAGTATTTAACCCAAACTTGCATTATGCATATCATAAAAAGAGACAAACTTGCATATGAACTTGTACATAAGCTTGCATATGAATTTGCACATAAACTTGCATATGAATTTGCACATAAACTTGCATATGAACTTGCACAAAATCTTGCATATGAACTTGCACATAAACTTGCATATGAACTTGCATAACATGTCATACATATAGGCAAACTCGCATATGTTATGCATATCATAAAAAGAGACAAACTTGCATATGAACTTGCATCATAACTTGCATAAAACCAAACACTTAGCATGCACAAAACCAAATACTTAGCATGCACAAAACCACATACTTAGCATGCACAAAACCAAATACTTAGCATGCATAAAACCAAATACTTAGCATGCATAAAACCAAACACTTAGCATGCATAAAACCACATGCATAACTTGCATATCATGTTACATATAACTTGCATATACTCTCACATATAGTTTGCATAACATGTTACATATGCATAAATGTTCAACATAGTGTTTTGCATCATAAAACATGGCATTAAACTTGCATGTAGCATAAAACTTGCAAAACACATAACATACACTATACTAAACTTGCATAAACACATTTATCCACAAACATAGCCATGTCTTATCATATCCTACCATAATCAATTTAACAATTGATTATTAAAGCTATAGGAACTCACCACTAAGCTCCCATAAGCAAACCCTTGCCACAAATTACCCAAAAACTCTAGCCTTGAACATAAAGCTTGCAACTTGATGATGAATGCAAGCTAATGATCCCTTAAATAACTCAAAAATGCTTGTATGAACATGAAAGCCTTCATAGAAATAGTTTCATAAGAGGATGGAGGCTAGGGTTTTGGGTGGAGGCCATGATCATAGAAAATTTTGGCATAGTTTAGTTAGGAGATAGGATTATGATCATTTAGGGTTAGCTTAGGGTCTTATTTATAGGATTAGGCAAGTGTTTTAGGCCCTTAGATCAACCCTAGGTTAGATTAGGACCATCAGTTCCCGGAAGCTTCTAGAGAACAGCCCAAAACACAGCCAATCCCTTAAAATGGTGCACCAGGTTAGACCTGATGAGCACCCCCTGTCGACACCCAAGTCGACAGGGCTGTCGACCTGGTGCTACCCAGTCGACTGCCCTGTCGACAGGGCTGTCGACACGGGTAGCTGGGCGGGAATTTTCCCTCCAGTGCTCAATGGCCCCAATTTTGAATTTTAAACCTGAATTTTAAATCTGTTTTGAACTTTTAATTTTCTGCAAACTTCATTGGGCCATAACTGGGCCATACGGACTCCGATTCTCGAAAACTCGGACTCTATCTCGCGTATTTTTCCAAGACGAACCCAATGACGCAGCCCGTTTCCCCCAATTCTCACATCTGAGATTATTTATTCTGTAATTAGTGAATTTTAGCATTAACCGAAATTCGGGGTGTTACACTAGTTAGCATGCGGAAAAAAGGAGAATAAGCGAGTTGGGGCTAAGGAGCACAACCCAAAGATAAAATAAAATGAAGGCTTAAGAAGGAAATATAGATGAAAGAAGAAAAGAGCAAATACCATAACTTCAGAACGGTGGGTCATCTGAAAAATGAATGGAGAAAGAGAAAAGGCGTTTGTTACCACTTTGGTAAGGCGGGACACCTTATTGACGAGTGCCCAAAGAGACAAGGACAAGGCCAGAAGGTAGGAACTTCTAGGGGAAATCTAATGTTCTCATAGTTGGTGGACAGGATATGGGTAGGAAAGTTTCCGTCGAAGGATTGATTTTTATTTCTGATCATCCTGTTAGGATTCTTTCCCTGGCGCTTTGCATTCTTTTATATCTGATCCTTTAGTTAAGTATATGCACCTAGATAATAGTACGGTTGTGGATCTCGTTATTGCCTCAAACCCCTGTGGAGGTACGACTCATTTATCGATTATTTGTCGGGGTTTGAGAATCTCTGTGTTAGGTGTCGAGTTTGATTGTGATGCATATGTTTTTGATTTCATAAGATACAGATTGATTCTAGGATGGATGGGTTAACCATATATGGAGCCATTCTAGATTGTGAGAGGAGGGTCGTTATAATTATGAGTTTCCATAGAAAGACTCTCGAGATTTCTTATGGACCCAAAGGGGTCTGTCATGCTTAGTCTCTTAGAACCTCTTGATATATCTATCGATGATTTGCGACATGTGACTCCTAAAAGAAAAGAGGTAACTTGATAAGTAAGTAGGGGAGCTACTTGAGAAGTGGTTTGATAGGTGAGTCATATCGGGATGGGAAACCTATTGAAGACAGTCCTTGAGAAAGCCCGTCATTCTAAGACAATTATTCATTCAAGAGGCAAAAAAATGTATAGAGTTCGAGGTAGTGAAGCCAAACTTGCGAAAGGAAGTGGAAGTAGAGAAGGAAGCAATGATAGGACGAGTTCCAACTTGCATACTTGGATCGGAGGTTAAGAAAATATGCAACAAAGAAGTGAAGCCAGTAAGATTGCAATGGGGAAAGGGCCGCAAGAACGCTACTTGGGAGACTGAAGACAAGATTCATGCTTCATATCCTTTCCTTTTTGAGAATATGTTCTTAACTTCTTTTTCCAAGCTTCGAATTAATACTTGTATCTAGCGTTTGAATATCTCCTATCGATAAAGTCTTTAGGTAGAAAACTAATGAATGTGAACATGTGTTTGAGACATGTTATGTTTGATGGATGCAAGTGGTTGCTAGTGATTGCTTGCATATACACACACAACAGGCACTAGATTGGCTCAATCACTTACATTTTGCATATTGATGTGTGTACATTTTAAATTTTATGGATGAAAATGGTTGTATCGTTGCATTGATGCTGCATTTGGATGGATGATTGTGCACACATATAGAACTTACATTGATTAGGATGATTTGCATACATTTTGGTTGCATGGCACAAACATACATTGCATTAAGGAGGTCAACTCAATCAGTAGGCCGCCTGATCTTTTGCATTAGTTTACGAACATATACACACACTACTGCGTATGTTCATAAAAGCAATAGAAATTCCTTAAGGACAATGGATGCCAGTGATTGCTAGATGGATGTATGATTGTTGGATGTTAGGATATACGTTCTTCTTAACGTAGAGATTTCGGGGATGAAAACTTTTGAGTATGCGAGAATGTAACACTGCGGAATTTTAACGACACTAAAGATGATGAATTAAAGAATAATTAGTGTGAAATACACTGTTAACAATGAGTTGAGAAAACTTAATTTAATACTCAAAATTAAGTAAAACGGACTGCGCCATTGCGTCAATCTCGAAATTCTGGTCGAAATAGACACCTGGTTTGCGTAAATCGGACACCGTATGAAGAAGTTATTAAGGTTTGAAGTTTGTATGCATATAGGAAAGATATATACACATATAATATTCAAAAATCAGCAAAACCAGAAATCCGGCACGCAAATCAAGGAAGGGCCAACATTTTGAAGTTGACCTGAGACCCTGCTGGGTCGAACTGGGGGTCAACTCAGGCTCATGGGGGTCGACCTAGGGGTCGACACCCATGAAGGGCGATCGACCTAGGGGTCGACCCGCTTGAAGGGGGCTCGACCCACCCTTGTCTCTGGAAACTTCTTTTCTGAACCTGGACGATTTTGGAGCTAGATTCACAAAACCTAAGCTATATAAAGGACCCTAGACCTAGGTTTTATTCATCTAAAAACGAGGGTGACGGCGAAGCTCCGCTGCAACGAAGATTGAATGGCCTAATCTACTCCAAAACTAATTCAGCAAACATTATACAAATTAAACGATTGCTACAACAAATTCAGCGATGGCTACAACAACTTATTCAACATGTTCTTCGCAGTAATTTGGATCCATTTCCTTAGATCTATTCACTGTGAGTTCATTTTATTTTTAGATCTGAATATTTAAATAGTAATCTTGGTATGTATGTAAAAAATTGGATCTTGAATCAGTGCATAATCAGTTCTATTATGACATAACTATCAGATCTGCTTTTATATGTTCATATCGCCGCCATGTTAAATCTTGTCATAATATGCCTATTCAGTTTATGCCTATTTCTATCAGTTTATTATTGATTTGTTATTATGCCTATTCTCGATTCTCTTCTCTCCCTCTTTTCCCATTTTATTTTGATATAGCCAGGCTACCTTCGATCCTAGGCCTAACGCTAAAAAACGCGAACGTGCGAAATTGGGATTAATGGGGAAAGACATAATTTTGGGCATAATTGATATTGGAAAATATGGATCTAAATTTGGGCATAAATTTGGAAATATACGAATATGGGTTTGGGGCATATGTCCTGTTGGATAATATGAATTTAGGCATACATTGGAAAATATAATTTGAGCATAAATTGGGACATGTGCAAGTACTGATTTGGGACATAAATTGGGACGTATGTGAATATGAATTTTAGGCATACATTGGAAAATATGCGAATATGGGTTCGAGTATAACTTGTATTGAAATGGGTGAATATGGACTAGGCACATAAATTGGAAAATATGTAAATTTGGGTTTGTGTATAACATATATATATGTATATGCCTTGACTTATAACTTTGGAAAAAGAGGATATGGTGCATAATTAAAAGGTGAATTGAAAAGGGTTGTAAAAGTCTATGATTTGAATAGTGAATTAGGAATATAATTAAATATGGGGAAAGAGAGAAATAATCACCTATAATGACATAGGTAGATTTGGAAAAAAACGGGATGTCGAGTAATTAAAATTAGGAATTGTAATTACACTTATGACACGAAGTTAGGTTGCATTAGTGGTGGAAGTCTGCCCGACCCGACCGACATATCCAGCAGCCACTAATGTTGAACCTAATGTGAGAGGTATAAGTATGAAAATACGAATCGGGTTAAGAAACGAGGTTTGACCCAACTATGGAATAAGACTGCCCGGACTCGACCGGCATATCCAGCATCCACACGTTGTAGGCCTAATGTGGGAGGTCTAGCCCATTATAACCGTAATTGGATATGGTAATGAATTGGACTACTTAACCTAATTTAATCCATAAGGATTGTATGATTATGAACTTAATTTAGGGTTAAGTAAAATTGGATGGGTAGTGGGTGGGTTAAGTAAAATAGAGGGGGTGGGTAATATTTACATATAGGCCCACGAACTTAACCCAATAAGGTTATGTATTTAAAGAAACCTAGTGGTATACTTAACCGGTGGAAAATATAATAAAGTTATGTAATTAAAGACACCCTTGTAGGGTAAGCATAAATTGTAGAAATGATAGAATTAGATATGCATAATAATTTACTAAGTAAACAACGATAAATTGTAGCAACGGTGTAAGTTGAATTTATGATTAAATAAGAAAGAATGAGGAAAAGTTGTAAAATAAATAAGTTATATTTAATCATAAATGGTAAGTGACATGTTAATTAGGAAACATGTGAATTGAGATATACTTAATTAACGTATTAAGGAGAACATGTTATTGTAATGATGTAATCAAGCAAGAATATAAAATAGATTGTGGACTACCGACCTTGCGCCATAATCTAGAGAATAACATGTTATGGGCTTATTAATAAACTTAAATGGATTAAGTTATATGATTGAAATTAATAAGAAAGAGAAACTTGGTAAATTGGAATAAGAATTCAATATGAACAGGAATAACCAAGTCAAATGGGAACTGGGTGAGGTAAGGAAAGCGCATAAAAGAATGTTTAGACATAGGTTCTAACAACATATTAAAGAAAGGCGCTTGGACCAGTCCATACGTTTGAGGGTGAATAACCCAACGGGGTAGATCATCGAGGTATTATAAGACATGAGGGGTGCGCACATTCATTTGATTGTTATGACGGCTCCAAAGGACTAGAAGGGGTAGCACGTGGCTTAATGAGGTATGTAAGGTGCTCCAAGTAGTCCTCTGTGCGGTGACAGATGTCTTAGGCTGTACTCGTAGAGGTTGGGTCTGCGCGTAACTACTGGGTTGGTGGGCCTTAACTACAGATGTAGCTATGCAGTCAGAATGATGTGACGAGGTGACACCAGGGTGATTCGATGGTTGCCTCACGGGGAGGTAGAGAGGGTCACAACCAACAAGTATAGTAGACCATCAGATATCCGTCATCGACAGCCAGTAGGATGCAAAAAGACTAGAGCTAAACCCAAGATATCATTTTACCTTTCACTATCGAGGTACGGGGTTGAGGGTAGACGCCACATGGATGTTTAGATTGGTTGTATTAGGGGCGGTCTGTAACGACCCAGGGATTTTGCGATCCTGGATATCGGCATACAACACTATGCCGACTATTCAAGCATCGGAAACACCGGATAGTCCATGAAAGAAATTAGAGGGTGAGAATAGATAAGATAGAAACTTAGAATAGAAGAAGAAGAACATACAACATTAGAGTAACACAAATCTCACAGCGGAACGAACAACATATAATAGACAACATATCTTTGAAATAAAATCAGTATATGTATACAATAACATTATCAGAGTACAACACTTACATCACAACGAAAATAAACAATAGCTATAAAAACGCTGCTGAAGCCTCCTGCTCCAGCTCCTTCTAGTGCATCTGTAAATCCCGACTACTTGACTGCTCGTGCAAATTTGAACACCCAAGAGTTTAGGGGAACAAAACAAAATAAACTCCGGGTCAGTCATGGGATTGGTTTGAGTAAACAATTTAAAACAGTTTGGGAAAATAACGATATCTCATAAGACCATGCAATATAACGGAACGGTTTTTTCCCTTATGAGAATCCAAATCAATTTGATTTAACTTTCAAATCATTTTGAAAGAAATAACGGTCTTTTATATCAAAACTCTTTTGATATTATAATAGTGTCTATCAACCACAAAATAATAATCATATTGCAGAACGCTTTCATCTCATGTTCCACATATATAGTATACAATCAAAACCGCGAGCACTTATTGGGTAATGGATTTTCTACTATGACAAGGTATGGAACCACCTTCTGATAGTGTACCTCTAGAGAGGAGTACACTGGGTTCAACAATAACATCTTGCAACCCGACCAGACATGACTGACCATTCATTTCGCTTGAGTGTATCGAATGTATATCACGAACGGTTGGCATCAGCAACCGTTTCCCGAATGGAACAGCATTGACAATAGATTAAAGAGGTAAATGAAACTCTAGATCAGGTGACAATACACCCTAATTGGAACCCAACCACTTAGCAATGCTCCCTACCCAATTTTTGTCATTTCCCGGTTGTGAGGCTAGAGGCCATGCTTATCTCTCAAAGATTACACATTTATTTACTTTCAATGTCACATCGTCATACCCGCCAAATCACAAACTGATTTCCCCAAAAATACAACGGGTATACAGCTAAGAGATACGAATTCCTCCGCCACCAAACGTACATACTTTTGAAGAGATCAACTTATGTGATCCATTAAATATACTCTGTCAGACATTCTTCCATACAGGTTGTCCTGGGACAGGACAAACCGAAGGCACTATTCTGAAAACAAGACAGCCCTTGCATAACTCCGTCTTCAATTATCTTCAGCATATTTGATCGCAATGCTAATGCCCATATGGAGTGGTTTACAGATAATGAATCTGATCCCAGTCTCTCCATATTGACGATGTAAAATGGTCAAAAACTTCGATAGTCAGTGAGTTAACTATCAAAGAAAAACACGTGTGCAACCAACGATATTATTTCCAGATGGAAATTCTATCAATCAATCATCAATCGTCATTTATCTCTTAAATTAATCTATCATTAATTTATTCATTTACCCATTTCCTATTTCCATATATATACAGAAATTCTAATTTTCTAAATTAAGAAAATATACCTTATTAATATTGGAAAACATTTCCATTTTTGTTCTCATCTCTTATTTTCTATATTAGAAAACATTTCTGATTCTTATTTGGAAAACATTTCCAAAGTTCCTTCATTTGGTTTAAATAGATGTTTAAAAAAACATCGTGATGCCAACTTAAACCATTACCTTCATTAACTGAATTTACTTAACCAACTTTCACTATCGAACCTTAACCATTCCATAGTTAAAAAGGTAGTCAATCAAGTTGGGGGTATAACTACCTCTCAGACCTTAACTGAACAACAATTCTAATATCGAAAATAGACAAAGTTCACCTTCTAAATCTTTAACAAACTTCCTTACGTAACCCTCGGATTCAATTTACAAATCCACTTCTCTATTGAAAACATTGGTTATAACTATAGCGTTATAATCCCTACTTCTGAAATATCTAACTTCAAAATATAACTTTTATTCCTTGATTTAACTAAATAGACAATTTATAAATAAATCATTAAATCTTGATTAAAACGAAAAGTGTACTTTCCCGAATTCGATAAAAATCGAATTCCAACGTATAATTCTCTTTCGAATAATCTCTATTTGATAACTCCTTTTTGAATAAACCATATTCGATAACTCTTTCTTCGAATAAACTATATTTGATAATCTCTCTTTGAATAACTATATTCGATAATCTTTTCGAATAAACTATATTCGATAACTCCTTTCGAATAAACTTTATTCGATTTAACTCCTTTTGAATAACTAATATTCGATTAACTCCTTTCGAATAACTATATTCGATAATTCCTTTCGAATAAACTATATTCGATGATTCCTTTCGAATAAACTGTGTTCGATAATCTTTTTTCGAACAACAAATATTTGATTAACTCCTTTTAACTCTATTCGAATAAATAATATTCGATTAACTCTATTTAACTCTATTCGAATAACTAATATTCGATAACTCTATTTAACTCTATTCGAATCACTAATATTCGATAACTCCATTTAACTCTATTCGAATAAACTATATTCAATTAATTCCCTTTTAACTCATAACTAATATTCGATTATTTAAAATTCGATTAACTCTATTTAATTAACTCTATCGATTAACTCCAACTGGTTAACTCTAACTGGTTAACTCTAACTGATTAACTCTAACTGATTTACTCTTCGTCCATATTCAGTTTCAAATATTGATGTTGAAATCGTTTCTTACTTTTCTATATAAGTCCTGCCTTATATATTCTATTTATCCAATGATAAATATTTTACTTAACTGATAAAGCCTTATTTATAAATTAATCTTCTTACTTTATCTGTTAAACAAATTTCTCTTAAATATTCACTTTAAATTTATATTCTGTTATACCCGTGTGCGAAGCACGGGTCTAAACCTTCCTAGTGTAAAATTCTCTTTTTTATACACTTCTTTCATTTTCCAAGCATTTCCTTTTATAATCTATTCATTTCCTAAATAGATATTTCCTTTATAATTCTATTTATTTTCTAAATAAATATTCCTTTACAATCTTATTTATTTTCCTAAATAAATATTCCTTTATAACTTTCTTTGATTTTATAATTATTTTCTTTTATAAAATCCTTTCCTTTTTATATATAAAATCCATTGATTTTATATAAATAATTTATTTTCAAAATAAACTTTGAAAATCCCATTTTTACATCCCAATATTTCTTACGGTATTTAAAATACCAAATAACAATGATCGATATCATTCAAACACACATAATCAACAACAGATTATATATCACATCATATATTACAATATATGAACAGAACGGTATTATAAATACTATGGAATCCAGTTGGATCCCTCCAACCTATTTCCCTGCATCATAGATGTTAAACAATAATATTAACATCAATTTCGTTTCACTATGAAATATTCTGCTAACAGAATCAATATTTGATTAATGATTTATATGTATATATATCGTTATCTATAATTTCAACCAATACATAAGCAATTCAACCAAACAGTTAACACACAACAATCAATAGATAATTATCAGTTCTAAAAATATGCTATAAAAATATAACTATTCGGAGTTGGTGAGTTTTACTCACATTGGACGATCATCGTTAATAACGATAACCATTGGTTGATTTGATTCTGACAATTTATTTTACTATAAATTGTAACGAGCTCCAATTCGCTCCCAGTCAGTTTCATTGCGAAGCCCTCGTCCTTACGATCCCAACGGATCTTGTTTCGCTGAATTCTGATATTGTATGATCAAGATATTATTTACACAATTTATTATACAATATTTAAATTAAAAAAACTTAACAAATTTCTAATTGGGCTTTTCCCCTTTCTTGGCCCATCATCTACACGTGAATACCTAAGTCCACTAAACCTCTCTTCCCTGATGACAGTTCGCTCCGGGGACAAAATGTCGAACTCCATTTTCAATCCTCCCATTGCGATTTCTTCTTTGTCTCATACTAAACCCCACAATGATTTCACCAAACCACTTCTCTTCCCTTCCTCTCCAACCGCGCTACTATCTCGCAGAGCTCACACCTCCCCTAATTCATTTCCGTTGAGCTCCTTTTTCACTCTTATAGTAAAAAAAAAGACACTTAATAACATGGATTTCCGCCAAAATTCCACACAACGTGCTACTCTCCACAACAAAATCAACTACAATAACCAATTTGTGAATCTCTACTTCATTATCCCCAAAACTCAAGCCCTAGCCTCGCTGCGATGAAAAATCCCTACCGCAGAATCCCATCGAGCCTTACCCCAACTACATGAGCTTAAAGCTCTCGAGTTTCTGAGTATTTCGAATCTAATTTCAATGAATTTCATTTAGTATTTAAATTTCTAGGATTATTTGAAGATGGATTTTCATGTTTTTGGAAGAAAGAATGTGGAGGCGCAGTTTTTGTTGACTACCGGAGAGGTTGAATTTGGTTTAGAGAAATAGTGGGTCTATTTATAGGGAGGAAATATATTTTTATATTCAATTATAATGAACTGCTACTTGTATTAGTCTTCTAAAAATTCCTATAATCACATACGATAACCAAAAATCACGAAACTGGACATGCAGCTACAGTTTGACATTACGGACCTAACGAAACTCGTTTCGTCGAATTCCGACTCCGTTTGCTCACACAACGTATTTTTAACCGTCAAAATATCGATTATTTTTCACATTAAAATCCTGTACGAACACATACTAACTTCAAAAATCACGGAAATTGAAATCTAACAATAATTTAATATTGCGGATCCAACAAAATTAGTTTTGTCGAAAACGGAAGTCGTATGAAAAACTAGCTATTTTTAAAGCTCTAAATAACCCATTTAAATATATAAATATATTTAAAAATAATAAAAAATAATATTTAAAAATATATATTATCGTATATATTCACAAAAGGATATCATACAACTCTAATTGGATTTGTAACTCGATATTCCAAATCCAGTGTTACATCGATATTCGATTTATATTTAAAAATCCATTTGAAAATATAAATAAATCGATATAAATTATAAAGGAATTCCATAGCGACTTTTCTAAAATTTGATTTGGACATAAATAAAAATCTACATAATGAAATCCCGATTTCTCTCTTCCATTAGAAAAATATACTTCACCAGATCCGAACGTTTCTTATTTCACAGAAATCCGGCTTAAAACGGATTCTGTATATTCAGTTGAATTTCAAATTGCCAAATAGTGAACTGCAGCGCCATTTTGAGCTTGAATTTAATTATAATATAAATTATAAGTTCAACTATCGTTCAAATAATATATTCGTTATTCTAATTCAAATTCTAAGCTGAAATATATATTTTGAATTGTCCAGTTCACACTATTTTGTCAATTCACTATTTCCGACTATTTCAGAATTAAATATATTATTCTATTATTTAATTTAATTAAATATTCACTATTATTTAATTCAACGACCATTCAAATCTCTAAATCACTATTTATATAGTTAAATAAATTAATTATTATACCGTAAAAATATGGGACATTACATTCTTCCCCACTTAAAATAATTTCGTCCTCGAAATTGCTAAGGTAGAAAACAAACCCTATTAACTGGTAGGAACTTATTTGTTCACTTCTTAACTTCAGTTTCAACTGAACCAATTTAATTTCAATTAAATATTTATTAATTCTTATTAACGAAAATTTCAAAAATCCTGAAAATTTTCTAACACCCGAAATTTTCGGAAAATTTCGCCAACACCTCCTTTGTAATGGTCAATAGCTCAAACTCCAAATCGCCTCTCTAGGCCTTCTTCAATCCAAAAGAAAATCAAACAGCCAAGCGGCTTGCCAATTCGGCTCATCAAAATCTCAAAGCATATGAAATATGAACTGGTACCTTTTTATCGGGCATATCAATATATCCTTTCCATATGCTATCAACTCAGCATATACCAATGTTATCCTAGTCAAACTCCAATCAATTTTATCTCCAACACAACCATTCGCTTATATCCACGTTGAATTCCATTTCAAACCAAGGTTACACTCTTGATTTTCAAATTCTAAACTCCTCAACACAATATACTTAACTTATCAACTCAATTCCAATCCAGATTATTCTCTAATCAATCTAGTTTTATTTAACTTAGTTTAAGTTAAAATTTTAATTAATTTATTTTTACCATTTCATTCTATTTAACTTCACAAGTTAAATTTAAATTCTAGAATTTAAATCCATGGGTTTTTATTTCAAATCAATTTGAAATCATAATAGCAATTCAAAACCTTTGAATTGATGAACACTTGTTTTTGCAAAACAATTTAGAAACAAAATCTATGGTAGTAATCTATTACTCAGCAACTCAAAAATGAACACTGATGATGCAGCTGTCATCGTCAGAATTTATTTTCCAGCGATCAAAGTGAGTTCAATGCTATGTCACTTTCAAAACCATTTCTAAACATTTCCACTTTAAAATATATTTCAAAATACCCTTCCCAATGCTTTGTAAACAATTTAAAATCTCCCAGGATTTTAAAATTATCATATATTTAATCTAATTCCATTTACAAACACCTTTCCAACTTTTCAAGGGTTTTAATTCCAATTCTGATTTAAATTCAGATTTAATTCATATCATTTCACGTATTTCACTTATATGACTTCTGATTAGTTATTTACATAACCATTTCAATTTATAATCTCATCCGATTATAATAACAACCAACACATCCTATATATTATAATATTTCCAATGTATATATTTTCTCTATATCAAAATATACTTTGGGTAAAATTATTTTCCATTTACCCCCTTTTCAAAACATATCGTGTCGACCCATCGTATTCGAGTGTTTAGAAACTCCTACCGTTACAGTGGATCAAACTGATCGACCAGAACCCATAAACAACTCAATCAATAAATCCCCATAATATAAAACTATTTTTATATCAAATAACAAATACGTTCACTCGTATATATACACTCAACTCAATCTAGGGCATTACTAACCCTATCTCTACTGAGTTACGCCACAGAGCCAAGGTAATTACTTAACCTTAAGCTCTGATACCACTGTAGCCACTCGGGGATTTTGCGATCCAGGATATCGGCATACAACATTATGTCATCTATTCAAGCATCGAAAATACCGGATAGTCCATGAAAGAAATTAGAGGGTGAGAATAGATAAGATAGAAACTTAGAATAAAAGAAGAAGAAGAAGAAGAACACACAACATTAGAGTAACACGAATCTCACAGCGGAATGAACAACATATAATAGATAACATATCTTTGAAACAAAATCAGTATATGTATATAGTAACATTATCAGATTACAACACGTACATCATAGCGGAAATAAACAATAGTTATAAAAATGTTGCTGAAGCCTACTGCTCCAGCTCCTTCTACTGCATCTGTAAATCCCAACTACTTGACTGCTCGTACAAATTTGAGCACCCAAGAGTTTAGGGGAACAAAACCAAACAAACTCCGGGTAAGTCATGGGACTGGTATGAGTAAACAATTTAAAACAGTTTGGGAAAATAACGATATCTCATAAGACCACGCCGTATAACTGAACGGGTTTTTCCTTATGAGAATCCAAATCAATTTGATTTAACTTTCAAATCATTTTGAAAGAAACAATGATCTTTTATGTCAAAACTCTTTTGATATTATAATAGTGTCTATCAACCACAATATAATAATCATCTTGCGGAACGCTTTCACCTCATGTTTCACATATATAGTATACAATCAAAACCGCGAGCACTTATTGGGTAATGGATTTCCAACTATGACAAGGTATGGAACCACCTTCCGATGGTGTACCTCTAGAGAGGAATACACTGGGTTCAACAAGAACATCTTCTAACCCGGCCACACATAACTAACCACTCATTTCGCTTAAGTGTATCGAATGTATATCACCAACGGTTGGGATCAGCAACCGTTTCCCGAATGGGACAACATCGACAATAGATTAAAGAAGAAAGTGAAACTCTAGATCAGGTAACATTACAGCCTAATTGGCAGCCAACCACTTAGCCATGATGCCTGCCCGATTTTTGTCATTTCCCGGTTGTGAGGCTAGAGGCCACGCTTATCTCTACAGATCACACATTTACTTACTTTGAATGTCACATCGTTATACCCGCCAAATCACAAATTGATTTCCCCAAAAATACAATGGGTATACAGCTAAGAGAAACGAATTCCTCCGCCACTAAACGTACATACGTTTGAAGAGATCAACTTATGTGATCCATTAAATGTACTCTGTCAGACAATCTTCCATACAGGTTGTCCTGGGACTGGACAAACCGAAGGCACTATTCTGAAAACAGGACAGCCCTTGCATAACTCTATCTTCAATTATCTTCATCATATTTGATCGCAACGCTAACGCCCATACGGAGTGGTTTACAGATAATGAATCTGAACCCGGTCTCTCCATATTGACGGCGTAAAATGGTCAAAAACTTCGATAGTCGGTGTGTTAACTATCAAAGAAAAACACGTGTGCAACCAACGATATTATTTCCAGATGGAAATTTTGGCCATCAATCATCATTTATCTCTTAAATTAATCTATCATTAATTTATTCATTTACCCATTTCCTAATTCCATATATATACAGAAATTCTTATTTTCTAAATTAAGAAAATATACCTTATTAGTATTGGAAAACGTTTCCATTTTTATTCTCATCTCTTATTTTCTATATTAGAAAATATTTTTGATTCTTATTTGGAAAACATTTCCAAAGTTCCTTCATTTAGGTTTAAATAGATGTTTAAATAAAACATCGTGATGCCAACTCAAACCATTACCTTCATTAACTGAATTTACTTAACCAACCTTCACTATCGAACCTTAACCATTCCTTAGTTAAAAAGGTAGTCAATCAAGTTGGGGTATAACTACCTCTCAGACCTTAACTGAACAACATTTCTAACTTTGAAAATAGACAAAGTTCACCTTCTAAATCTTTAACAAACTTCCTTACATAACTCTATGATTCAATTTAGAAATCCACTTCTTTATTGAAAACACCGATTATAACTATAGTGTTATAATCCCTACTTCTGAAATAACTAACTTAAAAATATAACTTTTATTCCTTGATTTAACTAAATAGACAATTTATAAATAAATCATTAAATCTTGATTAAAATGGAAAGTGTACTTTCCCGAATTCGATAAAAATCGAATTCCAACATATAACTCTCTTTAGAATAACCTCTATTCGATAACTCCTTTTCGAATAAACCATACTCGATAACTCTTTCTTCGAATAAACTATATTCGATAATCTCTCTTCGAATAACTATATTCGATAATCTTTTCGAATAAACTATATTCGATAACTCCTTTCGAATAAAATATATTCGATTTAACTCCTTTCGAATTACTAATATTCGATTAACTCCTTTCGATAACTATATTCGATAATTCCTTTCGAATAAACTATATTCGATGGTTCCTTTCGAATAAACTTTATTCGATAATCTATTTTCGAACAACAAATATTCGATTAACTCCTTTTAACTCTATTCGAATAACTAATATTCAATTAACACTATTTAACTCTATTCGAATAACTAATATTCGATAACTCTATTTAACTCTATTCGAATCACTAATATTCAATAACTCCATTTAACTCTATTCGAATATACTATATTCGATTAATTCCTTTTTAACTCATAACTAATATTTGATTAACTCAAATTCAATTAACTCTATTTAATTAACTCTATCGATTAACTCCAACTTGTTAACTCTAACTGGTTAACTCTAACTGATTAACTCTAACTGATTAACTCTAACTAATTTACTCTTCGTCCATATTCAGTTTCAAATATCGATGTTGAAATCGATTCTTACTTCTCTATATAAGTCTTGCCTTATATATTCTATTTATCCAATGATAAATATGTTACTTAATTTATAAAACCTTATTTATAAATTAATCTTCTTACTTTATCTGTTAAATTGATTTCTCTTAAATATTCACTTTAAATTTATATTCTGTTATACCCGTGTGCGAAGTACGGGTCTAAACCTTCCTAGTGTAAAATTCTCTTTTTTTGTACACTTCTTTTACTTTCCAAGTATTTCCTTTTATAATCTATTCATTTCCTAAATTGATATTTCCCTTATAATTCTATTTATTTTCTAAATAAATATTCCTTTACAATCTTATTTATTTTCCTAAATAAATATTCCTTTATAACTTTCTTTGATTTTATAATTATTTTATTTTATAAAATCCTTTCCTTTTTATATATAAAATCCATTGATTTTATATAAATAATTTATTTTCAAAATATACTTTGAAAATCCCCTTTTTTACATCCTAGTATTTCTTACAGTATTTTAAATATTAAATCACAATGATCGATATCATTCAAACACACATAATCAACAACAGATTATATATCACATCAAATATTACACTATATGAACATAACAGTATTATAAATATTGAGAAATCCAGTTGGATCCCTCCAACCTGTTTCCTTGCATCACAGATGTTAAACAATGGTATTAACATCGATTTCATTTCACTATGAAATATTCTGCTAACAGAATCAATATTTGATTAACGATTTATATATATATCGTTATCTATAATTTCAACCAATACATAAGCAATTCAACCAAACAATTAACACACAGCAATCAAAAGATAATTATCAGTTCTAAAAATATGCTATAAAAATATAACTGTTCAGAGTTGGTGAGTTTTACTCACATTGGACGATCATCGTTAATAACGATAACCATCGGTTGATTTGATTTTGACAATTTATTTCACTATGAATTGTAACGAGCTCCAATTCGCTCCAATCAGTTTCATTGCGAAGCCCTTGTCCCTACGATCCCAACGGATTTTGTTTCGCTGAATTCTGATATCGTATGATCAAGATATGATTTACACAAGTTATTATACAATATTTAAATTAAAATAACTTAACAAATTTCTAATTGGGCTTTTACCCCTTTCTTTGCCCATCATCTACACATGAATACCCAAGCCCACTAAACCTCTCTTCCGCGATGACAGTTCGCTCCAGGGACAAAATGTTGAACTCCATTTTCAATCCTCCCATCGTGATTTCTTCTTTGTCTCATCACTAAACCCAACAATGATTTCACCAAACCACTTCTCTTCCCTTCCTCTCCAAACCCGCTACCATCTCGCAGAGCTCGCACCCCCTAATCCATTTCCGTCGAGCTCCTTTTTTACTCATATAGTAAAAAGAACGACAATAACACGGATTTCCACCAAAATTCCACACAACGTGGTATTCTCCACAACAAAATCAACTACAATACCCAATACGTGAATCACTACTTCATTATCCCCAAAACTCGAGCCCTAACCTCACTGTGATGAAAAATCCCAACCGCAGATTCCCATCGAGCCTTACCCCAACTATATGAGCTTAAAGCTCTCGAGTTTCTGAGTATTTCAAATCTAATCTCAATGAATTTCATTTAGTATTTAAATTTCTAGGATTATTTGAAGATGTATTTTCACGTTTTTGGAAGATAGAATGTGGAGGCGCAATTTTTGTTGACTACAGGAGACATTGAATTAGGTTTAGAGAAATAGTGGGTCTATTTACAAAGAGGAAATATATTTTTATATTCTATTATAATGAACTGCTGCTTGTATTAGTCTTCTAAAAATTCCTATAATCACATATGATAACCAAAAATCACGAAACTGAACATGCAGCTACAGTTCGACATTACGGACCTAACGAAATTGGTTTCGTCGAATTTCGACTACGTTTGCTCACACAACGTATTTTCAACCGTCAAAATATTGATTGCTTTTCACATTAAAATCCCGTACGACCACATAATGACTTCAAAAATCACGAAAATTGAAATCCAACAATAATTTAATATTGTGGATCCAACAAAATTAGTTTCGTCGAAAACGGAGGTCGTATGCAAAGCTGGCTATTTTTAAAGCTCTAAATAACCCATTTAAATGTATAAATAATTTTAAAATAATTAAATTTAATATTTGAAAATAAATATTATTGTATATATTCACAATAGAATATCATACAGCTCCAATTGGACTTTTAACTTGATATTCCAAATCCAGTGTTACATCGATATTCGATTTATATTTAAAAATCCATTTGAAAATATAAATAAATCGATATAAATTATAAAGGAATTCCATATCGACTTTTCTAAAATTTGATTTGGACATAAATCAAAATCTACACAATGAAATCCTGATTTTTCTCTTCCATTAGAAATATATACTTCACCAGCTCCGAACGTTTCTTGTTTCACAGAAATCCGGCTTAAAACGGATTATGTATATTCGGTTGAAGTTCAAATTGCCAAATAGCGAATTGCAGTCGAGCTCGATTTTAGTTATAATATAAGTTATACGTTCAACTGTCGTTCAAATTATATATTCGTTATTCTAATTCAAATTCTAAGCTGAAATATATATTTTGAATTGTCCAGTTCACACTATTTTGTCAATTCACTATTTCCGACTATTTCGGAATTAAATATATTATTCTATTATTTAGTTTAATTAAATATTCACTATTATTTAATTCTATGACCATTCAAATCTCTAAATTCCTATTTATATAGTTAAATAAATTAATTATTATACCATAAAAATACGGGACATTACACGGTCGCTTAGCTCTATAGTCTTTACTAGTTGAGGGAGGGGCCAAGGTGGGGCCATAGCCACCCTGGAAAACAGACATGAGGTATATCCGTATTTGAAGGCACTTAAAGGAGACCTGTACAGGTATGGAAAAGCTCCCGACCGAGTTCCGCATTTCTAGTTTAGCCCTACCACGGAACTCGGTGCATATTAGAGGACGTGCGATTGAGGAATCGAGTTACAATTACTGTCCGTACATGAGGCAGTCTAGATACATGCATATCAACTCTGGGTGGTGTATCATAGACTAGAGGGCATTATTCCGATAAGGAATCTGATTCGATCAATGGTGGCAGTCTGTACGCTCACGTGGCATAGTAATGACAGATATATGCATAACGTAACATTGTTATATAAAGATCCGTACGTCACTCCGGCGTAGGATGAGGGACTGCGTTCACTATGGTGGAGACCATGCGAGTGGGTTACCATGAGGTGTATCTCAATATTGAGGGATAACTACATATGTTGTATTAGGTGAATCCATGGGAAAGTAAATGGGTACGATGCGTGTATAAGTCTTGAGTGCTATTAACCCAAGTAACTTAATAATCAAGAAAATGTAATGGAACGGTATTAGTAGGGATCATTCTACTTCGGATATACTAGTATATGCGCGATGCAAAGAAATGTATTTAAGAAGCGCAATATATCTTGTTCATCTTATCTTTCTCAGTTCATACTTGTTATTGTTACAGTTATCTTGTTCTTCCAGTTTTATATATACCTGTCATGATACTTTTATTTATTTATATTCAAAAGTAAGTGGACTTGCCAGACTTTAGGTCTGACCCTTTTTGTTTCCTCTTCTCTCTCTTCCGTTTTCCCCCCAGGTTCGCAGGGTGGAAGTGCTTAGAGTTGATTTGGATTCTTTCAGCTTAGCTTGGATTTTGTATATAGATGTATCGCTTTGACTTTTGGTCAACTCTTTTATGACTTCACAGTGAAATATGGTTTTATGCTTTAGCACTCTTATATTTTTTTGGCAAGACAGATTATTAATGTAATTAGTTACTTATGATATAAACTCAGTATTTGGGACCATGATGTTTTGATTTAAATAAAGTTTTTTAATTCCGCTGCTATTTTACATGTCTGTCTTATGCTATTATGTTCTTATTTACCTATAACGCTTCACGGAACTTAATGCATTCCCTTAGTGAGTGGCATTAACAGATGTGGGGTGTCACAACTACAACATGGAACTGACCAGGACGGAAACAGAGCAAGTTGAATTTTAAGCTAAATTAAATGTCTGTTTAATTTTGTTTAAAAATAAAATCCTCAATTAAAGACTGACGGAGTCGAAACCAATTGTGAGAACTCTCTCACTCAATTTATTTGTATAGTTATTTATTTTTATAACTAAATGTATATTTATTGCCTGTGATTGCAATATTTGTTTGGTGGTTGATGGTTGTTTATAGTTTTAATATTATTATCATTACTAAACTGTGAAAATATACGTTGATAAGTAAAATGTTTATATTATGGATAATGTTCGCATGGACTGTGATGTAAACCCCACACGGGTATTGCGATGATAATTTTACAGATCGCCCAAGTATACAAATAATAATATTTGTTTGATGGTTTAAAACCCCACAAGGGTCTGGGCTTGATAACGAATTCACATCTCCCTTGGATTTAATTGTATGTCAACTGATTGATTGATAGACTGTTATAAGCGTTATTTAATTATTTAATGCTTATACGGTTGTAAATTGCACTTTGAATGTGAATGGTATGTTTAATAGTTGTTTATCACTATTTTTGAATACATGCGATGTATGGAATCCATATAAATAAAATTATATGGTAACTGTCTGAGTCTGATTACAAATCAGAATATAAATGGATATTTTAAATAATATTCAGTGAAGAGTCAAAATATGATTTTGATGTCCAATATTGGATGGACACAAAAATATTGAAATATTCATAACTGAAATGAATATAAAGCCGAGTTAAGTAGATATACGCCATTTTAACTCGACCGGAATTTTTTTGTCAATTTTATTCATTTTATAATGAATATCGAAAAGATATGATTTCAAAATCTAATATTTTGATAATATTATCATTTTAATATTATAATGATATGGAATATTCAATTTTGATTTAAAATTGAAATGGAAGTTGGAATCGTTATTAAAACGAATTTATAAACGATTTATAAAATACTTTTTAAATGGAAATCGATGAAATATTATATATATACATATATACATACATATATATATACATACATATATTATAATGGCCTGAATAGAATGTGTCGTGCAACGACCGTTCGCAAATTTCGACCATTGACTTTGAATGGACGTAACGAGAGATCCGACCATCGGAATCTCCTAAACCGGAACCATTGGGTTCGTATCGAAAAGAGATTTTGAATGGTAATAAGAGATTTGAAATCTAACGGTTGGATTTTGAGAAATGTTTAATTCAAATTTGAATAAAAACAACGCTAGTGTAGCTAAATGACCTGAAATGTCATTTAACTGAAAGGGCCTATTTTTAAATGATTAAAAATAGGGAAAATTATATTAAATCATAATAAATGATTTAAAACGATTGGATGAAATATTCTAAGTTTGTAAAGATAAAATATATTTTTATCGTAATAAGTTGTTTATCAACTTAAGTAAAGGGACGTAAAGATTTTTGGCACTAAAAACCTTGCTAATGGCGACTTCCTCCTCCTTGATTCTTGATTCGTCTTCATCTATCCTTAATTCGTCTGCTTTCCCTCCTCTTCCATCTCGTCCCCCTATCCCTGATCCTAATCCTCCCCCTTTGTCATCTTCAACCACTAGTAATGCTTCATCTTCTTTCACTAGTGAGGTTGTTGCTGGAAGTATTAGTTTAGATCTGCATAAATCTCCGGCTAATTCGGTGATTTTATCTTCTGTGCTTTCAGATCCTGTTTCTTTTGTTCACTCTGCTAATAATTCTGATTCCATTTCTCTTGGAGTTCTTGTTAGTTCTTCATTGGGTCGTAATGTTGATAAATTGGTTGTTTCTGATATCAGTGGTAATTCTATCTTGTTGATAATCATTCAATTGCTAATTCCATTCTTGGTTCTGAGTCTAGAATTTCATCAAACAATTCAAATGTTAATAATCCCAATGATAATTGTAATTTTTCTACTGTCTCTCAATCTCCTTTCACTTCTGTTGATAATCATACCAATACTATAAACCCCATGGCTAATTACAATGTTAATCCCATTGTTAATCTCACTACAAATTCCTTTGTTAATCCTGTTGTTAATCCCACTGTACTCAATTCTTCAAGTGGTAACTCTTCTAATCCTAACCCTAAGATTTCTGTCATGCCCGATAATCATTCCATTCCTAAAGCTAAAATTGATTACCTTTCTCTTTTTAACTCCTTACCTCGTAATTCTGGTTGTTATAAGCCAATTGACTTTGAAATAATCAAAGATGGATTACCAAAAGCTCCTCCTCAAATTTTCAAACAAGAAGGTTTAAAGTACTGGCGGAGTTATCTGTTTGGTTTCTTTATAGATAGTCTTTATCTTACCTACCTATTGTTAATTTCTTGCGTAACAAATGGAAGCTTCAGGGTGAAATGGTTGTTAAGTCAGATGGCATTAATTTCTATTTCAAATTTTCAAATGAATTTGATAGAGAAAAAGTGTTGCATGCTGATCCCCTTTTCATTAGGGGTAGGATGTTCAAAATTACCAGATGGGATCCTAGTATTGGAATGGATCAGTCTCAAATTAAGAAGGTTCCCATTTGGATTCATCTGCACCGAATTCCATTACTTCTATGGACTCTAGTGGGGATTAACTGGCAAGCATGCCATGTGGGGTAGTTGATCTGTTTTGATTCTAGCACTGAAAGAATGGAGAGGCTAAGGTATGCTAAAGTTTTGGTTGAAATATCATCAGATACAGAACTACCTGAGAGTATTCCTTTGGATGGATTAGGAGAGAAGTGTCCACCAGTTATGATTTCTTATGATTGGCGCCTACGCATTTGTACTCACTGCAAAATCTTTGGACATGATACTATTTGGTGTGAGTTGTTAAAAAAGGATGAAGGAAAGCAAAATTTTCATATTGATGAGATAATTGAAGAGAAACAACAATTTGTTAAGGCGAAGGGTCATCAGAGTAGAAATGACCCAACTGATGAAAATAATCAATTTTACTGGAAAAAGGTTGTAAATAAGAAGAAGCAATATTGGAGGAAAAAGGAGAGTAAATATGGTACAGATGTCACAAAGGATGTTAATAAAGCCATGAACGAGGTTGTTCATATTATAGGAAGTGATAACATGGGTCTTGAAGAGGATAATACTAATGATGTTCTAATGGATGTTAATAATTCTGTGCTGGGGAGAGGTAATCAAAACGTTGTAATAGTTGATAAGATTGGTAATAGTGTGGTGCAAAGTAAAGATGACAATGTATCTAATAGTATTTTGGTAAAGGATGCTAAAGCTAAAGGCAAGCAAATTTTTGAGTCTATGCTTAAAGAAGCTGTTGAGCATGAATTTCATGTGAGCAATCCTTTCTCTTCCATTGATGATCTGACTAACATGCCATCAACTTCAACTGGAATTTCCTCATATTCTTCAAATTCTTCCACTTTTTGTAACTCACCTATCAGTTTTCAAATTCCGCAAAACTCATTATTCAGCTGTTAGCTTAATAATACTTCTAACTCATCTTCATCCCCATATGCACGTTTATCTCCTCCTTCCAATAATATTCTTCCTCCACCTCCTAATATTGCACAAGATACATCCAATAATCTTGATTTTGGCAAGGTGTTAATATTGTTGGTAAGGTTACACCTGCCACTATATCTGTTGATAAAAACTTGGAAGATTCTATGACTAAGCCATCATCAAAAGCAAAAAAAGGCAAGAAGAAAAATCTCAATAAGGTTTCATCTGATGTGAATGATCTTGATGAGGGCATGGAATTTGTCCTAATGATGTAATGCCTTCAGGAAGTCAAGCAACAATGTCAAAAAGGCGCACTAGGAAAAATCCTACCCCTTTAGCAGTTCAATAATATCATTTGATCATGCAAAATATCGTTTTGGAATATTAGGGGAATAATTTATCCTCTAAGCAATGTGAGATTAGAAATCTTATTAAAGACAGAAATATTCATTTACTTTGTTTCTCCGAAACTAAACTTGACATCACTTCTACTCCTAAAGCTACTTACTTCATTTCACATGATGGGCAATTTGATCATAACCTTGCTGAGGCAAGTATTGGTCGTTTTTAACCATGTTAAATCCTACCTTTTTTAGCTTGTCTAAATTTTCTTCCTCTGATCAATTTATCCATTATAAATGTCTTCGTCTTCCTAGCAATTATGTGTTCTATCTGACAATTGTTTATGCACAAAATACAGTTTCCTTAAGGCGTAATTTTCTAAACTCTCTTTCTCAGTTTCACTCTATATCAGATCCTTGGTTAATTGGTGGTGATTTTATTTGCATATATTCAATAAACCAAAAATTGGGAGGTTGTGCTCTAAATATCAATGACATTGCTCCTCTCAATCAAGCAATCATACGCTCAAATCTCCTTATTCTTAATAGCTTGGGTTTTGAGTACTCTTGGTCTAAGAAAAGTCACACTGGTCTACCTACTTTTTGTAGAATGGACCATATATTCGTTAACTCTTCATTCATCAATCTTTGGCCTAAATCTTTCTTTCATATTTTGCCACCATCTATTTCTAATCACTGTCCTATTCTTTTAAATTGAGGAGTTTTTGATGCCTTTTTTAATTTTTGGATTTCACACAAAGATTATTCTAACATCCTTACGCAGGTTTGGTCAAATTGCTCTGGTTCCAATCCCATAAACAATTTGATATTCAAATTGAAGTTACTCAAATTTCACTTAAGAGCTTTGTCATCTATTCATTTTGGTAAAGGATCTAAGCATTCTACATTGGTTAGAGATGAACTCTTCAGGGTGCAGCAAGAATTGAATTTGAGGCCATGTGATTTTCAACTACAAAAACTGGAGGCTGACTTACAAATTCAATTAAAATCTGTTTTAGATGAGGAAATGCAAGTTACTAAACAAAGTTCTTACTTAAGGAAGGAGTTGGAAGGAGGCAGAAATTCTATGTTTTTTTTATAATTCTTTAAAAATCAGGAAAGCCAGGGATGCCTTATTCATTATTAAAGATGTTGATGGTAACATTTTGTCTACTCAATCTGGAATTGACGACGCTTTTGTGAAATACCTTCAATTTTTGCTCCACAATTTTTGCGTCTAACATATATTTAGCCTTTATTTCATTTAGTTCTTCCAACTTTGACTTCTTAACAATCATTAGAGATGATTAAAGAGGTGACTGGGAATGAAATAAAATTTGCAGTGTTCAGTATAGATCCGAATAGTAGTAGAGATCCAGATGGATATAATGCTTTTTTCTTGCAAAAGTGTAGGTCAATTATTAGGGAAGATATTGTTGATGCAATTCGGTATTTCTTTTTGAAGAATTTTCTACCATCAAGTTTGACAGCAACAGCCATAGCTTTGATTCCTAAAATTGAGAATCCATCATTAGTTTCTGAATTCAGGCCTATTTCTTATTGTAGTGTATTTTACAAAATTATTTCAAAAGTCTTGGCTAATAGGCTACAAATGGTACTGCCTTCTATCATTTCCTTGAATCAGTCTACTTTTGTTTGTGGTAGGTCAATAAGTGATAACATTTTGATCACTCAAGAGCTGCTACTTGGATATGATAGGAAGCACATTTCTCCAAGATGCATGTTAAAACTTGACTTAAGGAAGGCTTTTGACACAATTTCTTGAGAATCCATATTAGCAATTCTATTGAGAATGAATTTTCGTCTTCCATTTTTAGCTTGGATATTTACTTATACTTCAACCCCAATGTTCTCTATTTCAATACATGGTGAACTACATGGTTACTTTATAAGGAAAACGTGGAGTTAGGCAAGGGGATCCCATTTCTTCACAACTTTTTATCATTATAATGGAGCTTCTCAATTCTCTAATTGTTAATAAAGTTAAGCTTGGAAGGTTGGACCTTCATCCTCGTTTGCAAAATCCTATGATAACTCACCTTCTAGTTGCAGATAATTTAATCAACTTCACTAAGCCTACTTTAAGTAATATCCAGAGCATTCTTTCTACTCTTCAAACCTTTTACAAAATCACTGGTCTTCAAATTAATGTGAGTAAATCACACATTAAAATAGTTGAGTTACCTTCTGACCAGAAGAGTGAGTTAATTTCGAAGTCTGGTTTGATTGAATTACCTTTTGATGCTATAGATTTAGGATTACCCTTTTTTAGGGCAAGAATTTCTAAAGCAAAATGTATGCCTTTATATGAGAAGATCATTGAAAGGATGAAGCTTTGGTCTTGTTATAAGCTTTCACAGGCTGGCAGATTAACCATTATTCAGTCCATCATTATTTCCATGACTACTTATTACACAAGGCACTACATTTTACCAGTGACGCTTATAAATATGGTTATTAGTGCTATGAATAAATTCCTCTGGCATGGAGATCCTTTTGCAAAGAAGCCAATTCCAATTTCCTTCTTTAAGTTATATGATGAAAAGAGAAATGGGGGACTGGGCATTACTTAATCTCCTACTATTGAACAAAGCAGCCATATCAGTATATTTTAATAAGTTGCTTGCAGATGATGGTAGTCTTTGGATGTCGAATTTGATTGGTAAAAAAGATTTCTAGACTATGGTTGTTCCTCAAAATAGTAGTTGGAGCTGGAGACATATATTGAGATTAAGAGGTACGTTTTTACCTCTAATTCATTGCAATGCTAATAGAATTAAGGGGTTGTCATTTTGGAATTCACCATCGGCTGGCAGGGGAATTATTTTAAGTAACATAGTTGAGTATGGTATAAGGAGGAACAACGGTATCCCTGAATCTGCAGTTGTTGAGGATTATGTTCAAGATGGTGAACTAGTGTTACCTTATAATAGTTCTGTGATGTTAAGAAGATTTTGGAATGAAATTAAGGAGAGCTTTAAGGTTTTCAGTGATGTTGATATTGATTGGTTGGGTAAAATGCATTCTATTAAGCATGCATATAATGTCTTGAAGGGGGAGAAGCCAATCTTTTCCTGGCATGCTAGAATTTGGAGTATGCAGTCATCAGCTAAGGTGAAATTCTTCTTATGGAAGGTTATGTCTAATGCTCTTAACACAAAGTAGAAGCTATGCACTTTGGGAGTCATTTTAGATAATAAGTGTGTTTTTTGTAAATATAAAGCGGAAAATAACACATATTTATTTTTTGAGTGGTCTTTTGTTTTTCTGGTGTGGAGTCGTTTATTAGCTGCTGGAAATTACCATCGGCCTTCAAGTGTTAGTAAGATTGAATGGTTCCACATGTTCAAAGCTACTAGGTGGAAAACAAAGAAGAGTGAAGTTCTTTTGAGGATTTTAAAAATATTCTTATCAGAAATCGGGACGGAAAGGAATAGAAGAATATTTGGCAATTCATCTTTGAACGCAAATGAGCTTTTTAATGTGATATATAGGAAAGTTCTGAGAAGATTGCAAGTGAATAGAAGTCTTTAGGTGGCAAGCATTTATGTACAGTGACATTTTATAGAGATTATAGTTGATGACAGCCTTTGTAGAGTTTTTTCTGAGCTCATTTTACATATGCTAGTGTTTTTTTCCTATTTTGGTTGTTGTCTTGTTGGATACTTGTACAGACTATATTGTAATTGTTTCGTTGTTATTATAATTTTTTACTGCTTTTCAATCAGCTAAAGTAAAGAACTGAAAAGAATTGAAATGGTTTTGATATAACCAGAATTTTCCAACTATGAAGTGGAAAGGATTTAAATGGAAATAATCTTCGGAATATGTCGATATTGGACTCCGTGATTACATGGATATTGTTGAAGAATTTGGAAGATACAAATATCATTATTCCTAATACAATATCCGTTGGTTTCAGGATTTGATATTGAATATAAGTTGATATAATTTCTATTCAGAGCCTTATATTTAATATCAAATTGGATTTTGGGTTTGTCATGAATGGTATCCTTAATAATATTGTTCTTAAAACCAATTGAGAAAATAATAAATCTTTTAATTAAGATTTAGAGAAGTTTACCAATTAATTAATCTAATTGAAAGTTGATTTTGGGTTTATCGTGAATAATGTTTTAAATAACATTTGTTACTTAACCCAATTAACGGGGAAGTTATGATTTGGAATTTATAATTTTTTAATTAAGATTAATGGAACTTTCCACAGTAAAGTTTTCCAATTTAATATATTGAATGGAATTTGATTTAATAACGAAGATAAGCTTCTGTGAAGGAAGACCATTACTATTTATGGATTCAAAAGGCTTTGCCATTATTCTATTTATAGTATTAGTCAAATACGAAAATTTATATCAGTTATATACTGATCAGATTTCCGTGAAGATTCCATTTTGATGGAAGAGGATTTTGGGTTTATTGTGAACTTTGTTTTAAATGACATTGGTTCTTTAACCAAGTTAAGGACAGAATTAATTTCCTAAAGTTGATTAGTCATTAAGTATGATTTTTTAGATTAAAAATAAGTGGAGTTTTAATGAATCTTTAATTACATTGGAATGTGAATGAGGTAATTAAATTTACTGAATTCAAGAAATGTTCGAAATGGAGTACCACCAGTTTTACTCTATGCAATGGTTAAATCTTTAATTAGATATAAAACGTGAAATGGTAATTAATTTTACCGATAACACAATGGGTGTTAGAAATGGACTACTACCAATTTTGCTCCATGGGATGAATAAGTTGGGATTGGGATAATAAAATAAATTATTACTTCGGTAAGGCTCGATAATCCCGACTAGTTTGATAAACCTTAATTTGGTTTAAATTGTGAAAAGAATATTTGAATAAAACAGTATTTCGTATTAGAATAAGGCGTATGATGTGTTTTTATAGCACTTGATTATAAGATACACGAGTTATTTGGAAAGATCGGGTTTAACCCAATATGACGACTAAAAGTCGAAGAAGACGGTGGTTGAAGACAAGAGATCTTCACATCGTTTGGATGATTACTGATGTCTTGATTGGGTTGTACACCTAAGACGAGGTAATAAGTGGTGATCGTCCAGACGTACTAGGAGATCGATCAGATATGCAAGGGCCTCTCTCCTGTATTGGACATATGGGATGAGGAATAAGGTGCATATGGTTTCGTTCTAACCCAGAACAAACCTGCAAATAGATTGCATGTCTGAAGTTGTATTCCATGTTGTATTCGTTGGTCTCTGCTAAATATATATTTGTTTAGTGGTAGAGAATTTATTCTCCTGCTTAACTCCCATGTTTGAGACGTACGAGCTTAGAGGTTATATATTGGTGGAAATCAATGGTATGGTATGGATTGACAATGTGGCATGTTGAGTTGCAGTGATCAAGGCTTTTGTTGAAAAGCAAAGCATTGTGGTTGACGATCAAAGCACAACTTTAAGTAGCATATCTTTATGTAGCATTAATTCGCGAGCCTCACACCTCGGTGTGAGCCAAAAAGGGAGAGGACCGCAAGGAGAACATGTATTTCTTTCTAGCTAGGAGTGATGTCATGGAATGGAGCCTAGACAATTTACTTATGTGGATAATGGATTGCGACGTACCTTGGATATGGCTGACTAAAAGACCTTTGATGGTCGACGTACTAACCAGATTTTATGCCCCATAAGGCAGGGAAACATATTGTTTAGAAATTATCAATCCACAAACGTTAGGTATGGACCGGCCCTGCCGCTCCAGGTGCACTTGCGAGTGAGTCCTGAGGCACAGGCTAGAGTGTCTCGAATTCGGTAAGGACGATCCCTTGTCTTGGTTCATAAATGGAATCCAATTTCCAATACGCGACTTTCAATTTTAGTTGTAAACCTATATGGCGACATAGTAGGATGGAGTACTATGCCGTCTATGATTGATACATTTACGTTTGAAGTTTATTTATTCACTTATAGTAATAATAAAAGATATATTTCGCGTACAAAGCATGTTTGGCCATTATAAGGTAAAACTCTATCCTATGGTTTGTGTTTGCATTGTGTGATGGGACCTGAGTCTTATAATGGCCTCATTTTTCCTTTTAACATTGCGTTGTTTCTTTTATGGTATTCTTGGGAGAAAACCCGTTCCGGGTCACACGGTGTGGTCTCTTGACTTATCCAACATTAAAATAAAGTTAATAACTATTTTAGTTCTCACACCAGTCCCATGACTGAATCAGAGTTTATTGTTTCCACCTAAACTCTGGGTGCCTATATTTTCCACACGAGCAACTTATAGTTTTGGTTTTTCGTAGATATTTCTTTTCACAAGATCCTAGATTACGGTTGGAGCTGTATCTGGAATGCATTGTATCCGTATATTTCTTTCAGTTGTGGTAGTTGATGTTTTCCGCTGCACGTTTTATTCATGTATTATATTTTTCACTGTTTTGTAATTTAAATCTCTGATATTATTTTTCCGTTGTATATTATGAACTCTGATATCTTGTACTCTGAATTAAATTGTTGTAATAGCAATGAAATGTTCTATTGTTTAGTGTTATGATGCGTCGTGTTCTCAAAGCAATCTGCCATCTCGTTCGGTTTAGGCCGGCAGGGACTTGCGGGGCGTCTCATTTGGTATCAAAGCTTTGGTTTACAAAGCTCGAGAACATGACACATTAGAACCAACCGAAAGAATTCATCAGAGGTAGGATTAGTAATATCCTATAAGAATAAATCGTTAGAGATGGGGTTAGTAATATCATAGAACAAGTTTGAAGAGTATTATTAATAAAAATGAATTTAGTTTTGAAATTTATACCGTATTATGAGAATTTGTGTAGTTCATTTACAATTTACTTTGGACTATCGATTATAAGAAGATTTTGAATATATGCGTAATTAACGTGTAGAAGTCTCAAATATACTAGATAGATATAGAATCATACTTTAGTTTTCCGGGGATGATTCTGGTGATTGACATGCCATCACCAGTATTTATGTTCGAGTTTCGAAAATGGGATATCTATCTGATTCCAGTTGACTGCTGTAAGAACCAAAACTTAGTTAGAGTTTATTGTTTGTGATTTGGCTTTGAAATTGGATATTTTTGAGTATATAAAAGTTATATATTTAAAAATTTAATCAACTAATTGATTGTTGGTTATGTTGTGTGATAATTAATTTAACGAATAGAAATGTTGGAATGATAAAACTAATATAAGGATGATTGATAAATAAAGCCAAATCAAATATAATGTAGAACTGAATTGAAAACTTAGTTCGAATTGGATATATATATAGATAGATATATGTATACATGTTAAACAGGTTATTGCATGGAAGCTTAGCGTTGAGTAGAGAAATAAATTTGGGCGCCTGATAAACTGGTGCACCTTAATGAGTTGGTTGCGCAATTTTATTTATTATAAACTACTTTGAGTGATTTGGATGCGCTATGATGGTTGTTCTGTGTGAAATTAAAATATATGCCATAGGATAGTAACAAATAAATTACGGATCACACCGCATAACATACTACTAAAGACATCATTTCATATCATGTTTCATGTTAGCATTTAGCGCTTATATGACAAGATTTGGATTACCGTATGAGCGAGATGCTTGTATGTTAAGGACTGTGTTACAGGTTGAACTGAAGACTGATTATGGACTTAATAACATATAAAGGAAAATGGAAGGATTAACAAACCCTACACAGGTCGGGAGATGACAAAATACACTTGTTTCTTTCCTTTTAGTTACCGTGCGTGGGTATGATGGGGGAGTAGGGCTTATAAATTATTATAGGTGTGCATATTTGTTTTGTATGCGATATATTGATTTATTGGGTGCCTAATACGACCCAATAAATTTTCCAGACCCTCCCCGTACAAAGGAAGTTATGGCGAATTTTCTCAGAAATTTAGGGTGTTAGCCAAATTTCAGAGAAATTTAGAAGTCCTTAGAAACTGAAAAGTTGAAGAACTGAAGCCAGAATGAAATTTGAGTTGGTTAGTTAAATAACTTTCAGCTCCATTCTTTTTCAGGGATGAAAAAGTTTTAAGTGGGGGAGATTGCAACAACCCGTATTTTCGGAACCAATTTAAAATTTATTTTTAATTTATTTTTATACAAATTAAATATTTTTAACAATTTAGTTTGAGAATTAACGATTTAAGATTTATTTAAATTGAAGTTAGATTGTATAAATTTATTTTAATTATAAAATGAGCTTGAAATGGCACGGTAGTTTGAAAATACGATTTTTAATTTCAATTGAATGTGAAGAATTCAAAACAAATCGGATTTCGGTAAAACAAGGAACGTTGGAATCAGTTTAATAATATCTTTCTATTGAATTTGAAAAATTTAGACTTCATATTATATATTGTAAGTTATGTCTAGATTAAAATTTAGAATAGTCCCTATGGAATTTATATATATTTTAATATTACATACAGCCCTTAAAAATAGCCATTTTGCAAACCACCTCCGTTTTTTGATGAAACTAATTTTGTTGGATCCGGAATGTCAAATTATTGTTAGGTTTAAAATTTCAAGTTATTTGGAATTAGTATGTGAGCGTGGTGAATTTAAACGCATTCTGTAAATTCGGTTAAATTTAATAAGCTAGTTAAAAGATCATTTTTCAAATGGTCTCCAAATTCAATGAAATTAATATTGTTAGCACCGTATCATCAAAACATAGCGTGATTTCAAATTTCATAAATTTTGGAGTCAGTATGTGGCCCTAGTAAATTAAAATGTGCGCTAAAATTTAATATTGAATGTTATATTAATTTATATTTAAATTTTGATAAAACCTGATCAAAACAGTCGAATTAGCTTGTTTTCGGAATGGAGGTATTTGGCTGGGGTCGACTGTCGTTGAAGTTTGTTTGGGGTTCGGTGTTAAAATTTCATAATTAAATAATAATAGAATTAAATAAAATATAAAAAAATAGTATATCTAACCCTAATTTTGAAAACCCTAAGTCCATTTAGTTCTACCGCCTCTATCCAAAAATTCATAGCTGAAATCGTTCGAAATCCATACACTAATATTTCCCAATCCGCTAATAATTATACAAGACTTATAAAACAAAAAGTGTAGAGGATCTTGAGCTCTTCCATTTCATACGGATATGATGGATTTTCAAGTGGTATCTCATCCAAATTTCTACCTCAAACAGCCATCATTCATCACTCTTTCTAGCGCAAAGGGGACCTTCGAGTTTAATAAGATTGGGGGTGGTTGTTGGCGTTGTGAAGTTCTTCGAGTTGGTGACAGCCGATTTTGGTTCGGTGTGCTATGGAGGAGCAGCAGCGGGCTTGTTTATGACTAGCACGGTTCGATTCAACAGCAGAAAGAGGCGATGGGGAAGATGATTAAGAAAGGGAATATGTAACGACTCGCATTCTACGCATCGGAGGATCGTATAATATTTATTTCATTTTCATACGAAGTCTTATGGTCGTGTAACTTTGGGGAACGACTATTGGGGTCATTTCCAATATTCACGGATTTTGCCGATTTTTAAATGACCATTTTGCCCCTGGAAAATCTTGTTTCGCCTATAACTTTTGATTGGTAAGGAGTTTTGACCTGAAACCACTTCCATTAGATCCGGATGATGGTTTACCTTTCCGTAGAGTGGTCACTTTGATCAAACGGACTTACCGTTTGGGAGATATGGCTGAATTAAGGTTTAGAAGGTGAAAAACAGCTTAATTGGGCTTAACTGGGTGATTAGCAGCTAGGCTCATTGGGGGACTTCGGAATCAGCTCTACATGAGGGCTGATTTGGGTTAGAGATACTTTTTCTTTGTCATTTTCCAACCGCCGCTTACCTCTCTTCAAACCTAACAATGGCCTCCACTTTCTAAATTCATCCCAAATCACCGTTTAATCAGGTATTAGCTTAATCTACACCAAATCAAGGAAGTCTAGTGGCAAATCAGAGTTAGGGCTGTTGCCAAGCATTGAAATTTGACCTATAACAGTAGCAAAGTTCAGATCTAAGATTAATTTGTGGCCAAGGTGAGTGATTTGCATTGTTTTTCACTAATTACGGCTAAGTAGGGGTGATTAGTGTTAATTAACGAATCTATGCATGTTAAAAATCTGGAAAAAAATTGTAAAATTTTAAAATATTACTTTAGGGCTCAGATAAGAATTTGGGTTAATTTGGATATGTTTTGCTAATTTTATGGTTAAACCATGATTAAGGGGATTAAGGGAAAAACGTGGGTTTTTGGTATGTTTGATCTCATAAACATGTTATAGGGTTGTTTTGGTGTTTATGGTTGATTATACATTTTGCTATTACTGTTTGGAATGATTTGTTATTGCATAGAAAAGTTAGAATGGTCAAAAACGCCGTCGTATGGCGTAAATAGCTCGCTGGAAAAGTTGCAGGAATTTGGACCGTATCGGATCGCCCTCCCCCCACTCGCGAAGCACATATCACGAACCGGTGATGGAAGCTCGACCCGAACCGCCTGTGAGGCACACCCTGTAACACCCCACGTCCATTAATGTCACTCTCAAAGGGAATGCATTAACTTTCATGGAGTATCATTGGTGTATAGAACAGAATATAACAAGACAGATACATATATTGGTACTTGAAAAATTAAAACAACTTTTATTGTGGTGGAGAAATAGTTTGGTTACATCAAAAACCAACAATAAAACCAGGTACACTTAATATCCATCTTGACAAATTGTTTTATGAGTACATAAAGTAAAAAGCATAACCCCAACATAAGTAGCCATAAAAGAGATGAGCTGATACTTTTAGCAATCCAAGCACTTCCAAAAGAGAGAGAAAGATCCAAATCAAGCTCCACTAGCACTAGTCCCACCCTGAGAACCTGGGGGAAAGGAAGAAAAGAGGCGAAATCAAAGGGGTCAGACATAAAGTCTGGCGAGTACAATAACTTTAACAATATAATTATTAAAGTAATTAGAATAAGGCATGAACTGGTAAAATAAGGAATGACTATGAAACAAGTGGGCAAGGCAAAACAAACAAGAGGAATATACTAGCGTTAATCGCGCTCCTAATCACTATAGGATAATTACTATACTGCACCATTACTAGTCCCCCTAAAAGTTGATCCGCCTTCTGAGCATAATAATCATAATTGTAGTTTCGTGTACCCCTAATTGTCTTCATAGGTGCCGCCTGCTCCTATCTCCACTAGTTGTACCCACTACCCTCCCCATTCTAATTACAACATTTATTCATAATATGGTAGTTGGACTCCTAGCTGTCTTCATAGGTGCCGCCTGCTTCTATGTCCGCAAGTCGTACCCACTACCTTCCCCATTTGATCGGCTCCGTAACTCGTAGATACCCGTGCTGGTTCCACAGTGGGGTGTATCACTTCCCAAAGTGGTAACTCGATACCACTAAAGACGCACGGCGTATACCTACACGATGCAACAACATCTTACCTACCAGCCCGGGCCCACGCACCCACATGACCCCGTTGGACTTGTGCTGCCACCGCTAACCCGTTTTAACCTCTTACAATCAAACCCAGTAAGCGCGTCCCGTCCTCGATCTAGATCGAGCTCACTTAGATACTAAATGGGTTACTGGTTGAAAAGGGTCCCCACACTTGACACAAGCTTTCCATCTATGCTTGGTCCCCACTAGGACTTCCCACTTAACCCCTTCTTATTCATGTCTTCTTACATGTGTCAATTTGGTTAAGTGTCTCTAATCGTATTTCACATGTCTTCCATGTCATCCACTTAACCCCCATGTCCCACCACATGTTTATCTTGGTTAAGTGTTAATGATTATATCCCACATGTCACCCATGTTACCCACTTATCAAATCAACATGTGTTATTGGTTAAGCTTGTCTTAACACTATCCGCTTATCAGATCAATATATATATTTGGTTAAGCTGGTCTTAACCCTATCCACTTATATATTATTGGTTAAGCTGGTCTTAACCATATCCATTTATATACTATTCGCTAAGTTGGTCTTAACCCCATCGACTTATCAGATCAATATGTATTATTGGTTAAGCTAGACTTAACCTTACCCACTTATCAAATTAATATATATTATTGGTTAAGCTGGTCTTAACCTTATCCACTTATCAGATTATTGGTTAAGCTGGTCTTAACCCTATCCACTTATCATGTTATGTATCATATATATATATATATATATATATATATATATATCATGTAACATGTTTTACTTAATTTATGATAATGTACATCTTAGTTCACAGATACATTGGTTAAGAGAATAACTCCCTAAGTATCAACTTCGAAGACCGAAATCAACATCAGATTGGTACCCAAAGAATTACTCAACTTAACCAAACTTCTGTTTGTCATTCATATTCGTCTATGATCAACATTAATTAATTATTAATGCACAGACCTCTCACATTAAGTCAATTGCTTGTGGCCGCTGGATATGCCGGGCGGTTCCGGGCAGGCTTCCTCCACAAGCCCGACTAAACCTCGTGTCTAAGCATCTTTTAATTACGCCTACGACCTCTCACATTAGACTGTCGTTTGCGATTGCTGGATGTGCCGGGCGGGTCCGGGCAGTCTTATACCACAAACAAGTCTAACCTCGTGTCTTAGGCATTTATTACTCATTTAATTTATGCCTTTGACCCCTCACATTAGACTACCGTTTGTGGTTGCTGGATGTGCCGGGCTGGTCCGGGCAGTCTTATAGCACAAACGAGTCTAACCTCGTGTCTTAGGCATTTATTATGCACTTAATTTATTCAACCCCAATTTGAATTAATATCCCTATTTCAAATTGTCAATAACTTCCAAATTAATCTATGTCCATAATTATCGCCTAAATTATGTCCATACTTTTTAGGTATATAAATTATACCAATTAATGTCTCAATTTAATTATATGCCTTTGAAGTTATTTTTATGTCAATTCACAATTTGCATAATTAATATTTTCCCTTTTTTCCCAACGCTATTCGTACGTTCTAATATGAGATATGTTAGACTCGCAAATTGTCTAACTTATAAAAGAAAAGAAACACAAACTTGCATAACACATAAAATAGATCTAACTCGCAAACATGAATTATAACATAAATTTGCATAGCCAATAACTATCATAGGCATATAGAATCATATATTTGCATAGACTACTATGGATCTAAATATATATCTAAACATGAAATTGTGAACTTATATATATGGATTATGGGTCTCACCTAACTTGCATATGTGAATATAATTTTCACCCAAAAATGTGAATATAGTTTTTTCACCTAAACTTGCATATGGATTTCTACAACTTTCATATGAATTTATCACATGTTTTTGCATATATACTAGAATATGTATGTACTTGATTCTCATATAAACTTGTGTACAATTCACATATAGACTTGCATAAGATTCATATTCAAACTAGCATACGATTTAACATCCCAAACTTGCATAAAATTCACATATGAATTAGCATAAGATTTAACATCCCAAACTTGCATAAAATTCACATACGAATTAGCATAAGATTTAACATCCCAAACTTGCATAAAATTCACATACGAATTAGCATATGCTTTGACATCCCAAACTTGCATAAATTCTCATATGAATTAACATATGTAAAATCGGACTTGCATAAGATTCACATACAAACTAGCATATGATTTAACATTCCAAACTTGCATAAGGTTTCACATATAAACTAGCATATGATTTACATCCCAAACTTGCATAAAATGAATCAAGTTAAACAAGTATAATTGGATATATGAAATAAATCTACCAACATAAGATAAAAAAAGTTAAACAACGTCTCGTGATTCAACAGACATGCTCTCATAATCCAATTATAATTCATCATAATTAATTTATTAATTATATTGTGAAAGAAATTGTACTCACAAAGATAGGTTAGAGAAGAGAATGATTTTTTTCGTCTTTTGAATTAGAATTCTGACTTGCTAATCCCTAAGCTTTAGGAAGGAGAACTATCCTAGCAGCAGCATGGTGGCCAAGAGACAAATTTTGTTTCGGTTTAGGGTTTGAGTCTAGGCACTCTTTTATAGAAGTTCAAATCAACCTAAGTCGTTAGATTATCCTAGGACCAATCAAAGCCATTCAAACCTAAGAGAACCAACCAGAACTTGCCACACAAGCCCTAATGAGTCAGAAAATCGTCACACATAGAAACACGTCAGGTTTCAGATCTGGTCCGCGGGGGAGGTCGACCCCCAGGTCGACTTGTATAGGGAGGTCGACCCTCTGGTTGACCTGGCCTAAGGTAGGTCGACCTGCCCTGGTATTTAATTTTCTGAATTGTTTTATATAAATTTCTGAAACTTCTTCATACGAAGTCTGATTTTCGAAAACTTGGACTCTATTCCAAGCAGAATTTTGAGACGAACGCAATGGTGTAACCCGTTTCCCTTAATTATGACTTTAACAATTAAGTATTATTAAATTTGTTAATTTTAATATTTAAAATTTCGAGGTGTTACACACCCCATCACGAGCCGATCTACTGCTTCGAACCCGAACCGCACAGCATCCACGAGCCAATGCCATGAGCTGGAGATCACGACCCGACCCTATATCCCGAACCGAACCGCTAGAAGAAGGAGTGCATGAACCGAACCCATCTCCACGACTCTGACTGGAGCTCACGAACCGACCTGGATGGGGAAGCTGACCTGACCCGATAGTGATGATCACGAACTGTACTACTTCAGGAGGGTAGAACCGAACCGAATGGAGCTATTTTCCAAACCGATCGGATGAAGACCAAAACCCGAGATGCAAAGGTAGTCCAAATGAGATGTTGTGACTCAGGATCTAGATGGGAACCAACGAGTTAAGTTCATGAACTGGGCTTTGCTGCGGGACGTATGCTATGGGGTTATCGACGTCCATAACTTTGATTCACTACCAAGACAGATGTTGGGCTATGGATCAGTGCAGTGGGGTAGTTATTACTCCATGGGGTAGAGTTATCGTAGCATGGCTATGAGCTAGTGCAGTGGAGTCGTCATGACTTCACGGGGCTGAGTGGACATAGCAAGGGATTAGTGGCTATGGATAAGTGCAGTGGAGCCATCATGACTCCATAGGGCAGAGTGATCATATCAAAGGATTTGGGTGGTCAAAACAGTGGATATCGTATGCTTTACGTACTGAGTGAGAGATGTGAGGATGGTTGCTATGCTTGATTGTTTGATATCACTATGACATGAACACCCCTCCCCCGTATCTTTACACCATATGTTAGTGTCACCCTAGAGTATTGTACATCCTGTTGTGCTAACTCTTTGGTTGCAGGTCCAGGTTCAGGTATGGTTATGTATACCTGTTATTGTTCTGTTTTGTTCCTTATCGCTTATACCAGACTTTTTTCTGACCCAGAGTTTTATGTCTCTTCTTATCACTCTGGGTGCTCTTAAATGGGCAGACTAGAGACATGTTAGGTGGTATGCACGAGTAGTCGTACTGGAGACGAGCAGGAGGCTTCCACATATGATATATATAGATATTCTCTCTCTGTTGTTGCTGGTCACTACTTTGGGTTTTAGTAGTGCACCTTTTTCTTTTCTTTAGAGACAGTATGTTGGAGTTGTAATAAGCTGTATTTTGAATTTCCGCTGCTATGATGATTATGTTTTAGTTTTCAGCTTATGCACTGTCTCGCCTGTTTTATGTCAAGTATGTTATTATTAAATTTTATTCCATGCACTGTGAGACATTCTACAGGTTCCTTGTTAGTTCAAATTCCTTACTTTTCCTTCCTTTGGCGACTAGCCCGTGCTGGTTGGACATCGACACGGTGCGTTTCTTTGGAAATGTCGGCTGGTGCGGGGCGGGCTGTCACATAATAAGTAAATTATGTTAATTAATTAATTAATTAATTATGTTAATTATATATTAAAATGTTTAAAGGTTTAAACGACTATAACTTATTCAAACGAACACAAAATTTAGTGAAACTAAGTCCGTTGGAATCGTGGCAGCGAACACTACAACATGGAACTGACCAGGATGAAAATAGAGCAAGTTGAATTTTAAGCTAAATTAAATGTCTGTTTAATTTAGTTTAAAAAATAAAATCCTCAATTAAAGACTGACGGAGTGGAAACCAATTGTGATAACTCTCTCACTAAATTTATTTGTACAGTTATTTATTTTTATAACCGAATATATATTTATTGCCTGTGATTGCAATATTTTTTTTGTGGTTGATGGTTTTTAATAGTTTTAATTTTATTATCATTATTAAATTGTGAAAATATACGTTGATAAATAAAACGTTTATATTATGGATAATGTTCACATGGACTGTGATGTAAACCCCACACGAGTATTGGGACGATAATTTTACACATCGGCCAAGTATACAAATAATCATATTTGTTTGATGGTTTAAAACCTCATACGGGTCTGGGGATGATAATTAATTCACATATCATTTGGATTTAATTGTATGTCAACTGATTGATTGACAGACTGTTATAAGCGTTATTTAATTATTTAGTGCTTATACAGTTGTAAATTGCACTCTGGATGTGAATCGAATGTTTAATAGTTTTTTATCACTATTTTTTAATACATGTGATGTATGGAATCCATATAAATAAAATTATATGGTAATTGATTAATTCTGATTCCGATTTAGAATATAAATGGATATTTTAAAATAATATTAAGTGAAGAATCAAAATATGATTTTGTTGTTCGATTTTAGATGGACACGAAAATATTGAAATATCCATAACTGAAATGAATATGAAGCCGAGTTAAGTAGATATATGCCATTTTAACTTGAATGGATTTTTTCTATTGATTTTATTCATTTTATAATGAATGTCGAAAAGATTTGATTTCAAAATCTGATATTTTGAAAATATTATCATTCTAATATTATAATGCTATGGAATATTCAATTTCGATTTAAAATTGAAATGGAAGTTGGAATCGTTATTAAAACGAATTTATAAACGATTTATAAAATACAGTTTAAATGGAAATCGATGAAATATTATATATATATATATAAATATATATATATATTATATTTGCCCGAATAGAACGTACCGCGCAGCGACCGTTCACGAATTTCGACCATTTACTTTGAATGGATGTAATGGGAGATCCGTCCGTCGGATTCTCCTAAAACCGAAACCATTGGGTTCGTATCGAAAAGAGATTTCGAATGGTAATAAGAGATTTGAAATTTAACGGTTGATTTTGAAAAATGTTTAATTCAAATTTGATTAAAAACAGCGCTATTGCAGCTAAATGACCTGAAACGTCATTTAACTGGAAGGGTCTATTTTTAAATGATTAAAAATAGGGAAAAATTATGTTAAATCATAATAAATGATTTGATATGATTTTGGATGAAATATTCAAAGTTTTTAAAGATAAAATATATTTTTATCTTAATAAGTTGTTTATCAACTTAAGTAAAGAACTGAAAAGTAATTGAATTGGTTTTGATATAACCAGAATTTTCCAACATATGAATTGGAAAGAATTTAAATGGAAATAATCTTCGGAATATTTCGATTTTGGATTCCATGATTATACGGATATTGTTGAGGAATTTGGAAGATACAAATATTGTTATTCCCAATACGATATCCATTGGTTTCAGAATTTGATATTGAATATAAGTCGATATAATTTCTATTTAGAGTCTTGTATTTAATATCAAATTGGATTTTGGGTTTGTCGTGAATGGTATCATTAATAATACGGTTCTTTAACCTAGTTGAGAAAATAATAAATCTTTTAATTAATAGTTAGAGAAGTTTACCAATTAATTAATCTAATTGGAATTGAAATGAAAGATGATTTTGGGTTTATCGTGAACAATGTTTTAAATAACATTTGATCTTTAACCCAATTAACTGGGAAGTTATGATTTGGAATTTATAATCTTCAGATTAATTGAAATTTCCAAAGTAAATTTTTCCAATTTAATATATTAAATTGGAAGTGAATGGAATTCGATTTAATAATTGAGATAAGCTTCTGTGAAGGAAGATTGTTACTATTTACGGAATTTAAAAGGCTTTGTCGTTGTTTAGTTTATAGTATTAGTCAGATACGGAAATTTATATCAATTATATACTGATCAGATTTCCGTGATGATTCCATTTTGATGGAAGAGGTTTTCAGGTTTATCGTGAACTTTGTTTTAAATGGCATTGGTTCTATAACCCAGTTAAAGACAAAATTAATTTCCTAAAGTTGACTAATCATTAAGTATGATTTTGGGATTAAAACTAAGTGCAGTTTTAATGAAGTTTTAATTAGATTGGAATGTGAATGAGGTAATTAAATTTAATGAATTCAAGAAATGTTCGAAATGGAGTACCACCAGTTTTACTCCATGCGATAGTTAAATCTTTAATTGGATTTGAAACGAGAAATGATAATTAATTTTACCGACAATACAATGGTTGTTAGATATGGAGTACTACCAATTTTGCTTCATTGGATGAATAAGTTAAGATTGGGAAAATAAAATAAATGATTACTTCGGTAAGGCTCGATAATCCCAAACCTTAATTTGGTTCAAATTGTGAAAAGAATATTCGAATAAAAGAATATTTTGGGTTGGAATGAGGCGTATGATGTGTTTTTATAGCACTTGATTGTAAGATACACAAGTTATTTGAAAAGACCGGCTTTAACCCATTCTGAATATCTGATACGGCGACTAAAAGTCAAAGAAGACGGTGGTTGAAGATCGGGGTTCTTCACATCGTCTGGATGATTACTGATGTCTTGATTGGACTATACACCCATGATGAGGTAATAAGTGGTGATCGTCCAGAGGTACTTGGATATCGACCGGATATGTGAGGTCCTCTCTCCTGTATTGGACATATGGGATGAGGAATAAAGTGCCTTCGGTTTCGTTCAGACCCAGAACGGACTTGCAAATGGATTATATGTTTGACGTTGTATTCCGTGCTGTATTCGTTGATCTCTGCTAAATATATATCTGTTTGATGGTGGAGAATTTATTCTCTTGCTTAACACCCTTCTCTGAGACGTACGAGCTTAGAGGTTATATATTAGTGGAAATCAGTGGTATGGTATGGATTGACAATGTGGCATGCTAAGTTACGGTGACCAAGGCTATTGTTGAAAGGCAAAGCCTTGTGGTTGATGATCAAAGTACAGATTTAAGTAAGGTAGCTTTGTGAAGCGTTAATTCGCGAGCCTCACACCTCGATGAGAACCAAAAATGGGAAAGGACCGCAGGGAGGACATGCGTTTCATTCTAGCTAGGAGTGATGTCATGGTATGGAGCCCAGACAATTTACTTGTGTGGATGATGGATAGCGAGGTACCTCTGATATGGTCGACTAAACGGCCTTTGATGGTTAACGTACTGACCAGATTTTATGCCCCATAGGGCAGGGAAACGTATTTTTTAGGAATTACGAATCCAGAAACGTTAGGTGTGGACCAGCCCTACCGCTCTAGGTGCACTTGCAACTGAGTCCTGTGGCACAGGCTAGAGTGTCTCCAATTCAATAAGGACGATATCTTGCCATGGTTCATAGATGGAATCCAATTTGCAATACGCGACTTTCGATTTTAGTTGTAAATCTATATGGCAACATAGTAGGATAGGGTACTATGTCGTTTATGATTGATACATTTATATTTGATGTTGATTTATTCACTTATAGTAATAATAAAAGGTAAATTTCGTGTATCAAGCATGTTTGGCCATTATAAGGTAAAACTCTATCCTATGGCTTGTGTTTGCATTGTATGATGGTACCTGAGTCTTATAATGGCCTCATTTTCCTTTTAGAATTGCGATGTTTGTTTATGGTATTCTTAGGAGAAAACCTATTCCGTGTCATACGGCGTGGTCCATTGACTTACCAAACTTTAAAATAAAGTTAATAACTGTTTTAGTTCTCACACCAGTCCCATGATTGACTCGGAGTTTATTGTTTCCACCTAAACTATGGGTGCCCATATTTTCCACATGGGCAACTTGTATTTTGTTTTTTCGTAGATATTTCTTTTCATAGGATCCTGGATTACGGCAGGAGCTATATTCGGAATGCTTTGTATCTGTATATTTCTTTCAGTTGTGCTAGCTGAAGTTTTTCCGCTGCACATTTTATTCATGTATTATATTTTCCGATGTTTTGTAATTTAAATCTCTGATATTATTTATTTGAACTCTGATATCTTTTACTCTAATGTAAATTGTTGTAATAGCAATGAAATGTTCTATTGTTCTGTGTTCTGATGCATCGTGTTCTTAAAGCAATCCGCCTTCTCATTCGGTTTAGGCTGGCCAGGATTTGCGGGTTGTCTCAACATATGAAGAGATTAATATAGATGATCTATTAGGCATACCCTGGCAGATATTCGTCCATACTAGTTGTCCTAGGACTGGGAAAATCGAAGGCACTATTTCCGTAAATCCATCTTAGGCAATTTCTACCTAGGATTAGCAGAAAAAGCCCTTGCACTTTCTCCGTCTTCGATTATCTTCAATATAATTTGATTTGCAATGCTTATGCCTTTACGAAGTGGTTTTTGGATAATGAATCCAACCCGTTTAACCTCGCGTGATTCTTGAAAAACCATTTCCATCTATCATAACTATTTCATTTTCTATATTCCAGAAAATATTTCTTTTCCACTACGGAAAACATTTCCATATATTTACAAATCATTATTCTCCCACATTCATCAGTTCTTAAACGTAAACAAGTAAGAGGACCACTCCCAAAGTATCAACCCTAAAGGCCGAAATCAACATCAGATCAACACTTAGAAAGCCACTCAACTCGACTAACCTCCAATTAGTTCCTTATTTCTTAACTTCTTATCAACCAAATTATTTCAATCTGCAAAACGTTTACTTTTAAATCATCATTCACGTTAAAATGTGTATACATTTCTCCTTCCAACAGCACAAGATTTAATTTTATAACTTCTCCTTTTTACTTATAAAATTTCATAATATGTTTATTCGCTTATTAAATTCTATATATAATCGATAAGTTGATTTCTAGTTATCAAACTTTATAAAATTTTCTATCTCCTTAAATTTTCGAAAAATTTCTCCAGCGTCTCCTTTGTACAGCTCAGTCGGTACAACTACAAATTGCCTCTCTAGGCCCTTTCCACTCAAAAAGAAAATCAAAAAACCAAGTGTCTTGCCAAATAGGCTCCTAAAATCTCATATTAAATTAAATATGTGCCTCTTTTGTTGGGAATCAATTTATATCTCTTTATACGCTTCATTCCAAACCCGCTTAACAAATATTCAACCATTCCCAATTTATTCCAACTCAACTCAATTGTTTTTAACTCAATTTTCTAATTCATTCTCTAATTATCTCTTTTTCCTAGTTCACTTTTTATTTGAAAATATCACGTTCAAAAATATTTTTAATTTGCTTATAAACCAATCGAACACCATTTCCAACTCAAATGTCATATTCGATTTCGAATATAATTCACAAATCCAATTCACTTATCCAAAGTCCAATTTCGATCCAAAACTCTGTTAAATAATTATTCTTCTAATTAGTTAAATCTATTAATAATTAATATTCTGATTATTGTTTCAAAAATCAATCCATTTACTCCACTTGAGTTCATATTTATTTTTTAACTCAAGTCTCGATTTTTCTAATGGAAATCTAAGTTTTGTTTACTCAAAATCCTTTTATTTTAATTAATAAACCATTATGGTTCAAAAACGATTATGCCCCTATTTTTTAGGAAATTTGATTTTGGCATAACTCAAATCTACAAGACAAAATCCAGATTTTTCTCTTCCATTTGAATGCCATCATTCTATAGATTCAGATGATTATTTCAAAGAATTCCAACTTAAATTGAGTTCTATACAATCAATTGAAGTTCCAAATAAAATCTATTGTTCCCTTTTCGAAACGATTTCCAATTCACGTTTGTATCTAACTTCCAAATTATGCAATGATAGTTTACTTCACTACACTTATGAACATTATGTACAATTAACCTCGTTGCTATATAAATTAAAACAATTTTCCCTTTTCAAAATCTATTTGAAACCCAGTGGAATATTATATTATTATAACTTATATATAAACCTAGAATATATTTTAATATTTAATTTTAAATTTTATTTCTAATTAATACAATCCCAATATCCTTTCTAGAAATATATTTTTTGTAAATTCGACATAGTCCTATTTAAATCATAAATCCATATGGAATTATATTAATTCAATTTACAATCCGAACGTCAGAATATATTTCATCATTTTCTATTTAAATCGATTCCCAATTCCCATTTTAAATTCACATCTGAATTTAAATTCCCCAATTATCCAATGATAATTATTTCCCTTTATTTGTAAAAATTGTTTATAAATTCACTTGTTTTTATTATGCAAACAAATTAATATTTCTTAGCCCATTAGAAATTCAAATTCTATTTGGAAAAATAAATTTTCCTTTTTAAAACTCAAATTTTTTCTTTTCATTAGACGGTATTTTAAATACCAACACCTAGGGACAATGCTATTCGAAAATCCAAAATACACAATCATCAATCATAGATTTACTAACACATCATATATTATAATATATATGGAAACAAACAATAAATAAATTTGAGGAATCCAGTTGGATTCCTCCAATCTGTTTTCCATGAATCCACGGATGTTAAATAACATAAATGTACCCATCCAGCTTCAAGGTAGGATATCATGGTATAGAAGGTCATCCACTATACATATTGTGGGGCGCACAAGGTCATCAGCTAATGGTAATGCAGGAAATATCAATATCCAACCACCAAGCCTAAATATAACTAATATATATATAATAATAACCACAGTTAATCAAAAATTATTCAAGGCATCCAAACAACCAATAATTATTTTTATGTACATAGAAATAATTTTTGAATACTAAATCTGAGTGAGTTTACTCACCTTGATTTTATTTGTATATTTTTTTCCGCTAATTCCCATATCGTTGCAACAATGAATCCACTTGAGTCATCTAGAATGGATTTATCTTGTCCATACATCATTAAATTCATATATAATAATTCAAACTATTATTACTTAAATTAACCACTAACTAATTAAATGAATTAATTTATATATTTTTAAATTCGTAAATTGTATACCTTACTGCTACTGCGAACATCTGCACTTCTGAATGTCGATCATCGCTACGTCGAGCTCATCCATACCTTAACTGCGCGATGTTGAAGTCAACTCCAAGGAGTACTAAATCAAAAGATATTCCAGAACTCATCAATTTGCAATTCAGCACCTTTATTGCTGACAAGAGTTGTACTTGTCATGCTGTCTCGAAGCCTAACTCTAGCTAACAACTTCGCACACCACCATATCTAAATATGAATTTTGCCTCTGCCTTTTCTTTGTAGTAGCTAGTCACACACGCCCTCCACACTCGCGCCTTCCTCCTCCATTCGTAAATCACTTCAATGCAATCACCAAACACTGAGCTCGCACCTCCACTATCAAAGTTCGAACCCCCTCATGATCTGAAAACCTTTGTATCACTCGTGCCTTCAAACCCTAAGCTACAAGCACACAAAAAATTCTTCTTCGAATCCTACTAAAGATGGCCTATAATTTCTCCTCAAGCCCATGAATTCAAACGAAAACTCCATTGGATAAATCATTTTCCCTAAATAGCGAGCCCTAGCATCACGGGTTTGAAGTCGAACCACGAAGAAGCATCATATCACATAAAATCCATAGAGAACGAAGAACATAACTTAACTAATCCTCAAATTCGAGTTTTGAATTTTAGAAAGGTTGATTTGATTTTTCAGATTGAAGAGGGAGCGGGTTTTTTCATCGTTTAGGAGAATTGAATGAAAAGAATTAAAAATAAAGGAGAGAAACGGATAAGGGTAGTCGCGTATTTATAATTGGAGACGGGGAGGAGTAGGTAAGATATTAGGTCTGCGTTTTCAACAGTTTAAGGTAGGTGAAGCACACACGAATTAATTTGATCACATTTTTTGGGTGACTTTATATTTATCTACAGATTTAAAATTTATTTTTATATGGTTTAGTTTTACAATATTCGCATGAAATTTACGCTTGAAGTTTCATGTTAAAATGACCTCATACAAGTTCCATTTGCGATGAAACTTGACTCACTGCTATGGTTTGACGTTTCGGACCTAATAAAATTGGTTTCGTTGAAAACCGAAGTCATCTGTAAATTTGCAATTCTTAAGTTTCAATTTAAATCAATAAAATATGATTTTAAATTCAAAATAATCATATCTTCGAAAATAAATTATTGTTATTGTTTATATCCAAATAGAATTTATATTGATCATCTAAATCATTTCGATTGAGTTTAACTTCAAATTCAATTATTCTTGTTTTTCGTATTACGATAATTCGATATGCTCGAAATTAAATTGTATTTGATTATTATATTGTTAAACTCCGTATAAAAATCCATTTATATTTTCAACTCAACATTTAAGACAATATTAAATGTTTAAAATAAATCAACCAAAAATCCAAGTCGTTACATTCTTTCCCCCTTAAAAGAATTTCGTCCCCGAAATTGGTAAGGTAGAAAAAATGCTACAGACCCACTAACTTTTTGAAATCCACTTATGCTGAAACACAACTCTTCATATTTCAACAATTTTAGCTCCAACAAAACTTTTGGTTTTTATTCATATGTATTCAAACTGATTATGATCAATTTATTTACTTTGATCCATTTAACTTGCTTAAATTAAATTTAAATTTCAGAATTCAAATTCTCGGATTTTTATTTCAATTTCCTTTCGAAAATATATATAAATATATACATATATTTATTTCCATCCCAAATTCAAAACATTTGAATTTTTTCAAACCAACTTGGTTTCTTTCAAACAAATTTCCATTATAAACTTAAAAACTCGAAAATGAATACGGATGATGTCGCGAACATCATCAAAATTATTTTCCAACCACTGAAGTGAGTTCAGTGCTTTGCCACTTTAAAAATCCATCAAAATGATTTTTAATCAAAAATCCTACCAAAACAAAGCTGTATTGTTTTAACATACTTCTGGAAATATTTTTCCAACTTCCCGAGCTTTAAATTCCAGTTTCTGGTTTGAATTCAATTCTAGTTCATCGTATTTGTATATATCATTCGTATACAAATTATATTTGGTTATATATAACCATTCTAATTTTATGATCTCATTTGATTATAATAACAACCAACACATCCGTATATATTATAACAATTTCATAAAATTATTCCTTCTATATCAAAATAGAATTTTGGGTAAAATTATCTCATTTACCCACTTTAAAACAATATTATGTCGAATTCTCTGTTCAAGTATTTAGAAACTCCTATCAATATTGTGGCGTCCTGCCATTCGATCATAATTTATAAGCCACTCAATAGTTAAGCCAACATAATATAAAACAATTTTTATATCAACTTACAAATACGCGCTCTTATATATATACACTCAAACTCATTCTAGGGTACTACTGACCCTATCTCTAATGAGTAAACCCCCACCAAAGCCTAGGTATTCGCTTAACCTAAGCTCTGATACCAAGTGTAATGGCCCGAATTTTCGTACTTTTGAGTTGACTAAATACACCACACATCCAACCCAAATTCCATATAAATACGAATCATTATGAAATAAAGAAGAAACGGATAGAAGTAGAAACAAAACAACACAAAATCTCACATCGTAGTGGAATAAAATATAATATATATATATATAACAACCTTTGAAATACAAAATTTGTACTTACATACATCAACAGAGTACATCACATATATAACACCGCGGAAAATAACACTAGACAACCAAACTGAAGCCTCCTGCTCCAATTCCTCCAAGGATATCTATAAATATCTGAACTACTTGATTGTATGTACAAATTTCGGCACCTAAAAATTTAGGGTAAAATAAAACAAAATAAACTCTGGATAATTCATGGGACTTGTGTGAGTAAACTCCAACTACTTGGTTTAACTTTTAAAAATCCTTTTTAAAGGAAAGGATAATCGTAAGACCAATCCATACGTAAATACGGATAGTTTTTACCTTACGATAACCCAAAACATTCTTTGAAATCCATACTATTCTGGTATTATAATAGTTTCTAAATCAAATACGTAGCAATCTAGCGGAACGCTTGCATATCATGCTCTACATACATTGTATAAAATCAATATCGTAGGCGCTAATTGGAGAATGGATTCCAAATATGGCAAGGTATGGGACCACCTTATAACCGTGTATCTCTAGAGAGGAATACTCTGGGTTCAACAAGTACATTTTGCAACCTAGGCTAAATATGATTGGCCACTCATTTCGCTTGATTGTATCGAATGTATTATCACCAACGGTTGGGATCAGCAACCTTACTATAAGCATACAACAGCGATAGAGTAAAGAAGAAAATGTATTTTCTCTAGATTAGGTGACAATACACCCTAATCGGAGCGACCCACTTAGCCATGTGACCAACCTGATTTTATACCATTTCCCGATTGTGAGGCTTGAGGCTACGACCAACATTCTTAATATCACACCATCATTCACTTTGAATGCCACATCGTCAAACCCGCCAAATCATTTATTTCCCAAAATATCATAGGTACAAAGTTGAGAGAAATGAATTCCTCTGCCACCAATGTAATACATTTGAAGAGATCAATATAGACGATCTGTTAGGCATACTCTGTCAGACATTCGTCCATACAAGTTGTCCTGGGACTCGACAAACCGAAGGCACTATTTCCATAAATCCATCTTAGGCAATTTCTACCTAGGATTATCAGAAAAATCCCTTGTGCCTTCTTCGTCTACGATTATCTTCAATATAATCTGCTTCGCAATGTTATGCCTATCGGAGTGGTTTTCAGATAATAAATCCAACTGGTCTCCTCGTATTGACAACGATAGTATTAAAATGACCAATACTTCGATAGTCGATTATTTAACTATCGGAGAAACAAACCTACATCCAAGGATCTTATTTCTAAATGGAACACTATTAATTAGCATCAAACAATCATTGAGCCCTTTTTAATTAATATTTCATTAATTAAATTTATCATTTTCAAATTTCTCTTCAATATTTTTTCATAGATATTTCTCCAAACCCATTTAGCCTCTCACGATTCTTGGAAAATTATTTCCTTCTATCATAACTATTTCATTTTTTATATTCCAAAAAATTTCTCTTTTTAACTTCGGAAAACATTTTCATATATTTAGAAATCACTATTCTTCCACATTTATAGTCCCTAACCGTAAACTAGTAAGAAAACAACTCCCTAAACACCAACCCCAAGGCCGAAACCAATATCAGATCGACACTCAGAAAGCCATTCAACTCGTCTAATCACCAATTAGTTTCTAATTTCTTAACTCCATTTCTTAACATCTTATCAATAAAATCATTTCAATCTTCAAAAAGTTTGCTTTTAAATCATCATTTTCTTTAAAACATGTATATGTTTCTTCTTCCAACCTCTCAAGATTTAATTTTATAAATTCTCCTTTTTTACTTATAAAATTTCACTATACTTTATTCTCTTATTAAATTCTATATATAATTGATAATTCGATTTCTAGTTATCAAACTTTCTTAAATTTTTCTATCTCCTTAAATTTTGGAAAATTTCGCCAGTGTCTCCCTTATACGTGTTTACACCAAAAATGGTCTAAACACCCAAGGTACTAAATTGTACTTCACCAATTTGGTAAGAAATAAATGGAACTGTGTTTAATCAGCAATTCAAAAATGAAAAATGCGAGAAAAGTAAAGTAGAGACGAGATTTAGAGTGGTTCAGCCGTTAACTAGGCCTACGTCCACTGTGAGGGTGATTTCCAATATTATAATAGAGATTACAAAACTCATCAATTCTCTCTTTTCATACATCTTTGCATTCACTCAATATACCCTCGTTTATAAATTTCGATCTTGGAATTACACAAGAGAGTGGTGGAATTTGAGGAGAAGGAGGATGGATGAATGATTGCGGAGGAGGATGCTTCTGTTTTCCTGGATCACGAGATTACACTTGTCACCATGGTCGAATCAGTAGTTGAGGGTAGAATTTAGCAGCACTTTCTGGTTTCAAAGATTCAATCCCTTTTTTGTTGATAGCCATCGTGTATTTATAGGTGAGCCCCGCTTGGGAAATGACCTCAAGTCTGTTTATGCTAGCTATGGATCATTCACTTATTAATTACAACCATGCCATTGGCCAGCTGTAGCCAGCTTTCCGTAGCTACATTTAGTTACCATACGCGAGCGACTCAATGGAGCGAGTGTCTTGAGTGGTTGTGTGAGTCTATAGGAGTAGGCGTCCATGTGAGAATGATTGCTTTGAGACATTTTATAAGAGCAGAACATGAGACAGGAATTAACTCTCCTTTGTTCCTTGTGCGATCGACCCTTTTGGTTCTAAGGGTGCTCGTCCTTTTATTATCTTCATATGGCGCTGTTTGCCCTTGCGGCTATGCTATGAGGTTGTTTCTGCCTAGTTGAATAGATGACTTGCTTTGCTTTAATGCTTGAGCAGCTTTGCCCCAACATGAACGACCGACCTTTGCTTTTGCGCTTGAACCATGATTCGTGTATAACTTTTGGCTGATGTCGCTCAATTGTGGAATGAAGGAACGAGTCGACCGTAGCTCATGTCGACTGTAGCTCCTTAATGTGGTTATATCTGATTTGAGTAGGCGAGCGATGATCTTCCTTAGTCTGGAGGTGACCGACCGAGGCTTGTGACTCTGAGATGTGCTTTTTCAAGGACTGGTGTATGACCGACTAGTAGGTTTCTGATCTGAGTGTCGAGCGATAGGTGTTGCAATCCCTGAGCAATTGTTAAGTACATATGTGACCTTGACTCTTATCCTGATACATGCGATCAGACTTTGATATTAGACCCACTATCTTTGGTTGCTCCGGTCATCTTGACTTCTTTCAGGTTTGATATTTGGGTCTGGCTCTGTGCCATTGCATCCTATCCATTATGAGTCATTTGAGTGTTTTGGATAACATTATGCACGACCGACCCTGATAGCGACCATTCCACGTCTTTGGATCAATGTGCATATGGATTTTTTTAGGGATTAACACTTGCCCCTCGAAGTCCGTGATTTCTTTCTTTTAGTAAGGAATTACTAGTTTCGACATATTTGATCGCACATTGTTTTGTATATTTATCCTGACTTGTCGAGGAGTCGTTCGTGCAAAAGATTAATATTGCTTCATTGTAGCTGGTTGGTATTACCTTTTTCCGTAAGCGAGGGGCTTGACGTATCCTTTTTGGTCATTGTACGAATAGTTGAATTTTGGGATTCCAGCTGGAATTTGATGAGACACTTTTCGGGCACTAAGCTGACGAGGCGAAAATTCTCTGGATGCATGCCTTTTAATCTTCCTTATTTACTTTCAACCTGCTTCATTCCACTTTTGTCTTTTTTGAGAAATTTTCTGGTTATAGTTATGCTTCCTCGAGATTTTAACCAGGTAATCCGTGTTTGACATTTCTGCCTTGATTTCTCTTCAAAAGGTTTTGGTTTCTTATTCTATCATCTTGCCTAGTGCTTGCAGCAACCAACACTTGTTTTTTCTTGAGCAATTTTCTTTCGGCTTCGAGATACCATGATATTTCTGGGTGAGTTTTTCCTTTATTTTGTTTTGTTTGAGTACTCATGCGTTTCCAAGTTAGGATGTTTCAATACGACCTGGCCGAGCTGTGTATGAATTCGGGATTTGGGCAATGGCCAGATTTTGTGTAGCGTAGATATCGTTTCTGTAATCATCTTTGGAAATTATGAATCATCTGGTGGTTTTCTTTGAAACCCTGATGTTTGTTATTTGTTCACAAATTGTTTGGTAAAATGCCCCGATTTCTCCAATTGAGATGTTTTTGCTTATGCCTGAGTCTGGCTAGGTTGTTTCCCTTTTCATGGTTGTTTTTTTTTTGAGTCCATACTGATCTCCTTTGAAATAGGTCATCCGAGGATGGAATTTTTCATGTCTAAGAGGCTCAGAAAAAGGTCGACAAGGAGGGCTGGTACCCAAAAGATGCCCCAAGGCAAGGGGATCTTGGGTGCGACTGACACTCAAAGTCATTGTTTGCTGAATGGACTTCCTGGCTCAGATACTTAGTCTGCACTTGGTCGTATGGCTTCTTCGTCCATTACTTTGGATCCTGCAGCTGTGCCGGAGCCCCTTTCTATTCCTAACCCTTGCCATCCTGAACTTGCCAAGGACTTTGTGGCTCAATGTCCGGCTAGTTCGCGTTCCGATGTGTACATAGTCCCATTTGACAGACGGATTATTTCAAGTAAGTTGGACGCCATAAAGGATTGCATATTAGCTGAGTTCGATCAATTGGAAGCACGTCCGCATTTGGTCGAAAGCCTTATCACCATTGTCAGAGATTACATTGTGGAGAAAATGGGTGTCTGGCGTTCTCTTGTCGAAGATCTTTAGCAGTCAAATAAAGAGAATCTTGAACGACTTCATGCCTTGGAAAAAGATGGATACAAAATTGTCGAGACCCTTGAGTCTTGGGAGAAGATCACCTCTTACCTCATCTGAACACTGTGGCTTGCTAATGCTTTACCTATCCTGTTATTTTGGTTTTGATTTTGAATGGTACTTTTAGTCTGGCTTGTGTATGCGGGAGCCAGCTTCGCTTATTCTCGTACACTTAGGTTTTTAACTTTTATGGTTTGTGCGATGATTATGTTTCTACGTCGTTTATCGTCAATAATGCCAGCTTGCTTTAATTTTAGGACATCCTATTTCTTCTTTTTACCCTTGTTTACGGGGTTTAGTTCTTATTATGCAACTTGTTTACTTTCACGTGGGTGTGTCGCACGCTACATCTTTATTTTCTGATTTACACATTCGGCCGGGCGTTTTGTTAATCGTTCGGTTGCGCCCAATTTTCTATTATTATTATTTTTGTTGTTGTTGGGATTTAATTAGCTTTTTAAGTTCATCACTTATCAAGGGTTATTATGCATTTGTATTATTGTAAGCGCGTTTGGTATCTTTTATTTAGTAGTATTCAACCCCGCGCCTGACTGACTGGTAATCTGAGCTCTTCGAAGGCTGGTTTTGAATACGTGCCCCCTGGGGAGGTCTTGGGTTAAATTTTTTCAATCCATTCTAGGCCCTATTTGATTGTTTTAGTTATTAAAAAAAGGTTCTATAATGGATACCCCCTTTCGGCTAGGATTTATGACGCCCCTTTTCGGCTGGGATTTCTGTTTTACGCTGATCCTTCCAGCATGTTTAATCCTTCCCCATTTTATGCTTCATCGCGAGGAGAGGACACTAATTCATCTCATCGAGCCTTGACTCAGAAGGGATAAAATTCGTGTCCTTCACCTAAAAAGGTGCCCCTCGTGAATCGACAATTTTTTTCCATTTCGGGACATGACAGTTCTTCCAACTTTGTGCCTTCACCCTAGGAAAAAGACACTGGTTCGCCTCATTGAGTTTTTTTTTCAAGTTGGGGAACCCGAGTCCAGCACCTAAGAAGGTGTTTCTTTGGTGGGCTCATCAATTTTATCCGTGGGACTTTAACCATGGGACCTTTTTTTTGAATTGCTTCCACTTCGGCATTGACTCCTAGGAGGTGGACATCAATCCTCACTACCGAATTTAACTGCGGTTTTAAGGAGTTCATGTCCTGTACCTGAGAGAACGCCTCTTTTTGATTAGCAATTTTATCCGAGGGACATATTTGGTAATATTCCTGTACTTTCAATGAGATCTGGCAGCAGTTCTTTGAATGGATGTCTGCTAAGCATTCAGAATACTCCATAATGAGAGGTGCCGCCTTGTTGTCCGTCTTAAAATAGCTTGTTCTTTTTTGAGATGATGTGTCTATTCCTCTTGTTTGATCTTGCTTGATATTCGTGATTCCTAAACTTCTTCATTTAGCGCATGCCCGGGATTTTTCCGTCACAGCCTTGCTGCGTATGGCGGATTGCTTTTACCATGCCTACACTCCAATAAATTGTTCTTCTTTTAGCATGGACCAATAAGTATGTTATTCAGATAGACACATAATTAATTTTTGATGCACATAGTTTTTGCAAGTAAACCGCTACTTAATTCGAACATAGTGAATTGTAAAGCAAGTTAAAACAATCTTACCAACAAGATATAATCAGGGGAATGAAGCAAAGTAATGAGAGCTCTAGTTTAATGCCCCATTATTGAGATATTAGTGACTAGTCCCCTTGATGAGCGTCATCTTTGGATTGGTTTAAGACCTTTCCTATTTAAGGCGTATTGCCCCTCATTTGCAGAGGGTCGGGACAACTTTTATGATCTTTTGCATACTATTGTAAGTGGTTTTTTTGGATTAACCCCTCGATTACTGACTTTAAGTGCCTGCATTCATCAGTATCGTGTCCTGGATGTTTGTGGAACTGGCAGAATCTTCCTGACTTCATAGCGATATTTTTGAATTGTCCTTGTTTCAAAACTGGATATCTCTCAGTGTTTTTAGTTTCCATGAAGATATTTCCTACGGTATCGTTAAGGGGAGTGAACTCAGAGTTCTTGAAAAAACGCAGCTTCTTTTTTGCTCTAATATCTTCTTCTTCATTGCTCCTTTTTTTATTATCTAGATTGCTTTGCGCATTTCCATTCTTCTCTACCTGTGCGTTTTTTCCTTCAATATTTGCATATTTTTCGGCTTTGTCGAGCAATCGCTCAAGTGTACTTGGTTTTTTTTGCCTGATCCACCGCCCCAACTTGGTTTCCTTACTTATTCCCCCCTTAAGAGCCATTAAGATTAGGTCGGGTTTGAGATTCTTGGCTTTAGCCACCGCCATATCAAAGCGAGTGAGGAAAACATTGATGGGCTCTCCTGGTTCTTGTTGTAATCCACTTAGCTCTGTAGCATCCCAAGTTTCAAGTGTCGGGATTTGAACTGCTCATTGAATAGCCTAGCCAAGGTCACGAAATTATCCATGGACTGCGGTGGCAGCTTTGTGAACCATAGATAAGCCACTCCTTCTAAACAAGTTGGGAAATATAAGCATTTGATTTCATCAGTAGCGCAAGCCCCATTCATGTAATGGTCATATTTACATAGAAATATACCAGGGTCGCTTGTCCCATCATAGGGCTGTAATGATGGAGGTTCGAATCTTTGTAGATATACAGTTTTCTTAACCCTTTCAGTGAGCGGTGTTTTAGTTGGGAAGGACTCCCACTCACTTCGATCATCCCTCTTCTCTAGGCTTTCCTTCACGATTGCTCGCGCCATTCCCAAGATGTACTTCCGTTCCTTTCTTGGATCCATGGATCGACTGCCTTCTTTATTACCGACCTCTAATCTAGATGTGTCTTCATGAACTGGGGGCAAGGAATTTCGGCATCCCTTTGGGAAGGACATCCTGATAATAGTGGGACTGTTTTCCTGCTCCGCGATTGTATCGTCAGAGAGATCACGCACAGGTGCTTTTCCCCCTTCGTATTGTATATAATGTTGTTGTATACACAATTATATGATTTTTGTTAGATGATAACAACCAAATATATATTATTATAAATGTGTTTGTACTGTACTTCTTTATATATACACAACAGACAGGAATATAATATTGCTGTTTGAATAAAATACAAATGTACAGAAATTTAAATATTCACACAATATTTTATTTAAATATAATATTTTATTTCAATTTCAAATAGTACATCTTTTATAACTCCTCTATTTGACATTCTTCATTTCATTCATATACAAATATTCTCATTACATCTATGTCATTTACTCTATATAACTCTATCACTACAAAAAACACTTAGACACTCATTTTCAATTTCACTGTCACATTCACTCATTTACATACTTAACACTTTCTTGTTGTCTTTAGTCTTCGGCCTTCTGTGTTCACAGCTCAGTCTGTCCAGTCGCCATCTTCATACCTATCATATACAGAAACGCACACACAGTATCTAGAACAGATATAATTTCTTATTCTAAACAGATATAATTTTTATTTTAAATTTTTTTGCCTCAGTTATTTCTGGTGTGTTTTCTCATCATTTTTCTGACTCGATCTGATTTGTATTCATCTAGTACCCACTGATCAGCCTCAACTTGCCATACTGGTTTGCTAATAAGAACCAACATCAAACAAGCTGATTCTGACCAGCCTCAACTCAGTGCAGCAGTCTACTGATATAAAATAATATATATTTCACATGCACAACATATGTATATACACACTGCTATGTATATATACACATATGGAGGGGTGAACATGGTAAAGACAAGCACAAGAGAGTCATAAGCATGTCAATACAAGATCAGTTAAAAATCAACTGAAATTTACATGACAGATCAGTTTCCAAAGCTTTCAATTCAAGACAGAGTGTGTAAATGGTGGAGAGCAGCAAACAAGAATCAACATCAAGATTGGTTTGCACAAACAAAATGGTGCAAGAGTAGTCGAGCTACAAATGGGTGAACACAGCATACATGGTCACATCAAAAACATGCAGTCAACATATACATGAAGAGAATCATGGTCGAGCTCAAGACTGTAAACAAGTTTCAGCAAAACCTCAAAGTCAAAATGGTGGACAAACAAATTTTTTTTGGCAAAAATGGTGCAACCCAGCATGTACACTTACAGGTACAAGTTTTCAATAAGGAAAGTATCAACATACAACATGTTGGATGTGTAAATGGTCGAGTACATGCGAAGCTCAAATGCAGCAACACATCAAAGTTATACATGCTAGTGGCCAAATACAATACATGATCAACACTTTGGTCAAGGTGACATTTTCAAGCAGCAATATATAAAGTGTGTGAATTCATCATAGCAAAATGAAGAAACATGCACAAGTATGAAGCAGTTGTGATACATGGTGAATCATGTTATTATGGATACAACATGGTGTTTTGTCAAGCAGGCAAGTGGCATGTAAATGCATGAATCAAGCAAGTGCAAATACAGCTACATCATGGCAGTTTTATGTTTTTCCAAGTGAAGCCAGTTCAGTTATTTCATATGAACAGAGATTAGACAAGATGAGCATAGTTCGAGTATGAATATGTTCTAACAGCAACAATAAATTGGAGTGCAAAAGATTTATGAGAAAATACACAAAGCCTCAATCACAAATTGCTTTTCTGGAAGGGTTTCATGGAAAAAAATCAAAAAATAATTAAAGGGCTCAATGTACACATAGAGTAGCACACACGACAACAAGTAATAAGGTATGCCAAGCCCCAAGACTAGCTAAGGAAAAGACAGATCAATATGAACAATACAAAAGAATGGAAACAAATCTTGTTGCTTTCAATGGTTTCCAGAAATAAGGTCAATCAAAGCAATATTTATTTTCAGCATTGATTCAGAATTTAAAGAATTGAAAAATCATGTTTGTGGCAAAAGTTGAATTCATGACTTTCCAGAATTGAAAACAATTCCAAATACTCTTTGTTTTCAAATGCATTCTTGATACAGAACAAATCATGCAGTTTTTTTCAGGAACCAGAATAACGCAAGAAAGTCAAATTCATGAGATCTCAGTGTTCAACATTTTTGGCATGTGTTCATTTATCTCCAGATCTCAAAAAATCAATTATCTCCGCAATTTATCAATCAGAGATTTACAATTTAAATCGTGCAAAAGAACCATGCAAGGAAAACAATTTTTTGTTTCCAATTTTTTTTAAAACAGCACATTCATGGAAATTCATCAATCTTGCCAAAAGAAATCGATTTATTCAAGGGGACCAACAATGTTTTGTACAGCAATAAATTAAGCAGAGGATCCGTTCAAAGAAATTCAAAGGCCGATTCTCTTTTTGGCAAGCAACAATCTCTCTGAAAAATTCTTTTAAGGCAACAACTCACAAATCATTCAAGGGATTAATTCACGATTTAATCAGGCAATCAAAAAAAAAAGGGAAAACTCGCACAAATCCGATCGTCCACATAATGAAATCAGAGAGGGGTTTAATGGTTTTCTATTTTACCCTATATAACCTACACCACATCATCACAGGCAGTGAAGAAAAAAAAAACAAGCAACCCAATTTCAAGAGCAAATATAAAAATCATCTCGAGATACTTACAAATTTTTCGATCGCGAGACAAAACCCAGATCAACGACAAGCAAAGTAACAACAATTGATTATCAGGAGATTCATTCATAATCGAAAAAGCAACTCGATTTGGGGATTTGTCAGAAACCCTAGTTTTTGACATCGGTAGCCATTGGAGCACAAAGACATAGCCGACTTCACTTATAAAGAAAATGAAACGGGCTGGCTCAAATAATCTTGGCTAAGCCAAGTCTAAAGGGGATGACCCCTTTTTATTCAACTCCTAAGGTTTTTTAGTTTCTATTTTTTGTATTGTATTGAGTTGTAATTTGAATCATCCAAACAGTTTCTAGAATTCTGTAAAAATCTAGGTGAATCAGTCATGGTGTTAACTGACAATTGCTAGAGTCTGTAAAATCTAGGTTACTGGTTACGGGGCCGTAATCAGGAAAAATCTGATCGAGGGGATATCAGTCAGTCTAGGGCTTTGAGCGTAGGGTTAGAATAGGAGCAGGGTTTGCGAGTGTACATGGTCTTGTATGCAGGATCTGTTCTATCACCTAGTAGAAACCTTAGGAATTCAGCAGTAGGCAGAGTTTTGCCGAAGCTGGGTATATCTTGTGTCATTTACTTTCTGCATTTCTGTTTCTGCTATATTTTGTGATCTGTTTATTATTATATATCCCGTTAGATTTTTAATTCATATAAAAACTGTGATAAACCCTATTCACCCCCCTCTAGGGTTAATCTAGATCCAACAAGTGGTATCAGAGCTTGGTTTTCTTTGACCCTAGAATCATGGATCCTAGTTGTCAATCGTCTGAGAATCAGTCCAGTCGTATTCCATTTATTTTCAATGGTACAAATTTTTTAAATTGGAAATTAGAAATGGAATTAGATTTGAAATCTGTTGATATTAAATGTTGGGATACTGTTATTAATGGTTATGATATGGTCAATAGGAACGATATTGGATTTAATTCTCGTGCTATTCACACTTTGTATTCTTATATTGATGATGTCCAATATAACCTCATTTCTCATTGCTTGACTGCACAGGAAATATGGAATTTTCTCGATATGAAGTATGGCAAGATTGACAACAGCAGCTCAAAAACCAAAATGGTCAACTCAGATTCAGATCTATGATCAGGAGAAGAAACAAATGAAAATTCAAGTAGATCAAACGATGGAGACTCAACAGACAATGAGACTGAGAGCTTCTCATATGAAGAGTTGGTTTATATCTGTACTGATTTAACAAAAATTGTTGATAAACTCCATCGTAAAAACAAATCTTTAAATCTAAAAATCACGAGTTAAATAGCAAAATCAACTATTTGTAATCAGAATTTTCAAATGTCATGAAATTAGAAAATTCTGACTATGAAAGTTGTTTGAAATTGAAAACTGACCTCGTTCATCTCGATAAAAATATTCAAAGGCTTAAAGAGGAAATTCTGATTTTAAAAGATAACGAGGTTGAGCTAATAGATTCAAACAATTCTTTGCAAAAAGAATTTAATAATTTTAAGGCCGTCAAAAATTCCAAACATGAAATTGCTGAAAAAGAAAGCTTGTTGAAAAGTGATTTAATTTTAAACGAGCTTGAAAAAGAGATTGAGAATTTCAAGAAACTCGAATTTGAAAAACAAATTAAATTTGAATCTGAAATCTTTGAGTCCAATACCAAAATCAAACTTCTTGAGAACGAAAATTTGTTTTTGAAACAAAATGATACCGAAAGGAGAAAGATCAGCATTAATCGTCGTTCAAATCTAATAAAAGAAAATTCTGATCTTAAATCCAAAATTCAACGATTAGAATCAACTTTGTATAGATTTTCTAATGGGGAAAATCATTGAATATGTTGTTACAAAACCAATTTTTGGTTGGTCATAAACGAGGTGTTGGCTTTGGAAAAACAAGTGGTTTTGAAAAGGTGAAATCTTGTGATTTTAAAAACCCTTCAAACTACTTTGAAAATAATCATTTTGAAAATTTAAACTCTGATAATTTCAAAGGATTTTTAAATCATGAACGAAATAAGATTTTGTTTGATAACAATCTATTTAATCATTTTCGGACCCCAAAAAGAAATAAAGTGAATTCTCCTAAAATCAAACAGATTTGGGTTCCTAAAGGTACGAAAATAGATTGGAATGGATTATTATATAAACAGGTTTGGGTACCAAAATGTACGAATATAACTATGAGTGGTTTTACTTCTTTTGTTAGACCACTCAATCCTCTTAACAGTTAGGTACCAAAGGAGGCTGAGGAACTGCATAGTTAAAATTGGATTCAAACTTCTACATATCACAGAATCATTCACAGTTCCTTAGACACATCTGTTGAGTTAGAGATTCATTTTCTTACATCGATTTCAGGTATAATCTCTAAACTCATCTTTGTATATTCTCTCTGTTTTTATTTTTTGTGTTTATTCCTTCCTCTACCCCTTCTATTTTTCTTCAGTTTTTTTTATTTGATTTATCACTGCCATTTTTTTCTTTATGGGTTTGATTAACTTCCAATTGCATAAGTCATGTTTTTTCAGGAAATTTTCTTCTCTTGAATAAAACTCTAGTGCTTTTAATATTTTCCAGATCTTGAACTTAATCTTGTAAATCCCTGCAATTGTTTTGAAGTTTATCTTTCTGATTTCTGAATTCATAATAGTGTTGATGTATTCTTGTCATATCTTGAACACTATTAATTCAAATTCTAAATTTTTGAAGATCTGAAAAACAATTTAAATTTCACACAAATCTGTTGTTTTTAGTTTTCTTCTAATTCATTTTAGAAAAGCTTAAAATATTATACTCATTACAGCACTCTGCTATTTATCAGTTGTGATAATTTCATGGATTTCCAAATTGGCTTGGAAATTTTGAATGTCTTGAATCACATTGTTTATATCTTGAAATTCACTGTCATTCATGATCATTTGGCTTAGATTATTTGTTTATTTGAGATCATTTGAAACTTTTGATATTTTGAATCTCACACACCTCTCAGATCTGAAATTATTAATTCTGTGTGATTGATTCATTGTATCTCATGACTTACATTTATTCAAGTGATTTCGAATAAAAAATTATTTTTGGATCATGAATTATTACTCAATCTTGATGTAAATTACTCTTGTGCTTGTCTGAGAAAATTGTGAAAAATTCTTTTGAAATACAGGTCATGAAACTTACTGTCATTTCATGGTTATTTGATTTAAATATTTGCTTATTTAAAATCATTTGAAATTATTGATTTATTGAATCTCACACATATCTTAAACTTGAAATTATGGTGTGATTGATTCACTGAATCTTGAAAGTTTCATATTCCTCAAATGATTTCAAATAAACGGTATTTTTAATCATTGGATCATAATCATCTTATGTGACCGCCATTCTGACAAGTTTGCTTTGAAACTGTTTGTGCTTCTCTGATACTGTTTTGAAAAATGTTCTCGAATAACTGTTTGTGTTGAGTAAAATTGTTTGCTGCTCTGATAAATGTGTCTAATCTGTTGTCTTGTCTACTTGGGCTTTGTGGTCAAAATTTAGTTATCTGAATTATCCTTGTTTGTCTCCAATGTCATAATCCTCGTTAATAGAGACATCTAGTGCTATCAGTTTAGAAGTGCTGAGTATTTTTCTGTATATATATTTTTTTAATCCCTCTTGTCTTGTATAGATCAGCATATCCGTCTTGTAATTGTTTTTCAATTTTAAAATTATTTATTGATTATTCTTTTAGAAATTGAAATCAACATCCAAATTAAACAGTATTTATAACTCATCAGAATTATTATTAGATTTGAAATTGTGATGAATTGTGACTGCATTATATTTCACAATAAGAGGAGATTTTATTTATATTTTCATGATGGTTGAACATTTATTATAATATCTTTGAATTGGCAAATTATTTCACGACCATCTCCTTTATCTACCATCGTTCTGTCATCCATTATAATTTTATGTAAATGTGGAGAGTTATTTGTTTTTTAAAATATAATCTTGAATAAACAGTGAAAATATTTGTGATGGAAGTGTGGTTATGTTATTATTCAGAATTAGTGACAATTGGAATTTTAAATGATCCCAGTACAGTTGGTCATATTTCATAATATAATTAATTTAGAAATTTATTTCACAGACCATTTCTGTACCTACCGCATTTCTATCATCCATTTTTGGTTTTATATACTGAGGAGTTTTTCGTTTTGAAACTGAAAATAATAAATATATAAGTGTGTCTCTAACCTCATTTAAAAATCCAAGCTCTGGTCATGTATGGTTAAGGGACAACTTATAATTTAAGCTGCGACTGACCTCATTTAAAAATCCAAGCTCTGGTTATGCGTGGTCAGTGTGCTCTTAAATAACAAAAAAGGAAATATGTGCTATAAATAGAAATTAATTTGAAATTCTCCTTGGTGTGTAAAACCCAATTGATCAATCAATCTTCTATTTTGTGGAATGTGTTAAATCTTATGACATATTATGATTTGTTGATTGATAGCTATTGGGATTTGAGAGTATTTGATTTTGTCACATAAATTGAATTATTAATTATAGTCCAAATGAAACACCCCACCTCCGTTAAGGCCACTCACAAAGGGAATGCCTTAACTTCGGTGGAGGTTTATAAGTAAAAGTCACAGATAAAACACAAGACAGATATAAACATATATATAAGCAGCGGAAAACAAACAAACTTTTATTTCATAAATACGTGTTCATACAAAACATTTCCATAATTGTCTCATAATAACTTCCAAAACATTACATCATCATTTATGTCTTGATTATTAAATAAAGAAGCATAAAACATAATAAAAGCTGCATAAATCCCCATAGAACATGTCCAAAAGCCATAGCCAAGGAAAGAGAGTCCAAACCATACATCTACTATCTTGAAGCTTGCAAAGGGTCTGACTAAGCTGGGTTGTTTCCTCCCTGTGGACCTGAGGGGAACGGAAGAAAAGAAGACGAAAGAAAAATAGAGTCAGACATAAAGCCTGGTAAGTCTAGTGACTCTTCAGTATGAGAATAAGAAAAAGTGCATGATAGGTATAAACTGGAAATAGGAAAGTAACATAAACTAAGATAAAGCGGTTTGAACCGAATATACTATCGCACCCCACACTATATCTCTACACCTACTTGTATTGTCTCAACTGGCACCCCATGATCGGGGTGAAGTGATCCCCTTTCTAAAGATCAGCTCCTACTCGCAAAATCATATGTGTCATACGGCCCCCAATGATTGTAGATACCTATGCTAGTGCCACCATTGGGTGTATCAAGTCCCATGGTGGCAGCCCAACACAATCCTAGGATGCATAGGTTATACTACTAGTGCCCAATGCCCTGTTTGTCTGCTCCGAAGTGTGTGCACGCCCGCACTCCGTTAGAACCCATACTGTTGCACCAACAAACGTCGCATTTGACCGCTTACAATCAACCCAGTAATCGTGCCCCACCCTGCTAAGTTTCAGTGTACCATGATACGTAATTGGGTTACTGCTGAAACGGGTCCCCGTTACTAGGGTTTTCTAGTCAAACATGTTAAGTGATTAAGTGTCTGTATTTACCTAACCCCACCCATTAGTTTAATTAACATGTTGAATTGGTTAAGTGTTTTAGTTAACTTAACCCTACCATCCTGACTTGTCTGTCCTTAACTTTAATTAGTTAAAGCACCGACCACTCACATTAGACAGGTATTGCTACGGTTACTGGATGTACTGGTCGGTTCCGGGCAAGTTTACACCGTAACTCAGTCTAACCTCGGGTCCTTATTGCGCTCAGTGCTTAACCTCTCACATTGTATAGGTATTGTTGTGATTACTGGACAGCCAGGCGGGTCCGGGCAGGTTTACATCACAACTCAATCCAACCTCGGGTTAAGCATACTCGTATTTTCTAAATTTACATATTTGTCTCTATTACTTGTTATATGTAAATTTGTTAACAATTAAATGTTGTAGCCCACCTTCCAAGTTCAACATTTTTGGTATAAGAATTTTATACCATTTAAGTGCCACCAATTATTGGCATGTGCCAAACATGCCAATACATATATTTTTCACCAATTTATGTCAAGTTTCCTATAATTACCAATTTTTTCCAACGTTACCCCGTCTAAATATTAGGCTAACAATCTTAGCCTAATTTTTCGTCCGCATGATTTTTAACATATAATATTAGGCTAAAAACTTAGCCTAATTTAGCGTACACAAAATTGGCGTAAAGAAATTCATTAACAAAACATGACATAGGTGTAAACTTGGCATTTTCGGCATAGTCAATATGAACATCGTAGGTGTGAACTTGCAAAATAGTCAACATGAATATCGTAGGTGTGAACTTGCAATGTAGACTAAATCAACGTACATATATGTGAATTTGCAACATAGACTAAATCAACTTACATATATGTGAATTTGCAACATAGGCTAAATCAACTTACATATATGTGAATTTGCAATATAGGCTAAATCAACTTACATATATGTGAACTTGCATTGAAATAGGGATCTAACTAAATAGGTGTCACATGAATTAGCATGTGATTTAGACAACATAAGCCTAAACATACTTAGATCTAGGCATAATCTCAAACACAAACTAGTATATGACAAAATTATGTCATGTCCATAAAATACGTATAATTTTTAGCGCAAGGGTGTGAAATAGATCAAATCATGTTTACTACTATAACATGAAACTTATATTAAAATGGATCTTGGCATGGATCCAATTATGAACTTGCAACTTTTGTATAAACATATGAGCATGTATATGAAGTTAATCATTTAGGCATAGAGGTTTTGGCATAAAGTGTATACATGAGATCTTAACCTGGACATAGCACATACAACCTATATAATCACAGAAACATATAGGTGTAAATTCTAACATTAACCATATACGTGTATGTGATGTTGTTTTCATTCTAAATGTACAATAGGATCAACATCAAACCAATTATACCACAAACATCCCAACCATTCATAATATAATCAATTCAATACACAGATATGAATTAGCATCGTCGTTATACAATAGTAAAATTCCATTTCCACTTTACATCGAATCAAGTCTCAATTTTATTCCCATCAGAAAAATCACTATACTTACAACAAACGACGAACTTGAATTCTAGATTCTGAGTTCTGAATTTGCAATGCTTTCCTTTGGGTAGATAAACGTTGTTTGAATCTTGTTTTTACTTTAGTTTTGCTCGTCTCTAAGCTTTCTTCAAGTGGAGGCTACTCTTGGCTTCCTTACAACAGCATGACGACTCTAACTCTATTTTATTTGTGTGAATTTAGGTTGAAGACTAAGGTTGTTTATATAGAATTTCAAACTAATTAGAGCCGTCGATGAAGCTAGAGTTAACCAAGGCCATCCATCTCAAGAGAAGCCAATCAGAAAGTGACAAATCAGCCCTAGTGACACAGCCAAGCCCCAGAAACGAGCTAGGACCAGACCAAGCAGGTCAGGTCGACCAAGCAGGTCGACCCCTAGGTCGACCAAGCAGGTCGACCCCTAGGTCGACTACATGGTCGACCTGGGTACCCAGGTCGACTTTCAGGTCGACCCCCTGGTCGACCTGGGTCCTGGGCAGGAAAATTCCCGCCCAGCCCAGTTCTGGTCCAGTTTTGAATTTTGAACTTGTTTTCGGGCTGTTTGAATTTTAAATCGAATTCTGAAACTTCCGGAGGTCATAACTCCTTCATACAAAGTCCGATTTATGCAAACTCGGACTCTATCTCAAGCAGAATTCCGAGACGAACGCAATGGCGTAACTCGTTTCCCTTAATTCTTTCATTTATAATTAATTATACTTTAATTTGTTAATTTATCGTTAATAGAAAATTCTGGGTGTTACATTCTTCCCTCCTTAAAGGATTTCGTCCCCGAAATCTTCAAGTCTGAAAGAACGTATATCCTAACATCCAATCGTCCATCTACTCAACCAACAAACTCAGGCGTCCATTATCCTTAAAAGACTTCTAATGCTTCATTATCATATGCATAGTTTGTATATATGTCCTCATCTAATGCAAAAATTAGGCGGTCTACTGATTCAGTTGACCTCCTTAATGCGAATAATGTAAGTGACATGAATCCATTATGTATGCAAATTTTTCCTACTCAAAATTCTACATGAGTGCGCAACCATTCATACAAATGCAACATCCATATGACAACATATCAAGTTTCAACCACATACAAATATGAATACATATATGCATATGCAATATGAAGTGACTGAGCCGATCTAAAACCTAGGTTGTGTGTGTATATGCATCCACGAGCAACCACTAGCAACCACTTGCAACCACTTTCTGCCATCAACCATAACATGTTTCAATTACATGTTTGCATCCAAAGGGGTTTCTATCTAAGGATAAAGGATAATATCGAGGAGATATACCTAAAAAGATAGATACAAGCACAACTTAAGGAAAAAGAGAGATCAAAGATGTACCCTCAAAAAGAAAAGGGTAGGTCGCGCGTATTATGTCCTCAGTTTCCCAAGTCGCACCTTCCTCGGCGTCGCTCCACTGAACTTTGACAAGCTTGACCTCGCGGTTGCGTAGCTTTTTCACTTCTGTTCCTAAGATGCGGGTTGGAACTCTCCTCACAGTTGCTTCGCGTTCCACTTCGGCTTCTTCTAGAATGCTTGGCTCTACCACTTCCGCAGATTCATGTAAACATTTCCAGAGATGAGAAACGTGAAAGACATTGTGAATTCCGGCCAACCTTTCGGGAAGCTCTACTCTATAAGCCATCTTCCGAATCTTCTCGATGATAGCGAATGGTCCTACAAATCTTGGTGCCAGCTTTCCTGCGGATCCAAAGCGAATGACGTTCCTTAAAGGAGATACCTTAAGGAAAACCCTGTCCCCAACCTCAAACTCAAGGTCGGTCCTTCTTTTGTCTGCGTAGGATTTCTGTCTATCCTGGGCAGTCTTCATTCTCCTTCGTATCAAGTCCACTTTTCCTGAAGTCTCTCTAATCATGTTTGGCCCAAGTATAAGCTTGTCTGTAGACTCCCACCAACAATTTGGTGATCGGCACGGTCTTCCATACAAAGCTTCGAAGGGCGCCATGCCGATGGTGGCTTGGTAGTTGTTGTTGTAGGCGAATTCCACTAAAAGACGATGATCCTCCCATGTCCCTCCAAAGTCAAGAACGCACAGTCACAAAAGATCTTCTAATACTCTGTTAGGGCTGGCAATTAGAACCGAGAACCTAAAATCTGAACCGACCTGACCCGAAAAGACCCGAACCGAACTCAATGGGTCTCGGGTCAGGTCTAGGTGATGAAAAATACTATCAAGACCCGATCAACCCCGACCCGCATAGACCCAACCTGAAAGACCCGACCAAAAAACATTGAAATATATGTATTTTTAGTATTATTATTCAGTCGGACCTGAACCGACCCAACCCGAGCTTCAACACGACCCTACCCGAACCGAAGCTCGGATTGGGTCTAGATTTTTGAAATGTATCATTTAGACCCGAAAAAACCCGACCCGCCTAGAACCGAGACCCACCAGGTCGGGTCCGGGTCCATCGGGTCGGGTCTAATTGCCACCCCTATACTCTGTTCACCCTTTCCGTCTGACCATCAGTTTGGGGGTGATAGGCCGTGCTCAAGCATAACTGTGTGCCTACAGCTTCTTGTAGACTCCGCCAAAATTCGCTTGTAAAGATAGGATCTCGGTCACTCACTATGCTGGAGGGTATTCCATGGAGTCAGACTAATTTCTTAAAATAAAGAGAAGCTAGAGACGAGGAAGTCCTTCTAATCTTGATAGGTACAAAGTGGGAGCTTTTTGTGAGCCTGTCCACTATTACCCAAATGCTAGTATTGCCCCTTCTTGACCTTGGAAACCCATCAATGAAGTCCATTGAAATGCTATCCCACTTCCGTTGCGGGACTTCTAGAGGATGAAGCAGTCCTCCAGGCTTCTTTTGTTCCGCCTTGACCTGCTGGCATATCATGCACTTAGAAACGAAATCTACCACATCCTTCTTCATGTCGCTCCAATAGAAAACTCTCTTTACGTCCTTGTACATCTTATCTCCACCAGGGTGTATTGTCATCTTGGAATGATGTGCTTCCTCGAGAACCATCTTTACTAAATCCCTTGCTTGTGGGACGCATAGTCTTCCATCCCTCCTCAGCCAACCCTTATCATCGATGGAGTACCTATTTAGGTGACTGGAAGTTTCACCCCTAATTAGTTTATCAATCACATCAACAAGTTGAGGGTCTTCGCGTTGTGCGACCCCTATTGAGTCTAAAAGAGTTGGTCATACTTCTAGTGATACCAACAAACCAGGTACAAAATCAGAGGAGGGCCTAAAGTCAAAACTGGCTATATACTCCAAGCTTTGCCTTTCTACAAAGAGAGGGCTTAAGGTCAGCTTCTTTCTACTCAAGGCGTCTGCTACTACGTTGCCCTTGCCAGGAGTATAGGAAATCTCAAAATCATACGAGGCAAAGAACTCCATCCACATTTGCTGCCTCAAGTTAAGATCTTTCTGCGAGAAAAGATACTTCAACGATTTATGGTCAGTATATAATTCGAACTTCTCACCTAGGAGATAATGGCTCCAAGACTTAAGCGCAAAGAAAATGGCGGCTAACTCAAGATCGTGGGTTGGGTAGTTCTTCTCATGAACTTTCAATTGTCTTCCACCATAAGCTACTACCTTCCCATCTTGCATCAAAACAACGCCTAGTCCCGTACCACAAGCATCCGTGTATACTGTGAATGTCTTACTTCCATCAGGCAAAGTCAGAACTGGGGCGGTTGTAAGAGCCCTTTTAAGCGTTGGAAATCAATATCACAATCCAAATCCCAAGCGAATGCTAGATTATTCTTTGTTATCCTTGTAAGGGCAGCTGAGATTTTCACGAAATCTCTAATGAACTTTTGGTAAAAACGTGCTTGCCCTAGAAAGCTTCGGACTTCGGTTGCATTTCTTGGTGTCTTCCAATCTTGCACCGCCACCACTTTCGTGGGGTCCACAGTTAACCGCTCTTTGGACACTACATGTCCAAGAAACCTTACCTCTTCTCTCCAAAAGTGGCACTTGGAGAATTTTGCTTTTAACTGATGTGCACGGAGAGTATCCATGATTTCCTTCAGATGCTGAGCATGTTCTTCCTCATTCTTTGAGAAGATCAAAATATCGTCTACGAAGACCACCACGAATTTATTGAGGAATTCTCTGAACACCCTGCTCATTAGGTCTACGAAATAAGCGGGTGCGTTTGTCAAACCGAAAGGCATGACAAGCCATTCGAAGAAACCGTATGGGGTTCTGAATGCCATTTTGTCAATGCTATCTTCAGCTACCCTTAGTTGATGGAACTCAGTAGCCAGATCAAGTTGGGAGAAGACCGACGCACCTACAAGCTAATCAAACAAATCGTCTATTCTGGGGAGCGGGTGCCTATTCTTCTTACTCAGCTTGTTTAGCTCCCTATAGTCCATACAAAGATGTAGTGAGCCATCTGCTTTGGTGGAGAACACCACAGGAGCACCCCATTCCGAGATACTCCGCCTTATAAACACCTTCTCGAGAAGCTCCTTAACTTGCTTACTAAGCTCCTTTCTATCCTTTGGAGCCATATGTCTAATAGGTAAAGCTACGGGCTTTGCATTATCAACAAGATGTATGCGGAAGCTTATTTCCCACCTTGGAGGTAAGCCCTTCACCTCTTCAAAGACATCCGGATATTCACGGACCACACTAACTGACTGCAAATTCTCAACAAAAGCATCAAGCGACTCTAGATAACTAAGCATAACAGCATTCAAGGGATTACAAGAAATTTCTAGAGTGTTACCGAGCCGAGGCAAGAGTCTAACCACTCTTTTCTCACAATCAAGAAAGGCACCATTACTGGAATACCAGTCCATGCCTCAGATCAGTCCATAACCCAGAAGCCCAAAAGAAAGGCACTACATCTAAACTCAACACTTAGAATAGAGATTTTCAAATCCAAACAAACCATTGACAAATAAGATGAGCCCCCAATTGGATTTGAAACAACCAAGGGATCTTCTATCATACTAGTGTCTAGGTGCAGAGATTCTACTAAAGCAGATGAAATAAAGGAGTGTGATGCGCCGGAATCAAAGAGAGTGCGAACTGGATGATCATAGAGATAAACTAAGCTTTCTACAGAAATATTTCTACATCGTTCCTGCGGAGGTGCCACCAGCGCGTGAACCTGTCCCCCTGAAGTGGAACCAGTCCTCTGTCCCTGCCCCGCTTCTTTGGGCAGTCCTTAGCCATGTGTCCAGTCTCGCTGCAATGGAAACAGCCCCCATTCATCTTCGCCTTCTTCTTTCTGCAGTCTTTCACTATATGTCCAACAATGCCACAGAAATTACACTTTCTATTTTCACGGGGTTTGTTGTTCTTCCCGCCTTTCTTTGAATCAGCCTTCTTGTTCTGTGACCCTTCCCCCTTCTTGTCTTAAGGCACTTCTGCTTTTGCCCCTTTCTTGCCTTTATCTTCCTCGTGTAGCAGCGCCATGTCCACCAAGCTTTCATAAGTCGCTCCCATGGGTATATGGGTCATAGCACGGCTGTGTAGAGGCTCATTCAGACCTTTGATGAAGCGAAGGGCCTTCTTGTGTTGGGTGTTTACTAAATCCATCCCAAATCTGGCCAGCTGATTAAACTGATTGACGTACTCACTGATCGTCATACTCCCTTATTTAAGAGTTAGGAAATTCTCCATCTGCAGGCTTCTTTCAGCTTGGGAGAGGAATTTCATCTTAAACCTCATCCTGAAATCTTCCCAAGTTTCTACTGGCCTCTCAGCAAGGGTAACTTCCCACCAATAAGAAGCTTCATCTTTAAGCAACCACACTGCTAGATGTATCTTTTGCATGTCGCCAACTTTGAAGATGACGAACAAATCTTCAGTCTCCTTCAGCCAGTTCCTTGCTACCACAAAGGATTCAGTTCCATAAAAGTCCTTTCCACCCATAGCCTTGAAGTCTCTACACGTCCTAGCGAAAGTATTTCCACGAGGAGGAGGAGGAGGAACCGCTGCCACTGTGGGAGGAGGAATGTTTGCTGGGCCCGCACCATTGGCCCTAGCCTCTAACTACCTTCGGAACCAGCCTGGTATCGGTACTCCTTCTGGAAGGTTAAGATCTCCAAACATGACGGAACAAAAAAAGGAAAGTATTCAAGAAAAAAGGATAGAGAGATAATGCATATGGCTTTAGGGAATTATGCCTTTTTTTTAAAAAAAAACAAGTCTTTTTCTTGAAAAAAATGCTTCTTTAATCTTCTCTTTTGAAAATAGTTTAAAAAACCTTTATCTAATTTGGTAAATTTGTGCTCTTATACCAAGTGAAACACCCCACCTCCGTTAAGGTCACTCACAAAGGGAATGCCTTAACTTCGGTGGAGGTTTATAAGTAAAAGTCACAGATAAAACACAAGACATATGTATAAGCAGTGGAAAACAAACAGACTTTTATTTCATAAATACGTGTTCATACAAAATATTTCCATAATTGTCTCATAATAACTTCCAAAACATTACATCATCATTTCTGTCTTATTTATTAAATAAAGAAGCATAACACATAATAAAAGCTGCATAAATCCCCATAGAACGTGTCCAAAAGCCATAGCCAAGGAAAGAGAGTCCAAACAATACATCTACTATCTTGAAGCTTGCAAAGGGTCTGACTAAACTGGGTTGTTTCCTCCCTGTGGACCTGGGGGGGGGGGGGGGGACGGAAGAAAAGAAGACGAAAGAAAAATAGAGTCAGACATAAAGCCTGGTAAGTCTAGTACTCTTCAGTATGAGAATAAGAAAAAGGGCATGATAGGTATAAACTGGAAATAGGAAAGTATCATAAACTAAGATAAAACGGTTTGAACCGAATATACTATCGCACCCTACACTATATCTCTGCACCTACTTGTATTGTCTCAACTGGCACCCCATGATCGGGGTGAAGTGATCCCCTTTCTAAAGATCGGCTCCTACTCGCAAAATCATATGTGTCATACGGCCCCCAATGATTGTAGATACCTATGCTGGTCCCACTATGGGGTGTATCAAGTCCCATGGTGGCGGCCCGACACAATCCTATGATGTATAGGTTATACTACTGGTGCCCAGTGCCCTGTTTGTCCGCTCCGAAGTGTGTGCACGCCCGCACTCCATTAGAACCCACACTGTTGCACCAACCACCATCGCTTTTGACCGCTTACAATCAGCCCAGTAATCATGCCCCACCCTGCCTAGTTTCAGGGTACCATGATACCTAATTGGGTTACTGCTGAAATGGTTCCCTGATACTAGGGTTTTCTAGTCAACATGTTAAGTGGTTAAGTGTCTGTATTTACCTAACGCACCCATCAGTTTAATTAACATGTTGAATTGGTTAAGTGTTTTAGTTAACTTAACCCTACCATCCTGACTTGTCTGTCCTTAACTTTAATTAGTCAAAGCACCGACCACTCACATTAGACAGGTATTGCTACAGTTACTGGATGTGCCGATCGGTTCCGGGCAGGTTTACACCGTAATTCAGTCTAACCTCGGGTCATTATTAGGCTCAATGCTTAACCTCTCACATTGGATAGGTATTGTTGTGACTACTGGACAGCCGAGCGGGTCCGGGCAGGTTTACATCACAACTCAATCCAACCTCGGGTTAAGCATACTCGTATTTTCTAAATTTACATATTTGTCTCTATTACTTGTTATATGTAAATTTGTTAACAATTAAATGTTGTGGCCCACCTTCCAAGTTCATCATTTTTGGTATAATAATTTTATACCATTTAAGTGCCACCAATTATTGGCATGTGCCAAACATGCCAATACATATATTTTTCACCAATTTATGTCAATTTCCTATAATTACCAATTTTTCCCAACGTCACCCCGTCTAAATATTAGGCTAACCATCTTAGCCTAATTTTTTGTCCGCATGATTTTTAACATATAATATTAGGCTAAAAAGTTAGCCTAATTTAGCGTACACAAAATTGGCGTAAAGAAATTCATTAACAAAAACATGACATAGGTGTAAACTTGGCATTTTCGGCATCGTCAATATGAACATCATAGGTGTGAACTTGCAAAATAGTCAACATGAATATCATAGGTGTGAACTTGCAACGTAGACTAAATAAGCGTACATATATGTGAATTTGCAACATAGACTAAATCAACTTACATATATGTGAATTTGCAACATAGGCTAAATCAACTTACATATATGTGAATTTGCAAAATAGGCTAAATCAACTTACATATATGTGAACTTGCATTGAAATAGGGATCTAACTAAATAGGTGTCACATGAATTAGCATGTGATTTAAACAACATAAGCCTAAACATGTTTAGATCTAGGCATAATCTCAAACACAAACTAGTATATGACAAAATTATGTCATGTCCATAAAACATGTATAATTTTTAGCACAAGGGTGTGAACTAGATCAAATCATGTTTACTACTATAACATGAAACTTGTATTAAAATGGATCTTGGCATGGATCCAATTATGAACTTGCAACTTTTGTATAAACATATGAGCATGTATATGAACTTAATCATTTAGGCATGGAGCTTTTGGCATAAAGTATATACATGAGGTCTTAACTTGGACATAGCACATGCAACCTATATAATCACATAAACATATAGGTGTAAACTCTAACATTAACCATATACTTGTATGTGATGTTGTTTTCATTCTAAATGTACAATAGGATCAACATCAAATCAATTATACCAAAAACATCCCAACCATTCACAACACAATCATTGCAATACACAGATATGAATTAGCATCGTCGTTATACAATAGTAAAATTCCATTTCAACTTTACATCGAATCAAGTCTCAATTTTATTCCTATTGGAAAAATCACTATACTTACAACAAATGACGTACTTGAATTCTGGATTCTGAGTTCTGAATTTGAAATGCTTTCCTTTGGGTAGATAAACGTTGTTTGAATCTTGTTTTTGCTTTAGTTTTGCTCGTCTCTAAGCTTTCTTCAAGTGGAGGCTACTCTTGGCTTCCTTCCAACAGCATGACGGTTCTAGCTCTATTTTATTTGTGTGAATTTAGGTTGAAGACTAAGGTTGTTTATATAAAATTTCAAACTAATTAGAGTCGTCGATGAAGCTAGAGTTAATCAAGGCCATCCATCTCAAGAGAAGCCAATCAGAAAGTGACAAATCAGCCCTAATGACACAGCCAAGCCCAGAAACCGAGCCAGGACCAGACCAAGTAGGTCGACCCCCAGGTCGACTACATGGTCGACCTGGGTACCCAGGTCGACTCCTAGGTCGACCCCCTGGTCGACCTGGGACCTGGGCGGGAAAATCCCCGTCTAGCCCAGTTCTGGTCCAGTTTTTAATTTTGAACTTGTTTTCGGGCTGTTTCAATTTTAAATCGAATTATGAAACTTCCGGAGGTCATAACTCCTTCATACGGAGTCCGATTTACGCAAACTCGGACTCTATCTCAAGCAGAATTCCGAGTCGAACGCAATGGCATAACCTGTTTCCCTTAATTCTTTCATTTAGAATTAATTATACTTTAATTTGTTGATTTAGCGTTAATAGAAAATTCGGGGTGTTACACCAAATCCGTTACTGTTTTTTGAACTTCATTTTTATAAAATCTTTTGAAAATAATTGAAATTCATATTTATGTAACTCTCCTTATTTTTATAAAATTCATTGTAAATCCATCGTTCTACAATGTGAAATATGCCATCTGTTCTTAGTTTATTATGATTTTTGTTTGATTGATTGAAATTTATGATGACTGATCTTCCTCTTAAGCTGAAATTATATTTTTAGTCATTTTTCATTAATATTTTAATTTCTGAATCCTTTTGATGATAACAAAAGGGGGAGAATGGGTTGAGATTTTGATTTATGAGGGAATATTTTATAAATATTTTTATGTTTCAAAATTAATTCAATTTTCTTTTTTTCACTCATTCACAGTTATAGGGGGAGTTTCTGTTGTGGGGGGAGCATTCAAGTAGGGGGAGTTCGGTTTTTCGGCGTCAAACACATTCATTATATTCAAAATCTTAAATATTTGGTTGTCATCATCCAAAGGGGGAGATTGTTGTTTATAACGTTGTTGTATACACAATTATATGATTTTTGTTTGATGATAACAACCAAATATACATTATTATAAATGTGTTTGTACTGTATTGCTTTATATATACACAACAGACAGGAATATAATATTGCTGTTTAAATAAAATACAACTATACAGAAATTTAAATATTCACGTAGTATTTTATTTAAATTGAATATTTTATTTCAATTTCAAACAGTACATCTTTTATAACTCCTCTCTTTGACATTCTTCATTTCATTCATATACAAATATTCTCATTACATCTCTGTCATTTACTCTATACAACTCTATCACTACAAAAAACACTTAGACACTCATTTTCAGTTTCACTGTCACATTCACTCATTTACATACTCAACACTTTCTTGTTGCCTTCAGTCTTCGGTCTTCTATCTTCACAGCTCAATCAGTCCAGTCACCATCTTCATACCTGTCATATACAGAAACACACACAGTATCTGGACAGATATAATTTCTTATTCTAAACAGATATAATTTTTATTTTAATTTTTTTTGCCTCAATTTTTTCTGGTGTGTTTTCTAATCATTTTTCTGACTCGATCTGATTTGTATTCATCTAGTACCCACTGATCAGCCTCAACTTGCCACACTGGTTTGCTAATCAAAACTAGCGTCAAACTAGCTGATTCTGACCAGCCTCAACTCAGTGCAGCAGTCTGCTGATATAAAATAATATATATTTCACATGCACAACATATGTATACACACACTATAACACCCCGTATTTTCATAACATGTTAAAACCATAAATCAAGGCAGAATTAAATTTTAAAGTAAGAATCAAGGGAAACAGGTTGCGCCATTGCACTCGTCTCGAAATTCTACTTGGAAACGAGTCCGAGTTTCCGAGAAAAGAAGTCTGTATGAGGGAGATATGACCCTCCAAGGTTTCAGGAATTTTCAGAATAGAAAAATAGCTCGAAATTCGAATTCAAATTCAAATTCAAAACCCAGAACAGACTGGGCAGGAAATTTCCCGCCCAGGACTAGGTCGACCTGGGGGTCGACCATAGTGTCGATCTCCCAGGGACCACGTCAACCATAGTGTCGACCTGGGGGTCGACCTGGTGCCAGAACCTAGTTCTGAGCCTGGGTTCATTCTAATGTATCTGGTCACATTTTCAGTCTAGATTCGTCCGCCTAACCCTATATAAACAGCCTCCTAGCCTCATTCTCCTTACACTATTTCATTCTCTCCTTATGCTGCCTCTGGAATAATTGAAATAAATAAATTAAAAATAAAATACGAAGACTATTTCTTGAAGACTACGGTTAGGAGTTGCAAATAGGAGATTCAAAACTATAAATCAAAGCAACGTTTATCTACCCAAAGGAAAGCATCTCAATTCCAGAACTCAGAATCCAGAATTCAAGTTCGTCGTTTGTTGTAAGTCAGTTACTTTTTAGATTTGAACGTTTAGATCTATTTGTGGCATGAAATTAAATGAATATAAGAATATGCCAAATCCTTTCATTTAAATCGATGCTTGTTTATGCCTTTGGGATCTAATTAAGAACTATTGTGATTAATTACCGATGAGACTGTGCCTATGCCTATGACGTTGAAACTATTGTTAATGGCCTAAGACTATGACTGTGAACATAAGATTATTGCCGATGACTGTGAATATAAGACTATGCCTATGTCTATGACTGTGATCATAGGACTATTGCCTATGACTATGACAAGGACCATTGTGACTAATTACCAATGATTCATGACCATGAAATTATTGCCTAGAATTATGAATATTAAATTGGATCTAAGCTTGATTCTCTATTCAAACCTATTCTTAATTATCCTTGAATCTTGACTTTTGGGATTTTTCTATTAAGTTAGATTTATCCAGGTTCTTGAACATAGACTGTTATTCAAACCCTTTCATGTTCGTAATGTAATCAGATCTATGCCTGCGATGTTTTAGTCAACTTATTCAGTATATTTATTAGATCTGTAATTCGTGAATTTGGGATTTTCATCTCATGCCCATTCTTATGCCCGTCTTTTCATGGTATTCTTGTTTATTCTCTTTTACTACGAATCTAGCTTGATCTATAATCTAGACTGAATCACGATTGCGTAGGCGATGGGAATACGATTAAGGGAAGAACGTGAAACTAACATGAAATTTATATTTGGCACAATAAATATGTTGGCATGATCTGAATTGGCTATAATAGTTACTAATTTGCATGCATAATAGAATTGGGCATAAACGGTAAATTGTTAATTGGCCGCAAAACATGTAGTTGGCATGTGAATCTAGTTTTGGCATAAATTGTAAACTAGAATATTAAATCTAGTTCTAACATGAATTGTAAAATTGGATATTTAATCTAGGTTGGGCCAAAAATGTAAATAAGAACATTAAGTCTAGATTAGGCTTAACTACTTATTTGGAACGCCAAATATGTGGCATAGTGATTTTGGGCATAACTATTATAGCAGGTTTGGGAAGGTGGGTTATAGCCTATTCTGATTAATAACTTGAAATTACATGTAATTGTCATGTTTCACATAACCCTGGTTAGTGACACTCAATTTGGTATAATCTTATAAACATGGTTTAGAGGGTAAGTGGGCCATAATAATAAATGTTGATAATGTACAATAAAAGAGTAATTATGGCATAAGTAAATTAGGAATAATTTACAAGAAGAATTTGTCCTAAATGAGAAATATGTACATTGTAGAAAATACGAATATGCCTAACCCGAGGTTAGATTGAGTTACGGTATAAGACTGCCCGGAACCATCCGACAAATCTAGCAACCGTAACAATACCTGTCTAATGTGGGTGGTTAGAGCATTGAGCCCAAAAGGACCCGAGGTTAGACTGAGTTGTGGTGTAAACCTTCCCGGAACCGACCGCACATCCAATGACCGCAACAATATCCGTCTAATGTGAGTGGTTGGTGCTTTAAATGAATAATTTAAAGCTAAGAAACAGTTAAGCTAGACAAGTGGGTGAGGTTAAGTAAAATACACTTAGCCAATTTAACTAGACTAGAAGGTGGAGTTAAGTAAACTTAGAACACTTAGCCATCGTGGTGTGCTAAATGAACAAGGTTAAGTTAAAACATGGAGGGACAATACTTAACCATTAGGACATGTGAATTAAACAGATGTTAGGGTTAAGTTAACTAAGAGAACACTTAACTGCTTTAGCATGTTTGTTAAACAGAAAGGGCAGGGTTAATTAAAAGGGAACACTTAGCCAATACAAGGTGAAGGGGTTGGGTGAAGTAATAAGAAATACCTAACCAATATAACTTGATTTGTGGTAGGGTTAAGTCAACATGAACTACTGATAACATTTAATCAATTTATCATGACAAATGAATGGGTTAAGATAACTTGAATTGACTAATGACACTTAACCAATCCAACTTGACGAGAAAGAGAACTAAGTAGTTAACCTTAGTTAAAAGGACTAAGTTGTAAACCTTAGTTAGAAAACGACGGTACGGGGACTAAGTAGTAAACCTAATTTAAGGGAACTAAGTAGTAAACCTTAGTACGACACGAGAAGGAGTGAACGTCCATTTGATCTTAAAGAAGGATCCAACGAACTGGGGAACGAAGCACGCGGCTTGGAGTGGACGTGAGGGTACTCTTGGTATCCCTCTGTGAAGCTGCAGATGATCCGCCTGGGCTCACAGAGGTTAAGGTCTGCGTTAGAAGAACCAAGGGTATGCCTTGGTTGTAATATAAGGCAACCTAAAGACTAGGATGGACCAGCATGATTCGGCGAGACCAGTAGCCCTGTGATAGCGACTCGTCGTCTACCTACCATCTTGAGTCAATCGAGGTACGTGAAGCGGAAAGGCGGAGAACTCCAACAAACCATATACTTGCTATCTAGTTATGGGTGCGGATGGCCATAGGTTAGTGGGGCATAGAGGGCCTGCGTATAGTTCTCATTTTTCAAGGTGTGCCTTTCATTAGTTGAGGGAGGGGTCTGGTAGGACCATAGCCACTGGGAAAAACAGACCTTAGCATCTACATCGACAGATATCTGAAAGCTCCCGACCGAGTTCCGTGTTTCTTGATATGCCCTGCCACGAGACTCGGGTCGCACACATAGAGGACATGTGCATCTAGACAGTAATAACGGTTCACGACACATACGTGGGGAAAGTCTAGGAACATATACCACTCTGGGTATTGTGTCCTAGAGTAGGGGCGTCGTTCGATAGGTAGCGTAATCCCAAGTTGGAACTAGTTCGCGTAAACCCTAAAATCCGAGAAATGTTCAATAGGTTGCATAAAGCCCAGTAGCCCTGGGTAGCGTAAACCCTAGATTAGATCTAGGTAATAAATAATAGATGTACACCTGAAAACAACCGCAATTTTTGGAATTGGGATCACGTTATTGTTTTATCTGTTTATACAGATTTCTAGTTGGACACTAGTTAGGTGGTGCAGTGATATAGAAACTAGAATAGCAGGGTAATCACAAAGTAGAGAAAGTATGGAAGCATATTCAGTTTATCAGTATATTCAGCTTGTCCGTAGATCCAGTTTTTTAGTACATTCAGTTTTATCTTAGCTTAGCATATCTTGCGTTATCTTGTTAGCCCTATCATCATGGTATTGTCTTGTATTCAGTTAATCCATGTCATGTTGTTTTTACCTGTTCACATGCTGAAAGTTACTGAACTTACCAGACTTTATGTCTGACTCTGTTTTCTTTCGCTTTCTTGTCTTCCGTTTCCCCCCCAGATCCGCAGGGAGGGAACGTTACTACTTAGCTCAGTTTTCTTTCCAAGCTTGAAGATTAGTCGAAGTTTTGCTTAGATTCTCTTTTCCATTGCTATGGCTGGCTCATGCTACATTGGGGAATATAAATGTTATTTTATGCTTCATTATTTTGTAAGACAGATACTCTGGTATTCGAAAACTATTGTTGTACAAACTATTTAATCAATAAAGTAAAGTTTTATTTTCCACTGTTTTAAATTATCTGTCTTGTAATTTATCTGCATCTTTTACCTTAAATGCTCCACCGAACTTAGTGCATTCCCTTTGTGAGTGACTCTAACGGATGTGGGGTGTTACGTGTGGTATCAGAGCTGAAGGTTACCAGATTAGATAAAAGATTTGAAAAATTATTTTCAACGATTTTAAAAGAAGCATTTTCAAAAGAAAAGTTTTGTTTTAAAGGCATATTCCCCAAAAGCCATATGCACTATCTTCTGATCCTCTATTTGAATTCTTGTCCCCTTCTTTCTTGAGTCTTCTGGGCTCCTGGCTTTCTGGGAGGTAACCTCATCGCGACACAGTTCCGTAGGCTTGATAAGACTACGATATCTATCGAAGGGCAAAGTAGTGCCCGACTTCCATCTATAGCCATAGTAGTTTCACCTGCAGCTAGTTTTCTTTCGAGCCTTGAAGGGTTTTCCATGCGATGGAGGCAACTTTTGAGAAACTTGTCAAAATAATTGTACAGGGATGGTAAAGATGAAGATGAGGGAGCTTGGCTAGGGAGAACAACACAAGGATGAGAAATTCATAGATATAAACTCGACTCACGAAGAAAGAAGGAATTATAAAACCTAAGACGAGAGGAAGTATCTTTTCCATGGTATGATAGGGCATATAATTAAGGATAAGGGCAAGGACGAGGGACAGGATTTTCAGAAGGGCGAGTGCATGCTTTCACCACCAGAATACCTGAGAGAGATAGTAAAATTCTCTATTGGAAAAGTTTAGCTTTTCATTTTGGTCAACCGGTTAGTATTCTTTTGATCTTAGCGCTTCGCATTTGTTCATATCTGCTTCCATAGCTGAGTCTCTACACCTTAATGCTTGTATAGGAGAAGATCCCATTTTTGTCTCAAATCCAATCGGTGGTTCGACCCATTTACCTTTGGTTTGTAAGGATTTGAGAACAACTATATTAAGTGTTGAGTTTAAGCGTAATGCTTTTGTTTTCGGTTCCATGGGCTATGAGTTTATTCTAGGCATGGGTTGGTTAGCCAGTAATTATGAAGGGAGGGTAGTTAGACTTTTGACTTGCCTTGGAAATACCCTCGAAATTCCGTATAAAGAATCAGTTAGGCTTAGCTAGCTAGAATCGCTTAATGCATTTATCGATGATTTGCAATCCGTTAGAGTAGTCCATGAGTACGCAGATGTTTTTGATTAGGTTAGGAGTTTACCCCTAAAACGCGGGATAGACTTCCGCATGTATCCAGTTGACAATGAAAAGCCAGCTATCCGATCAACGACAGTTTTGGAAATGGAGGTCAAGAAGCTTCGCAATCATGAAGATTAATTAGATAAGGTACATAATAGTGAAGCTCAAGAAGATGCGACTTAGAAGACTGAAGACTAGATACACGCATCATACCCTTTTTCTTAAGGGTACATCCTTGATCTCTTTTTCAAGGAATTTTATGCATATTTCTAGCTTTTAAGGTATATCCTCTAGAGCGTGTCATCGATCCTTAGTTAGAAGCCAATTGATGTAAACATGTATTTGAAACATGTTATGATTGATGGTTGCAAGTGGTTGCTCGTGGATGCATATATATACACCATAGGCGCTAGAACGACTCGGTCACTTTCATATAATATTAGCATATATGTGTTTGCTTAACGGATTTAATTGAATATGTTATCAAATGGATATTGCATATGGATGAATGGCTATGCACACATGTAGCATTTACATAACTAGGTATGCTTACATACATATTTGGATGCATGGCACTGACATAATTCGCATTAAGGAGGTCAACTGAATCAGTAGACCGCCTGATTTTGCATTAGATAAAGACATACACACACACTATGCATATGAACATGAAAGCATTAGAAAACTTTTTAAGGACAATGAATGTCTGTGATTGAATGGTTGAGTAGATGGTTGATTGGATGGTATGATACATTCTTCCTAACTTGAAGATTTCGGGGATGAAATCCTTTTAAGGGGGGAGAATGTAACACCCCGTATTTTTATAACATGTTAAAACCATAAATCAAGGCAGAATTAAATTTTAAAGTAAGAATCAAGGGAAACGGGTTGCGCCATTGCGTTCGTCTCGAAATTCTTCTTGGAAACGAGTCCGAGTTTTCGAGAAACGGTGTAACACCCCACCTCCGTTAAGGTCACTCACAAAGGGAATGCCTTAACTTTAGTGGAGCATTTTAGTAAACAGAACAGAAACTTACAAGACAGATAAAACAGTACTTGAAAAATTTTAACTTTATTATAGCGGAAACAGAAATCAATATGGTTACATCCTTTCAAATTTCAGATTTCAAGTAAAAAATATCAGTCTTGTACAAAAGCCTTCAAAATGCATGGTTTAAAATCATAATCCCCATAGAACGGAAGCTATGCAGAGCCAAGCCATACTTTAAGAACTTCAAGCAAAGAGAAATCTGGATCAAGCTAAAGTATTCCCTCCTTGGATAGCCTGGGGGAAAACGGAAGAAAGGAGGCGAAACAACAAGGGTCAGACAAAAAGTCTGGCAAGTCCAGTGACTTTCAGCATATGAACAGATAATAATAATATGACAAGCATAGTAAACTGAAGCATACTTCCTTAAAAAGTCTGGCAAGTCTCTGCACTAATACTAGTATAACAGAATTAGGTGTCACCCTAATGTCTAAACTGAAGCAGGAACGGGTACAGAATAATTTAATAGAAACAGAATGCTAATAATGGGCCTTTACTACCCGATCAGAAACAGACAAAAGCAGAAACAGATTAATCCCTACGGAAACAGAATGTAGAATTAGGTGTACACTAGTAATGGGCCTTTACCACCCGAACAGACGGTACCACGCAGAAACAGACAGGTGTTACCACCCAATAGAAACAGACGGTACCAACAGAAACAGACAGAACTAAGTGTACCCTAAAACCCTACCCCAAGCGATCGTCTCCCTAATACATAAATATCCTTTGTCAGCCCCACAGTAGGGTGTATCACTCCCTAAAGTGACAACCAATTGGCACAGACCTATTTACAGATGTCACGGCGTCTTACATCCTCAAAGGCAGACCGGGATCCATGCACGCACATGACCCGGTTGGAACGCACCATCAACACCCCTCGCCATTATCAGAATGAACCACTTATAATTAGTTCAGTAAGCATGCCAGGACCCTACCTACAGTTGGGTCAAAGTTTTGATACCAGAAAGGGTTACTGACTAATATGGGTCCCAAACAACAGATGACACAAGTAATTCCCCTCCTAACTTTGTGTCCCCAGACTAACAGATCTCAGATTAACTTGTTTACAAGTTCAGACATACAGAATTCAGATTTACTAGTTCACAGATTAAGTTAACAAGTTTTCAGACTAACAGATCAGATGTACAGATTTTTCAGATTTGTCTAACTTTGTATTGGGCCTACAGATTCATGGACGGGTTTACTACACCTATTAATCCAGTTGGTTTAACCCTATTTCCCCCAATACGTTTTAGACGTCATTCTTATCTTAGATTTGCATTAATTAGTTATTAATGCCCAGACCTCTCACATTAGGTCGCTAGCTTGTGGCCGCTGGATGGGCCGGCGGTTCCGGGAAGACTTCTGCCACAAGCCAGACCTAACCTCGTGTCTTAAGCAGGTTATGACTAACTTCTCACATTAGAACCTATTGTTTGCGGCTAGATGTGTCGGGCGGTTCCAGGCAGAATTACGCCGCAAACTCATTCTAACCTCGTGTTAGTCACGTTTATCTTTGCGGCCAATTAATTAATAATTTACCATTTATACCCACGCCTAATATACATGTCAATTATTCATAGCTAATTCAGATTATGTCAATAACAGACTAAATATATCAACTTAACAGACATAGCGGATAACAGGTTTAGGCGACTTAACGTATTCAGCAGATTAAGCAACTAGCGGATTTAGCAGATAACAGATTAGGCATCTCAACAGATTTAGGTTGGCATTTTTAACAGAATTAGCAGATGACAGATTTGGCAGATGAACAGATCTAGCAGACTAGGCAGTAGGGCAGAACTAGCAGATTAAGCAATATAACAGAATTAGCAGATTAGGCAAATATAGCAAAACTAGCAAATTAGACAAATATAACAGATTTAATCATTCCTTAAAGCTTCACGACATATCTTGCCTAATTATAAATCTTGCCTAAGTTCACATGCATAAATAATAGTCATGATTCACAATATGATCATTTACCCCATGTTTGCATTAAATTTGCATGTCACAGATTATGGTCATAATTTACATGTCCCAATTTGGTTCAACTTTCCTAGTACAAAAGATTCACATATAAATTATACCAAATATAGCTATTGACAAAAATATCCTACTTAGGTATTATTCACATTTGATAGATATCCTACTTAAATGTAGATCTTTATACCTAAGCCATATTCCCTTTATCTCAAATTACATGTTCAATACAGTCTATATTTATGTCCAATTACATACCTTTTTATGTCGTGTCCACAAATCATAGGTTTAATACCTTTTTATGTTATAAACATAACATGTCAAATCAAATGTCTCAGATTTATGTTCTAGCTACAGTCCATGTTCTTTCCTCAAACCAGTCACCTATTGGTCATGCCCAATTTATGCATCGTTTATTTTATTGTCCCAAACAATTTAGCGTAGGTTAATCCCTTATGAGATTGGCTCAGGCTCGTGGTAGCCTGGCTATAAAACAGAAAGAGGAAAGAGGTACATAATAAGATAAATCAAATCAGAACAGAACAGATATAACCTCAGATTCAGATTTAGAATTCATGTCACAATCAAAATTAACGTTTATAGCGAAAAATAACTGTACTTGCCTTGGTTGGATTAAAGAAAGAACTTTAGTTGTTGCAGAATTGTTGCAGAAGCTTTAATCTCTAATTTGAATTGAGTTGCTTAGGTTGATGTTGATTAGCTTCTAGTTTTGTTTCCAGCAGAGTAGAGACACCATTTTTATTTTTATTTAGAACAGAGGCAGAGAAGAAGCAGAATAGAATTGTGTGCAGGGAAGACTGGGTTTGGGGCTGTTTAAATAGGTTTAGGCAGACGAATCTAGACAGAAAACGAGACCAGATACATCAGAACGCACCCAGGCAGAAAAGCAGATTCGGGAGGCAGGTCGACCCCCAGGTCGACACTAGGGTCGACTCTAGGGTCGACCCCCTGGGGGCAGGTCGACTCTAGGGTCGACTTCCCAGTCGACCTGGTCTGTGCTGTTTAATTTTTTTTCTGAACTTTGGGATGCCATAACTTGGTCATATGGACTCCGATTTACGAAATTTCGGACTCTATTTCGCGTATTTTTCTGAGACGAACGCAATGGCACAGCCCGTTTCCCTTGATTCTGATTTTATATTTTAATTATACTCAGATTTGTAATTCTTAAGTTTACAGAAAATACGGGGTGTTACATTCTCCCCTCCTTAAAGGATTTCGTCCCCGAAATCTTCAAGTTAAGAAGAATGTGTCCTACCATCCAATCACTCATCTACTCAGTCATCATCCACAAGCATCCATTGTCCTTAGAAATTTCTAGTGTTGTATGAACATTTGCAAAAGTGTGTGTATATATTCCTTATCTAATGCAAAGATCAGGCGGTCTACTGATTCAGTTGACCTCCTTAATGCGAATTATGTCAGTTCCATGAGTCCAATATGTATGCAATTTTCCTATTTGATACATATCATTTCTATATGAGTGCACAACCATCCACTCATATGCAACATCCATGTGCTGATTCAACCATTTTGCATCCATAAAAATTTAAAATGCTCACACATCCATATGCAGTATGAGAGTGTTTTCGAGACGATCTAGTGCCTAGTGTGTGTATATGCGTCCACGAGCAACCATTAGCAACCACTTGCATCCACTTGCAACCATCAAACATAACATGTCTCAAACACATGTTTACACCCATTAGGATTCCTATCTATAAGTTGAACACTCGATCGATAGGATACAGTCGAGTGATGGAAGCGAGTGCAGATAAAAATAAAAACTTGATTCCTATCAGACATTGGTTGAGAAAATAATTCCCCTAAGGGTCAACCCCGAAGACCGAAATCAACATCGAATTGACACCCAGAGGGTTACCCTCTTTAGACAATGTCAAAACTGGAAATCTTATCAGAAGTATTCAGATATTTACAGGCTACTGGTAAAGATCAGGTTCCCTAATGATTCTTCGGAAGCTAAGCATGAAAAAATCATATCCCACAAAAACTCAGAATATATGCGTCATATTTGACGCCTAACACAGATATCCCTCAAACCTTAACTTAAAACAGATGAGTCATACCCTTTATGGGTCTGAGTCTACAGCAGAATCAGAAACAATACTAGTATTCAAGTGCAGAGTATCAAGTACAGAATCAGAAAGAGTCTTAACTCCATAACCAGATAAGGAAATTAAACCTTCTACAGAAATTTTCCCTATTTCTATCCTATCTACTAGCCTTGAGAGTGTTTGCCTGCCCTCCAGAAGTTGGTCCTGTCCTTTGTCCTTGCCTTCGTTTCTTCGGGCAGTCCCTAGTAAAGTGCCCCATCTCACCACAGTTGAAGCAAGCACCCTCCCCTTCCTCTTTCGGTAATCCTTATTCAGATGAGTCGAGCTTCCATAAGTAAAACACTTTCCTCCTCCTTATCTTCAAACTTTCCTTCCTTCTTTTGTGTTTCCCTTTTGCCTCCATTGTGAACTAAGTCTATATGAGTTTCTCACCTTTGGGTTGTGCTCCTTAGCCAAACCTCATCATTCTCATCTTCACTATCCTTGTGTAACACGTTGACCAATCCCTCGAAAGCTGCCTCCATTGCCCGGAAAAATCCTTCAAAGCTCTAAAGAAAACTAGCCGCAGGTGAAACTACTGCAGCTATCGATGGAAGTCGGGCACTACTTTGCCCTTCGACGAGGTTACCTCCCAGAAAACCGGGAGCCCCAGAGACTCAAGAAGGAAGCAAGGATTCAAGCAGAGGATCAAAAGATAGATATATGGCTTAGGGGACTATGTTTTTCAAAATAAGCTTTACTTTTGAAAATACTTCCTTTTCAAAACCTTTTTGAAAATAGTTTTCAAAAATTCTTTATCAAATCCGGTAACCTTCAGCTCTGATACCAAGTGTAACACCCCACCTCCATTAAGGTCACTCACAAAGGGAATGCCTTAACTTTAGTGGAGCATTTTAGTAAACAGAACAGAAACTTACAAGACAGATAAAACAGTACTTGAAAAATTTTAACTTTATTATAGCGGAAACAGAAATCAATATGGTTGCATCCTTTCAAATTTCAGATTTCAAGTAAAAAATATCAGTCTTGTACAAAAGCCTTCAAAATGCATGGTTTAAAATCATAATCCCCATAGAACGGAAGCTATGCAGAGCCAAGCCATACTTTAAGCACTTCAAGCAAAGAGAAATCCGGATCAAGCTAAAGTATTCCCTCCTTGGATAACCTGGGGGGAAACGGAAGAAAGGAGGCGAAACAACAAGGGTCAGACAAAAAGTCTGGCAAGTCAAGTGACTTTCAGCATATGAACAGATAATAATAATATGACAAGCATAGTAAACTGAAGCATACTTCCTTAAAAAGTCTGGCAAGTCTCTGCACTAATACTAGTATAACAGAATTAGGTGTCACCCTAATGTCTAAACTGAAGCAGGAATGGGTACAGAAAAATTTAATAGAAACAGAATGCTAATAATGGGCCTTTACCACCCGATCTGAAACAGACAGAAGTAGAAACAGATTAATCCCTACGGAAACAGAATGTAGAATTAGGTGTACACTAGTAATGGGCCTTTACCACCTGAACAGACGGTACCACGCAGAAACAGACAGGTGTTACCACCCAACAGAAACAGACGGTACCAACAGAAACAGACAGAACTAAGTGTACCCTAAAACCCTACCCCAAGCGATCGGCTCCCTAATACATAAATATCCTGTGTAGGCCCCACAGTAGGGTGTATCACTCCCTAAAGTGACAACCAATTGGCACAAACCTATTTACAGATGTCACGGCGTCTTACATCCTCAGAGGCAGACCGGGATCTATGCACGCACATGACCTGGTTGGAACGCACCATCAACACCCCTCGCCATTATCAGAATGAACCACTTATAATTAGTTCAGTAAGCGTGTCAGGACCCTACCTACAGTTGGGTCAAAGTTTTGATAGCAGAAAGGGTTACTGACTAATATGGGTCCCAAATAACAGATGACACAAGTAATTCCCCTCCTAACCTTGTGTCCCCAGACTAACAGATCTCAGATTAACTTGTTTACAAGTTCAGACATACAAAATTCAGATTTACTAGTTCACAGATTAAGTTAAAAAGTTTTCAGACTAACAGATCAGATGTGCAGATTTTTAAGATTTGTCTAACTTTGTATTGGGCCTACAGATTCATGGACGGGTTTACTACACCTATTAATCCAGTTGGTTTAACCCTATTTCCCCCCAATACGTTTTAGACATCATTCTTATCTTAGATTTGCATTAATTAATTATTAATGCCCAGACCTCTCACATTAGGTCGCTAGCTTGTGGCCGCTGGATGGGCCGGGCGGTTCCGGGCAGACTTCTGCCACAAGCCAGACCTAACCTCATGTCTTAAGCAGGTTATGACTAACTTCTCACATTAGAACCTATTGTTTGCGGCCACTGGATGTGCCGGGCGGTTCCGGGCAGAATTACGCTGCAAACTCATTCTAACCTCGAATTAGTCACGTTTATCTTTGCGGCCAATTAATTAATAATTTACCATTTATACCCACGCCTAATATACATGTCAATTATTCATAGCTAATTCAGATTATGTCAATAACAGACTGAATATATCAACTTAACAGACATTGCGGATAACAGGTTTAGGCGACTTAACGTATTCAGCAGATTAAGCAACTAGCGGATTTAGCAGATAGCAGATTAGGCATCTCAACAGATTTAGGTTGGCATTTTTAATAGAATTAGCAGATGACAGATTTGGCAGATGAACAGATCTGGCAAACTAGGCAGTAGGGCAGAACTAGCAGATTAAGCAATATAACAGAACTAGCAGATTAGGCAAATATAGTAGAACTAGCAAATTAGGCAAATATAACAGATTTAATCATTCCTTAAAGCTTCTCAACATATCTTGCCTAATTATAAATCTTGCCTAAGTTCACATGCATAAATAATAGTCATGATTCATAATATGATCGTATACCCCATGTTTGCATTAAATTTGCATGTCACAGATTATGGTCATAATTTACATGTCCCAATTTGGTTCAACTTTCCTAGTACAAAAGATTCACATATAAATTATACCAAATATAGCTATTGACAAAAATCTCCTACTTAGGTATTATTCACATTTGATAGATATCCTACTTAAATGTAAATCTTTATACCTATGCCATATTCCCTTTATCTCAAATTACATGTTCAATACAGTTTATATTTATGTCCAATTATGTACCTTTTTATGTCATGTCCACAAATCATAGGTTCAATACCTTTTTATGTTATAAACATAACATGTCAAATCATATGTCTTAGATTTATGTTCTAGCTACAGTCCATGTTCTTTCCTCAAACCAGTCACCTATTGGTCATGCCCAATTTATGCATCATTTATTTTATTGTCCCAAACAATTTAGCGTAGGTTAATCTCTTATGAGATTGGCTCAGGCTCGTGGTAGCCTGGCTATAAAATAGAAAGAGGAAAGAGGTACAGAATAAGATAAATCAAATCAGAACAGAACAGATATAACCTCAGATTCAGATTTAGAATTCATGTCACAGTCAAAATTAACGTTTATAGCGGAAAATAACTGTACTTGCCTTGGTTGGATTAAAGAAAGAACTTTAGTTGTTGCAGAATTGTTGTAGAAGCTTTAATCTCTAATTTGAATTGAGTTGCTTAGGTTGATGTTGATTAGCTTCTAGTTTTGATTCCAGCAGAGTAGCGACGCCATTTTTATTTTTATTTAGAACAGAGGCAGAGAAGAAGCAGAATAGAATTGTGTGCAGGGAAGGCTGGGTTTGGGGCTGTTTAAATAGGTTTAGGCAGACGAATCTAGACAGAAAACGAGACCAGATACATCAGAACGCAACCAGGTAGAAAAGCAGATTCGGGAGGCAGGTCGACCCCCAGGTTGACACTAGGGTTGACCCTCTAGGGGCAGGTCGACTCTAGGGTCGACTCTAGGGTCGACCCCCTGGGGGCAGGTCGACTCTAGGGTCGACCCCCTGGGGGCAGGTCGACTCTAGGTTCGACTCCCTAGTCGACCTGGTCTGTGCTGTTTAATTTTTTCTGAACTTTGGGAGGCCATAACTTGGTCATATGGACTCCGATTTACGAAATTTCTTACTCTATTTCGCGTATTTTTCTGAGACGAACGCAATGGCACAGCCCCTTTCCCTTGATTCTGATTTTATATTTTAATTATACTCAGATTTGTAATTCTTAAGTTTAAAGAAAATACGGGGTGTTACAAACGGAGTCCGTATGAGGGAGATATGACCCTCCGAAGTTTCAGGAATTTTCAGAACAGAAAAATAGCTCGAAATTCGAATTTGAATTCGAATTCAAAACCCAGAACAGAATGGGCGGGAAATTTCCCGCCCAGGACCAGGTTGACCTGGGGGTCGACCATAGTGTCGACCACCCAGGGACCAGGTCGACCATAGTGTCGACCTGGGGGTCGACCTGGTGCCAGAACCCAGTTCTGAGCCTGGGTTCATTCTGATGCATCTGGTCACGTTTTCAGTCTAGATTCGTCCGCCTAACCCTATATAAACAGCCTCCTAGCCTCATTCTCCTTACACTATTTCAATCTCTCCTTATGCTGCCTCTGGAATAATTGAAATAAATAAATTAAAAAAAATACGAAGACTATTTCTTGAAGACTACGGCTAGGAGTTGCAAATAGGAGATTCAAAACTATAAATCAAAGCAATGTTTATCTACCCAAAGGAAAGCATCTCAATTCCAGAACTCAGAATCCAGAATTCAAGTTCGTCGTTTGTTGTAAGTCAGTTACTTTTTAGATTTGAACGTTTAGATTTATTTGTGGCATGAAATTAAATGAATATAAGAATATGCCAAATCCTTTCATTTAAATCGATGCTTGTTTATGCCTTTGGGATCTAATTAAGAACTATTGTGATTAATTACCGATGAGACTGTGCCTATGCCTATGACGCTGAAACTATTGTTAATGGCCTAGGACTGTGACTATGAACATAAGATTATTACCGATGACTATGAATATAAGACTATGCCTATGTCTATGACTGTGAACATAGGACTATTGCCTATGACTATGACAAGGACCATTGTGACTAATTACCTGTGATTCATGACCATGAAATTATTGCCTAGAATTATGACTATTAAATTGTATCTAAGCTTGATTCTCTATTCAAACCTATTCTTAATTATCCTTGAATCTTGACTTTTGGGATTTTTCTATTAAGTTAGATTTATCCAGGTTCTTGAACATAGACTGTTATTCAAACCCTTTCATGTTCGTAATGTTATCAGATCTATGCCTGCGATGTTTTAGTCAACTTTTTCAGTATATTTATTAGATCTGTAATTCGTGAATTTGGGATTTTCATCTTATGCCCATTCTTATGCCCATCTTTTCATGGTATTCTTGTTTATTCCCTTTTATCTATGAATCTAGGTTTATCTATAATCTAGACTGAATCATGATTGCGCAGACGTTGGGAATACGATTAAGGGCGGAACGTGAAACTAACATGAAATTTATATTTGGCACAATAAATATGTTGGCATGATCTGAATTGGCTATAATAGTGACTAATTTGCATGCATAATAGAATTGGGCGTAAACGGTAAATTGTTAATTGGCCGCAAAACATGTAGTTGGCATGTGAATCTAGTTTTGGCATAAATTATAAACTAGAATATTAAATCTAGTTCTAACATGAATTGTAAAATTGGATATTTAATCTAGGTTGGGCCAAAAATGTAAATAAGAACATTAAGTCTAGATTAGGCTTAACTACTTATTTGGAACGCCAAATACGTGGCATAGTGATTTTGGGCATAACTATTATAGCAAGTTTGGGAAGGTGGGTTATAGCCTATTCTGATTAATAACTTGAAATTACATGTAATTGTCATGTTTAACATAACCCTGGTTAGTGACACTCAATTTGGTATAATCTTATAAACATGGTTTAGAGGGAAAGTGGGCCATAATAATAAATGTTGATAATGTACAATAAAAGAGTAATTATGGCATAAGTAAATTAGGAATAATTTACAAGAAGAATTTGTCCTAAATGAGAAATATGTACATTGTAGAAAATACGAATATGCCTAACCCGAGGTTAGATTGAGTTACGGTATAAGACTGCTCGGAACCGCCCGGCAAATCCAGCAACCGTAATAATACCTATCTAATGTGGGTGGTTAGAGCATTGAGCCCAAAATGACCCGAGGTTAGACTGAGTTGTGGTGTAAACCTGCCCGGAACCGACCGGCACATCCAGTGACCGCAACAATGTCTGTCTAATGTGAGTGGTTGGTGATTTAAATGAATAATTTAATGCTAAGAAACAGTTAAGCTAGACAAGTGGGTGAGGTTAAGTAAAATACACTTAGCAAATTTAACTAGACTAGAAGGTGGAGTTAAGTAAATTTAGAACACTTAGCCATCGTGGTGTGCCAAATGAACAAGGTTAAGTTAAAACATGGAGGGGCAATAATTAACCATTAGAACATGTGAATTAAACAGATGTTAGGGTTAAGTTAACTAAGAGAACACTTAACCGCTTTAGCATGTTAGTTAAACAGAAAGGGCAGGGTTAAGTAAAAGGGAACACTTAGCCAATACAAGGCGAAGGGGTTGGGTTAAGTAATAAGAAATACCTAACCAATATAACTTGATTTGTGGTAAGTTTAAGTCAACATGAACTACTGATAACACTTAATCAATTTATCATGACAAATGAATCGGTTAAGATAACTTGAATTGACTAATGACACTTAACCAATCCAACTTGACGAGAAAGAGAACTAAGTAGTAAACCTTAGTTAAAAGGACTAAGTTGTAAACCTTAGTTAAGAAAACGATGGTTCGGGGACTAAGTAGTAAACCTTAGTTAAGGGAACTAAGTAGTAAACCTTAGTACGACACGAGAAGGAGCGAACATCCATCTGATCTTAAAGAAGGCTCCAACGAACTGGGGGATGAAGCACATGGCTTCGAGGGGACGTGAGGGTACTGTAACACCCCACGCCCGCTAGGGTCACTCACAAAGGGAATGCCATAGCATCGGTGGAGTATTTTAGTGAATATAGAACAAAAAAATTACAACAAGACAGATATAAATAGTACTTGAAATTTTAAAACATCATCTCATAACAGCGGAAATAAACATGTCTGGTTACATCATAAAACCACGATAAAAGTCAAGTACAATATCCATCAAAATAAAGAAGTACATAATCCCACTCTCTCATACAATAGCCATAACAAAAGAAGAGATAACTGGATAACTGGAGCTTTACATCTACCCAAGCTCCTAAAGACTGGAACAGCAATCCGATCAAGCTCTACTACCGCTAGGATCCACCGTAGGACCTGAGGGTTGGGAAAAAGATAAAAACAACGGGGTCAGACATAAGTCTGAGTGAGCCCTATAACTTTAACAATATAATCATTAAAGTAACCAGAGAAGACATAAACTTGACCTACGGTAATATCTGGGGATGAATGGCTACACTAAGTAGCTTGGTAGACTTAGGATAAACTAAGATAACCGTCAGGACGCATCTACCCACCCAAGGATAATTACTAACTGCACCACACCAGTCATTCCTACTTAAAGGTTGATCCCTTCCAAGGACTTAGAAAATTTCCCCAGTAGTTTCATGTACCCCTAGCCCACTACATAGGTGCCGTCTGCCCCTATCTCCACTAGGTGTACTCAGTAATTCTTACCCAGTAGTTTCGTGTACCCCTACATAGGTGCCGTCTGCCCCTATCTTCATTAGGTGTACCCACTACTCCCCATCGATCGGCTCCCTACCGTAGATACCCGTGCTGGTCCCACAGTGGGGTGTATCACTCCCCTAAAGTGGCTACCCAATACTAACGGTGCACGGCTTTATATCTACACGATGCAACAACGGCTTATCTACCCGCCCGGGCCCACACACGCATATGAAACCCGTGGGACTTGCGTTGCCACCGCTAACCCGTTTTGGCCTCTTATAATTCAAGCCCAATATGCGTGTCTCGTCACTCGACATGGGTCGAGCCCACAAAGATACGTTTGGGATATTGGTTGAAATGGGCCCCCACAAGCTACCCACTTAAGCTTGTCAAATATCTAGTGTATCCCACTTAACCCTTTAATCATGTTTAATTACATGTTTCCACTTGGTTAAGTATTCTAATCGTATTTTCTATTGCCACCCAAGGCAACCCACTAGATTCCACATGCCACCCAAGGCAACCACAGAATTTCCTCATGCCACCCAAGGCACCCACTTAACCCCTCATGTCCCACTACATGCTACTATGGTTAAGTGTTTCTTAATTAATTAAGACCGTGATCTCCCATAAAGACCTCCCATATTAGACTGGCTGTTATGACCGCCTGGTTAAGCCGGTAGAATCCGGGCAGTCTTACGTCATAACAGAGTCTAACCTCGTGTCTTTACCTTAATCACGTATTTAATTTATGGCTAAGACCTCTCACATTGGGCTGACATTTGTAGCAACTGGTTAAGCCGGTCGGGTCCGGGCAGTTTTACACTACAAATGAGTCCAACCTCGTGTCTTAGTCGATTAATTACACCTAATTAATCACCCCCATATTAATTATCCCTAATTAATATCAAGTTTTTCCATAACATGGGTAGACCTAACTCAATAGGTAAATTCCCATGGGGTAGACCTAACTCAATAGGTAAATTCCCACTTATGGTAATTTATTTTTATGGTATGCTTAATCATACCCAATCATTCATTTATTAACATATTTACCAACCCCATCGTTCCCCATGTAAATCGTTCTCATTTCATAACATAAATAAGGGGAAGATCATCACAAATATCATGGGTTTAACATACAACTTTGTCATGGGTTAAGAGGATGTCAACTTGCATATATGAGCATATATTAACCCAACTACATATAACCCAAACTTGCATATTATCATACACATGATTTGCATAACATGTTGCATATGAGCTTGCATATTATCATACACATATCTTGCATAACATGTTGAACTTGCATATAGGCATTCTCATAACTTGCATAACATGTTAAACATGCATTTAAGCATACACATAACTTGCATAAGCATTCACATACTTGCATAAGCATTCACATACTTGTATAAACATGCATAACTTGCATATCATGTCATTTAAGCATATACATATCTTGCATAAGCATTCATATACTCGCATAAGCATGCATAACTTGCATATCACATAAATCTTGCATTTAAACATATATATGACTTGCATAAGCATCCATACACTTGCATAAGCATGCATAACTTGCATATCACATTAAACTTGCATTTAAACATATATTTAACTTGCATAACTCACTTTGTTAACATGCATAATTCCACTCATTAAATATGCATAACTCCACTTGTTAAACATGCATATATCAACTTGTTAAACATGCATAAATCAACTTATTAAGCATGCATAAACCAACTTAACAAATATGCATAAACATAGAACAACATAGAGTAACATATCATTATACATGATTCAAACTCACTAATCCGCATTTAAGACCATAAGTCTCATTACACCCAATCTACTTACTTTAACAATTGATGTTAAAGTGATAGAAACTCACCAAACTTAAGATTAGCAACCTTATGAAGTAGAAATAGTTGCAAACTATGAAGATAATGATGATTAGAGATTGATTAGAGAGGGATTAGCTTGCAACTTTCTTTATGAACTAGTGGAGGCCATGCTCAAATTTCATTTTGCCATAGTTTAGTTACAAGACTTAATTATGAATGAATTAGGGTAGGGTTGGGGTCTTATTTATAGGATTAGGTGAGTGTTTTAGGCCCTTAGATTAACCCTAGATTAGATTAGGACCCTTAGATTTAGGAAATCTCTAGAACCAGCCCTCCTAGCCAGCCTGAAACCCAACCTGGTGCACCCAGGTTCACAGAACGGTGCCACCCTGTCGACAGGCAAGTCGACAGGCATGTCGACACCCCTGTCGACAGGCCTGTCGACAGCCCTGTCGACATGGGTTGGGCGGGAAGCTTCCCGCCTGACCCCGCCTGGCCCATTCCAAATCTGAATATTTAAATTTTTAAATCTGTTTTAGTTTTGAATTTTCTGCAAACTTCATTGGGCCATAACTGGGCCATACGGACTCCGATTTTCGAAAACTCGGACTCTATTTCGCGTATTTTTCCGAGACGAACGCAATAACGCAGCCCGTTACCCCCAATTCCGACGTCTGAGATTATTTATCCTGTAATTAGTGAATTTTAGTATTAACTAAAATTCGGGGTGTTACATTCTCCCCTCCTTAAAGGATTTCGTCCCCGAAATCTCTAAGCTAAGGAGAATGCATATCCTACCAACCAAACAACCATCTGCTCAAATCATCAACCACGGGCATCCATTGTCCTTAAACAGTTTCTAATGATGTATGAGCATATGCAAACGGTGTGTGTATATGTTCCCTATCTAATGTATGAACATATGCAAACCATGATAGTGCCATGCATCCATTATGTATGCGAGAAAACCCTATCGACACATACAATATCTACATGAGTGCACAATCATTCACCAAAATGCATCATCCATGTGATAACACAACCATTATACATCCATAAATATATTTTCCCACACACAATTTTATGCAATATGCAATATGAAGTGACTGAGCCGATCTAGTGTCTAGAGTGTGTGTATATGCATCCACGAGCAACCACTAGCAAACACTTGCATCCACTTGCATCCATCAACCATAACATGTCTCAAACACATGTTTCAACCATAGGTTTACCCTATCTAAAGGTCAAAGGTACTAACGAGAGGACATACCAAAGATAAGATAAGTACTGGACAAGCGATAAAGGAGAAAGTAAAGACATACCCTCAAAAAGAAATGGGTACAATAAACGCATCTTCGCTTCCGTTTCCCAAGTTGCGTTGCTCTCATCTTCTCCCCATTGCACTTTGACTAGCTGAACCTCTCTGTTTCTCAACTTCCTAGTCTCTGACCCAAGGATGCGAGTAGGAGCTCGTCTAATAGTCGCATCACGCTCTACCTCTACATCTCTAAGCAAGCTCGGCTCTACCACCTCTGCGGTCTCATGTAAGCACTTCCTCAGATGTGATACATGGAATACATCATGAACACCACTAAGTCTGTCGGGCAACTCCACCCTATATGCCATCCGTCCAATCCTTTCCTTGATAGGAAACGGCCCAACAAACCTTGGTGCTAACTTCCCAACGGATCCGAAGCGAACAACATTTCTCAACGGAGATACCTTAACAAAAACCATGTCCCCAACCTCAAACTCAAGATCCGTCCTTCTCTTGTCCGCATAAGATTTTTGCCTATCCTGCGCTGCTTTCATCCTTCTTCGAATCAAGTCAATCTTCTCAGAAGTCTCTCTAACCATATCGGGCCCCAGCAAGATCTTATCCGTAGATTCCCACCAACATGTAGGTGATCGACAAGGCCTTCCATAGAGAGCTTCGAAAGGAGCCATACCAATACTGGACTGAAAGCTGTTATTATATGCGAACTCTACCAATGGAAGATGCTCTTCCCATGTACCTCCAAAATCTAAGATACAAAGCCTCAAAAGGTCTTCTAGAACACGATTCACCCTCTCAGTCTGGCCGTCCGTCTGAGGATGATATGCAGTGCTCAGACACAATTGAATCCCCACTGCTTCTTGCAAACTTTTCCAAAATTCGCTAGTGAAGATAGGATCTCGATCACTCACTATGCTAGAGGGTACCCCATGCAATCGAACTATCTCTCGAAGATATACAGAAGCTAGCCATGGAGCGGTCCTCTTGCTCTTCACAGGTATGAAATGGGCGCTCTTAGTAAGTCTATCTACCACCACCTAAATTCCTGTATTACCCTTCCTCGACCTGGGTAACCCGTCAATAAAATCCATCGAGACGCTATCCCACTTCCATTGCGGAACCTCCAATGGGTGAAGCAACCCACCTGGTTTCCTTTGCTCCGCCTTCACTTGCTGGCACACCAAACATCGAGCGACATACTCGGCCACATCTTTCTTCGTACCGGCCCAGAAGAAAACCCTCTTCATGTCTGCGTCATCAAGAATAGCCTTCCTCAAACCCTCGTCTTGCGGTACGCAAAGTCTACCGTCTCTACGCAAGCACCCCCTATCGTCTAGGGTGTACCTACTCAAATGGCTGGACGACTCCCCCCTTATGAGCTTCTCTATCAACTCAACCAACTGTGGGTCGTCCCTCTGGGCTTCCCCAATCTGCCCCAAAAGAGTAGGTCTAACTTCCAATGAAGCTAGCAAACCGGGTACATAATCAATGGAAGGTCTGAAATCAAACATTGCGATAAACTCCAAGTCTCGTCGTTCCACGAACAATGGACACAAGGACAACCTCTTCCTACTCAAGGCGTCCGCCACCACGTTACCCTTGCCAGGGGTATACGCTATCTCGAAATCATAAGATGCTAAGAACTCCATCCACCTCTGCTGTCTTAAGTTTAAATCTTTCTGAGAGAACAAGTACTTCAAAGATTTATGGTCAGTGAACAACTCGAATCTCTCACCAAGAAGATAATGACGCCAAATCTTAAGCGCAAAAACAATAGCGGCCAGCTCTAGGTCATGGGTAGGGTAATTTTTCTCATGTGCCCTCAACTGCCTTCCACCATAGGCTATTACCCTTCCCTCTTGCATTAAGACTGCGCCAAGTCCTGTCCCACAGGCATCGGTATAGACAACAAATGGCTTGCTCCCATCTGGCAACACTAAAACTGGAGCGGTGGTTAAAGCTCTCTTTAACCGTCGGAACGCATCATCACAATCTACGTCCCATGTGAAAACAAGATTCTTCTTTGTTAAGCGGGTTAATGGGGCTGATATCTTCGCGAAGTCTTTGATAAACTTCCTATAATACCCCGCCAACCCCAAGAAACTTCTTACTTTGGTAGCATTCTTCAGAACCTTCCAATCCTGAATTGATACTACCTTCGCGGGATCCACAGCTATCCCTTCCTTGGAGACCACGTGCCCCAAGAATCGTACTTCCTTCCTCCAGAAGTGACATTTAGAAAATTTAGCCTTAAGGCTATGTGCTCGAAGAGTCTTCAACACTTCCCCAAGATGTAGGGCATGCTCTTCTTCACTCTTAGAAAATACTAAGATATCATCCACAAAGACCACCACGAATTTATTAAGGAACTCCCTGAACACCCTACTCATCAAATCAACAAAGTATGCGGGGGCGTTCGTCAACCCAAATGGCATCACCAGCCACTCATAGAAACCATCCGGAGTTCTAAAGGCAGTCTTGTCTATGCTATCCTTAGCCACCCTCAACCGATGAAACCCCGTGGCCAAGTCCAACTGAGAAAATACTGAAGCGCCAACCAACTGATCAAAAAGATCATCAATCCTCGGCAATGGGTGTCTATTCTTCTTTGTGAGCTTGTTGAGTTCTCTATAATCTACACAAAGTCTGAGGGACCCATCTGCCTTCGTAGCAAATACTACTAGAGCACCCCACTCCGATATGCTCCATCTTATGAACCCCTTCTCAAGCAACTCCCCTACTTGCTTATGGAGTTCCCTCCTCTCACGAGGAGCCATGTGGCGCACTGGTAAAGATACCGGTTTAGCATTATCCACCAAATATATTCGGAAGTCAATCTCCCGCTTCGGAGGTAAGCCCTTCACCTCCTCAAACACATCCGGATATTCCCGGACCACTCTAACAGATTGCAAACTCTCGACCGAAGCGTCAAGCGATTCAAGATAACTTAGCATAACAGAGTCCATGGGATTACAAGAAATCTCGAGAGTGTTACCCAAGCGGGTCATCAGCCTAACAACTCTCCTTTCGCAATCAAGAACGACACCATTACTGGATAACCAGTCCATGCCCAAAATCAACCCATAGCCCGTGAAGCCCAATACAAAAGCATCACATCTAAACTCAATGCTAAGTATAGAAATCTTCAAACCCAAACATATCATGGACAAACAAGTGGAGCCCCCAATTGGGTTTGAAACAACCAAGGGATCATCTACCAGACTGGTGTTTAAGTGCAGTAACTCAACTAATGATGATGAAATAAACGAATGAGATGCGCCTGAATCCAACAATGTACGGACAGGATGGTCAAATAGAAAAACCAGACTTTCAACGGAAATAGTTCTACCTCTCTCCTGAATCGGTGGAACCGCGAGAGCCTGTACTTGCCCCCTAGCCTGACTCGGTGCCATAAGATCTTGCACCTGTCCTCCTGAGGTAGATCCCGTCCTTTGCCCCTTCTTAGGGCAATCCTTCACTAAGTGCCCTGCTTCGCCACAGTGGAAGCAGCCGGTCTTCTTCTTCTTGCGACAATCCTTGCTTAGGTGGCCAGGTGTCCCACAATTGAAACACTTCTTCTTCTTGCCCTTGCCACCGTTGCCTTTCCCACCTTTGCTTTGCTGTTGTTGAGGTCTCTTTTGATCTCCCTTCTTCTCGGGTGCCTTATTAGCATTAGGACCCTTCTCTTCCTCATACATGAGTGCCATGTCAACTAGCTTCTCAAAGGTGGCCCCCATAGGGATGTGAGTCATAGCCAACCCATGCATAGGTTCATTCAAGCCTTTCACGAACCGCAAAGCCTTCTTCTCCGGTGTATTCACCATATTTAGGCCAAACCTTGCCAATTGATTAAACTTGTTAACATATTCCTCCACCGAAAGATTTCCTTGCTTTAGAGTCAAGAATCTTTCCATATACAAGTTTTCCTCCGCCCTTGAGAGAGACTTTGACACAAATCTTTGCCTAAAATCCGCCCAAGAGTCAACGGGGCGCTCTCCATTAGTAACCTCCCACCAGAATGAGGCCTCTCCCTTCATTAACCAAGCAGCCAACTTGACTTTCTTCCCTTCTTCCATCTCAAAGATATCTATCAACTCTTCCACCTCTTTAAGCCAATCTCTAGCCTCCACAAAGGTTTCAGATCCTTGAAAAGGTTTCCCTCCCATAGCTTTAAATTCCTTGCAAGTCTTAGCAAAAGTATCCGTGCGAGGAGGAGGGGGAGGAGGAAGATCGGGTGCTACGGTTGGTGGAGGAATATTTGCTGGACCCGCAGTGGTGGCCCTAGCCTCCATCAATCTCCTATACCATACTGGTACCGTCACACCCTCCGGAAGATTAAGATTCTCGGCCATGCTGAAACGAAAAAGGAAAGATTCAAAACGGAGAATTCGAAGGATATAGATATGGCTATTGGGGATTATGCTTTTCTTTCAAAAACTTTTCTCTTAAAAGACATGTTTTTGAAAATATCTTTTCCAAAAATGTTTTCGAAAAATAGTTTTCTAAAAATTTTATCTATTCCGGTAACCTTTGCTCTGATACCACGTGTAACACCCCACGCCCGCTAGGGTCACTCACAAAGGGAATGCCATAGCATCGGTGGAGTATTTTAGTGAATATAGAACAGAAAAATTACAACAAGACAGATATAAATAGTACTTGAAATTTTAAAACATCATCTCATAACAGCGGAAATAAACATGTCTGGTTACATCATAAAACCACGATAAAAGTCAAGTACAATATCCATCAAAATAAAGAAGTACATAATCCCACTCTCTCATACAATAGCCATAACAAAAGAAGAGATAACTGGATAACTGGAGCTTTACATCTACCCAAGCTCCTAAAGACTGGAACAGCAATCCGATCAAGCTCTACTACCGCTAGGATCCACCGTAGGACCTGAGGGTTGGGAAAAAGATAAAAACAACGGGGTCAGACATAAGTCTGAGTGAGCCCTATAACTTTAACAATATAATCATTAAAGTAACCAGAGAAGACATAAACTTGACCTACGGTAATATCTGGGGATGAATGGCTACACTAAGTAGCTTGGTAGACTTAGGATAAACTAAGATAACCGTCAGGACGCATCTACCCACCCAAGGATAATTACTAACTGCACCACACCAGTCATTCCTACTTAAAGGTTGATCCCTTCCAAGGACTTAGAAAATTTCCCCAGTAGTTTCATGTACCCCTAGCCCGCTACATAGGTGCCGTCTGCCCCTATCTCCACTAGGTGTACTCAGTAATTCTTACCCAGTAGTTTCGTGTACCCCTACATAGGTGCCGTCTGTCCCTATCTTCATTAGGTGTACCCACTACTCCCCATCGATCGGCTCCCTACCGTAGATACCCGTGCTGGTCCCACAGTGGGGTGTATCACTCCCCTAAAGTGGCTACCCAATACTAACGGTGCACGGCTTTATATCTACACGATGCAACAACGGCTTATCTACCCGCCCGGGCCCACACACGCATATGAAACCCGTGGGACTTGCGTTGCCACCGCTAACCCGTTTTGGCCTCTTATAATTCAAGCCCAATATGCGTGTCATGTCACTCGACATGGGTCGAGCCCACAAAGATACGTTTGGGATATTGGTTGAAATGGGCCCCCACAAGCTACCCACTTAAGCTTGTCAAATATCTAGTGTATCCCACTTAACCCTTTAATCATGTTTAATTACATGTTTCCACTTGGTTAAGTATTCTAATCGTATTTTCTATTGCCACCCAAGGCAACCCACTAGATTCCACATGCCACCCAAGGCAACCACAGAATTTCCTCATGCCACCCAAGGCACCCACTTAACCCCTCATGTCCCACTACATGCTACTATGGTTAAGTGTTTCTTAATTAATTAAGACCGTGATCTCCCATAAAGACCTCCCACATTAGACTGGCTGTTATGACCGCCTGGTTAAGCCGGTAGAATCCGGGCAGTCTTACGTCATAACAGAGTCTAACCTCGTGTCTTTACCTTAATCACGTATTTAATTTATGGCTAAGACCTCTCACATTGGGCTGACATTTGTAGCAACTGGTTAAGCCGGTCGGGTCCGGGCAGTTTTACACTACAAATGAGTCCAACCCCGTGTCTTAGTCGATTAATTACACCTAATTAATCACCCCCATATTAATTATCCCTAATTAATATCAAGTTTTTCCATAACATGGGTAGACCTAACTCAATAGGTAAATTCCCATGGGGTAGACCTAACTCAATAGGTAAATTCCCACTTATGGTAATTTATTTTTATGGTATGCTTAATCATACCCAATCATTCATTTATTAACATATTTACCAACCCCATCGTTCCCCATGTAAATCATTCTCATTTCATGACATATATAAGGGGAAGATCATCACAAATATCATGGGTTTAACATACAACTTTGTCATGGGTTAAGAGGATGTCAACTTGCATATATGAGCATATATTAACCCAACTACATATAACCCAAACTTGCATATTATCATACACATGATTTGCATAACATGTTGCATATGAGCTTGCATATTATCATACACATATCTTGCATAACATGTTGAACTTGCATATAGGCATTCTCATAACTTGCATAACATGTTAAACATGCATTTAAGCATACACATAACTTGCATAAGCATTCACATACTTGCATAAGCATTCACATACTTGTATAAACATGCATAACTTGCATATCATGTCATTTAAGCATATACATATCTTGCATAAGCATTCTTATACTCGCATAAGCATGCATAACTTGCATATCACATAAATCTTGCATTTAAACATATATATGACTTGCATAAGCATCCATACACTTGCATAAGCATGCATAACTTGCATATCACATTAAACTTGCATTTAAACATATATTTAACTTGCATAACTCACTTTGTTAACATGCATAATTCCACTCATTAAATATGCATAACTCCACTTGTTAAACATGCATATATCAACTTGTTAAACATGCATAAATCAACTTATTAAGCATGCATAAACCAACTTAACAAATATGCATAAACATAGAACAACATAGAGTAACATATCATTATACATGATTCAAACTCACTAATCCGCATTTAAGACCATAAGTCTCATTACACCCAATTTACTTACTTTAACAATTGATGTTAAAGTGATAGAAACTCACCAAACTTAAGATTAGCAACCTTATGAAGTAGAATTAGTTGCAAACTATGAAGATAATGATGATTAGAGATTGATTAGAGAGGGATTAGCTTGCAACTTTCTTTATGAACTAGTGGAGGCCATGCTCAAATTTCATTTTGCCATAGTTTAGTTACAAGACTTAATTATGAATGAATAAGGGTAGGGTTGGGGTCTTATTTATAGGATTAGGTGAGTGTTTTAGGCCCTTAGATTAACCCTAGATTAGATTAGGACCCTTAGATTTAGGAAATCTCTAGAACCAGCCCTCCTAGCCAGCCTGAAACCCAACCTGGTGCAACCTGGTGCACCCAGGTTCACAGAACGGTGCCACCCTGTCGACAGGCAAGTCGACAGGCATGTCGATACCCCTGTCGACAGGCCTGTCGACAGCCCTGTCGACATGGGTTGGGCGGGAAGCTTCCCGCCTGACCCCGCCTGGCCCATTCCAAATATGAATATTTAAATTTTTAAATCTGTTTTAGTTTTGAATTTTCTGCAAACTTCATTGGGCCATAACTAGGCCATACGGACTCCGATTTTCGAAAACTCGGATCTATTTCGCGTATTTTTCCGAGACGAACGCAATAACGCAGCCCGTTACCCCCAATTCCCACGTCTGAGATTATTTATCCTGTAATTAGTGAATTTTAGTATTAACTAAAATTCGGGGTGTTACAGGTACTCTTGGTATCCCTCTGTGAGGCTGCAGTTGATCCGCCTGGGCTCACAAAAGTTAAAGTCTGTGTTAGAAGAACCAAGGGTATGCCTTGGTTGCAATATAAGGCAACCTAAAGACTAGGATGGACCAGCGTGATTCGACGAGACCAGTAGCCCTGTGATAGCGACTTGTCGTCTACCTACCATCTTGAGTCAATCGAGATACGTGAAGCGGAAAGGCGGAGAACTCCAACAGACCATATACTTGCTACCTGGTTATGGGTGCGGATGGCCATAGGTTAGTGGGCATAGAGGGCCTGCGTATTGTTCTCATTTTTCAAGGTGTGCCTTTCATTAGTTGAGGGAGGGGTCAGGTAGGACCATATCCACTGGGAAAAACAGACATTAGCATCTGCATTGGTAGATATCTGAAAGCTCCCGACCGAGTTCCATGTTTCTTGATATGCCCTGCCACGAGACTCGGGTCGCACATATAGAGGACATATGCATCTAGACAGCAATAAAGGTTCACGACACATACGTGGGGAAAGTCTAGGAACATATACCGCTCTGGGTAGTCTGTCCTAGAGTAGGGGCGTCGTTCGATAGGTAGCATAATCCCTAGTTGGACCTAGGTCGCATAAACCCTAAAATCCGAGAAATGTTCAATAGGTAGCATAAACCCCAGTAGCCCTGGGTAGCGTAAACCCTAGATTAGATCTAGGTAATGAATAATAGATGTACACCTGAAAACAACCGCAATTTTGGGAATTGGGATCACGTTATTGGTTTATCTGTTTATACAGATTTCTAGTTGGACACTAGTTAGGTGGTGCAGGGATATAGAAACCAGAATAGCAGGGTAATCGCGAAGTAGAGAAAGTATGGAAGCATATTCAGTTATCAGTATATTCAGCTTGTCCGTAGATCCTGTTTTTCAGTACATTCAGTTTTATCTTACCTTAGCATATCTTTCGTTGTCTTGTTAGCCCTATCAACATGGTATTGTCTTGTATTCAGTTAATCCATGTCATGTTTTTACCTGTTCACATGTTGAAAGTTACTGAACTTACCAGACTTTATGTCTGACTCTGTTTTCTTTCGCTTTCTTGTCTTCCGTTTCTCCCCCAGGTCCGCAGGGAGGGAACGTTACTACTTAGCTCAGTTTTCTTTCCAAGCTTGAAGATTAGTCAAAGTTTTGCTTGGATTCTCTTTTCCACTGCTATGGTTGGCTCATGCTACATTGGGGAATATAAATGTTATTTTATTCTTCTTTATTTTGTAAGACAGATACTCTGGTATTCGAAAACTATTGTTGTTGTACAAACTATTTTATCAATAAAGTAAAGTTTTATTTTCCGTTGTTTTAAGTTATCTGTCTTGTAATTTATCTGCACCTTTTACCTTAAATGCTCCACAGAATTTAGTGCATTCCCTTTGTGAGTGACACTAACGGATGTGGGGTGTTACACACACTGCTGTGTATATATACACATATGGACAGGTGAACATGGTAAAGACCAGCACAAGAGAGTCATAAGCATGTCAATACAAGATCAGTTCAAAATCAACTGAAATTTACATGACAAATCAGTTTCCAAAGCTTTCAATTAAAGACAGAGTGTGTTAATGGTGGAGAGCAGCATACAAGAATCAGCATCAAGATTGGTTTACACAAACAAAATGGTGCAAGAGTAGTCGAGCTACAAATGGGTGAACACAACATACATGGTCACAACAAATACATGCAGTCAACATATACAAGAGGATAATCATGGTCCAGCTCAAGACTGTAAACAAGTTTTAACAAAACCTCAAAGTCAAAATGGTGGACAAACAATTTTTTTTTGGCAAAGATGGTGCAACCCAGCATGTACACTTGCAGGTACCAGTTTTCAATAAGCAAATTATCAACATACAACATGTTGGATGTGTAAATGGCCGAGTACATGTGAAGCTCAAATGCAGCAACACATCAAAGTTATACATGCTAATGGCCAAATACAATACACGATCAACACTTTGGTCAAGGTGACATTTTTAAGCAGCAATATATAAAGTGTGTGAATTCATCATAGCAAAATGAAGAAACATGCACAAGTATGAAGCAGTTGTAGTACATGGTGAATCATGTTATTATAGATACAGCATGGTGCTTTGTCAAGCAGGCAAGTGACATGTAAATGCATGAATCAAGCAAGTGCAAATATAGCTACATCATGGCTGTTTTATGTTTTTCCAAGTGAAGCCAGTTCAGTTTTTTCATATGAATAGAGATTAGACAAGATAAGCATAGTTCGAGTATGAATATGTTCTAACAGCAACAATAAAATGGAGTGCAAAAGATTTATGAGGAAATACACAAAGCCTCAATCACAAATTGCTTTTCTAGAAGGGATTCATGGCAAAATTCAAAAATTAGTCAAAGGGCTCAATGTACACATGGAGTAGCACACACGGCAACAAGTAATAAGGTATACCAAGACCCAAGACTAGCTAAGGCAAAGACAGATCAATATGAACAATACAAAAGTATGGAAACAAGTCTTGTTGCTTTCAATGGTTTCCAGAAATAAGGTCAATCAAAGCAATATTAATATTTATTTTCAGCCTTGATTCAGAATTTAAAGAATTGAAAAATCATGTTTGTGGCAAAAGTTGAATTCATGACTTTCCAGAATTGAAAACAATTCCAAATACTCTTTGTTTTCAAATGCATTCTTGATATAGAACAAATCATGCAGTTTTTTTTAGGAACCAGAATAAGGCAAGAAAGTCAAATTCATGAAATCTCAGTGTTCAACATTTTTGGCATGTGTTCATTTATCTCCAGATCTCAAAAAATCAGTTATCTCTACAATTTATCAATAGGAGATTTCACAATTTAAATCGTGCAAAAGAATCATGCAAGGAAAACAATTTTTTGTTTCCAGTTTTTTTTAAAACAGCACATTCATGGAAATTCACCAATCTTGCCAAAAGAAATCGATTTATTCAAGGGGACCAACAATGTTTTGTACAGCAATAAATTAAGCAGAGGATCCGTTCAAAGAAATTCAAAGGCCAATTCTATTTTTGGCAAGCAACAATCTCTCTGAAAAAGTTCTTTTAAGGCAACAACTCACAAATCATTCAAGGGATTAAATCACGATTTAATCAGACAACCAAAAAAAAAGGGGAAAACTCGCACAAATCCGATCGGCCACATAATGAAATCAGAGAGGGGTTTAAGGGTTTTCTATTTTACCCTATAAAACCTACACCACATCATCACAGGCAGTGAAGAAAAAAAAACAAGCAACCCAATTTCAAGAGCAAATATAAAAACCATCTTGAGATACTTACAAATTTTTCGATCGCGAGACAAAACACAGATCAACGACAAGCAAAGTAACAATAATCGATCATCAGGAGATTCATTCACAATCGAAAAAGCAACTCGATTTGGGGATTTGTCAGAAACCCTAGTTTTTGACATCGGTAGCCATTGGAGCACAAAGACATAGCCAACTTCACTTACAAAGAAAATGAAACGGGCCGGCTCAAATAATCTTGGCTAAGCCAAGTCTATAGGGGATGATCCCTTTTATTTAACTCCTAGGGTTTTTTAGTTTCTTTTTTTTTGTATTGTTTTGAGTTGTAATTTGAATCATCCAAACAGTTTCTAGAATTCTGTAAAAATCTAGGTGAATTAGCCAGGGTGTTGAATGACAGTTGCTAGAGTCTGTAAAATCTAGGTTACTGGTTACGGGGCCGTAATTAGGTAAAATCTGATCGAGGGGATATCTGTCAGTCTAGGGCTTTGAGCGTAGGGTTAGAATAGGAGCAGGGTTTGCGAGTGTACATGGTCTTGTATACGGGATCTGTTCTATCACCTAGTAGAAACCTTAGGAATGCAACAGTAGGCAGGGTTTTGCCGAAGCTGGGTATATCTTGTGTCATTTAATTTCTGCATTTCTGTTTCTGCTATATTCTGTGATCTGTTTATTATTATATATCCCGTTAGATTTTTAATTCATCTAAAAATTATGATAAACCCTATTCACACCCCTAGGGCTAATCTAGATCCAACACTTCGTAGTTTGGATTGGTGCGACGTGCAACTTTCTGGATGGAATCCTGCCGTCTTGAGCTTGAAGCAGAGAGCTCTGTTTCTTACTCGCAATTCGTTCGAGCTAGCGAGGAACAGGTGGCGCTTAAAGTGGCTTTTGCGGTGGCGGCTTGAATGGCGAGTATCGACTCGAGCTTCTTCATCATTGCATCGCTTGCAATAGTTATTTGACCCATTAATCATGTCATCGCCTCCTCCAATTCCTTCTTGGATACAGCTTCTTTAACTTCTGGCAACCCCTCTTCTCTGGGGTCGCTGTCCGATGACGTGACGATGTTGATGCCATTATTAGGGTTGTTGACTTTGTCAGTAATTATCCTCGGCGTGCTCATGATTTCAATCACAGTGCCTCTCAGAAAATCTCATTGGACCAGAAATGGGGAAAGAAACAAAACATGGCCCCACGGTGGGCGCCAAAATGTTTACACCAAAAATGGTCTAAACACCCAAGGTACTAAATTGTACTTCATCAATTTGGTAAGAAATAAATGGAACCTTGTTTAATCAGCAATTAAAAAATGAAAATTGCGAGAAAAGTAAAGTAGAGACGAGATTTAGAGTGGTTCAGCCGTTAACTAGGCCTACGTCCACTATGAGGGTGATTTCCAATCTTATAATAGAGATTACAAAACTCATCAATTCTCTCATTTCATACATCTTTGTATTCACTTTGTATACCCTCGTTTATATATTTCGATCTTGGAATTACACTGGAATTTGAGGAGAAGGAGGATGGATGAATGATTGAGGAGGAGGATGCTTCTGTTTTCCTAGATCACGAGATTACACTTGTCGCCATGGCCGAATCAGTAGTTGAGGGTAGAATTTATCATCACTTTCTGGTTTCAAAGATTCGATCCCCTTTTTGTTGATAGCCATCGTGTATTTATAGGTGAGCCCCCCTTGGGAAATGACCTCAAGTCTGTTTATGCCAGCTACGGATCGTTCACTTTATTAATTACAACCATGCCATTGGCCAGCTATAGCCAGCTGTCTGTGGCTACATTTAGTTACCACGCGCGAGCGACTCAATGGAGCGAGCGTCTTGATTAGTTGTGCGATAGGAGCGGGCGTCCATGTGAGAATGATTGCTTTGAGACAATTTATAAGAGCAGAACGTGAGACTGGAATTAACTCTCCTTTGTTCCTTGTGCGATCGACCCTTTTGGTTCTAAGGCGCTCATCCTTTTGTTATCTTTGTATGGCACTGTTTGCCCTTACGGCTATGCTATGAGGTCATTTCTGCCTATGTTGAATGGATGACTTGCTTTGTTTAATGCTTGAGCGGCTTTGCCCCAATATGAATGACCGACCTTTGCTTTTGCGCCTGAACCACGATTCGTGTATAAGTTTTGGCTGATGTGGCTCTATGCCGTTGCATCCTATCCATTATGAGTCATTTGAGTGTTTTGGATAACATTATGCACGACTGAACCCAATGGCGACCATTCCGCGTCCTTGGCTCAATGTGCGTATGGATTTTTTAGGGATTAACAGTACAGCTCCATCGATACAACTACAAATTGCCTCTCTAGGCCCTTTCCACTCAAAAAGAAAATCAAAAGGCCAAGCGGCTTGCCAAATAGGCTCATAAAATTTATATTTAAATTAAATACGTACCTCTTTTATTGGGAATCAATTTATATCTCTTTATACACTTCATTCCAAACCCGCTTAACAAATATCCAACCATTCCCAATTTATTCCAACTCAACCCAACCGTTTTCAACTCAATTTGCTAATTCATTCTCTTATTAGCTCTTTTGCATATTTCACTTTTTATTTGAAAATATCACGTACATACATATTTTAATTTGCTTATAAACCAATCGAATGCCATTTCCAACTCAAGTCTCATATTCGATTTTGAATATAAATTCACAAATCCAATTCACTTATCGAAAGTCCAATTTCAATCCAAAACTCCATTAAATAATTATTATTCGAATTTGGTAAATCTATTAATAATTGAAAATATGATTATTATTTCAAAAATCAGTCCATTTACTCCAATTGAGTTCATATTTATTTTATAACTCAAGTCTGGATTTTTCTAATGGAAATCTAGGTTTTATTTACTCAAAATCCTTTTATTTTGATTAATAAACCGTAATGGTTTAAAAAAGAATATGTCGCTGTTTTTTGGAAATTTTATTTCGACATAACTCAAATCTACAAGACGAAATCCATATTTTTATCTTCCATTAGAAAACTATCATTCTATAGATTCAGATGATTCTTATTTTAAAGAATTCCAACTTAAATTGAATTCTTATTTTAAAAAAAATTATTTTGACATAACTCAAATCTACAAGGCGAGCTCGTTTTAATTATATTTAAATATAAACATTTAAACTTCATTTATTATATAAATTTCAACTCTAATATTTTAAATTTATATATAAATTAAACCAGTTTCCCCAATCTAACTTAAACATTCTAATTTTCCAAAATCGTCGATTATTTCATAACTCAGTTATAAATTTATTTACAATTCAATCTTCTATATTAAATTTCAATATCTTAAGAAATAAATTATTTTTAAAATTCGGAATAATCAAATTATAGTTTTTAATCCCTTGATTATCTCAATTCAGTTTATATTCTGAATTTCAGAATAAAATCTATCTTTCCCTTTTCGAAATGATTTCCTATCTTGGAATATTATATTATTATAACTTATATATATAAACCTAGAACCTATTTTAATATTTAATTTTAAATCTTAGTTTCTAATTGATACAATTCCAATATCCTTTCTGGAAATAATTTATTTTTTTAAATTCGACATAGTCGAATTCAAATTATAAATCCATATGGATTTATTTTAATTCAATTTACATTTCGGACGTCGGAATAGATTTCATCATTTTCTATTTAAAATGATTCCCAATTCCCTTTTAAATTCACATTTGAATTTAAATTCCCTAATTATCCAATGATAATTATTTCCTTTCATTTATAAACATTGTTTATAATTTCACTTTTTTTTGTTATGCAAACAAATAATATTTCTTATCCCATTCGAGATTCAAATTCTATTTTAGAAAATAAAATTTCCATTTTGAAACTCAAATCTTTTTCTTTTCATTTGTATATATTTTTTGGTATTTTAAATACCAATACCTAGGGAAAGTGTTATTCAAACATAAAAAATACACAATCATCAATCATAGATTTTCTAACGCATCATATATCATAAAATATATGCAAACAAATAATAAATAAATTTGAGGAATCAAGTTGGATTCCTCCAACCTATTTTATCCACTATATATATTGTGGGGCGCGCAAGGTCATCCGCTTATGGTACTATGGGAAAATCAGTATCCAACCACCGAGCCTAAATATAACTAATATATGTATATATATACATATATATATATATAACCACAATTGATCAACAGTTATTCAATGCATCCAAATAGCGCATAATTATTTTTAGCTACTTAAAAATAAATTCTAAATCCTAAATCTGAGTGAGTTTACTCACCTTGATTTTAGTTGTATATTTTTTCTGTTAAATCCCATATCGTCGCAGCTATGAATCCACTTGAGTCATCTCGAATGGATTTATCTTTACCTTATGATTATTAAATTCATATTTAATGATTCAAACTATTATTACTTAAATTAACTACTAACTAAATAAATGAATTATTTTAGATATTTTTAATTTCTTAAATCGTATACCTTATTGCTACTACGATCATCTTCACTTCTGAAGGCCTATCATCACTACATCGAGCTTCTCCATACCTTAACTGTGTTGTGTTGAAGTCAACTCTAGGGAGTACTAAATCAAAGGCTATTCCATAATTTATCAATTTTCAGTCCAACACCTTTATAGCTAGTAAGAGTTGTACATGTCATGCTATCTCGAAGCCTAACTCCAGCTAATAGCTTCGCACATCACCATATCGAAATATGAATTTTGCCTCTGTCGTTTCTTTGCAGCAGCTAGTCATACACGCCCTTCACGCTCGCACCTTCCTTCTCCATTCAGAAATCACTTCGACACTATCACTAAACATTGAGCTCGCACCTCCCCTATCAAAGTTCAAACCCCCTCACCATCTGAACACCCTTGTAACCCTCGCGCCTTCAACCCCTAAACTACAAGCAACAACAAAATTCTTCTTCGAATCTTACCAAAGTTAGCCTACCATTGCTTCTTAAGCCCACAAATTCAAACACATACTCCATTGGACAGTCATTTCCTCTAAAAAGAGAGCCCTAGCATCACGGGTTCGAAGTTGAACCATGACGAAGCATCCCATCACGTAATGTCCATAGAGAATGAAGAACACAACTTAACTAATCTACGAATTCACGTTTCAGATTTTAGAAAGGTTGATTTGATTATTGAGATTGAAGAGGGTTCGAGTTTGTTCATCGTTCAAGAGAATTGAACGAAAAATTAGAAGGGGGAAATAATAGAGAGAAAAGCGTAAGGATGGTCACATATTTATAATTGGAGTTGAGGAAGAGTAGATCGGATTTTAGATCTGCATTTTCAACATTTTAGGGTAGGTGAAGTACACATAAATTAATTTGATAAGATTTTTAAGGTGATTCTATACTTATCTACAGATTTAAAATTTATTTTTATACGATTTATTATTATATCATTCTCGTGAAATTACGTATGAAGTTTCATGTAAAAACTACTACATACAAGTTCCAGTCGCGCTGAAACTTGACATACAGCTATGCTTTAACGTTCCAGACCCAATAAAATTGGTTTCGTTGAAAACCGAGGTCGTTTGTAAATCAACTTTTGTAACACCCCGAATTTTCTATTAACACAGTTGCTAAAATATTAATAAGTGTGTAAGAGAGGGGATGTATCTAATATGAATATAAAAATATTAATAAGTGTGTAAGAGAGGGGATGTATCTAATATGAATATAAAAATATTAATAAGTGTGTAAGAGAGGGGATGTATCTAATATGAATATAAAAATATTAATAAGTGTGTGAGAGAGGGGATGTATCTAATATGTATATAAAAACAATAAGTAAAGGGGGATGTATCTAATATGTACATTGTAGAAAATATATATATATTTATGACATGAATAGAAGTTTATTAATATGCTGAGTGTTTGCTGAGTCACTTCTGACTCATTGCTGAGTCAACAAGATAAACCCCATCTTGTCTGAACGGCTGCGGTTATTTCTAGGTTAAATCTAATGGCCTAAATGAATTCTAAAATCTATAAATAAGTGGGTAGACCCTAGACCTAAATCACTTGTAAAATTAGAGAAGCTATCGTCATGCTGCTGCCATGGAGTTCAGCATAGCCGTCACAAACCAAGAAGAGGAAGCCTAATCATCTACAACTAAATCTACACAAATCAAATCAAAAGATCTCTCTTTCTCTAATTCTTTTCTTTTGTTGGTGAGTATGATGATTCTCACAAGACTATTACAAACTAATTTGACTCAGTTATGAATGGATCACAAGAAAGTGATGTGATTTGTAATTGTAAATTCTATATATTGTGGATCTCTTATTATGTTATTATGCTGTCGTATGATGTAAATTATATATGCTATGTCATGCTATGTTGTAAATTCTCTTATGCTATGTCGTGCTATGTTGAGAATCATGTCAAGCTATGTTATACTATCATACTATGCCATGTTATAAATCATGCTATATTATGTTGAAAAATCATGATGTTGTTGGATCATGCTTAAAGTTATGTTTTTTTTTCTTAATTTAAATGGATCTTGTTTATGGGAATTTGCCTATTAGGTTAGGTGTACCCATAAACTTGAAACTATAATTAAATAAAACTTGATTATGGGAATTTGCCTATTGAGTTAGGTGTACCCATATAAAACCATGTTGTTAAAAAAATAGATGATGTTGATTCACACATGTTCATATGTAAGTTTATGAAAATTGATTGAGATCATATTAGGTGAATTTTGAACAAGTTGACACCTTTAGGTCCATGACATGTATAATCTATGCAAGTTGGACATATGCAAGTTTCACCCCTTATTATGATTCATTTGGTCACATATACATGTTGTTATTATGATAATCTCTTTTATGCTATGAGTTAGGCTATTCGAGTCTAACATATATTTTGCGAATAAACGTTCAAACGTGGGGTAGGGGTAATATTAGGAATTAATAAATTGGGTGCAATTTTGTAAGATTTTGCATACCATGAATGGATGTCCATAATTGAGTCAATTATGGACATTGTTAAAAATTGGAAGTAATTAATAATTCAAGTAGGGAATTATTAAAATTGGGGGAAAGTGGATTATTATTAATAATCAATGCTTAGGACACGAGGTTGGACCCGTTTGTGATGTAAACCTGCCCGGACCCGCCTGGCAAATCCAGTAGTCACAAATGTCGGCCCAATGTGAGAGGTCCTTGACCAAAACTAAAGCATAACAGTTGTAAAGACACGAGGTTAGACTCTTTTATGGTGTAAGACTGCCCGGACCCGCCCGGCAAATCCAGCTGCCATAAATGCCAGTCTAATGTGAGAGGTCTTTATGAGGTTATGGCCTTAATGAACTAAGAAATACTTAACCAGATAATCATGTAAGGTGGGACATGGGGGTTAAGTAGGTGCCTTGGGTGGCATGAGGAATCTGGTGGTTGCCTTTAGAGGCATTTGAAATACGATTAGACTTAACCAAACACACATGTAAATGAACATGACTAAGTGGGTTAAGTGGGATGGACTAATGGGGACAAGCTTAGGTGGAATGCTTGTGGTAAATAGTGGGGGCCCATTTCAACCAGTATCCCAAAACGTATCTTTGTGGGCTCGACCCAAGTCGAGGACGGGACACGCATACTGGGTTTGACTATAAGAGGCCAAAACAGGGAGCGGTGGCAACGCAAGTCCAACGGGTTTCATATGCGTGTGTGGACCCGGGCTGGTAGGTAAGACGTTGTTGCATCGTGTAGGTATAAGCCGTGCATGTCCGTTGTATCAGGTTGCCACTTTAGGGGAGTGATACACCCCACTGTGGGGCCAGCACGGGTATCTACGAGTTAGGGAGACGATCGAATAATGGGAAGTAGGGTACACCTAGTGGAGATAGGGGCAGGCGGCACCTATGTAGTCAGCTAGGGGTACGTAAAGCCATTGGGAAAGTTTCTAAGTGAAGCTAAGTGGGATGAATCTTTAGGGTGACTGGTGTGGTGCAGTATAGTGTTTATCCTTTAGTATTTAGGAGCGCCTATAACGTTGCCTTTAGCGATTGTCTATGTCCTTAATCTGCTCTTCATAGACATTTTCTTGTTTTCCAGCTTATGCCTTAGTCCAGTTATTTTGGTAATAGTATTGTAGAATTATCATATTCACCAGACTTTATGTCTGACCCCCTCTTTTCCATCCTTTTCTCCCTTCAGGTCCGCAGGTTGGGCCAAGTTCTAGTGGAGTCTAGTTGGATCGCTTATCTTCTGGAAAGCTTGGACTGCTGAAGTAAAGTCCAGCTTGTTATCTTTCTTTTTAATGGCTATTCATGTAATGGGATTATGTACTTGTTTTATCAAGATAGATACTGTACTTGACATTGAATGTGCTGTTATGATGTAATCAAACATGTTTTGACTTCTGCTACAATGAAATAAAGTTTTTGAATTTCCAAGTACTATTTTATATCTGTCTTGTTGTAATTTTATTGTTCTATATTCACTTAAAACCTCCATGGAAGTTAATGCATTCCCTTTGTGAGTGACATTAATGGACGTGGGGTGTTACACGTGGTATCAGAGCATAAGGTTACCAGAACAGATAAAAAAAAAATTTTAGAAAAATATTTTTTTTCTAAAGTATTTTTGGAAGAAGTGCTTTCAAAAAAAAAACATGTTATTTAAAGAGAGTTTTTATGAAAAACATAATCCCAAATAGCCATATCCTTATCTTTATCTTTCGAATTCTCCATTTTGAATCTTTCCTTTTTCGTTTCAGCATGGCTGAAGATCTTAATATCCCAGAAGGTGTGACGATTCCAGGGTGGTTTAGGAGATACTTGGAGGCTAGGGCCACCACTGCAGGCCCAGTGGATACTCCTCCACCCCTAGTTGCACCCATTCCTCCTCCTCCTCCTCCTCCTCCTCGTGTTGACACTTTTGCAAAGACGTGCAAGGAATTCAAGGCTATGGGAGGAAAAACTTTTCAAGGGACTGAGACGTTTGTGGAGGACAGAGATTGGCTTAAGGAGACTGAGGAATTGTTGGATATCTTTGAAGTGGAAGATGGGAGGAAAGTCCGTTTAGCTGCTTGGTTAATGAAGGGAGAGGCCTCGTTTTTGTGGGAGGTCACTAACGGGGAACGTCCAGTTGATTCATGGGCGGATTTCAGACGAAGGTTTGAGGCAAAGATTCTTTCAAGGGCAGAGGAGAACTTAAATATGGAAAAATTCCTGGCACTAAAGCAAGGGAGCTCATCAGTAAAGGAATATGTCAATAAATTTAATCAGTTAGCAAGGTTTGGCTTGGAGTTGGTGAACACGCCAGAGAAGAAAGCTTTGAGGTTCGTTAGAGGCTTGAATGAACCGTTGCAAGGGTTGGCTATGACCCACATCCCTATGGGAGCCACCTTTGAAAAGCTAGTAGAAATGGCACTTATGCATGAGGATAAGGCAGTTGAAAAGAAAGGGGATCAGAAGAAACCCCAACAGCAAAATAAGAAGGGTGGTAAAAACAATAATGGCAAAGGGAAGAAGAAATGCTTCAATTGTGGGACGCCTAGCCATCTCAGCAAAGATTGTAGAAAGAAAAAGAAGACTGGTTGTTTTTATTGTGGAGATGCGGGACATTTAGTGAAGGACTGTCCAAAGAAGGGGCAGAGGGCAGGGTCTACCTCGGGAGGACAGGTGCAGGCTCTTATGGCACCAGGGCAGGCAAGGGGGCAAGTTCAGGCTATTGCGGCCCCACCGCTGCAAGAAAGAGGTAGAACAATTTCTGTTGAAAGCTTAGTTTTTCTGTTTGATCATCCTGTCCGTACCTTATTCGATTCTGGCGCATCTCATTCGTTTATCTCTGCATCATTAGTTGAATCACTGCACTTGAACACCAGTTTAGTAGAGGATCCCTTGGTCGTTTCAAATCCAATTGGGGGTTCGGCTCATTTGACCATGATATGTTTGGATTTGAAAATCTCTATACTTAGCGTTGAATTTAGATGTGATGCTTATGTATTGGGCTTCACGGGCTATGGGCTAATTTTAGGAATGGATTGGTTGTCTAGAAATAGGGCCATTCTTGATTGTGAAAGGAGAGTAGTTAGGCTTGTGACTCGCCTTGGTAATGCTCTCGACATCTTTTGTAATCCCATAAATTCCGTTATGCTAAGTTATCTTGAATCGCTTGACGCGTCTGTAGAGAACCTACGATCGGTAGAAGTGGTCCGGGAATATCCGGATGTGTTTGAGGAGGTGAAGGGCTTACCTCCAAAGCGGGAGATAGACTTTCGAATTTATCTTGTGGATAATGCTAAACCCGTATCTTTGCCAGTGCGCCACATGGCTCCTCGTGAAAGGAGGGAACTCAATAAGCAAGTAAAGGAGTTGCTTGAGAAGGGGTTCATAAGACGTAGTATATCGGAGTGGGGTGCTCCAGTAGTTTTTGCCACAAAGGCGGATGGGTCTCTTAGACTTTGTATGGACTATAGAGAATTAAACAAGCTTACTAAAAAGAACCGACACCCACTGCCGAGGATTGACGATCTCTTTGATCAGTTAGTTGGCGCCTCAGTGTTTTCGCAGTTGGACTTAGCCACTGGCTTTCATCAACTGAGAGTGGCTGAGGATAGTATAGATAAGACTGCTTTTAGGACTCCTGACGGATTCTATGAATGGCTAGTGATGCCCTTTGGTTTGACAAACGCCCCTGCATATTTTGTTGATTTGATGAGTAGGGTGTTTAGGGAATACCTTAACAAATTCGTGGTAGTCTTTGTGGATGACATCTTAGTCTTTTCTAAGAATAAAGAAGAGCACTCCCTACATCTTAGGGAAGTGTTGGAAACCCTTCGAGCGCATAACCTTAAGGCAAAATTTTCTAAGTGTCACTTCTGGAGGAAGGAAGTACGGTTCTTAGGGCACGTGGTTTCCGAAGAAGGGATAGCAGTGGATCCCGCAAAGGTGGTGGCCATCCAAGATTGGAAGGTCCCTAAAAATGCAACCGAAGTAAGAAGTTTCTTGGGGTTGGCTGGCTATTATAGGAAGTTTATCAAAGACTTCGCAAAAATATCAGCTCCATTAACACGGTTAACGAAGAAGAACCTGGTTTTTACGTAGGACAAAGATTGCGATGATGCGTTCCAACGTTTAAAGAGAGCCTTAACTTCAGCCCCAGTCTTAGTGCTGCCAGACGGGAATAAACCGTTTACCGTCTATACTGATGCTTGTGGGACGGGACTTGGCGCGGTCCTCATGCAAGAGGGAAGAGTAATAGCCTATGGTGGAAGGCAGTTGAGGGTTCATGAAAAGAATTACCCCACGCATGACTTAGAGCTAGCCGCAATTGTTTTCGCGCTTAAGTCTTGGCGTCACTATCTTCTTGGTGAGAAATTCGAACTGTTCACTGACCACAAATCATTAAAATACTTATTCTCTCAGAAGGATTTGAATTTAAGGCAGCAACGGTGGATGGAATTCTTAGCCTCCTACGATTTTGAAATAGCATATACCCCGGGCAAGGGTAACGTGGTGGCAGATGCCTTAAGTAGGAAAAGGTTGTCCTTGAGTCCGTTGTTTGTTGAACGACAAAGCTTAGAATTCATCTCTATGTTTGACTTTAGACCCTCCGTTGACTTAGTACCCGGTCTGTTAGCATCCTTGGAGGTTAGACCTACACTTCTAGGACGGGTTGGTGAGGCACAGCGAGACGACCCACAGTTGGTTGAGATAGTAGAAAAGCTCAAAGGGGGGAGACGTCAAGCCATCTTCGTAGGTATACCCTAGACGATAAGGGTTGGTTACGAAGGGATAATAGACTTTGTGTACCACAAGACGAAGACTTAAGGAAGGCCATTCTTGTTGATGCTCATCGCTCAAAAATGACCATTCATCCCGGCGGGGATAAGATGTACAAAGATATGAAGCGGGTTTTCTTTTGGGCCGGTATGAAAAAGGATGTGGCCGAGTACGTCGCTAGATGCTTGGTGTGCCAACGAGTTAAAGCAGAACAAAAGAAACCCAGTGGGTTGCTTCACCCATTAGAAGTTCCACTATGGAAATGGGAAAGCATCTCAATGGATTTTGTGGATGGATTACCAAGATCAAGGAAGGGTAACACGGGGATTTGGATTATAGTAGATAGACTTACTAAAAGCGCCCATTTTATTCCCGTGAAAAGTAAGAGGACTGCTCCGTGGTTGGCTTCTGTATACATTAAGGAGATAGTTCGTTTGCACGGTATTCCTTCTAGTATAGTAAGCGACCGTGACCCCATCTTTACTAGCGAATTTTGGAAGAGTTTACAAGAGGTGGTAGGGACTCAGCTATGTTTGAGCACCGCATATCATCCTCAGACAGACGGCCAGACCGAGAGAGTGAATCGCATTCTAGAGGATCTTTTAAGGCTTTGTATCCTAGACTTTGGGGGTACATGGGAAGAGCACCTTCCGTTAGTAGAATTCGCATATAATAATATCTTTCAGTCTAGTATTGGCATGGCACCTTTCGAAGCTCTTTATGGAAGGCCTTGCCGTTCGCCTACATGTTGGTGGGAATCTACCGATAAAATCCTACTTGGGCCCGATATGGTTAGGGAAACCTCAGAGAAGATTGAGTTGATTCGAAGGAGGATGAAAGCAGCACAAGATAGGCAAAAATCGTATGCTGATAAGAGGAGGACAGATCTTGAGTTTGACATTGGGGACATGGTTTTTATCAAAGTATCTCCGTTACAGAATGTTGTTCGCTTTGGGTCCGTGGGGAAATTAGCGCCAAGGTTTGTAGGGCCGTTTCCTGTAAAAAAACAGGATTGGGAAGATGGCATATAGGGTGGAGTTGCCTGAGAAACTTAGTGGAGTACACGACGTATTCCATGTATCACATTTGAGGAAGTGTTTGCACAAGACCACGGAGGTGGTAGAGCCGAGCTTGCTTAAAGAGGTGGAAATAGAGCGTGATGCAACAATTAGACGAGCTCCTACATGCATTCTTGGGTCGGAGATCAAAAAGTTGAGGAATCGAGAGGTCAGACTGGTTAAAGTGCAATGGGGAGATGATGAGAGCAACGCAACTTGGGAGACAGAAGAGAAGATGCGTTCGTTGTACCCTTTTCTTTTTGAGGGTATGTCTTTTAATTTCTCCTTTATCGCTTAGCTTATCTTATCTTATCTTTAGTATGTCCTCTCATTAGTATCTTTGATCCTTTAGTTAGGATAATCCTATGGTTGAAACAAGTGTTTGAGACATGTTATGTATGATGGATGCAAAATGGATGCAAGTGTTTGCTAGTGGTTGCTCGTGGATGCATATATACACACACTTTAGGCACTAGATCGGCTCAGTCACTTCATATTGCATATTGCATATATATGGATGTATTTAGTATAATGGATGTATAATGGTTGTACCATCATATGGATGCTGCATTCAGTTGAATGGGTGTGCACGCATATAGAAGTAGTATGTAAGCAATTAGGATCTTTTGCATACATAATGGATTCATGACACTTACATAATTTGCATTAAGGAGGTCAACTGAATCAGTAGACCGCCTGATTTCGCATTAGGTAAGGACATGTACACACACTTGCATATGATCATAAAGCATTAGAAGTCTTTTAAGGACAATGGATGCCTGTGTATGATGGATGAGTAGATGGACGTTTGGATGGTAGGATATACATTCTTCCAGACTTGAAGATTTCGGGGACGAAATCCTAAAAGGAGGGGAGAATGTAACACCCCGAATTTTCTATTAACACTAAAGTTGCTAAAATATTAATAAGTGTGTAAGAGAGGGGATGTATCTAATATGAATATAAAAATATTAATAAGTGTGTAAGAGAGGGGATGTATCTAATATGAATATAAAAATATTAATAAGTGTGTAAGAGAGGGGATGTATCTAATATGAATATAAAAATATTAATAAGTGTGTGAGAGAGGGGATGTATCTAATATGTATATAAAAACAATAAGTAAAGGGGGATGTATCTAATATGTACATTGTAGAAAATATATATATATATATGACATGAATAGAAGTTTATTAATATGCTGAGTGTTTGCTGAGTCACTTCTGACTCATTGCTGAGTCAACAAGATAAACCCCATCTTGTCTGAACGGCTGCGGTTATTTCTAGGTTAAATCTAATGGCCTAAATGAATTCTAAAATCTATAAATAAGTGGGTAGACCCTAGACCTAAATCACTTGTAAAATTAGAGAAGCTACCGTCATGCTGCTGCCATGGAGTTCAGCATAGCCGTCACAAACCAAGAAGAGGAAGCCTAATCATCTACAACTAAATCTACACAAATCAAATCAAAAGATCTCTCTTTCTCTAATTCTTTCCTTTTGTTGGTGAGTATGATGATTCTCACAAGACTATTACAAACTAATTTGACTCAGTTATGAATGGATCACAAGAAAGTGATGTGATTTGTAATTGTAAATTCTATATATTGTGGATCTCTTATTATGTTATTATGCTGTCGTATGATGTAAATTATATATGCTATGTCATGCTATGTTGTAAATTCTCTTATGCTATGTCGTGCTATGTTTGGAATCATGTCAAGCTATATTATACTATCATACTATGCCATGTTATAAATCATGCTATATTATGTTGAAAAATCATGATGTTGTTGGATCATGCTTAAAGTTATGGTTTTTTTTCTTAATTTAAATGGATCTTGTTTATGGGAATTTGCCTATTAGGTTAGGTGTACCCATAAACTTGAAACTATAATTAAATAAAACTTGATTATGGGAATTTGCCTATTGAGTTAGGTGTACCCATATAAAACCATGTTGTTAAAAAAATAGATGATGTTGATTCACACATGTTCATATGTAAGTTTATGAAAATTGATTGAGATCATATTAGGTGAATTTTGAACAAGTTGACACCTTTAGGTCCATGACATGTATAATCTATGCAAGTTGGACATATGCAAGTTTCACCCCTTATTATGATTCATTTGGTCACATATACATGTTGTTATTATGATAATCTCTTTTATGCTATGAGTTAGGCTATTCGAGTCTAACATATATTTTGCGAATAAACGTTCAAACGTGGGGTAGGGGTAATATTAGGAATTAATAAATTGGGTGCAATTTTGTAAGATTTTGCATACCATGAATGGATGTCCATAATTGAGTCAATTATGGACATTGTTAAAAATTGGAAGTAATTAATAATTCAAGTAGGGAATTATTAAAATTGGGGGAAAGTGGATTATTATTAATAATCAATGCTTAGGACACGAGGTTGGACCCGTTTGTGATGTAAACCTGCCCGGACCCGCCCGACAAATCCAGTAGTCACAAATGTCGGCCCAATGTGAGAGGTCCTAGGCCCAAACTAAAGCATAACAGTTGTAAAGACACGAGGTTAGACTCTTTTATGGTGTAAGACTGCCCGGACCCGCCCGGCAAATCCAGCTGCCATAAATGCCAGTCTAATGTGAGAGGTCTTTATGAGGTTATGGCCTTAACGAACTAAGAAATACTTAACCAGATAATCATGTAAGGTGGGACATGGGGGTTAAGTAGGTGCCTTGGGTGGCATGAGGAATCTGGTGGTTGCCTTTAGAGGCATTTGAAATACGATTAGACTTAACCAAACACACATGTAAATGAACATGACTAAGTGGGTTAAGTGGGATGGACTAATGGGGACAAGCTTAGGTGGAATGCTTGTGGTAAATAGTGGGGGCCCATTTCAACCAGTATCCCAAAACGTATCTTTGTGGGCTCGACCTAAGTCGAGGACGGGAGACGCATACTGGGTTTGACTATAAGAGGCCAAAACAGGGAGCGGTGGCAACGCAAGTCCAACGGGTTTTATATGGGTGTGTGGACCCGGGCTGGTAGGTAAGACGTTGTTGCATCGTGTAGGTATAAGCCGTGCATGTCCGTTGTATCAGGTTGCCACTTTAGGGGAGTGATACACCCCACTGTGGGGCCAGCACGGGTATCTACGAGTTAGGGAGCCGATCGAATAATGGGAAGTAGGGTACACCTAGTGGAGATAGGGGCAGGAGGCACCTATGTAGTCAGCTAGGGGTACGTAAAGCCATTGGGAAAGTTTCTAAGTGAAGCTAAGTGGGATGAATCTTTAGGGTGACTGGTGTGGTGCAGTATAGTGTTTATCCTTTAGTATTTAGGAGCGCCTATAACGTTGCCTTTAGCGATTGTCTGTGTCCTTAATCTGCTCTTCATAGACATTTTCTTGTTTTCCAGCTTATGCCTTAGTCCAGTTATTTTGGTAATAGTATTGTAGAATTATCATATTCACCATACTTTATGTCTGACCCCCTCTTTTCCATCCTTTTCTCCCTTCAGGTCCGCAGGTTGGGCCAAGTTCTAGTGGAGTCTAGTTGGATCGCTTATCTTCTGGAAAGCTTGGACTGCTGAAGTAAAGTCCAGCTTGTTATCTTTCTTTTTAATGGCTATTCATGTAATGGGATTATGTACTTGTTTTATCAAGATAGATATTGTACTTGACATTGAATGTGGTGTTATGATGTAATCAAACATGTTTTGACTTCTGCTACAATGAAATAAAGTTTTTGAATTTCCAAGTACTATTTTATATCTGTCTTGTTGTAATTTTACTGTTCTATATTCACTTAAAACCTCCATGGAAGTTAATGCATTCCCTTTGTGAGTGACATTAATGGACGTGGGGTGTTACAACTTTTCTTAAGATCCAATTTAATTCGATAAAATATGATTTTAAATTCAAAACAATCAAATCTTCAAAAATAAATTATTACTATGGTTTATATTCAAATAGAATTCATATTGATCATCTGAATCGTTTCAATTCAGTTTTAATTTCAAATTCAATTATTCTCTTTTTTCGTTTTAGATAATTTGATATACTCAAAATTAAATCATATTCGATTATTAAATCATTAAACTCCATATAATAATCTATTTATATTTTCAGCTCAACATTTAGAAAAATATTAAATGTTTAAAATAAATCAACTGAAAATCTAGGTCGTTACACTATAGATAATTACGAAATCATGGATAGATTAAACAAAACATGAAATTTATAATTGCAAACTATATAGTGTGAGATTCTAGTAACTTGTGATTGTAATTTGGGTGATAAAAAGCTTGCAAACGAAGAATCCGATCTTCCTAAGCCTAAGGAACAACAAGAAACTGATATGTAGAGATGAAGTTACTGAAATTCTACTCTTCATAGATTTTCTGATTCTCCAACCTAAAATCTAATTTTTAACAAAGGAGAGGATGATTAATACTCTCCTTTCTCTTATTCTTAAATTGGATTAGGGATCTAAGCCTTTTAGGTACGGAAAGCTATGAATTTTCTTTTTAAATTTCATGTTGTGTTTTTACCAAAGGAGGATAAGGAGTTCTCTCCAAAAAAATCTAGGTATATTTAAGTTTCCTCTAGAACATTCCCTTCCTAATTAAGTCATTAGTATCCCAAACTAAGTAAATTAACCCAATATTAAGTAATTAGACAAATTAGGGTGTGTTTAGGCCAAGTAACACCAAGTTAGCTCATAATAATATAACCATACCATGTTTACACCCTTTCTTCATGCTACTAACTCATCTTGACATCACAGAACATGATTAAAATCACAAGCATACTTTGGTAAAATATTTTTAAATCTTTTGTACCTGTATTTACATTTTTAAATTAATTTTACATTTTACACAAAATATGAACACTTTATTATGAACTTGTGCAAATTTTATAACATATTGACGAACGATTTCAAATACTCCAAATTAATAAACAAGTTACCCAAAAACACACAAAATTCCTATTTTTGATGATAATTTATATTTTACAACTAAACTACACTTATATGCTTTATTTTCACTATTAACCAGATTTAAATTATTCCCGAAACACGTTGTACTTAATTACTTACAAAACTACATAAACATGTTATAATATTTTTAACGATTTAAAACAACAGTTTTTGACATGACACATTAAATAAACATGTTTGTACAAACACTTGTTTTACACTTCAAACTTATTTATTTTCTACCCAAAAAAATTTATTCCCTTCGTTGATTTAAATAAACTAAATCTGTCAGCTAAAACAATTCTAACTTTCAAATATTGGTTCTTAATCAATATTGAAAATTTACTATTAGATGGAAACTAATTAATTTACTAAAACTGTTATGCCAAAAAATAAACTATTAACAACAATCTACAATTATTTATCCAACTTGACATACATTTAACATTACATTATTACTTAATGTTGGAGAATGGAGTTTTGATGACAACAACCTTATTTCAATTATCATTGATTATAAAATATATACTAACACTTTTTGTATAGAATATATATACATATATATATATATATACATACATATATATATATATATGTTTGTGCGTGTGTGTGCAGGAATTATATACAAGAAATATTACTGAAGACAGTACAGTTATAAAGATAATAGGGATTCAAAGATCAGAGAAATTTCAAGACTCATGAGTAATCAAGATTTCAAGAGTTCAAGCATAATATATTTATAGAGTCTAGATTTTTGTAAGACTCTAAATAACACTCCAGGTTCAAATCCAAATTCAAATTCTGATTTTCAATTCAGTCCTCAATCCTCTCTATTTTGATTTTTCCTCAATCTTCTTTATTTCTTTTATATTTGTTTCTATTTTTATTCTTCTTTGTTTTTCAAACTAAAATTTTAATATATATATAATTTATTTATATTTTATATAGTTTAAAACCTTATAATTTTATAAATATATTTATATAGTTTAAAAATATGTTTCCATATGTTTTTCTATCATATAATATTGATTTACAACATTAGGATTTTACTCAAGAATTTCCAGAATTAGTTTGATATCAAATTACTTGAAAAATGCTTTGATAATGAAAATTACACATGACAATTGACATAGCAAAATATGTTTGTCGACATATAACAGTTATTTTTCTAATTTTGAAGGGAAGTGTCTTTTCACTATTTGAAATGCTTCAAAACCGTTGCAACCCTTCATACTCCATAAAAAGAGGTTAAATTCGAATTTTTTATCACCTCTTCTTCTCCATCTTCATCCTCTTTCATCCTACCATTATTCTTAATTATTTTTATGGTTTTTACACTTATACTCTACCGAATTCACTTCTGATTTGATAAAACTTCTTCTCTCTACACTCTCTACTCTCTAAATCAAGTGTTATTAAAGAGTTTTAGGGCTGTTTTGTAATTGCTTGGGTTGAACAAACCCTATTTGTAAGTCAAAGAGTAATCATTGTGTCTTTGTAGCCGTGAAATCAAGGAACAAGAGTGTGTGCGCCCTTGTTTAGCCGTGAAATCAAGGGATAGGAGTCGGTGTCTCCTTGTTGAGCCGTGAAATCAAGGAGGTTGTATTTGGCTATTTGAAAATTGTAATAAAACTCTGCACAATCCAGCGTTGTGCGGGACTGGACATAGGAGAGATCTGAACCAGTATAAAATTGATGTATTCTTTCCTTTTCTGCACTTTTATTTCTGTTTATTTTGCATGCGTGATTAAATCTCTGTATGTGATTGTATTTTTGGTGTTTGGTTCATCCCATAGTTCTCTTAGTTTTTAGTTTTGTTTAAATTCTAACAAACACTATTCACCCCCCCCTCCACCCCCTCTAACGTTTTCTTTGCATGAACGATCCATTCCGCAGTCCCTAACAATTGGTATCAGAGCAAGGTCTTTCAAAAAGTTCATAATCTGATTTTTGAAAATTTTAAATGGAAAATTTTGAAATGATTTATAACACTAGTTTCAATTTATGTATTGCATCAGTATTAGATAAATTTGCATTCAATTTTATTGAAAAATCAAATTACTATTTGATTTTTGAATTTTCAAATTTGAAATTTTGAAATTTTCGAAATTTTGAAATCTTGGATATGTTACAAAACCATCATGATATAATTGTAGTTAGTTATTTTGGAAAGTCCTTTGATTATATGAAAAGTCATTTGAATATTTGAAAAGGCATTTGAATTATTTGAAAAGTTATTTGATTATTTGTAAAGTTGTGTTGTTTTACAGGAAAAGATGTGTTAGATGGCTATTCGATAATCAGATTCTGAAAAGATGGTTGACGTGGCTATTGGAAATTCAAATTCCAAAATGGTGTCTATTGAAAATTCAAATCCGAAAATAAATTAAAAGGAGGAGAAGACTAACGATGGTTGGTGAAGAGACATCAAGAAGAAATGGATATATATATATAATATAAATCAGCAAAGAAATGGGTACCAGATCACATTATAACTTTGAATTTTCATCTGCAACTTATCTTCATATTTTACTTCTCTTCATTTGATTCGTAATGCCGCTGGTTTCACGAGATTCCGTCAAGAATTGACCAAGTAATGATCAAATGAAGTTTTGATGAATAAAGAGAGAGGGAAACCAAAACTGTCGACGGTTATCTTCAAATTGCATTCAAAGGTTAGATTATTTTGTCCCACATCCTTTTCCATACTTTAGTTTACGTTCTTGCGGCCGATTTGATGGGTAGATTGTCAAATTCCGATCAAAATTGAGTGAGATATGGCAGTTTGAAGTTAGTGATTCAAAACTAAAAACTGTTATGGGATTTTATGCATACCTCTTAATGTTTCGACTTGCTGCACCCCAATACCATCCAAATTCATCCCCAAACTGCTAATATATCGTATTCCTCAATTTCCTCTTCGATTTGCCACTGATTTCGTCCAATTCCGTTAAGAAACGAAGAAATTATGCCTCTTGAAAGTTTGATTAAAAGTGAAAAAGGAGAGGAAGAAGAGGAGGAGTAGCTATGAAGAGACATGACTTTTGGGTCTTTATATAGTAGTTGAAGTGTACATTCATTCAAAATTCAAAATTCAAATTCAAATTTTGGCGCAAAGATGGTTGAACTTCTAAATCTTCAATATCTTTCTTATATGTTGTTCAAATTCAGCAAATGAATACACTATCCTGATCAAAAAAATGAGCCCGTCGCAATAGAGCAGATCTCATCATCAAATTCTAAAAGATCAATTTAGAAATCAGAGAATATCAAAGAAATAGATCTAAAAACGGGGTACGCCTTAATTAAATTTTTAGTTGAATGGATGAATTTTTTTCTTTGCTTTGAATTTGAAATTTAAAACTTTAAAATTCAAACTTGAAATTTAAAATTCAAAAGTTGAAATTTAAAATTCAAATTTGAAATTTAAAATTCAAATTTTAAATTTTAATTTTGAAATAATAAAATAAATTTTGAATTTTCAAACTTCCCTCCATTCTTTCAATAAGAAAATGCCAATTCAAATTCGGTTATTAACTTTATCTGTCTACTTATTTTCTTGTACCTTGTTTCTAAATATATATATATATATATATATATTAAAAGTATATAAATTAAAAACCGAATTATAGAGAGACTTGTTAATGACGACAGGCGGAATAATTTCCCCTGCTTTCGCTATGCGTGAGTTCTCACTGATCATTTAATTCCATTCGATTTTCATCTGATTTTCATCTGATTTCTACCTACAACCTTCAACGAATCCTTTTTTCGTTGATAAGCCAAAATATTTCAATTCGATTTTCACATCAAAAGCCAGATCTATAAACGATTTAATCCAGATCATGCCAAATCTAGGGTTCGTACTTGCCGATTCCCAATATTATCAATCACTCTGCTTCTTCTCGTTTAGATGGGATTTGTTTCAATCATAGAAAGACAAGCCACTGTGGATCTGGGTTCTGGCATCGCCAGCGCAACTGAACAAGGTTTGGTTCCAAATCCTCCAATCGTTCTTTCGTCTGTTTGAACTGAATCGCTTCCAAAGTTGGATGTGAGTATGATTAGTTGATTTTTGGGTGATTAGAATGTTAGTCTGTCTACATCTGATACTTGCGATTTGGGAATTTCTGCTCTTCTCGAGTTGTTTTTCAAATTAATGATGAAGTTTGCAGTCCTATCATCCAGTAAGGTTGGTATTAATTTAAATCTGGTTTACTGGTGTGCGTTTCCCCTGAATAACCTTCTTCGTAATGATGATTTTTCGTGGCTCCATTATGATTATGGGATATTTGAATCAAATTTCTAGCACCTCCTTACGATTATTTAGATTTTGATTTGTTCTGGATGAATGGTTTTATGGTATATTGGTGCATTGTGATGTATAGATTGGATTCAGATATCTACGTTAATGGTTGGTTCTATGAATTCTTCATGTTGTTCATTCTCATGTTTATGAGTCTGTTCATTTTTATGGATGGATGTTTCAATGAAGATTTTGGGTCGAATGGTCGAAAGCACCTTTTTATGATTTCAGTTCTTGTTGAAAAGGAATTTTTGACTGCAGTTGGATCCTTCTTTATTTCTAGTACTCCAGTGATTTCAGTTCTTTGAATCAGATTTACAGCATGTTTATCATGGTAGTGGTACAGTTTCTGATACTTTATTATATGTCGTTTCTAGCATTAAGACTGATTCACAAGTGTTTGTGAGTCGTCAACCAGATTTAATGCTTGAAACTGAAGAGCGTTCTTGTAGTATTTAAAACTGTTTATTCAATACTGGTGATATGTCTTGCTGCGGAACTGGAATAGTTAGGAGTGGGAGTATTGGTTTAGTGTAGAAGTTAAGAGGATAATGACTGTATATGTTAAGGCAGTGAGTACTGATTTGAGTATTATTGCATATAATGTTGGATGACCATGGTTTATTCACAACAATTTGCTGTGAATGAGGATCCATACAACTGTATTCATGAAGATGAATCAACATGTGGATGTCTGCTCTAAGTTATGGAGCTGGATTTGGCATTCGAAGATCATTTGCAAGAGGTACTTCTGGCTAGTAAGGTGCAGAGTTGAACGTTTGCGGGTGTTTGTGGCCTAGGAGGTGCAGAAAGTGCACGGAAGCGGGTTTATGGCTCTTCATGGGCCGGTTATCTTTAGTTTAGGTTTTAATTCATGCAAGTTTTCTTTTTTGTTTTGCTTATGTTAAGATTAGTATGCTAACCTCTTTCTTGTACGTTTTTTCAGTAGAAATAAAGGTAACCAATTTTCAAAAAAAAAGTATATAAATTAATTATATAAACATGTTAATATGATATACAAAGTTAATATAACTTTTTGATATTATTATAAAATATAAGTTTATATATCTTTTGTATGTAGTTTAAACATTCATAGTTTAAACTTTTATTTTCATAACTATATTTTGGTTACATTATCATATATATTATTTGAAACTAAATACTAATTTTGATTTCTTGATTTATTAAGATTTATGAAACTTGTATTTTCTAACTTAATATTTTGGTATATATAATATATAATTTTTATGACTTAAATATATAATATAGGAAGTTATGGTTCTATTGCTTACTTTATTTCATTAAAATAATTCTATTATAACTATAGATTTCTTTTATAGTTTTAACATATAAATGGTTCTTTAGCAATTAATATATTTTTGATTTCTAAAGTTTAAATGAAAATTTGATTTGTATCAACAGATAAATAATAAATTAAATTTTAAGTTTTTTTAAATCAATTGTAACAACCCGTATTTTCAATAACCTGTTATAACATAAATCGAGGCAGAATTTAATTCTAAAATCTGAATCAAGGGAAACAGGCTATGCCATTGCGTTCGTCTCCGAAAAATACGCGAAATAGAGTCCGAGTTTTCGAAAATCGGAGTCCGTATGACCCGATTAAGGCCCGATGAAGTTTTCAGAAATTTCCATGTCAAAAACAGATTTGAATTTCAAGTTCAAAGTTGGAAATTAGGGAAAACTGGCGCAGGCGGGAAAACTCCCGCCAGGACCCCCATGTCGACAGGCATGTCGACAGGGTCCCCAGGGTGTCGACAGCCATGTCGACAGCCCTGTCGACACGGGGTGGCCGGGCAGTTTTGCCTGGCGCACCATTTCTGATCTGAGCTTGGTTGTGTTGAGCTTGGGGGCCAGATTCGGTTTAGAGGGCTGAGATTGGAACTAGGGTTTAATCCTATGGTCTAAATCACTAGCCTAATCTATAAATAAGACCCTAACCTACCCTAAATCACTCATTATTCATTCTAGCAACTAAACTATGTCAAAATCAAACCTCTCATGGCCTCCACTCTCTTCATACAATTCCTAAACAAATTCCTAAGAGATTTCCATGCATACAAGTGTATTTAGGCTTGTATGATCCTCTTTAGCTTGCATTAAAGTCTTGTTTCTCTATTGTCATCATAAAGGAGGAGTCTTGATCAAGTTTGCTTGCATTTTTGGGGTTTTAATTTGTTGCATAAGGGGTTTCTTACATTTGCTATACTCATTTGAGTCCGCAAAAGCATTGTAAGCCCTATTCCTTTCATACTTGAACTTTTAAAGTTAAATGTATGATATGCAAGTTGCCATAAGTTATGCAAGTTTGTTTATGCAAGTATGATATGCAAGTGCCATAAGTTATGCATGTTTGTTTATGCAAGTATGATATGCAAGTGCCATAAGTTATGCATGTTTGTTTATGCAAGTATGATATGCAAGTTGCCATAAGTTATGCAAGTTTGTTTATGCAAGTATGATATGCAAGTTGCCATAAGATATGCAAGTTTGTTTATGCAAGTATGATATGCAAGTTGACATATGTTATGCAAGTTTTATTATGCAAGTTTGATATGCAAAGTTGTCATATGATATGCAAGTATGCTTATGCGAGTTTGGGATGGTCATGTGGTTCATGTTAACATGTTATGCATGCTTTTGGGCCTAAAAATGTAATATGCAAGTGTATGAACACATGAACCTTTCATATGCCACCATGTTGAACTTGTGGTTCTAACACTTTTATGTCATGATTATGCCAAGTTCCCTCTTTCTATCCTTTATGCGCTATTGCGATATGTAAGCGATGGGATTGCGTTTGGGGTTGGGTAAACTTAAAAGACATAAAAACATGAGCTTGGGAATTTACCTATTAAGTTAGGTCTACCCATTGGGAATTTACCTATTAAGTTAGGTCTACCCAATTGCTTGAAAACTTGTAATGAGATGGACATGACACTTAGAAAAGATAAGTGTGGCCAACTCGAGGTTGGGTTGAGTTTGTAGCGTAAACCTACCCGGAACCGACCGGCTTAACTAGTTGCTACAAACAATAGGACCCAATGTGAGAAGTTGGTCATGTTGTACCTTGGACCCGAGGTTAGACCAAGTTGTGGTGTAAAGCTACCCGCACCCGCCCGGCTTAACTAGTAACCACAACAAAGTCTAATGTGAGAGGTTAAGGCGCATTAATTAATTAATGCCTCATGATTAGGGTTAAGTCATGGACCATTTAATACTTAACCAATTTGGGCTCGGTTGATTAATCGGGGTTAAGTCGTAAACTCACCGTTACACTTAACCAAGTTAATCCATGATTAGTGGAACGGTTAAACCATACTTAACCCACTAGAGAAATCCTAGCAATGGGGGTCCACTCCTTCAGTAATCCCTAGTTTGTATCATCATGGCCCTAGGGACTAGGCTAGGGTGGGGGCACGATTACTGAACTGGAGATAAGGGGCCAAAAAGCGACGGCCGTGGTATGCCGGTGTAGTTCTGGGCGGACTCTGGTCGTGCACATAGTCCGTAGCCGGAGAAAACAAGCACGGGTACCGGTAGGGCGAGACTGTGCACTCATGTTTATGGTGTCCAGGGGTTGACACCCTAGGGCTTGATACACCCGACGGGTGGACCCGGCACAGTTCGACTACATTCATGTTTGGGCCGTATTGACACCAACATGTGACGAGTTAGGCTTAGGGAGCCGATCGATTAGACCGTTGGGTTGGACCTCGTGGTAGGGTCACTTCATGGACCTCGTGGTAGGGTCACTTCATGGGCCTCGTAGGAGGATCACTTCATGTTATTGGGCCAAAGCTTGGGCCGTGGGATCAATACTTGTTTAATCAAGTCATGTTAGTTTGCTAGTACACCCGTGGTGCAAAACCTTAATCCTGATTATGCGATGACACCTTTATCTACCTTGATAGTTAATCATCATGTCATTATACTTATGTTCATACTTGCTGCTTATGACAGTTAACTTTATCAGTTTACATTGATTGTAGTAGGGCTTACTCGGTCTTTTTTACTGACCTGTTTTCTTTCGCCTCTTTTCTTCCGTTCCCCCCCCCCCCAGGTTCTCAGGGAGGGAATACAGGAGCTTAGCTTGGATCCTACCTGCTTTCTTGGATAGCTCATGTATGCTTTGGACTTGAGCTTGCTATGGTTTTTCTGCTTTGGGGATAGCTACTTATCTTTTTCTTTTCAGTTTTCAGATGATGTTGTTTATGTACTAGACTTATTTTATTTGGAAAATTGACATGATGTTGTACTAAGACTTGATTTGAAATGGTTTGAAAATCTTCCGCTGTTTTATCTATGTTATTTACTCTGATTACATACATATGTTCTTGTTCTGCCTTGATATATCATTATGCATGTTTACCTGATTCAAACGCCCCTCCAAAGTCAGAGTGCTTGCAAGAGTCGCCCTGGCGGAGGCGGGTTGTTACAATTTGGTATCAGAGCATATGGTTAATGAGAAGGAACAAAAAGGTTTTTAGAAAACTTTTTGAAAGCTATTTTCAAAACCAAGTATAAAGTATTTTCCAAAGAAAAGTCTAGTTTATTTTAAAAGGCTATTCCCCAAAAAGCCATTAGCAAAATCCCTTCGTTTTCTCCATTCTGAATCTGTCTTTTTCTTTTTCAGTATGGCTGATAACTTTGTTATTCCGGAGGGAGTGCACGTGCCTGTTTGGTATAGGAGACTCCTGGAGGCTAGGGCGACCGAAGCCGGCCCCGCAGATGTCCCTCCTCCTCCTCCTCCAGTAGTTAATATTCCTCCTCTCGTTGCTAATGTTCCTCCTCCACCTGTTGCTGAGGTTCCTCTTCCTCCTCCCCCTCAGCATCCTTAGGCTGACTTTGCCAAGATTTGCAAGGATTTCAAAGCAATGGGTGGCAAGAACTTTCAAGGCACAGAGACTTTTGTAGAAGCCAGAAATTGGTTGAAAGAGACCGAGGATTTGTTTGCTATCTTTGGGATAGATGATCAGAGGAAGATCTTGTTGGCGGTTTGGCTTATGAAGGATGAAGCCGCTTATTGGTGGGAGGTCACCAATGGTACTAGGCCTGTTGAGACTTGGGTCGATCTCAGGGCAAGATTCATGCTTAAGTTTCTATCTTCCGCTGAGGAGAATTTGCAGATGGAGAGATTCATAACTTTGAAGCAAGGAGATATGTCTGTCAAAGAATATGTGAACAAGTTTAATCAGTTGGCTCATTTTGGCTTGGATATGGTGAATACTCCCCAGAAGAAGGCCCTTCGTTTTGCTAGGGGATTAAATGAGCCGTTGCAGGGATTGTCCATGTCACATATTCCTCATGGGGCCACATTTGAGAGCTTGGTTGATATGGCGTTACTTCAGGGAGATGTCAAGAAGAATGATACTCAAGTCAAGAAGACCGATTCCCAGGGAAAGGGAAATCAGGGTAGTACTAGTGGTCAAAGCAAGAACAAGAGTCAAGGCAACAAGGGGAACAACAACAAGGGCAAGAACAGCAAGGGGAAGTGCCATTATTGCGGTTCAGTTGGGCATCTTGTCAAGGATTGTAAGAAGAGGAAAAGGAATAACGGTGAATGCTTTTTATGTGGGAAGACTGGACATTTCAGCAAGGATTGCCCGAAGAAACAGGGGCAAGGCCAGGGTCAGACTCAGCGTGCTGGACCCGCAGGAGGGCAAGTTCATGCTCTCGCTATCGCTCCAGTTCCCGATCGAGGTAGTATTTCTGTTGAGAGCCTTGTATATATTTCTGATTTTCCAGTTCGTACCTTATTTGATTCTGGTGCATCGCATAGTTTTATCTCATTTGATCTTGTTGATAGTTTGCACCTTAGTACTAGCTTAGTAGAGGATCCCGTTTGGGTCTCAAATCCTATTGGGGGTTCCGCCCATTTGTCTATGATATGTGGGGATTTGAGGATCTCTATACTGAGTGTAGAGTTCTTGTGCAGTGCTTATGTTCTTGGTTTCAGGGGATACGGATTGATATTGGGCATGGATTGGCTGTCCAGATATGGAGCCATTCTTGATTGTGAGCATAGGGTTGTGAGGCTCGTGACTCGCCTCGGAAACACCCTAGAGATTTCATGTGATCCGAGAGGTCCCGTCATGTTGTGCTATCTTGAATCACTCGACTCGTCAGTGGAGACTCTTCGGTCTGTGAGAGTGGTTCGAGAGTATCCGGATGTTTTTGATGAAGTTAGTGGATTGCCCCCTAAGCGAGAGATTGATTTCCGCATTTATCTGGTGGATAATGCAAAGCCTGTTTCTTTGCCCGTTCGGCACATGGCTCCGCGTGAAAGGCGGGAGCTGAGCAAGCAAGTGAAAGAGTTGCTTGAAAAGAACTTCATTAGACGAAGTATATCTGAGTGGGGAGCGCCTGTGGTATTTGCTACCAAGGCGGATGGTTCTCTCCGACTATGTGTTGACTATCGAGAGTTGAATAAGCTGACTAAGAAGAACAGACACCCGTTACCGAGGATCGATGATCTCTTTGACCAGCTTGTCGGTGCTTCTATTTTCTCTCAGCTTGATCTTGCTACTGGATTCCATCAGCTCAGGGTAGCTGAGGATAGTATAGACAAGACTGCGTTCAGAACTCCGGATGGATTCTTTGAGTGGCTTTTCATGCCATTCGGCTTGACGAATGCACCCGCATATTTCGTGGACTTGATGAGTAGGGTGTTCAGAGAGTTCTTGAACAAGTTTGTCGTGGTCTTCGTAGATGATATTTTGGTCTTCTCTAAGGATGAGGAAGAACATGCAAGGCACCTCGGGGAGGTGATGGATAGACTTAGAGCGCATCAATTGAAGGCCAAGTTCTCCAAGTGTCACTTTTGGAGAAGGGAAGTAAGATTCCTTGGGCATATAGTGTCTAAGCAGGGCTTAGCGGTGGATCCCGCTAAGGTGGTTGCGGTTCAGGATTGGAAGACTCCAAGGAATGAAACCGAAGTCAGAAGTTTTCTAGGTCTTGCGGGTTTTTACCAGAAGTTCATCAAGGACTTCGCGAAGATTTCTGCTCCTCTCACTAAATTGACAAAGAAGAATTCAGTTTTTGCTTGGAGCTTAGAGTGCGAGCTTGCTTTTCAAAAGCTCAAGAAAGCTCTCACATCAGCACCCGTTCTAGCTTTGCCCGATGGAGGGAAGTTATTTACAGTATACACCGATGCGTGTGGCACGGGGTTGGGAGCTGTTCTGATGCAAGAAGGAAGGGTGATATGCTTCGGCGGTAGGCAACTCAAAGTGCATGAGAAGAATTATCCCACTCATGACTTAGAGTTGGCAGCAATAGTATATGCACTCAAGGCTTGGCGCCATTATCTTCTGGGAGAAAGATTTGAGCTTTATACCGATCACAAGTCATTGAAGTATCTCTTTTCTCAGAAGGATCTGAATCTGAGGCAGCAAAGATGGATGGAATTCTTGGCATCCTATGATTTTGAGATAGCTTATACCCCTGGCAAGGGGAATGTGGTAGCTGATGCATTGAGTAGAAGAAGGTTGACCCTAAGTCCTCTATTCGTTGAGATGAAGAATTTAGAGTATGTGGCAACCTTTGATTTCTCTTTGGCGGTTGAATCGATGACCGGTTCTTTAGCATCTCTGGAACTCAGGCCTACCCTTCTTGATCAAGTTGGGGCTTCACAGAGAGAAGACCCTCAAATAGTTGAGATTATGGACAAGCTGATTCGAGGAGAGACGTCTAGTCATCTCGCTCGATATTCTATTGATGACAAGGGTTGGCTGAGGAGAGATGGAAGGTTATGTGTTCCCATGGTGGAAGACTTAGTAAGAAAAGTTCAGGAGGAAGTGCATCGCTCTAAGTTGACTATCCAGGCGGAGATAAGATGTACAAAGATATGAAGCGTATTTTCTTTTGGCCTGGGATGAAGAAGGATGTGGCGGAGTTTGTCTCTAGATGTATCATTTGCCAGCAAGTTAAAGCTGAGTCAAAGAAGCCCGGTGGGCTATTGCATCCTCTAGACGTTCCACTTTGGAAGTGGGAGAGTATCTCCATGGACTTTATTGATGGGCTTCCAAGGTCAAGGAAAGGGAATACGAGCATTTGGGTTATTGTAAATAGACTTACGAAGTGTGCTCATTTCATTCCGGTGAAAAGCAAGAGGACCGCATCTTGGCTAGCGTCGTATATCTTCGTGAGATTGTGAGACTTCATGGAGTCCCTTCTAGTATTGTCAGTGACCGTGACCCAATCTTTACAAGTCAGTTCTGGAATAGCTTGCAAGAGGCTATGGGCACGAGGTTGAATCTAAGTACTGTTTATCACCCACAGACGGACGGTCAAACCGAGAGGGTGAATAGAGTACTCGAGGATCTATTGAGGCTTTGTATTCTGGACTTTGGTGGTACTTGGGAAGACCATCTTCCTCTTGTTGAGTTTGCATATAATAACAGTTATCAGGCAAGCATAGGGATGGCACCATTTGAAACTTTATATGGGAGGTCGTGCAAGTCGCCTACATGTTGGTGGGAGACAACAGATAAGCTCATACTTGGGCCTGATATGATCAGAGATACATCCGAGAAGATCGAGTTGATTCGGAGACGAATGAAAGCGGCCCAAGACCGACAGAAATCCTATGCTGATAAGCGAAGATCCGATTTGGAGTTCGATATTGGGGATATGGTTTTCGTAAAGGTTTCTCCTTTACGGAATGTGGTCCGATTTGGAGCCGTTGGGAAGTTAGCCCCGAGATTTGTTGGATCATTCCCCATTGTTGAGAGGATCGGGCAGATGGCTTATAGAGTGAAGTTGCCCGAGAAGCTTGCCGGAGTACACGATGTTTTTCATGTCTCGCATCTCCGGAAGTGTTTGCATGAATCAGCAAAGATTGTGGAGCCCAGTGTTTTGCAAGATGTGGAAGTGGAGAAAGAGGCTACCTTGAGGAGAGCTCCGATTCGTATCTTGGGGACGGAGGCCAAGAAGCTAAGGAATCGAGAGGTCAAATTGGTGAAGGTTCAATGGGGTGAAGCCGAAGAAGACGCAACTTGGGAAACCGAGGAGAAGATGCGTAGGCTTTATCCATTCCTTTTTGAGGGTACACTCTCAATCTCTTTTCTTTGTGAGCGTATCTTTCTCTTTGCTATCCATATTTATCTAGTTTATCGTGTTAATCTTGTCATGAGAACCTTAGGTAGGAACCCTTTGGATGAAACATGTGTTTGAGACATGTTATGCTTGATGGTTGCAAGTGGTTGCAAGTGTTTGCAAGTGGTTGCTCGTGGATGCATTATACACGATTAGGCACTAGATCGGCTCGCACACTCCTCATATTGCATATGCATGAGTGTTTATGTTTATTCATGGATGAAAATTGTGTGTTATCACATGGATGTTGCATATGGGTGTATGTTATGTGCACACATATAGATGATATACATTATGTTAGGAATTGCATACATATGGATTCATTTCACTAACATAATTCGCATTGATGATATTCGCATTAGATAAGTACATTACACACACCTCTGCATATGTTCATCCAGCATTTAGAATCTTGTAAGGACAATGATTGCTCATGGATGATGCTTTGAGTAGATGGATGATTGGATGCTAGGATACGTTCTTCCTAACTTGAAGATTTCGGGGACGAAATCCTTTAAGGAGGGGAGAATGTAACAACCCGTATTTTCAATAACCTGTTATAACATAAATAAAGGCAGAATTTAATTCTAAAATCTGAATCAAGGGAAATGGGCTATGCCATTGCGTTCGTCTCGGAAAAATACGCGAAATAGAGTCCGAGTTTTCGAAAATCGGAGTCCGTATGACCCGATTAAGGCCCGACGAAGTTTTCAGAAATTTCCATGTCAAAAACAGATTTGAATTTCAAGTTCAAAGTTGGAAATTAGGGCAAACTGGCGCAGGCGGGAAAACTCCCGCAAGGACCCCCATGTCGACAGGCATGTCGACAGGGTCCCCAGGGTGTCGACAGCCCTGTCGACGGCCCTGTCGACACGGGGTGGCCGGGCAGTTTTGCCTGGTGCACCATTTCTGATCTGGGCTTGGTTGTGTTGAGCTTGGGGGCCAGATTCGGTTTAGAGGGCTGAGATTGGAACAAGGGTTTAATCCTATGGTCTAAATCACTAGCCTAATCTATAAATAAGACCCTAACCTACCCTAAATCACTCATTATTCATTCTAGCAACTAAACTATGTCAAAATCAAACCTCTCATGGCCTCCACTCTCTTCATACAATTCCTAAACAAATTCCTAAGAGATTTCCATGCATACAAGTGTATTTAGGCTTGTATGATCCTCTTTAGCTTGCATTAAAGTCTTGTTTCTCTATTGTCATCATAAAGGAGGAGTCTTGATCAAGTTTGCTTGCATTTTTGGGGTTTTAATTTGTTGCATAAGGGGTTTCTTACATTTGCTATACTCATTTGAGTCCGCAAAAGCATTGTAAGCCCTATTCCTTTCATACTTGAACTTTTAAAGTTAAATTTATGATATGCAAGTTGCCATAAGTTATGCAAGTTTGTTTATGCAAGTATGATATGCAAGTGCCATAAGTTATGCATGTTTGTTTATGCAAGTATGATATGCAAGTGCCATAAGTTATGCATGTTTGTTTATGCAAGTATGATATGCAAGTTGCCATAAGTTATGCAAGTTTGTTTATGCAAGTGTGATATGCAAGTTGCCATAAGATATGCAAGTTTGTTTATGCAAGTATGATATGCAAGTTGACATATGTTATGCAAGTTTTATTATGCAAGTTTGATATGCAAAGTTGTCATATGATATGCAAGTATGCTTATGCGAGTTTGGGATGGTCATGTGGTTCATGTTAACATGTTATGCATGCTTTTGGGCCTAAAAATGTAACATGCAAGTGTATGAACACATGAACCTTTCATATGCCACCATGTTGAACTTGTGGCTCTAACACTTTTATGTCATGATTATGCCAAGTTCCCTCTTTCTATCCTTTATGCGCTATTGCGATATGTAAGCGATGGGATTGCGTTTGGGGTTGGGTAAACTTAAAAGACATAAAAACATGAGCTTGGGAATTTACCTATTAAGTTAGGTCTACCCATTGGGAATTTACCTATTAAGTTAGGTCTACCCAATTGCTTGAAAACTTGTAATGAGATGGACATGACACTTAGAAAAGATAAGTGTGGCCAACTCGAGGTTGGGTTGAGTTTGTAGCGTAAACCTACCCGGAACCGACCGGCTTAACTAGTTGCTACAAACAATAGGACCCAATGTGAGAAGTTGGTCATGTTGTACCTTGGACCCGAGGTTAGACCAAGTTGTGGTGTAAAGCTACCCGCACCCGCCCGGCTTAACTAGTAACCACAACAAAGTCTAATGTGAGAGGTTAAGGCGCATTAATTAATTAATGCCTCATGATTAGGGTTAAGTCATGGACCATTTAATACTTAACCAATTTGGGCTCGGTTGACTAATCGGGGTTAAGTCGTAAACTCACCGTTACACTTAACCAAGTTAATCCATGATTAGTGGAACGGTTAAACCATACTTAACCCACTAGAGAAATCCTAGCAATGGGGGTCCACTCCTTCAGCAATCCCTAGTTTGTATCATCATGGCCCTAGGGACTAGGCTAGGGTGGGGGCACGATTACTGAACTGGAGATAAGGGGCCAAAAACCGACGGTCGTGGTACGCCGGTGTAGTTCTGGGCGGACTCTGGTCGTGCACATAGTCCGTAGCCGGAGAAAACAAGCACGGGTACCGGTAGGGCGAGACTGTGCACTCATGTTTATGGTGTCTAGGGGTTGACACCCTAGGGCTTGATACACCCGACGGGTGGACCCGGCACAGTTCGACTACATTCATGTTTGGGCCGTATTGACACCAACACGTGACGAGTTTGGCTTAGGGAGCCGATCGATTAGACCGTTGGGTTGGACCTCGTGGTAGGGTCACTTCATGGACCTCGTGGTAGGGTCACTTCATGGGCCTCGTAGGAGGATCACTTCATGTTATTGGGCCAAAGCTTGGGCCGTGGGATCAATACTTGTTTAATCAAGTCATGTTAGTTTGCTAGTACACCCGTGGTGCAAAACCTTAATCCTGATTATGCGATGACACCTTTATCTACCTTGATAGTTAATCATCATGTCATTATCCTTATGTTCATACTTGCTGCTCATGACAGTTAACTTTATTAGTTTACATTGATTGTAGTAGGGCTTACTCAGTCTTTTTGACTGACCTGTTTTCTTTCGCCTCTTTTCTTCCGTTCCCCCCCCCCCCCCAGGTTCTCAGGGAGAGAATACAGGAGCTTAGCTTGGATCCTACCTGCTTTCTTGGATAGCTCATGTATGCTTTGGACTTGAGCTTGCTATGGTTTTTCTGCTTTGGGGATAGCTACTTATGTTTTTCTTTTCAGTTTTCAGATGATGTTGTTTATGTACTAGACTTATTTTATTTGGAAAATTGACATGATGTTGTACTAAGACTTGATTTGAAATGGTTTGAAAATCTTCCGCTGTTTTATCTATGTTATTTACTCTGATTACATACATATGTTCTTGTTCTGCCTTGATATATCATTATGCATGTTTACCTGATTCAAACGCCCCTCCAAAGTCAGAGTGCTTGCAAGAGTCACCCTGGCGGAGGCGGGGTGTTACATCAATTTTTATATAAAATTATGAATATATATTTATACTCTACTTTATATAATTTTATATTCTCTCTAAAAAGATCTTCAATTCTTACTATATTTACCTTACTAATATTATTTAACTACATAGTTACTTTGAATATTTTACTACTCGTCATGAATAATTTAAAAAAAAACTTTTATCTTTTTAATCACTTTCATTAGAATAATTAACCTAAGTCTAGAATTTAACATTATCCTTGTTTGATTCAAATAATTAATTATATGCATAATAGTTAGATGTTACTGTAAGTATCTTTTATAGAAATCCATATCGACATCAAATCACTCTATATATTATTACCATTACACATCTTATTTCATATCATACATCATTACACTGCATCTCAAATTATAATCATTTACATCAGAAATTGCATTTCATTCAATATATCACTTCATATAATTTTGCATATGTCATACTGCATTATTACCAACACACTATATTATATATTAACCTTTAATTCCACATATAACAAGTATACTATATGGGGAATTATTTCCCTGGAAATACATAGGATTATTAAACATATAACATATTTATTTTGTCTTGATTAAATTGAGTGGCATGATTGAATTGATTGACTTATTTGGTTTGTTTGATTTGTTTGACTTAAATAACTTGATTAACTTACTTAACATGGTTAAATTTCATTAGTGGTTGGTAGGTTTGTTAGAAATATACTTAAGTATTTATAGGAGATTTATAGGTTTTAGGATAGATAGAAGTTACAAGAAATGTTTATTTTCTTGTTTTAGTTGATGTTTTGTGACAACAAAACTTAAATTGATTCATTGATTGGATTGAATTACTTTACTTATATCATAATTTTAAGGATATCTTATCAGAGTTATTTCTACATTTAGATTAAGGTCTTATTACAGTTTTAAGGGAACTAGAGCCACTATTTAGTGATGACCCCTAACAATTGGAGGTTTAGTCTTGTATTAGATTAAGGGGGAGTTTTATAGTTTCTAGGCTTAATTAAAGGATCAAGAAGTGTTTATTAACACATATTATTTGATTTGACTGATTTGGTTAGTTGCTTACATTGATTGCTTGAATTAATTGCTTAAATAGATTGCTTGAATTGCTTGCTTGAATTAATTGCTTGAATTTCTTGTTTGGATTGATTGTTAGAATTGATTATAAACATTGATGAGATTGCCTTGTTTATTATTCTTCTATTAGACCAGTATAGTCATAATTTTAAGGGGATTTATAATATTTTATCCTTAGAATCATAGAGTTAGAGGGAGATATAAGGGTACAATAGAATCAGGGATAGTTATATAGAATATTATAATACAATATGTATAGATGAATATAGGATTTAGGCGGAGTATTTTATGATTATAGATTTAGGACTCAGAGGGAGTACTTTACTTTAGTATAGGAAATATTTGGATAGTTATAGGATTTAGGGGGAGTACTTTTAGAATTTCTTTTTGATAATGCCAAAGGGGGAGAAATTATAAAATATAGGCATAGTTTATAGGATTCTTACTGACAGGGGGAGTATAGAAGGAACATCATCAAACATGTATATATAGGTATGATATTTTATAAACTAGGTTGTCATCAACAAAAGGGGGGAGATTGTTGGAGAATGGAGTTTTGACGACAACAACCTTATTTCAATTATCAACGATTATAAAATATTTACCAACACTTTTTGTATAGAATATAGATATCTATGTATGTGTGTGTGTAGGAATTATATATAGGAAATATTATTGAAGTCTATACAGTTATAAAGATAATAGAGATTCAAAGATCAGAGAAATTTCAAGACTCGTGAGTAATCAAGATTTCAAGAGTTCAAGAATAATATATTTATAGAGTCTAGATTTTCGTAAGACTCTAAATAGCACTCCAGATTCAAATCCAAAATCAAAATCAAAATCTGATTTTCAATTCTTTCCTCAATCCTGTTTATTTTGTTTTTCCCTCAATCTTCTTTGTAACACCCTGTATTTTCAATGTTTATTAAGGTAACGAATTAAATAATATTTAATTTTAAAAGTGAGAATTAAGGGAAACGGGTTACGCCATTGCGTTTGTCTCGAAATTCTGCTTGAGATAAAGTCTGAGTTTGCGTGAATCGGACTCCGTCTGAAGAAGTTATGGAGTTCAGAAGATTACAAGTTTAAAACAGAAAATATAAATAATAATAAAATATCCCAAACCAAGTTCAAAATTCGAAATTCAAGCAGAATAGGCTAAACGGGAAAATTCCCGCTCAGGGGTCGGCCCCCCCAAGGGAAGTCGACATAGGTGTCGACCCCCCTTGTAGGGGTCGACTCCTGCACCCAGATCCAAACAATGACGATTTCTAACTTGTTGCTGAGTCACTAGGGCATAGGTGGTGGTTTCAGGATAACTCTATCTTGTATGGATGGTCCTGATTGCTTCTAGGTTGATCTGACGGCTCACATAAGTCTACACTTCTATATAAACAACCCCAACCCTCAAACCCTAAATCATACAATTTCATTCCAAGGGGTCGTCATGCTGTCCGTGGTCAACCTAGGGTAGCCGCCATTCTTCTCCAACTAGAAGGAAAACAAGAAACCAAGTTAGAAGCCTCAAATCAAATCTAAATAAGAGAACCAATAGTCTACATCAAGGAATAGCTTTTTCAGTTTCAGAAAACAGATCCCAGAAAACAAGATTTGTTCTTTGTTTTTTAAGTTCAAGTTACTTTCATATGTGAATTCTTAATTGAAATCCTTGGCATGTAATAATGTGAATCCAAGCTATACCTGATTATGAGATAATCCTTTCAGATTTATCCTATCTATTTTATCAGATCTGTGCGTGTGATGTTATTCAAATCTATTTTATCAGATTTGTGTCTGCGATGTTATTCAAATCTAATCTATTAGATTTATGCCTGTGATGTAATTTTATTCAGATCTATACTTCTTTATCTTCCTGATATTGCTATTATCAAATCTAGCGTCGTATGGCTATTTTAGGCCTAATCTTTTATGTTTCCTCTTCTTCCCCTTTTATTATGGATCTAGGATGTCTCGAACCTAGACGAAATCTTGTTATATATACAATTGGAATACGGGAGAATTGGGCCTAATCTATTTTTGTACTATTGGGCGTAACTTGTAATTGAGGTTTGGGCATAACTTGTAATTGATATTTGGGCATAACTTGTAACTGAGATTTGGGTATAACTTGTAATTGATATTGGGCATTATTATCATTATAAATGCAATATGGGTTAATTGGCATATAAATCAAGTTTTGGGCATGATTGTTATTGTTCCAAATTTTGGGGTAACTTGAAACATTATACCTAGACTGGGGGAGAAATGTAAATTGGAATATTAAATCCAGATTAGGCCTAACTATTGGCTGGGACGCCAAATATAATGAATATTGTAATTTTGGGGCATGATTATTATTGCAAATTTGGGAAGATTGGGTGTAACCTACTTTGAGTTATAACTTATATTTAAATTTGTTGAGGTATAACTTGAGAATTGGAACATGACCAGTTTTGTGATTTTGGGATAATTAGCATATAAAATCTAGACTTGGACATGTATGGTAAATATCGTAAAAAGATAAACATGCCTAACCCGAGGTTAAATTGAGTTGCGGTGTAAAACTGCCCGGAACCGCCCTGCACATCCAGTAACCGCAACAACACAGATCTAATGTGAGAGGTTAGCGCATTTAGCCCAAAAACCCGAGGTTAGAATGAGTTTGCGGTAGAAGTCTGCCCAGAACAGCCCGACACATCTAGCAACCGCAAACAATAGTTCTAATGTGAGAGGTTAAGGCGTTAAAGAATGAATTAATGCTAATAAGCAAGACATTCTAATAATTGAATGGCAGGGTTAAGTTAATTTTGGCAAAACTTAAACAATATAACATGATTTATGGTAGGGTTAAGTTAACATAAGAGGGAAACACTTAACCAGCGTAACACGACAAGTGGGTGGGTTAAGTTAACTTGAATTCGATTGATGACACTTAACCAATGCAACATGATGAACGCGTGGAGTTAAGTTAATGAGAGATACTTAACCAATATAACTTGATGAACGAATAGGGTTAAGTTAATGGGAAATACTTAACCAATATAACATGATGAAAGAACAGGGTTAAGTTAATAGGAAACACTTAACCAATTTAACATGATGAGTGAGAATGGGTTAAGTTAATAAGAAACACTTAACCAACATTAAAAGATGAGTGGGTGGGTTAAGTTAACATGGATGGACAACACTTAACCAATATGGCATAATGTGTGGGAGGGTTAAGTACATATCGGGTTGGTGGGTAATATTAGTATATATAGGCCCACAAACTTAACCGTTAAATAAACATGTTTGAATCAGTGGGAGGGTTAAGTACATCTCGTGTAGGTGGGTTATATTTGTATATATTGGCCTACAAACTTAACCAGTATGAAACCCTAGTAACGGAGACCCATTTCAGCAGTAACCCACAAAGATGTATCATGGTACCCTGAACTAGGCAGGGTGGGGCACGATTACTGGGTTGATTATAAGCGGTCAAAATAGCGGTAGGGGGTACGTCTGTATAGGTTCCGATGGATTACGGGCGTGCACGTACTCCGGAGTGGGAAAAGCAGGCACTGGGTACCAGTAGTTATACATTGTGCATCTTGAATCGTGTCGGGTTGCTATCATAGGGACTGATACAACTTATGGTGGGACAAGCACAGTACATGCAAGAGAGGGCCGATTGACAAAGACATAAGGAAAATTAATATAAGTAGGGGGACGGTCGATAGGGTAATAAGGGTACATCTAACATCTTCATGGCAATTAGGCTGATTGAGGTAAGATCCTCATACTAGGTGTACACCTGAAGGCTACCACAATTGCGGGGGTGGGATCAGCTTATTATATAACACAGGATAATAGTTGGGACACTAGTAGGGGATATAGATCCTTTTTCATAGGATACTAGTTGGGACACTAGTAGGGGATACAGATCATTCTATAAAAGACACTATTTAGGATATTGGTTAGTTGGTGCAGAGAAAATAGGAGATCAGAGATATAAAAACCAGAATAACAGGGTAGTAGCGAAGTAGAGAAAAGGTAGAAGTGCATTCAGTTTATCTTTCCTTATCGTATCTTATGCTAATCTTAGGTTATCTTGATATCCTGGTTATCACGGTATTGTCTTATATTCATTTTATTCATTTCATGTTACTTTTACCTGTTTACAAACTGAAAGTCACTGGACTTACCAGACTTATGTCTGACCTAGTTTGTTTTGCCTCTTTTCTTCCGTCCCCTCCCCCTCCCTCCCCCCCCCCCCCAATGGTTCACAGGGAGGAAATGTTATCACTTAGCTCAGTTTTCTTTCCAATCACAGAGATAGTCGATGTATTTCTTTGGACTCTCTCTTCCACTGCTATGGCTGGTTCATGCTTTATTGGGGAATATCATTGTTATTTTTATACTTCTTTTATACTTGGAAGTTTATGTATCAAGACAGAAGTTCTATGTATTACTTTTAAGTATGATTGAGATAATTGTGGTAAAAGCTTGACTGAACCACATTGTTTATAAAATGACTTTATTTTCCGCTGCTTTATTTGTCTATCTTGTAATTTATCTGCATCTTTTACCTAAAATGCTCCACCGAAGTTAAGGCAATCCCTTTGTGAGTGACCTTAACGGAGGTGGGGTGTTACACTTGGTATCAGAGCTGAAGGTTACCGGATCAGATAAAAGATTTGAAAAATTATTTTCAAGACGGTTTTAAAAGAAGCATTTTCTAAAGAAAAGTTTTGTTGTAAAGGCATATTCCCCAAATCCATATGCACTATCTTTTGATCCTCTGTTTGAATCCTTGTTTTCCTTCTTTACGGAGTCCCCAGGGCTCCCAGTTTTCTGGGAGGTAACCTCATCGCGGCATGGTTTCGTAGGCTTGATGAGACTACGACACCTGTCAAAGGGCGAAGAAGTACCCAACTTCCATATATAGCCGCAGTAGTTTCACCCACGGCTAATTTTCTTTCAAGCTTTGTAGGGTTTTTCCGTACGATGGAGGCGGCTTTCAAGAGACTTTTCAACAAATTACACAAAGATGGAAAAGATGAAAATGAGGGAGTTTTGCTAAGGAGCACAACCCAAGGATGAGAAACTCATGGATATGGACTTGGTTCACAAAGGAGGAAAGAATAGAAAAATCTAAGAAAAGAGGAAGTGTCGTTATTATGGTATAATGGGTCATATAATTAAGGACAAGGGCAAGAACAAAGGACAGGATTTTCAGGAGGGCAAGTGCATGCTCTCACTGCCAGCGTACCTGAGAGAGAGGTAGTAGAGTTTCTGTTGAAAAAGTTTAGTTCTTCGTTTTTTTTTTATCATCCTGTTAGTACTCTTTTTGATTTTAGCGCTTCACATTCATTTATATCTGCTTCCATAGTTGAGTCTCTGCACCTTAGTACTCATATAGTAGAAGATCCCATTATTGTCTCAAATTCAATTTGTGGTTCGACTCATTTATCTTTGGTTTATGAGGATTTTAGAATAACTATATTAAGTATTGAGTCTAAGTGTAATGCTTATATTTTTGGTTTCATGGGCTATGGGTTGATTCTAGGCATGGATTGGTAAGCTAGTAATTGTGAAAGGAGGGTAGTTAGGCTTTTGACTTGCCTCGGTAATACCTTCAAGATTTCGTGTGATCCTAAGGGATTAGTTTGTCTTAGCTACCTAGAATCACTTGATGCATCTATCGACGATTTGCGATCCGTTGGAGTAGTCCACGAGTACGCAGATGTTTTTGATTAGGTTATGGGTTTGTCCCCTAAAACGCGAGATAGACTTACGCATATATCTAGTTGACAATGCAAGGCCAGTTGCATTACCTGTACGACACATGAATCCAAGGGAAAGGAAGGGCTCAGTAAACAAGTAAAAGAGTTACTTGAAAAAGGGTTCATAAGGCGAAGTATTTCTGAATGGGGTGCTCCAGTCGTTTTCGTTACAAAGGAAAATGGTTCACTTCTCTTGTGCATAGATGATCTTTTGGTTTCCCCTAAGAATAAGGAAGAACATGCTTTGCATCTAAGGGATGTCTCGGATACCCCCCAAGTGCATCAACCTAAGGCGAAGTTCTCCAAAAATACCATTTTTGGAGAGAAGAAGTAAAGTTTCTAGGACATGTGGCATCCAAAGAAGGGATAGCAGTAGATCCCGCAAAAATAGTTGTGGTGCAAGACTGAAAGGTCCCAAGGAATGCAACAGAAGTAAGAAGCTTTCTTGGACTAGCGAGCTAATATAGGAAGTTCATTAAGGACTTTGTGAAGGTATTAGCCCCACTTACAAGATTGACGAAGAAGAATCTAACCTTTGCTCGGGATATTGGTTGTGATATCGCTTTCCAACAATCATAGAGGGCTCTTACAACGGCCCTAGTTTTGACTTTTACCTTACGGTAGTAAAAGGCTTACGGTATACAAGGATGCATGCGGCAAGGGACTAGGCACCATTTTAATGTAAGGGTAAGGTCGTAGCGTATTCCTTAAGAAGAAAAAGGTTGACTTCAAGTCCACTTTATGTGAAATGGAAAAGTTCAGAATACATATCAAACCTTGATTTTAAATCCTTCGGTTAAGTTAGTAGTCGACATCGCTAGGAGTAAGGCCTACGCTTTTGGATCAAATAGGGACTTCACAAAGAAAAGACTCTCAAATAGCTGACGCAATGGATAAATTAAGTATAGAAGGGACCTCTAGTCACCTTAATAAATAAGCTTGTAGGAAGCCATGAGTACGCGGTTATGTTTGAGCACCACTTATCATCCTCTGACAGAAAAGGGTAAATAGGATTTTGGAAGACCTTTTGAGGAAATGTTAGCATGACACAACAGAAGTTGTAGTGCCAAGTATACTAGAAGAAGAAAAGGTGGAACGAGAGGCGATAGTGAAATGAGTTCCAATGCATATTCTGGAAACAGAAATTAAGAAGCTACGCAATTGTGAAGTTAAGACAGTCAGAGCAATATGGAGTGAAGCTCAAGACGATACAACTTAGAAGAATGAAGACTAGATAAGCGCATCATACCCTTTTTGAGGGTATATCCTTGATCTCTCTTTTTCTGTAAAGTTTATTTGCTAGTCTTTATCTTTTAAGTATATCCTCTCGATCCTATCCTTGATCCTTAGGTAGAAGCCAATGGATGTAAACATGTGTTTGAGACATGTTATGTTTGGTGGATGCAAGTGGATGTAAGTATTTGCTAGTGGTTGCTCGTGGATGCATATACACACACATTAGGCACTAGATCGGCTATGTCACCTCCATATTGCATATGCATGAGTGAATTTTTATATATGGATTGAAACTTGATTTGTTGTCATATGGATGTTGCATTTGTATGAATGATTGTGCACTCATGTAGAAGTTATAAAGTACGATTAGGAATAACTGCATACATAATGGACACATGGCATGACATAATTTACATTAAGGAGGTCAACTGAATCAGTAGACCGCCTGATTTTGCATTAGATAAGGACATATACACACACTATGCATATAGTCATGAAAGCATTAGAAATCTTTTAAGGACAATGGATTCCGATGTTTGATGGTTGAGTAGATGGACGATTGGATGGTAGGATATACATTCTTCTTGACTTGAAGATTTCGGGGACGAAATCCTTTAAGTAGGAGAGAATGTAACACCCTGTATTTTCTATGTTTATTAAGGTAACGATTTAAATAATACTTAATTTTAAAAAGTGGGAATTAAGGGAAACGGGTTACGCTATTGCATTCATCTTGAAATTCTGCTTGAGATAGAGTCCGAGTTTGCGTGAATCGGACTCCGTATGAAGAAGTTATGGAGTTCAGAAGATTACAAGTTTAAAATAGAAAATATAAGTAATAATTAAACATCCTAAACCAAGTTCAAAATTCGAAATTCAAGCAGAATAGGCTGAGCGGGAAAATTCCTGCTCAGGGGTCAACCCCCCCCCCCCCCCCCAAGGGGAGTCAACATAGGTGTCGACCCCCCCCGTAGGGGTCGACTCCTGCACCCAGATCAAAACAGTGACGATTTCTGACTTGTTGATGAGTCACTATGGCATAGGTGGCGGTTTCTGGATAACTCTATCTTGTCTGGATGGTCCTGATTGCTTCTAGGTTGATCTGACGGCTCACATAAATCTACACTTCTATATAAACAACCCCAACCCTCAAACCCTAAACCATACAATTTCATTCCAAGGGGTCGTCATGCTGTCCGTGGCCAACCTAGAGTAACCGCCATTCTTCTCCAACTAGAAGGCAAACTAGAAAGCAAGTTAGAAGCCACAAATCAAATCTAAATTAGAGAACCAATATTCTACATCAAGGGATAACTTTTCAGTTTTAGAAAACAGATCCCAGAAAACAAGATTTGTTCTTTGTTTTGTATGTTCAAGTTACTTTTAGATGTGAATTCTTAATTGAAATCCTTGGCATGTAATAATATGAATCCAAGCTATACTTGATTATGAGATAATCCTTTCAGATTTATTCTATCTATTTTATCAGATCTGTGCCTGCGATGTTATTCAAATCTATTTTATCATATTTGTGTCTGCGATGTTATTCAAATCTAATCTATCAGATTTATGCCTGGGATGTAATTTTATTCAGATCTATACTTCTTTATCTTCCTGATATTGCTATTATCAAATCTAGCGTCGTATGGCTATTTTAGGCCAAATCTTTTATGTTTCCTCTTCTTTCCCTTTTATAATGGATCTAGGTTGTCTTGAACCTAGACGAAATCTTGTTATATACACGATTGAAATACGGGGGAATTGGGCCTAATCTATTTTTGTACTATTGGGCATAACTTGTAATTGAGGTTTGGGCATAACTTGTAATTGAGATTTGGGCATAACTTGTAACTGAGATTTTGGTATAACTTGTAATTGATATTGGGCATTATTATCGTTATAAATGCAAGATGGTTTAATTGGCATATAAATCAAGTTTTGGGCATGATTGTTATTGTTCCGAATTTTGGGGTAACTTGAAACATTAAATCTAGATTGAGGGGAAAATGTAAATTGGAATATTAAATCTAGATTGGGCCTAACTATTGGCTGGGACACCAAGTATAATGAATATTGTAATTTTGGGGCATGATTATTATTGCAAATTTGGGAAGATTGGGTATGACCTACTTTGAGTTATAACTTATATTTAAATTTGTTGAGGTATAACTTGAGAATTGGAACATAACTAGTTTTGTGATTTTTGGATAATTAGCATATAAAATCTAGACTTGGACATTTATGGTAAATATGCTAAAATGATAAACATGCCTAACCGGAGGTTAGATTGAGTTGCAGTGTAAAACTGCCCGGAACCGCCCGACACATCCAGTGACTATAACAACACATATCTAATGTGAGAGGTTAGCGCATTTCGCCCAAAAACCCGAGGTTAGAATGAGTTTGTGGTAGAAGTCTACCTGGAACCGCCCGGCACATCCAGCAACCGCAAACAACAGTTCTAATGTGAGAGGTTAAGGCGTTAATGAATGAATTAATGCTAATAAGCAAGACATTCTAATAACTGAATGGTAGGGTTAAGTTAATTTTGGCAACACTTAACCAATATAACATGATTTATGGTAGGGTTAATTTAACATAAGAGGGAAACACTTTACCAATGTAACACGACAAGTGGGTGGGTTAAGTTAACTTGAATTTGATTGATGACACTTAACCAATGCAACATGATGAACGCGTGGGGTTAAGTTAATAAGAGATACTTAACCAATATAACTTGATGAACGAATAGAGTTAAGTTAATGGGAAATATTTAACCAATATAACATGATGAAAGAACAGGGTTAAGTTAATAGGAAACACTTAACCAATCCAACATGATGAGTGAGACGGGTTAAGTTAATAAGAAACACTTAACCAACATGAAATAATGAGTGGCTGGGTTAAGTTAACATGAATGGACAACACTTAACCAATATGGCATACTGTGTGGGAGGGTTAAGTACATATCGGGTTGGTGGGTAATATTAGTATATATAGGCCTACAAACATAACCGTTAGATAAACATGTTTGAATCAGTGGGAGGGTTAAGTACATCTCGTGTAGGTGGGTAATATTTGTATATATAGGACCACAAACTTAACCAGTAGGAAACCCTAGTAACGGGGACTCATTTCAGCAGTAACCCACATAGATGTATCATGGTAACCTGAACTAGGCAGGGTAGGGCACGATTACTGGGCCGATTATAAGTGGTCAAAATAGCGGCAGGGGGTACGTCAGTGTAGGTTCCGACGGATTACGGGCGTGCACGTACTTCGGAGTGGAAAAAGCAAGCACTGAGTACAAGTAGTTATACACTGTGCATCTTGAATCGTGTCGGGTTGCTATCATAGGGACTGATACACCTTATGGTGTGACCAGCACAGGGTATCTACATGCAAGAGAGGGACGATTGACACAGACACAAGGAAAATTAATACAAGTCGGGAGCCGATCGATAGGGTAGTAAGGGTACATCTAACATCTTCATGGCAATTAGGCTGATTGAGGTAAGATCCTCATACTAGATGTACACCTGAAGGCTACTTGCGGGGGTGGGATCACATTATTATATAACACAGGATATGTAACACCCCACCTCCGCTAGGGTCACTCACAAAGGGAATGCACTAGCTTTGGTGGAGCATTATCTAGGTAAATATACACAGAAATATTACAAGACAGAACATATAAAACAGCGGAAGAATAACCAAATTTCATTTCTTTAAAATCTAGAAAGATCTAAAGCCTTTTAAATCAAAATGCCATTAAATCCATTACATCGAAATCTGTCTAGCAATAGTAAAGAAGCATAAAACCATAGTCATAAATTGTAACACCCCGCGAATTCTATAACTGTGAAATTCACAAATTAAAGTATAATTAATTTCAAATCAAATAACTAAGGTAAACGGGATACGCCATTGCGTTCGTCTCGGAAAAATACGCGGAATAGAGTCCGAGTTTTCGAAAAACGGAGTCCGTATGAAGAAGATATGGCCTTCGGAAGTTTCTGAATTAAGTTTAAAATTCGAATAGAATAAAACAGCTCAGAAAAACAAGTTTAAATTCCAAAGTCGGGCCTAATTGGCCAGGGCGGGAAAACTCCCGCCTAATGCACCCAGGTCGACTGGGCTGTCGACCTGGTCTAGCCAGGTCGACAGGGCTGTCGACAGGGCTGTCGACCTGGTCCAGAGCCAGGTCGAACCCAGCCCAACCTGGCTGGCCTATTCTATGTTGGTCAATTTTCAGAACTCTACTTTGTCATTAGGGCTAGGTGGCAGGCTCTAATTGGTCTCTCTTTCGAATGAATGGCTACGATCAATCCAAGCAACATCAATGGTCCTAATCAGTTCATAACCCCTATAAAAATGACCCTAGACTCATCCTAATCTATTCATTCAATAATAAGAACAAGGCCATCATGTTGCTGAGGAACGACTAAGAGTAGCCACCAATTGGAGAGAGGATTAGGAGGCAAATTCTAAAGCATAAAGCAACTTAATCAAATCAAATCAACAAGGAATCGCATCTCCAAATTCCTAAATTGGAGAATTCGTCACACAATTGTAAGTAGAGTATTATTTTGGTATGAACAAATAATTGTGTTGGTTTGTATACTTGATTGTGGTGATAAAGTAATTCATATTTGTGCGTTACTATGATTCTTATCAATTTGGAATATTGTATACGTTTGGATATTCGCAAAGCATGTTATTTATTATAATAACTACATATTTGCGGTAGTTTTATGCAAGTATACGTTTGGAATATTCGCAAATTATGTAATCCATGTTGAAGCTACATGTAGGTAGTTGTTTAATTGAAACTCATGCAAGTTTGGGGTTTTACTACTATGCCATCATAATGTGTATTTTTATACAAAAATCATTTTTGTGAGTAGTTGGAGCAAATTTGGGTTATTATAGTTCATATGAAACTATGTTGAAATTTTGGCACCATGATCTATGTATTAAGCCATGCTTTTGTACTAGAAAACTTATTTGCAAACTTATGAATATGACTAGGCTATGATTGATATTTTGCACAATTGAAATCCATGTTAGGTCTATATTGTTAACAAGAATTATATGATGACATATGTGGTACATAGCTAGGTTAGATTCAAAATCCCATTTGCAAGTTTGCATGACTAAAGTAAAAATCATGATTTCATGTTAGAAATATTTATGTGAATAGATTTAAAATCATGATTAAGTTGAACTATACTTTTGTGTTAGTAACAAAAGTAAGCACCTTTGTAAACATGTAGTAATCTTATGAACATGATTTGCTTATGTTTGACATTATGCCTAAATAAAAATATAGGTTTATGTTGTAGTTAAGACTATGTGTCAATAATGATATCCAATTTAGATTCTTAACTTAACTACAAGTTTACATGCTTTGATTCATGTCACTTATGCTACTATGCAAGTACACCAGTTTATGTTTTGTAGTTCCAACGTTATGTTGCAAGTTCATGCGTTCACATTCCCCTTTTTGTGTATGTAATCACGCTTTAAGCCTCCCCTTTTTCTCATGGCTAAGTTGGGCTTAAAAGCCTAAGCCCAACATATATTATGATAAACGAACGTATTAAACGGGGGAAAATAGCGTTGGGCCAAATTAATTAATAAATGAAAATATAAAGTAGAAGGGCCCAAATTCAAGTATGGGTTGGGCCCATGATTGGTGTAACCTTTACACCATTAACTTAATAATGGGCCGCAAATATTTACATATAAGAAAATAAAGAAGAAAGACAAATTATGTAAATGTAGAACATACAATGTGTTTAACCCGAGGTTGGATTGAGTTGTGATGTAAACCTGCCCGCAACCGCCCGGCTGTCCAGTAGTCACAACAATACCTATCCAATGTGGGAGGTTAAACATGGAGCCCAATAAGGACCCGAGGTTAGACTGAGTTGTGGCGTAAGACTGCCCGGAACCAACCGGCAACAGGCAGCCACAACAATACCTGTCTAATGTGAGAGGTCAAGGCTTTAATAAGACAATTAAGGCTGAGTCAGGATTGTTAGGATTAAGCGAACCAAAGACTTAATCAAAATGGAACATGCTAAACTAAACGGACTGGTGGAGGTTAGGTTAGAAAACACTTAACCAACTTAGCATGTTGGCTAGAGATAGAAAACCTAGTAACGGGGGACCCTTTCAGCAGTAACCCTAGAAGGTGTATCATGATACCCTGAAACTAGGCAGGGTGGGGCACGATTACTGGGCTGATTGTAAGAGGTCAAATCGACGGCGGTGGTGTAGCAGTGTAGGTTCTAACGGGGTGCGGGCGTGCACACACTCCGGCGCTGAAAAATAAGGCACTGGACACCAGTAGCATACCTGTGCATTCTAGGATTGTGTCGGGCCGCCACCATGGGGCTTGATACACCCCATGGTGGGACCAGCATAGGTAACTACAACATCGGGGGCCGTAAGACACATGTAACTATGCGAGTAGGAGCCGATCATCATAGAATGGATCACTTCACCCTGATTATGGGGTGCCAGTTGGAAACTTGTTTATATGGGTTCAGAGATTAACATGGGGTACAATAGTATATTCGACCCTAGACAACTTAACCAAGTTTATAGTGCTTTCCCACTTCTTGTTTATACTTATCATACACAGTTCTTTATTCATAGACAGAATAGTCCTAGACTTACTCGGGCTTTATGTCTGACTCTACTTTTCTTTCGTCTTCTTTTCTTCCGTTCCCCCCCCCCCCCAGCTTGACCAACCTTAACATCCAGCTTGAAGAGGAGAAATGTATTGCTTGGACCTTTTCGTTTTGAACTATGGCTTTGGACAACCACTATGGGGCTTTTGCAGTTTATCTATGTTTTATTTATGCTTCTTTAAATAATGTAATCAAGACAGATTATGGAAGTGTTATGTTATGTTTTTGGAAAAGATGTAAGACAATTATGGTGATGTTGATGTAGCACGTAATTGCTTTTATGAAATAAGAGTTGTTGTTTTTCCGCTGTTTACAAATATGTGTTCTTATATCTGTCTTGTATATCTGTGACTTATACTTATAAACCTCCACCAAAAATTACGGCATTCCCTTTGAGAGTGACCCTAACAGACGTGGGGTGTTTCACTTGGTATCAGAGCATAGGTTTACCAGATAAGATAAAAGGTTTTGAAAATTTATTTTCAAAAAGGAAATTTAAAGAAGCATTTTAAAAAAAAAAAGATAAAAATATTATTTTATTTTAAAAGGCAAAGTCCACTCCCCAAAGCCATAGGTACTATCTCTTATCCTTCGTTTTGAATCTATCCTTTTTGTTTCAGCATGTCCGAAGATCTTAACTTGCCAGAAGGGGTGCCAATACCTGGTTGGTTTAGACGGTTCTTAGAAGTAAGAGCCACTCAGCCAGGTCCTACCGTTCCTCCTCCCCCAGCTGCCGGAAATCATCCAGCTGCAGCGGCACCTTTTCCTCCACCTCCTCCTCGGGGAAACACTTTTGCTAAGATATGTAAAGATTTTAAAGCTATGGGAGGAAAGGATTTCCATGGAACTGAGTCCTTCGTGGCAGCTAGAAATTGGCTGAAAGAAACGGAGGACCTATTCATCATCTTTGAGGTAGAAGATAGACAAAAAGTACAACTGTCAGTATGGCTATTAAAGGGCGAGGCCTCCTACTGGTGGGAAGTCACTAATGCAGAAAGACCAGTGGAGACATGGGAGGACTTTAGGGCAAGGTTTGAGACTAAATTTCTCTCAGATGCGGAAAGAAGTTTGGAGTTAGAAAAATTCTTATTTCTTAAGCAAGGTGACAAGACAGTCAGAGAGTATGTGAATCAGTTCGATGAGCTGGCTAGGTTTGGGCTTGACCTAGTCAACACCCCGCACAAGAAGGCTCTCCGTTTCGTCAAAGGGTTGAATGAGCCATTACACAGTTTGGCCATGACCCATATACCCATGGGAGCCACGTATGAAAGATTGGTGCAAATGGCATTGCTGAACGAAGAGGATAAGGGCAAGAAGGAGACAAAGGCAGAAAGCTCTCAAGGGAAGAAAGAGGGTTTGCAGCCTAAGAAGACAGACTTTAAGAAGGGCGGGAAAGGCAACAAAGATAAGAGGAAGTGCAATTTCTGTGGCAAAGTGGGGCACTTAGTTAAGGACTGCCGGAAAAAGAAGGCCAAGGAGAATGGTGGGTGCTTTTCTTGCGGTGAGACAGGCCACAGGGCTAAGGACTGCCCAAAGAAACGAGGACAGGGGCAGAGGGCTGGATCCACCCCAGGGGCACAGGTTCATGTGCTGGAAGCGCCACCTCTGCAACAGCGAGTTATAAATACTTCTGTAGAAAGTGTAGTTTATCTTTATGATCACCCCGTTCGCACTTTATTTGACTCTGGCGCATCACACTCCTTTATCTCGTCTGCTTTAGTAGAATCTCTGCACCTAAAAACTAGTATGGTAGAGGACCCCTTAATTGTTTCAAACCCAATTGGGGGCCCAGCTCATTTGTCTATGATCTGTTTGGGATTGAAAATTTCTATTCTAAGTGTAGAATTTCAATGTAGTGCCTTTGTTTTGGGCTTTCCGGGTTATGGTTTGATTTTGGGTATGGATTGGCTATCCAGTAATGGGGCCATCCTTGATTGTGAGAAAAGGGTTGTTAGGCTCCTAACCCAGCTCGGTAATACTTTGGAAATTTCTTGTAATCCCTCATACGCGGTTATGCTTAGTTACCTTGAATCGCTAGATGCCCCTGTTGAAAATTTGCAATCAATTAAAGTGGTCCGGGAATATCCGGATGTCTTCGAAGAGGTGAAGGACTTGCCTCCGAAGCGGGAAATAGACTTCTGCATATATCTTGTAGATAATGCAAAGCCCGTTGCGTTACCCGTTAGACACATGGCTCCACGGGAAAGGAAAGAGCTCAGTAAACAGATTAAAGAGCTTCTAGAAAAGGGGTTCATTAGGAGAAGCATTTCAGAATGGGGCGCTCCGGTGGTGTTCGCTACAAAGGCGGATGGTTCACTCCGTCTATGTGTTGACTATAGGGAGCTCAACAAGCTAACGAAAAAGAATAGGCACCCGCTCCCTAGAATTGACGATTTGTTTGACCAGCTTGTAGGAGCGTCTGTTTTCTCCCAACTCGATTTAGCAACCGGTTTTCATCAGCTAAGGGTGGCTGAAGATAGCATCGATAAAACGGCATTCAGAACCCCAGACGGCTTCTTTGAATGGCTTGTCATGCCTTTCGGCTTGACAAATGCACCTGCTTAATTACTTCATGGACCTGATGAGTAGGGTATTCAGAAATTTCCTCAACAAATTCGTAGTGGTCTTCGTAGATGATATCCTTATCTTCTCAAAAAGTGAAGAGGAACATGCTCAGCACTTAAGGGCAATCATGGAAACTTTGCGAGTCCATCAACTAAAAGCCAAATTCTCCAAATGCCACTTTTGGAGAGAAGAGGTGAGGTTCCTTGGGCACATAGTATCCAAACAAGGGTTAGCAGTGGACCCTGCTAAGGTAGTGGCGGTACAGGATTGGAAGACATCAAGGAATGCAACTGAGGTCCGAAGCTTTCTAGGACTAGCAGGTTTCTATCGAAAGTTTATAAGGGATTTTGCGAAAATCTCAGCTCCGCTCACGAAATTGACTAAGAAGAATCTAGTGTTCAATTGGGATTTGGATTGCGAGTTTGCTTTCCAACGACTGAAAAGGGCTCTTACAACAGCCCCAGTTTTGACGCTGCCAGATGGGAGCAAGATGTTCACTGTTTATACGGATGCATGTGGGACTGGGCTAGGCGCCGTCTTAATGCAAGAAGGAAGGGTAGTAGCTTATGGCGGGAGGCAGTTGAAAGTGCACGAAAAGAACTACCCAACCCACGATCTTGAGTTAGCCGCCATCGTCTTTGCACTCAAGTCTTGGCGACACTATCTCCTAGGTGAGAAGTTCGAACTTTACACTGACCATAAATCGTTGAAATATCTTTTCTCGCAGAAGGATCTTAACTTGAGGCAACAAAGATGGATGGAGTTTCTTGCCTCGTACGATTTCGAAATCTCCTACACTCCGGGCAAAGGCAACGTAGTGGCAGACGCGTTGAGCCGAAAGAAATTGACCCTAAGCCCGTTGTTTGTTGAAAGACAAAGCCTAGAGTTTATAGCCAGCTTCGACTTTAGGCCTTCCTCCGATTTCGTACCAGGCTTGCTAGCATCTCTTGAAGTGCGCCCAACTTTAGTGGATTCAGTAGGGATAGCACAACGCGAAGACCCTCATCTTGTGGAAACAATTGATAGGCTAATTAGGGGTGAGACTTCAAGTCACCTCAACAGATACTCCATCGACGATATGGGGTTGCTAAGGCGAGACGGAAGACTATGCGTCCCACAGACAAAAGATTCAGTAAAGAAGGTTCTCGAGGAAGCACATCACTCCAAGATGACGATACATCCTGGCGGAGATAAAATGTACAAAGATAAAAAAAGGACTTTCTTCTGGAGCGGCATGAAAAAGGACGTGGCAGAGTTCGTTTCTAAGTGTATGGTGTGCCAACAGGTTAAGGCGGAACAGAAAAAGCCTGGCGGACTGCTACATCCTCTGGAGATCCCGCAGTGGAAGTGGGATAGCATCTCAATGGACTTCATCGATGGGCTGCCTAGGTCTAGGAGAGGCAACACTAGCATTTGGGTAATAGTGGATAGGCTTACTAAAAGCGCCCACTTTTTACCTGTCAAAAGTAAAAGAACTGCCTCATCCCTAGCATCACTTTACCTCAAGGAAATCGTTCGACTCCATGGAATACCATCTAGCATTGTTAGTGACCGAGACCCCATCTTCACCAGTGAGTTTTGGCGGAGTCTGCAAGAAGCAGTAGGAACGCAGTTATGCTTGAGCACAGCCTATCATCCCCAAACCGACGGCCAAACAGAGAGAGTGAACAGAGTTTTGGAAGACCTTTTAAGGCTATGCGTCCTCGACTTCGGAGGGACATGGGAAGACCACCTTCCTTTGGTGGAATTTGCCTACAACAACAGCTATCAAGCAACCATCGGAATGGCGCCCTTCGAAGCTTTATATGGAAGACCGTGCCGATCGCCCACTTGTTGGTGGGAGTCTACGGATAAGCTCATACTTGGACCAGATATGATCCGAGAGACTTCAGAGAAAGTAGACTTAATACGAAGAAGGATGAAGACGGCCCAAGACAGACAAAAGTCCTATGCCGACAAGAGAAGGACCGACCTTGAATTTGAGGTTGGAGACAGAGTTTTTCTCAAGGTATCACCGCTAAGGAACGTTGTTCGTTTTGGAACCACAGGAAAACTGGCACCAAGGTTCGTAGGGCCATTTCCTATCATCGAGAAAATTGGGAAAATGGCCTATAGATTAGAGCTACCCGAGAAGTTGGCTGGAGTCCACAACGTTTTTCACGTTTCACATCTCCGAAAATGTCTACATGAGTCGGCTGAGGTGGTAGAGCCAAATATCCTCGAAGAGGCCGAAGTGGAACGCGAAGCAACCATAAGAAAAGTTCCAACCCGCATATTAGGAACGGAAGTGAAGAAGCTACGCAACCGCGAAGTCAAGCTCGTCAAAGTTCAGTGGAGCGACGCCGAGGGAGACGCGACTTGGGAAACTGAAGCTAGAATACGCACTGCCTACCCTTTTCTGTTCGAGGGTACATCCTTGATCTTTCCTTTTCCTTAAGTTGCGCTTTTATCTATCTTTTTAGGTATATTTCCTCGACCTTATCTTTTAGGAAGAAACCCTTTGGATGGAAACATGTAATTGAAACATGTTATGGATGATGGTTGCAAGTGGTTGCAAGTGATTGCTAGTGGTTGCTCGTGGTTGCATATACACACACAATCTAGGTTTTAGATCGGCTCAGTCACTTCATATTGCATATGCATATATGTTTGCATTCGTGTATGGTTGAACTCTAATGTGTTGTCATATGGATGTTGCATTTGTATTAAATGATTGTGCACTCATGTAGAATCACTAATAGGAAAATTTGCATACATAATGGATTCATGGCACTTACATAATTCGCATTAAGGAGGTCAACTGAATCAGTAGACCGCCTGATTTTGCATTTGATAAGTACATGTACACACACACTTCGCATATGATCATGAAGCATTAGAAGTCTTTTAAGGACAATGGATGCTCGTGTTTGATGGATGAGTAGATGGATGATTGGATGTTAGGATATACATTCCTCCTAACTTGAAGATTTCGGGGACGAAATCCTTTTAAGTGGGGGAGAATGTAACACACCGCGAATTCTATAACTGTGAAATTCACAAATTAAAGTATAATTAATTTCAAATCAAATAACTAAGGTAAACGGGATACGCCATTGCGTTCGTCTCGAAAAAATACGCGGAATAGAGTCCGAGTTTTCGAAAAACGGAGTCCGTATGAAGAAGATATGGCCTTCGGAAGTTTCTGAATTAAGTTTAAAATTCGAACAGAATAAAACAGCTCAGAAAAACAAGTTTAAATTCCAAAGTCGGGCCCAATTGGCCAGAGCGGGAAAACTCCCGCCTAATGCACCCAGGTCGACTGGGCTGTCGACCTGGTCTAGCCAGTTCGACAGGGCTGTCGACAGGGCTGTCGACCTGGTCCAGAGCCAGGTCGAACCCAGCCCAACCTGGCTGGCCTATTCTATATTGGTCGATTTTCAGAAGTCTGCTTTGTCATTAGGGCTAGGTGGCAGGCTCTAATTGGTCTCTCTTTCGAATGAATGGCTACGATCAATCCAAGCAACATCAATGGTCCTAATCAGTTCATAACCCCTATAAAAATGACCCTAGACTCAACCTAATCTATTCATTCAAAAATAAGAACAAGGCCATCATGTTGCTGAGGAACGACTAAGAGTAGCCACCAATTGGAGAGAGGATTAGGAGGCAAATTCTAAAGCATAAAGCAACTTAATCAAATCAAATCAACAAGGAATCGCATCTCCAAATTCCTAAATTGGAGAATTCGTCACACAATTGTAAGTAGAGTATTATTTTGGTATGAACAAATAATTGTGTTGGTTTGTATACTTGATTGTGGTGATAAAGTAATTCATATTTGTGCGTTACTATGATTCTTGTCGATTTGGAATATTGTATACGTTTGGATATTCGCAAAGCATGTTATTTATTATAATAACTACATATTTGCGGTAGTTTTATGCAAGTATACGTTTGGAATATTCGCAAATTATGTAATCCATGTTGAAGCTACATGTAGGTAGTTGTTTAATTGAAACTCATGCAAGTTTGGGGTTTTACTACTATGCCATCATAATGTGTATTTTTATACAAAAATCATTTTTGTGAGTAATTGGAGCAAATTTGGGTTATTATAGTTCATATGAAACTATGTTGAAATTTTGGCACCATGATCTATGTATTAAGCCATGCTTTTGTACTAGAAAACTTATTTGCAAACTTATGAATATGACTAGGCTATGATTGATATTTTGCACAATTGAAATCCATGTTAGGTCTATATTGTTAACAAGAATTATATGATGACATATGTGGTACATAGCTAGGTTAGATTCAAAATCCCATTTGCAAGTTTGCATGACTAAAGTAAAAATCATGATTTCATGTTAGAAATATTTATGTGAATAGATTTAAAATCATGATTAAGTTGAACTATACTTTTGTGTTAGTAACAAAAGTAAGCACCTTTGTAAACATGTAGTAATCTTATGAACATGATTTGCTTATGTTTGACATTATGCCTAAATAAAAATATAGGTTTATGTTGTAGTTAAGACTATGTGTCAATAATGATATCCAATTTAGATTCTTAACTTAACTACAAGTTTACATGCTTTGATTCATGTCACTTATGCTACTATGCAAGTACACCAGTTTCTGTTTTGTAGTTCCAACGTTATGTTGCAAGTTCATGCGTTTACATTCCCCTTTTTGTGTATGTAATCACGCTTTAAGCCTCCCCTTTTTCTCATGGCTAAGTTGGGCTTAAAAGCCTAAGCCCAACATATATTATGATAAACGAACGTATTAAATGGGGGAAAATAGCGTTGGGCCAAATTAATTAATAAATGAAAATATAAAGTAGAAGGGCCCAAATTCAAGTATGGGTTGGGCCCATGATTGGTGTAACCTTTACACCATTAACTTAATAATGGGCCGCAAATATTTACATATAAGAAAATAAAGAAGAAAGACAAAATATGTAAATGTAGAACATACGATGTGTTTAACCCGAGGTTGGATTGAGTTGTGATGTAAACCTGCCCGGAACCGCCCGGCTGTCCAGTAGTCACAACAATACCTATCCAATGTGGGAGGTTAAACATGGAGCCCAATAAGGACCCGAGGTTAGACTGAGTTGTGGCGTAAGACTGCCCGGAACCAACCGGCAACAGGCAGCCACAACAATACCTGTCTAATGTGAGAGGTCAAGGCTTTAATAAGACAATTAAGGCTGAGTCAGGATTGTTAGGATTAAGCGAACCAAAGACTTAATCAAAATGGAACATGCTAAACTAAACGGACTGGTGGGGGTTAGGTTAGAAAACACTTAACCAACTTAGCATGTTGGCTAGAGATAGAAAACCTAGTAACGGGGGACCCTTTCAGCAGTAACCCTAGAAGGTGTATCATGATACCCTGAAACTAGGCAGGGTGGGGCACGATTACTGGGCTGATTGTAAGAGGTCAAATCGACGGCGGTGGTGTAGCAGTGTAGGTTCTAACGGGGTGCGGGCGTGCACACACTCCGGCGCAGAAAAATAAGGCACTGGACACCAGTAGCATACCTGTGCATTCTAGGATTGTGTCGGGCCGCCACCATGGGGCTTGATACACCCCATGGTGGGACCAGCATAGGTAACTACAACATCGGGGGCCGTAAGACACATGTAACTATGCGAGTAGGAGCCGATCATCATAGAATGGATCACTTCACCCTGATTATGGGGTGCCAGTTGGAAACTTGTTTATATGGGTTCAGAGATTAACATGGGGTACGATAGTATATTCGACCCTAGACAACTTAACCAAGTTTATAGTGCTTTCCCACTTCTTGTTTATACTTATCATACACAGTTCTTTATTCATAGACAGAATAGTCCTAGACTTACTCGGGCTTTATGTCTGACTCTACTTTTCTTTCGTCTTCTTTTCTTCCGTCCCCCCCCCCCCCCCCGTCCACAGGGAGGGAACACAGCAGCTTGACCAGCCTTAACATCCAGCTTGAAGAGGAGAAATGTATTGCTTGGACCTTTTCGTTTTGAACTATGGCTTTGGACAACCACTATGGGGCTTTTGCAGTTTATTTATGTTTTATTTATGCTTCTTTAAATAATGTAATCAAGACAGATTATGGAAGTGTTATGTTATGTTTTTGGAAAAGATGTAAGACAATTATGGTGATGTTGATGTAGCACGTAATTGCTTTTATGAAATAAGAGTTGTTGTTTTTCCGCTGTTTACAAATATGTGTTCTTATATCTGTCTTGTATATCTGTGACTTATACTTATAAACCTCCACCAAAAATTACGGCATTCCCTTTGAGAGTGACCCTAACAGAGGTGGGGTGTTTCACTTGGTATCAGAGCATAGGTTTACCAGATAAGATAAAAAGTTTTGAAAATTTATTTTCAAAAAGGAAATTTAAAGAAGCATTTTAAAAAAAAAAAGATAAAAATATTATTTTATTTTAAAAGGCAAAGTCCACTCCCCAAAGCCATAGGTACTATCTCTTATCCTTCGTTTTGAATCTATCCTTTTTGTTTCAGCATGTCCGAAGATCTTAACTTGCCAGAAGGGGTGCCAATACCTGGTTGGTTTAGACGGTTCTTAGAAGTAAGAGCCACTCAGCCAGGTCCTACCGTTCCTCCTCCCCCAGCTGCCGGAAATCATCCAGCTGCAGCGGCACCTTTTCCTCCACCTCCTCCTCGGGGAAACACTTTTGCTAAGATATGTAAAGATTTTAAAGCTATGGGAGGAAAGGATTTCCATGGAACTGAGTCCTTCGTGGCAGCTAGAAATTGGCTGAAAGAAACGGAGGACCTATTCATCATCTTTGAGGTAGAAGATAGACAAAAAGTACAACAGTCAGTATGGCTATTAAAGGGCGAGGCCTCCTACTGGTGGGAAGTCACTAATGCAGAAATACCAGTGGAGACATGGGAGGACTTTAGGGCAAGGTTTGAGACTAAATTTCTCTCAGATGCGGAAAGAAGTTTGCAGTTGGAAAAATTCTTATTTCTTAAGCAAGGGGACAAGACAGTCAGAGAGTATGTGTATCAGTTCGATGAGCTGGCTAGGTTTGGGCTTGACCTAGTCAACACCCCGCACAAGAAGGCTCTCCGTTTCGTCAAAGGGTTGAATGAGCCATTACACAGTTTGGCCATGACCCATATACCCATGGGAGCCACGTATGAAAGATTGGTGCAAATGGCATTGCTGATCGAAGAGGATAAGGGCAAGAAGGAGACAAAGGCAGAAAGCTCTCAAGGGAAGAAAGAGGGTTTGCAGCCTAAGAAGACAGACTTTAAGAAGGACGGGAAAGGCAACAAAGAGAAGAGGAAGTGCAATTTCTGTGGCAAAGTGGGGCACTTAGTTAAGGACTGCCGGAAAAAGAAGGCCAAGGAGAATGGTGGGTGCTTTTCTTGCGGTGAGACAGGCCACAGGGCTAAGGACTGCCCAAAGAAATGAGGACAGGGGCAGAGGGCTGGATCCACCCCAGGGGCACAGGTTCATGTGCTGGAAGCGCCACCTCTGCAACAGCGAGGTATAAATACTTCTGTAGAAAGTGTAGTTTATCTTTATGATCACCCCGTTCGCACTTTATTTGACTCTGGCGCATCACACTCCTTTATCTCGTCTGCTTTAGTAGAATCTCTGCACCTAAAAACTAGTATGGTAGAGGACCCCTTAATTGTTTCAAACCCAATTGGGGGCCCAGCTCATTTGTCTATGATCTGTTTGGGATTGAAAATTTCTATTCTAAGTGTAGAATTTCAATGTAGTGCCTTTGTTTTGGGCTTTTCGGGTTATGGTTTGATTTTGGGTATGGATTGGCTATCCAGTAATGGGGCCATCCTTGATTGTGAGAAAAGGGTTGTTAGGCTCCTAACCCAGCTCGGTAATACTTTGGAAATTTCTTGTAATCCCTCATACGCGGTTATGCTTAGTTACCTTGAATCGCTAGATGCCCCTGTTGAAAATTTGCAATCAATTAAAGTGGTCCGGGAATATCCGGATGTCTTCGAAGAGGTGAAGGGCTTGCCTCCGAAGCGGGAAATAGACTTCCGCATATATCTTGTAGATAATGCAAAGCCCGTTGCGTTACCCGTTAGACACATGGCTCCACGGGAAAGGAAAGAGCTCAGTAAACAGATTAAAGAGCTTCTAGAAAAGGGGTTCATTAGGAGAAGCATTTCAGAATGGGGCGCTCCGGTGGTGTTCGCTACAAAGGCGGATGGTTCACTCCGTCTATGTGTTGACTATAGGGAGCTCAACAAGCTAACGAAAAAGAATAGGCACCCGCTCCCTAGAATTGATGATTTGTTTGACCCGCTTGTAGGAGCGTCTGTTTTCTCCCAACTCGATTTAGCAACCGGTTTTCATCAGCTAAGGGTGGCTGAAGATAGCATCGATAAAACGGCATTCAGAACCCCAGACGGCTTCTTTGAATGGCTTGTCATGCCTTTCGGCTTGACAAATGCACCTGCTTACTTCATGGACCTGATGAGTAGGGTATTCAGAAATTTCCTCAACAAATTCGTAGTGGTCTTCGTAGATGTATCCTTATCTTCTCAAAAAGTGAAGAGGAACATGCTCAGCACTTAAGGGCAATCATGGAAACTTTGCGAGTCCATCAACTAAAAGCCAAATTCTCCAAATGCCACTTTTGGAGAGAAGAGGTGAGGTTCCTTGGGCACATAGTATCCAAACAAGGGTTAGCAGTGGACCCTGCTAAGGTAGTGGCGGTACAGGATTGGAAGACATCAAGGAATGCAACTGAGGTCCGAAGCTTTCTAGGACTAGCAGGTTTCTATCGAAAGTTTATAAGGGATTTTGCGAAAATCTCAGCTCCTCTCACGAAATTGACTAAGAAGAATCTAGTGTTCAATTGGGATTTGGATTGCGAGTTTGCTTTCCAACGACTGAAAAGGGCTCTTACAACAGCCCCAGTTTTGACGCTGCCAGATGGGAGCAAGATGTTCACTGTTTATACGGATGCATGTGGGACAGGGCTAGGCGCCATCTTAATGCAAGAAGGAAGGGTAGTAGCTTATGGCGGGAGGCAGTTGAAAGTGCACGAAAAGAACTACCCAACCCACGATCTTGAGTTAGCCGCCATCGTCTTTGCACTCAAGTCTTGGCGACACTATCTCCTAGGTGAGAAGTTCGAACTTAACACTGACCATAAATCGTTGAAATATCTTTTCTCGCAGAAGGATCTTAACTTGAGGCAACAAAGATGGATGGAGTTTCTTGCCTCGTACGATTTCGAAATCTCCTACACTCCGGGCAAAGGCAACGTAGTGGCAGACGCGTTGAGCCGAAAGAAATTGACCCTAAGCCCGTTGTTTGTTGAAAGACAAAGCCTAGAGTTTATAGCCAGCTTCGACTTTAGGCCTTCCTCCGATTTCGTACCAGGCTTGCTAGCATCTCTTGAAGTGCGCCCAACTTTAGTGGATTCAGTAGGGACAGCACAACGCGAAGACCCTCAGCTTGTGGAAACAATTGATAGGCTAATTAGGGGTGAGACTTCAAGTCACCTCAACAGATACTCCATCGACGATAAGGGGTTGCTAAGGCGAGACGGAAGACTATGCGTCCCACAGACAAAAGATTCAGTAAAGAAGGTTCTCGAGGAAGCACATCACTCCAAGATGACGATACATCCAGGCGGAGATAAAATGTACAAAGATAAAAAAAGGACTTTCTTCTGGAGCGGCATGAAAAAGGATGTGGCAGAGTTCGTTTCTAAGTGTATGGTGTGCCAACAGGTTAAGGCGGAACAGAAAAAGCCTGGCGGACTGCTACATCCTCTGGAGGTCCCGCAGTGGAAGTGGGATAGCATCTCAATGGACTTCATCGATGGGCTGCCTAGGTCTAGGAGAGGCAACACTAGCATTTGGGTAATAGTGGATAGGCTTACTAAAAGCGCCCACTTTTTACCTGTCAAAAGTAAAAGAACAGCCTCATCCCTAGCATCACTTTACCTCAAGGAAATCGTTCGACTCCATGGAATACCATCTAGCATTGTTAGTGACCGAGACCCCATCTTCACCAGTGAGTTTTGGCGGAGTCTGCAAGAAGCAGTAGGAACGCAGTTATGCTTGAGCACAGCCTATCATCCCCAAACCGACGGCCAAACAGAGAGAGTGAACAGAGTTTTGGAAGACCTTTTAAGGCTATGCGTCCTCGACTTCGGAGGGACATGGGAAGACCACCTTCCTTTGGTGGAATTTGCCTACAACAACAGCTATCAAGCAACCATCGGAATGGCGCCCTTCGAAGCTTTATATGGAAGACCGTGCCGATCGCCCACTTGTTGGTGGGAGTCTACGGATAAGCTCATACTTGGACCAGATATGATCCGAGAGACTTCATAGAAAGTAGACTTAATACGAAGAAGGATGAAGACGGCCCAAGACAGACAAAAGTCCTATGCCGACAAGAGAAGGACCGACCTTGAATTTGAGGTTGGAGACAGAGTTTTTCTCAAGGTATCACCGCTAAGGAACGTTGTTCGTTTTGGAACCACAGGAAAACTGGCACCAAGGTTCGTAGGGCCATTTCCTATCATCGAGAAAATTGGGAAAATGGCCTATAGATTAGAGCTACCCGAGAAGTTGGCTGGAGTCCACAACGTTTTTCACGTTTCACATCTCCGAAAATGTCTACATGAGTCGGCTGAGGTGGTAGAGCCAAATATCCTCGAAGAGGCCGAAGTGGAACGCGAAGCAACCATAAGAAAAGTTCCAACCCGCATATTAGGAACGGAAGTGAAGAAGCTACGCAACCGCGAAGTCAAGCTCGTCAAAGTTCAGTGGAGCGACGCCGAGGGAGACGCGACTTGGGAAACTGAAGCTAGAATACGCACTGCCTACCCTTTTCTGTTCGAGGGTACATCCTTGATCTTTCCTTTTCCTTAAGTTGCGCTTTTATCTATCTTTTTAGGTATATTTCCTCGACCTTATCTTTTAGGAAGAAACCCTTTGGATGGAAACATGTAATTGAAACATGTTATGGATGATGGTTGCAAGTGGTTGCAAGTGATTGCTAGTGGTTGCTCGTGGTTGCATATACACACACAATCTAGGTTTTAGATCGGCTCAGTCACTTCATATTGCATATGCATATATGTTTGCATTCGTGTATGGTTGAACTCTAATGTGTTGTCAAATGGATGTTGCATTTGTATTAAATGATTGAGCACTCATGTAGAATCACTAATAGGAAAATTTGCATACATAATGGATTCATGGCACTTACATAATTCGCATTAAGGAGGTCAACTGAATCAGTAGACCGCCTGATTTTGCATTTGATAAGTACATGTACACACACACTTCGCATATGATCATGAAGCATTAGAAGTCTTTTAAGGAAAATGGATGCTCGTGTTTGATGGATGAGTAGATGGATGATTGGATGTTAGGATATACATTCCTCCTAACTTGAAGATTTCGGGGACGAAATCCTTTTAAGTGGGGGAGAATGTAACACCCCGCGAATTCTATAACTGTGAAATTCACAAATTAAAGTATAATTAATTTCAAATCAAAGAACTAAGGTAAACGGGATACGCCATTGCGTTCGTCTCGGAAAAATACGCGGAATAGAGTCCGAGTTTTCGAAAAACGGAGTCCGTATGAAGAAGATATGGCCTTCGGAAGTTTCTGAATTAAGTTTAAAATTCGAACAGAATAAAACAGCTCAGAAAAACAAGTTTAAATTCCAAAGTCGGGCCCAATTGGCCAGGGCGGGAAAACTCCGCCTAATGCACCCAGGTCGACTGGGCTGTCGACCTGGTCTAGCCAGGTCGACAGGGCTGTCGACCTGGTCCAGAGCCAGGTCGAACCCAGCCCAACCTGGCTGGCCTATTCTATATTGGTCGATTTTCAGAAGTCTGCTTTGTCATTAGGGCTAGGTGGCAGGCTCTAATTGGTCTCTCTTTCGAATGAATGGCTACGATCAATCCAAGCAACATCAATGGTCCTAATCAGTTCATAACCCCTATAAAAATGACCCTAGACTCAACCTAATCTATTCATTCAAAAATAAGAACAAGGCCATCATGTTGCTGAGGAACGACTAAGAGTAGCCACCAATTGGAGAGAGGATTAGGAGGCAAATTCTAAAGCATAAAGCAACTTAATCAAATCAAATCAACAAGGAATCGCATCTCCAAATTCCTAAATTGGAGAATTCGTCACACAATTGTAAGTAGAGTATTATTTTGGTATGAACAAATAATTGTGTTGGTTTGTATACTTGATTGTGGTGATAAAGTAATTCATATTTGTGCGTTACTATGATTCTTATCGATTTGGAATATTGTATACGTTTGGATATTCGCAAAGCATGTTATTTATTATAATAACTACATATTTGCGGTAGTTTTATGCAAGTATACGTTTGGAATATTCGCAAATTATGTAATCCATGTTGAAGCTACATGTAGGTAGTTGTTTAATTGAAACTCATGCAAGTTTGGGGTTTTACTACTATGCCATCATAATGTGTATTTTTATACAAAAATCATTTTTGTGAGTAATTGGAGCAAATTTGGGTTATTATAGTTCATATGAAACTATGTTGAAATTTTGGCACCATGATCTATGTATTAAGCCATGCTTTTGTACTAGAAAACTTATTTGCAAACTTATGAATATGACTAGGCTATGATTGATATTTTGCACAATTGAAATCCATGTTAGGTCTATATTGTTAACAAGAATTATATGATGACATATGTTGAAACACCCCACCTCCGTTAGGGTCACTCTCAAAGGGAATGCCCTAATTTTGGTGGAGGTTTATAAGTACAAGTCACAGATATACAAGACAGATATAAGAACACATATTTGTAAACAGCGGAAGAACAACAAACTTTTATTTCATAAAGTCAAATACGTGTTACAACAACATCCTTTCCAAAAACATAGCATAACACTTTCATAATCTGTCTTGAGTACGTGATTTAAAGAAGCATAAATAAAACATAGATAAACTGCAAAAGTCCCATAGAGTGTGTCCAAAGCAATAGTTCAAAACAGGAAAGTCCAAGCAATACATTTATCTTCTTCAAGCTGGATGTTGAGGTTGGTCAAGCTGCTGTGTTCCCTCCCTGAGGACCTGGGGGGGGGGGGGAACGGAAGAAAGAAGACGAAAGAAAAGTAGAGTCAGACATAAAGCCTGAGTAAGTCTAGTACTATTTTGTCTATGAATAAAGAACTGGGTATGATAAGTATAAACAAGAAGTGGAAAGGTACTTTAAACTTGGTTAAGTTGTCTAGGGTCGAATATACTATCGTACCCCATGTTGATCTCTGAACCCATATAAACTATTTTCCCACTGGCACCCCATAATCAGGGTGATGTGATCCATTCAATGATGATCGGCTCCTACTCGCATAGTTACATGTGTCTTACGGCCCCCGATGTCTGTAGTTACCTATGCTGGTCCCACCATGGGGTGTATCAAGTCTCATGGCAGCGGCCCGACACAACCTTAGAATGCACAGGTATGCTACTGGTGCCCAGTGCTTTATTTTTCTACGTCGGAGTGCGTGCACGCCCGCACACCGTTAGAACCTACACTGCTACACCACCGCCGTCGCTTTGACCTCTTACAATCAGCCCAGTAATCGTGCCCCACCCTGCCTAGTTTCAGGGTATCATGATACACCTTTTAGGGTTACTGCTGAAAAGGGTCCCCCGTTACTAGGTTTTCTATCTCTAGCCAACATGCTAAGTTGGTTAAGTGTTTCTAACCTAACCCCCACCAGTCCGTTTAGTTTAGCATGTTCCATTTTGATTAAGTCTTTAGTCCACTTAATCCTAACAATCCTGACTCAGCCTTAATTGTCTTATTAAGGCCCTGACCTCTCACATTAGACAGGTATTGTTGTGGCTGCCTGTTGCCGGTTGGTTCCGGGCAGTCTTACGCCACAACTCAGTCTAACCTCGGGTCCTTATTGGGCTCCATGTTTAACCTCTCACATTGGATAGGTATTGTTGTGACTACTGGACAGCCGGGCGGTTCCGGGCAGGTTTACATCACAACTCAATCCAACCTCGGGTTAAACACATCGTATTTTCTACTTTTACATATTTTGTCTTTCTTCTTTATTTATATGTAAATATTTGCGGCCCATTATTAAGTTAATGGTGTAAAGGTTACACCAATCACGGGCCCAACCCATACTTGAATTTGGGCCCTTCTATTTTATATTTTCATTCATTAATTAATTTTAACCCAACGTTATTTTCCCCCGTTTTACACGTCCGTTCATATATATTGGGCTTAGCCTTTTAAAGCCCAATTTAGCCATGCGAAAGGGGAGGCTTAAAGCGTGATTACGTACACAAAGAGGGGAAGGTGAGCGTATGAACTTGCAACATGACGATGGGAATACAAAATAGAAACTGGTGTACTTGCATAGTAGTGACATATACTTTGGTCATAAAACATAGGTGACATGAATCAAAGCATGTGAACTTGTAATTGAGATATCATTATTGACACATGAACCTATATTTTTATTTAGGCATAATGTCAAACATAAGCATGGCATAAATACTTCTAGCATAAACATGGCATAATGTCAAACATAGGCATGGCATAAATACTTCTAGCATAAACATGGCATAATGTCAAACATAAGCATGGCATAAATACTTCTAGCATAAACATGGCATAATGTCAAACATAAGCATGGCATAAATACTTCTAGCATAAACATGGCATAATGTCCAACATAAGCATGGCATAAATGTTCCTAATCATGGTGTTTGCTTTAAACTTGCAAAAAGGGATTTTTTGAGTCTAACTTAGCCATGTCTCACATATGTCATCATATAATTCTTTTAAACAAGATAGACTTAATCATAGATTTCAATTACGCCAAATATCATTCATAGCCTAGCCATATTCATAAGTTTTGCAAAAGCATGACTTAATACATGGATTATGGTGTCAAAATTCCAACATAGTTTCATATGAATTATAACAACCAAACTTGTTTCAATTACTTGCAAAATGATTTATGCACAAAAATATACATCATGATGGCATAATAACAAAGCCCCAAACTCGCATGAATTTCAATCAACTACATACATGTAGCTTCAACATAGATTACATAATTTGCGCAATATTCCAAACGTATACTTGCATAGAACTACCGCATGTAGTTCTTTATAATGAATAACATAATTTTGCACAAATATGAATTACTTTATTATCCCAATTCAAGCATACAAATCAATACAGTTGTTTATTCATACCAAAGTAATACTCTACTTGCAATGGTTGCGGCGAATTCTCTAATTAAGAGATATGATTCCTTTGTTGAATTGATTGGCTTTAGGTTGCTTGAATTGCTTTAGGCTTTAGAACTTTCTTTCTAATTCTCTCTCTAGTCGGCGGCTACTCTTAGTCGTTCCTCAGCAACATGGCGGCTATGTTCTTAATTTGAATGAATAGATTAGGGTTTAGTTTAGGGTTGTTTATATAGAGGTTAGGAATTGATTAGGACCATTGATGTTGCTAGGTTAGATCGTAGCCATTCATTAGATAGAGAGACCAATTAGAACCCGCCACCTAGCCCTAATGACAAAGCAGACCACAGAAATTCGACCAAACACAGACCTGGCCAGCCAGGTTGACTGGGCTCGACCAGGTCGACACCCCTGTCGACAGGGCTGTCGATAGCCCTGTCGACATGGGTAGCCCAGGTCGACAGCCCAGTCGGCCTGGTTGGCCTAGGCGGGTGTTTATCCGCCCTGGCCCACTGGGCCCGATTTTTAATTATTTTATTCTGTTTGAAATTTAAATTTAATTCAAAACTTCCGAAGGCCATATCTTCTTCATACGGACTCCGTTTTTCGAAAAATCGGACTCTATTTCGCGTATTTTTCCGAGACGAACGCAATGGCGTATCCCGTTTCCCTTAGTTCTTTGATTTGAATTTGATTATACTTTAATTCATGAATTTCACAGTTATAGAATTCTCGGGGTGTTACATTCTCCCCCACTTAAAAGGATTTCGTCCCCGAAATCTTCAAGTTAGGAGGAATGTATATCCTAACATCCAATCATCCATCTACTCATCCATTAAACACGAGCATCCATTGTCCTTAAAAGACTTCTAATGCTTCATGATCATATGCAAAGTGTGTGTGTACATGTACTTGTCTAATGCAAAATCAGGCGGTCTACTGATTCAGTTGACCTCCTTAATGCGAATTATGTAAGTGCCATGAATCCATTATGTATGCAAATTTTCCTATTCATGATTCTACATGAGTGCACAATCATTCAATACAAATGCAACATCCATATGACAACACATTATAGTTCAACCACATACGAATGCAAACATATATGCATATGCAATATGAAGTGACTGAGCCGATCTAAAACCTAGATTGTGTGTGTATATGCAACCACGAGCAACCACTAGCAATCACTTGCAACCACTTGCAACCATCATACATAACATGTTTCAACTACATGTTTCCATCCAAAAAGATTCTACCTAAAAGGTACGGTCGAGGAAATATACCTAAAAGATAGATAAAAGCGCAACTTAAGGAAAAAGAAAGATCAAGGATGTACCCTCGAACAGAAAAGGGTAGGCGGTGCGGATTCTAGCTTCAGTTTCCCAAGTTGCGTCTCCCTCGGCGTCGCTCCACTGGACTTTGACGAGCTTGACTTCGCGGTTGCGTAGCCTCTTCACTTCCGTTCCTAAGATGCGGGTTGGAACTCTCCTTATGGTTGCTTCGCGCTCCACTTCGGCCTCTTCGAGGATATTTGGCTCTACCACTTCAGCAGACTCATGTAGACATTTTCGTAGATGTGAAACGTGAAAGACGTTGTGGACTCCAGCCAACTTCTCGGGTAGCTCTAATCTATAGGCCATTTTCCCAATCTTCTCGATAACAGGGAATGGCCCTACGAATCTTGGCGCTAGCTTTCCTGTGGTTCCAAAACGAACAACGTTTCTTAGCGGTGATACCTTGAGAAAAACTCTGTCTCCAACCTCAAATTCAAGGTCGGTCCTCCTCTTGTCGGCATAGGACTTTTGTCTGTCTTGGGCCGTCTTCATCCTTCTTCGTATTAAGTCTACTTTCTCTGAAGTCTCTTGGATCATATCTGGTCCAAGTATAAGCTTATCAGTAGACTCCCACCAACAAGTGGGCGATCGGCACGGTCTTCCATATAAAGCTTTGAAGGGCGCCATTCCTATGGTTGCTTGATAGCTGTTGTTGTAGGCAAATTCCACCAAAGGAAGGTGGTCTTTCCATGTCCCTCCGAAGTCAAGGACGCATAGCCTTAAAAGGTCTTCCAAAACTCTGTTCACTCTCTCTGTTTGGCCGTCGGTTTGGGGATGATAGGCGGTGCTCAAGCATAACTGCGTTCCTACTGCTTCTTGCAGACTCCGCCAAAACTCACTGGTGAAGATGGGGTCTCGGTCACTAACAATGCTAGATGGTATTCCATGGAGTCGAATGATTTCCTTGAGGTAAAGTGATGCTAGGGATGAGGCAGTTCTTTTACTTTTGACAGGTAAAAAGTGGGCGCTTTTAGTAAGCCTATCCACTATTACCCAAATGCTAGTGTTGCCTCTCCTAGACCTAGGCAGCCCATCGATGAAGTCCATTAAGATGCTATCCCACTTCCACTGTGGGACTTCCAGAGGATGTAGTATTCCGCCAGGCTTTTTCTGTTCCGCCTTAACCTGTTGGCACACCATACATTTAGAAACGAATTCTGCCACGTCCTTTTTCATGCCATTCCAAAAGAAAGTCCTTTTTATGTCTTTGTACATTTTATCCCCGCCTGGGTGTATCGTCATCTTGGAGTGATGTGCTTCCTCGAGAACCTTCTTTATTAAATCGTTTGTCTGTGGGACGCATAGTCTTCCGTCTCGCCTTAGCAAACCCTTATCGTCGATGGAGTATCTGTTGAGGTGACTTGAAGTCTCACCCCTAATTAGCCTATCAATTATTTCCACAAGTTGAGGGTCTTCGCGTTGTGCTGTCCCTACTGAATCCACTAAAGTTGGGCGCACTTCGAGAGATGCTAACAAGCCTGGTACGAAATCGGAGGAGGGCCTAAAGTCGAAGCTGGCTATAAACTCTAGGCTTTGTCTTTCAACAAACAACGGGCTTAGGGTCAATTTCTTTCGGCTCAACGCGTCTGCCACTACGTTGCCTTTGCCCGGAGTGTAGGAGATTTCGAAATCGTACGAGGCAAGAAACTCCATCCACCTTTGTTGCCTCAAGTTAAGATCTTTCTGCGAGAAAAGATATTTCAACGATTTATGGTCAGTGTAAAGTTCGAACTTCTCACCTAGGAGATAGTGTCGCCAAGACTTGAGTGCAAAGACGATGGCGGCTAACTCGAGATCGTGGGTTGGGTAGTTCTTTTCGTGCACCTTCAACTGCCTCCCGCCATAAGCTACTACCCTTCCTTCTTGCATTAAGACGGCGCCTAGCCCTGTCCCACATGCATCCGTGTAAACAGTGAACATCTTGCTCCCATCTGGCAGCGTCAAAACTGGGGCTGTTGTAAGAGCCCTTTTCAGTCGTTGGAAAGCAAATTCGCAATCCAAATCCCAATTGAACACTCGATTCTTCTTGGTCAATTTCGTGAGCGGAGCTGAGATTTTCGCAAAATCCCTTATAAATTTTCGATAGAAACCCGCTAGTCCTAGAAAGCTTCGAACCTCAGTTGCATTCCTTGGTGTCTTCCAATCCTGTACCGCCACTACCTTAGCAGGGTCCACCGCTAACCCTTGTTTGGATACTATGTGCCCAAGGAACCTCACCTCTTCTCTCCAAAAGTGGCATTTGGAGAATTTGGCTTTTAGTTGATGGACTCGCAAAGTTTCCATGATTGCCCTTAAGTGTTGAGCATGTTCCTCTTCACTCTTTGAGAAGATAAGGATATCATCTACGAAGACCACTACGAATTTGTTGAGGAAATCTCTAAATACCCTACTCATCAGGTCCACGAAGTAAGCAGGTGCATTTGTCAAGCCGAAAGGCATGACAAGCCATTCAAAGAAACCGTCTGGGGTTCTGAACGCCGTTTTATCGATGCTATCTTCAGCCACCCTTAGCTGATGAAAACCGGTTGCTAAATCGAGTTGGGAGAAAACAGACGCTCCTACAAGCTGGTCAAATAAATCGTCAATTCTAGGGAGAGGATGCCTATTCTTTTTCGTTAGCTTGTTGAGCTCCCTATAGTCAACACATAGACGGAGTGAACCATCCGCCTTTGTAGCGAACACCACCGGAGCGCCCCATTCTGAAATGCTCCTCCTAATGAACCCCTTTTCTAGAAGCTCTTTAATCTGTTTACTGAGCTCTTTCCTTTCTCGTGGAGCCATATGTCTAACGGGCAACGCAACGGGCTTTGCATTATCTACAAGATATATGCGGAAGTCTATTTCCCGCTTCGGAGGCAAGCCCTTCACCTCTTCGAAGACATCCGGATATTCCCGGACCACTCTAACTGATTGCAAGTTTTCAACGGAGGCATCTAGCGATTCAAGATAACTAAGCATAACCTCATACGAGGGATTACAAGAAATTTCCAAAGTATTACCGAGCTGGGTTAGGAGCCTAACAACCCTTTTCTCACAATCAAGGATGGCCCCATTACGGGATAGCCAATCCATACCCAAAATCAAACCATACCCCGAAAAGCCCAAAACAAAGGCACTACATTGAAATTCAACACTTAGAATAGAAATTTTCAATCCCACACAGATCATAGACAAATGAGCTGGGCCCCCAATTGGGTTTGAAACAATTAAGGGGTCCTCTACCATACTAGTTTTTAGGTGCAGAGATTCTACTAAAGCAGACGAGATAAAGGAGTGTGATGCGCCAGAATCAAATAAAGTGCGAATGGGGTGATCATAAAGATAAATTACGCTTTCTACAGAAGTATTTATACCTCGCTGTTGCAGAGGTGGCGCTTCTAGCACATGGACCTGTGCCCCTGGGGTGGATCCAGCGCCCTGCCCCTGTCCTCGTTTCTTTGGGCAGTCCTTAGCCCTGTGGCCTGTCTCACCGCAAGAAAAGCACCCACCATTTTCCTTGGCCTTCTTCTTCCGGCAGTCCTTTACTAAGTGCCCCACTTTGCCACAGAAATTGCACTTCATCTTCTCTTTGTTGCCTTTTCCGCCTTTCTTAAAGTCCGCCTTCTTAGGCTGCAAACCCTCTTTCTTCCCTTGAGAGCTTTCTGCCTTTGTCTCCTTCTTGCCCTTATCCTCCTCATTCAGCAATGCCATTTGCACCAATCTTTCATACGTGGCCCCCATGGGTATATGGGTCATGGCCAAACTGTGTAATGGCTCATTTAACCCTTTGACGAAACGGAGAGCCTTCTTGTGCGGGGTGTTGACTAGGTCAAGTCCAAACCTAGCCAGCTCATCGAACTGATTCACATACTCTCTGACAGTCTTGTCTCCTTGCTTAAGAAATAAGAATTTTTCCAACTGCAAACTTCTTTCCGCATCTGAGAGAAATTTGGTCTCAAACCTTGCCCTAAAGTCCTCCCATGTCTCCACTGGTCTTTCAGCATTAGTGACTTCCCACCAGTAGGAAGCCTCGCCCTTCAATAGCCACACTGCCAACTGTACTTTTTGTCTATCTTCTACCTCAAAGATGATGAATAGGTCCTCAGTTTATTTCAGCCAATTTCTAGCTGCTACGAAGGACTCAGTTCCATGGAAATCCCTTCCTCCCATAGCTTTAAAGTCTTTACATATCTTAGCAAAAGTGTTTCCCCTAGGAGGAGGTGGAGGAAAAGGTGCCGCTGCAGCTGGATGATTTCCTTCAGCTGGGGGAGGAGGAATGGTAGGACCTGGCTGAGTGGCCCTTGCTTCTAAGAATCGTCTAAACCAACCAGGTATTGGCACCCCTTCCGGCAAGTTAAGTTCTTGGGACATGCTGAAACAAAAAGGATAGATTCAAAACGAAGGATAAGAGATAGTTCCTATGGCTTTGGGGAGTGGACTTTGCCTTTTTAAAATAAAATAATATTTTTCTTTTAAAAATGCTTCTTTAAATTTCCTTTTTGAAAATAATTTTTTTTCAAAACTTTTTATCTTATCTGGTAAACCTATGCTCTGATACCAAGTGAAACACCCTACCTCCGTTAGGGTCACTCTCAAAGGGAATGCCCTAATTTTGGTGGAGGTTTATAAGTACAAGTCACAGATATACAAGACAGATATAAGAACACATATTTGTAAACAGCGGAAGAACAACAAACTTTTATTTCATAAAGTCAAATACGTGTTACAACAACATCCTTTCCAAAAACATAGCATAACACTTTCATAATCTGTCTTGAGTACATGATTTAAAGAAGCATAAATAAAACATAGATAAACTGCAAAAGCCCCATAGAGTGTGTCCAAAGCCATAGTTTAAAACAGGAAGGTCCAAGCAATACATTTCTCTTCTTCAAGCTGGATGTTGAGGTTGGTCAAGCTGCTGTGTTCCCTCCCTGAGGACCTGGGGGGGGGGGAACGGAAGAAAGAAGACGAAAGAAAAGTAGAGTCAGACATAAAGCCTGAGTAAGTCTAGTACTATTTTGTCTATGAATAAAGAACTGGGTATGATAAGTATAAACAAGAAGTGGAAAGGTAATTTAAACTTGGTTAAGTTGTCTAGGGTCGAATATACTATCGTACCCCATGTTGATCTCTGAACCCATATAAACTAGTTTCCCACTGGCACCCCATAATCAGGGTGATGTGATCCATTCAATGATGATCGGCTCCTACTCGCATAGTTACATGTGTCTTACGGCCCCCGATGTCTGTAGTTACCTATGCTGGTCCCACCATGGGGTGTATCAAGTCCCATGGCAGCGGCCCGACACAACCTTAGAATGCACAGGTATGCTACTGGTGCCCAGTGCTTTATTTTTCTGCGCCGGAGTGCGTGCACGCCCGCACACCGTTATAACCTACACTGCTACACCACCGCCGTCGCTTTGACCTCTTACAATCAGCCCAGTAATCGTGCCCCACCCTGCCTAGTTTCAGGGTATCATGATACACCTTTTAGGGTTACTGCTGAAAAGGGTCCCCCGTTACTAGGTTTTCTATCTCTAGCCAACATGCTAAGTTGTTTAAGTGTTTCTAACCTAACCCCCACCAGTCCGTTTAGTTTAGCATGTTCCATTTTGATTAAGTCTTTAGCCCACTTAATCCTAACAATCCTGACTCAGCCTTAATTGTCTTATTAAGGCCCTGACCTCTCACATTAGACAGGTATTGTTGTGGCTGCCTGTTGCCGGTTGGTTCCGGGCAGTCTTACGCCACAACTCAGTCTAACCTCGGGTCCTTATTGGGCTCCATGTTTAACCTCTCACATTGGATAGGTATTGTTGTGACTACTGGACAGCCGGGCGGTTCCGGGCAGGTTTACATCACAACTCAATCCAACCTCGGGTTAAACACATCGTATTTTCTACTTTTACATATTTTGTCTTTCTTCTTTATTTATATGTAAATATTTGCGGCCCATTATTAAGTTAATGGTGTAAAGGTTACACCAATCACGGGCCCAACCCATACTTGAATTTGGGCCCTTCTATTTTATATTTTCATTCATTAATTAATTTTAACCCAACGTTACTTTCCCCCGTTTTACACGTCCGTTCATATATATTGGGCTTAGCCTTTTAAAGCCCAATTTAGCCATGCGAAAGGGGAGGCTTAAAGCGTGATTACATACACAAAGAGGGGAAGGTGAGCGTATGAACTTGCAATATGACGATGGGAATACAAAATAGAAACTGGTGTACTTGCATAGTAGTGACATATACTTTGGTCATAAAACATAGGTGACATGAATCAAAGCATGTGAACTTGTAATTGAGATATCATTATTGACACATGAACCTATATTTTTATTTAGGCATAATGTCAAACATAAGCATGGCATAAATACTTCTAGCATAAACATGGCATAATGTCAAACATAAGCATGGCATAAATACTTCTAGCATAAACATGGCATAATGTCAAACATAAGCATGGCATAAATACTTCTAGCATAAACATGGCATAATGTCAAACATAAGCATGGCATAAATACTTCTAGCATAAACATGGCATAATGTCCAACATAAGCATGGCATAAATATTCCTAATCATGGTGTTTGCTTTAAACTTGCAAAAAGGGATTTTTGAGTCTAACTTAGCCATGTCTCACATATGTCATCACATAATTCTTTTAAACAAGATAGACTTAATCATAGATTTCAATTACGCCAAATATCATTCATAGCCTAGCCATATTCACAAGTTTTGCAAAAGCATGACTTAATACATGGATTATGGTGTCAAAATTCCAACATAGTTTCATATGAACTATAACAACCAAACTTGTTTCAATTACTTGCAAAATGATTTATGCACAAAAATATACATCATGATGGCATAATAAGAAAGCCCCAAACTCGCATGAATTTCAATCAAATACATACATGTAGCTTCAACATAGATTACATAATTTGCGCAATATTCCAAACGTATACTTGCATAGAACTACCGCATGTAGTTCTTTATAATGAATAACATAATTTTGCACAAATATGAATTACTTTATTATCCCAATTCAAGCATACAAATCAATACAGTTGTTTATTCATACCAAAGTAATACTCTACTTACAATGGTTGCGGCGAATTCTCTAATTAAGAGATATGATTCCTTTGTTGAATTGATTGGCTTTAGGTTGCTTGAATTGCTTTAGGCTTTAGAACTTTCTTTCTAATTCTCTCTCTAGTCGGCGGCTACTCTTAGTCGTTCCTCAGCAACATGGCGGCTATGTTCTTAATTTGAATGAATAGATTAGGGTTTAGTCTAGGGTTGTTTATATAGAGGTTAGGAATTGATTAGGACCATTGATGTTGCTAGGTTAGATCGTAGCCATTCATTAGATAGAGAGACCAATTAGAACCCGCCACCTAGCCCTAATGACAAAGCAGACCACAGAAATTCGACCAAACACAGACCTGGCCAGCCAGGTTGACTGGGCTCGACCAGGTCGACACCCCTGTCGACAGGGCTGTCGACAGCCCTGTCGACATGGGTAGCCCAGGTCGACAGCCCAGTCGACCTGGGTGGCCTAGGCGGGTGTTTATCCGCCCTGGCCCACTGGGCCCGATTTTTAATTATTTTATTCTGTTTGAATTTTAAATTTAATTCAAAACTTCCGAAGGCCATATCTTCTTCATACGGACTCCGTTTTTCGAAAACTCGGACTCTATTTCGCGTATTTTTCCGAGACGAACGCAATGGAGTATCCCGTTTCCCTTAGTTCTTTGATTTGAATTTGATTATACTTTAATTCATGAATTTCACAGTTATAGAATTCTCGGGGTGTTACATATGTGGTACATAGCTAGGTTAGATTCAAAATCCCATTTGCAAGTTTGCATGACTAAAGTAAAAATCATGATTTCATGTTAGAAATATTTATGTGAATAGATTTAAAATCATGATTAAGTTGAACTATACTTTTGTGTTAGTAACAAAAGTAAGCACCTTTGTAAACATGTAGTAATCTTATGAACATGATTTGCTTATGTTTGACATTATGCCTAAATAAAAATATAGGTTTATGTTGTAGTTAAGACTATGTGTCAATAATGATATCCAATTTAGATTCTTAACTTAACTACAAGTTTACATGCTTTGATTCATGTCTTATGCTACTGTGCAAGTACACCAGTTTCTGTTTTGTAGTTCCAACGTTATGTTGCAAGTTCATGCGTTCACATTCCCCTTTTTGTGTATGTGATCACGCTTTAAGCCTCCCCTTTTTCTCATGGCTAAGTTGGGCTTAAAAGCCTAAGCCCAACATATATTATGATAAACGAACGTATTAAACGGGGGAAAATAGCGTTGGGCCAAATTAATTAATAAATGAAAATATAAAGTAGAAGGGCCCAAATTCAAGTATGGGTTGGGCCCATGATTGGTGTAACCTTTACACCATTAACTTAATAATGGGCCGCAAATATTTACATATAAGAAAATAAAGAAGAAAGACAAAATATGTAAATGTAGAACATACAATGTGTTTAACCCGAGGTTGGATTGAGTTGTGATGTAAACCTGCCCGGAACCGCCCGGCTCTCCAGTAGTCACAACAATACCTATCCAATGTGGGAGGTTAAACATGGAGCCCAATAAGGACCCGAGGTTAGACTGAGTTGTGGCGTAAGACTGCCCGGAACCAACCGACAACAGGCAACCACAACAATACCTGTCTAATGTGAGAGGTCAAGGCTTTAATAAGACAATTAAGGCTGAGTCCGGATTGTTAGGATTAAGCGAACCAAAGACTTAATCAAAATGGAACATGCTAAACTAAACGGACTGGTGGGGGTTAGGTTAGAAAACACTTAACCAACTTAGCATGTTGGCTAGAGATAGAAAACCTAGTAACGGGGGACCCTTTCAGCAGTAACCCTAGAAGGTGTATCATGATACCCTGAAACTAGGCAGGGTGGGGCACGATTACTGGGCTGATTGTAAGAGGTCAAATCGACGGCGGTGGTGTAGCAGTGTAGGTTCTAACGGGGTGCGGGCGTGCACACACTCCGGCGCAGAAAAATAAGGCACTGGACACCAGTAGCATACCTGTGCATTCTAGGATTGTGTCGGGCCGCCACCATGGGGCTTGATACACCCCATGGTGGGACCAGCATAGGTAACTACAACATCGATGGCCGTAAGACACATGTAACTATGCGAGTAGGAGCCGATCATCATAGAATGGATCACTTCACCCTGATTATGGTGTGCCAGTTGGAAACTAGTTTATATGGGTTCAGAGATTAACATGGGGTACGATAGTATATTCGACCCTAGACAACTTAACCAAGTTTATAGTGCTTTCCCACTTTTTGTTTATATTTATCATACACAGTTCTTTATTCATAGACAGAATAGTCCTAGACTTACTCAGGCTTTATGTCTGACTCTACTTTTCTTTCGTCTTCTTTTCTTCTGTCCCCCCCCCCCCCCCCCAGGTCCACAGGGAGGGAACACAGCAGCTTGACCAGCCTTAACATCCAGCTTGAAGAGGAGAAATGTATTGCTTGGACCTTTTCGTTTTGAACTATGGCTTTGGACAACCACTATGGGGCTTTTGCAGTTTATCTATGTTTTATTTATGCTTCTTTAAATAATGTAATCAAGACAGATTATGGAAGTGTTATGTTATGTTTTTGGAAAAGATGTAAGACAATTATGGTGATGTTGATGTAGCACGTAATTGCTTTTATGAAATAAGAGTTGTTGTTTTTCCGCTGTTTACAAATATGTGTTCTTATATCTGTCTTGTATATCTGTGACTTATACTTATAAACCTCCACCAAAAATTACGGCATTCCCTTTGAGAGTGACCCTAACAAAGGTGGGGTGTTTCATAAATCATTCCCCAAGTAAAACAATAAAGCAAGCCATAGCCAAGAGAAATCCAAGCCGATCGTGAAAGAGCCTTGGAGCTTGGTAAGATCCGAACTAAGCTGTATTCCCACCCTGCCAACCTGGGGGGGGAGAACGGAAGAAATAGAGGCGAAACAAAACGGGTCAGTCATAAAGACTGAGTAAGTCCTAGTGACTTTCAGCATAGAAACAAGTAAAGATAACATGACATGTATAAACTGAAAGTAAACATAAGGATGATGACAAGATAGGCAAGTTAAACTAAGATGACAAGATAAACTATACTAATCAGATAAACTACGGTAACAAGATAAACTATGCAAACCGTATAAACTACGTATAGCATCGCATGTTTAACATTCTCTGCACCAACTGTACTAGTACCCTAACCCGTATCATCCTTTCCATGTATATGTACAGTCCCTTGTCGTATATGGTACGGGTTTCATCACGTATTTCTATACTACTTCAACGTAGTGCCACCATTCTTGAAATCGTTTGGACTGCCACCCTTGTTCTGGCTAGGTTTCCTTATCATGAACTATCGCGTGTTCAACTAGGATTTATGCCAACTAGGACCACTAGGGATTATGCTACCTATTGAACGTTTTCTAGATTCGATTAGGGTTTATTCCACCTAGGACCACTAGGGATTATGCTACCTAACGAACAACACCCTTTTCCCACGTAACGATCTATTAATCGATCGGCTCCCTACAAGTCCTGGCTCGTTCATGTGTCTATGTCATACGGCCCAATCACGAAATGTTTTCACCTGTGCTAGGTCCACCATAGAGTGTATCAAGCCCTAGAGTGCCAACCACCGACACGAATCAAGCACGTAGTGTAAACCTACTGGTGCCCAATGCCTGCTTTTTCAACTTCGGACTACGTGCACGACCATAGTTCGCCTGAACCTACAATGGCGCACCAACTCAGCCGTCTTTCTAGTCGCTTACAATCAGCCCAGTAATCGTGCGCCACCCTGCCTAGTTCTAGGGTACCATGATATATTTAGTGGGTTACTGCTGAAAAGGACCGCGTAACTAGGGTTTCCGTCCAGCAGGTTAAGTGTTGTCATTTAAATTCGAGACTTAACCCCATCAGTCTAGCATGTCAAGTTGGTTAAGTGTGGTCATTCAAGTTCGTGACTTAACCCGTCTACGTGTCATGTCAAATTGGCAAAGTGTTGTCATTAAAGTTCATGACTTAGCCCTACGAATCATGTGTCAAGTTGGTTAAGTATGTTCAAGCGGTTCATGACTTAACCCTACCAAATCATCGTGTCAAATTGGTTAAATATATTCAAGCGGTTCATGACTTAACTCTATCAAATCATCATGTCAAATTGGTTAAGTATATTCAAGCGGTACATGACTTAACCCTATCAAATCATCGTGTCAAAATGGTTAAGTATATTCAAGCGGTACATGAATTAACCCTATCAAATCATCGTGTCAAATTGGTTAAGTATATTCAAGCAGTACATGACTTAACCCTATCAAATCATCATGTCAAATTGGTTAAGTATATTCAAGCGGTACATGACTTAACCCTATCAAATCATCGTGTCAAATTGGTTAAGTATATTCACGGTACATGACTTAACCCTATCAAATCATCGTGTCAAATTGGTTAAGTATATTCAAGCGGTACATGACTTAACCCTATCAAATCATCATGTCAAATTGGTTAAGTATATTCAAGCGGTACATGAATTAACCCTATCAAATCATCGTGTCAAATTGGTTAAGTATATTCAAGCGATACATGACTTAACCCTATCATGTGGCATTAATTCATTAATGCACACCAACCTCTCACATTAGACTAGTTGTTGTGGTCACTGGATTCGCCGGGCGGTTCCGGGCAGATTTACACCACAACCTAGTCTAACCTCGGGACTTAAGCGCGATATGACCAACTACCCACATTGGATCCTATTGTTTGCAGTCACTGGATTCGCCGGGCGGTTCCGGGAAGATTTACACTGCAAACTCAACCCAACTTCGAGTTCGCCATTTTCAAGTTCATTCTAATGTCATGTCCATGTTCAAGTTTCATGTCAAGTTCGTGTCAAGTTTCTAAGCGAGTTTCATGTCAAGGTTTTATGTTAAGTTTTCAAGTTTCAACTTATGCCTATTATCAAGTTCATGATTCATATTCATAACCAATTCACGTTTCAAGTTCATAAGCATGTTTACGTGCCTTCTAGATGTCCAATATCGACTATCAAGTCATAGTCAATTTTGTATTCAAGTTATTCCCATCGTATAAATTTCATGTTATTTGTCGCGTTCCACAATTGCCTAAAAACATGGTTTGACTACCAGATTCTATTTTCTCTAATTACGTTCCGAGTTCACAATTCACATTCATGTCAATTATCAAGTTTACAATCGCTTTTGTATTCAAGTTATGCCTATTCATGTCCAAGCTAATTCATGTCAATTACCAATTCATGTCTAAGTGAATCTTCATGTTTTGACCAATATCCCCAAATCGTATTCCTACCGTGCGCGTATCGAGATTAATTCAAAAAGGGATAAACAAGGAAATCATGACAAAGATGGGCATGTGAATAAGCATGAGATTATAATCCAAATCATATGTTCAACAGAATTGGTGTATAATAGTTTAACACATCATAGGCATGTGAATAGGATCTAGAACAACAATATGAAAACCAAGGTTTAGGAACATAGGTAGACTTGCATTAATCCAAATTCAAGAATCAAGAGAGAATAGGGTGAAAAAGTCTTATCATCAAGTCAAGGTCCAAGAATTCATATTACAATCTAGCGTTTATATAATAAACTAGGTCCAACAACATGAATGGGCATGATTCAATCGATAAGGAATAACCCAAAATCCTAGATTCAAGAAGAAACAAGAACAGATCTAAATAGATAATCAAGCTTAGGTCCAATTTCATTTTATTCCATGTCCATATTAAATTTAACCAGTTTCAATCTCAAAGTAACTAGAACTTACAGAGCGTGGAACGAGAATTAGAGTGCAGAGTTTTGATTCTAGAAACGGCTGTTGCAGTTGTTGAATCTCTATTCGTTTAGTCTTGTTCTAGTTGAAAACCCCCAATTTGAAATTCCAAGATGTTGTCTTGATGAAGAATAAGTAGTCTCTTTTAATTTTAATATTATCATTTTGATTTTCACAGAGGTAGCATAAGGACAGAAGGAAATGGTGTAGAGAGAATGAGGCTAGGGGGCTGTTTATATAGGGTTAGGCAGACGAATCTGGTCACGAAACAAGTCTAGATACATCGGAATGCATCTGGTTCAGGAAATAGGTTCGGGAGGCAGGTCGACCCCCAGGTCGACTCCACAGTCGACCTGGTCATGGGGAGGTCGACACCCCAGACGACTCCCTAATCGACCTGGTTGGGGGGAGGTCGACTCCCCTGTCAACCTGGGTATATGGGCGGGAATTTTCCCGCTAGCCTTCTCTGGGTTTGAATTTCGAATTTTCTGGCTTTATTTTCGAGCTGTTTTATTTTATTCAAATTCCTGAAACTTCTGAGGGTCATAACTTGGTCATACAAACTCCTATTTTCGAAAACTCGGACTCGATTTCATGCAGAATTTTGAGACGAACGCAATGGAGCAGCCCGTTTCCCTTGGTTCTTATTTTAAAATTTAATTCTGCCTTGATTTATGGTTATGACATGTTATTAAAATACGGGTTGTTACATTCTCCCCTCCTTAAAGGATTTCGTCCCCGAAATCTCTAAGTTAGGAAGAATGTATCCTACCATCCATCATACATCTACTCAAAACATCATCCACAAGCAATCATTGTCCTTAAAAGATTTCTAATGTTGTATGTATATATGCGGAAAGTGTGTATATATGTACTTATCTAGTGCAAAAGATCAGGCAGTTACTGATTCAGTAAACCTCCTTAATGCAAAGTATGCTCGTGCGATGAGTCCAACATGTATGCAAATTCCTATTACATTTCACAATTTCTACATGAGTGCTCAAACATTCATTTATATGCAACATCCAAATGATAGCATATCAAGTTTCCATCCATTTACAAGTATAAACATTCATGCATATGCAATATGAAAATGTGACTGAGCCGATCTAGTGCCTAATGTGTGTTATGCAACCACGAGCAACCACTTGCAACCATTTGCAAACATCGACCATAACATGTCTCAAACACATGTTTACACCCAATTGTTCCTACCTAAAGATATAGTCGAATGATAGAAGCAAGTAAAAATTTTGTGCCCATTAGGCAATGTCAAAATTGTAAATCTATGTCCCATATATACTGATTAGGAGAAGAACTCCCTAGGCACCAGCCCAAATTCCGAAATCAACATCAGGTTGACACCCAAAGAATTACTCAACCCAGCGGACACCCTCAAGCCCCAACATGCATTACTAACAAATGATCCCTATGGGGTTTTGCAACAGAAATAAGATTGAGAATAGGACCGAGAGGTTATACTTAAAAGATAGCATGCAAATAAGCTCTACAGGAAAAGAGGGATCAAGGATATACTCTTAAAAAGAGATATGATGCACGTGTCTAGTCTTCAATCTTCTAAGTCGCATTTCCTTGAGCTTAACTCCATTGTGCTTTGATCGTATTTAACTTCACATATCATAGCTTCTTAATTCCTATTTCCAAAATATGAGTTGGAACTCATTTCACTGTCGCCTCTCGTTCCACTTTCACTTATTCTTTTTCTAGTACACCCAGCTTAAACATAACTGCGTACTCATGGTTTTGTGCAAGCTCTCCAAAATTCACTAGTGAATCTTGGATCTCATTCACTTACTAGAAGGTATTCCAAAATGAATTATCTCTTGAAAATAAACAAATGCCAACCATGTTGCCAAATGTACTTACTAAGGTAATTTTCTATAACTCATGCATAAGCGAAATGAACCATCCGCCTTAGTGGCGAACACTACTCGAGCGGATCAACAAATGTGTCAAGAGATTCAAGGTAACAAAGCACGACAAAACCCTAAGGATTACACTAGACTTCGAGGGCATTACCAAGGCAAGTCAAGAGTCTAACTACCATGGAACTAGTACAAACAAGTCATGAATATATACTTAGCATATACATTCTCAAATCCAAGCAAGTCATGAATAAATGAGCCGATTCCCCAACAGGATTTGAGACACAAAAAAAAATGGGATCCTTTACTACGCCAGTACTAAGGTGCAGAGACTCAACTATCGAAGTGGAATTAAAAGGATGCGATGAACAAAGACAAAGTTCTAACGGGATGAAACTAAACCTTCAATAGAAACATTACCACCTCTCTTAGGTATGCTAGTAATGAGAGCATACAATTGCCCTCTCGAAGATCTTGTTCTTTGCCCTTGTCCTTGTCCTATAACACTTAACTACATGTCCCATACTAACGATACTCTTTCTTGTCATGGGTTTTATTATTCTTTCACTTTGGCCTCTTCCTTTTCACCTTTTCCTCCTTCGGGGATTAAGCCATATCAACAAGTTTCTTATCCTTAGGCTTTTGTTCTTTTATCCTCGTTCTTACTATCCTTGTATAGCTTGTGTTCTTTTATCCTCGTTCTTACTATCCTTGTATAGCTTGTTGACAAGTTTCTCGAAATCTACCTCCATCGCACGGCAACCCTACAAAGCTTGAAATAAGATTAGTCGCAGATGGAACTACCGCGGCTACTGATGGAGGTTGGGCACTCCTTTGCCCTCCGAAACACGCCTACAAGACTATGGTGAAAAGAGAGGAAGAAGGGATTCAAAGAGAGAATCAAAAGATAGTGCATATGGCTATGCCTTTCGTAAAACAAAACTTTTCTTAGAAAAATGCTTCTTTGTAAATGTTTTGAAAATAGTTTCAAAAGGTTTTTAAAAGCTTTTGCCCAGTCTGGTAACCTTCTGCTCTGATACCAAATGTAACACCCCACCTCCGCTAGGGTCACTCACAAAGGGAATGCACTAGCTTTGGTGGAGCATTATCTAGGTAAACATACACAGAAATATTACAAGACAGAACATATAAAACAGCGGAAGAAAAACCAAATTTCATTTCTTTAAAATCTATAAAGGTCTAAAGCCTTTTGTATCAAAATGCCATTAAATCCATTACATCGAAATCTGTCTTGCAATGGTAAAGAAGCATAAAACCATAGTCATAAATCATTCCCCAAGTAAAACAGTAAAGCAAGCCATAGCCAAGAGAAATCCAAGTCGTTCGTGAAAGAGCCTTGGAGCTTGGTAAGATCTGAACTAAGCTATATTCCCACTCTGCAAACCTGGGGGGGGGGGGGGGAGAACGGAAGAAAAAGAGGTGAAACAAAATGGGTCAGTCATAAAGATTGAGTAAGTCCTAGTGACTTTCAGCATAGAAACAAGTAAAGATAACATGACATGTATAAACTGAAAGTAAACATAAGGATGATGACAAGATAGGCAAGTTAAACTAAGATGACAAGATAAACTATACTAACCAGATAAACTACGGTAACAAGATAAACTATGCAAACCAGATAAACTACATATAACATCGCATGTTTAACATTCTCTGCACCAACTGTACTAGTACCCTAACCCGTATCATCCTTTCCATGTATATGTACAGTCCCTTGTCGTATGTGGTACGGGTTTCATCACGTATTTCTATACTACTTCAACGTAGTGCCACCATTCTTGAAATCGTTTGGACTGCCACCCTTGTTCTGGCTAGGTTTCCTTATCATGAACTATCGCGAGTTCAACTAGGATTTATGCCAACTAGGACCACTAGGGATTATGCTACCTATTGAACTTTTTCTAGATTCGATTAGGGTTTAGGCCACCTAGGACCACTAGGGATTATGCTACCTAACGAACAACACCCTTTTTCCACGTAACGATCTATTAATCGATCGGCTCCCTACAAGTCCTGGCTCGTTCATGTGTCTGTGTCATACGGCCCAATCACGAAATGTAGTCACCTGTGCTAGGTCCACCATAGGGTGTATCAAGCCCTAGAGTGCCAACCACCGACACGAATCAAGCACGTAGTGTAAACCTACTGGTGCCCAATGCCTGCTTTTTCAACTCCAGACTACGTGCACGACCATAGTCCGCCTGAACCTACAATGACGCACCAATTCAGCCGTCGTCCTAGTCGCTTACAATCAGCCCAGTAATCGTGCCCCACCCTGCCTAGTTCCAGGGTACCATGATACATCTAGTGGGTTACTGCTGAAAAGGACCGCGTAACTAGGGTTTCCGTCCAGCAGGTTAAGTGTTGTCATTTAAATTCGAGACTTAACCCCATCGGTCTAGCATGTCAAGTTGGTTAAGTGTGGTCATTCAAGTTCGTGACTTAACCCGTCTACGTGTCATGTCAAATTGGCTAAGTGTTGTCGTTCAAGTTCATGACTTAGCCCTACGAATCATGTGTCAAGTTGGTTAAGTATGTTCAAGCGGTTCATGACTTAACTCTACCAAATCATCGTGTAAAATTGGTTGAGTATATTCAAGCGGTTCATGACTTAACTCTATCAAATCATCACGTCAAATTGGTTAAGTATATTCAAGCGGTACATGACCTAACCCTATCAAATCATCGTATCAAATTGGTTAAGTATATCCAAGCGGTACATGAATTAACCCTATCAAATCATCATGTCAAATTGGTTAAATATATTCAAGCGGTACATGACTTAACCCTATCAAATCATCGTGTCAAATTGGTCAAGTATATTCAAGCGGTACATGACTTAACCCTATCAAATCATTGTGTCAAATTGGTTAAGTATATTTGCGGAACATGACTTAACCCTATCAAATCATCGTGTCAAATTGGTTAAATATATTCAAGCGGTACATGACTTAACCCTATCAAATCATCGTGTCAAATTGGTTAAGTATATTCAAGCGGTACATGAATTAACCCTATCAAATCATCGTGTCAAATTGGTTAAGTATATTCAAGCGGTACATGACTTAACCCTATCATGTGGCATTAATTCATTAATGCACCCCGACCTCACACATTAGACTAGTTGTTGTGGTCACTGGATTCGCCGGGCGGTTTCGGGCAGATTTACACCACAACCTAGTCTAACCTCGGGTCTTAAGCGCGATATGACCAACTACCCACATTGGATCCTATTGTTTGCAATCAATGGATTCACCGCGCGGTTCCGGGAAGATTTACACTGCAAACTCAACCCAACCTCGAGTTGGCCATTTTCAAGTTCATTCTAATGTCATGTCCATGTTCAAGTTTCATGTCAAGTTCGTGTCAAGTTTCTAAGCGAGTTTCATGTCAAGTTTTCATGTTAAGTTTTCAAGTTTCAACTTATACCTATTATCAAGTTCATGATTCATATTCATAACCAATTCACGTTTCAAGTTCATAAGCATGTTTACGTGCCTTCTAGATGTCCAATATCGACTATCAAGTCATAGTCAATTTTGTATTCAAGTTATTCCCATCCTATCAATTTCATGTTATTTGTCGCGTTCCACAATTACCTTAAAACATGGTTTGACTACCAGATTCTATTTTCTCTAATTACGTTCCGAGTTCACAATTCACATTCATGTCAATTATCAAGTTTACAATCGCTTTCGTGTTAAAGTTATGCCAATTCACGTCCAAGCTAATTCATGTCAATTACCAATTCATGTCTAAGTGAATCTTCATGTTTTGACCAATATCCCCAAATCGTATTCCTATTGTGCGCGTATCGAGATTAATTCAAAAAGGGATAAAAAAGGAAATCATGACAAAGATAGACATGTGAATAGGCATGAGATTATAATCCAAATCATATGTTCAACAGAATTGGTGTATAATAGTTTAACACATCATAGGCATGTGAATAGGATCTAGAACAACAATATGAAAACCAAGGTTTAGGAACATAGGTAGACTTGCATTAATCCAAATTCAAGATTCAAGAGAGAATAAGGTGAAAAAGTCTTATCATCAAGTCAAGGTCCAAGAATTCATATTACAATCTAGCGTTTATATAATAAACTAGGTCCAACAACATGAATAGGCATGATTCAATCGATAAGGAATAACCCAAAATCCTAGATTCAACAAGAAACAAGAACAGATCTAAATAGATAATCAAGCTTAGGTCCAATTTCATTTTATTTCATGTCCATATTATATTTAACCAGTTTCAATCTCAAAGTAACTAGAACTTACAGAGCGCGGATCGAGAATTAGAGTGCAGAGATTTGATTCTAGAAACGGTTGTTGCAGTTGTTGAATCTCTATTCGTTTAGTCTTGTTCTAGTTGAAAACCCCCAATTTGCAATTCCTAGATGTTGTCTTGACAAAGAATAAGTAGTCTCTTTTAATTTTTATATTATCATTTTGATTTTCACAGAGGTAGCATAAGGACAAAAGGAAATGGTGTAGAGAGAATGAGGCTAGGGGTCTGTTTATATAGGGTTAGGCAGACGAATCTGGTCACGAAACAAGTTTAAATACATCAGAATGCATCTGGTTCAGGAAATAGGTTCGGGAGGCAGGTCGACCCCCAGGTCAACTCCCCAGTCGACCTGGTCCTGGGGAGGTCGACACCCCAGTCGACCTGGTTGGGGGGAGGTCGACTCCCAGTCGACCTGGGTATATGGGCGGGAATTTTCCCGCCAGCCTTCTCTGGGTTTGAATTTCAAATTTTCTGGCTTTATTTTCGAGCTGTTTTATTTTATTCAAATTCCTGAAACTTCTGAGGGTCATAACCTGGTCATACGAACTCCGATTTTCGAAAACTCAGACTCGATTTCATGCAGAATTTTGAGACGAACGCAATGGCGCAATCCGTTTCCCTTGGTTCTTATTTTAAAATATAATTCTACCTTGATTTATGGTTATAACATGTTATTAAAATACGGGTTGTTACATGATACTAGTTAGGACACTAGCAGGGGATGCAGATCCTTTTTCATAGGATACTAGTTGGGACACTAGTAGGGGATACGTATAATTCTATAAAAGACACTAGTTAGGATACTGGTTAGTTGGTGCAGAGAAAATAGGAGATCAGAGATATAAAAATCAGAATAACGGGGTAGTAGTGAAGCAGAGAAAAAGTTGAAGCGCATTCGGTTTATCTTGCCTTATCATATCTTATGCTAATCTTAGGTTATCTTGATATCCCGATTATCACGGTATTGTCTTATATTCAGTTTATTCATGTCATGTTACTTTTACCTGTTTACATACTGAAAGTCACTGGACTTACCAGACTTATGTCTGACCTAGTTTGTTTCGCCTCTTTTCTTCTGTTTCCCCCCTCCCCCCAAGGTTCACAGGGAGGAAATGTTACCGCGTAGCTCGGTTTTCTTTCCAAGCACGGAGATAGTGGATGTATTGCTTTGGACTCTCTCTTCCACTACTATGGCTGGTTCATGCTTTAATGGGGAATATCATTGTTATTTTTATGCTTCTTTTATACTTGGAAGTTTTTGAATCAAGACAGAAGTTCCATGTATTACTTTTAAGTATGATTGAGACAATTGTTGTAAAAGCTTGACTGAACCACATTGTTTATAAAATGACTTTATTTTCTGCTACTTTTTTTGTCTGTCTTGTAATTTATCTGCATCTTTTACCTAAGACGCTCCATCGAAGTTAAGGCATTCCCTTTGTGAGTGACCTTAACGGAGATGGGGTGTTACATTCTTTATTTTGTTTTTATATTTGTTTCTATTTTTATTCTTCTTTGTTTTTCAAACTAAAATTTTCATATATATATATATATACTTTATTTATATTTTATATAGTTTAAAACCTTATAATTTTATAAATATATTTATATAGTTTAAAAATATGTTTTCGTATGTTTTTCTATTATATAATATTGATTTACAACATTACTCAAGAATTTCCAAAATTAGTTTTATATCAAATTACTTGAAAAATGCTTTGAAAATGAAAATTACACATTACGTTGTCGACATAGCAAAATATGTATGTCGAAATATAATAGCTATTTTTCTAATTTTGAAGGGAAGTGTCTTTTCACTATTTGAAATGCTTCAGAACCGTTTCAACCCTTCATACTCTTTAAAAAGTGGTTAAAACCAAATTTTTATCATCTCTTCTTCTCCATCTTTATCTTCTTTCATCCTACCATTATTATTAATCATATTTATGGTTTTTACACTTATACTCTGCCAAATTCACTTCTGATTTGATCAAACTTCTTCTCTCTACACTCTTTACTCTTTGAATCAAGTGTTATTGAAGAGTTATAGGGCTTTTTTGTAATTGCTTGTGTTGAATAAACCCTGTTTGTAAGTCAAAGAGTAATTGGTGTATCGTTATAGCCGTGAAATTAAGGAATAGGAGTCGGTGTGCCCTTGTTGAGCCGTGAAATCAAGGGAGAGGAGTCGGTGTCTCCTTGTTGAGCCGTGAAATCAAGGAGGTTGTATTTGGCTATTTGAAAATAGTTATAAAACTCTGCACAATGCAACGTTGTGCGGGACTGGACGTAGGAGTGATCCGAACTAGTATAAAATCCGGTGTGTTCTTTCCTTTTCTACGCTTTTATTTTTTTTATTTTGCATATGTGTTTGAATCTGTGTCTGTGACTGTGTTTGTGGTGTTTGATTCATCCCATTGTTCTCTCTAGTTTTAGGTTTTGTTTAAATTCTTACTAACACTATTCACCCCCTCTCCTATAGTGTTTGCTTTCCCTGAACAATCCATTCCGCAGTCCCTAACACTTAGGTTTTCATACTCACTCCAAACAGAGTCTAAAACCCAATTCTCTATTTTATTTTGTCAAGAAATATAACTTGCATTTGAACAAACAATTCCACAATTTATTCATGTATATTTAAACACTTATATTTAAAATATATTCTAACTTTAATATTGATTGCTAATCAATATTGTATATCTTCAATATTCACATTAATCACTGAATTATAATTTACAAACATGAATTGGAATAAATTACTTATTATGACAAGAGTATTTAATTTATTCTAGTATACACAATTCAAAAAATTCACAAGTTCTTTATTTTCCTCTTTTATAAAATATTATATGAGTTATGCTTAAAAACTCGTATTATATTCATCTTAGATTTGAAATAAACAAAACACACCTTAGTGTTTTTAGACCAGAAACCCAAAAACCCGAATTGTTAAAGACTTCCCCTCTTACTGAAATTGCATCCTCGCAATTTCCCTAAGTAAACTACTTACATAACAAATTTCCAAAGGCATTACTTAATTTAACTCTCTTATAAATATTTTAGGTTACGCTATCAGCTCCCAAATTTCAAAACTCTCTTTTATTAACCAAGTTTGAAAATTTTAAATATTGGTATAAACCAAATGTAGGTTCTTTTTCTAATAGCATCTACAACAATTCAAAAATTATAACACCACCTTCGCATAGCAGATTATTTAGAATACACACCGTCACTATCTGATTTCAAGTTAATAGAAATTTTGTCATTCCATCACTTTTAATATTAATTTTTTCCAACGATGGCTGCTAACTTGACTGTAATATCAAATAGCCTCACTATTAATCGTTTTATACTTCCAAATTGATAGTTGCAACCATTCCTGAACTTCTATTCTACGAGTAGTTCATGTAATTAGATATGTACATTACTCTGATATAATTGATGATGGTACTATGATGTACCTCATATCTATTAGTGAGATGTTGTATTATTTCATATGCGATTATTTTTAATGTCTTATAACCCTAGATAACCATGGATTAGACATTTGGATCTCTGACAATTAATGCTTGAGTTGTGTTAGATATCGACTTCCGAAGTCCAAAATCTAGGTCGTTACAGTTGGTATCAGAGCTTTGGTTCATACAAAGCTTTAGGGTATAACTCAGCAGGAAGCTCAATAGAAGAGGGTTAGTAATGCCCTAGGATGATTAAAATCTAATAAAACATAAAAACTCTCAACTGTTCCATAATCCCAAAGATAATTCGTCTGTATACCCTAACGAGCATTTTTCTTACTATTCACAGATAGTGGAAAATGAGTGGTAACAGAAGACGTCGGGGAGGAGACATTACCACCACCATTGGTGCGCTGCAATAGTTAAAGAGGATGCAATTCCAGTTCACCCCTAATTCAGTCTTCCTATTCAAAATAAGCATTATACAAATTTGGGAGGGAATCCACTTAAAGGATCTGATGATATCATAGCTCCTCAAGTTGGATGAGTGCGTGCGAGAAGATTTTAAAGGTTTACACTTGGTGAATGAGAATGAAAGGGTATTGGCTACTTGGCAGTTTTAGGATGGAGCTGCAGTATGGTAGGAAACTATCATTGAGGGAAGAGTAGAAGACTATATTACATGGGAACAATTCAAGGAAATCTTTAAGGAACGATATATGCCTTCATCGGAAATCTCCAGAATGTACGGAGAATTCATGGATCTCACGCGAGAAAACATGTCTTTCGAAGAATACCTAAAAAAATCAATGAACCATCTCATTTTGGATCGGAGATGATTAATGCTCCACTTAAGAAGAATTAGAGGTTTATCAAAGGAATGAAGCAAAAATACCACAAGAGGATGACAGCACATGTGAAGCAGTCACTTGTGGACTTGGTAGATATAGGATATATATATATGCTACAATTGATAAAGTGTCTGAAGAGAAAGGAGGCAATACGAACAACTAGAATAAAAGAAAATTCAATGGGAAAAAGTAAGGACAGAATGATGCTAAGAATGAAGCAAGTCTTAGAAATGTCACATTTTACAACTACCATGAGAAAGGGCACTATTCAAGAAAGTGTAGCAAACCAAAGAGATTGAAGCCAAATCAAGAGACTAGAGAATGTTATAACTGCCCTAAGTCCGGACATATAACCAAGAATTGTCCCATAATGAAGAAAGTAGAAATAGCAAAGATTTATGCTATCAAGGACAATCCATCAACTTCAAAGGATATCAAAGGGAAAGGAGTGTTGGAAGGTAACATTTTTGTTTGCAATAAATTAGTTCGAGATTTGTTTGATACTGGTGCTACACATAATTTTATTTCTAAACTTATGGTACAAAAGTTTAACCTAAAGACAAAATTCATTGCGGACCCACTTTGAGTGAAAAGTCCAGTATGAAGCTCCACTACTATGTGTCTATATTATAAAGAAGTCCCTATCACCTATTCACGGCATCAATTCCCTTTCGACCTATATATTCTAGATTTTGAAGAATTTGATATTATACTGGGAATGAATTGGTTAATTGAGTATGAAGAAAAATTAGATTGTATGAGTACAACAATATCGATAAAATGAAGATTGGAAGGATTATCGAATTTTCTTGTAAGGACCCAAGCCCAAAATGAGACAGATTAATATATACTTTAGGTTACCCTATTATAGACATCAAAATTATACCCATCATCCAAAAATTCCCTGATATATTTGAAGAAGTCAAAAGTCTCCCTCCTCATAGAGAAATAGAGTTTAGGATTGACTGATTACCTGATGCTCGACCAGTTGTCCGTCCTAGTCGGAGAATAGCACCGAAGGAAAAGAGAGAGAGTTAGATAAGCAAATTCAAGAACTTTTATAGAAAGGATTTATTCAACCAAGTCATCCAGGTGAGGATCAGCTGTGGTATTTGTAGCCAAGTCTAATAGTTCCTTAAGGTTGTGTGTCGATTATAGAGACTTAGATAAACAAACCTTAAGAACAAATATCTTTTGCCTCGAATAGATGACTTATTCGATCAATTGAATGAGGCCAGATTTTTCTCTAAAATGGATTTATCCACAGGTTTTCATCAATTCAAAATTTCTGAAGAACATATCCATTTGACCGCCTTTATAGGGCTGATACTTTTTACGAATGGATGGTAATGCCATTCGGATTGACTAATGTCCCCGCTTATTTCGTGGATCTTATGACTAGAGTATTTCGCGAGGTGTTGAATAAATTTGTATTAGGTTTTACTAATAATATTCTCTTTTATTCAAAGACCAAAGAGAATCATATAGAACATTTATGAACTATTTTGGAGATATTAAGAAGGAACGTGCTTAAAGAAAAACTTTCCAAATGTTGTTTCTGGGAAAAAGAAGTCAAGTTTCTTGGACATATAATATAAGAAGAAGGATTTCGGTAGACCTAGGAAAGGTATATGCTATTACGGATCGGAAGCTACCTTCAACTCCAAGAGACATCCGAAGTTTCTTAGGACTAGCTGGATACTGCAGGAAGTGTGCCAAGCATTTTTCTAAGATAGCCTTACCTTCGATGAAGCTAACGATGAAGAAGTGAAACACCCCACGTTCATTAATGTCACTCACAAAGGGAATGCATTAACTTCAGTGAAGCGTTATAGGTAAGATATGCAGATAAATTAAAAGACAGACAAATAAAGCAGCGGAAAATAAAGTCATTTTATAAGCAACGTAGTTCAGTCAAGCTTTTACAACAATTGACTCAATCATACTTAAAAGTATTACATAAAACTTCTGTCTTGATTCAAAAACTTCCAAGTATATAAGAAGCATAAAACATTCATATGACTAAAGGAAAAAAAAAGGTTCGTTTATTTCTGGGAAATCGTAAATGGCGTCTAGGTGAACTTTCTTCCGCTCTCTCGTCACCTCATAAACTCTCTGTCTATTCACTTCGATTCCAAATCAATCTCTTCTCCTCCTTACCTAGTTTACGTTGTGCGTGATTTCCCTAAATAAACTACAACGACATGCTAATATGAAGCTTCTCCAAACAACAGATCTGAGTCCAGTCGCCATTTCTTTCTTCTTCCTCATTATTTTGCATAGAATGGTCCCCAAAAGCTCTACTGTCGCTTCTTCCAGTCCTGCGTAGAACGATTTCAGGTAACTACCTTATTTGGTTCTTCAACTAGTTGCTCTGCCTAGAAAGGAAGGTGTGTCACTATTATGGAGTTTGTAACTGTGCACTAACTCCGAACTTCTTGACTTATTTACGCGTCTCATTGTTTTTACATCTGTGATCGGATTTTTCGAGATTTTTGGTATTAAATGTATTTGTTATATTATCGTCTTGATGGTAGAACCGGCAATGGTATTGTTCTTTTGGGTGTTTGATTCTTGTGAAGTGGTGTTTGGATGCTATTTCGGCTTTCCGTGCTTGGATCTGGTAAACTATGCAATTTGTGGTTCTGGTGGATGTAGTTATGGGTTTGTGTATGCTGGATTATTATTGTTTGCTGGTAATCGTAGTGACACAGGTGAAGCTCGCGCTCTCGACGCTGCTATCTTTTTCCAGCTGATATTCGAATCCTTCGATTCTCATGGTTTTTCCCTGCCGAAACAAAGGAAATTTGCTCATTGTATTTCTCGAAAGCTGTGCTGTATGGTATGGGTCTCGAGAAAACAGCATGGGGCGGTGCATGTTGCTGTCCTCTTAGGTCACATCTTCAAGGATTTACGGCTACATCTCACATGTCTTGGACCATACTGTGTACTATGTACTTAGTAATGATCTAGGAAATATTTGTAGATTGTAAACGAGTATGATATTTTATCTGTAATGTGTTTTACAGAATGTGACTCCCTTTTGTGGAGCTATGGTGGACGGACCACCTTAAAAACCGTACTATTGTAGTCTAGTAAGTTAGCTAGCTCCAGCACTGTAAGCCTGTTAGGTAGAGTGGGCGGAACACTATAAACTTCGGAGGCGGTGGACGGACCACCTTAAAAACCAAATTTAGTAGACTGCTAACTACAATAACCTGTACTTTATTGTAATTTTATTATTGGTAATAATAAAAAAAGTGTTACGGAACACTATAAAAACCGGTCGGCTTTGCCAAAAAAAATAAGCATAAAACATAGCAAAGTAGCATAAGTCCCCAAATTAAAGTGCAATTACAGCCATGGCCAAAGATAAGAGGTTCCAAGCCATACATCACAGAATCTCCAAGCTTGGAAAGAAAAACGGTCCAAACTAAGATGAGTTATTCCCTCCCTGACTACTTGGGGGGAAACAGAAGAAAAGAAGATGAAAGAAAATAGGTCAGACATAAGTCTGATAAGTCCAGTGATTTTCCAGCATGTAAACAAGATAAAGGAGCATGACATGAATAAACTGAAAATAGGACAATACCATAAAACAAGATAACTTAAGACAAGATAAGGCAAGGTAAATTGAATGCCCTTCTACTCTTTCTCTGCTTCGCTACTACCCTGTTATTCTAATTTCTATATCTCTACACTGCCTAACTAGTGTCCCAACTAATAATCTGTATAAAATGATAATATTACAACGTTATCTCAATCCCTGCAATTGTGGTAGCCTTTAGGTGTACATCTAGTAGGAGGATCTTACTTCAATCAGCCTAATTGCCACGAAGATGTTAGATGTACCCTTACTACCCTATCGGTCGGCTCCCTACTTGTATTAATGTTCCATTTGTCTATGTCAATCGGCCCTCTCTTGTGTGTAGATACCCTATACTGGTCCCACCATAAGGTGTATCAATCCTTATGATAGCAACCCGACATGATTCAAGATGCACAATGTGTAACTACTAGTACCCAGTTCCTACTTTTTCCCACTGCGGAGTACGTGCATGCCTGTAAACCGTCGGAACCTACACTGACGTACTCCCTACCACTATTTTGACCGCTTATAATCAGCCCAGTAATCGTGCACCACCCTGCCTAGTTCAGGGTACCATGATACATCTATGTGGGTTGCTGCTTAAATGGATCCCCGTTACTAGGGTTTCCTACTGGTTAAGTTTGTGGGCCTATATATACAAATATTACCCACCTACGCGAGATGTACTTAACCCTCCCACCGATTCAAGCATGTTTATTTAACGGTTAAGTTTGTGGGCCTATATATACTAATATTACCCACCTTCACGAGATGTACTTAACCCTCCCACCGATTCAAACATGTTTATTTAACGGTTAAGTTTGTGGGCCTATATATACTAATATTACCCACCTACACGAGATGTACTTAACCCTCGCACTGATCAAGTCAATACATATTATTGGTTAAGCTTGCCTTAACCCTATCCGCTTCGTTCATGTAATATTGGTTAAGTGTTGTCCATTCATGTTAATTTAACCCACCCACACATCATGTTATATTGGTTAAGTGTTTTCTATTAACTTAACCCCACTCGTTCATCATGTTATATTGGTTAAGTGTTGCCCTCTTGTGTTACTTAACCCAATCATACATCATGTTATATATATATATATATATTGGTTAAGTGTTGCCTTCTTGTGTTACTTAACCCTACCATACATCATGTTATATATATTGGTTAAATGTTGCCTTAGTTAACTTAACCCTAACATTTATTTAATTAACATGTTGTACTGGTTAAGTGTTGGCTTAGTTAACTTAACCCTACCATTTGTTTAATTAACATGTTGTACTGGTTAAGTGTTGCCTTAGTTAACTTAACCCTACCATTTTTAACATGTCATGTTCATTAGCATTAATTGATTTATTAATGCACCAACCTCTCACATTAGATCTATGTTGTTGCGGTTACTAGATGTGTCGGGCGGTTCCGGGCAGTTTTACACCACAACTCAATCTAACCTCGGGTTTTTCTTGGGCATGATGCACTAACCTGTCACATTAGATAGGTATTGTTGCAGTTACTGGATGTGCCGGGCGGTTCCGGGCAGTTTTACACCACAACTCAATCTAACCTCGGGTTAGGCATGTTGATCCTTTATTTAAATTACATATTCGTCATTTATGTCAAGTTTATATGTAAGTTATCCACAAGTGTTGTCATGTCACATTTACTATTTAAATTATGCTCATAATTAATGGTATAAAAATTATATCATTTCATGTTTACATAGAACGTTAGGCTCGTAAATTAGCCTAACTCATAAACAAAAGGGAAAAGAAAGGAACATGTAGCATTCCAACAGCACAAAATAATATGAATCTAACTAAGCATGTGTAATACAAATTTTTCATGAACAATATAAACTTAATAAAGCATATCAATGTGAACTTGTACTTGAGTTAGATCCAATTAACATAGATCTTAAGCATATGAACAGGAATTTACATAGATCTTAAACATATGTATTAACTTGGATCAAACCATGTAAGCATATATGAACATGACTTAGTTTATGAACATGTACATAACATAACATAAATGCAAGCATGTAGATCTAAACATATAAGCATATATGAACATGACTTAGCTTATGAACATATACATAACATAACATAAAAGCATCACCAAATTAATATACAATATGATAGTTTCAATTGTACAAATCACAATAGTCTCATAGGCATAGTTAATTTCAGATTTGTCATAAGGATAAACATGAATCAGAATCACAATTAGGCACAGTTCTAGATTCAATTTATTTCAAGTTATGACTTTTATATATTTAAATCTGAAATATAACTGAACTTACAGAAAAAGAACAGTTCTTGTATTCTGGAATCTGATTTCTGAATTTATTAAGCTATTCCTTTGATGTAGACTATTGATGTTCTTCTAATTGATTTCTAGTTGAAGAAGATATTCTAGTTTTAAGAAGATGGAGGCTACGCTAGTTCAGAGAGAGACAGCATGACGGCTTCATAGAATGTGTTTATGTGTTTTAGGTTTAGGGTTTGAGTCGATTATTGTAGTGACCCGAAAATCCGGTCCAATTTGAGCTGACTAAATAACACAAGTCCAACCCCAAATTGCACTGGATATTCAAGAAACTAATATAAAGAAGATAGAGGGTGAGAATAGATAAGGTAGAACTATTAGAATAGAAGAAGAAGAAGATCATCATCATCAGAGTAACACGAATCTCACAGCAGAACGAATAAAATATAACATACTTTTGAAATACAAACAGTATATGTATACAATAATATTGCAGAGTACAACACTTACAACACAGCGGAAATAACTATAGCTATATGATCCTGAAGCCTCCTGCTCCATGCTCTTCCAGTATATCTGTAAATCCCGACTACTTGACTGCCCGTACAAATTTAGGCACCCAAGAGTTTAGGGAAACAAAACAAATAAACTCCGGTTCAGTCATGGACCGGTGTGAGTAAACTCAAATCATTTTAACAGGTATATGATATCTCATAAGACCACGCCGTGAATACGGAACGGGTTTTTCCCTTATGAGAATCCAACATCTTTGAAAAGAGTATCACTGATATTATAATAATGTCTAAATACAATTAGATATCAATCTAGCAGAAACGCTTTCATCTCACGTTCTACATATATAGTATACAATCAAAACCGAGGGTGCGTATTGGATGATTGGATTTCCAACTATGACAAGGTATGGAACCACCTTCCGATCAGTATACTCTAGGTACGATACATTGGAGTTCAACAAAAACATCTTGTAACTCAGCCACAAATGACCGACCACTCATTTCGCTTGAGTGTATCGAATGTACATCACCAACGGTTGGGATCAGCAACCGTTCCCGTAAATATATATGGGACAGCATTGATAGATTTAAGAAGCAAATGAATATTCTCTAGATAGGTGATTATACACCCTACTTCGGAGCGACCGACTTAGCCATGCTGCCTGCCCGATTTTTGTCATTTACCGGATGTGAGGCTAGAAGCTACGCTTACTTTCCATTTCATTGATAACACGATCACCTTGAATGCCACATTTTCAGATCCGTAAATCATTAGTTGGGTTTATACAAATAGTTTCTGGATTTTATGCGAAGGGAATAAATCCGTTGGCCACCATATATATTTGTACTGTCCAACTCATTCGATCATTGGAAATATTCTGTCAGACATTCGTCCATATACGTTCGTTCTAGGACTGAACGAAACCGAAGGCACTATTCTGTAAACAGGACAGCCCTTGCATAACACCGTCTTCAATTATCTTCATCGTATTTGATCACAACGCTTATGTCAATACGGAGTAGTTCTTCGGATAATAATCCAACTGGTCTCTCCATATTTACAACGTAAAATGGTCAAAACTTCGATAGTCTGTGATTTAACTATCAAATGAAAACATGTCGGTGTACAAACAACGATCTTAATTCCAAATGGAATTATCAATCCAATAATCGAATATATATATATTCATATTTCCTTATTTCTACACTTAGAAAACATCTTTGATTTATATTTGGAAAACGTTTCCGAAACTCATTTATATGGATTTCAACTAACGCTGTATGAAACATCGTTACGACTACTAAATCCATAAGTCATTTATTACTTAACTGCATTACTAATCATCCTTTGTTATCGAACTTCCACTATTCCTTAGTCAATTTCGAAGTCAATCAAGTTGGGGTATAATTACCTCTCAGACCTTAACTGAACAACGATCTTAACCTTGCGATAGATAAAGCTCATCACTTCAATTTCTAAAACCATTTGCTTACGCAAATTCTCGGATTCAGATTACGAATCCGCTTCCTTTATGAAAACATTTATTATAACCCTAACGTTATAAATTTTACTTCTGAAATATCTAACTTATAAGTCTAACATTTATTTCTTACTTTGATTAATTTATCTAACAACTAATTTATTTATAAATAAATAAATCCTGATTTAAAAACCGGAAAGTAAATAATACTTTCCCCGAATTCGATATAATCGAATTCGCCATATAACTCCCTTTCGAGTAATCTCTATTTGATTAACTCTTCATCGAATAACTAATATTCGATAAACTCTCTTCGAATAACTTATATTCGATTAACTCATTTCGAATAGATTATATTCGATTCTCTCTTTCCGGTTAATTCTATTTAATTAACTCTTATCTTGAACAACTAATATTCGATTAACTCTAATTTGTTTAACTCTATTTCATTACTCCTATTCGAATAACTAATATTCGAATAACCCTATTTGATTAACTCCTTTTTATTTAACTCTTATTCGAACAACTAATATTCGATTAACTCTAATTTGTTTCACTCTATTTCATTACTCCTATTCGAATAACTAATATTCGAATAACCCTATTTGATTAACTCCTTTTTATTTAACTCTTATTCGAACAACTAATATTTGAATAACTCTATTTTGCTTTACTCTTACTGCTTAACTCTTATTTGATTAACTCTACTAAATTAACTCTATTCCGAATAACTAATATTCGATTTGACTTCATCCTTAATAACAATGTCTGTTTTAACTCAAGTTGATTAACTCCAGTTGATTATTCTAATCGATTAACTCTATTGAACTAACTCTATTTCGAATAACTAATATTCGATTCACTCCATTCGCTTGACTCTGGATCGTAGCGATCACAATGGTTACGCCTGATTCCCTCGGGAAACATCCGACCGCCATAGGCTATCTGCAGCCCTGCGAATTACGCTAGCAGTCGTGCTAAATGGTACTTACCCTAATTAACTATGTCTGTTTTATCTCTATCTCGAATAACTATATTCGATCGACTCTAATTGAATAACTAATATTCAATTAACCTTGATTCGATTAACTCTAATTCAATTAATCCTATTTGTTTAACTCATATTCGATTAACTAATCTTCGACTAACTAATAGTCGATTTACACTTATTTGCTTAACCAAAATTCGACTAACTAATAGTTGATTAACTTACTTCGACTAATTCAATTAATTTTTATTTGATTATCTCTAATCGATTAACTTTATTTGATTATCTCTAATTGAATAACTAATATTCAATAAACTCTTTCAAATAACTAATTCGATCAGCTCCTTTGAATACTAAATTCGATTTAACTCTATTTGATTATCTCTTTTATATCTCGCCAATTTCCTTTTTATAACGTTTATTTCCCGTTACGACTATTCCCTTTTTTATAACTTCTAATTACCGTTACAAATATTTCCTATTTATAACTTCTAATTACCGTTACAAATATTTCCTATTTATAACTTCTATTTACCGTTACAAATATTTCCTATTTATAACTTCTAATTACCGTTACAAATATTTCCTATTTATAACTTCTAATTACCATTACAAATATTTCCTATTTATAACTTCTTATTACCGTTACAAATATTTCCTATTTATAACTTCTTATTTATCTTCTAAATAAATATTCCTTTATTCTATTTATTTTCTAAATAAATATTCCCCTTTTCAATTCTATTTATTTTCTAAATAAATATCCCTTTTATAAAACTCTATTTGTTTTATAAATACTTTCCTTTTATAAAACCGTGTTCGTTTTATAAATACTCTATTTTCAAATTGTTTCCTTTTATAAAATCGGTTGATTTTATAAAACTCCTTTATTTCGATTTACATTGAAATATTCCTTTTTCCTATTCTATTTGTTTTATCAACATTTTTCCCTTTTATAAAACTCTATTCGTTTAATAAATACTTTCCTTTTATAAAACCGTGTTTGTTTTATAAATAATTTCCTTTTATAAAATCCTGTGATTTTATAAAATTCCTTTATTTCAATATACATTGAAATATTCCATTTCACAACTCAGGGTTTCTTATGATATGTAAAATATCGAATAACAATGATTAATATCATTCTAACACACATAATCCAGAACAGATTATATAACACATCATATAACACAATATATGAAAACAGTAAAATAATTGTTGAGAAATCCAGTCGGATTCCTCCAACCTGTCTCCCTGCATCCACAGATGTTACACAGTATAATATATACCATATTTCATTTTGAAATGAAATATCCTGCTGTACAGAACCATCTTTGATTAACAGTACATAGATTAACTATAACTACGTTTTCAATCAAATCTATTTAACAGTCCAGTTTAACAATCAATATACATCAGTCAATAAATAAAGTACAATTTATATTAAAATATAAATTGAGGAGAGTTAGTGAGTTTTACTCACATTGCGTGTTAATCGTTATACATCGGTTTGCGTTTGTTGATTCGGATTGGACAATTTATTTCGCCTTAAATTGTAACTGTCTCCAATTCACTCCCAGTCAATTCCATGTTGTAGCCATCGTCCATACGATCCTATCGGATCCGAGTTTTCGAAATTCTGATTACGTACGCAAAAGGTATTTCATTTTGAAGTTAGTATACATTAAATAAAAATATATAAAACTTAATTACTTTCACTTTGGGCTTTACCTTTTTAAATAAGGCCCATCACCCCTTTTCAATACCAGACCCGCACCACCCTTGGCCCTAACCCTATTACAACTGGACCGTATAATACTTCTTTCCCAAATATATCTGCCGTGATTTCACCTGCTCTAAAGCCACGACATCGTTTTTCCCCTAACTCGCTCCACCTTCGCAACCACCTTCTCCTGCCTCTAGGAACTCCGCCGACCCCACCGGGGTTGACCCCTCACCCCATCGCACTTCGAACGGCACAACCCAATCAAAACCCGTACTCCAGTTCATCGTGGTTTTTCCCAGATCCACACGATCACCAGCAGCACCGAGTTCGACCCCTCAGCCACCAATAGGAGCATCACTCCTCCCTCTCTGTTTCTTCTTCAGACTCCCCCCTCATCGATGTCCCTAACGACGACATAATGCAACCCTAGTTTTACGTCGGTTTATCGCAGCGGGATATACAGGGTGTCGAGCCATCTGAAATCATGCTAGTTTGAACTTCATGGCATAAGGAGGTTAATGAAGCTTGTTTCCAGATTTTAGGCATTTCATTTGTATTTGTTTTGATTTTATAACTTTGATTTGCTGTTGGAATTATGTTAGGGTGGCGGCGTGATTATTTTCAGAAGAAATGAAATCGTGGGTTTTAGGTTGGAGGAGTTAAAGATGTTATTTATGTATATATATGAATACCTAGTACGTGGAGTCTTCATATCCAAGCAAAAGATGGTTTTCTACTTGGTTGTTAAGGAAGCACGAGTGTACAGGTTGGTGGAGAGATATTGTCCATTCATTTAAGAATAATAGATTAGGATACTTTAGGATACCCTATTTCACAAACTCCACTCGTTTTCGGACCTCACTCGGCGAAAATAAAAATACCGTTGAGATCAGCGACGTCCCACGATCCCAAAAATATAATAATACCGATAGTTCAACTCATATTTTGAAACCCCAAAATCGCTGATTAAGGGTGCACAATACTCCAAATAAAAAGTTGCTTATTTAATTAATTAAAAATTACAGTAAAATTCTAAAAATTAAATTATCGATATGTCTCAAAAGAACCTTTTCTAAATTCAAACCTGATATCTAGTTATTTCGAATAAACCTTTATGGTCGATAAACGATTCTATAGCGACTATTTTAAAATTTGATTTGGACACAAATCAAAATCTACACGACAAAATCCTGATTTTTCTCTTCCACTAGGAAGATATACTCCACCAGCTCCACTCGTTTCTTGTTTCACAGAAATCCGATTTAAAACGAACTCTGTACATTCAGTTGAAGTTCGAATCGCCAAATAACGAACTAAAGCGCTATTTCAAGCTCGATTTTAATTATAATATGATTATACGTTCTAACGTCGACGATTAAATAATATATTCGTTATTTAAATAATTAAATAAGTTAATTATTACACCGTCAAATATCCGGGTCATTACATTCTTCCCCACTTAAAATAATTTCGTCCTCGAAATTGCTAAGGTAGAGGACGACCCTATCTACTGGGTAAAAATTTATCTATTTACCTCTTATCTCTGGTTTCAACTGAACCAATTAATATCGACTAAAATATTAATTTATTCCGACTAACTAAAATTTTCAAAAATTCTGAAAATTTTCTAACGCTTAAATTTTTCGGAAAATTTCGCCATAACCTCTTTTGAACAGCCCTATCGGTAAAACCACAACTCGCCTCTCTAGGCCTTCTCCAACCCAAAAGAAAATCAAAATGCCAAGCGGCTTGCCAAATCGGCTCATAAATTCCAACTCATATGAAATATAAACTTGTACCATTTTGCTGACCATATCATTATACCATTCCCATTGGTTATCAACTTAACATCTACCAATGTCATTCCAATCCATCTCCTGTCAGTTTTTATCCTCAAACTCAAGCAATTGCTTATACTCAAGTCAAATTCCATTTCAAACTTAAGTACAATTCTTGATTCCAAATCCTTATAAAATCAACCAACTTACTTGATATCATCCCAATATAATTCCATATTATATATAACCTTGTCCAAGTTTAAGTCAAATTAATTTATTCACTTTCAATATTTTAATCTATTTAACTTCATAAGTTAAATCTTAATTCCAGAATTTATATTCTTGGGTTTATTTCAAATCAATTTGAAACCATAATACCAATTCAAAACCTTTGAATTTATAAACACTTGTTTTCCGTAAACAATTCAAAAACACAACCTTTGGTAGTAATCCGTCACTTAGAACTCGAAAATGAACACTGATGATGTGGCCACACTCATCAGGGTTATTTCCCAGTTTATCGAAGTGAGTTCAATACTATAACACTTCCAATTTGAAAACATTTTCAAAATCTCCCAGGAACTTAAAATTTCCTTATTTTAATTCCTAATCCTGATTTAATTTCAGATTTAATTCATCTTATTTCATATACTTTACTTATATGAATCCTGCTTAGTTATTTATAACTATTTCACGTTTTATAATCTTATTCGATTATAATAACAACCAATACAACCAATTATACTATGTTAATTCCAAAACATATCATGTTGGTTCATCGTATTCGAGTGTTTAGAAACCCCTATCGATATTGTGGTGCCCCACTATCGACCAGAATTCATAAACCACTCAACCAATAAATCTCCACAATATAAAACAAATTTTTATATCAATTAACAAATACGTTCACTCGTATATATACACTCAACTCAATCTAGGGTATTACTAACCCTATCTCTATTGAGTCACGCCACAGAGCCAAGGTAATTCACTTAACCTCGCTCTGATACCAACTATAGTATGACCCGAAAATCCGGTCCAATTTGAGCTGACTAAACAACACAAGTCCAACCCCAAATTGCACTGGAAATTCAAGAAACTAATATAAAGAAGATAGAGGGTGAGAATAGATAAGGTAGAACTATTAGAATAGAAGAATAAGAAGATCATCATCATCAGAGTAACACGAATCTCACAGCGGAACGAATAAAATATAACATACTTTTGAAATACAAACAGTATATGTATATAATAATATTGCAGAGTACAACACTTACAACACAGCGGAAATAACTATAGCTATATGATCCTGAAGCCTCCTCCTCCAAGTCTTCCAGTATATCTGTAAATCCCGACAACTTGACTGCCCGTACAAATTTAGGCACCCAAGAGTTTAGGGAAACAAAACAAATAAACTCCGGGTCAGTCATGGACTGGTGTGAGTAAACTCAAATCATTTTAACAGGTATATGATATCTCATAAGACCACGCCATGAATACGGAACGGGTTTTTCCCTTATGAGAATCCAACATCTTTGAAAAGCAGTATCACTGATATTACAATAATGTCTAAATACAATTAGATATCAATCTAGAAGAAACGCTTTCATCTCACGTTCTACATATATAGTATACAATCAAAACCACGGGTGCTTATTGGATGATTGGATTTCCAACTATGACAAGGTATGGAACCACCTTCCGATCAGTGTACTCTAGGAACGATACACTGGAGTTCAACAAGAACATCTTGTAACTCAGCCACACATGACCGACCACTCATTTCGCTTGAGTGTATCGAATGTACATCACCAACGGTTGGGATCAGCAACCGTTCCCGTAAATATATATGGGACAGCATTGATAGATTTAAGAAGCAAATGAATATTCTCTAGATAGGTGATTATACACCCTACTTCGGAGCGACCGACTTAGCCGTGCTGCTTGCCCGATTTTTGTCATTTACCGGATGTGAGGCTAGAAGCTACGCTTACTTTCCATTTCATTGATAACACAATCACCTTGAATGCCACATTTTCAGATCCGTAAATCATTAGTTGGGTTTATACAAATAGTTTCTGGATTTCATGCGAAGGGAATAAATCTGTTGGCCACCATATATATTTGTACAGTCCAACTCATTCGATCATTGGAAATATTCTGTCAGACATTCGTCCATATACGTTCGTTCTGGGACTGAACGAAACCGAAGGCACTATTCTGTAAACAGGACAGCCCTTGCATAACACCGTCTTCAATTATCTTCATCGTATTTGATCACAACGCTTATGTCAATATGGAGTGGTTCTTCGGATAATAATCCAACCGGTCTCTCCATATTTACAACGTAAAATGGTCAAAACTTCGATAGTCTGTGATTTAACTATCAAATGAAAACATGTCGGTGTACAAACAACGATCTTATTTCCAAATGGAATTATCGATCCAATCATCGAATATATATATATATATCTATATATATATATATTCATATTTTGTTATTTCTACACTTAGAAAACATCTTTGATTTATATTTGGAAAACGTTTCTGAAACTCATTTATATGGATTTCAACTAACGCTGTATGAAACATCGTTACGACTACTAAATCCATAAGTCATTTATTACTTAACTGCATAACTAATCATCCTTTGATATCGAACTTCAACTATTCCTTAGTCAATTTCGAAGTCAATCAAGTTGGGGTATAACTACCTCTCAGACCTTAACTGAACAACGATCTTAACCTTGCGATAGATAAAGCTCATCACTTCAAATTCTAAAACCATTTGCTTACGCAAATTCTCGGATTCAGATTACGAATCCGCTTCTTTTATGAAAACATTTATTATAACCCTAACGTTATAAATTTTACTTCTGAAATATCTAACTTATAAGTCTAACATTTATTTCTTACTTTGATTAATTTATCTAACAACTAATTTATTTATAAATAAATAAATCCTGATTTAAAAACCGGAAAGTAAATAATACTTTCCCCGAATTCGATATAATCGAATTCGCCATATAACTCCCTTTCGAGTAATCTCTATTTGATTAACTCTTCATCGAATAACTAATATTCGATAAACTCTCTTCGAATAACTTATATTCGATTAACTCATTTCGAATAGATTATATTCGATTCTCTCTTTCTGGTTAATTCTATTTAATTAACTCTTATCTCGAACAACTAATATTCGATTAACTCTAATTTGTTTAACTCTATTTCATTACTCCTATTCGAATAACTAATATTCGAATAACCCTATTTGATTAACTCCTTTTCATTTAACTCTTATTCGAACAACTAATATTCGATTAACTCTAATTTGTTTAACTCTATTTCATTACTCCTATTCGAATAACTAATATTCGAATAACCCTATTTGATTAACTCCTTTTTATTTAACTCTTATTCGAACAACTAATATTCGAATAACTCTATTTTGCTTTACTCTTACTGCTTAACTCTTATTTGATTAACTTGTAACAACCCTGAATTTTGGGGGCCAATTTAAAATTTATTTTAAGTGATTTTAATGAGTTTTGATATTTAAAGTAATCTATTTTAAATAATAATGATCACAAATTTGATTCAAATCGAAGTTAGAATGAATAATTCAATTTTAATTAAAAAAAAGTTAGAAATAGCGCGGTAGTTGGAAAAGTCAAACTTGAACTTTGACTGACTGTACAGGATGCAAAATTTAACGGATTTTAGTGAAACCAGAAATATTAGAATCTATTTAAAAATATCTTTCCAACGAATCCGAAAAATTGAAATTTCATAGCGGAAATCAAAAGTTATGGCCAATTCAATTTTTAGAGGGTCGCTATGAAATTTATAAGGGTCAAAAATGCTACTTTTCACCTATGTAGGAATTTCGACTCGAAACCACTTCCATTGAGTTCGGAATGACGTTTCTGCATTGAAAAATAGTAAACACTTATATATTTCGAGTTTCGAAAATTATTTGATTAAAAATGTATTTTTAATATTAGATATATACGCCTTAAAAATGGAAATTTTGCAAACGACCTCCGTTTTTGACGAGACCACTTTTGTTGGATCCAGAATATTAAATTATTACTAGATTCCAAAACTCGTAATTTTTAGAGTCAGTATGTGGTCGCTATTAATTTTACAGTGAAAAACGGTCAATTTTCAGACTTTAAAAATTCATAATTTATTCATACGGACTCGGAATTTAACGAAACCAGTTTCTTTGAATCCGTAATGTCAAGAAATATTTATGTTTCAATTTTCATAAAAATTGGAATTCGTAGGTGTTAACACGAATTTTTAGAATATGAAAATGGGTGCAAATTGTATAAATAAATACATAAAAGGGTAATTGGGCCTAATAACATTCTTAACTCCATATAAAATATCTTTTCCTCAGCCATTAGCTGAATCATAACCCTAAACCTACCAGCCACCTTCTCCTTCTTCATTTTCATGTCCTCCACTCTAAATAATTCTTTGCAAATAAGCCCTTGAAAACAAAACAATTTATAACTCTCAATCCAAACCAAATCAGACCAAACCCTTTCTGGGTTTTGTTCATCTTCTTATCCTCTATCTACCACGAAAAATTCACGACCTATCGTCGCACGGATTCGCCGGAATCTCAATCTAAAGGCAGCAGCCATATTTTCGTTTTTTGGCTATTGCGGGCCCCACGAAGATAGTTAGGTCGAGCAACTTCAGGCATAGGTAGAGGGGAACCATACGGTTCTTTTGGCGGTGGTGGCATGGTCTCAGGTGGTCGGAGTTGGCCGGAATGTCAATTTTATTGGAGGGGTGCTGAAAACAGGACAGTCGCAAAGATGAGCAATTTCCCGCCAATCCGTGCATTTTCAGGCGAAGTGACAAACAGAGAAGTTGTTCGGGAGGTCGAGGCCAAGCTACTGTAAAAATTTGGGGGCAGTTAGAGCACCGAGGCGGTCGCAGCACCAAGATGAACGAAAACTGTACTTTTCCGTTCATCTGCAGATCGTGGGCCCCACGTGGTGAATTGGAGGGGGGACCACCAACCGTGGAAAGAGGGTGAGAAGCCGGAGAGAATGGCGCTGGTTTCGTGCAATTCCGACGTACGGTTTGGCTGTGGCGAGCATTTTAAGTTCAGGGTGCTGTTTGAAAAAAAAAGGTTAGGGGCTTAAACGCGAAACATTTATGTTCTATGTTCGTAATGCAATATCTTTTACATACGAGATCGAAATTTGACGATTTCAGGTCTGCTGTGATCGTGGCGATGAGAGCTTCGCGTGGACACCAAATTTGTCCAATTTGGAGAAAATTGAAATTTTGGGTAATTTTTACAAATTTAAATATTATTTTAATCGATTTGTTAACTTCGCAAGTGCATAACTTTTTGTCACGTTATCGAAATTGCATGAAACTGAATCTGTTGAGATCGTTATGTCAAGAGCTTCGAGCGAGCAGTAATTTTGTCCAATCTGGAGCAAGTTGGAAATTTGGGTAATTTTCATAATTTAAATTAATTATTTAATCATTACAAACTTCGAAAATTCATATCTTTTTTATACGAACTCGAAATCGCACGAAACAGGATTTGCTGCGATCAGTGAGTCGAGAGCTACGCGTAGACACTAATTTCATCAAATTTGGAGCATGTTGAATTTTGGGCTAAAATTGGGCCCGAACCGTCATTTAAAGCCGGCAAAGGTGAGAACTCTTTTCTCACTCATTTTTAATGTTTAGTAATTATTTATTTTATTAAATAATTATATTTTAACGCCTATGATGATTTGTTGTGAATTAAGTCCGTGTTATTCATAATTGGTTGTGAGTTAATGTTTGGGTTATTGCGATGTTTTTTTTTTTGATGTAAAAAGGTAGTGAATCGCTGGATTCACGCCTTCATTCATTCATTAAACATAAAACAAGTACAACGTGATCAGCATGCATAGGACTGGCTGCTAGTTACAAATATTTACATAAATATGTACAACAAAATACATGCACGCAGGCATGTTTACATAGTGCCCAAAAAATATATATGAAACAACTACCTAACAGCATGCGGACCCAGTAAAATGAAACATGGCATCATTAGGCTCTGCTACCACGAGCCCTATCCATCACACGAGCGCCGATTGTGTCAACAAACTTGATCTCTTCCTTGCCTGACCAAAGAGAAACAAAATTAAGGATGCGAAAAATAACTGAGTTGGGTCGTTTCATTTTGCATTTAAACTTTCGTGAGTTGTGTTCATGCCAAAGGGTCCAAACATAAGCAAAGTTCAAAAGGGCAAACATATGGCGCATGTTAGTGTCAGGTAATGTAATAATAGTGCTATGCCAGAAAAGGAATTGACCAGTGATGAAGTGAGACCAATCTAAGCAGATACTAAGGCTAACTAAACACTTCGTCCACACGTAAAAGGCGAAATCGCAATCAACAAAAAGGTGCTGATAATCCTCGTCGTCGTCAGTGCAAAAAACACATCCCCCAGTAACATGAACACCTTTTTGCCGTAATCTTTTCACTGTATTAAGCTTGTTGTGCATGATCATCCACATATGAATCTTGACCTTAGCAGGTACAACCTTAAAACTCCACATTCTCATGAATCCATCATACTTTCTTCCTGCGAAGTTCATCAACTTATAAAGTGCGCTCACGCGAAAGTTATTTCCACCAATCTTCCATACAAATTCATCCTCCTCGTTGCTATGAAGATGTACATCTTCTAACAACCAAATCAGGCCACATAGCTGAAGCAAAGCATTACCAGCCACAATGCGACAGAAGGACAGGTTCCATTTAAAAGTGGCAGAATTCGCATTAAACATTGCACAGACTGAAGCACTTTTGTTGCATGCAATAGCAAACAGATCGGCAAACTCATCACGCAAAGGGATAGGGAACAACCAGCAGTCATACCAGAAAGAGATGCTGCGGCCGTTTTTAACTACAATCTCAGTCCCAATCTTCATCCAGTGAACGTTTGCCATAACACCACGCCAGAATATCGAGCAATGAGAAACGTCCGCATTCCAATCAAAGCTACCACCATAGCAAGTATTTAAGATCCACTCCTTCCAGAGAACTTTCTTCTCACTAAGCATAACCCACAGCCATTTACAAAGCAATGAAGAGTTCATGTTTTTCAAGTTGATGACTCCCAAACCTCCTTGGTCTTTGGACTTGCACACCTGGTCCTACGACACTAGACAACAGGCTTTACGCGTGTCTTTCGTACCAGTCCAGAAAAAATTCCGACGAACAACATCAATCTTCTGAACTGCCCAACCTGGACACGAATAAAAAGAGAGCCAGTACAAAGGGATAGCCGACAGAACAGAGTTCACCAGCACCAGACGTCCAGCCCTTGATAGACAATTTCCTTTCCACCTCGCTAATCGCCTGTCAACTTTGTCAATCACATATTGCCAATCACTCTTCATCAGTCTTTTTGGATGGATGTAAGCTCCAAGGTATTTGAGGGGGAAAGAATCCGCCGTGCAGTTGAGCATTTCAGCACATTTCCTGTTCACATCAACGCTACAGCCCAAAGTGTAAACACTGCTCTTATGAAAATTAATCTTTAAGCCAGATAGACTTTCAAAAGCATAAAGCAAAAATTTTAAAGAGGCAATATTCTTGCAATCAGGGTTGCAAAAAATAATAGTATCATCAGCATATTGTAGTGAATTAATACCCCCAATGATGTGATCACGCCCAAAGCTTTGAATAATCCCATTAGCACTTGCCACCTGAAGAATCCAACAAAAGACATCGGCAGCCAAGTCAAAGAGGAGTGGGGAAAGTGGGTCACCCTGGCGCAGCCCTCGCTTGGATACAATAGTTTTGCCAGCCACTCCATTCACACAAATATTGGATCTGCTCGACGTTAAAATGTAGTGAATCCAGTTTAGCCATTTACACGGGAAGCCTCTCGCGCTAAGAAGATCCATGATAAACCTCCAGTCAACTGTGTCAAAGGCTTTAGCGAAGTCCACCTTCAGGATTGCGCAAGGCACATTATGTCAATCACTATGGGAGATAACTTCCTGGACAAGTACCGCTCCATCAAGAATGAATCTTCCCCTAATAAATGCTATCTGCGAAACATCAATCAGGTCATCCATCTTCGCTTTCAGTCTGTTTGCGAGAACCTTAGTGATCAATTTGAAGCTACTATTCAAAAGACTAATAGGTCGAAAGTCCGCAGCAGAGACATTTCCTCCTCTCTTAGGGATCAAGACTACATTAGCGTACCCCAACAAATCCAATCTCAAGGAACCAGAATGAAATTCTTTGAAAATGTTGATAACATCATGTTTAATCACATCCCAATATTTCTTATAAAAAAAATTTGGAAAACCATCAGGGCCAGGGGCTTTATCACCAGGCATTTCATTTAAAGCCACGACGATTTCCTCTTCCGAGAACTCAGTATCGATGCCACTAAGATCAACAGAAGAAGGATACAACATCTTCCAATCAACATTCACACGATTCTCGATGCGTTAACCAAAGATTCTCGTATAAAATTCGGTAAAAACCTCTTCTATCCTTTGATGATCACAAATTTCAACTCCGTCTTTCCAAATGCTACATATTGTGTTAGTACGCCGTCTACCATTTGCAACTTTGTGGAAGTAACTTGTGTTACTATCACCAAGCTTAAGCCACTGAGTTCTCGGCCTCTGTTTCCAAAAAATCTCTTCTTGGTCAATCACCGTTAGAAGCTCCTTTTCTTTAGTTTTTAACAAGGCTCGCTCAGCATCACTTAGATTACGCCCTTCCTCAAGCACATTAAGCTCCATAATCTCAGATTCAAGTCTCTGCTTCTTAACTCTGATGTTTCCAAAGACTTCTCGATTCCGTTTGGCTAAAAATTTACGCAATAGTCTCATTTTCCTACAAAAATTGCTAGCTGCATCCCCAAAGCTGCGAAATTCTACCCACTTCTGGCGCAACATCACATCAAAATTTGGCTCAATGCACCACATATTTTCGAACTTTAAAAAAGATTTCCTTCTATGATCGACGTTAGTGTTTAGAACAACAGGGCAGTGATCAGAAATAAGGGAAGTAAGACCTCTTTGAAGAGTCAGGGGGTGCAAGTCATCAAAAGCAGAGTTAATGAAGAAACGATCGAGGCGAACTAAAGTAGGAGGGGTCCTACCGTCAGTCCACGTATATTTTCTATTAGTCATGGGTAGGTCAATAAGGCCACAGTTACCAACAAAGTCACTAAAGTCGTTCATGTCGCCCAAGCCAGCGTTTTTCACTACATTACGTTCAGACATAAATCTTGTAACATTAAAGTCACCGCCAATTATTAATAAGAGGGGTCCTACCATCATGGGTTATTGCGATGTTTGGATTTGAAATTGTGTAATAGGCATGTAAATTTATTAACACTAATTATTAATAAATTATGTAACACAGCCATACACAAGTTACCTGACTTGTGTATGTTGATTAGGCCGTTATTTCCACACTAATCGCCCAAGTGCACAAACAATACACTGTTATTTGAATTTTGTTGTAATGATCATTATGTGTTGTTTGTATGTTAAATTTAATGTATATTGGTTTAATGTCAATTGCATGAATGATGAACGTTGATTGAATTATTGAAATGTAATTTTGTGATTGTTGGAATTAGCATATACCTTATTTTGAAAATGCGTTGTTTTGGAAATTCATGTTTTGAATGCATTGGTTGTGTCTCATTCCGATGAAAGAAATTTGAAACTTTTCAAATGATTTTCCGTTATAGAATTAATGTGGAATTTAATAACATTAAATGTAATTTAATGTAAATTAAGCTGTCTTGATAATTTCATGCTATCTTTGGCGAAAATGGTTAATAACATTAATTTCATTTATCATATAATAAATGATTCAAGTTTTGAAATTTGAAAATTATCACTTAACATTTATTAAAATAAATAGGATATGCTTGACCCGAGGTTAGATTGAGTTGTGGTATAAGACTGCCCGGACCCGCCCGACATTTCCAGCAACCACAACAATATATATCTAATGTGAGAGGTTAATGCGATATTAATTAATTAATTAATATAAAGGTTTGAAATTCAAAAGGGTCATGCATTTTGAAAGATTTAATATAATGATAATAGATGCAGCATTAATGATGGATTAATAAAGAAGGAGAGATTTTTTTTTTAAATTCCAAAATGTAACATTTCATTAAAAATCTTATAAGAACGTTGAAAATGTTTAGTAATAAAAGTCTAATCTTTTATTAAAGATTAGAAAGCTAAAATATTAGTTAATAAAAGTTGTTTCTTTTATTAAAGTTATGAACGCTAAAATGTTTTTAATAATAAAAGTCTTCTTTTATTAATGTTAAGTACGTTAAATAGGTTTTGATAATAAAAGTTAATCCTTTTATTAAGATTAATAACGTTAGGTATGTTTAAATAATAAAAGGTATTCTTTTATTAATATTAATAACTTTAAGTATATTTTTGTTAACGTAAGTTATTAGGATTAAGAACGCTGAATTTATTTTGATATGTAAAGAAAGACATTAACATTAAATTTTGTTAATAAAAGGAAAGAAAGACATTAACATTAATTTTTGTTAATAAAAGAAAAGAAAGACATTAACATTGATTTTTATTTAAAAAGAAAATGATTTCATTTTGGTTAAAAAGAAAAGATGGAATTTCACCGTCATTTTTGTTGAATTGAAAAGATACAAATTTTCACCGTCTTGTGTTAATAATGAAATATAAAAGAATTCCACTGTATGTAAATTTACATTATTTTATAATGTTAAAATTTAAGAAAATGCACCGTATGTTAAATTGACATTTTTGTTTAATGTAAAAAAGAAAAGAAATCCACCGTATGCTATTTCACATTAATTTATAATGTAATATAATTGAAATACACCGCATGTTAAGTTAACATTATTTAAAATGTTAATATAAAGAAAATTAACTGTATGAAGTTAACATATTTTTGAAGTTAATATTAAAGAGTATTTACCCGTAGGATGAATTAACATATTTTTAATGTTAATAAATAGGAAATGCATTGTATGTAAATTTAACATTATTTTTAATGTTAATAAAAAGGAATTGAACCGTATGTAAATTTAACATTATTTTTAATGTTAATAAAAAGGAATTGAACCGTATGTAAGATTAACATTATTTATAATGTTAAACAAAAGAGAATTTACCTCGTAAGAAAAATGTACATTATTTATAAATGTATATGAAAAGGAAAGATTGATTTACATTATTCTAATGTAAATATTAAAAGAGAATGGACCATATGATTTATTAACATTATTTTAATGTTATATAAAAAGAAAAGATTGTTTAACATTACTTTTGGTATTGATTAAAAAGAAGATTACACCGTATGTATTAACACACTTTTATTAATGTATGTATAAAAAGAGAAATTTACATTGTAAGAGAAATTGGCATTAACATTTATTTATAATGTTAATATTAGAGTATTTTCACCACATGATAAGATGTACACTTTTATTTGTAAAAGTAAGTTGGCATTTTCACTGTATGATAAGATTTACTTTTTATTTGTAAAATAAGGTAGGAATTCACCGCATGACAAGGTTTACTCTTTATTTTGTAAATATAAAGTAGGAATTTGCGATGTATCAAAATATACATTTTTCATGTGTAATGTAAAGATAGAAAAATTAACATTATTTTCAATGTTAATAAAAATAGAAAATGCATTGTATGTTAAGGTAACATTATTTTCAATGTTAATAAAAAGAAAAACACACCGTAGGATAAAAATACATTATTTTTAATGTATATTAAAAGAGAATTTTTCATTGTAGGAAATGTACATTATTTATAATGTGAATAGAATGGAAATGTCATCGTAAAATAAAATTACATTTTAGATGTCATTGAGATTGAGAATGCATTTAGAAAGAGAATGAGTAATTTATATAGGTAAATGGAATCATAATATAATTGAAAGATGAAATGGAATAAATAGAGCGATGAATTATAATTTACGTTTTAATGTAAATTATAAAGATTTTAAAATAAAAATAAAATAAAAGGGAATAATTCACCGTCTAATTATAAATTACATTTCATGTAAGATTAAGAAGTGGAAAAAAAATATAAAGGAAAAGGGGAGATGTATGTAAGAACGATGAATTAAACGAATTATTCATATATATATATATATATATATATATATAAAATTAAACGAATCGAGCGCGGTAGTTCGTGTTTTGAAATCGAACTTTTAAACGGCTATACCGGAAGATCCGACCGTCGGATTTTCCCGAAACTGAAACCGCTAGGACCGTCTTGGAAAAATCTTTCCAACGATATATAATAAGTCAAAATCCAACGGTTAGATTTTGAGAAATGTAAAATTAAAATTGGTTGAATGCAACGCCATAGTCGCCCATGGACTTAAGGCGTCGTTATATAAAAATTTAATTATTTTAAATAATTAAAATAGGAATGAATCATTAATAAAAATAATTATTAATGTGTAAGAAGGATTTTCAATATATATATATACGAGGATTATTTGGAAAGTCCGAGTTTATCTCATTCCAAATAATTAAACGACGTTTAATAATCCAAGATTGGAAGACGGCGATTGAAGACCGTCAAATCTCTACATCGAATGGACGATGATGACCGTTGCATTAGAATGGCTCGCTACCATGATAAGGTAATAGTAGGAGTTGCCCGGACGTAGTGTTGATTTGTACGGGTTTGGCTTTCGCTCAGACCCAGAGCATAAGCTTATAAATGGATTGTGTGTCTGACATCGTACTCCATTATATATCATGTTATTAATCTTCTGTCGAATGTATGGATGTTTGGTGGCGGAGAATTTATTCTCTTGCTTAACACCCGTTCATATATTTCGGCAAAGGGTTGGTAGTATGATATGGAGTGATGATGTGGCATGCCAAGATGCAATGATCAAGACTTTGTTGAAAAGCAGGCCTTGTGGATGATGATCAAAGCATAGTTTGTTTAGGCATAGCTTTGTGTATATCGTGACTTCGCGAGCCTCACACCCCGGTATGAGTCAAAAATGGGATATGGACCGTAGGGAGTGCACACGTTTCTTTCTAGCTAGAGTGGTGTCAGTGACCTGCCAGCCCTGACCTTTTACTTATGTGGATGATGGATTTTGAGGCGCCTCGGATTTTTATAGGCCGATAGTGGTCATATTATAGGTTCAAAGGAACCGGGAAGCGTGTGTTCAGGCATAACCAATCCACTGCCGATAGGCGGGGATCGGCCCTACCGCATCCAAGGGTTCACTGCGGGGGATCCTGAGGCATTTGCTAGAGTATCTCGAATCGGAGAGGAGCTTGCGCCTAGCCTCGACTCATGATGGAAACCCAATTCCCAATACGCCCTTGTGGTTTTGATTGTAGAACTAGTACGGCGACATAGTATATGGTACCTATGCCGTCTAGGATTGATATTATATTTGAATGTTTTATATATATATAATAATAATATCGTTTTACGTATCAAGCATCTTTTGACCATTATAAGGTAAAACCCTATCCTCTGGTGTGCGTTGCATTGTGTGATGGGACCTGGGTCTTATAATGGTTTCATTTTTTTTTAAAAAAAGGCATTGCGTGGTTTAACGATTTACCTTAATTATGCACCGGCAATCCATTGGAATAAAACCTGTTCCGCATTAGTGGCGTGGTCCATGGATTTGCCTTATTACTATTAGTTAAATTAGTTAAGAATTCTCACACCAGTCTCACGACTGACCCGTTGTTTGTTTCCACCTTTTTGCAAACTTGGGTGCCCTCTTTCCACACGGGCAGTCGAGCAGTTGTCTACAGGTTTATCTCTCTAGCAGGATCCTGGATTGAAGCTTAAAGCTGTGTCCAGAACATTGGAAGTCTTCCACTGCCTTAGTTATTTTATTTTCCGCTGCAATGTATTGTAATATTGTAATTTACCTTCCGTTGTATTATTAACCAATATACTCTGATATTCTGTACTCTGATGTAACATTTATTATTGATGTTATAAAAGTCTGATGTTGTTGTTCTGATGTGTTGTATTCCCAAAGTTAACGTATGCGGATTTTAAACGGTCTTGGTAGATTTTGCGATCGATTAAGGTCGGGCGAAATGCGGGTCGTTACAGGTGGTATCAGAGCTTTGGTTAGCTCAAAATCTTTGGGGTACAACTCATTAAAACTGAACAAAAGGCTCATCAGAGATTGGATTAATAATATCCAATAAGAATACTCATTAGAGATAGGATCAACAGTATCCTAGAATGAGAAAACTCATTAGAGATGGGGTTAGTAATGCCCTAGAATGAGTTGAGAGTAGCAAGCCTATAATATACGTATTTGTGATTAATTATACTCTATTTTGGAAAATATGATTTTGAATATATAAAAAGTTATATATTTGAAAGTTAATCAACTAATGAAATTATTTAAACCAATGGAGAAAATGTATATATACATTAGTTAGTTAATTAACCAACTTTTAGCTTCATTCCTTTTCGAGGACGAAAAGTTTTTAAGTGGGGGAGAATGTAACAACCCTGAATTTTGGGGGCCAATTTAAAATTTATTTTAAGTGATTTTAATGAGTTTTGATATTTAAAGTAATCTATTTTAAATAATAATGATCACAAATTTGATTCAAATCGAAGTTAGAATGAATAATTCAATTTTAATTAAAAAAAAAGTTAGAAATAGCGCGGTAGTTGGAAAAGTCAAACTTGAACTTTGACTGACCGTACAGGATGCAAAATTTAACGGATTTTAGTGAAACCAAAAATATTAGAATCTATTTAAAAATATCTTTCCAACGAATCCGAAAAATCGAAATTTCATAGCGGAAATCAAAAGTTATGGCCAATTCAATTTTTAGAGGGTCGCTATGAAATTTATAAGGGTCAAAAATGCTACTTTTCACCTATGTAGGAATTTCGACTCGAAACCACTTCCATTGAGTTCGGAATGACGTTTCTGCATTGAAAAATAGTAAACACTTATATATTTCGAGTTTCGAAAATTATTTGTTTAAAAATGTATTTTTAATATTAAATATATACGCCTTAAAAATGGAAATTTTGCAAACGACCTCCGTTTTTGACGAGACCACTTTTGTTGGATCCGGAATATTAAATTATTACTAGATTCCAAAATTCGTAATTTTTGGAGTCAGTATGTGGTCGCTATTAATTTTACATTGAAAAACGGTCAATTTTCAGACTTTAAAAATTCATAATTTATTCATACGAACTCGGAATTTAACGAAACCAGTTTCTTTGAATCTGTAATGTTAAGAAATATTTATGTTTCAATTTTTATAAAAATTGGAATTCGTAGGTGTTAACACGAATTTTTAGAATATGAAAATGGGTGCAAATTGTATAAATAAATACATAAAAGGGTAATTGGGCCTAATAACATTCTTAACCCCATATAAAATATCTTTTCCTCAGCCATTAGCTGAATCATAACCCTAAACCTACCAGCCACCTTCTCCTTCTTCATTTTCATGTCCTCCACTCTAAATAATTCTTTGCAAATAAGCCCCTGAAAACAAAACAATTTATAACTCTCAATCCAAACCAAATCAGACCAAACCCTTTCTGAATTTTGTTCATCTTCTTATCCTCTATCTTCCACGAAAAATTCACGACCTATCGTCGCACGGATTCGCCGGAATCTCAATCTAAAGGCAGCAGCCATATTTTCGTTTTTTGGCTATTGCGGGCCCCACAAAGAGAGTTAGGTCGAGCGACTTCAGGCAGAGGTAGAGGGGAACCGTACGGTTCTTTTGGCTGTGGTGACATGGTCTCAAGTGGTCGGAGTTGGCCGGAATGTCAATTTTATTGGAGGGGTGCTGAAAACAGGACAGTCGCAAAGATGAGCAATTTTCCGCCAATCCGTGCATTTTCATGCGAAGTGACAAACAGGGAAGTTGTTCGGGAGGTCGACGCCAAGCAACAGTAAAAATTTGGGGGCAGTTAGAGCACCGAGGCGGTCGCAGCACCAAGATGAACGGAAACTGTACTTTTCCGTTCATCTGCAGATCGTGGGCCCCACGTGGCGAATTGGAGGGGGGACCACCAGCCGTGGAAAGAGGGGGAGAATCCGGAGAGAATGGCGCTGGTTTCGTGCAATTCCGACGTACGGTTTGGCCGTGGCGAGCATTTTGAGTTCAGGGTGCTGTTTGAAAAAAAAAGGTTAGGGGCTTAAACGCGAAACATTTATGTTCTATGTTCGTAATGCAATATCTTTTACATACGAGATCGAAATTTGACGATTTCAGGTCTGCTGTGATCGTGGCGATGAGAGCTTCGCGTGGACACCAAATTTGTCCAATTTGGAGAAAATTGAAATTTTGGGTAATTTTTACAAATTTAAATATTATTTTAATCGATTTGTTAACTTCGCAAGTGCATAACTTTTTGTCACGTTATCGAAATTGTATGAAACTGAATCCGTTGAGATCGTTATGTCAAGAGCTTCGAGGGAGCAGTAATTTTGTCCAATTTGGAGCAAGTTGGAAATTTGGGTAATTTTCATAATTTAAATTAATTATTTAATTATTACAAACTTCGAAAATTCATATCTTTTTGATACGAACTCGAAATCGCACGAAAAAGGATTTGCTGCGATCAGTGAGTCGAGAGCTACGCGTAGACACTAATTTAATCAAATTTGGAGCATGTTGAATTTTGGGCTAAAATTGGGCCCGAACCGTCATTTAAAGCCGGCAAAGTTGAGAACTCTTTTCTCACTCATTTTTAATGTTCAGTAATTATTTATTTTATTAAATAATTATATTTTAACGCCTGTGATGATTTGTTGTGAATTAATTCCGTGTTATTCATAATTGGTTGTGAGTTAATGTTTGGGTTATTGCGATGTTTGGATTTGAAATTGTGTAATAGGCATGTAAATTTATTAACACTAATTATTAATAAATTATGTAACACAGCCATACACAAGTTACCTGACTTGTGTATGTTGATTGGGCCGTTATTTCCACACTAATCGCCCAAGTGCACAAACAATACACTGTTATTTGAATTTTGTTGTAATGATCATTATGTGTTGTTTGTATGTTAAATTTAATGTATATTGGTTTAATGTCAATTGCATGAATGATGAACGTCGATTGAATTATTGAAATGTAATTTTGTGATTGTTGGAATTAGCATATACCTTATTTTGAAAATGCGTTGTTTTGGAAATTCATGTTTTGAATGCATTGGTTGTGTCTCATTCCGATAAAAGAAATTTGAAACTTTTCAAATGATTTTCCGTTATAGAATTAATGTGGAATTTAATAACATTAAATGTAATTTAATGTAAATTAAGCTGTCTTGATAATTTCATGTTATCTTTGGCGAAAATGGTTAATAACATTAATTTCATTTATCATATAATAAATGATTCAAGTTTTGAAATTTGAAAATTATCACTTAACATTTATTAAAATAAATAGGATATGCTTGACCCGAGGTTATATTGAGTTGTGGTATAAGACTGCCCGGACCCGCCCGGCATTTCCAGCAACCACAACAATATATATCTAATGTGAGAGGTTAATGCGATATTAATTAATTAATATAAAGGTTTGAAATTCAAAAGGGTCATGCATTTTGAAAGATTTAATATAATGATAATAGATGCAGCATTAATAATGGATTAATAAAGAAGGAGAGTTTTTTTTTTTTAATTCCAAAATGTAAAATTTCATTAAAAGTCTTATAAGAACGTTGAAAATGTTTAGTAATAAAAGTCTTATCTTTTATTAAAGATTAGAACGCTAAAATATTAGTTCATAAAAGTTGTTTCTTTTATTAAAGTTATGAACGCTAAAACGTTTTTAATAATAAAAGTCTTCTTTTATTAATGTTAAGTACGTTAAATAGGTTTTGATAATAAAAGTTAATCCTTTTATTAAGATTAATAATGTTAGGTATGTTTAAATAATAAAAGGTATTCTTTTATTAATATTAATAACTTTAAGTATATTTTTGTTAACGTAAGTTATTAGGATTAAGAACACTGAATTTATTTTGATATGTAAAGAAAGACATTAACATTAAATTTTGTTAATAAAAGGAAAGAAAGACATTAACATTAATTTTTGTTAATAAAAGAAAAGAAAGACATTAACATTGATTTTTATTTAAAAAGAAAATGATTTCATTTTGGTTAAAAAGAAAAGATGGAATTTCAACGTCATTTTTGTTGAATTGAAAAGATACAAATTTTCACCGTCTTGTGTTAATAATGAAATATAAAAGAATCCCACTGTATGTAAATTTACATTATTTTATAATGTTAAAATTTAAGAAAATGCACCGTATGTTAAATTGACATTTTTGTTTAATGTAAAAAAAAAAAATCCACCGTATGCTATTTCACATTAATTTATAATGTAATATAATTGAAATACACCGCATGTTAAGTTAACATTATTTAAAATGTTAATATAAAGAAAATTAACTGTATGAAGTTAACATATTTTTAATGTTAATATTAAAGAGTATTTACCCGTAGGATGAATTAACATATTTTTAATGTTAATAAATAGGAAATGCATTGTATGTAAATTTAACATTATTTTTAATGTTAATAAAAAGGAATCGAACCGTATGTAAATTTAACATTATTTTTAATGTTAATAAAAAGGAATTGAACCGTATGTAAGATTAACATTATTTATAATGTTAAACAAAAGAGAATTTACCTCGTAAGAAAAATGTACATTATTTATAAATGTATATGAAAAGGAAAGATTGATTTACATTATTCTAATGTAAATATTACAAGAGAATGGATCATATGATTTATTAACATTATTTTAATGTTATATAAAAAGAAAAGATTGTTTAACATTATTTTTGATATTGATTAAAAAGAAGATTGCACCGTATGTATTAACACATTTTTATTAATGTATGTATAAAAAGAGAAATTTACATTGTAAGAGAAATTGGCATTAACATTTATTTATAATGTTAATATTAGAGTATTTTCACCACATGATAAGATGTACACTTTTATTTGTAAAAGTAAGTTGGCATTTTCACTGTATGATAAGATTTACTTTTTATTTGTATAATAAGGTAGGAATTCACCGCATGACAAGGTTTACTCTTTATTTTGTAAATATAAAGTAGGAATTTGCGATGTATCAAAATATACATTTTTCATGTGTAATGTAAAGATAGAAAAATTAACATTATTTTCAATGTTAATAAAAATTGAAAATGCATTGTATGTTAAGGTAACATTATTTTCAATGTTAATAAAAAGAAAAACATACCGTAGGATAAAAATACATTATTTTTAATGTATATTAAAAGAGAATTTTTCATCGTAGGAAATGTACATTATTTATAATGTGAATATAATGGAAATGTCACCGTAAAATAAAATTACATTTTAGATGTAATTGAGATTGAGAATGCATTTAGAAAGAGAATGAGTATTTTATATAGGTAAATGGAATCATAATATAATTGAAAGATGAAATGGAATAAATAGAGCGATGAATTATAATTTACGTTTTAATGTAAATTATAAAGATTTTAAAATAAAAATAAAATAAAAGGGAATAATTCACCGTCTAATTATAAATTACATTTTCATGTAAGATTAAGAAGTGGAAAAAAAAAATAAAGGAAATGGGGAGATGTATGTAAGAACGATGAATTAAACGAATTATTTATATATATATATATATATATATATATATATATATAAAATTAAACGAATCGAGCGCGGTAGTTCGCGTTTTGAAATCGAACTTTTAAACGACTATACCGGAAGATCCGACCGTCTGATTTTCCCGAAACTGAAACCGCTAGGACCGTCTTGGAAAAATCTTTCCAATGATATATAATACGTCAAAATCCAACGGTTAGATTTTGAGAAATGTAAAATCAAAATTGGTTGAATGCAGCGCCATTGTCGCCCATGGACTTAAGGCGTCGTTATATAAAAATTTAATTATTTTAAATAATTAAAATAGGAATGAATCGTTAATAAAAATAATTATTAATGTGTAAGAAGGATTTTCAATATATATATATATATATATATATATATATATATATATATGAGGATTATTTGGAAAGTCCGAGTTTATCTCATTCCAAATAATTAAACGACGTTTAATAATCCAAGATTGGAAGACGGCGATTGAAGACCGTCAAATCTCCACATCGAATGGACGATGATGACTGTTGCATTAGAATGGCTCGCTACCATGATAAGGTAATAGTAGGAGTTGCCCGGACGTAGTGTTGATTTGTACGGGTTTGGCTTTCGCTCAGACCCAGAGCATAAGCTTATAAATGGATTGTGTGTCTGACATCGTACTCCATTATATATCATGTTATTAATCTTCTGTCGAATGTATGGATGTTTGGTGGCGGAGAATTTATTCTCTTGCTTAACACCCGTTCATATATTTCGGCAAAGGGTTGGTAGTATGATATGGAGTGATGATGTGGCATGCCAAGATGCAATGATCAAGGCTTTGTTGAAAAGCAGGCCTTGTGGATGATGATCAAAGCATAGTTTGTTTAGGCATAGCTTTGTGTATATCGTGACTTCGCGAGCCTCACACCCGGTATGAGTCAAAAACGGGATATGGACCGTAGGGAGTGCACACGTTTCTTTCTAGCTAGAGTGGTGTCAGTGACCTACCAGCCCTGACATTTTACTTATGTGGATGATGGATTTTGAGGCGCCTTGGATTTTTATAGGCCGATAGTGGTCATATTATAGGTTCAAAGGAACCGGGAAGCGTGTGTTCAGGCATAACCAATCCACTGCCGATAGTCGGAGACCGGCCCTACCGCATCCAAGGGTTCACTGGGTGGGATCCTGAGGCATTTGCTAGAGTGTCTCGAATCGGAGAGGAGCTTGCCCCTAGCCTCGACTCATAATGGAAACCCAATTCCCAATACGCCCTTGCGGTTTTGATTGTAGAACTAGTACGGCGACATAGTATATGGTACCTATGCCGTCTAGGATTGATATTATATTTGAATGTTTTATATATATATATACACACACTAATAATAATATCATTTTACGTATCAAGCATCTTTTGACCATTATAAGGTAAAACCCTATCCTCTGGTGTGCGTTGCATTGTGTGATGGGACCTGGGTCTTATAATGGTTTCATTTTTTTTTAAAAAAAAAAAGGCATTGCGTGGTTTAACGATTTACCTTAATTATGTACCGGCAATCCATTGGAATAAAACCTGTTCCGCATTAGCGGCGTGGTCCATAGATTTGCCTTATTACTATTAGTTAAATTAGTTAAGAATTCTCACACCAGTCCCACGACTGATCCGTTGTTTGTTTCCACCTTTTTGCAAACTCGGGTGCCCTCTTTCCACACGGGCAGTCGAGCAGTTGTCTACAGGTTTATCTCTCTAGCAGGATCCTGGATTGAAGCTTAAAGCTGTGTCCAGAACATTGGAAGTCTTCCACTGCCTTAGTTATTTTATTTTCCGCTGCAATGTATTGTAATATTGTAATTTACCTTCCGTTGTATTATTAACCAATATACTCTGATATTCTGTACTCTGATGTAACATTTATTATTGATGTTATAAAAGTCTGCTGTTGTTGTTCTGATGTGTTGTATTCCCAAAGTTAACGTATGCTGATTTTGAACGGTCTTGGTCGATTTTGCGATCGATTAAGGTCGGGCGAAATGCGGGTCGTTACATAACTCCACTGAATTAACTCTATTACGAATAACTAATATTCGATTTGACTTCATCCTTAATAACAATGCCTGTTTTAACTCTAATCGATTAACTCCAGTTGATTATTCTAATCAATTAACTCTATTGAACTAACTCTATTTCGAATAACTAATATTCGATTCACTCCATTCGCTTGACTCTAGATCGCAGCGATCACAATGGTTACGCCTGATTCCCTCAGGAAACATCCGACGATCGTAGGCTATCTGCAGCCCTGCGAATTACGCTAGCAGTCGTGCTAAATGGTACTTACCCTAATTAACTATGTCTGTTTTATCTCTATCTCGAATAACTATATTCGATCGACTCTAATTGAATAACTAATATTCAATTAACCCTGATTCGATTAACTCTAATTCAATTAATCCTATTTGTTTAACTCATATTCGATTAACTAATCTTCGACTAACTAATAGTCGATTTACACTTATTTGCTTAACCAAAATTCGACTAACTAATAGTCGATTAACTTACTTCGACTATTTCGATTAATTTTTATTTGATTATCTCTAATCGATTAACTTGATTATCTCTAATTGAATAACTAATATTCAATAAACTCTTTCAAATAACTAATTCGATTAGCTCCTTCGAATACTAAATTCGATTTAACTCTATTTGATTATCTCTTTTATATCTCGCCAATTTCCTTTTTATAACGTTTATTTCCCGTTACAACTATTCCCTTTTTTATAACTTCTAATTACCGTTACAAATATTTCCTAATTATAACTTCTAATTACCGTTACAAATATTTCCTATTTATAACTTCTATTTACCGTTACAAATATTTCCTATTTATAACTTCTAATTACCGTTACAAATATTTCCTATTTATAACTTCTAATTACCGTTACAAATATTTCCTATTTATAAATTCTAATTACCGTTACAAATATTTCCTATTTATAACTTCTTATTACCGTTACAAATATTTCCTATTTATAACTTCTTATTTATCTTCTAAATAAATATTCCCTTATTCTATTTATTTTCTAAATAAATATTCCCCTTTTCAATTCTATTTATTTTCTAAATAAATATCCCTTTTATAAAACTCTATTTGTTTTAAAAATACTTTCCTTTTATAAAACCGTGTTCGTTTTATAAATACTCTATTTTCAAATTGTTTCCTTTTATAAAATCGGTTGATTTTATAAAACTCCTTTATTTCGATATACATTGAAATATTCCTTTTTCCTATTCTATTTGTTTTATCAACATTTTGCCTTTTATAAAACTCTATTCGTTTTATAAATACTTTCCTTTTATAAAACCATATTCGTTTTATAAAAAAATTCCTTTTATAAAATCCTGTGATTTTATAAAATTCCTTTATTTCAATATACATTGAAATATTCCATTTCACAACTCAGGGTTTCTTATGATATGTAAAATATCGAATAACAATGATTAATATCATTCTAACACACATAATCCAGAACAGATTATATAACACATCATATAACACAATATATGAAAACAGTAAAATAATTGTTGAGGAATCCAGTCGGATTCCTCCAACCTGTCTCCCTGCATCCACAAATGTTACACAGTATAATATATATCATATTTCATTTTAAAATGAAATATCCTGCTGTACAGAACCATATTTGATTAACAGTACATAGATTAACTATAACTACGTTTTCAATCAAATCTATTTAACAGTCCAGTTTAACAATCAATATACATCAGTCAATAAATAAAGTACAATTTATATTAAAATATAAATTGAGGAGAGTTAGTGAGTTTTACTCACATTGCGCGTTAATCGTTATACATCGGTTTGCGTTTGTTGATTCAGATTGGACAATTTATTTCGCCTTAAATTGTAACTGTCTCCAATTCACTCCCAGTCAATTCCATGTTGTAGCCATCGTCCATACGATCCTATCGGATCCGAGTTTTCGAAATTCTGATTACGTACGCAAAAGATATTTCATTTTGAAGTTAGTATACATTAAATAAAAATATATAAAACTTAATTACTTTCACTTTGGGCTTTACCTTTTTAAATAAGGCCCATCACCCCTTTTCAATACCAGACCCGCACCACCCTTGGCCCCAACCCTATTACAAGCATACTGTATAATACTTCTTTCCCAAATATAACTGCCGTGATTTCATCTGCTCTAAAGCCACGACATCGTTTTTCCCCCTAACTCGCTCCACCTTCGCAACCACCTTCTCCTACCTCTAGGAACTCCGCCGACCCCACCGGGGTTGACCCCTCACCCCATCGCACTTCGAATGGCACAACCCAATCAAAACCCGTACTCCAGTTCATCGTGGTTTTTCCCAGATCCACACGATCACCAGCAGCACCGAGTTCGACCCCTCAGCCACCAATAGGAGCGTCACTCCTCCCTCTCTCTTTCTTCTTCAGACTCCCCCCTCATCGATGTCCCTAACGACGACATAATGCAACCCTAGTTTTACGTCAGTTTATCGCAGCGGGATATACAGGGTGTCGAGCCATCTGAAATCATGCTAGTTTGAACTTCATGGCATAAGGAGGTTAATGAAGCTTGTTTCCAGATTTTAGGCATTTCATTTGTATTTGTTTTGATTTTATAACTTTGATTTGCTGTTGGAATTTTGTTAGGGTGGCGGCGTGATTATTTTCAGAAGAAATGAAATTGTGGATTTTAGGTTGGAGGAGTTAAAGATGTTATATATATATATATATATATATATATATATATATATATATATATATATATATATATGAATACCTAGTACGTGGAGTCTTCATATCCAAGCAAAAGATGGTTTTCTACTTGGTTGTTAAGGAAGCACGAGTGTACAGGTTGGTCGAGAGATATTGTCCATTCATTTAAGAATAATAGATTAGGATACTTTAGGATACCCTATTTCACAAACTCCACTCGTTTCCGGACCTCACTCGGCGAAAATAAAAATACCGTTGAGATCAGCGATGTCCCACGATCCCAAAAATATAATAATACCGGTAGTTTAACTCATATTTTGAAACCCCAAAATCGCTGATTAAGGGTGCACAATACTCCAAATAAAAAGTTGCTTATTTAATTAATTAAAAATTACAGTAAAATTCTAAAAATTAAATTATCGATATGTCTCAAAAGAACCTTTTCTAAATTCAAACCTGATATCTAGTTATTTCGAATAAACCTTTATGGTCGATAAACGATTCTATAACGACTATTTTAAAATTTGATTTGGACACAAATCAAAATCTACACGATGAAATCCTGATTTTTCTCTTCCACTAGGAAGATATACCCCACCAGCTCCACGCGTTTCTTGTTTCACAGAAATCCGATTTAAAACGAACTCTGTACATTCAATTGAAGTTCGAATCGCCAAATAACGAACTGCAGCGCCATTTCAAGCTCGATTTTAATTATAATATAATTATACGTTCTAACGTCGACGATTAAATAATATATTCGTTATTTAAATAATTAAATAAGTTAATTATTACACCGTCAAATATCTGGGTCATTACAATTATATAAAAGTCTAGGATTAATTCTAGCCTTTAGATCAGTCTAGGAGTAATCAGAGCCATCCAAACCAAAGAGATGTGTCACTCATCCAATCACAGTACGACACCTAAGCCCTAATACATTAGAATTCGTTTCCGGGCCAATCAGAGAAGGCCACATCAGCTCAGAACTACAGAAATCGTCACAGGAACTGGACCTCAGTAGGGGTCTACCCCCCTTAATGTCGACCCCCCTTAAGGGGGGTCGACACCTATGTCGACCCCCCTTAAGAGGGGTCGACACCATTTGAGCGGGATCTTTCTCGCTCACTCGTATTTGACTTATTTTGGTTCTGGAGATGATTTTGTGTATATATATACACACTTCCTTGCACGTATAAAAACTTTTACGGCTTATAACTTCTTCATACGTTGTCCGATTTACGCAAACTCGGTCTCTATCCCAAGCAGAATTCCGAGACGAACGCACTGGCGTAACCCATTTCCCTTATTTCCCGCTTTTAAAATTAAGTATTCTTTAATTCGTTACTTTAACATTCACAGAAAATATGGGGTGTTACATTCTCCCCTCCTTTAAAGGATTTCGTCCCCGAAATCTCTAAGTTAAGAAGAATGTATCCTAACATTCAACATCCATCTACTCAACCATTAATCACAGACATCCATTATCCTTAAAAATATTTCTAATGCTTTCATGATCATATGCATAGTGTGTGTACATGCCCTTATCTAATGCAAAATCAGGCGGTCTACGGATTCAGTTGACCTCCTTAATGCAAATTATGTCAGTGCTATGAGTCCATCATGTATGCAATTATTCCTAATCGTACTTTATAACTTCTACATGAGTGCTCAATCATTCATACAAATGCAACATCCATATGGTAACACATCAAGTTTCAATAGATATATATACACATATATGCATTTTAAATATGAAAGTGACTGAGCCGATCTAGTACATAGTATGTGTATATATGCATCCACGAGAAACCACTTGCAACCATCAATCATAACATGTTTCAAATACATGTTTACATCCATTGGTTTCTACCTATGGATCGAGGATTGGACCGAGAGGATATACTTAAAAGATAAAGACTAGCAAATAAACTTTACAAATAAAAGAGAGATCAAGGATATACCCCCAAAAAGGGTATGATGCGCGTATCTAGTCTTCAGTCTCCTAAGTCGCATCTTCTTGAGCTTCACTCCATTTTGCTCCGACTGTCTTAACTTCACGATTACGTAGCTTCTTAATTTCTGTTTCCATAATATGCGTTGGAACTCATTTCACTCTCGCCTCTCGTTACACCTTTTCTTCTTATAGTATACTCGGCACTACAATTTTTGTCGTGTCATGCTAACATTTCCTCAAAAGGTAATCCAAAATCCAATTCACCCTTTCTGTCAGAGGATGATAAGAGGTGCTCAAACATAACTGCATACTCATGTCTTCTTGCAAGCTTATTTATTAAGGTGACTAGAGGTATCTTCTCTACTTAATTTATCCATTGCGTCAGCTATCTGAGAGTCTTTTCTTTGTGAAGTCCCTATTTAATTCAAAAGCGTAGGTTTTACTCCTAGCGATGTCGACTACTAACTTAACCGAAGGTTTTAAAATCAAGGATTGATATGTATTCTGAACTTTTCCTTTTCACATAAAGAGGACTTGAAGTCAACCTTTTTCTTCTTAAGGCATCCGCTACGACCTTACCCTTACATCAAAATGGCGCCTAGTCTCGTGCCGCATGCATCTGTGTATACCGTAAGCCTTTTACTACCGTAAGGTAAAAGTCAAAACTGGGGTCGTTGTAAGAGCCCTCTTCGATTGTTGGAAAGTGATATCACAACCAATATCCAGAGCAAAGGTTAGATTCTTCTTCTTCAATATGGTAAGTGGGGCTAATATCTTCGCAAAGTCCTTACTGAACTTCCTATATTAGCCCGCTAGTCTAAGAAAGCTTCTTACTTCTGTTGCATTCCTTGGGACCTTCCAGCCTTGCACCGCAACTACTTTTGCGGGATCTACTGCTATCCCTTCTTTGGACGCCACATGTCCTAGAAATCTTACTTCTTCTCTCCAAAAATGGCATTTTTAGAGAACTTCGCCTTAAGTTGATGCGCTTGGAGGGTATCCGAGACTTCCCTTAGATGCAAAGCATGTTCTTCCTCATTCCAAAATATCATCTATGCACAAGCGAAGTGAACCATCCGCCTTTGTAATGAAAAAGACTGGAGCACCCCATTCAGAAATACTTCGCCTTATGAACCCTTTTTCAAGTAACTCTTTTACTTGTTTACTGAGCCCTTCCTTTCCCTTGGATTCATGTGTCGTACAGGTAATGCAACTGGCTTTGCATTGTCAACTAGATATATGCAGAAGTCTATCTCGCATTTTAGGGGACAAACCCCTAACCTAATCAAAAACATCTGCGTACTCATGGACTACTCCAACGGATCACAAATCGTCGATAGATGCATCAAGTGATTCTAGGTAGCTAAGACAAACTGATCCCTTAGGATTGCACGAAAACTCGAGGGTATTCCCGAGGCAAGTTGAAAGTCTAACTACCCTCCTTTCATAATTACTAGCTAACCAATCCATGCCTAGAATCGGCCCATAGCCCATGAAACCAAAAACATAAGCATTACACTTAGACTCCATACTTAATATAGCTATTCTCAAATACTTACAAACCAAAGATAAATGAGCCAAACCACTAATTGGATTTGAGACAATAATGGGATCTTCTACTATACAAGCACTAAGGGGCAAAGACTCAACTGTGGTGGCAGGTATAAATGAATGTGAAGCGCTAAAATCAAAAAGAGTATTAACAGGATGATCAAAAAGAAAAACTAGACTTTTTCAACAGAAGCTTTACTACCTCTCTCTCAGGTACGCTGATGGTGAGAGCATGCACTTGCCCTCCGGAAAATCCTGTCCATTGTTCTTGCCCTTGTTCTTAAATATATGACCCGTTCTACCATAATAAAGACACTTCCTCTTGTCTTAGGTTTTACTATTATTTCCTCCCTTCTTGTCCTGTGATTCTTCCACTTACACCTCTTTCTTTTTACCTCCTTTGTGAACCAAGTCCATATCCATGAGTTTCTCATTCTTGGGTTGTGCTCCTTAGCCAAACTCCCTCATTCTTATCTTTACCATCCTTGTGTAACATGTTGACAAGTCTCTCAAAAGCTGCCTCCATCGCACGGAAAACCCTATAAAGCTTGAAAGAAAATTAGCCGCAGGTGAAACTACTGCGGCTATAGATGGAAGTTGGGCACTTCTTCGCCCTTTGACATGTGTCGTAGTCTCATCAAGCCTATGGAACCATGTCGCGATGAGGTTACCTCCAAGAAAGCCAAGAGCCCCGGAGACTTAAGAAAGAAGGAAACAAGGATTCAAACGGAGGATCAAAAGATAGTGCATATGGCTTTTGGGAATATGCCTTTAAAACAAAACTTTTCTTTTGAAAATGCTTCTTTTAAAATCATTTTGAAAATAATTTTTCAAATCTTTTATCTGATCCGGTAACCTTCAGCTCTGATACCAAATGAAACACCCTACGTTCATTAATGTCACTCACAAAGGGAATGCATTAACTTCAGTGAAGCGTTATAGGAGATGCAAATAAATTACAAGACAGACAAATTAAGTAGCAGAAAATAAAGCCATTTTATAAGCAACGTAGTTCAGTCAAGCTTTTACAACAATTGACTCAATCATACTTAAAAGTATTACATAAAACTTCTGCTGATTCAAAAATTTCCAAGTATATAAGAAGCGTAAAACATAGCAAAGTAGCATAAGTCTCCAAATTATAGTGAAATTACAGCCATGGCCAAAGATAAGAGGTTCCAAGCCATACATCACAGAATCTCCAAGCTTGGAAAGAGAAACGTTCCAAACTAAGCTGAGCTATTCCCTCCCTGACTACATGGGGGGAACGGAAGAAAAAAAGACGAAAGAAAACAGGTCAGACATAAGTCTGGTAAGTCCAGTGATTTTCCAGAATGTAAACAAGATAAAGGATCATGGCATGAATAAACTGAAAATAGGACAATACCATAAAACAAGATAACTTAAGACAAGATAAGGCAAGGTAAACTGAATGCGCTTCTACTCTTTCTCTACTTCGCTACTACCCTGTTATTCTGATTTCTATATCTCTGCACTGCCTATCTAGTGTCCCAACTAGTAATCTGTATAAAATGATAATATTACAACGTTATCCCAATCCCTGCAATTGTGGTAGCCTTCAGGTGTACATCAAGTAGGAGGATCTTTCCTCAATCAGCCTAATTGCCACAAAGATGTTAGATGTACACTTACTACCCTATCAGTCGGCTCCTTACTTGTATTAATATTCCATGTGTCTATGTTAGTCGGCCCTCTCTTGCGTGTAGATACCCTGTGCTGGTCCCACCATAAGGTGTATCAATCCTTATGATAGTAACCTGACACGGATCAAGATGCACGGTGTGTAACTACTGGTACCCAATGCCTGCTTTTTCCCACTTCGGAGTACGTGCACGCCCGTAAATCGTCGGAACCTACACTGACGTACGATCTGCTGCTATTTTGACCGCTTATAATCATCCCAGTAATCATGCCCTACCCTGCCTAGTTCAGGGTACCATGATACATCTATGTGGGTTACTGTTGAAATGGGTCCCCGTTACTAGAGTTTCCTACTTGTTAAGTTTGTGGGCCTATATATACAAATATTACCCACCTACACGAGATGTACTTAACCATCCCACCGATTCAAGCATGTTTATTTAACAGTTAAGTTTGTGGGCCTATATATACTAATATTACCCACCTACACGAGATGTGCTTAACCCTCCCACCGATTCAAGCATGTTTATTTAGTGGTTAAGTTTGTGGGCCTATATATATTAATATTACCCACCTACACGAGATGTACTTAACCCTCCCACCGATTCAAACATGTTTATTTAACGGTTAAGTTTGTGGGCCTATATATACTAATATTACCCACCTACACGATGTACTTAACCCTCGCACTGATCAAGTCAGTACGTATTATTGGTTAAGCATGCCTTAACCCTATCCGCTTCGTTCATGTAATATTGGTTAAGTGTTGTCCATTCATGTTAATTTAACCCACCCACACATCATGTTATATTGGTTAAGTATTTTCTATTAACTTAACCCCACTCGTTCATCATGTTATATTGGTTAAGTGTTGCACTCTTGTGTTATTTAACCCTATCATACATCATATTATATATATTGGTTAAGTGTTGCTTTCTTGTGTTACTTAACCATGCCATACATTATGTTATATATATTAGTTAAGTGTTGCCTTAGTTAACTTAACCCTACCATTTGTTTAATTAACATGTTGTACTGGTTAAGTGTTGCCTTAGTTAACTTAACCCTACCATTTATTTAATTAACATGTTGTACTGGTTAAGTGTTGCCTTAGTTAACTTAACTCTACCATTCTTAACATGTCATGTTCATTAGCATTAATTGATTTATTAATGCACCAACCTCTCACATTAGATCTGTGTTGTTGCGGTTACTGGATGTGCCAAGCGGTTCCGGGCAGTTTTACACCAATTCAATCTAACCTCTGGTTTTTCTTGGTCATGATGCACTAACCTCTCACATTAGATAGGTGTTGTTGCGGTTACTGGATGTGTCGGGCGGTTACGGGCAGTTTTACACCACAACTCAATCTAACCTCGGGTTAGGCATGTTCATCCTTTATTTAATTTACATATTCGTCATTTATGTCAATTTCATATGTAAATTATCCACAAGTGTTGTCATGTCACATTTATTATTTAAATTATGCTCATAATTAATGATATACAAATTATAGCATTTCATGCTATTAATCATTTACGTGATTATGAGCCAATCTATGCCATTAGCATGTAAATTTAATGTTTTACCCCAACGTTCCCCCACCCCCTCCCTCCCTCCCCCCTCCCCCCCCCCCCCCCCGCCCGCGTTATTCATTCGCATTATTTACATAGAACGTTAGGCTTGCAAATTAGCCTAACTCATAAACAAAAGGGAAAAGAAAGGAACATGTAGCATTCCAAAGGCACAAAATAATATGAATCTAACTAAGCATGTGTAATACAAATTTTTCATGAACAATATAAACTTAATCAAGCATATTAATGTGAACTTGTACTTGTGTTAGATCCAATTAACATAGATCTTCAGCATATGAGTAGGAATTTACATAGATCTTAAACATATGTATTAACTTGGATCTAACCATGTAAGCATATATGAACATGACTTAGTTTATGAACATGTACATAACATAACATAAAAGCAAGCATGTAGATCTAAACATATAAGCATATATGAACATGACTTAGCTTATGAACATGTACATAACATAACATAAAATCATCACCAAATTAATATACAATATGATATGTTCAATTGTACAAATCACAATAGTCTCATAGGCATAGCTAATTTCAGATTTGTCATAAGGATAACCATGAATCAGAATCACAATTAGGCACAGTTCTGGATTTGATTTATTTCAAGTCATGACTTTTATATATTTAAATATGAAATATAACTGAACTTACAGAAAAAGAACAGTTCTTGTATTCTGGAATCTGATTTCTGAATTTGTTAAGCTATTCCTATGATGTAGACTATTGATGTTATTCTAATTGATTTCTAGTTGAAGAAGATATTCTAGTTTTAAGAAGATGGAGGCTACGCTAGTTCAGAGAAGACAGCATGACGACTTCATAGAATGTATTTATGAGTTTTAGGTTTGGGGTTTGAGTTGATTATATAGAAGTCTAGGATTAATTCTAGCCTTTAGATCAGTCTAGGAGTAATCAGAGCCATCCAAACCAAAGAGATGTGTCACTCAGCCAATCACAGTATGACACCTAAGCCCTTATACATCAGAATTCGTCAATGGGCCAATCGGAGAAGGCCACATCAGCTCAGAACTATAGAAATCGTCACAGGAACTGGATCTCGGAAGGGGTCTACCCCCCTTAATGTCGAACCCCTTAAGGGGGGTCGACACCTATGTCGACCCCCCTTAAGAGGGTCGACACCATTTGAGCGAGATCTTTCCCGCTCACTCGTCTTTGACTTATTTTGGTTCTGGAGATGATTTTGTGTATATATATACTTTCTTGTGCGTATACAAACTTCTACGGCTTATAACTTCTTCATACGTTGTCCGATTTACGCAAACTCGGACTCTATCCCAAGCAGAATACCGAAACGAACCCAATGGCGTAACCCGTTTCCCTTAATTCCCACTTTTAAAATTAAGTATTCTTTAATTCATTACTTTAACATTCACAGAAAATACGGGGTGTTACAAGAAGGAAAAGCTTGTTTGGTCTCCCAAGTGCGAAGACGCTTTTGTAAAGTTAATAAAAAGGTTGACTATTGCCCCAATCTTGTCCATTATCGATGGGAACAAGGGATTATCTTTTTGTACATATACTTGTAAAGAAGGAGTCGGTGTTGTATTGATGCAACGAGACAGAGTTATTGCTTATGCAAGTAAACAGCTGAAGCCGCACGAAAATATTTATCTGACTCATGACTTAGAGCGATTAGCAGTGATATTTGCTTTGAAGATATGAAGACCGTAACACCCCATGATTTTTAACAACACTAATGATGATAAACTAAAGAATACTTGATTAAATATTCAGAATTAAGTGAAACGGACTATGCCATTGCTTTTTTCTCAGAATTCTGGTCAAAATAGACACCTGGTTTGCATAAAATGGACATCGTATGAAGAAGTTATTAAGGTTAGAAGTTCATATACGGACAAGAGAAATATATATAAATAAAATAAATCCAGAATTCAAACAAATTCAAAAATCGAATAGCAGAAGGGGAGCGGGAAATTCCCGCCCATGGGTCGACTCCATCAAGAAGGTGTCGAACCCATGGTCAACACACCATGGGGGGTCGACCCCCATACAGATCTGGGCAGATTCCTGGTGCTAAACGTGGACTGAATTCTTAACTATATTCGTTGAACCTAAGCTATAAATTAGACCCCATTTTCATTGTTTTATTCATTCAAAAACAATGGAGAACTAGATGCTTCATCTGCCTAGATTAAAATAGCCTATTTTTCTTCTACAACGAGAGTTAGACAAATTCAGAGATCTGTGCTTCAACATTTGCAATTATTCTTTTGTTTCTTAGATCTAATCTACTACACCATAATGGGAATTTCGCAACCCCCCAATGCGGCTGCTTAGCAACGGCTTTGAGTCGTTGCTAATTGGCAACGGCCTAAAGCCGTTGCAAAGCTCTTTAGTGATATTGGTCCCCGGAGTTTTATAGTTTGCAACGGCTTTAGGCCGTTCTAACTGGGAATTGTACTTCCCTACCCCCCGGTCAAACCTGTACGCACCACTTTTCTTCAAAATACACCGTATCCAAAACAATACGCTCACTTTCCCAAAACATTCTAGCAAAAAATAAAAAATGAAACGAGACCAAAACCCTAAAATCAGATGTCGATCCCGAATCTAAGCTGATTTCGTGCCTGATTCAAAAGTGAGGATTTCGATTTCAAAAAATCAAGGTATGGAATCTCGATTAACGCAGTATTTCGATTTGTTTTCTAACAATCTCGATTAACGCAGTATTTCGTTTTGTTTTCTACCGATCTAAAGGGGGATCTGAAGATCAGTTGATTTTTCTCCAAAAGATTGTGCCCGTTACTTCTATATTTGGTAAATATGTCGTTTATCTGTATATTTTTGATTGAACGAAGTGAGAGTAAAAATACAATTTTTTTTTAATTCAATATTTGATTATGAAAGTTAGGTTAATACAAATGGCGAGTTTCTGATCAATTTCCAAATATAACATGCTGAAAATAGAGCTTGTTCGTAAAAGTTATGAGCATTTAAAGTTTCTAGGTATAAATTAATTTTAAATTCAAACCCAGATTCAAATTCAATCCAGATGTTGATACTTGATAGTAACCATTTGCAAGCATATGTTGTAGTTTGGAAACAGTTTATGTAAATCAAGTTTTTAAAATACTGTTTTTTACTTGGAACACAATTTGAATCTAATTGTACTTGTTCAAGTTTAATCCCATTCGATATTTTCAAAGATGGTTCAAATGTAGTACAAATAATCCATCTATCCTTGTTCATTTGATTTATACGTCCTAAATATTTTAAATTTTTGGATAACCTTGTTAGGTATAGTTTTATCAATCCGTACACGTACCAAGTCCTGTGATTCTTTCAATTGCCTTTTTCTTCCCTTCCAAGTTTGCATTCTGATTTTATGTCAAAGTCGTTCCGTAAAATATAGTGGTGGATAACATGCATACACTTTTCAATAGTTAGCTGTTTGGAGTTTAATTAAGCAGCCAACTTTCATATTATGTTTTATGATTGTAGGTACCAGGTATATATGGCACCATAGGCACTTAAAAAAAGAGTGATTATTAAGATAATTTAAGAACTAATAAGTCATATAGTTATAGTTTTATGCAATAACTTAGCAACTTGAAGTATACATGATTATAGGTGGATACAGTTGACCTGAACTATTTAAATCATCCACAAATATAATGTTAGAAATATATCTCTATTTGAACTAAAATTTAAGAGCTAATGGGACATTTTATTGTGTTGATTATATACAATAGAAGTTAGTCTGGTTAAGGTCTACTGGATCTTATTTGTGTAAAGTAGGATCTTATCATGACATAGCACATATAATTTTTTTCCAATGGTAGTTGAAAAGATTGATATAAGTTGTAAATATTGTCATTATACATTTCTGTAAGAGTGAACAGGAAAAATAAATAATGAGACAAAACGGCTGATGATTCCATTTTATTAATTTCCTTTTCTTTGAAATCTCTTTGCCGTTTATAAGCATCTTTTGAACGATTCCCCCTTTCAACTACTTCACCAATACCATTATATTTTGTTTCCTTTTGAAAATTCGAACTTCATGCTTTACTTGGTCACATATATATAGCCTTTTGCATTATCATGAAAATCAGTTGATCTTGATGAAATCTGGATGGTTTAAATATAAATATATAAGGTAATGGAATTGTTACACACACCTAAAGAATGAAAATTGATTAAGCTTTAAAAAACATGGTATAACAAATTATTATTACAAACAGATAATATATTGTATAGTAAGGCATTTTAAATTGGTCATGTTCTAAATAGTGTGGCTGATGTAAAAGATTTGTTATCAATTGGAAATCAATCTAAGGTTTCACGAATCTTGAAGGAGGAAAGAAATGTTTGGGATGAACCTATTAAATAATACAACACAGATATGCTCTTTTTCAAACCACTTTTGTTACCTTCCTATTGTAACCACACAAAGGAATCTTCCATCTAATTCCTTCCTAACTTCCTTATATATATATTCCCAAAATACTGTTTACTGCTTAGATTTGAAATTCACAAAATGGCGTTTGCGAATAAAATATATTGATTGATAATTTGATATATCATAATGATAGGTATGCTTCAGAATTTTAGACTGAAAATTTAATCAGTTTCTAAGATCATAAGGAACTTGAAAGTGATTATGTGCATCATTTTCTCCGTGATTGATTAAGGCTTCTCTATAATTATTTTTCTGCTATTCTCTATCATAGTAACGATCAATTGCATGACGAGTAACATGGACAGTCACTTGAAAACAACTCTTTCCAAGTAGACAGAGGTAGTCACTTGGGAAAAACCAGATGTATTGGGACTTGAACTTAACGCGGTCCACTGCTATGTTCATGCCAGCCTAGGCTGGATACGTCAGGGGTAAAACAGGGAACTGGATAAAAGTAAAGAGGGGTAGGATGTTCAGGTCAGGAAGAACATTGGTGTGTGCAGGAGGCAAGAGCAAACATGTTTGGTCGTGTGACCACATGTATACGATGAATGATGTTGCTGCTTTCTTTTGTAGTTGTTGCCAACAGCTAGTCCTAGTGCAAATTACTACTCCTTTTGTATCTATCTATCTATCTGTCATTTGCCCACAAACTGTTGCTTTCGTTTCCTATTCCTTTTCGCTTAAAAACCATTTCAATCGTTTTTATGCAAAATGAAGAAAAATAATTCATGACCTATTATGTTTGATACACAGGTCGGTATGTCTTCTAGCGTTGACAAACAATGGATGAAAGAATCCAATCGTAGAGCTCCACGATATTTGGAAGGAGTGAAGGAGTTTGTTAATTTCATTGAAGTAAATGGTGGTAATAAGGAAATCTATTCTTGTCCTTGCGCTAAATGTCATAATATGACAAAAAAGATTAAATTAGAGGATATTCATTTTCATTTGCTTAGATGGGGAATTGATCAAACATATACCATTTGGCATTTTAATGGAGAAGAACTGATGGAAAAGGAAAAATAACCCATCAGTCAAGCCATGCATGTCAATGATGGCGAATATCCCAGAATGGAAGATCTAATCAATGATGCCGATAGATTTCATAATTTTCAATCGACAGGTCAATTCCACGATAATGTTGACGAACAGCCTATCGTTGATGTTGACTGGCAGACTGATCAAAGTAAGAAGTATAATTCACTTTTTGATAGTGCAAAAGAGCCATTGTACCCTTCTTGTCCAAAAGGGATAACAAAATTATATGCCATTGTGAAGCTGAATGGTTTGAAAACGCAATACGGTTTTTCCGACAATGGTGTGACCGCACTCCTCGAATTTATAAACGAGTTAATTCCCGAAGGTAACAAACTACCAACAAAATATTCGGACATGAAGAAGATAATTAAACTAGTTGGGATGGATTATAAATCTTATGATGCTTGCATTAATGACTGCATGCTTTATTGGAATGATGATGCAAATAGAGTTTCTTGTAGAATTTGAAACAAACCAAGATATAAGACAACATTTAGCGAAGAAAAAAAGGCCACCAAGGTAGCACAAAAGATTTTGAGGCATTTTCCTTTAATTCCTAGATTGAGGAGACTTTATACAATACCATGGATAGCAGAAGCTATGACTTGGCATAGTCATGCAAAATCAGATCCAGCTGTAATGCGTCACCCATGCGACACTTCGCAGTGGCGATCTATAGATTCTTTTGATAAAACATTTGTCGTTGAACCACGAAATGTTACGCTGGGAATCTCAACGGTTGGTTTCAGTCCACATGCATCTCTAGGTACCCGCTATAGCTGTTGGCCAGTAATTGTAGTACCATATAATCTTCCTCCATCAATGTGCATGAAAAGAGAGTTTTCAATGTTATCACTGTTGATCGCTGGACCAAAACAACCAGGGAAGGATATTGATGTTTATCTGCAACCGTTGATAGACGAGTTAAAGCAGATATAGGAAGGAGTAATGACTTTTGACTCGTTTAACAAAAATGATTTCACAATGAGAGCTAGGGTGTTGTGGGCAATTCACGATCATCCTGCATTTGGGACAATATCGGGGTGTACAACTCATGGCTATTTTGCATGTCCTACGTGTGGAGAAGAAACATGTTCTTATTATCTTTCTGCTAGTAAGAAGATGTGTTACATGGATCATCGAAGGTTTCTTCCTTCCAAACACAAGTTTCGTGATTAAAAATCAAATTTTAATAATAAACTTGAGCATCGTCATCCTCCAAGGGCACTGAATGGTTATCAAGTTGAAAAGAAGGTAGCTAATATCAAGATGAAAGTTGGTAAAGATAAACCTGAAATTGGTCGAAAACGAAAAAAGGAAGTCGAAGAAGAAGAATATGAAAATGTTCCTGCATGGTACAGGAGGTCCATCCTCTTTGATTTGCCCTATTGGAAAGAAAATTTGGTCCGACATAATATTGATGTTATGCATACAGGAAAGAATGTCACTTAACATCTCATTAGCACAATTTTAGGTCATAAAGACAAATCAAAAGATGGCATCAATGCATGGAAGGATTTGAAAAACATGGGTATAAAATAGAAATTGTGGGTGATGGAAGATCCTGAAACAAATAAAACAACTATGCCAAAAGCTACTTTCACCTTGAACATGGAAGAAAAATTACGATTTTGCACCATTTTGAGAAACTTGAAAGTACCGAGCAAATTCTCTTCGAACTTCCATAATAATGTGAGCATCAATCCTGTTGAACTGATAAATATGAAATCGCATGATTATCATGTCATAATGCAACTATTACTTCCTGTACTGCTTCATCATTGTTATCCACAACATAAGGATCTACGTAATGCTATACATCGCATTAGTCTATTCTTTTACATTTTATGCTCAAAGGTGATAAATAGGGAACATCTATTAAAAGCAAAGGATATTTTGTAGAAGCCATTTGTGTGCTTGAGAAATATTTTCCACCTGCATTTTTCGATATCAGCATCCATCTTATGGTCAATTTAGCCGATGAAGCATTGACTTGCGGTCCTGTTAGATACAGGAGGATGTATCCTTTTGAACGGTAAATTACTAATTTCACTTTTATTCACCATTGTTCAATTTAAACAACTATTGATTATTTATAAATTATATTTTCATATGTTGATGAAAATATATAAAGGATATGTTCGCAACAAAAGATATATTGAAGGGTGTATTGCGAAAGGATATATTGTTCAAGAATCTAGTCTTTATTGCATGGAGTATATGACGAAAGGAGGCGAAGGCACTCATAAACATACCCATGAGTTGTTTTTAGACGATGACGACGAGTTTGCTAGTGAGATGCCTGTAGATAATGGTAAAGATATTATTTTGACCCAAGTGCAATATGAACAAGTTCGTAGATGGGTCCTTAATAAGCACGATGGGTTGGAAGAATGGGAGAAGTAAGTTTAAGAATTTGTCTTGAATTTCCATTAGTGTAAATCAATTTACTTAGACGTTTTAAAATTTATGTGTTGTAGGAGGTATGAAATCTATGTGAAAAATACTAAATTACAATCTCGTGGTGGAGTTATTCCAACAAAAACTTGTCAAAGTTTTACTCTATGGTTACGTGGCGAGGTAAATATAACATTGTATTAAATATTTCACGTGCATTTAACTGATCTTACTCCTTCATGATCATACTTCCCACATATTAATTTTTTTTAGTTGGCGAGGATCGACGATGTTGATCCAATTCTTTGGCGGTTGGTGAATGGGCCGATGTTCAAGGCATGCAGTTATGTGAAGTACCAAGTAAACGGATTTAGATTTTCCCCGAAAAGTTACGAAGAGCAGTTGTTAACACAAGACAGTAGTGTATGTATGAGAGCAATTACCAAATTTAGAGTGAGCGGTAAGGACAAAAATTACAAGGAAGCACCAAGTATTACGGAGTTATTCAACAAATAATTGAGTTGGATTACATTGACTTTAAACAAACAGTTTTCTATTGTGATTGGGTAAAGGTTGAAGACAAGGTCAATGGTTGCAAGATTGATCCCATTTCAAACTTGATCACGGTTAACTTAGGAAAATTGAAGAGTAAAGACAGAGTGAACGATGAGCCGTTTATTCTTGCATCGGAAGCCACTCAAGTGTTCTACTCGAAAGATTTAAGACATGAGGGATGGTTTGTGGTTTTACACACACCAAAACGGTTGACTAGTAATGTGGATGACATTGAGTTTCCTACTATTTACCAATCAGCTTTTGAAGATAATGAGAAGTTAGAAGACCTTATAAAATGTGTTTGTTGATATTAAATGAATTTGTTATGGGAATTGAGTGGAAGCATTTCTTTGATGTATGAAGTGAGTAGAAATTTTGTGTAAAAAAATGTTGAATTCTACTTGTTATTTTTCACTTCAATTGTTAATTTTCTTTTGCTATTTTTCACTTCAATTGTTAATTTTCAGGTACTAATAAAAGATAGTCGAAAGACTAAAAAAACCAGTCATTAGTTTTAAAAGTCGGTGACTGAATTCCAATCTCAAATCGGTTATAAAAACTTAAAAAAAATTTAAAAATCGAATATCGGTCTTTAGTTTGGTTAGTTAGTGGTGCTTAAATGAATGAATTTACAACCGTTAAGATTTCTGTTTCATTTAAAAATCCAGTGGTTAAATTTGTTCATCCATGTGAGAAAGTATAAACATATTTAAATTGAATTATTTCTTAGCTTCGAGAATTCATTGGATTTTAATTCGTCACTGATTCACTTATTCCTTAGATTAAGGATACCACAAACCCACTTATCCACTTCCATTTTTCCATTTTTATACTTACATTTTCCCTCAAGATCTGTACTATATCCTATACCATTTTAATATAGATCAAAATAAAAAAGTGAGTAAAAAAGTTTGATTCAAAGAAGAGTTCTTCCATTAACCTTTTGCAGTCTATTGCTATATTCTTTTAGTAAGGTATTTCGAATGCATTCTTGATTTGCTAGACTAAAATATTACTAGTATGACTCCAGTTGAAAGGGGTTGAAAAAATCGTAACTGTGGTATGTCGTCCTATTTTCTGCTTCACATTCAACTGCAATCCAAAGTTGTTCAATTATTCAAATAGAAATATACATGCATGTTACAACTGTTGTACCTACAATAATACGCTGTCCACTTTTATTTGATAGTTCGAACCTAGTGCACATGTTGACAATACGTTGTGGTCGTTTGTGCATTTTATATTTCTCTGTTTCTGTAAAAACTCATTTCAGCCATGTTAACTTTTACTTGACAAATTACTCAATATAAATTATAACCTGCGTTTTGCGCAAACCGGATGTGAAATTTGCATACATACTAAAATTATGAAAGGTTCTTCTTAACATGTAATCTATATAGGATTATGTTCATTAAATAAAGGCGTATATTTACAGATGACAAGTGGTTTCTCTTTTGATTATTATTATCTTTCTATTTATAAATTTTCACCAATGTCAATTAATGAACTACTTAAAAATATGTGGCAGGACAAATATATGGATATATATCCAAATAGGTCGCGGGACAAATATATGGATATATATCCAAATCGGGTTTTTCTTTTGGGGAGTATCGGATATTTTATCGCATTTCGGATATGAAGCGTGAAAAATGATTTCTGGCATTCATTATCAGGTCTAAAATTGACCTAAAGCAACACACATCAAGCAGCACCATAGAATGTCCAATTAGTATTAATCAGTAAACTATAAATGTTTTTGAGATACCCATTCCAAAGTAATTGACCTTGTAGCTAAAATAATAGACCAAATGAAAAGATGATGACAGAAGGACTGGCTTCTAGGTTACTTTTTAGCAAGTAAACCCCAAAAAAATATTAATAGCAAGTAAATAATAGACCAAATTATTTTGACATGCTATGCATGACAACTTGAGATGAAGCTTTGCCGGTGCCATTTAACCTTACCATCATATGATTATACTCTGCTTTGTTGGAAGTTAAAATCCTGTCTGCACCAAAAAAAATGTTTTTTTTTTCTATCGTTTGCTCTTTGCAATGGTTTCATCTCATCATATATACATGTATATATTGATGAGTTGTTCAATTTAATTTTCTTGTGTTATTATGGCATGTTAGAACAAGTTGAATCACATTAGAAGATCTATGACGTTTGATTATATTAGGCTGTTTGTACCTTTATATACTTTGAGTACACGCGACGAGACCATTATGGGCTGCGTATGTTTATAGAATAATTATGTGAAAACAAAGTTTACAATGGAAGGTGCTGCTAGAGATCTAGACATATTGGTTCATTGTTTAGTATACCTTTATATCATGCATTCCATAATATATTACTGCTGGCCAATGTACTATCATTTACAAATTGATACATATCAAAGCATCAGGTTTGCTCTTGCATATTTTTTTAAAAATAAATATGCATGTAGTGATTTGTTTTGAGTGTTGTCATGCATGCCATGATGTTACAATAATTTTATTATTATTATGGATTTGGCTATGAATCCAGTATAAAGCATCCGCATTTTTTCCTACTTCTGCGGATATGCATTGTGACCATGTATTTTGACTGGGTATGGTGTAAACAGGATAATTCTATCTCATCCACCAGATGAATATGAGACGGTCAAATTATAGTTATTTAATTCATTCTCCATACGTTTGAATGCTATGAACTCTTTCATACTAGAAGCACCTAGTCTGTTCTTACACCTAGTTGAGCAAAGAGCAAAGGCATTATAATTCCATTAACAATCAATATTATCATGTTTCTTGTCTGTATTTGATGCAAAAATTTCTTGTCAGTTCCAAGAATGTCAGAATCCCGAGAAGCTCCAACCCATTCTACGCAATCATCAACAACACATCCCGAAAAGGTTGACATAAATGCATATGGAGCTCCCATTTCAAAAAATGCGGGAAAAATAGGCAGCCGCATTGGTAAACTTGTGCGGATGCATGTGCAGATCTCCTACGAAAGCTGGGATAAAGTACCGCCAAAAATTAAAAATGACATGTAGGTTGCATTGTTGGTAAGTATGTTTATCACAATGTAAGTACTTTTTTTTATTAAAATGCCCTTTTTAGTAAATAATTTGTAATTTTTCCAGAAACGTTTTGAACTTTATGCAAATACAAAGGAATTTTATTTCAAAAAAATGTGTGAGTCTTTTAGTAGACCTAAGAGTGAGTTGAGGATGAAATACTATGACAAATTCAACAATTACGATGAAAGGTTGAAAAACTGTCCACCCACTATTAGTCAAGACGACTGAGAGGGATTTTTGATGAACGAAGAGAAACCCGGTGTGAGCGAGCGAAGAGAGCTAGGCAAAAAAAAAAAAAAAAAAACAGATCAGTATATAGCTATGGCGTCACACCGGTCGAACTAGTCATGCGGTCGTACAAGATGATATGGTATGTAGCTGCATGAATCTATATTTTATTTGCATTTTGTAGTAACATAATTTTTCAAAGATAGTGCAGCAAATGACATGTATGTGGCCGCTATATATTCCCTAGGCAAACTTAGCATTTATTATCTTAGATAACAGCTTAAAAAATATGTAGGAAGACAAATTCTATATCCATTTTCCACTTCATAATCAAGTCTATATCATGTTTTAGTATTTTTTTTTGCAACATTGTTAATTAGAGTGAAATTTAAATAAAAAATGATATGTGCAAAATTATCGTACTTGAAAATTTATGAAATCCAAGTATCAACAATATGTCAAAAGAGCTTATCCCTAATGTAAATTGCAAGCGAAGTAAGTCTGAAATTTAGTATGTTATAGTGGAAGGAAGAAGATTTTGGAAATGAAAATCTTAGGCTTATTTGAAAGGAAATGAATGACCAGAAATTTACATATTTAAGCTACATGAATATAAGGGCACATCTGGTTGAAGTTTCATGTTTAATTCATCCAGTCATATTAGTTTAGTTCAAATTCCACTTTCAGTTAACCTATAAAATTTCCCCCTGCCTATTTTTGCTGAAAGTATCCCTTTGCTTTTGAGGTAGATATATAAGTTAGATTTCATGTTTTTTGAAGATGTCGTTGGTGGTAATTTAAACTAAGCCATCCATTATTTCTAATTACCTTATAACCATCAAATGGTTTATAACTGTTTAAATGTTCACCTCGTTGATTTGTTTGTACCTCAATAATTAATACTTTGATAGGCTTTCTGCTGCAATATTTCACACTAACATCGGCCCAATACTGAATGACATATTTTTTGCGTTTGTCGTAACAAAACCGGCAACCATAGTTAAAATTTGACACCACAATATTTACTGCCATTTTGTCTGCGAAAAAAATAAAATATAAATAGTAAACGCTACTACATATTTTACTACTTACATATATTTATTTTTAGGAATTGAATGACAAAAGTACTGATATGTTTGGCCTTCAAAGAAGACTAGGGATAAAAGACATAAAAAATGACTTTATTCGATGTTCCATTGTACCGTTAACTATGTAGCCTGTATAATATTTTTACTTCTCCTCACATATTTAAGCTACCTGAAATTTGTTTTACAATTTTTAATAATTAACCAAGAATTATATGTGCTACATACATTGGGAATTCAAAAATGGTGTAAACATTAAGACAGGCACATATGGTTGACGCGTAACTAATTCTAATTGATGTACTTAAACATGAAAACTCAGTACTCACAATATGCATGTGTTGACAGTTGTACCAATCTGTTGGCAATATGCATGTGTTGACAGTTGAATTATTTGCAACATTGTTAATTATTTAGTTTATAAATGCAATTACCATAATCTTAATAATCTATTTATAACCAAAATTCAGGTATGTACAGTTTAATAACCAAATACATAAATTCAATCCAATCTGATATGCACAGAACCCAAACTGATATGTTGTTGCATGTATGTTTGGATAACACAGAATGCTCTTGATTTCAGAATTCATGTGCATACATATGGGTAAATTGCTGATATGTTGACGCATATCATTGCTATGATTTTGTTTCATGTTTTATTGCAGGTTGTTGCAAATCCGGAAAAAGAAATAACACGTCGTGAAGTATGGGAGAAAACTCATACAAAAAAGGATGGAAGCATATCCGATTTCACTTCTCCATACTTTGTAAGTTAGCCAAATAATTGCTTATTCGAATTATTCACTATTTCAATTTATATATTTAAGCTTCATGATTAGGATAAAATTAAGAAGGCAAAGGAAGCAATCAAAGACGGTGCGGAAGAGGAGTTGCCGCTGGAAGAAGACATACTTTCACAAGTTTTTGGAAAGGATAAAAGAGGCCGGACTCGTAGTATTGGAACCAAGATATCAAGGACCCAAGTTAAGGCCTCCAATATTGCATGCAAACAAATAAAAACTGCTCAAAACATGGAAGATCGGATGAACAATGTAGAGGGTGCATTGTTGTCTTTAGTGGATTTGATTAAGGGAAAATATGAGAAGGCACCAGACAATGCTTCGAATGAAGGAGGAAGTAATGAATGTCACGATGCTTCGAATGAAAGACAGCCGGACAAAGACAATAGCACTCCACATAATTCTTCCAATTCGGTAAGCTTGAAGTGTGAAATCTTAATCTTTAATTTGGAGGTCATTGGGACAGGTACAGTATGCAAAGGCTCGATGGGTTCAATAATTCATGGAAAAGCAGTACCGCCAATGTATGAGAAGTTGGTTGTGGATAGCATACTGCTGCCAGATGAAAGCACAGCCAAGCAAAACCATCCTCTTGCTACGACCTTTGAAGAAGTTGGAGTTGGCGGTTTTGTGTGCCATCCGAAGAATCTTATTCTCTACCTGTAGACACCGGTTCAGGTGCGTACTCTCAGTTTTCTGTTTTTATGTAGTGATCATTTAGTAACTTTTTTTTGTGTGATCATTTGGTTCATAAACTAATGAATTATTGTCCCCCGGTACACCCGGACCCCTCCCCCATCCAAACAGCAAAAAGAAAATTGAAAAGTGTATTTTTTTCTTTTTGATCTTACTTTTATAAAATCAGAACTTTCAGTTCATTAGAGAAGTCACATAGAAAAATGCATGATCAACCCAAGAATTGGAATGAATGTTTGATAATTAATCCATAAGTGTTTGAAATGGAAGTTATGTGTATATGTATGTACAGATAAAATGGTAGGAGGAGCAAACCCTATATATGTATGTACATAGTAATAATTAATCCACAAGTGTTTGAAGTGAATGTTGGTTTGCATGGTTGGATTTTGGGTAATGGTATTTTCATTTGTTGTTGTTTCACTAAGTTTTTGCAGTAGTTGTTTCTCATTTCACCATTCGGTTTATCCTGCTACCATTTCAACAGATTCATGAACTCTAACAATATTTTTTATACAACGATAACGCTTAGGATGTACATAAAGCCAACTGTGCTAAGAGCGAAAAGAGCATTTTAGCTTATCCAAATGATTAGCTCCGGTCTTTTAATAATTTTTAAGCCACCCATTTCATTTTAAACATTGCATTGATTCAAAATTATATTTAAGTTTAGAAAGGTTTCTACTATATTTTATAGTTATTTAACTCTACTCTTTTATATAATTTTAAATTAAACACAAAATTAGATACCTGAATTATATATTGTTGGATTTGTTTGTTTTTATAGGATCTGTGAAATTTAAAAAAGTCTAATACTTGAGATTTTTTATATCAATTTTTGTATTATCACTTTTTGTATATCAAACTTTTCCATTTTTAAATGATGAACCTGTTTTTAGCACACAAACTTTGGGCAATTTACCATGTTCGACGTATCACACACCAATGGCTAATTGTTTGAATTCACTCTTAAGTACCATGCATGACATCTATATTTTGATATGTATATTTGATACTATAGTAGTACATGACATGATAGATATAGATATGTTGGATTGTTATAAGCTTAGATTGTTCCGGGTTTGTACAAAACTAGTATAAGGTGTGATTTGTCCAATCAAAAATTGCACAATCATGTGTTGGTTCATCGACAAATGGAAAGTGAATCATTGAAACGCACCTCTTCAGGCTAAAACCAATAAATTCTATCTCAATTATTCAATGCAGCGAACATGAACAATAATCAAATAAAATGCAATATAATTATTAATCTATCAGAGAAGGGAGACACCATTTCGAACATGTTTGGTTGCTGAATTGTCATAATCTTGTCATATGCTATCATTTTGTGCATTTCTCAGTTGCGCAACTATGTTGCCGCAGTCTTTCAATTGGTTTGATCATTGATAAATGAAGAAATCAGTAAAATTCGTATATCAGTGCCACTGTTTTCATTTTTACCATTACTCGGCTGTATATCATAACTAAAATAAATAAATAAGAGTTACTTTTACCTCTTCTAATTCTGATGCTTGTTGATATTCGTCCTCCAATTCCATGAATTGGAAGACCATTATATTTTGTTTTACCTTTTATGTGATGGTTTATCCATATTATCAGTATAATGGAAATTGTTAGATGTTTAGTTTGCTTACTATGTATTCATATTATACTGAACTCACTTTAATCATTGGATCAGTATGAGTTTTTGTAGTCAAACACACACTGATAAATCTGAACTTAACAGTTAGACGATTTCGATGAGTTTTTGTATGGAATAGAATCTTAGCTTATGTACATCACCAAACAAAATTATACTTTAGTGTCGGTGAGGGACAAAAACTTTGAGCCCCATAGCTTGACACCGTCTTATTCCACCATGACTCTTCACTGATTCAACTTAAATTTTTTCTTAACTGTTCATTAATTAAATAGCTTACACTTTCACACTTAATTTTCTTGCCTTCGCATGCCTTAATAGTGGGTACAGCTTCATCAAATTTGTATAAGCCATGAATGATGAAACATAATAATGCATAATGGTAACTATAATATAGTTATATATGTTATAAATGTGACATTTAATAACAACCATATGCTATACTTCCTAACATGGTAGGTAAGGATAGAGGAAGAATGCCTAAGTTGACAATCAAATTTCACTCCATTCCTATGGATATATAAACAATAATTAAGACTGCCTGATTATAGACCGGCAATATATTCTTTAGTGTTCATGACTGGGAGTGAAAATAATGAATGATTATTCAATGAGTGAGCAGGAAATTTCAAGTCCGAAAAGAATCTGAGTTGCATGATTTTGTTGATATGATCATCAATCATAATGATCAATGAAAGGGAAATGTTTCTTGATTTGTCAATATAGAGCATATTAATCATAACATGCTTTTCTTGGTAGGTTCATGGTATGAAGGGAGATGCAGTCAAACTTTCTTGGCAGGTTCATGGTCAACTATGGTTCATGGTATGAAGGGAGATGTTTTTCTTGGCTTGTAGTATGATATTTTAATTATGACAATGGTTTGAAACTGTCAACCATGGTTTATGCTTGTAGTCTTAGAACTTTATGATGGTATGTGTGTATTATTAGTACTTTATGATGGTATGTGTGTAGTATTAGTACTTTATGATTGTATGTATGGTGTAATATTGTTTTGGTGAACTCATAATGTAAGATCGGAATGCTATTTGTACTTTATGAAGCAACATGTATTGAAATTATCGTTATATTATGACCAGTTGTGGTATTTATATCAAATATTAATAGATTTATGTGGAATACGAATTGCAGGGGAAGGAAAATTTTCAAATTTTTTTTTTGGAAAAATATCGACACAGCAACAGCTCAAAACCGTTGCAAAATGAATTTGGGAACGGGCAATAGCCGTTGCTAAACATGTATTATTGATTGTACTATAACATGTAGCAACGGCTTAAAACCGTTTCTGAATAAGATTCTGCAACGACTTTAAACCATTGCCGAATTTAATTTAGCAACGGCTTTAAGCCGTTGCTAAAAACAAATTTAGCAACGGCTTAGAGCCGTTGCCAAATGATTGCAACCCAGGCCGTCGCAACGGCTTAAAACCGTTGCGAAATAAATTGGCAACGGCTTAAAACCGTTGCAATATGATGAATTTGGTGTAGTGATCACAGTGAATCTACGTTATTTTTAGATATAAACACTTAAAAGTTAATTTCTGACATGTCTACGAATTAGATCTAAACCTACAACTAATTGAATCATATCAGATCTGCCATAACTTGTGTATCTAAGTTATTTTGATATGACTATGAATTGGATCTAAGCCTATGCCTAATTATCATGTCAAATCTGCCATTATTTGTATATTAATTCACTAATTGGATCTCATCATGCATGTTTATGATCATGACACTATGTTTAATCAATTCAATTATCACATGTTCATCAGATCTATTCCTATATGCCTATCTTGTCATTGTACCTAAAATTTTCACTATATGTTTATTAGTTGCTATGCCTATTCCTGCCATCATATGTCAATCTTGTCATTATGATCATTTCTACTCTCTTCCCTTCTTCTTTTCCCTTTTTATTTTATAGTCAGGCTACCTTTGAGCCTAGGCATATCGTTGAAATATGTGAACGCATGAAATTTGGAACGAGGGGAAAACGTTACAATTGGGGCATAACTTGTATTGGGAAATTAGGGCATAACTTGAATCAAATACATGAATATGGATTTGGGGCACAAATCAAACTGTGATTTAGATCTTAATTTGGGGCATATGGGGCATGATGAATATGACTTGGAAAACGGGGCATGAAAACTTATAATGAAATAGGGATAATAGTTAAATAGTGAAAATGCCTAGATTTACAGTAATCAGAAACTATAACCATGCTTAGAAACGAGGTTGGATTACACTTGTGGTAGAAGTCTGTCAGGACCCACCTGCCAAGCAACCACAAGTGGTGAATATGATGTGAGGGGTCTAAGTGCATAAACACGTAACGTGCTGAGACACGAGGTTAAGTCTGACTTGTGGAAGAAGTCCGCCCAGACCCGCCTGACATATCCAACATCCACAGGTTGTAGGCTTAATATGGGAGGTCTAGCACATTATAACCATAAATAAATAAATGGTAATGAACTTGGGTACTTAACCTATTTTAATCCATAGGGATTGCATGAACATGTTAACTTGAGTAGGGGTTAAGTAAACTTGCTTGAAACAGTGGGAGGGTTAAGTATATCTTGGGGTGGTAGGTAGTATTTATATATAGGCCCACAAACTTAACCTGTTGGGGTTATGCAATCTTGTTACACTGGTAGGGAATAACTTGTGGAAACCCTAGCAGTGGGGATACAAGCCTAGGGGGAAGCTTGTATCATCTTGTGTGTGGTACCCGTTTCAGTCAGTAACCCATATATAGGTATCAAACAAGTACTCCAAACTTGGTCGGAGTTGGGGCATGCTTACTGGGCTGATTGTAAGAGATACAAAAGAGGGGACGGTGTGGGTGACGCATTCCGATCGGGTCGTATGCGTGCATGTGTTCGGACAAGGGAGGCTAAGACGCCGTGACATCGGTAGATATGGTTGCGCACATCCTGAAAACGAAGGGTTGCCACTTTGAGAAGTGATACAACCTATTGTGGGGCCAGCACAGGGTATCTGCGGAGTACGGGGCCAATCGATTGGGGTAGTAATTAGGGTACATCTAGACTCTGGTATGTTTAGGATCCCATTATTATCCTTAGGGGTAACTCCGATATGTTTAATTGGGTTGCCTGTTAATTGTATGGTGTTAAACCTCTCACTAGAAGTACGCCTAAGTCTACCATCTTGTACTAGTTGTGGATCATCTTGTTCTAATGATACTAGTATTGGTGTAGAGAAAGAAAAGTGTTATTATTCCATCATGTTTACCTTGTCATACCTGCCTTGCGTTCTTTATACCTCTTATCCAGTTTATATGCCTGCCATGATGCATTTACTTATTTATATGCTAAAAGTAATTGGACTCACCAGACTTTATGTCTGACCTATTTTGTTTCCTCTTCTTTCTCTTCCATTTCCCCTCCCCCCCCCTTTCAGGTTCTCAGGGAGGGAATACTCAAGCTTGATCAGGATTTTTCTTTCCTTCTACTTAGAGCTGCTTAGATGTACTTCTTGATTTCGTACCTTTTCTACTATGGCTATGCCTTTGGGGATTATGGTTTTCATGTTTATTGTACTGTGATGATTTTAGTACAAGACAGAAATTTTAAGTTGATGTACTGGGGTTTATGCATTTCAAACTCATGATGTAACTATGTTTTGAACCATAATGTTTCTGCTTAATAAAGTTTTAAATTCCGTTGTTATTTTATATCTGTCTTGTAATATTTCTGTTTCTATTTACCTATAACGCTTAATGAAACTTAATGCATTCTCTTAATGAGTGACATCAATGGAATGAGGTGTCACACTTGGTATCAGAGCTCAAGGTTACCAGATCGGATAAAAGATTTTGAAAATTGTTTTCAAAAAGGTTTTAAAAGAAAGAATTTTCAAAAAGAAAAGTCTATTTTGGAAAACATATTCCCTAAAGCCATATGTAATATCTTTCGATTCTCTGTTTGAATCCCTTTTTCCTTTTCTTTTCAGCATGTCTGGGGAACCTAATATTCCTGAGGGTGTTACGATACCGGGTTGGTTCCGTAGGTATCAAGAGGCCACGACGCCTACCAGTGGTCAAGCAGACGTTCCTCCCCTAGCTGCATCCACTGTTCCTCCTCCTCCTCTGAAAGCAGATAATTTCTCTAAGATATGCAAAGATTTCTGTGCTATGGGCAGAAATCCATTCCGAGGAACTGAGACTTTATAGAAGTAAGTAATTGGATTAAAGAGATGGAAGACTTGTTTGGAATTTCTGAAGTTGATGATCGTAGAAAGATTCAGTTGGCCGCTTGCCTACTGAAGAATGAGGATTCATTCTGGTGGGAGGTGACGCAAGCGGGGCGTCCAATGGAGACTTGGGACGATTTCCGACAGAGATTTGGAATGAAGTTTCTTTCTCAAACCGAGAAAAGTATGCAGATGGAAAGGTTTTTGGCGCTCAAGTAAGGAGGCATGACTGTCGAAGAATATGTCAACAAGTTCAATCAACTTGCGAGGTTTGGTTTGGAGCTAGTAGATACCTCGCATAAGAAATCTTTGTGGTTTGCTAAAGGATTGAACGTACCCCTTCATGGGTTAGCTATGTCTCATATTCCGATGAGAGCAACTTTTGAAAGACTCGTTGATATGGCATTGATCCATGAGGAATATAAAGGTGAAAAGAAAGAAGCTAAGGTTGAGGAAACACAAAACAAAAAAGTGTAGCCCAAGAAAGGACAACAACAACAAAAGAAAGGCGGAAAGGACGACAAGGCTAGAGATAAGAGGAAGTGTCATAATTGTGGACGTGAGGGTCATTTGATCAAGGATTGCAAAAGAAGGAAGAATGCTTGTTTCAATTGTGGAGAGGTTGGACACTTTTCTAAGGAGTGCCCAAATAAGCAAGGACAAGGTCAAAGGGCAGGATCTTCTGGAGGGCAGGTACATGCTCCCGTGGCTAGTGCGCCAGACAGAGGTAGGAAAGTTTCTGTTGAAGGTCCAATTTTTCTTTCCAATCATCCAGTTAGAACTCTTTTTGACTCTGGTGCATCACATTCTTTTATATATGATTCTGTGGTTGAGTCTCTGCACCTTAGTACTAGTATAGTTTTGGATCCAATTGTTGTCTCAAACCCCATTGGTGGTACGACTCATCTGTCTTTGATTTGTCAGGGTTTGAAAATATTTGTGTTGGGCGTTGAGTTTGAGGGCGACACATATGTGCTTGGTTTCATGGGATATGTTCTGATTCTAGGGATGGAATGGCTAGCCATGCGTGGTGCCATTTTGGATTGTGAGAGGAGGATCATTAGACTTTTGACTTGCCATGGGAGGACCCTCGAGATATCTTGTGACCCAAAAGGGTCTGTCATGCTTAGTTTCCTAGAGTCACTTGATGCATATATATATATGATCTGCGATCTGTACCAGTAGTCTGTGAGTATCCTGATGTTTTTGATGAGGTTCAGGGCTTATCTCCGAGGCGCGAGATCAACTTCTGTATATACTTGGTGGACAATGCAAAGCCAGTTGCGTTGCCTGTGCACCACATTGCTCTAAGAGAAAGAAGGGAGCTCAGCAAGAAAGTAGGGGAGCTACTTGAGAAAGGATTTACTAGACGAAGCATATCTGAATGGGGTGCTCTGGTGGTATTCGCAACTAAGGCAGATGGTTCGCTTTGCTTATGTGTGGATTATAGAGTGTTGAATAAACTCACTAAAAAGAACAGGCACCCACTCCCGAGGATAGATCATCTATTTGACCAGCTTGTTTGTGCATCTATTTTCTCTCAGTTAGACTTGGCCATGTAGTTTCATCAACTGAGGATCACCAAAGACATCATAGATAAGACCGCTTTTAGAACTTCAGATGGTTTCTTTGAGTGGCTCGTCATGCCTTTTGGGTTAACGAATGCACCCGCCTATTTTGCTGATCTGATGAGTGGGGTGTTTCGGGAGTTTCTAAGTTCATTATGGTCTTTGTTGAAGATATCTTGATTTTCTCGAAGAGCGAGGAAGAGCATGCCTTACATTTAAGGGAGGTTTTGAAAACTCTTCGTGTGCATCAGCCTAAGGCGAAGTTCTCCAAATGTCATTTTTGGAGAAAAGAAGTGAGATTTCTAGGGCATGTGATTTCTAAATATGGGATATCAGTAGATCCCGCAAAGGTAATTGCAGTTCAAGATTGGCAGATCCTAAAGAATGCAACAGAGGTGAGAAGTTTTCTATTATCTCTTTCCATGCTTTTATGATCTCTTTCCACGCTTGCACTCCCGAAATTGACAATTTGAAATATATTGAAACTTTCTCCCTTGACTTATTCAACTCGACACGTCTCATTTGACTTGATCTATTTATTTGGTATTCCGTGCCTATTCTTCAACAAAGGCTCTCTCCTTTTATTTTGGAAATTTGTAAAAGCTGTGTAGAGAATAAATGGAAAGAGTTAATGCAAAATGTGAAAGAATGAAAATGAAGTTTAAAGCTGATAGAAATTAACGGCAATCTTTTTTTTGTGTAAATTGAAAATAGGAAACAAAAATTATTGAAGAAAGGAATGCAAGATCAAAACAACAAAACCAAATAGAAGAAAACTACGAAAAAAATGACTCTTTTTTTTCTAGAATATAATTGTAAAACAAGAAATAAAAAGATTGTTTTTTTTCTTTGGTCGATAAAAGGAAACAAAGAAGAAATCAAAAACTACTAAGCAACTAAATCAAAGGAAACAAAACGCTTCTTTTTTTTAAACTAAGGAAAACAAAAACTACTAGTGGAAAACAAAGGCAGATAAGCAATTTAACTAAAGAAAATAAAAAACATGATTTTTTTTGTTTTTTAAAGGTTAATAAATGGAAACAAAGAAGGAAAAAAAAATCTAAATCTACTAATGACTAAACTAAAAAAATAAACTAAAAAAAATGATTTTTTTTTTCTTTTTTTAAATATGAAGAGAACAAAATAAAGTAAAACAAGGAACTACAACTAGGTAAACAATAGAAAACAGAGCACAAATTAAAAAAAAACTAACACGAATCGAATATAAATAAACGTTAGAAATTATTGGAACTCCCGGGCAACGGCGCCAAAAACTTGATCGACGGTTTTAATTGTTAACAAAAACCACGATTTTATTTTACCACAAGCGCATGGTGCCTGTTGTATTATTTGTGCGAATACGGGTCAAATCCACAGGTAGTTGTATAATTTACTAATGTTTATTTAAATTCTAGGCGAGTTAGATGAAATTGAGTAATTGGTTTGATTAGTTTATAATAAGAAATTGCTAGAATAGAAGAGAAATAGACTGCAGAGAATATGTAAAAACTGTGAATAAGGGATGAGATCTATTAATCTCTTGGCGAATCAATAGATCTCAAGAACAGAAAAAACTGAAAATCCAATGCAATAGAAATTAAAATAAGCGAAGATGAACACAGACAAAAATTAGAAATTAGAATAAAGGTGAAGAGAACATAGAAAAGAATAAAGAGAACAAATTTTATTGCAGAAATAAGAACGAAGATTACAAGAGAAATCCTTAAATCTTAGAAGAAAAGAAAGAGAACAATTGCCAAGATGAACTAAAATGGCACTAGGTAGGGGTATTTATAGTATATACAAGATCTAGATCTAAAAGAATAGAATTCTCTAGAATTTGGGCCTAGTCTTCCTCTGAAATCTTATTCTCTACGTTCTCTAGAAACTTCTTGATTCAAAAATTCCAAGCCCTTGATTTGATCTTCATTTGTTGATCCAATGTGTTCCATATTACTCTAGAGACTTCTATCTCCCGTATTTTCCCGAATCTTCTTATGTTGGCTTACTCTAAAAGAATTTCCCTTGGAGTTTGGCAAAAAATAAATAAGGTGTGCGCTAGGATTTGAACCCATGACGTCCTAATAGATTTCACAACTTCAAACTAACTAAGCTATGATTGCTTTTGTGTTTAGCTTGCTTTTCAACTTCTTTTCAATAGATCCTTGAACTGAACTGTTATTCTAAAGCCAATTCTGCAACAGTTTTTTTCATTTTTGGAGAATCATAAACCTGTAACAAACAAAACTAAAAGGCCCAGTAGTTTTACTTTAAGAGTAGTAAAATATATAATTAGGCAATGAAAATTTTACATAATTTGAAGTTCATCAAATACCCCCAAACTAGAACCTTTATTCATCCTCGTATAAAACCTAGTTAAATTTATTAGCCACACTTTCGTAGGGAATCACAATTTCATTTAGCGTACGCAACAAGCCTTTAAACCCCTAGATGTCCCTAATAGGACGAGTTGTGTCTCGTGAGGGTTTTCAGCGAATACTACCTACAAAATCCCAATGCAACATGTTATTAATGCAACTATATGAATGCAAAATTGTATGAAAATTTGATGAGTCGGTTTATTTTAAATAGTCACAATATTGTAGTGTATAGGTGTTCTAGTCAAAATTGAGAAATTATGTTTATCACTTAGCAACAAACTTCAAACCAAAGTCAAGTTTCCATCACATCAGACTCTAGCATGCTAATATTTTAAGTTGAAACATAGTGAAATTGTGAAGTTTGATTTGACATGATTGTCAAAGTTTGCAAAGTGATAATTCTATTTTCTCTTCTCTTGTATAACAATTACAAATTGATAAAACTAAATAGTATGCTTTGATTTCATTCACCTACCCTCTCTGTAACACCCCGCATTTTTATTGCAATTTAAAATAAAAATATGCATATATGTATATATAGTATATGCATAGATATATTTAAAGGAAAAATTAAATAATAATATAATTGCATGTAATGAGTTCATGCAGTGAAATGAAGAAAAAGATTAATAAAAGAAATTACATGTAATACATGAAATAAGAAGAAATGCAATGCAATGCAATTGAAATTGCATGCGAACATTTAAAAGAAATAAAAAGGAAAATTTGAAGAGCTTCCAGAATTTGGTCACGAAATTAGCGTCGTTGCGTTCGTGACAATTTTCTGGTCAACTTAGACTATAATTTGCAGAAAATTGATTTAAAATAAAAGAGATATCTTTAAATTAATTATTGCAACAAAATATGAAAAAAAGAGGAATGAGAAAAAGAACAATGTCTAGCATTGTCCTAAGCCTTGCTAATAAAAGACCAAGTAGCTCAGTAAGTTAGAACATGTGATTTCCATACAAAAGGTTTAGAGTTCGATCCCCGCCAGTGCCATAATTTTTTTAAGGGAACGGCAGAAAAAAGTGGCTTAGTATGGAAGCAGTTAAAAAGTGGCTTATTGGGAAGGCGGTTTAATTAAACAGCTTTTCAGTATGAAAAGGGTTAATTAGAGGTTTAATTGGGAGAATGTTTCAAAAGAGGAATATATATATATATATATATATATATGTTTGAGATAAATAATTGTTCGCATATAAAAGATTAGCATACGCATAAGAGTTGAATATAAATGAACATAATTCAAATTAAGGGTTCCGCGCGAACAAATAAGCAAACAAACGAATGTTTAAAATTTGATTTGTATGCAAGAAAATTACATGTAATATAAATAAATCAAATTTCAAGTAAAAATAAATAAATAATAATACGACATATGTGTCGACCACCTAAGTAGGGGTGTCAACACCTGCACATCATTCAGCACACGTGGCGTGTTTTGATTGGTGAACGATTGTTTTTGTTGCGACGTGGCCATTTCCTATTGGTCGTATGACGTGGTTAGCTCTGATGGAATTTTATTTAAATCTAAGGGTCCTGATTGCTCCATACTCCTATAAATAAGACCTTATATCTAACCCTAAAGCATATAATTTGGCGGCTACGCTGGAGCTCTGTCATGGCTCTCTCCCTCTCTTCTCAAATCTATTCTGAAAATAAAACATTAGCCTAGAAAGTTATGAATCCACATCTGGAGGAGAGGTTCAATGTTAATAAAAGATTATTCAAAGCAAGGTTGTGAATCTAATTGAAGGGAAAAGGGGAAAAGATGGATGATGGAACAAATCAGATCCAAAAATTGGGGAAAGTTTAAGGGTGAGTGGGTTCAAATTGTAGCCTTTAGATAATGTTATGACTATCGTTTAGCATTCCCCTTTTAATACGAAATTGCCAGTTTAATTATAAATTGTTGTCATAACAAGTTGGGACGTTAATATGAGTTGATCAGGAAATTCATATGTTGAATCTATTAAATTATTGGAATGATTACATGTTAAAAAAAATAACTTATTAGAAATGGTTAGAACATGGGCAATAACTGTTGTTGTTATAATTATATGTTTCACTTGCGACATATTATAGAATAAATGACATGTTTAGATTTATGGATTTGAATAATTTCCCAATTGAATGTTTACATGTCAAAATAGAATTAAACATATGTTGAAAAGAACATGCGACAAAATATAGGCTAAATTGGACGACATGTAAAGTAGATTACATTAAAAAAGATAATATACCTAAAATTTTCATGAAATTGGAATAATTGTTAAAGAACGAACATGCCTAGGATTACAATTAGAAATTGTAATTGCACTTATGGCATGAGGTTAGGTTGCATTAGTGGCGGAAGTCTACCCGGACCCGACCGGCATATCCAGCAACCACTAATGTTGAACCTAATGTGAGAGGCCTAAGTGCAAAAATTAAAAACATGTAATGGTGCTAAGACACGAGGTTAAGTCAACTTGTGGTAGAAGTCCGCCCGGACCCGCCCGACAAATCCAATGTCCACAATTGTAGGCTTAATGTGAGAGGTCTAGTGCTTATATATAAAAATATATGTATATAACAAGATATGAATAAATGGAAATGATGATAATTAAATTTCTAAATTAGAAAATAAGAAAGGAAGTGATGTAATGAACTGTGTTAGTGTGATAAGAAGGAAAAGTGATGTATCTCCCTAAATGACTTATTTATGAAAACGTTGTTGCAAGTAAGCCACGGTAAATAAAGAAAAGTAAAGAAATTACTTGCTACCACGGATTTAGATGGGAATACGTTATGAAAATAAATCACTGATTCCTTCTATCAAATTGATAAGGTGCATGAAGTGTCTTCCTTAATTAAAATAAGGAATATATATATATATATATATATATATATATATATATATATATATATATTACAGTGAATGAAGGATACTGGAATACAACAGTCAAAGAAAATGTTTAAAAGGGGAATGACAATAACCTATTATAAATAAATAACATTAATGAAAATGTTGTATAATAGATAGACTTGTCCTAGGGACAAGTGAATATTATAACTTAGGTTATAATAAACTAGTAAGAGGATGGGATAACAGGTGAATTGAGTTAAGGAACGCTTAATTGTAAATTAAGTAATCAGTAAAGGGGGAAACCTGAAACTAGTTAAGAAAAGGGGGAAAATATATTGTATTTAATTATAAATTAAGTGATCTGTAAGCTTGGAAGTCTGAAACCCGTTGATAAGAATGTTTTAGCGACAAGAGGAAATTATAACATAGGTTATAATAAACGGGTAGAGAAACTTATTAATGGGCCTTAGTTAATAGAACTAAGTTAATAAGTAAACAACCACTACATCAGAAAAGACCTTTAGTAGCGTTTAAAGAATGCTACCAAAGCTTTTGGTAGCTTTTTAAAGAACGCTACTACAAGTCACGCAACTAAAAGTCTGTTTTTTTGTTGCGTTTTAATAAATGCTACCAAAAGTTTCATATAGCTACGTTTTTCAACCGCTGCCAAAACTTTTCGTTACATTTATTTTATGTCACTATAAATTTATGTGGTATTTTATATCTATTTTTGTAGCGTTTATAAAACGCTACTAAAAGGTATTGACCGTTTTGTAGCATATTTTAAATGCTACTATATATTGTTAATGGCTTATATTATTTCTAGCATTCATTTATGTAATAGTCGTATCAAAATCAACAACAGTCATATAATTACCATATTCAAACTAACAATCAACCAATCGTATAATCATCATATTCAAATAATTAAGAACACGTTAGTTACAAAAGTATTATCCATAACCATTTAGATAATAGTTGTTTGTCAAAATAAGCAAATTTACGTGCCACAAGCATTCACAAAAAGGTTTACACAACAAAACTAATACCATAATACATATAACAATTGAAGTCATGTCCATTGTTGCTGGTGATCTTTACTCTCGAAAAGCTAATTACCTATAAACAAATTCAATAATAAAAAAAATTGTTATAATTTATCAAATAACATTCAAGCAATATTAATTGATTGTTATTAAAACAAGCACATAAACAATCAAGCCATCCAAGCAAACTAACCAAATTTACAGGATTACCATACAAGTCCAACCTTGCTCTCTTCGAAAGTCCAAAGCCTGCACAAGTATAAGCACATATAGTCAAATAATCTTACACTTATATATAAAACTGTTAAATTGGTTTTATTATAATCATTTACAAAATATAGTTAATTTAAACTAAGTTAATTTTATAAACTTGTTTAAGTTTTTAAAACTTAGTTAATTTTTGTTAACTTGATTAACTTAGTTATTTTATTATTATTATTAAAACTTAATTAACTTAATTATATTATTATTATTATAAATTTAGTTAAATTTTATAAACTGTGTTAATTTGTCAACGTCTTTATTACTATTTATACAAAAAATTTAAATTATATAATATTATTATTTATAAACTTTAATTAATTTAGACTTTGTTAATTTTATTAAACTTGTTTACATTTAACAAAATTTAGTTACTTGTATACAACTCGTTGAACATGCATAAAATATGGGTTGTGAAAACAATGTTCATTGACAACATTATTTTCAACAGTGATTACAGAGGTAAATAGTATGACAAGGGTTTAACTTAATTAATGCAATATTTTAGGTAAATAGAAAGCCAAATTCAAGCCTTCAATTTTTGAAACTTTTCAAATAGCTAAACTTTCAAATAAAACTGAAATTCACTAACCATTCAAATTGCACATCAGGGCTCTGCATGTTTTGCATAGGCTTTCTCTATTCTATGAGAATAGCGTCTCGGATCGTGGTGAGCTTACCATATTTTAATTCCTTTTTATTCTCATCAATAATTTGTTAACTTATCAAAAATGTATTATACGAATGAATTTTTCAAGACATAAATTCACTGATGTAGTGGCCTACTTGAAAAATTGTGAATATGTTGACTTACGATCTATTTATGCAGCAACGAATTAAAGAAAGGGTGCGTTTTTTAGAGGTCCCTATTAGGTTTCAAAATATAAAAAAAACCCGGTCGTAAACTTATTGTAAATTTAGTCCCTATTTTCAAAAACATATAAAAAAATATAAAAAAACATTAAAAAACCATGTAAATTCGTATTTAATTAAAACAATTAATCGTGAAAAAAATCAGATCAAAAAAACATTAAAAACAACGTCGAAATCATGAAATACAGAAAATCAACGAAATGCAGTAAATTGCATCAAAACATGCATATAAATCGATTAGTTGCATACATGTGTGCATTTATTTCAAATCTGCGTCAAAACTGCAGTATAAATGCATACATGTATGCACATATTGTTAAAACATGCATCTGCTGATGCATTTATTTAAAAACTGCATACCTACGTGCAACTTATTCACGTTTGCATGTATTTTGACATACATGCACACATGTATGCAGTTATATAGAAAAACTGCATACATGTATGCAATTTTTCAAACAGGCGTGCATAAATATATGCATGTGTATTCGAATAGTTGCATAAATGTATGCAACTATTCGTAAAAGTTGCATACATTTATGCAACTTTTTTTTTTAAATTTCTGTGGACTTCCGAGAATGTTTACAGATTTTAGATTTTTTTTTTTTTAAGTGATAGCGCCTGAAAATTTGGACAGAAAACGAAAGAGGCGGAGGTATGGAAAGTGGCAGGCGGAAGATTCCAGGCGGCAGCTAAAATAGGGGGCGGGTTTACAGAGAAAACATTAATTACAGGGATGTATTGTGAATTTAAAAACTTGCAAATAGTTGCATACATGTATGCAACTTTTGCCAATAGTTGCATACATGTATGCAAGTATTTCTGAAGCTGTTTTAGTTGAAAATGCATGCAGAAACTTGCATACATGTGTGCAACTATTTGAAATACTTGCACACATGCATGCAAGTATTTACATGTGGAAATAAAATGTGTGCAGAAACTTGCATACATGTATGCAACTATTTTAAATACTTGCACACATGTATGCAAGTATTGCATGTAAAAATATAACAGAGAAATACCTGCACAGATGAATGCAAGTATTCCAAATATGTGCATGATTTGATGCAAATTACTGCATTTTTCGTTGTTTTCTGTATTTTTTTGATTTTGATGCATGTTTTGATTTTATTATGATCTGAATTTTTGGGCGAGTACATGTTTAATTTAAATACGAATTATCGTGATTTTTTTATATTTTTTTTATATTTTTTTTTATGAATTTTCGAAAAATAGGGACTAAATTTACAATAAGTTTATGACCGGATGTGAGCCTAATTAAGTTTCGTTTTAGGGATGTGTGCCTAATATTCACTTAAAGAAAATGTACATGGGAAGAACAAAAGATTGCTATATGATTAATTATAAACCATATAACATTTAATTGCAGATGAAGAACATACCACAACATCACTTTGATAAATTTGAGTGTTTCAAGTTCTTCTTCCCTGGCACTTCATAGGACTCATTCAGCCATATCTTGGTGTTTAAGTTAGTTTAGAATGGAGATATTAGTGTAGTCTGCAAAGCATTTGCAAATCTTGATCACTGAGTTGCAACTATTCTATAAAGTAAGCAAACTAAAGCAAGAGAAAACTGTAAACAAAGCCAAGTTGCAAGTATAAAAAGGTTATACCCATGAGGTAGTAATAAAAAAATTCGCATCTTATAGATGGAGAAACGAAAAAGAATTACTTCTCTATTGTAGGTCTAGTTTATATTATAATCAGGAAAAGTGTTGATATTCCTGTTCGTAAAGGATGCATAAACTAATTTAGCATTAGTTTTCTTTTTCTTTCTATTTTCGCACCTATCGTGTATTGCTGTTAGGAAAACCCCTAATTAAATGTGAAAAGAGCATGTTACACAAGAAGTATTTTTAACTTAAGCAAGGTTGCATGATACCTGTTAAAGCGCTTAAACTGCTCTTAAACTGCTAAGCCTTGAGGCCATTGTTTGGTAAAGAGTTATAGCAAAGCAATGCACTGGTATTTCCATATTGCAATCAAAACTTGGGATGTACTTTATCCCTTCGCAAAACATTACGTAGTATATATGGTCCTGATATTGCTTGACACGTTAATATTGCCGCATTAACTATGAAGCCATCATATCAAAAGTATGCCCCTCGGTGACTGAGGATGATATGCGGTTCATGCTTTTTTTGTTAGTTGTTCCAAGCATTTCAGAACCCTAAAGATAACAAAGTTGTAAAATAAGCGGAGAAAATATGAAGCCAAACTGTTTCAGAAATGAATAGCATGGTAAAAATAGCAATATTGAAAAGTGCAAGATGAAAGTGGTATTATTTAATGTTAGTATTTAATGTTGCTTAACTACACAATAGTAAATCCTTACATAACAACCCATGAGAAACCTAAACTAAACAGAATCAATGCACACAGAACACACAAACCAAAACCATGAATTGCAATCACGTACCTTCTTAATGCACTTGTGTTACCTCAATTTCAGATCAACTTAGCTTGCCATTTTTCATGCCACCCTTAGTTTCCAAATTCCTTACAGTGCACTCACGGTTCAGCATAAACACATAGTTAAATTTAATGTTCAACCAGAGAATATAACCAAATTCTTATGGACTGCCTAAAGAAAACAACTCCCACAACATGTATAGTCCAAAATAAGTAAATATTTAAGTCACTTATCAGAAGCAGTTAGGTGGGCTTGCTGGCTTTGCAAGAATACAGTGATTTTCCAGCATATGACAAAGCTTAACAGGTTTTATACCAATAACATTGAAAAATACTGATTATGATTTCATATTATTTTCCAACGACACTCAAATTAATGTTTAGCCATCACTATACTCAGACTAATACTCGATATTTCATGAAATCCTTGATTGGAATATAATAATAACTCGACTATAACTCGATATTCATACAAAAGTTCATACTATCAATTTTAGAAATGTCCATACAAACATTTGTACAATAAGATAACTGTCTAATGTATCATAAGGAATAAGTTCATATTGTCAATTTTGCATGTGCAAACCCCTCTTATCTACATGCAGTTCATCTTTTTGGCTTACATAAATAAAAACCTTCTTAGTTAAATATCAAAATAATGTCCACGATAACAAATTTCAGTGTAAGAAATGACAGTGCTGTAACTGACATTGTGTGCTTGGTGGTTCTCTTTTTATTAGGTGTCGTAACAAAATAGTATCCATATGGACATTTTCTTCTATTTTTCCTTAATTGGTGAACTGAACAGCCATAAACATGTTAATTGATGGAACTTTAATTACATGGTTTACCTTCCCATTTAAGTCGACATCTTCACCTAACACAATAGCTGCAATTAGTCAGATAATCAGAACCAAATTGTAATTGTCGCTTAATAAAACAACGCTATATAAATATTTATGATAATTAGTTTACCAGCTATTCTCACAGCCCCGTTGGATAAACGATCTGTGGCCACTTTAATTACATATTCAGGCAATGAAAATTGCATCTGATTATCAAAAAAAATTGCACCTGATTGTCAAAAAAAATTGCACCACAACTTCAAAATTTTGTTGCATAAGCTCGAAATTTACAGCCAACTTAAAGGAGGCAATATTACCATTTAGCCATTAAATGTTATGTTTGCAGTAGATTAAACACAAAACTTGAAATAAATATGAGGAATAAGCCTATGTTCACTAACTCATACTGTAGTGAAATAATTGTATGCACTTATCGAAGTCTTTCAATGTATTTCTTATTAACAGTTTAGCTAGTTAATAGTATTGAAAGTTTGCTGCAGGTGTACATAATTTTATTAAAACCAAGCATTGAGTACAAAAGTTAACAAAAATAGGTAAAATATGAACAAAAACCAATCTTATTTCTTTTAAAAACTACATTCAATATAAGATATAATAAATTGGTATGAAAGGAGCTTCTTAATACAAATGTGTAGATGCCAAATCATCAATGGTCATAAAATGATAATCAGATTAATGAAAAACTTATTCAAAAATGGCCATAAGAGTATTCGACTGTGCCTAATAATATAAACACTGTTATGATAAAAGATTAATTATTTAATAATTCACTAAAACATAGATGACCTTATTCTATTATCTAATTACAATAAATACTTGTTAAATTGAATCCTATGAGCTGGTTATCTATACATTATCTATGCACTATTAGAGCTAAAGTGAAATGGAGACAAAACTTGCATTAGATGTTACCTTAATAGCATCCATGTGGACATTTTCTTCCTTTCTTCCATGATTGAGGTGCCACAGACAACCAAACACCAATACATGGATGGACCGTTTATTTTTTTTAATTTTTTTTTTTGCATACTTTCCTATTTCATTTGATGACTGCAACTAACATAGTAATTGTAGTTACCCATATAATTTGGACTAAGTACTAAATCTCCCTTGATAAAACAACATATTACAAATATTTATGATACTTCATTCAACCAATGTTATCATTGTCCTGTTAAATTTAAGCCAAAAGAAAATTTATGTTTTCTTGTAGTCGTCTAAAAAATTGCACTAGTACATCAAAACAGAGTAATGCGAAAAATTGTTTGAAGTTTTTGACATAAAAAAGTTAATAATTCCCAAAAAAATCATAAACTCTGGAAAGCCATTAATATAGTCAGAAACTTGATATGGTTTAAATTTAATATTTCAATTACAAAACAAACGATCAGCAGGGTTGTACAATGCATAAAATTCAAAGTGCATAATCACATACTTGGAGGATTGAGGAATTGTAGAGACACATGGTGATGGTGGGGCATTTATTCAGCTTCAATGAAGGTGTGCCTCCTACAATGAGAGCAGACACAGTAGAAAATGCTACACGTCGTAACATAAAATATGGTAAAAGAAAACGATATACACTCTAGCATAAATATAACTGAAACACATACCAATTTCAGTTAACAGCAATTCCACCTAAGTCTACAACATCAAAAGATCATAATTAATTAAACAAAGAACTAAATTCATAATAGTTACAAAAAAGGGAAATACCAAATTGAGGGATGAAAGCTACAGGCCCGAACCGAGAAATCAAGAATAGTGAATCAAAATGTATCTATCTTCCAACCTATGAAGACCAATAGGATTCTAATGGGATAGATGTGGATGTAGGGGGACTGACGACGATGAAAAAGGTGAAATACAGAGGAGAAGCTAGTATGTAAGTCGGACTGAAATCGAAAAAGAAGAAAGGGGGATGTAAGTAAATCCAAGATTGTAGGCAAAATCTTTAATCAAGGGTAGAAGATTAGGGTGGACATAAACAAAGAAATAAGAGATAAGAGAGAAAAGTGTAGATGGATTGTGGGAAGGGAGCAAATAGCCATGTACGGCGAGATATACGGGGCTATTGAGTTCACAAATTTGCAAGGAGGCTTGTGCGCCCTTGAAGAGAAACCCACTAGTTATAATATAGTATAGATGTATTTGTATCATTTGATGTTGTTCACTTAGATAAATTGTAGGATGATCAACTATAATTTCAATTACCCTAGCATGTAGTTCAAATACGAATGAGAAACATTCAATATACTAATGTAAAACAGTTCATCTAAAGAACTTAGAAAATGTCAAGTTTTGATGTTTAAGCAGCAGAATACAAGTTTTAAACTAGAATCCTAATAAAAGTACATTATCCAAATGCAAGAAATAGAAAAACTGAAGAAATTATTTAAATTATAGTCAACGAACCTAGAGGTATATTGTCATTCTTATTGTTGGGTAAACATTAAATGCAAGATTATTGGGAAATTTAAAAAGGTGAATGGTTATGTCAATTAGTGAAAAGGTAGTGTCTTTAGAGTCAAAAGTCATGTTCATTTAACCGAAGAGTCATGTCTGTTGAAATGAAGAGTCGTGTCGGTTGAAATGAAGAGTCGTGTCTATTTATGAAGGGTCATGTCTATTGGTGAAATGGTGTCTATTGAGTTGTAAGGTCATGTAGACCACTATATAAATATAGGTGTTCATTTTGTGTGGTTGTAAGAGAAAATGAAAGCAAAAAAGAAAGAAATTAAGGAGTGCTAAAATTTTGATATTGTTTTCTCCTCTTCTTCAATCCAACAAAGTGGTATCAGAGCTTAATTCGTTTTTACAAATTGGTATCAGAGCCTAGGCTGAAACTATGGTATTTTTATTCTTCTCATCGTTCGTTCTCACAAAAGAAAACTTCGAAAAGTGGAGTAGTAGAAAGAAAGAAGAGTTAATCTCCAAAGGACTATGGGAGATTGTTGAGAGTGGCTATGAGTGGCCAAAAGACGTTAAAAACATGACGAAGAAAGAGAGTGAGACATTCACAAGCTTGAGAAAGAAAGATCTTCAAGCTTTTATGGTGCTAAGCGAGAACATTGATAAAGAAGCATGGTGTCATATTAATGGAGAAAAAACAGCAAAAGATTCGTGGAATTTGCTGAAAGAGGTTTATTCAAAGGATTACAAAGGAGAAGATGAAGAGGAGGTTGATGAAGAAGAGATCGAAAGATTCAAAGCGGTGCTGATGGTAAAGAAAGTTGCTAAAGAAAAAGAAGATGAAAAGGAGATCGAAAAAGCCAAAGAGGAGCTAATGAGAAAGAAGGCTGTGAAAGAAAAGATGGAAGAAATTATTGAAGAGGTTGAAAAAGAGGGAAAGAAAATCGAGTCAGCTTCCGGTGACACTAATTTCCAGGTGAAGAAGACCAAGGAGGAAGCGATTGGGAAGAAAAATGAAGTCGTTAACCTTGATGATGTCAAGGAAGAGGTGGACGATGAAGTGGGTAATGATGTTGAGGATGATGGCGGCGATGATAGCGATGGAGACGACAACGATGATAGCGACGACAAAGTGGAGGATTCCGACGATGGCAAAAAAGCTTTTAGTGAAAAGGGAAAAGTGCACAAAAGGAATGCCAGCAAAATTAAGGGTCAATCAAGCGCTAAGTCGGAGAAAGAAAGAGGCATATCTCGGAAGTATCAAAAGACTAATGTATGGAATCTTCAAAGCAGTTGTTCCAGAGGATTATTGAGTACAAATTCAGTGGCCTAAAAGCAAAGACAAGGCCCGGTACCTCATCGAGCCTCATACCAAGCTTGCAGTTGTCATATTACTATTTTTGCCAAAACATGTGAGATACAAAGGAAGCGTGGAACTGGTGCATATGACAAGTCAGGATCAAGCTGCGAATATCTTTACAAATCCACTACCGAAAGTACTTCTCAATAAATGCAAGAAAATGGTTGGCTTGATGGGTGGTAGAAGCATTTAAAGTTTACGGGGGAGTTTTGTTGGGTAAACATTAAATGCAAGATTATTGGGAAATTTAAAAAGGTGAATGGTTATGTCAATTAGTGAAAAGGTAGTGTCTTTAGAGTCAAAAGTCATGTTCGTTTAACCAAAGAGTCATGTCTGTTGAAATGAAGAGTCGTGTCGGTTGAAATGAAGAGTCGTGTCTATTTACGAAGGGTCATGTCTATTGGTGAAATGGTGTCTATTTAGTTGTAAGGTCATGTAGACCACTATATAAATATAGGTGGTCATTTTGTGTGGTTGTAAGAGAAAATGAAAGCAAAAAAGAAAGAAATTAAGGAGTGCTAAAATTTTAATATTGTTTTCTCCTCTTCTTCAATCCAACAAAGTGGTCTCAGAGCTTAATTCGTTTTTACACTTATCAGCTAGATTGCCTCGATGATTTTTAAGAAAAAGGCATATGTGATGTCTTTTTTGTATGAGCAAATGTAACTGGAGGTAGATTATTCACTTCAAGGGATTGACAAGCCTACCATAAAGGAAATATTAAAGTTGTTACTACAAGCTAGGATTTTGAATCAAATGATAAAATAATTGTTACTTCTTACTTTGTTTAATGCATCAAACTCTTTGAGTAAAATAGTATTAAACTCTCCTTCGCTTACACCATCTCTGGAAAAAGTTTAGCGACATATTTAAAGAAGTATTAGCAATTCAGTACCTATAAAAGATAATCTGATGGAGCTTAAGGCCTGTAGATCACCTAACGGATATAAGTTGCTCTCTGCAAAAGAGGAAAATAGATTCACATCCATAAGCAGCAAGCAAGTGAATGGTATGTAAATTTCCATCATATGCATGATTTACCTTATCATATTGTCAGGCACCATTTCTTCCTTTGCCTTCAGGTTAGTAGTATAAAGATCATTAATTATCTCTCCATCTGATCAAGCAGAAATTAATCATTTGTATCTTGTTATTTCAGGCCAGTCCATAGAGACAACAACCTAAATTAAAATGGAACAACCAAAATCATAATGCGCAATTTTATAGATATTAGAAAAATAAATTTGCCACTAAAATAGAATTACGGCAACAGCTGAAGCAGAGGAGTTCTCTCTAGGCGGTGGGTAAGTAACATCAGCACTGAAAATGATAGTAGGTTTACCTATGATATTATAAATGTTCTTCCTAGCTGCATCAACAAGAACTGTATTTCTCCCTCCAACCTTATCGTGAATTAATAATAGAATAAAAAAAATCTAACATGCAAACACACACACTTGCGCGCACACACACACACACATATACATATATATATATATACATATACATACATACATAGTCAATCAAGAGAGAACACTGGCCCTGATATTAATTTTTAATGCAACATTCGAAAGATATGGAGTATTAGCCGAGTATTCTTAGGCAAACAACATTGAGACTACCATGATGGTTATGATGAAAAATTATGTTTGTCAAATGCACGCACAAAAAAGGTCTTCAACACATGCAGTACCTATAGCGAAGGAGATATTTGAAGCAGTGGATGTAAATTATCCAGAATTATTCATTAGTGTAGCTCGGAAATTTTATTAGTAAGAATTTGCAATAAATGAAATACAGTAGCAGGTGAGCTTTGATTACATTGTAAATAAGAGGAATCCAGTTTTGATTTTATTGGGACGACAGTAAATTACATACTACGACGAAATTCAAGGTGTTTGTTGTTCTGTCACATTGTCTGTTTACTTTTTTACTTGCTCTAGTACATTTTTATTTTACCTTCTTCAAAAAATATCCATGGTGAATTCTTTGTGATTTAATTACACTTTTATTATCATTGTAAATTAAAAATAAGACATAGCTATGGATTTAGAAAAATGTTATCAATTTTCTCGTAGACAGATTACATACATTAGTCTCTATGTACAGGTTTGTGTTGACTCCATTGTTCACACACATTAAATCCTTAAGGTGACACTATAAACACTAGATATAAGAAAATTTAAATATTAAATAATATTCAATGATTCTTATCCTCGTCTAGCAAGTTCATCATAATTTTGCCTTGGTGAAAGCTGGCGTAAGCCAAAGGCCAAAATAACCACTTCTATGTAGTAGGCGTAACAACCAAAACAACTGGTAACATAAAGGCAAGATACATTTAAAACTAGCACATAATCACACCCAACCAATTAGTATATAGCATAGGTAATAGAATACATTATCACATTAGACCATTAAAGAAGTATACAACCATTACTATCCAAATGGTACAAACCCAACATATTCTATCAAAGTAAAGTAGCATTATCTAAAGAATACTGGCTAAGAAAAACATCTTTTAAGGGGTGAAACACCCCACGTCCGTTAATGTCACTCACTAAGGGAATGCATTAAGTTTCGTGAAGCGCTATAGGTAAACAGACACAGAATAATTACAAGACAGAGATAAATAAGGCAGCAGAAGAATATTTAAACTTTTATTTCAAACATAAGTCATAACTCTATGGTCCACAATTTCATAAGTCAGAAAAACCATTAAAATAAAAATACTTTTGTCTTGCACCATCAGAGTACATAAGTAAATAAAAAGCATCATTTCCCCAATAAAAAGAGTTAAGCCTTAGTAGAGTCAAGAACTTGAGCCATACTTCAGAAGTAGCTTCTAGCAAGATGATGTCTGATTCCTGATTAAGTCTGAATATTTCCTCCCTGAGAACCTTTGGGGGGGAACGGAAGAAAGAAGGAGAAACAACAGGGTCAGACATAAAGTCTGGCAATTCTTGTTACTTTTAGCCAGTAGATAATTACAAGCAACATGATAGGCATATAAAGTGGATACGATAAATCACTACATAAATGGCAGGTGTGACAAGGTAAGCAAGTTAAGGTATATCTGCCTTACTAATGATAACTCTGCATTATTACTAGTATAACTAAAATGAAATGATCCCTTCCACTATAAGCTGGTCGGCTTAGGCCATACGTCCAAGTATACCCTAACCACTACCCTAATCGATCGGCTCCCTACCTTGTAGATATCCTGTGCTGGCCCTACAGTACGAGGTATCACTTCCTAAAGTGGAAACCCATGGTGTGCACAACTATATCTACTGGTGTCACAGTCGTCTTAGCCCCCTCTGCCCGGCCCATGCACGCACATGTCCCCGATCGGTTTGTTCCGCCGACACCATCTACCTCGTTTGGATCTCTTACAATCAATCAGTAAGTGTGCCCCTTCTCCGCCTAGTACGGAGGTATTTACTTGATACCACTTCAGGTTACTAACTGAAATGGGTCCCTCTCAATATGATACAATCTCTCCCCCTTGTCTTGTATCCCCACTAGGTTTTTCTACTGACTATGTGTACCCTTAGGTGTCTTTAATTACATAGCCCTATACTAGTTATGCTTACCCTAAAGGGTGTCTTTAATTACATAACTTTCTTACATCATGTACCTGTTATGTATACCACTTAGGTGTCTTTAATTACATAACCCTGTTACACTATCTACTGGTTATGTATACCACTAGGTGTATTTAATTACATAACCTTATTGGGTTAAGTATGTGGGCCTATATATATATATATATATATATATATTACTCATCCCCTCTAACTTACTTAACCCCCCACTACCCATCCTATTTTACTTAACCCTAACTTAAGTCCGTAGTCATATTAAATTAGGTTAAGTAATTCATTTCTATACCATGTCCAATTATGGTTATAAAGGGCTAGACCTCACACATTAGGCCTACAACGTGTAGATGCTGGATATGTCAGCCGGGTCAGGGAAGTCTTATTCCACAGTTGGGCCTAACCTCGTGTCTTAGCCCGATTCGTATTTGCGTACTTAGACCTCCCACATTAGGTTCAACAATAGTGGCTGCTGGATATGCCGGTCGGGTCCAGGCAGACTTCCGCCACTAATGTAACCAAACCTCGTGTCATAAGTACAATTTATGATTCCTAATTGTAAATTACTAAACATTCCAAATTAATCCAAATCTACCTATGTCATTATAGGTAACTATTTCTATGTTTTCCCCATTTGATTTACATGTCCCATTTCCTATTAAACATTACATATATCATGCCAATTTTAATTCCCTTTTTCCCTGTTTTCTCCCTGATGTATTCGTACGTATTTTGGCGGCATCTAGGCTATAAAGTAGCCTAGCTATAATAATTAAAAGGGAATATGACAAGGGTGATAGTTTCAACATGTCGTGACATAAACATGATCATAAACTGGCATAGTAACAAAGTGAATGGACATGTGATTAACCTCATAACTAAGTGGGCATAATTAATAACTTGTGGCAATTACTATGATGTTTAACCAAGCATAATGAGATCTAGATCTAACATTAGGTGTCCAATTACCTGGATCTAGCATAGTCATGACAATATGTTTAGATCAAAAGGTAGATTCACGTGTCAAGTTTACAACATATATCAATGTATCACAATATGACAAGTGAAAGGTGATTAGCATAAAAGTCTAGATCCAAGTAATGTCATAATTATCTAAATTAATAGATGTACTACCATCATAACATGGTTACAAGTCAGGATCCATATAAACATCATAATCGAATCACCGCAATTATATTAGATCTAGGAAATTAGATCTTGTCATGACATAGGATAAAGTTTCATATGAACACAGAATCATACTTTACAACATATCCAATTCATTGTCTATCAAAGCATACTTTTATTTATCTAAACCTAAAGGTAATCTAGAAACTCACAGCGTTAGGTTTAGAGAATTGAGAGAGAATAGATCTAAATTTTGAATTTGATTAGCTAAACCGTTGTGGTAGAATTCGATCTTCAAATTTGACTTGATGGAGAAGAAAGGCTTGTTTTAATTTAGATTAGAGCAGCATGGAGGCGCCATGGATGAAAATAATGAGATTAGGGTTTGTTTTAGATGTTTATTTATAGATGTATTAGGTGTATAAGGGCCTTTAGATTTGATTAGGAACCATCCGAACCACTCAAATTAGAAAAATACATCATTAGGAAACTACCCAGAATCAACCAGTCGACTGGCCAATTTCAACCAGTCGACAGTTTTCACTTCTGTCTAAAAACGGTCGACTGGTGATAAATGGGCAGTCGACTTGTACCAGTTGAATGGTGAAAAGTGGGCGGTCGACTTGTTTTATAGCTTTAAACTTTAAATCTTCTAGCTTCATAACTTCTTCATATGATTACTGTTTTACGCAAACTCGAACTCTATCTCAAGTAGAATTCCGAGACAAACGCAATGGCGTAACCCATTTCACTTAATTCTTCTTTTAAAAATTAAGTATTCTTTAATTTTTCATTTTTATATTTAAAATTATGGGGGGTTACATTCCTCCCTCCTTAAAGGATTTCGTCCCCGAAATCTTCAAGTTAAGAAGAATGTATCCTACCATCCATCATCCATCTACTCATCCATCATCCACAAGCATCCTTTGTCCTTAAAGTTTTCTAATGCTTATATGAATGTATGCAACCGTGTGTGTATATGTCCCAACGCTAATGCAAAAGATCATGTGGTCTACTAATTCAGTTGACCTCCTTAATGCGATGTATGTTAGTTCCATGAATCCAATATGTATGCAAATAAGCCTATTGTATCATATAAGTTCTATATGTGTGTGCACCCATTCGTCCAAATGCGACATCCATATGCTAGTTCATCCATTTTTATCCATAACTAGAAAAGAAAATGCTCACACATTTATATGCAATGTGGGCGTGACTGAGCCAATCTTAGTGCCTAATGTGTGTGTATATGCATCCACAGGAAACCACTAGCAATCACTTGCATCCACTTGCATCCATCAAACATAACATGTTTCAAACACATGTTTATATCCATAGGATTCCTATCTAAAGGTCGAAAATACCATGGATAAGACATACTCTATTGACAGAAACAAGTACTAATAAGATTTAGGAAAAAGGAGTTAAGAACATACCCTTGAAAAGAAAATGGTATAAAGCACAAATCTTATCTTCAGGTTCCCAAGTCGCATCTTCTGGGTTATCTGCCCATTAAACCTTTAGCAATTTGATTACCTTATTGCGCAACTTCTTAATCCCTGACCCAAGAGTACGGGTGGGGACCTGTCTAACTGTCGCCTCCCGTTCCACTTCGACTTCTTCCAACATGCTCGGCTCAACAACTTCCATGGTGTCATGTAGGCACTTCCGTAGATGAGAGACATGGAAAACGTCACGAACACCAGATAAATTTTCTATGAGCTTTACTCTGTAGGTCATTTGGCCAATCCTCTCGGTTATAGGAAATGGTCCCACAAACCTAGGAGCCAACTTACCTACTGATCCGAAGCGAAACACATTCCTCAAAGGTGATACTTTGATAAAAACTAGGTCTCCTACTTCAAATTCATTGTCAGTCCTTCTCTTGTCTGCATAAGACTTCTGCCTATCTTGAGATGTCTTCATCCGTCGCCGAATAAGGTCAATCTTTTTGGATGTTTCCCTAACCATATTTGGTCCAAGCAATAATCTTTCTGTAGATTCCCACCAACAAGTTGGCGATATACAGGGTCGTCCGTACAATGCTTCGAAGGGTGCCATACCGATACTATCCTGATAGCTGTTATTATAGGCAAACTCCACTAAAGAAAGATGCTCTTCCCAAGTCCCTCCGAAGTCGAGGATACACAGCCTTAAAAGATCTTCTAGACTTCTGTTAACCCTATCTGTCTTCCCATCGGTTTGAGGATGATAAGCGGTGCTCAAACACCACCATGTACCCAATGCTTCTTGCAAGCTCCTCCAAAATTTGCTAGTAAAGATGGGGTCACGATCGCTCACAATGCTAGAAGGAACTCCATGGAGACAAACTATCTCACGAACATAAATTGCTGCCAATCATGGTGCCGTCCTTTTACTTTTAAATGGAAAAAAGTGAGCACTCTTGATGAGTCTGTCCACTATCACCCAAATACTGGTATTACCTTTCCTCAATCTAGGCAAACCATCTATGAAATCCATAGAGATGCTCTCCCATTTTCACTGCTGAACCTCCAACGGATGAAGTAATCCATCGGGCTTCTTTTGCTCAGCTTTGACTTCCTGGCAAAACAAACATTGAGAAACAAATTCGACCACGTCCTTCTTCATCCCAGCCCAAAAGAAAACCCTCTTCATGTCTTTGTACATCTTATCACCGCCTTGATGTATGGTCATCTTAGAATGGTGGGCTTCTTCTAGGAGTGCCTTTATCAAGCTTCCAGTTTGAGGAACATAAAGCTTTCTATCTCGTCGTAACCACCCCTTTTCATTTATGGCATACCTACTGAGGTGACTAGAAGTCTCACCTCTTCTGAGCTTATCCATGATGTCTAGAATCTGCGGCTCACCTTGTGGAGAAGCTCCTGTCTGCTCCACAAGAGTCGGTCGTATCTCCAAGGATGCAAATAAATCAGACAAAACTTCGATGGAGGATCTAAAATCAGAAGCTAATATGAACTCCAAGTTCTTTCTTTCCACAAATAGAGGACTCAGGGCTACCCTATGCCTACTTAGTGCGTCTGCCACCACATTACCCTTACCGGGAGTATAAGCAATCTCAAAATCATATGAGGCTAAGAACTTCATCCATCGTTGTTGCCTTAGGTTTAGATCCTTCTGGGAGAAAAGATACTTGAGAGATTTATGATTGGTGTATAACTCGAACTTCTCTCCAAGTAAGTAATGACACCACGTCTTTAACATGAATACTACGGCCGATAGCTCTAGATCATGCGTGGGGTAGTTCTTCTCATGAACTCTGAACTGTATACCCCCATAACATACTACTTTTCCTTCTTGCATCAGAACTGCTCGAAGCCCTGTACTGCACGCATCAGTGTAAACAGTAAACACTTTACTCCCAGTGGGCAAGGTCAAGACTAGGGTTGTTGTCAGAGCCCTTTTTAGTCATTGGAAAGCAACGTCACAGTCTAAGTCCCATGAAAATGTCAAATTCTTCTTTGTCAGCCTGGTGAGAGGGGATGATATCTTTGCGAAGTCCTTAATGAACTTCCTGTAATAACCTGCCAACCCAAGAAAGATTCTCCCCTCAGTTGCACTTTTAGGAATCTGCCAATCTTGTACTGCAACCACCTTCGCAGAATCTACAGCTATCCCTTCTTTGGAGACTACATGCCCCAAGAATCTCACCTCTTTTCTCCAGAAATGGCATTTGGAGAACTTTGCTTTTAGCTGATGGTCACGGAGAGTTTTCAGAACTTCTCCCAACTGTTGGGCATGCTCTTCTTCACTCTTGGAGAAGACCAAAATATCATCAACAAAGACTATGACGAATTTGTTTAGGAACTCCCTAAACACCCTACTCATCAATTCAACAAAATAGGTTGGTGGATTTGTCAACCCAAAAGGCATAACTAGTCATTCAAAGAAACCGTCTGGAGTTCTAAAAGCAGTCTTATCTATGCTGTCCTCAGTCACCCTCAGCTGATGGAACCCCATAGCCAAGTCCAACTGAGAAAATACCGAGGCACCAACAAGCTGGTCAAATAAATCATCAATCCTCGGAAGTGAGTGCCTATTCTTCTTGGTGAGCTTATTTAACTCTCTATAGTCAACACATAAATGAAGCGAACCATCCGCTTTAGTTGCGAATACTACTGGAGCACCCCACTCAGTTATGCTACGTCTGATAAACCCTTTTTCAAGTAGCTCCCCTACTTGCTTACTCGACTCCATCCTTTCTCTTGGAGTCATGTGGCGCACTGGTAATGCAACTGGCTTTGCATTTTCCACTAGATATATGCAAAAGTTGATTTCACATCTTAGAGGTAAACCCGTACTTCATCAAAAACATCGGGATAATCTCGAACCACTGTAACAGTTTGCAAATCATCTATGGATGAATCTAGAGACTCTAGGAAGCTAAACATAACAGACCCTTGAGGGTCACAAGAAACTTCGAGGGTCTTTCCATAACGAGTCAGGAGTCTAACAACCTTCTTCTCACAATCCAGAATGGCCCCATACATGGTTTGCTAATCCATTCCTATAATCAACCCATAGCCCATAAAACCGAGCATATACGCATCGCATTCAAATTCGACGCCCAACATAGATATTTTCAAACCCTGACAAATCATCGAAAAATGAGCCAAACCACCAATGGGGTTTAGAACAACTACGGGATCTACTACCATACTAGTAATTAAATGTAGAGATTCAACCACAAAATTGGATATAAACGAGTGAGAAGCACCAGAATCAGAAAGTGTTCTTACTGGAAAGTTTGAAAGAGAAACTAAACTTTCTACGGAAAATTTTCTACTTCTTTCAAGAGCACCGGTCGCGAGAGTATGCACCTGTCCTCCATAAGTCTCTGCTCTTTGCCCTTGTCCCTGCGATCCCTGTTTCTTCAGGCACTCCTTAGAGAAGTGTATGACCTCCTCGCAATTAAAGCAACTGGCATTCCTTCTCTTGCAATCTTTGATCAGGTGGCCCTCCATTCCACAATTGTAACATTTTATCTTATCTTTTCCTTTAACATCTTTTCCCCCTTTCTTCTGTTGTTGCTGCTGTTCATGTTGTTGTTGTTGTTGTCCCTTCTTGGGCCATACCTTCATATTCTGCGATGTCCCCTCAGCTTTCACTTCCTTCTTTTCTTCCTTGTCCTCCTCATGCATTACGGCCATATCAACAAGCTTTTCAACCGTATCCCCCATTGGAATATGGGACATTGTTAGCCCATGCAGAGGCTCATTTAGCCCTTTAGCAAACTGCAAATCCCATTTGTGCGGCGTATCCACCAACTCTAAACCGAACCTTGCCAGCTGGTTGAACTTGTTCACATATTCCTTCGCCGTCAAATTTCCTTGTTTGAGAGCTAAGAACCTCTCCATCTGTATGCTTTGCTCCGCTTGGGAAAGAAATTTTATTTTGAACCTCTATATAAAGTCTTCCCAAGTCTCTACCAGACGTCCAGCTTGGGTGACTTCCCACCAAAATGAGGCTTCGTCCTTTAACAGCCAAGCAGCTAATTGTATTTTTCTTTGGTCCTCCACTTCAAATATTACGAATAAGTCCTCGGTCTCCTTGAGCCAGTTCCGAGCTTCTACGAATGTCTTGTTCCCATGGAATGACTTCCCTACCATAGAATGGAAGTCCTTGCAGATCTTGTTGAAGTTATCTGCTCTTGGAGGGGGAGGAGGAGGAATGACTGGTGCAGCTGGGGGAGGAACGTCTCTTTGGCCTTTGGCTGACGCCGTGGCTTCCAAATACCTATGGAACCATCCGGGTATAGTGACACCCTCTGGAATATTAGGGATGTTTTGTTCCCCAGAAATGATGAAAAAAAGGAAAAGGAAGAAATTTAGATAGAGGACCGAAGGATACTACATATGGCTCTTTGGGGAATGTTTTTCAAAATAGACTTTTCTTTTTGAAAATGCTTTCTTTAAAACCTTCTTGAAAAAAAATTCAAAAACTTTTATTTAATCTGGTAACCTTCAACTTTGATACCAAGTGAAACACCCCACGTCCGTTAATGTCACTCACTAAGGGAATGCATTAAGTTTCGTGAAGCGCTATAGGTACACAGACACAAAATAATTGCAAGACAGAGATAAATAAGGCAGCAGCTGAAAATTTAAACTTTTATTTCAAACATAAGGCATAACCCCATGGTCCACAATTTCATAAGTCACAAAAACCATTACAATAAAAATACGTTTGTCTTGCACCATCAGAATACATAAGTAAATAAAAAGCATCACTTCCCCAGTATAAAGAGTTAAGCCATAGTAGAGTCAAGAACATGAGCCATACTTCAGAAGTAGCTCCTAGCAAGATGATATATGATTCCTGATTAAGTCTGGTTATTTCCTCCCTGAGAACCTGGGGGTGGGGAAACGGAAGAAAGAAGGAGAAACAAGAGGGTCAGACATAAAGTCTGGCGTGTCTAGTTACTTTTATCCAGTAGATAATTAAAAGCAACATGACAGGCATATAAAGTGGATACGAGAGAAATCACTACATAAATGGCAGGTGTGACAAGGTAAGCAAGTTAAGGTATATGTTCCTTACTAATGATAACTCTGCATTATTACTAGAATAAATGAAATGAAATGATCCCTTCAACTATAAGCTGGTAGGCTTAGGTCATACATCCAAATATACCCTAACCACTACCCAAGTCGATCGGCTCCCTACCTTGTAGATATCCTATGTTGGCCCCATAGTAGGAGGTATCACTTCCTAAAGTGGCAACCCATGGTGTGCATAACTATATGCACTGGTGTCACGGTCGTCTTAGCCCCTTCTGCCCGGCCCATGCATGCACATGTCCCCGGTCAGTTTGCACCACCCACACCATCCGCCTCCTTTGGATCTCTTACAATCAATCAGTAAGAGTGCCCCTTCTCTGCCTAGTACAGAGGGCTTTACTTGATACCACTTTGGGTTACTTACTGAAATGGTTCCCTCTCAATATGATATAAGCTCTCCCATTGTCTTGTATCCCCATTAGGTTTTTCTACTAACTATGTATACTCTTAGGTGTCTTTAATTATATAGCCCTATACTAGTTATGCTTACCCTAAAGGGTGTCTTTAATTACATAACTTTCTTACATCATCTACCGGTTATGTATACCACTTAGGTGTCTTTAACTACATAACCCTGTTACACTATCTACTGGTTATGTATACCACTAGGCGTCTTTATTTACATAACCATATTGGGTTAAGTATGTGGGCCTATATATATATATATATATATATATATATTTTACCCATCCCCTCTAACTTACTTAACCCCCCACTACCCATCCAATTTTACTTAACCCTAACTTAAGTCCATAGTCATATTAAATTAGGCTAAGTAGTCCATTTCTTTACCATGTCCAATTATGGTTATAATGGGCTAGACCTCCCACATTAGGTTTACAATGTGTGGATGCTGGATATGCCAGTTGGCTCCGGGCAATCTTATTCCGCAGTTGGGCCTAACCTCATGTCTTAGCCCGATTCGTATTTGCATACTTAGACCTCCCACATTAGGTTCAACATTAGTGGCTGCTGGATATGCCAGTCAGGTCCAGGCAGACTTCCGCCACTAATGTAACCAAACCTCGTGTCATAAGTACAATTTATGATTCCTAATTGTAAATTACTAAACATTCCAAATTAATCCAAATCTACCTATGCCATTATAGGTAACTATTTCTATGTTTTCCCCATTTGATTTACATGTCCCATTTCCTATTAAACATTACATAAATCATGCCAATTTTAATTCCCTTTTTCCCTGTTTTCTCCCTGATGTATTCGTACGTATTTTGACGGCATCTAGGCTATAAAGTAGCCTAGCTATAATAATTAAAATGGAATATGACGAGGGTGATAGTTTCAACATGTCGTGACATAAACATGATCATAAACTGGCATAGTAACAAAGTGAATGGACATGTGATTAACCTCATAACTAAGTGGGCATAATTAATAACTTGTGGCAATTACTATGATGTTTAACCAAGCATAATGAGATCTAGATCTAACATTAGGTGTCCAATTACCTGGATCTAGCATAGTCATGACAACATGTTTAGATCAAAAGGTAGATTCACGTGTCAAGTTTACAACATATATCAATGTATCACAATATGACAAGTGAAAGGCGATTAGCATAAAAGTCTAGATCCAAGTAATGTCATAATTATCTAAATTAATAGATGTACTACCATCATAACATGGTTACAAGTCAGGATCCATATAAACATCATAATCGAATCACCGCAATTATATTAGATCTAGGAAATTAGATCTTGTCATGACATAGGATAAAGTTTCATATGAACACAGAATCATACTTTACAACATATCCAATTCATTGTCTATCAAAGCACACTTTCATTTATCTAAACCTAAAAGTAATCTATAAACTCGCTGCGTTAGGTTTAGAGAATTGAGAGAGAATAGATCTGAATTCTGAATTTGATTAGCTAAACCATTGTTGTAGAATTTGATCTTCAAATTTGACTTGATGGAGAAGAAAGGCTTGTTTTAATTTAGATTAGAGCATCATGGAGGCACCGTGGATGAACATAATGAGATTAGAGTTAGGTTTAAGTGTTTATTTATAGATGTGTTAGGTGTATAAGGGCCTTTAGATTTGATTAGGAACCATCCGAACTACTCAAATTAGAAAAACACGTCATCAGGAAACTACCCAAAATCAACCAGTCGACTGGCCAATTTCAACCAGCCAACAGTTTTCACTTCTGTCTAAAAACAGTCGACTGATGATAAATGGGAGGTCGATTTATACCAGTCGAATGGTGAAAAATGGGTGGTCAATTTGTTTTACAACTTTAAACTTTAAATCTTTCGAGCTTCATAACTTCTTCATACGATGTCCGTTTTACGCAAACTCGGACTCTATCTCAAGAAGAATTCCAAGATGAACGCAATGGCGTAACCCGTTACACTTAATTCTTCTTCTAAAAATTAAGTATTCTTTAATTTGTCATTTTTATATTTAAAATTACACGGTGTTACAAGGGGAGTGTAGATAACATCTTTTGAGGAGTGTGCAAATATACTGATATTATAAACAAAAACTGTACAACAAATTTATATCTATAAACAAATATACTAAGCAAACAAATAACTTCGAATATCGTAATATAGCTTCAAATACAATAATACAGCTTCAAATATCACATCAGCAGACTAAAGTAAACTGATACTAGTTAGAAATTTTTACATTATATAGCTTCAAATATCATGACTAGTTTTCTTACGTCACAACAACAAGCTAATGTATTAAGTCAATTAACTTAAAAATTCACAAATAGTAGTGTGAAAAAAAAGAGTGTCTCTCATCGTAGCAACAGTCCTAATTCATTTCATTTCAAAACAAAGAAAATATAAAACCCAAAAAAAAATCATTAAAATAATATGTTAAAAAATGTTATACAAATAACTTCAGCATGAACCATTATACAACCAGGTATGTAAAGCAAATGTTATGCACATGAACCATTATACAACCTGGTATGTTAACAATGACATAGGATTAACTGAAAATGTGCAAATAACTTCAGTATGACTATATTTTTGAGAGGCAAACAGTCAACATATATTACAGATTGGAGAATGGTCAGACTGAACTTAGTACATAATAGAAAAAATAGGAAAGTTTCCTGTGACGAATAAAAAAAACTTCTTGTATTACCAAAAGAAAAGAAAAGAAAAGATGCTTCTTTGTACATCTCTCTCTTCGCAATATGCAACCATCAGATAAACGAGCTAGTTGTGATATATAACAAAATTTATAAAAAAAAGCCCCAGCTTTTTGGTAACGAAGCTGACATATTAAATAACTTTCATACCTTAGTAGCAGTGGTGATTGGATTGCCAATGGCACCAAAAGCAGCTTCCTACATGTCTAAACCAACCAATGGCGTTTTTGTTATCAACGCACTTGTATATTTCACCATTTCTAAATTATTGCACAACGACGGTAAAAAGAGAGAGGCAATTCCAGACTAGAAGATGATTTTCGGGATTTTGGAAGAGGAAGATGAGTGATTTCACGGATGAAGATGACGGTTTGGAGTGATTAAAATATGATTTTGGGCCTAGATAAGGAAGATGAGGAATTTTGAGGAGGAAGACGGGAGTTTTGAGAGATCAGAAGATTTTTGGTGATTTCGAATGAGGAAGAGGAGGGATTTGATAAACGAGGATGAGGGTTCCAAGGGATTGAAAGAAGACCTACTTTCAAGAGGAGGGAAAATAAAAGTGAAGTGTCGAGAGAAATTTAAGCGGCCATGAAATTTTTTAGCAAAAATTTGATGAATGGTCACATATGACTTACAAACGCAACCACCTAATATAACTAAAGACTAGTTTTGTTGTTGTGAACGATAAGTTGTATAGACAATGTAAAATTGAATTATGATTAAATGATATAGAATAAGGATAACTTATGAAATAAAATAAGTTATATTTAATCATAAATGGTAAGTGACATGTTAATTAGAAAACATGTGAATTGGACATACTTAATTACATATTAAGTAAAACATGTTATTGTGATGACGTAATCAAACAAGAATATAAAAGAGATTGTAGATTACAGACCTTAGGCCACAATCTAGAGAATAACATGTTGGGGCTTATTAATAAACTTAAATGGATTAAGTTATATGACTGAAATTAATAAGCAAGAGAAACTTGGTAATTTGAATAAGAATTCAATATGAATGGGAATAACCAAGTAAACTGGAAACCTGGTGAGGTGAGGTAAGTGCGTAAAAGAATGTTTAGACATAAGGTCTAACAACATGCTAAAGTAAGGCGCTTAGACCAGTCCGTACTTTTGAGGGTGAATAACCCAACGGGGTAGATATCGAGGTGTTGTAAAGCACGAGTGGAGCGCACATTCATCTGATTGTTCTGACGGCTCCAAAGGACTGGAAGGGGAAGCACGTGGCTTTCGAGGTACGTAAGGTGCTCCAAGTAGTACTCTGTGCGGTGACAGATGTCTTAGGCTGTGCTCACAGAGGTTGGGTCTGCACGTAACCACTAGGTGGGTGGGCCTTGACTACAGATGTAGCTATGCAGTCAAAATGCTGTGACGGGATGACATCAGAGAGATTCGGTGGTTGCCTTAACGAGGAGGCGGAGGGTCACGACCAATAAGGATAGTAGATCGTCGGATACCCGTCATCGGCAGCCAGTGATATGCGAAAAAACTCGAGATAAACCCAAGATACCATTTCACCCTTCACTATCATTGTAGAGGTTAAGGAGAGACGCCGCATGGATGTTTAGATTGCTTACGTAGGGGCGGTCGCTTAGCTCTGGTAGTCTTTACTAGTTGACGGAGGGGCCGAGGTGGGGCTATAGCCACCACGAAAACAGACCCTAGATATGACTGTATATAGAGGCTCTTTAGAGATGGCAACATACAGATATGGAAAAGCTCCCGACCGAGTTCCGTCTTTCTTGTATCGCCCTGCCACGGAACTCGGGAACATTAGGGGACGTGCGATTGAGGCATGAGCTACAAATGAAGATACATATGGTGGACAGTCTAGATACATGCATATCGGCTCTGGGTGGTGTATCGTAGTCTTGAGGGCATTACTCCGTTATGGATTCTGATTCGAACAAAGGTGGCAGTCCATACGTTTTAATAGCAGAGTAATGATAGATATGCGGAATGTAATATTGTTATCTGTACGTCACTACGGAGTAGGATGAGGGACTGCGTATTCTGTGATAGTGTTATGGCGGAGACCGTGCGAGTGGGGTTCCATGGGGTGTACCTCGATATTGGGGGTAGCTATACATATACTGTATTATGTTAGTTCATTGGGAAGTAAATGGGTACGACGTGTGTGTAAGCCTCGAGTGCTGTTAACCCAAGTAACCTAATAAATAAGATAATATGATTGAACGGTATATGTAGGATTATGCAAAGTGTATAGTTTAAATCCAGTCACCAGAAATTATGTTCTAACCCCCTCCTCATAACATATTCGCAGGTTAGATTTATGGCAGGGACATGAGACATTATAGCTCTGGATACTGGTTAGGCAGTATTATTAATGCAGTAAGGCTATACTTTGATTTATATTATATTTTATCCATTCCGCTGTGAGTTGTTTTCTAAGCTCTGACATATTTTATGTCTCTGTCTTTTCTGCAGGATACCTGAGCAAACCAATTCAAGTTTCAATAGATTGGAATTTTGAAAAAAAAAATCGGTCTGTTGAAATTAGGGTTGTCACATCTAGTATTAGAGCTTAGGTTTAGGATTCCTGTATAAATAGTGAGTGAACGTATTTGTATTTTTAAAAATAAAAATAAATATTATATATATTCCTAAATCCATAAAGGGACCCACTAAATAGAAAGAGCGCAATATGATTAGAAATGGGATGTTGTTTTGTACACTAAAGGAATGAATATGGGAATTCAAGACCCTTAGGTAAATTGGGTAGAGAGTGTACAATATACTTTGTATGAAAGGAAAGTGAATCCCATATGATTAGTATTTTAGGTTAGTGGGCTTGAAAACCTTACAAATTGGAAAAGGTTGAAAAGAGGAAAAAGGATTAGGAATATATATAGTTGAGAGAATTGACCTTGGGGAGTGTCTAGGAAAGCCTAGAAAATTCGAAATCCGCTTTGAGTCTAATCCCATTGTTAACTTTTAAGAACTTAAAATTATAAAAGTTTTGGGAAAACGGTTTATGGTGTTTTTATGTTTTAATCTTAAAAGTTATAGTTTTAAATATGTAAAGAAGTACATATTGGGTTTTGAAGTAAAATGGGGTATATTTTGTAAATAGTGATTTCTTGCGAAAACTTTATCTAAAGTAAAAATTTCTCGGAAAAAAGTGCATATTATAAAGCATGTATAGCTCGCTAGTTTTCTTGTTACATTTCATACAAGAATTTTAAATAAAGAAAGATTTGAATTCTCTATTCTTATGACAACCCATTTTGATAAATTATTTTAAGATAATTTTGTGGGTGGACAAAATAAGTTGTAGAAAATAAGAATAGAGTGGATGTTGGCACCTTGTAGTAAGAGACAGAACTGACCTTATAGGTTAGAACAAGTCATAAACCCGACTGAGAAAAGATGAATAAGAATGGAAAATTTCCAAGAAAAGATGAAGAGAAAATCGGTAACAAAAGAAAATTTTCTTATGTGGGTTGTGCTTGGATAGGAAAATAGGAAATCTTTATAAATAATTACATAAAAATCCAAGTATGGTTAGAAAAAGGTTGGAAAAGAAAAGCGGGAGAAGCGGAGTTTTCCGTTTTCCAATTTTTGTAACATAAGAAATCGAATTTAGAAGATTAGATTTTTCTGAAATTCGAAAAATAATGTTGGTTGGTAGGATTATGGATGCAACAATTGGATGAACAACGCTCTTACCCAGTAAGAGCATGGGAAAATTTGGATGAAAAAGGTGTTTTGGTTTTCGAAATATTGCATTCATATAGAACTGCCAGTATACTTAGGATGTGAGCATCATGTTTTAAAAAGGATTTCTGAAAAATTTGCATACATATAAGAGGTACCTCTTAGGCACGCATGTATTATTATGATGTATTTCACTTTGCATATGTGCACTATGTTTTCAAAAATTGGATGCACACATGATGGGTGGACATTATGAGAGGGATTATTTATTTTACCCTTATAAAATTTCGGGAACGAAATTTCCTAAGGGTGGGAGAATGTAACACCCTGCATTTTTAATGCAATTAAAAATAAAAATATGCATATATGTATATATATTATATGCATAGATATATTTAAAGGAAAAATTAAATAATAATATAATTGCATGTAATAAGTTCATGCAGTGAAATGAAGAAAAAGATTAATAAAAGAAATTACATGCAATACATGAAATGAGTAGAAATGCAATGCAATGCAATTGAAATTGCATGCGAACATTTAAAAGAAATAAAAAGGAAAATTTGAAGAGCCTCCAGAATTTGGTCACGAAATTAGCATCGTTGCGTTCGTGGCGATTTTCTGGTCAATTTAGACCTATAGTTTGCAGAAAACTGATTTAAAATGAAAGAGATATCTTTAAATTAATTATTGCAACAAAACATGAAGAAAAAAAAAGAGGAATGAGAAAAAGAACAATGTCTAGCATTGTCCTAAGCCTTGTTAACAAAAGACCAAGTAGCTCAGTTGGTTGGAACATGTGATTTGCATACAAGAGGTTCAAAGTTTGATCCCCGCCAATCCCATATTTTTTTAAGGGAATGACAAAAAAAAGAGGCTTAGTGTGAAAGCAGTTAAAAAGTGGCTTAGTGGGAAGGCGGTTTATTTAAACAGCGGTTCAGTATGAAAAAGGTTAATAAGAGGTTTAATTGGGATAATGTTTCAAAAGAGGAATATATATAAATATATATTAATTGGTTTGAGATAAATAATTGTTCGCATATAAAAGATTAGCATACGCATAAGAGTTGAATATAAATGAACATAATTCAAATTAAGGGTTGCGCGCGAACAAAGAAGCAAACAAAGAAGGAATGTTTGAAATTTGATTTTTATGCAAGAAAATTACATGTAATATAAATAAATCAAATTTCAAGTAAAAAAATTACGACACATGTGTCGACACCCAAGCAGGGGTGTCAACATCTGCGCATCATTCAACACACGTGGTGTGATTTGATTGGTGAATGTTTGTTTTTGTTGCGACTTGGCATTTCCTATTGGTTGTATGGCGTGGTTAGCTCTGATGGAGTTTTATTTTAAATCTAAGAGTCCTGGTTGCTCCATACTCCTATAAATAAAACCTTATACCCAACCCTAAACCGTATAATTTGGCGGCTACATTGGAGCTCTGCCACGACTTTCTCACCCTCTCTCTCTCTTCTCAAATCTATTCTAAAATTAAAATATTAGCCTAGAAAGTTATGAATCCACATCTGGAGGAGAGGATCAATGTTAATAAAAGATTATTCAAAGCAAGGTTGTGAATCTAATCGAAGGGAAAAGGGGAAAACATGGATGATGCAACGGATCGGATCCAAAAATTGGGGAAAGCTTAAAGGTGAGTCATTTTAAATTGTAGCCTTTAGATAATGTTATGACTATCGTTTAGCATTCCCCTTTTAATAAATTGTGAAATTTCCAATTTAATTATAAATTGTTGTTATAACAAGTTGGGACGTTAATATGAATAGATCAGGAAATTCATATGTTGAATCTATTAAAATATTGGAATGATTACATGTTAAAAAAAAACTTGTTAGAAATGGTTAGAACATGGGCAATAACTGTTGTTGTTATAATTAAATGTTTCACTTGCGGCATATTATAGAATAAACGACATTTTTAGATTTCTGGATTTGAATAATTACCCAATTGAATGTTTACATGTCAAAATAGAATTAAACATATGTTAAAAAGAACATGCGACAAAATATAGGAAAAATTGAACGATATGTAAATTAGATTACAGTAAAAAGGATAATATGCCTAAAATTTTCATGAAATGGGAATAATTGTTAAAGAACGAACATGCCTAGGATTATAATTAGAAATTGTAATTGCACTTATAGCATGAGGTTAGGTTGCATTAGTGGCGGAAGTCTACCCGGACCCGACCAGCATATCCAACAGCCACTAATGTTGAACCAATGTGAGAGGCCTAAGTGCAAAAATTAAAAACATGTAATGGTGCTAAGACACGAGGTTAAGTCAACTTGTGGTAGAATTCTTCCCGGACCCGCCTGGCAAATCCAGCGTCCACAAGTGTAGGCTTAATGTGAGAGGTCTAGTGCTTATATATATAAATATATGTATATAACAAGATATGAATAAATGGAAATGATGATAATTAAATTTCTAACTCAGAAAATAAGAAAGGAAGGGATGCAATGAATTGTGTTAGTGTGATAAGAAGGAAAAGTGATGTATCTCCCTAACTGACCTATTTCTGAAAATGTCGTTGCAAGTAAGCCACGGTAAATAAAGAAAAGTAAAGAATTTACTTGCTACCACGGATTTAGATGGGAATACGTTATGAAAATAAATTACTGATTCCTTCTATCAAACTGATAAAGGTGCATGAAGTGTTTTCCTTAATTAAAATATAAAATATGTGTATATATATATATTATAGTGAATGAAGGATACTGGAATACAACAGTAAAAGAAAACGGTTTAAAAGAGGTATGATAATAACCTATTATAAATAAATAACATTAATGAAAGTGTTGTATAATAGGTAGACTTGTCCTAGGAACAAGTGAATATTATAACTTAGGTTATAATAAACTTGTAAGAGGATGGGATAACAGGTGAATTTAGTTAAGGAACGCTTAATTGTAAATTAAGTAATCAGTAAAGGGGGAAACCTGAAACCAGTTAAGAAAAGGGGGAAAATATATTGTACTTAATTATAAATTAAGTGATCTGTAAGCTTGGAAGTCCGAAAACCATTGATAAGAATGTTTTAGGGACAAGAGGAAATTATAACATAGGTTATAATAAATGGGTAGAGAAACTTATTAATGGGCCTTAATTAATAGAACTAAGTTAATAAGTAAACAACGATTAGTTGTATTGACAACGTAAAATGGAATTATGATTAAATGATAAAGAATAAGGATAACTTATGAAATAAAATAAGTTATATTTAATCATAAATGGTAAGTGACATGTTAATTAGAAAACATGTGAATTGCACATACTTAATTACACATTAAGTAAAACATGTTATTGTAATGATGAAATCAAACAAGAATATAAAAGAGATTGTAGATTATAGACCTTGGGCCACAATCTAGAGAATAACATCTTGGGGCTTATTTATAAACTTAAATGGATTAAGTTGTATGACTGAGATTAATAAGAAAGAGAAACTTGGTAATTTGAATAAGAATTCAATATGAATGGGAATATCCAAGTAAACTGGAAACCTGGTGAGGTGAGGTGAGCGAGTAAAAGAATGTTTAGACATAAGGTCTAACAACATGCTAAAGTAAGGAACTTAGACCAGTCTGTACGGTTGAGGTGAACAACCCAACGGGGTAGATCATCGAGGTGTTGTAAAACACGAGGGGAGCGCACATTGTTCTGATGGCTCCGAAGGACTGGAAGGGGAAGCACGCGACTTCCTAAGGTACATAAGGTGCTCCTAGTAGTCCTCTGTGTGGTGACAGATGTCATAGGTTGTGCTCGCAGAGGTTGGGTCTGCGCATAACTACTAGGTGGGTGGGCCTTGACTGCAGATGTAGCTATGCAATCAGAATGTTGTGACGCGATGACACCGGGGTGATTCGGCGGTTGCCTCAACGGGGAGGCGGAGGGTCATGACCAACAAGGATAGTAGATCGTCGGATACCCATCATTGACAGCCAGTGGGATGTAGAAAGACTCGAGCTAAACCCAAGATACCATTTCACCCTTCACTATCGGAGTACGGGGTTAAGGGGAGACGCCACATGGATATTTAGGTTGTTTGTGTAGTTGCGGTCGCTTAGCTCTGGTAGTCTTTACTAGTTAAGGGAGGGGCCGAGATGGGGCCATAACCACCACGAAAATAGACCCAAGGTATGTCGGTATATAGAGGCTCTTAAGAGACGGGCCCGTACAGATATGGAAAAGCTCCCGACCGAGTTCTGTGTTTCTTGTATCGCCCTGCCACAGAACTCGGTGCACATTAGGGGACGTACAATTGAGGCATCGAGCTACAAATGAAGATACGTATGGTGGACAGTCTAGATACATGCATATCGGCTCTGAGTGGTGTATCATAGACTTGAGGGCATTACTCCGTTATGGAGTCTGATTCGAACAAAGGTGGCAGTCCGTGCGCTTGCATAGCAAAGTAATAATATATATATATATATATATATATATGCGGAACGTAATATTGTTATCCGTACGTCAGTATGGAGTAGGATGAGGGACTGCATATTCTGCGATAGTGTTATGGTGGAGACCGTGCGAGTGGGGTTCCATGGGGTGTACCTCGATATTGGGGGTAGTTATACATATAATATATTAGGTTTGTTCACTGGGAAGTAAACGGGTACGACGTGTGTGTAAGCCTTGAGTGTTGTTAACCCAAGTAACCTAATAAATAAGATAATATGATTGAACGATATATGTAGGATTATCCAAAGTGTATAGTTTAAATCCAGTCACCAGAACTTGTGTTCTGACCCCTTCCTCATAACATATTCGCAGGTTAGATTTGTGGCAGGGACATGAGACATTGTAGCTTTGGATATTGGTTGGGCTGTATTATTAATACGGTAAGGCTATACTTTGATTTATATTTTATTTTATCCATTCCGCTGTGAGATGTTTTCTAAGCTATGATATATTTTATGTCTCTGTCTTTTCTATCGGATACCAGAGCAAACCAATCTGAGTTTCGATAGTTAGGAATTTTGGAGAAAAAAAATTGGTCCATCGAAATTGGGGTTGTCACACTCTCTTTATTAATTTACATATTTACTCAATGATATTTTTTCCTTTAATGCATACACCTAACTTATAGACCAAGGTAGACCTTCCACGCACTGCCTTTCGGGAATATGTGAGAGTGGAATAGAGCTTGGCAGATTGTGCAAACCAACTCTTACAATGTCAGTATAGGTCGGTGATCCATAGTTGCCTAACTCATAATGAGACCAAGGTACACCTCTCATGCACTGCCTTTCGGGCTTACATGAGAGTGGAACAGAGCTTGGCGGGTGTGCACACCAATGCTAGATATACTAGCAATGTTGGATACCCTTAGTTTATTAATTATCACAATCATGATCATTATAATTATTAGCCAAGAAAGGATAATGCAAAATCATCTTAGCACCTCTTCATTATATAGATTTGAAAACTATTAACTTGTGTATTTTAGAGATAACACCTTTTAAACAATGACAATAAATAACCAACTCCATAATTGCCACCTATGAATCAGCCAACATAATAGCTTACTATTATCATGTGTGATTTACACTTTTCATCTTATTTTCCATCTGAAGCTAATGTTTCACAAAAGTTTCCATCAAATGACTAGTACAATATATGTACTTGACTGTGCCTATTTAAAATAAACTGATTTCATCAAGTTTTCATAATGTTTGCGAACAAATCAAACAATTGTAAACAACTGTAAAATCCGTTCGGTTTTCCTAAACAACAAGGATTGTTGTAGAGGGTGTCGAACTCTGGGACCAAAAATATTTTAATTAATAAATCCGATCAAGTTATCCCTAACTTTTGATTGATTGAAAACATATAAAATAACAGCAATTAAATATAAAAGAGAGATTTATCTAATAAGAGAAAGCAATTAGGGAGCGATGACATAAATTAGATTAATATTCATCAATAGCCAAACAGATTAATCAGATCTAATACATGTTTCTGTCACAAACATGAACCAACGATAATAGGTTTTTAGAAACAAATATGTAAATAGCAACAAGCATAGCCTATGCAGGAGCTCAGCTCTACAACCATAGACTATCAGGACAGATTCACTAATTAATTTCTAAAACCCTAAAATTAGATCTAGATCTGATAAACGTTAGATTGAACACGAATATATCCTGTGAAGGAGCATAGCTCTTAAACGACACAAAATATGAAGGTTCAGATCTAACCCTTAATTCAGATCCAGATCTACATGTATACAGTCCTCATCTTTTGGCTATGTGATTCATATTGAATCATACTATCAGCGTCATCACCCCCTAATCAAAGGGGATTAGCTAGACATAGCTAAAGAAGAAGAGAAAAAGAAAATAAATAACATGAACATAAATAAAATAAACAAAAAGTAAAAAGAAAGGGAGAGAATGATTTTATTCCAAGAAGAGAATTACAGAATAAAACCTAATGTGTTTTACAATGAATGAGATAAAGTGTATTTATAGCTGATATGACAAAGGCTACTTGGAAAATTCCACAATGTGGGACTAAAGAATTAGCCCAAATAACACATAAACTAGTGTGAACGGGGTTGTAGAGTAAGAGGCCATGTAAGTGAGCTAGTGTGAACGCGTGCAGTGCATGAATGAGAAGCCTTGCAAAGGAGCTAATGTGAACGCTACATGAGTGAAATGGTCTGCAATTGAGCCAATGTGAACACAATATGAGTTTTTAGTGAGCCAAATCTATTCAGCTGAACTCTATTTGCAACCGTTCTTCAAGCTTTAAACTCTTCAAGCTTTAGTAATTTTAACTTCACTCTTTTTCAGCAAATTCTTCATGCTTTATTCATCAAATGCTCTCAACCATGATTCTTGTCAACAATCTGAAAACACAGCTATAAATGCACAATATCAATTATTTAAAAGATAAAATAAGATAAATATGCGGATAAAATATACACATTTACGTGTGTATCACATAACAAAAATAATATAAATGGATGCACCAAAAGAAAAATCATGTAAAATGGATGAAAATGTGTTTTTTTTTCTAATGCAAAATATGAATGCATGTACATAAATGCATGAAAATAACCTAAATGCAAAATATGAATGCATTATGTGCCTCCCTCCATACTAAATTTCAACAGTGTCCTCACAGTTCATAACGTTTTCTAAACTTGAAGGAAAATACCCATAAATGAATGCAATGCAAAATGATTTGTAATATAAAATGCAATCTTCTGATATACAAAAATGGATTGTATATGAAATAATATAAATGTTTATGGTGAATTCAATGCAAATATTGCCACCACCTCTTTCTTCCGCACTTGGGTTTTGTTTTATGTATTCCCCCCACACTGTACTTAGCAACATTTTCAAACAGGAAAATTCTTTTTATCAACGTTCCATCCTTATATCTTGACTTATAGTCAACTACGTAGATGTCAATGTATCTTGAGAGTGGAAAATTTCTAACCTAAGCTTTGTGCATGATATGATTTATGTACTCAACAAATTTATCAGTGTAATCTTTCAACAAAAAGCGGTCATGCACAAGATTATTAGTAAAACCAAAATTTTGAGTGTTCCCTAATGACTTATTCAGCTTAAATTCATCATTTACAAGAGATGATTCAAGATTATGATCAATATCAAGTGCCTTGTCAGTGAAAATTTCAAAATTACCATTAAATTCAAAATTTAGTTTGGGTTCACTGTCAGGCTCATCAATCAAATGTATATGATGCTCACAAATAGAAGGACATGACCCCTTGATATCATAATTTGCCCAACCTATTGCTTTCTTATTTTCTTCTAAAACTTTTAAAATCTTTTCTTCTTGGACTTTAATTAGATCTAAGTCTATAATCACTGGGGAAGTTTGATCTACACCTAGGTAGGCGTACTTGAGATTTTCTAGAAGGGGCTTAAGATCATTTTTTAGTTTATCACAAGTAGTTAATTCCGTGGAAATATTTTCATTAATCGTTGAAGATTGTGAATCAAGAATAATATTCAAATTAGATACATATTCATATTCATCAATGTTTGAATTAAAATGCTCAAGACACATGTTCAGGGCATTTCCGTAATTATCTTAATAGCATCAATTTCTTCTATTTCAAAATCTATAGGTTGTTTATTAAGATTAAAAATGTTTAATTCAGAAGTTAGGTTCCCAAAAGAAAGTTTGCGATTTCCGTTTCTATAGTTTATAATAGCATTTCAGGTTGCCAAGAAGGGACGACCTAAGATAACAAAGATTTGAGCCTTAGGATTAGGAACCGGAGCGGTTTCAAGCACTAGGAAGTCGACAGGGAAGTAAAATCGATCTACTTGAATCAACACATCCTCAGCTAGGCCTACATGTTTCTTAGTGGATCGATCAGCTAGTTGAATCGTGATATTAGTAGGTTTTAATTATCTTATTCCCAGTTAGCAACATACGTGATAAGGGAGCAAGTTAATGCTCACAACAAGATCAAGTAGTGCACAGTTATTGAATGTATTTTCAATTTTACAACCAATCATTGGACAACCGGGATCCTCAAACTTGACGGGCATGTGGTTAGAAATAGACATACTAGTGTTTGCGGCCAAAAAGGTCGTTTTAGGCATGTTGGTCGCCCTCTTTCAAGTACAAAGTTCCTTAAGACATTTTGCGTATTGTGGGATTTATTCAATAGTATCTAAAAGTGGAATGTTAATATGAACTTGTCTAAAGATATCTAAGATTTTATCAAATTGAGCGGGTTTGTCCTTATTCTTAAGCCTACTAGGAAAAGGAGCGACTGGTTTATAGACCTTTACATCAGATTTCTCATCATTTTGAGTTGAGTCAATTTGTAAGAACCCATTACTTCCCCGTGAAGGAAAGAGCAGATACTTTGAGAACAACACACATCGGAACACAGACAGAAGAACATTTCATTTCTATTACAGTAATTCCATCAGAATACAAGAATATACAGAGTAATAATGAATAATATACACTTGGTAAATATCAGAGATTACAATAAATTACATTGCAGCGGAAAATCAATACAATACACAACTGAAAGTAATGCGCAGATACAGAGCTTTCCGAGCATCGTTCCAGCTGTAAATCAGGATCCTGTGAATATAAATCTGCAAAACCAAAACTACTAGCTGCCCATGTGGAAATAAGGGCACCCAGAGTTTAGGTTGAAATAATAAACTCCGGGTCAGTCATGTGACTGGTGTGAGAACTAAAAACAGTCATTAAAACTTTACTTTAAAAGAGAGTAATTTGAGGGACCACACCGTATAACACGGAACGGGTTTCCTCCCAAGAACACTAGTGCATATATTAAAACAACGCAATGCTTTTTGGAAAAATGAAGCTATTATAAGACCCAGGTCCCATCACACAATGCAACGCAAGCCGGAGGATAGGGTTTTCCCTTATAATAGCAAAACATGCTTGGTACGTTTAAAACAAACTGTAACACCCCACGACCGTTAGTGTCACTCACAAAGGGAATGCACTAAGTTCTGTGGAGCATTTTGGGTAAAAGATGCAGATAAATTACAAGACAGACAAATTATTAAACAGTGGAAAATAGAACTTTTCTTTATTGATAATTTAGTCTGTACAAGATTCTTTTACAATATCAGAGTATCATCTGTCTTTATAAAATAAAGAAGCATGAAAATACATTTATATATTCCCCAATGTAGCAAGAGCCAGCCATAGCATCTGGAAGAGAATCCAAAGACAACTTCGTCAAATCTTCAAGCTGGGAAAGAGCAACGGTCCAGTCTAATCCTGAGTTATACTATTCCCTCCTCAACTACCTGGGGGGGAGGGGAACGGAAGAAAAGAAGACGAAAGAAAAATAGAGTCAGACATAAAGCCTGAGTAAGTTCAGTAACTTCTAGCATGTGAACATGGAAAAACAAAACGACATGAATTAACTGAATACAAGATTACACCATGATGATAAGGTCAACAAGATTAGACAAGGTAGTCACAAGATATGCTAATATGACTGGATACGCTCTAATACTTTCGCAGCTTCGCTATTTCCTTGTTATACTGGTTTCTATATCTCTGCACCACCTAACTAGTGTTCAACTAGTAACGATAACGTGATCCCAACCCCTGTAGTTTCCATTGTCTTCAGGCATACATTTATTATTTATTACCTAGATCTAGTCTAGGGTTTTCTATCAAGTGCTTTCTAGATTTAACTATAGTTTTACGCTATCTGCTGAACGCTTTTCGAGTTCAGGGTTTATGCCACCTAGTCCAACTAGGGATTACGCTACCTGTCGAACAATGCCCCCAAGTCTAGGACACACTACCTAGAGTGGTATATGTTCCTAGGCTTCCCCACGCATGTATCGCGAATCGTTATCGCTTGTCTAGATGCACATGTCCTGTAATGTGCGATCCGAGTCCTGTGACAGGGCAAATCAAGGAATACAGAACTCGGTCGGGAGCTTTCGGATATCTGCGATGCAGATGCTAAGGCCTGTTTTTATTCCAGTGGCTATGGTCCCACTTGACCCCTCCCTCAACTAATGAAAGACACACCTTGTAAAATGAGAACTATACGCCGGCCCCCGGTGCCCCACTATCCTATGGCCATCCGCAACCATAACTAGATAGCAAGTATATGGTCTTTTGGAGTTCTCCACCTTTCCGCTTCACGTATCTCGATTGACTCAAGATGGATGGTAGACGACGAGTTGCTATCACAGGGCTACCGTCTTCTCGCCGAATCACGCTGGTCCATCCTAGTCTTTAGGTTGCCACATATATATATTGCAACCAAGGCATACCCTCGGTTCTTCTAACGCAGACCTTAACCTCTGTGAGCCCAGGATGATCATCTACAGCCTCACAGAGGGATACCAAGAGTACCCTCATGTCCCCTCGAAGCCTCGGGCTTCGTAACCCAATTCGTTGGAGCCTTCTTAAAACCAGATGGATGTCTGCTCCTTCGTGTTATACTAAGAATTACTACTTAGTTCTACTAACTAAGGTTTACCACTTAGTTTCCAAATTCCTTGTTTTCTTAACTAAGTTTTACTACTTAGTCCCTTTTTCAACTGAGGTCTACTACTTAGTTTTCTTTCTCGCCAGGTTGGGTTGGTTAAGTGTCTTTAGTCGATTCAAGCTATCTTAACCCTCTTCCCTTATCCTATTACACTAGTTAAGTGTTATCCCTTCATGCTTTTTACTTAACCCTATTCATTTATCATATTCTGATGGTTAAGCGTTCAAGTTTACTTAACCCTATGGTCTAGTCCAGTTAACATATTAATTTGGCTAAGTGTATTACTTAACCCCAACCTCTAGTCTAATTAACATGTTAAATTGGCTAAGTGTATTAACTTTACTTAACCCCACCTTCTAGTCTAGTCAACATGTTAATTTGGCTAAGTATTCTCATGGACTTAACCCTCTCATTCTAGCTTTAACTGTGCTAAGTTGGTTAAGTGTTCCTTAACCTTCCCATTCTAGCTTTAATTAATAAATTAAAGCCGCAACCTCTCACATTAGACAGATATTGCTGCGGTTACTGGATGTGCCGGTCGGTTCCGGGCAGGTTTACACCGCAACTCAGTCTAACCTCGGGTTAGGCATATTCATGTTTTCTAAGTTCAAAGGGTTTTTGATTAATTTCCAAATCTGGTTTTGAAAACAACCATCCCGTCCTTCGAATCAGTTAGGGATAGCCAGGGAGGGCAGGGAACTTGTATTTTCCAAACCCAAGCCTAGACACTATCCTCTCTGTCACCCTAGAACCTTCTGGTCTATGTGTTATAAAAAGGGGTGTTATCAAAATACTTTCCTTTGTTTATAAATTGTTAACAATTTATTTCAAAAGCCCATTTCCCCTTTTTAGACAAATTTGGCCTATATTTATTTGTCAAGCCTACTAGTATACTTATATTCTAGACCCAAGTCCTAACCCAACATGCAGTTTAGGCCATTTCCTATTTCATTGCCGAAACTAGATTAAATATCCTAGTTTATAATTTATGGCCAAAATTTAACCAAGTTACATATTTTGTGGTAAATGAACAATTTAACATTTATGACGAATTCTATAAGTAAATTACTCCTAATTTACTTATTTCATTACTACTCTTTTAATGTACATTGTCACATTTATTATTATGGCCCATTCTCTTTTATTTATCATATTTACACTTTTTGGTATGTAAATTATACCAAGTTTAGTGTTGCTAACCATAATTTATTCTAAACATGACAATTGCTCACAATTATGAATAAATTCAAAATTGTGCTAATATACTTATTCCAAATCAACCTTAATTAACCCAATCTTGGTTTAACATCCTAATTCACAATTTATGGCAAAACTAGAATTATTTTTCTAGTTTACATTTTATGCCTAAAATTTAGCTTACTTATTAACGCTAAATTTAATATGTCAAAATCACATATTCCCTAATCCATGTCAAATTTCCCCGTTTTCGTTTTAATATGCATGTCATAATACATATTCCAAATTATGCCAATTTCCAAGTTTACAACTACGTTCATATTCATTTCCATGTTTTTCCCTAAATCGCATTCCCACCGTTCGAATAATCGTGATTCAACCTAGATTATAAATAAATCTAGATTCGTAGATAAAAAGGGAATGAATCAAAATGAAAAGAAGGAATAATTGGCATAAAAAGGTTTGGATAACAATGTAGGTTCAAGAATATGGGTAGACCTAACTAAATAGGTAAATTCCCACTGACTTAAAACCAAAGAATGGGCAAAATAGGTTCAAGAACATGGGTAGACCTAACTTAATAGGTAAATTCCCACTGTCTTAAAACCAAAGAAAAACCAAGGAATAGGTAGAATAAATAATTGGGTTTAGACCCAACTTCTCAATCACAAAACTAAAGCAATATTTTCCTAATCATAAATCATGGGTGTCAAAATCACAGTTGTCCTCATTATGTCATAAGTAATAGTTTATGTCCAAATCAAAGGTATAGGCCTAGTCAAGGAAATAATCCTTGTAGTCACAGTCACAGTCATAGGAAATGTCCATAGTCATATGCGATGTTCATAGTCCAAAAGGGAAAATAATTCCCATAGTCATAAGTCATTGTCATAGGCAATGTTTATATGTCCCAAAATCAAAGGCTTATGTCATAGTCCAAAGGCATATGCTTTCAAAGGCCACAGTTCTATAGTCATAGTCACGGTTACAGTCTTATTTGTCCTCGAATCATAACAGTTCTTAATTCAGTCCAAGAGTATAAACACAGATTCGAAGAGAGAGAGAGAGAGAGAGAGAGAGATTTGGCATATTCCTTTATTCCTTTAATTTCATGTCACAAATAAAACAAAATATTCAGATCTAGAAATAACCAACTTACAGAAAATAGATCTAGAAAAGAAGGAAAGCATGGCTATGATTCGTGCGTCGTTGCTTGAAACTTGTTTGAGCTAGCCTTTGAATTCTTCACTTGAAACTTTGATTTGAATCCCTCCTTAAAAGTCTTTTAGCAGCATCTCCTCGTCTTGAAACATATTTTATTTTATTTATTTAAGAAAATTTAGAGGAGGGGAAGAAGCCATGAATCTTAGCAGCATAAGGATAGAAGAGAATTGGTGCAAAGAGAATGAAGACTAGGGCTGTTTATATAGCTGCTCAAGACCTTATCGTACACGCAGCGCTGAGTCAGCATTGAACCTAGTTAAGAAAATAGTCCAGGTACGTAGATGAATCTAGCCAAACCTTATCATACACGCAGTGCTGAGTCAGCATTGGGTCCCACAAGCTATTTTGGCGTAAAAGTTTGATTTTCAAACTTTTGAATTTCTGGAACTTATTTAACTGTTTTATTCACATGAAATATTCTTATATGTATACAATTCCTCTAACGACCATTTTACGCGTATATATATATGCACAACTTTCATTTTATTTTCAAAATTCAAATGATGTTGCCATATTTCATTGACTGTAGCCTTATCTTGAATTTTATCTTTCGTATACATATATTTTTGTATATATATTTATATTTATATTTCTCATATGTGTGTATATATATATATATATTCTTTATTTCCTTATATGTACGTTCTTATTCTTTCAAATTTTGAATTTGTATACGTACATATATTTGCATGTTTAGTTGGCCCTCTCTAAAACAAAGATAAAAAAATTATGTCGCCGCCGGGGTTCGAACCCCCGACCTCCATGCTACCAATCCAATGCCTTAACCAACTGAGCTACAGAGGCTTTTGTTAATAAATCTTAGAAAAATAATAATTATTGTTCTCTCCTTACCTCTTTTTTTCATGTTAGTTACAATACTTAAATTAAACAATCTGCATGGATCTTTTTCTTTTAATTTTTCTTTTAAAAATTAATTATACTTTAATTTGAGAATCTGAATGTCATAGAATAACGGGGTGTTACATTCTCCCCCACTTAAAAGGATTTCGTCCCCGAAATCTTCAAGTTAGGAAGAATGTGTCCTACCATCCAATCACCCATCTACTCAATCATTTAATCACAGGCATTCATTGTCCTTAAAAGATTTCTAATGCTTTCATGTTCATATGCATAGTGTGTGTATATGTCTCTATCTAATGCAAAATCAGGCAGTCTACTGATTCAGTTGACCTCCTTAATGCAAATCATGTTAGTGCCATGCGTCCAATTATGCATACAAACATCCCCGGTCACGTAAATACTACATGCGTGCACAACCATACATCCATATGCAACATCCATATGATATCATATCAAGTTCAACTTACAAACAAATGCATATATGTAAATGCTATATGAAAGCGTTCGAACTTGATCTAGTGTCTAATACGTATGCATATGCATCCATGAGCGACCATTTGCAACCACTTGCAACCATTCAACCATAACATGTTTCAAATACATGTTTACATCCATTGGCTTCTACCTAAAGATCGCAGATTCGATCTAGAGGATATACTTTGGAAAGAGAGAAACAACTATGCGTAAAGCTCCTAAATAAAGAAATCAAGGATGCACCCTTAAGAAAAAGGGTATGTTGCTAGTATCTAGCCTTCTTGAGCTTTACTCCACTGTATCTTAACCAATTTTTACTCCACGATTGTGAAGTTTCTAAGCTCCATCTCCAAAATGAACAAATGTCAACCAAGTGTATATACTAGGATGATCAGAGGTCTCTCCTCCTATCTTATCCATCATGCCATAATTGTAAGGGTCAAAAGGTCACTACGCGCTTTTTAGAGCGCCTGCCACAACTATCCATCTCTCACGCAAACCATCCTAGTCGAACTCGACATTCCTCAAGTACAAGCCCCAAAGGCCTAAACCAATATCAGACAAGCACCCAAGGAATATCTCCTTTAGACAATCTACGTGATATGATATAAGCAAACTCGATAGCTATCCTCAAATCCCTACTAACCAAAAACTGGTCGGACCACCAATTGGATTTGAGACTCTAGTGGGATCTTTCTACTATACACGTACTATGGTGCAGAGACTCAACTATGGAAGTGGGTATGAACAATTAAGAAGCGCTGGAACCTAAGGAAATAGTACGAACAGAAAACTAGACTCTTCCAACCAGACCACCTTTCTCCTAGGTGCGCTTGGTGGCGAAAGCATGTACTTGTCCTTCTGAAAATCTCGTCCTCGTTCTTGCCCTTGTCCTTAAGTATATGTCCTATCATACCATAGTAAAGATACTTGCTCTTGTCTTAGGTTTTATAATCCCTTCCTCCTTCGTGACCCAAGTCTACATCCATAATTTCCTCATCCTTGGGTCGTTCTCCTTTGCCAAACTTCTGCGTGTAACCATGTTGGCAAATCTCTCGAAAGTTGCCTCTATCGCACGGAAAAACCCGATAAACTTGAAAGAAGACTGGCCGTAAGTGAAACAACTACGGCTATAGATGGAAGTCGGGCACTACTTCGCCCTTTGATGAGGTTACCTCCCAGAAAGCCAGGAGCCCCAGAGACTCAAGAAAGAAGGAGACAAGAATTCAAACAGAGGAAGAGGAGACAATGCGTATGGCTTTGGGGAATATGCCTTTAAAACAAATCCTTTCTTTTTGAAAATGCTTCTTTAAAAACCGTTTTGAAAATAATTTTTTTCAAATCTTTTATCTGATCCGGTAACCTTCAGCTCTGATACCACGTGTAACACCCCACGTCCGTTAGTGTCACTCACAAAGGGAATGCACTAAGTTCTGTGGAGCATTTTGGGTAAAAGATGCAGATAAATTACAAGACAGACAAATTATTAAACAGTGGAAAATAGAACTTTTCTTTATTGATAATTTAGTCTGTACAAGATTCTTTTACAATATCAGAGTATCATCTGTCTTTATAAAATAAAGAAGCATGAAAATACATTTATATATTCCCCAATGTAGCAAGAGCCAGCCATAGCATCTGGAAGAGAATCCAAAGACAACTTCGTCAAATCTTCAAGCTGGGAAAGAGCAACGGTCCAGTCTAATCCTGAGTTATACTATTCCCTCCTCAACTACCTGGGGGGGGGGAACGGAAGAAAAGAAGACGAAAGAAAAACAGAGTCAGACATAAAGCCTGAGTAAGTTCAGTAACTTCTAGCATGTGAACATGGAAAAACAAAACGACATGAATTAACTGAATACAAGATTACACCATGATGATAAGGTCAACAAGATTAGACAAGGTAGTCACAAGATATGCTAATATGGCTGGATACGCTCTAATACTTTCGCAGCTTCGCTATTTCCTTGTTATACTGGTTTCTATATCTCTGCACCACCTAACTAGTGTTCAACTAGTAACGATAACGTGATCCCAACCCCTGTAGTTTCCATTGTCTTCAGGCATACATTTATTATTTATTACCTAGATCTAGTCTAGGGTTTTCTATCAAGTGCTTTCTAGATTTAACTATAGTTTTACGCTATCTGCTGAACGCTTTTCGAGTTCAGGGTTTATGCCACCTAGTCCAACTAGGGATTACGCTACCTGTCGAACAATGCCCCCAAGTCTAGGACACACTACCTAGAGTGGTATATGTTCCTAGGCTTCCCCACGCATGTATCGTGAATCGTTATCGCTTGTCTAGATGCACATGTCCTGTAATGTGCGATCCGAGTCCTGTGACAGGGCAAATCAAGGAATACAGAACTCGGTCGGGAGCTTTCAGATATCTGCGATGCAGATGCTAAGGTCTGTTTTTATTCCAGTGGCTATGGTCCCACTTGACCCCTCCCTCAACTAATGAAAGGCACACCTTGTAAAATGAGAACTATACGCCGGCCCCCGGTGCCCCACTATCCTATGGCCATCCGCAACCATAACTAGATAGCAAGTATATGGTCTTTTGGAGTTCTCCACCTTTCCGCTTCACGTATCTCGATTGACTCAAGATGGATGGTAGACGACGAGTTGCTATCACAGGGCTACCGTCTTCTCGCCGAATCACGCTGGTCCATCCTAGTCTTTAGGTTGCCACATATATATATTGCAACTAAGGCATACCCTCGGTTCTTCTAACGCAGACCTTAACCTCTGTGAGCCCAGGATGATCATCTGCAGCCTCACAGAGGGATACCAAGAGTACCCTCACGTCCCCTCGAAGCCTCGGGCTTCGTAACCCAATTCGTTGGAGCCTTCTTAAAACCAGATGGATGTCTGCTCCTTTGTGTTATACTAAGAATTACTACTTAGTTCTACTAACTAAGGTTTACCACTTAGTTTCCAAATTCCTTGTTTTCTTAACTAAGTTTTACTACTTAGTCCCTTTTTCAACTGAGGTCTACTACTTAGTTTTCTTTCTCGCCAGGTTGGGTTGGTTAAGTGTCTTTAGTCGATTCAAGCTATCTTAACCCTCTTCCCTTATCCTATTACACTGGTTAAGTGTTATCCCTTCATGCTTTTTACTTAACCCTATTCATTTATCATATTCTGATGGTTAAGCGTTCAAGTTTACTTAACCCTATGGTCTAGTCCAGTTAACATATTAATTTGGCTAAGTGTATTACTTAACCCCAACCTCTAGTCTAATTAACATGTTAAATTGGCTAAGTGTATTAACTTTACTTAACCCCACCTTCTAGTCTAGTCAACATGTTAATTTGGCTAAGTATTCCCATGGACTTAACCCTCTCATTCTAGCTTTAACTGTGCTAAGTTGGTTAAGTGTTCCTTAACCTTCCCATTCTAGCTTTAATTAATAAATTAAAGCCGCAACCTCTCACATTAGACAGATATTGCTGCGGTTACTGGATGTGCCGGTCGGTTCCGGGCAGGTTTACACCGCAACTCAGTCTAACCTCGGGTTAGGCATATTCATGTTTTCTAAGTTCAAAGGGTTTTTGATTAATTTCCAAATCTGGTTTTGAAAACAACCATCCCGTCCTTCGAATCAGTTAGGGATAACCAGAGAGGGCAGGGAACTTGTATTTTCCAAACCCAAGCCTAGACACTATCCTCTCTGTCACCCTAGAACCTTCTGGTCTATGTGTTATAAAAAGGGGTGTTATCAAAATACTTTTCTTTTGTTTATAAATTGTTAACAATTTATTTCAAAAGCCCATTTCCCCTTTTTAGACAAATTTGGCCTATATTTATTTGTCAAGCCTACTAGTATACTTATATTCTAGGCCCAAGTCCTAACCCAACATGCAGTTTAGGCCATTTCCTATTTCATTGCCGAAACTAGATTAAATATCCTAGTTTATAATTTATGGCCAAAATTTAACCAAGTTACATATTTTGTGGTAAATGAACAATTTAACATTTATGACGAATTCTATAAGTAAATTACTCCTAATTTACTTATTTCATTACTACTCTTTTAATGTACATTGTCACATTTATTATTATGGCCCATTCTCTCTTATTTATCATATTTATACTTTTTGGTATGTAAATTATACCAAGTTTAGTGTTGCTAACCATAATTTATTCTAAACATGACAATTGCTCACAATTATGAATAAATTCAAAATTGTGCTAATATACTTATTCCAAATCAACCTTAATTAACCCAATCTTGGTTTAACATCCTAATTCACAATTCATGGCAAAACTAGAATTATTTTTCTAGTTTACATTTTATGCCTAAAATTTAGCTTACTTATTAACGCTAAATTTAATATGTCAAAATCACATATTCCCTAATCCATGTCAAATTTCCCCGTTTTCGTTTTAATATGCATGTCATAATACATATTCCAAATTATGCCAATTTCCAAGTTTACAACTACGTTCATATTCATTTCCATGTTTTTCCCCAAATCGCATTCCCACCGTTCGAATAATCGTGATTCAACCTAGATTATAAATAAATCTAGATTCGTAGATAAAAAGGGAATGAATCAAAATGACAAGAAGGAATAATTGGCATAAAAAGGTTTGGATAACAATGTAGGTTCAAGAATATGGGTAGACCTAACTAAATAGGTAAATTCCCACTGACTTAAAACCAAAGAATGGGCAAAATAGGTTCAAGAACATGGGTAGACCTAACTTAATAGGTAAATTCCCACTGTCTTAAAACCAAAGAAAAACCAAGGAACAGGTAGAATAAATAATTGGGTTTAGACCCAACTTCTCAATCACAAAACTAAAGCAATATTTTCCTAATCATAAATCATGGGTGTCAAAATCACAGTTGTCCTCATTATGTCATAAGTAATAGTTTATGTCCAAATCAAAGGTATAGGCCTAGTCAAGGAAATAATCCTTGTAGTCACAGTCACAGTCATAGGAAATGTCCATAGTCATATGCGATGTTCATAGTCCAAAAGGGAAAATAATTCCCATAGTCATAAGTCATTGTCATAGGCAATGTTTATATGTCCCAAAATCAAAGGCTTATGTCATAGTCCAAAGGCATATGCTTTCAAAGGCCACAGTTCTATAGTCATAGTCACGGTTACAGTCTTATTTGTCCTCGAATCATAACAGTTCTTAATTCAGTCCAAGAGTATAAACACAGATTCGAAGAGAGAGAGAGAGAGAGATTTGGCATATTCCTTTATTCCTTTAATTTCATGTCACAAATAAAACAAAATATTCAGATCTAGAAATAACCAACTTAAAGAAAATAGATCTAGAAAAGAAGGAAAGCATGGCTATGATTCGTGCGTCGTTGCTTGAAACTTGTTTGAGCTAGCCTTTGAATTCTTCACTTGAAACTTTGATTTGAATCCCTCCTTAAAAGTCTTTTAGCAGCATCTCCTCGTCTTGAATCAAATTTTATTTTATTTATTTAAGAAAATTTAGAGGAGGGGAAGAAGCCATGAATCTTAGCAGCATAAGGATAGAAGAGAATTGGTGCAAAGAGAATGAAGACTAGGGCTGTTTATATAGCTGCTCAAGACCTTATCGTACACGCAGCGCTGAGTCAGCATTGAACCTAGTTAAGAAAATAGTCCAGGTACGTAGATGAATCTAGCCAAACCTTATCATACACGCAGTGCTGAGTCAGCATTGGGTCCCACAAGCTATTTTGGCGTAAAAGTTTGATTTTCAAACTTTTGAATTTCTGGAATTTATTTAACTGTTTTATTCACATGAAATATTCTTATATGTATACAATTCCTCTAACGACCATTTTACACGTATATATATACGCACAACTTTCATTTTATTTTCAAAATTCAAATGATGTTGCCATATTTCATTGACTGTAGCCTTATCTTGAATTTTATCTTTCGTATACATATATTTTTGTATATATATTTATATTTATATTTCTCATATGTGTATATATATATATATTCTTTATTTCCTTATATGTACGTTCTTATCCTTTCAAATTTTGAATTTGTATACGTACATATATTTGCATGTTTAGTTGGCCCTCTCTAAAACAAAGATAAAAAAATTATGCCGCCGCCGATGTTCGAACCCCCGACCTCCATGCTACCAATCCAATGCCTTAACCAACTGAGCTACAGAGGCTTTTGTTAATAAATCTTAGAACAATAATAATTATTATTCTCTCCTTACCTCTTTTTTTCATGTTAGTTACAATACTTAAATTAAACAATCTGCATGGATCTTTTTCTTTTAATTTTTCTTTTAAAAATTAATTATACTTTAATTTGAGAATCTGAATGTCATAGAATAACGGGGTGTTACACAAACCATTTGATGCTATTATAAGTGTATAGTGTCAAAACAATTCAAATCATAAATATCAATCCTAGGCGGCATGGGTACCATCTATCATGTCGCCATACTAGGCTTTACAAATAAAACTGAAATATCTCGTATTGGAAATTGGATTTCCGTCATGAGTCGAGGCAAGGGGCAAGCACCTCTCCACTTCGAGACATTCTAGCAAATGCTTCGGGACTACACACTCTGGGTAACCCCTGGATCTTCAGGGCCGGTCCTCTCTTACGTTTGAGGATTAGTTTTTCCTGAACCCACGTTTCCCGGTCCTTACAGACCTAAAATCGAGGCGCCTCATCCAACAACCACATAGGTGAAAAGTATATAAATGTCAGGGCTGGTAAGTCACTGACACCACCAAAGCTAGAAAGAAACGTCGTGCTCTCCTTACAGTCCTTATCCCGTTTTTAACTCATACCGAGGTGTGAGGTTCGCGAATCCACGCCAGACACAAAGTTGTGCCACGTAGGCCGTGCTTTGATCATCAACCACAAGACTTTGCTTTTCAACAGAAGCCTTGATCATTTGCCACTTAGGCGTGCCATACTGGCAACTCACTCCGTGCGACTGATGTTCATCGATATACAACCTCTGAGCTCATACGTCTCAGAGAAGGGCGTTAAGCAAGGGAATAAATTCTCCGCCGCCAAACAGATGTATATTTAATAGAGATCAATCAACACAGAATAAAATCCAATGTCAGACACACAGTCCAATTACAAGTTCGTTCTGGGTCTGAACGAAACCGGAGGCACTTTCCTTGCATATCCATCGATCTCCAAGTACGTCTGGACGATCACCAACTCATTCCAATTCAGAAGTCACTAATCATAAATTAGCAAGAGAACAATTTCCCAAATATTAACCCCGAAGGCCGAAACCAACATCAGATCAATACCCAGGAAACCATCCATCTTAGCTAACCTACAGTTAGTTTCTAAATTTCACATTCTTAGGGAAAGGTTCCCATTAATTTTATCAAAGATAAATTCCTTGAAATTTATTCTTTAATCTTCCTTTGGATATCGTTTCAAACCAAATTATGGTTTTCCAAACTAGTCGGGATTAGCGAACCGCACCGAAGTAATTATTTATTTTATTTCCCAATCCCAACCTATTTATTCCATGAAGCAAAACTGGTAATACTCCATATCTAACACCACGGTGTTACCGGTAAAATTAATTATCATTTCACGTTCAAATCTATTTAAATATTTAACTATCGCTTTGGAGCAAAACTGGTGATACTCCGTTCTCGATCATTTCAATCTAATTAAAGATTCATTAAAACTCCTTTTACTGGGTTAAAGAACTAATGTCATTTAAAACACAGTTCACGGTAAACCCAAATCACATTCTATTTATTGTCGGGTTAAAGAACAAATGTTATTTAAAAACACCGTTCACGATAAACACACAAATCAATTCTAATTCGATTCCAATTAAATAAATTAATTGGTATACTTCGTTAAATCTAAATAAAAAGATTTAATCTTTTCTCTACTGGGTCCAAGAACAGTGTTAATGAAGACACCATTCACGACAAACCCAAATCTCATTTGATATCAAATACAAGGCTCTGAATAGAAAATATATCGGCTTATATTCAATATCAAATTCTATGACCAACAAATATCGTATTGGAAACAACGATATGAATATATCTTTCAAATTTCCACAACCATATCTGTATAATCACGAAATCCAACATCGAAATATCCCGAAGATAATTTCGATTCTAATCCATTCCAATTCACGTATTGGAAATTTTAATTATTTTTAAAACCACTTTCAAATTCAATTTATTTATTTCAAAAATAAATTGGTTTTAATTCTAGTTCAAAACTAGTTCGTTTTGATACAAATACATTTTTATCCTTACAAATGTGGGATTTTTCACCCCAGTTCTTCACAAATCATTTCTTATGATTTAACACAAATTATAGATATTTTTAATAATTTTATCAAGGCCCGTACAGTCGAATTCCATCAACAGCCATCGAACTGCACTTATAGCGACCTTTTTCAAATTTGATTTGGACATAATTCCAAATCCAACCGTTAGATTTGAAATTTCTAATATTCGTTAGAAAGCTCTTTTCAATACGAACCTAACGGTTCCGGTTTCAGGAGAATCCGACAATCGGATCTCCCGTAATGTCAATTCGAAGTCAATGGTCGAAATTCACGAACTGCCGCGGCGCGGCGCGTTCTATTCATGCCATTATATATATAATATATATATATTATATATATTTCGTCGATTTCCTTTTAAAACGAATTTTATAAATCGTTTAAATTCATTTTCAAAACAAATTCAAATTCTATTTTTATTCTATTCAATTCGAATTCTATTTATATTCAATTCAATTCGAATTCTATTTATATTCAATTCAATTCGAATTCGTTTCTATTCAATTCAATTCGACTTCTATTTATATTCAATTCAATTCGAATTCTATTTATATTCAATTCAATTCGAATTCTATTTATATTCAATTCAATTCGAATTTTATTTATATTCAATTCAATTCGAATTCATTTCTATTCAATTCAATTTGAATTCGTTTTTCTAAATATTCGATTTTTAAATCTCATTTCACTATTCATTATAGAAACGAATTCAGTCGATATAAATATCGTTCGCATCAAAATAGCGCATTTCTAATCAACACGGCTTTATATTTTTCAATAACCTTGTTATTTTATTCAACAAATGAATATTTATTCTATTCAACAAATGAATATATATTTCAACACATGACTAATCTCAACGAATGAGTACTGTCCACATGTGATTATTTTTGTTAATCAATATATTTTATAAAATCATGATTTCTTTCGTTTAATTTCTAATCAGACTCCAACCGTAAATTAGTAAGAGAACGATCCCCTAAATATTAACCCCGAAGGCCGAAACCAACATCAGATTAATATCCAGGAGACCACTCATCTCATCTATCTTCCAGTTAATTTCTAATTTTATATATGATAAAGATGTAAATTTTATTATTAAAATATTTCGTTCAACACATGACTAATCTCAACGGATGAGTACTGTCAACACATGAACTTTTATTTTATAATATTCTTTATCTTCCCGATTGGAATGAGGCCCAATCAATTACCATATAATGTTAATTACATGGATTCCATACAACACATGTATATAATAGCAACGACAAATAATCAACCATCATCCAAAGTGCATTACACAACTGCATAAGCATCAAATATAAATAATTAACGCTTACACAGTCTGTCAATCAATCGATCGACATACAGCTAATTATTGGGGTTAGTGTATGTTATATATTATCCCAATACCCATGTGGGGTTTCAAATCAACAAACACAGATTTTTATTTGTGAAGTTGGGCGATGTGTAAAATTTATCGTCCCAATCAATGTCCTTCAAATAGGTGTACATAAACAAACCGTCCGGTTTGTAAATGAATATTTATTTATTCCCATTCACGTTAAAAATTATATTTTTAACGATAAAATATTTTCAACTATATAAATATTTTATTTTATTCCACATCACACAACCAATTTTCATCACAACAAACAATCAAACATACAAGCCATCCATGGTCTGTGGATGACGGGTGTCGGGTGCTACTAAACACCGTCTGCATCCTAGCATATATTATAATATAACTAGAAAAAGAAAATTTAAAAGGTGAGAAGTTCTCACAGAATAGCTAATCCAAAAGCCTCGACTCTTCTTATGTGGGAAATCTTCACCTTTTCGTCTTTTGTCACTTTCGTTGCCCGTATTCACTACATATATAAAAATCACATTTTTATATTGCTGTTATGTATACAAAAATCATATTTTTATAATCACTCCATATGGATAAAAATTCTATTTTTACAACGCTATTATATAGATAAAAATTCTATTTTTACAACGCTATTATATAGATAAAAATTCTATTATTTTTACAACGATATTATACAGATAAAAATTCTATTTTTACAACGATGTTCATATAATAAAGATTATATTTTTATAACGCTCCTCTCTATATAAAAATCGAATTTTTTACTTTGCTATTCAATATATAAAATCAAATTTTCACTTTGCTATTCAATATATAAAAATTGAATTTTTACTTTGTAAAAATTAAACCTTTTCATCTAATCTATATGAAATCATAACTTTTCCCTTATCAAAATCTAATCCTTTTTAGTTAACCTAATCTAATCTTTTTAACTTTAAAATCGTACTTTTATTTGCCATTCATTTAAATGAAAATCCAACTCTTATATAAGCTAGTCCATTATAGATTTATATTTTTAAAACTATTTTATACACATACAAATCAAATTTATAAAGTAATTAAACTAAACAAAAGGAAAGCTTATAGTTTGAATCGGGATAGCGCGGAGGAACGACGGCCTTTCAGTCGGAGGAGGGGGTTTCGTGTCTCGTTTAAAGGGGGGCTGTCTGCTGCGAACTGTTGAGGGAGAGGAGGTCACGCGCGTGCTGGTGGGCCAAGGGGGGCAGGCGGAGGTGGCGGTGTGGCCTTCAGGCGGTGGTGGGGTCCATTGGCGACGGCTTCAGGTATTGGGAGAGGCGCGTGGGTTTAAATCGAAGGGGTTAGAGGAGAGGGAGGTCATGGAAGAGCTCGGCCTGGGGAGGCATTGCCAGCGCGCGGCGGCGCTCGAGGAAGGGGGGGCGTCGATGGTGTCAGGTTTCCTAGGGCACAGTTTTTTTTCGATCTGAAACTTATGAGAGAGAAGAGGAAAAGGGCAAGGTTTTATAATATATATAATTTAATTATTTTATTTATTTAATTCTCTTAGATGTTGACTTTTCATTCAAACTCCAAGCGGGGCCCAACGACTGTTGTCCCTAGCTAATTACCCCCATTCCGAACACAAGGGATATGTATCATGAGCTGATTCGATCGTTTCGATCAGTTTCCGTTGAAATCAACATATAACACTATATATTGAATTTGAACGCACATTTCAATTTACTGGGGTCACATACTAACTTGAAAAATTCCAGAAAAATATTTTCTAGCTTCGTATTGACAATACGATCTTAACAAAACTAGTTCCGCCGAATTATGAGACCGTTTGAAAAATGGCCAATTTCCAGTCGATTAAAATCAACTAAAACTGGTCAAACGCTTTTTCCTTTGCCACGCTCACATACTGATTCGAAAAATTATGAAATTTGAAATCTAGCAATAAATTGACATCACGGATCCAACAAAAGTGGTTTCGTTGAAATCCGAGGTCGTTTGCAAAATTCCCATTTTTAAGGGCCTGAAATTCCATAGCGACTATTCTGAAATTTCAACTGGATATATCTTTTGATTCCCGCTATGAAATTTTTATTTTTCGGATTCGTTGGAAAGATATTCCCAATTAGATTCCATTATTTTTGGTTTCACTATAATCCGGTTTATTTTGCACCCGGTACATTCAATTGAAGTTTGAAATCGAATTATCGAACTACAGCGCCATTTTCAATTCCTTTTATAATTTAAAATAAATATTTATATTCTAACGACGTCGTATATAAATATATACGTTCGAATTCCATTAAAAATAAATTTCTCGTCGATATTATTTAAAATAATTGATTTTAAATATTCAAAATTCAATAAAATTTCCAAAATAAAAAATTTAAACTGGCTCGGATTTTCGGGTTATTACAATCTCCCCCACATAAAACTTTTCGTCCCCGAAAAGGAACGAAGCCGAAAGTTGTTTTAAAAACCAACTCAACTTTCATTATTTTCGTTACGGCTTAAGTTCTTCAACTTTTCAGTTTCTAAGAACTTTTCAAATTTCTCAAAAATTTGGCTAACACCCTAAATTTCCGAAAAATTTCGCCATAACCCCCCCTGCACCGGGGACTTCGGGATATTTCATATAGCCTCCCATGGCCTTCTTCAACTCAAAAGAAAACGAAAAAGGCAAGCGGCTAGCCAATCGGCTCATAAAATCATCATCACCCAAACAAAACAGTAAATTATGGTAAACATGTACCTATTTGTCGGGCAAACAATTTTATTTCTCTGCTCTAGCCTCCTTGCTATGACCTGTTCAATGTAAGTACATGTATATGCATGCAGTTCCAAACAATTTTCAATATAGTTCAATATTCGGTTTAATTAGGCTAAACGGTTCAAAATTTCAAACGAATAGACAAACAACACAACCATCAATCAATTAGTGGATTAACGTTTCAAATTCATAATATATATACAGAAAATCCTGTTTTTGATGCCAAATCACAACAATAAATCTATATAGTTTTGGTTCTCACACCAGTCTATGGAAATATATAGATATCACACCTTCGAAACACGAACATAAGTACTGATGATGTCCGAACATCACCAGAATTATCCTCGAGCGACTAGAGTGTGATTCTATATCTATCCAGTATATTAAAACTTCGAATATACGTTCATGACTCGTATATGCAAAACCTTTATATACAAGATTGTCCAAATTCAAAATAAATAAATATTCAAATACATATAAAATGGTTTAAATTTCAAAACAAAATTGTTTTCATTTGAAAAATATACTCTTCACACTCGTTCTAGGATACTACTGATCCCATCTCTAACGAGTCATTCTAATTGGATATTACTAATCCAATATCTGATGAATTCTTTCGTTCGGTTCTAATGTGTCTTGTTCTCGAGCTCTGTAAACCAAAGCTCTGATACCACTTGTAAGAACCCGTTACTTCCCCGTGAAGGAAAGAGCGGATACTTTGAGAACAACACACATCGGAACATAAACAGAAGAACATTTCATTGCTATTACAAAAATTCCATCAGAATACAAGAATATACAGAGTAATAATGAATAATATACACTTGGTAAATATCAGAGATTACAATAAATTACATAGCAGCGGAAAATCAATACAATACACAACTGAAAGTAATGCGCGGATACAGAGCTTTCCGAGCATCGTTCCAGTTGTAAATCAGGATCCTGTGAATATAAATCTGCAAAACCAAAACTACTAGCTGCCCGTGCGGAAATAAGGGCACCCAGAGTTTAGGTTGAAATAATAAACTCCAGGTCAGTCATGTGACTGGTGTGATAACTAAAAACAGTCATTAAAACTTTACTTTAAAAGAGAGTAATTCAAGGGACCACGCCATATAACACGGAACGGGTTTCCTCCCAAGAACACTAGTGCATATATCAAAACAGCGCAATGCTTTTTGAAAAAATGAAGCTATTATAAGACCCAGGTCCCATCACACAATACAACGCAAGTAGGAGGATAGGGTTTTCCCTTATAATAGCCAAACATGGTTGGTACGTTTAAAACAAATCATTTGATACTATTATAAGTGTATAGTGTCAAAACAATTCAAATCATAAATATCAATCCTAGGCGGCATGGGTACCATCTATCATGTCGCCATACTAGGATCTACAAATAAAACCGAAATATCTCGTATTGGAAATTGGATTTCGTCATGAGTCGAGGCAAGGGGCAAGCTCCTCTCCGCTTCGAGACATTCTAGCAAATGCCTCGGGACTACACACTCTGGGTAACCCCTGGATCTTCAGGGCCGGTCCTCTCTTACGTTTGAGGATTAGTTATTCCTGAACACACGTTTCCCGGTCCTTGCAGACCTAAAATCGAGGCGCCTCATCCAACAACCACATAGGTGAAAAGTATATAAATGTCAGGGCTGGTAAGTCACTGACACCACCAAAGCTAGAAAGAAACGTCGTGCTCTCCCTGCAGTCCTTATCCCGTTTTTAACTCATACCAAGGTGTGAGGCTTGCGAATTCACGCTATACACAAAGTTGTGCCACGTAGGCCGTGCTTTGATCATCAACCACAAGACTTTGCTTTTCAACAGAAGCCTTGATCATTTGCCACTTAGGCGTGCCACACTGGCAATTCACTCCATGCGACTAATGTCCATCGATATACAACCTCTGAGCTCGTACGTCTCAAAGAAGGGCGTTAAACAAGAGAATAAATTCTCCGCTTCCAAACAGATGTATATTTAATAGAGATCAATCGACATAGAATAAAATCCAATGACAGACACACAGTCCATTTACAAGTTCGTTCTGGGTCTGAACGAAACCGGAGGCACTTTCCTCGCATATCCATCGATCTCCAAGTACGTCTGGACGATCACCAACTGATTCCCTCATCTTGGGTGTACAGCCCAATCAAAATCATCTGTAATCACCCAAACGATGTGAAGACTTCTGGTCTTCGACCACCGTCTTCATCTTCGACATACCGTCGAATCGGTTATTCAGAATGGGTATAAACCCGGCCTTTCCGAATAACCCGCGTATATAATATATAAATGTTACACAAACACAACATATGCCTCATTCCAATTCAGAAGTCACTAATCGTAAATTAGCAAGAGAACAATTTCCCAAATATTAACCCCGAAGGCCGAAACCAACATCAGATCAATACCCAGGAAACCATCCATCTTAGCTAACCTACAGTTAGTTTCTAAATTTCACATTCTTAGGGAAAGGTTTCCATTAATTTTATCAAAGATAAATTCCATGAAATTTATTCTTTAATCTTCCTTTGGATATCGTTTCAAACCAAATTATGGTTTTCCAAACTAGTCGGGATTAGCGAACCGCACCGAAGTAATTATTTATTTTATTTCCCAATCCTAACCTATTTATCCCATGAAGCAAAACTGGTAATACTCCATATCTAACACCATGATGTTATCGGTAAAATTAATTACCATTTCACGTTCAAATCTATTTAAAGATTTAACTATCACTTTGGAGCAAAACTGGTGATACTCCATTCTCGATCATTTCAATCTAATTAAAGATTCATTAAAACTCCTTTTACTGGGTTAAAGAACTAATGTCATTTAAAACACAGTTCACGGTAAACCCAAATCACATTCTATTTATTGTCGGGTTAAAGAACAAATGTTATTTAAAAACACCGTTCACGATAAACCCACAAATCAATTCTAATTCGAATCCAATTAAATAAATTAACTGGTATACTTCATTAAATATAAATAAAAATATTTAATCTTTTCTCTACTGGGTCCAAGAACAGTGTTAATGAAGACACCATTCACGACAAACCCAAATCTCATTTGATATTAAATACAAGGCTTTGAACAGAAAATATATCGGCTTATATTCAATATCAAATTCTACAACCAACAAATATCGTATTGGAAATAACGGTATGAATATATCTTTTAAATTTCCACAACCATATCTGTATAATCACGAAATCCAACATCGAAATATCCCGAAGATAATTTCGATTCTAATCCATTCCAATTCACGTATTGGAAATTTTAATTATTTTTAAAACTACTTTCAAATTCAATTTATTTATTTCAAAAATAAATTGGTTTTAATTCTAGTTCAAAACTAGTTCGTTTTGATAAAAATACATTTTTATCCTAACAAACGTGGGATTTTTCACCCCAGTTCTTCAAAAATCATTTCTTATGATTTCACACAAATTATAGATATTTTTAATAATTTTATCAAGGCCCGTACAGTCGATTTCCATCAACGGCCATCGAACTGCACTTACAGCGACCTTTTTTAAATTTGATTTGGACATAATTCCAAATCCAACCGTTAGATTTCAAATTTGTAATATTCGTTAGAAAGCTCTTTTCGATATGAACCCAACGGTTCTGGTTTCAGGAGAATCCGACGGTCGGATCTCCCGTAATGTCAATTCGAAGTCAATGGTCAAAATTCACGAACTGCCGCGACGCGGCGTGTTCTATTCAGGCCATTATATATATATATTATATATATTTCATCGATTACCTTTTAAAACGAATTTTATAAATCGTTTAAATTCGTTTTCGAAACAAATTCAAATTCTATTTTTATTCTATTCAATTCGAATTCTATTTATATTCAATTCAATTCGAATTCTATTTATATTCAATTCAATTCGAATTCGTTTCTATTCAATTCAATTCGAATTCTATTTATATTCAATTCAATTCGAATTCTATTTATATTCAATTCAATTCGAATTCTATTTATATTCAATTCAATTCTATTTATAATCAATTCAATTCGAATTCTATTTATATTCAATTGAATTCGAATTCGTTTCTATTCAATTCAATTTGAATTCGTTTTTCTAAATATTCGATTTTTAAATCTCTTTTCACTATTCATTATAGAAACGAATTCAGTCGATATAAATATAGTTCGCGTCAAAATAGCGCATCTCTAATCAACACGGCTTTATATTTTTCAATAACCTTGTTATTTTATTCAACAAATGAATATTTATTCTATTCAACAAATGAATATATATTTCAACACATGACTAATCTCAATGAATGAGTACTGTCCACATGTGATTATTTTTGTTATTCAATATATTTTATGAAATCATGATTTCTATCGTTTAATTTCTAATCAGACTCCAACCGTAAATTAGTAAGAGAACGATCCCCTAAATATTAACCCCGAAGGCCAAAACCAACATCAGATTAATATCCAGGAAACCACTCATCTCATCTATCTTCCAGTTAATTTCTAATTTTATATATGATAAAGATGTAAATTTTATTGTTAAAATATTTCGTTCAACACATGACTAATCTCAACGGATGAGTACTGTCAACACATGAACCTTTATTTTATAATATTCTTTATCTTCCCGATTAGAATGAGGCCCAATCAATTACCATATAATGTTAATTACATGGATTCCATACAACACATGTATATAATAGCAACGACAAATAATCAACCATCATCCAAAGTGCATTACACAACTGCATAAGCATCAAATATAAATAATTAACGCTTACACAGTCTATCAATCAATCGATCGACATACATCTAATTATTGGGGTTAGTGTATGTTATATATTATCCCCATACCCGTGTGGGGTTTCAAATCAACAAACACAGATTTTTATTTGTGAAGTTGGGCGATGTGTAAAATTTATCGTCCCAGTCAATGTCCTTCAAATAGGTGTACATAAACAAACCGTCCGGTTTGTAAATGAATATTTATTCCCATTCACGTTAAAAATTATACTTTTAACGATAAAATATTTTTAACTATATAAATATTTTATTTTATTCCACATCACACAATCAATTTTCATCACAACAAACAATCAAACATACAAGCCATCCATGGTCTGTGGATGACGGGTGTCGGGTGCTACTAAACACCGTCTGCATCCTAGCATATATTATAATATAACTAGAAAAAGAAAATTTAAAAGGTGAGAAGTTCTCACAGAATAGCTAATCCAAATGCCTCGACTCTTCTTATGTAGGAAATCTTCACCTTTTCGTCTATTGTCACTTTCGTTGCCCGTATTCACTACATATATAAAAATCACATTTTTATATTGCTGTTATGTATACAAAAATCATATTTTTATAATCACTCCATATGGATAAAAATTCTCTTTTTACAACGCTATTATATAGATAAAAATTCTATTTTTACAACGCTATTATATAGATAAAATTTCTATTTTTACAACGATGTTCATATAATAATGATTATATTTTTATAACGCTCCTCTCTATATAAAAATCGAATTTTTACTTTGCTATTCAATATATAAAATCGAATTTTTACTTTGTTATTCAATATATAAAAATCGAATTTTTACTTTGTAAAAATTAAACCATTTTATCTAATCTATATGAAATCATAACTTTTCCCTTATCAAAATCTAATCCTTTTTAGTTAACAAAATCTAATCTTTTTAACTTTAAAATCATACTTTTATTTGCCATTCATTTAAATGAAAATCCAACTCTTATATACGCTATTCCATTATAGACTTATATTTTTAAAACTATTTTATACACATACAAATCAAATTTATAAAGTAATTAAACTAAACAAAAGGAAAGCTTACAGTTTGAATCGGGATAGCGCGGAGGAACGGCGGCCTTTCAGTCGGAGGAGGGGGCTTTCATGTCTCGTTTGAAGGGGGGGTTGTCTGCTGCGAACTGTTGAGGGAGAGGAGGTCGCGCACGTGCTGGTGGGCCAAGGGGGGCAGGCGGAGGTGGCGGTGTGGCCTTCAGGCGGTGGTAGGGCCCGTTGGCGACGGCTTCAGGTATTGGGAGAGGCGCGTGGGTTTAAATCGAAGGGGTTAGAGGAGAGGGAGGTCATGGAGGAGCTCGGCTTGGGGAGGCATCGCCAGCGCGCGGCGGCGCTCGTGGAAGGGGGGGCGTCGATGGCGTCGGGTTTCCTAGGGCACAGTTTTTTTTCGATCTGAAACTTATGAGAGAGAAGAGGGAAAGGGCAAGGTTTTATAATATATATAATTTAATTATTTTATTTATTTAATTCTCTTAGATGTTGACTTTTCATTCAAACTCCAATCGGGGCCCAACGACTGTCGACCCTAGCTAATTACCCTCATTCCGAACACAATGGGATATGTATCATGAGCTGATTCGATCGTTTCGATCAGTTTCCATTGAAATCAACATATTACTCTATATATTGAATTTGAACGCGTATTTCAATTTACTGGGGTCACATACTAACTCGAAAAATTCCAGAAAAATATTTTCTAGCTTCATATTGACGATGCGGTCCTAACAAAACTAGTTCCATCGAATTCTGAGACCGTTTGAAAAATGGCCAATTTCCAGTCGATTAAAATCAACTGAAACTGGTCAAACGCGTTTTCCTTTGCCACGCTCACATACTGATTCGAAAAATTACGAAATTTGAAATCTAGCAATAACTTGACATCACGGATCCAACAAAAGTGGTTTCGTCTAAATCCGAGGTCGTTTGCAAAATTCCTATTTTTAAGGGCTTGAAATTCCATAGTGACTATTTTGAAATTTCAACTAGACATATCTTTTGATTCCCGCTATGAAATTTCTATTTTTCGGATTCATTGGAAAGATATTCCCAATTAGATTCCATTATTTTTGGTTTCACTAAAATCCGGTTTATTTTGCACCCGGTACATTCAATTGAAGTTTGAAATCGAATTATCGAACTACCGCGCCATTTTCAATTCCTTTTATAATTTAAAATAAATATTTATATTCTAACGACGACGTATATAAATATATACGTTCGAATTCCATTAAAAATAAATTTCTCGTCGATATTATTTAAAATAATTGATTTTAAATATTCCAAATTCAATAAAATTGCCAAAATAAAAATTTTAAACTGGCTCGGATTTTCGGGTTGTTACACAATTTGAGGGTTGTTTATAGGAGATGAACGAGTACTAGGATTACCACCTTTTGTTAATGATTTAGAAGATGATAAGTCGATGTTTGAAGATGTTATACTCTTGGAAGCGTTGGACTTATCGATATGATTATCAATTTTCTTGCCCGATCTTAAGGTGGTGATCGAATTTACTGAATTTGACTCGTCGCCCTCACAAGAATTCACTCCATGTGAATTTTTATACTTAGGATTTGCTTTGGTTTGACTTGGTAATTTCCCTCTCACGGTATTTACTGATAAATTCTTTATCATGCTAATAAGTTGATTGTATTTATTTTCTGTCTCCTTGTGCATTTCCTTAAGTTCCTTTTCAAGACGAATATAGTCCTGTGATTGTTGAGAAGATTGAGGTGCATCTATAAGATGTGGAGGCTTGTAAGTTTTATTAGAAGGATTTTTATTTTGAGGAACATATTGTTGATTTTTCATTTGAGAAGTTTGAGTGTTTTTTATTAGTGGGATAAAAATGTGAAGGGTTTGCAAAGTTATTTGGATTTGACCACGATAAATTTGGATGCATCCTCCAATTATAATTATAGGAAGAATTAGTTGGAGCGAAGGTGTTCACTTGTTCTTGAGGATATGGAAGTAGTCCTTCTTCAGCGTGGGCCTCCTCAGCAGAAAAGAAAGAAGGATCTACAACGTGAACTCCTCATGGATTTGTATGACCTGGGCCATGGATAGATTTCCATCGTTGATCTTTATCAGCATATTCCTCAAAGAATGCCCAAGCTTCTTTGCTTGATTTATCCATAAATTCTCCACGATACATAGTTTCAAGTTGAGTTCGAGTTGGATAATTAAGCCTTTCGTATAATATTTGACATAACATTTGCAATGGAATTCCATGGTGAGTACAACTTTGCAATAATTGATTGAATCATTCAAAATATTGGCAAAATGTTTCCCCTTCATTTTGGGTGAATTGGTGAATTTCATTTCTAATTTTAAGCGCTTTATGGAAAGGAAAGAAATTTTTTAAGAAAATTATTTTGAAATCATTCCAACAATGAATGGATGGTCGTGGAAGAGAGTTAAACCACCTTCTAGCGCTGCCTACTGAAGCAAATGGAATCATTTTAAGTTTAATGGATTCATGTGAGAGTTGTTGCATTTTTATCGTAGATGTATATAATTCAAGATCGTCATGAAATTCATATGCATTTTCAGAACCGGTAAACTTAGGAACGCCTTGAATGAAATAGCTTTTTAATTCAAAATTATTTCTTTCATTTGGTGGATAAACTATGACTGGCTGGGTAGCATTGTTATCTTAATGGTAAACCTCGAGGTGGTTGTGGATGTTGAAAATTTTGTTGAAAAGGAAAAAGTGGATTTTGAATATTTTGATTTTGATTATTAAAATTCATTTTGTTTTGTCCAGGTGATTGTGGTGCAGAACCGTGATTACTCATTGATGTAAATTGTTCAAACGAAGTGGTGTTGCGTCTTCCTAAGCGTTTACGATCGTTTCGAAACCACGTTTGCATACAATTATTCTTCTTCTTTTTAATTTGTCAACAACAAATTAATAACGCAACAAAATCAATAATAATTGGAAAATTTTACTGTGCTTGCTTCTTTGCTTTTATGATCTCTTTCCACGCTTGCACTCCCGAAATTGACAATTTGAAATCTATTGAAATTTTCTCCCTTGACTTACTCGACTCGAAACGTCTCCTTTGACTTGATTTATTTATTCGGTCTTCCGTGCCTATTCTTCAACAAAGACTCTCTCCCTTACTTTTTCTTTTTTGGAAATTTGTAAAAACTGTGTAGAGAATAAATGGAAAGAGTTAATGCAAATTGTGAAAGAATGAAAATGAAGTTTAAAGCTGATAGAAATCAATAACAATCTTTTTTTATGTAAATTGAAAATAGGAAACAAAGACTATTGAAGAAAGGAAAGAAAGATCAAAACAACAAAACTAAATAGAAGAAAACTGCAAAAAAAATGACTCTTTTTTTCTTTTCTTTTTTTTTCTAGAATGTAATTGTAAAACAAGAAATAAAAAGATTGTTTTTTTTTCTTTGGTCGATAAAAGGAAACAAAGAAGAAATCAAAAACTAGTAAGCAACTAAATTAAAGGAAAAAAACGCTTCTCTTTTTTTTTAAACTAAAGAAAACAAAACTACTAGTGGAAAACAAAGGCAGATGAGCAGTTTAACGAAGGAAAATCAAAAAAATGTTTTTTTTTGTTTTTTTAAAGGTTAATAAATGGAAATAAAGAAGGAAAAAAATCTAAAACTACTAATGACAAAACTAAACAAATAAACTGAAAAAAAATATTTTTTTTTCTTTTTTTAAAAATGAAGAGATCAAAATAAAGTAAAACAACGAACTACAACTAAGTAGAAAATAGAAAACAGAGCACAAATTAAAAAAACTAACACGAATCAAATATAAATAAATGTTAGAAATTATTAGAACTCCCCGACAACGGTGCCAAAAACTTGATCAACGGTTTTAGTTGTTAACAAAAACCATGATTTTATTTTACTACAAGCGCACGGTGTCTGTTATAGTATTTGTGCAAATACAGGTCAAATCCACAGGGAGTTATATAATTTACTAATGTTTATTTAGATTATAGGCGAGTTAGACGAAATTGAGTAATTGGTTTGATTAGTTTATAATAAGAAATTGCTAGAATAGAAGAGAAATAAACTGCAGAGAATATGTAAAAACTATGAATAAGGGATGAGATCTATTAATCTCTTGGCGAATCAATTGATCTCAAGAACAGAAAAAAACTGAAAATCCAATGCAATAGAAATTAAAATAAGCAAAGAAGAACACAGACTAAAATTAGAAATTAGAATAAAGGAGAAGAGAACATAGAAAAGAATAAAGAGAAAAAAATTATTGCTAAAATAAGAACAAAGATTACAAGAGAAATCCTTAAATCTTAAAAGAAAAGAAAGAGAACAATTGCCACGATGATATAAAATGACACTAGGTACGGGTATTTATAATATTCACAAGATCTAGATCTAAAAGAATAGAATTATCTAGAATTTAGGCCTGGTCTTCCTATAAAATCTTATTCTCTACATTCTCTAGAAACTTCTTGATTCACAAATTCCAAGCCCTTGATTTGATCTTCATTTGTTTATCCAGTGTGTTCCATATTACTCTAGAAGCTTCTATCTCTCGTATTTTCTAGAGTCTTCTTATATTGGCTTGCTCTAAAAGAATTTCCCCTGAAGGTTGGAAAAAAATAAATAAGGTGTGTGCTAGGATTCGGACCCGTGACCTCCTAATAGATTGCACCACTTCAAACCAACTAAACTATGATTGCTTTTGTGTTTAGCTTGGTTTTCAACTTCTTTTCAATAGATCCTTGAACTGAACTGTTATTCTAAAGCCAATTCTACAATAGTTTCTTCATTTCTGGAGAATCATAAACCTGTAACAAACAAAACTAAAAGACCCAGTAGTTCTGCTTTAAGAGTAGTAAAATCTATAATTAGGCAATGAAAATTTTACATAATTTGATGTTCATCAGATGTAGATTGTGACGATGCTTTCTAGCAATTGAAGTGGGCTTTGACAACAGCCTCAGTCTTGATCTTACCCGATGGGAACAAAGTTTTCACCGTGTACACTGATGCATGTGGTACAAGGCTTGGTGCTTTTCTAGTGCAAGAGGGAAGGGCATTATGTTATGAAGGTAGATAGCTAAGGGTTCATGAGAAGAACTACCCTACCCATGACTTAGAGCTAGCTTCCATAGTATTAGCACTTAAGACGTGGCGCTATTATCTACTTGGAGAGAAGTTCGAGTTGTGCACCGATCATAAATCTCTCAAGTACTTGTTCTCGCAAAAGAATCTTAATTTAAGGCAACAAACGTGGATCGAGTTCCTAGAATCCTATGACTTTGAGATTGTTATACCCCTGGCAAGGGTAATATGGTGGCAGACGCATTGAGTAGGCAGAGGATGGCCTTAAGTCCTCTCTTTGTGGAAAGGAAAAGCTTGGAGTTTATATCAACTTTTGATTGTAGACCCTCCACTGAGTTTATACCTGGTTTATTGGCATCACAAGAGGTGTGACCTTCTCTTATGGATCAGATAGGAGCTTCACAGCGAGAGGATCCACAGATTTCATACATCCTGGGTAGGCTCAGTAGGGGGATACTTCTTGTCACCTCAGTAGATATTCCACAAACGATAGAGGGTGGATGCGACGAGATGGAAGGCTTTGTGTTCCGCGAGTTGGGAGTTTGTCGAAGACAGTCCTAGAGGAAGCTCATCATTTTAAGATGACTATTCATCCAGGCGGTGATAAGATGTATAAACATATGAAGAGGGTTTTCTTTTGGCCTGGGATGAAGAAAGATGTGGCGGAGTTTGTTTCTCAATGATTGATTTTCTAGCAAGTCAAGGCTGAGCAAAAGAAGCCCAGTGGTTTACCTCATCCTTTGGAAGTCTCGTAGTGGAAGTGGGAGAGCATCTATATGGATTCCATCGATGGTTTGCCTAGATTGAGGAAAGGCAACACCAGCATTTGGATTATAGTAGACAGACTTACTAAGAGCGCTCATTTCATTCCGGTTTGGAGTAAGAGGACGTCAGCATGGTTGGCAGCAGTTTACGTTCGTCAAATAGTCCATCTTCATGGAGTACCTTCCAGTATCGTAAGTGATCGTGACCCCATTTTCACCAGTGAATTTTGGAGGAGCTTGCAAGAAGCATTAGGTACACAGTTGTGTTTGAGCACCACTTATCACCCTCGGACCGATGGACAGACGGAAAGGGTGAATAGAGTCCTTGAGGATCTTTTAGGACTGTGTATCTTATACTTCGGAAGGACTTGGGGAAGAGCATATTCCTGTAGTAGAGTTCGCCTACAAGAACAGTTATCAAGCTAGCATTGGCATGGCAGCCTTTGAAGCATTATACCGGCGACCATGTAGATCACCGACTTGTTGGTGGGAGTCTATAGAAAGGCTTCTACTTGGGTCGAATATGGTTAGAGAAACTTCTGGAAAGATCAATCTTAATAGATGACGAATGAAGACAGCTCGGAATAGGCAAAAGTCCTATGCAGATAAGAGGAGGACTAACATTGAGTTTGTGGTGGAAGACATAGTTTACATTAAGGTATCACCATTAAGGAATGTGGTTTGTTTTGGATCTATAGGGAAATTGGCACCAAGATTTGTATGGCCATTTCCCATAACAGAAAGGATTGGCCAAATGGCATATAGAGTAAAGCTACCAAAGAGACAATTCGGCGTTCACGATGTTTTCCATGTTTCTTATTTATGGAAGTTCTTTCATGATACCGCAGAAGTAGTTAAGCCGAGTATACTAGAGGAAGTAGAGGTAGAACGGGAGGCGACGGTTAGACGAGTTCCTACCCGTATTCTTGGATCAGAGGTTAAGAAGCTTCGCAACAGAGAAGTCAAGTTGATGAAAGTTCGGTGGGGAGATAACCAAGAGGATGCAACTTGGTAGACCGAAGACAAGATCCGCGCTTCATACCATTTTCATTTAAAGGGTATGTTCTTAACTTCTTTTTTTCCAATGCTTTTATGCATGCTTGTTTCTATCGTTTAAGTATATCCTATCGATCGAATCGTCGACCCTTGGGTAGGAATCCTATGATTGTAAACATGTGTTTGAGACATGTTATGGCTGATGGATGCAAGGGGATGCAAGTTGTTGCTAGTGGCTGCTTGTGGATGCATATGCACACATTAGGCACTAGATCAACTCAATCACTCTCATACTGCATATGGATGTGCATGCATTTTTCTTCTTTTAATGGATGAAAGTGGGTGTAACTTCCTATGGATGTCGCATTTGGATGAATGACTGCGCACGCATATAGAACTTACATGTTATAATAGTATTATTTGCATGCATGTTGGATTCATGGCACTAACATACATTGCATTAAGGAGGTCGACTGAATCAGTAGACCACCTAATCTTTCGCATTAGTATAGGGACATGAACACACACATTTGCATATGTTCATATAAGCATTAGAAATCTCTTAAGGATAATGGATGCCTGTGATTGGTGGATGAGTAGATGGATCATGGATGTTAGGATATGCATTCTTCTTAACTTGAAGATTTTAGGGACGAAATCCTTTAAGTAGGGGAGAATGTAACACCCTGTAATTTTTGGGGCATAAATACATGAATATGGATTTGGGGCATAAATCAAATTGTGATTTAGATCGTAATTTGGGGCATATGGTGCACAATGAATATGACTTGGAAAAAGGGGCATGAAAACCTATAATGAAATAGGGATAATTGTTAAATAGTGAAAATGCCTAGATTTACAGTAATTAGAAACTATAACCGCGCTTAGACACGAGGTTAGATTACACTTATGGTAGAAGTCTGCCCAGACCCGCCCGGCATATCCAGCAACAACGAGTGGTGAATCTAATGTAAGGGGTCTAAGTGCATAAACACGTAACGTGCTGAGACACGAGGTTAAGTCCGACTTGTGGAAGAAGTCTGCCCGGACCCGCCCGGCATATCCAGCATCCACAAGTTGTAGGCTTAATGTGGGAGGTCTAGCGCATTATAACCATAAATAAATAAATGTTAATGGACTTGAATACTTAACCTATTTTAATCCACAGGGAATACATGAACATGTTAACTTGAGTAGTGGTTAAGTAAACTTGCTTGAAATAGTGGGAGGGTTAAGTATATCTTGGGGTGGTGGGTAATATTTATATATAGACCCACAAACTTAACCTGTTGGGGTTATGCAATCTTGTTACACTAATAGGGCATAACCTGTGGAAATCCTAGTAGTGGGGACGCAAGCCTAGGGGAAGCTTGTATCATCTTGTGTGTGGGACCCGTTTCAGTCAGTAACCATATATAGGTATCAAACGAGTACTCCGAAATAGGTCGGAGTCGAGGCACGCTTACTGGGCTGATTGTAAGAGACCCAAAAGAGGGGACGGTGTGGGCGGCAAATTCCGAAGGGGTCATGTGCGTGCATGGGTCCGAACAAGGGAGGCTAAGACGCCGTGACATCATTAGATATGGTTGTGCACTTCCTGAAAACGAAGGGTTGCCACTTCAGGAAGTGATACATCCTACTATGGGGCCGGCACAGGGCATCTACGAAGTATGGATCCAATCGATTGGGTAGTAATTAGGGTACATCTAGACTCTAGTATGTTTAGGAGCCCGTTATTATCCTTAGGGGTAACTCCGGTATGTTCAGTTGGGCTACCTGTTAATTATATGGGGTTAAACCTCTCACTAGAATTACGCCTAAGTCTACCATCTTGTACTTGTTGGGGATTAACTTGTTCTAATAATACTAGTATTGGTGCAGAGAAAGAAAAGTGTTAGGGAAGCGCTATTTATTCCATCATGTTTACCTTGTCATACCGGCCTTGCATGCTTTATACCTCTTATCATGTTTATATGCCTGTCATGATGCTTTTACTTATTTATATGCTAAAAGTAACAGGACTCGCCAGACTTTATGTCTGGCCTATTTTGTTTCCTCTTCTTTCTCTTCCCTCCCCCCAGGTTCTCAGGGTGGGAATACTCAAGCTTGATCAGGATTCTTCTTTCCTTCTACTTGGAGCTTCTTAGATGTATTGCTTGATTTCGTACCTTTTATACTATGGCTATGCTTTTGGGGATTATGCTCTTTTCTTGTTTATTATACTCTGATGATTTTAGTACAAGACAGAAATTTAAAGTTAATATACTTGGTTTTATGCATTTCAGACTCATGATGTAACTATGTTTTGAACTGCGAAGTTTTCTTCTTAATAAAGTTTTAAATTCCATTGTTATTTTATGTCTTGTAATATTTTTGTTTCTGTTTACCTATAACGCTTCACGAAACTTAATTCATTCTCTTAATGAGTGAAATTAACGGACGTGGGGTGTCATAGAGACACTATCTAATAGGAGAGAAGTTTCAATTATTCATAGATCACAAGTCCCTGAAGTATATGTTTAATCAAAATTATTTGAGTTTAAGAAAACAACATTGGTTGGAATTTCTAACTTCTTACGATCCGGATATTCAGTTTACACCCGGAAAAACCAACGTAGTCATCAATGCCTTAAGTCGAAAACACGCCGTCATTGCTTACCTAGTCATCACACCAACTCTTATAGAGAAAATTGTTAGTAAGCAAAGCGAAGATGAATATATACAAAGGATTGCAAAAATTATTGGACAAGGTGAAAATTTGTGTTCCAAAATCGATGATAAAGGCATTCTAAGATTAAAAGGGATTTGTGTCCCTAATATTAAAGAACTATAAAAGGAAGTAATGGACAAGTGCCACAAATCCAAATTTAGTATCCATCTAGAAGTAACAAGATGCATTAGGGTATTAAACATACTTTCTTGTGGAAGATGATGAAGAGGGACATATATATGTTAGCCGGTGTGCTAATGGCCAACTAATTAGATGTGATCAGTAGAAGACCGCATGATTACTTCAGCCTTTAGAAATATCACTATGGAAGTAGGACCAAGTTTCGACCGATTTCATTGATGGATTTACCCGTACTCACAAAGGGAATGAATGTATATGGGTTATTGTTGATCATCTAACGAAGGGTACCCATTTCAGCCCGGTAAAATCGTCTCGAATAGCTGCAAGTTTAGAATATATACATATCATATATACATATATATAAGAGATTGTGAGATTGGACGGAGTACCGAGCAATATAGTGAGTGATCGAGATCCGATCTTCACTAGTCATTTTTGGGACATTTTCCAAACTGCTTTGGGAACTAAACTAAATCTCAGCACGACATATCATCCGCAGTAGACAGACAAATGGAAAGAGTTAAACGTATATTGGAAGATCTTTTTCAAGCTTGCATTCTTGACTATGGAGGATCATGGGAAAGTCATCTACCTTTGATTGAGTTTTCTTATGACAACCGTTATCAAGATAGTATTAAAATGGCACTTTTTGAGGCATTGTATGGTCATCCTTGCAAATCGCTTGCTTATTGGATAGAATCTGGGGATAGACTTGTTCTTAGAACAAATATGATAAGAGAGGCCACAGAGGAAGTGGACTTGATTAGAAAGAAGCTAAAAAGGGCGCTAGATCAATAGGATAACTACGCCAATCGAAGAAGAGCCTTGGACTTCGAAATCAGAGATTCAGTATTCTTGAAAGTTTCTCCATTGCATGGAGTTATCAGATTTGGGAAAACGGGGAAGTTAACACTCTCGATATATTCAACCTTTTACTATTCTGTAAAGGATTGGACCTATGGCTTACAGAGTTCAGTTTCCTGAGTGGTTATCGGGGATACATGATGTTTTACACATATATAGTTTACAAAAGTATGTGCATGATCCAGACCAAATTATTGAAGAGGCTACTCAGCAAGGCTTAGAGATTTCACCCAACTTAATAGTTGAAAGGGAGCCCCTCAAAATTATTGTTCGTGATGAAAAGAGATTGAAGAACAAGATAGTATAGCATGTCAAGGTACAGTGATGTGGTGATCCAAAGGATTGTAATTGGGAAACCGATTAGCATATGCATAAGTTATATCCTGAATGTCGTGTGGATATCTAACTCCTTAGTAAATTTATTTCCTCTAGATATTTACTTTTCATTATTCACTTCTGACTCAATTTCGAGGATAAATTTTTAAGTTGGGGAGGTTGTTACGACCTAAAAATTTAGTTAATATAAAATTCGATAACTTGATATTATTTCAGTATTCGAAAAATAGACATTTTGCAAACGAACTCAGATTTCGATGAAAAGAGTTACATCGGATTCAGAATAATAAATTATTGTAAGATTTCAAATTTCAAATTTCAAATCAATCAGAGTTAGTATGTGAGTTTACGCAATATAGATGCGTATCGAAAAATCAGTTGAAATTCCATAATAGTTTAGAAAAAAGGCCATTTTTCAAACGGTCCCCGAATTCAACGATACTGGTTTCATCGGATTCATATCGATGAAATATAGTAGGATTTCAAATTTCGTATCGACTGGACTTACGATTTGATCGTACGAGTTGAAAACATATAAATGTCGTTTAATTAAATGAAGTTGATATTTATCAAAACATGTTTCTTTAATTTACTCCCTCCGTAACACTTCACTATCTCTATCTTACACTCTCTTCCATGGTGGCATAAAGCACAAGATGTAATGATGATAGCTTGGCATAAAGCATAATGTGATGTTGAGTGTGGCACAAAAGATTAGGCAAGCATTTTTCACTTAGGACCTTTAGTGGAAAAATTGCAAAAATCCTAATACTTAGCCACAACTCCTTCCTCCCTAAACTTGACACATAGCATGGTTTCTTGCACTTAGGCCCCTAGCTTTTGTGTATAAATAGAGCACCATTCTCTTCATTTTTTTTCCTTTGCTTTCCCCCTTCTTCCTTTTCTCTCTTCTCCCTCCTTCCTCTTACCTCCCCCTTTAGCTGTAGGCCCCACCTGCGCTCCAGCCTACTATGTCCTCCCCTTGCTTCCACATCAGCAAAACACCATCCCCTACCTCTAAACCCCTTAAAACCACCTCCTTCACCCCTCCTGCCTCAAAAAAGCCCACTACAACCCAAAACATGGATCCCACACCAGCACCCAACATGTCCCCACCTCCTTGGCCGAGCTCCTCTTGCCGAAGATCCGACCTTTAGTCCCTGAAACCCAATATATATATATATATACCCATATATATTTGTTGTTTTGTACTATAAAACCTATACACGTCGAAGCTCTTTCCATTTGAAATTTGGTAAAGTACGGTGATGCTGGATGGCTGTCGAATTTCATCTAGATAGTAGAGGAGTCCTACGTCCAAAGTTATGAAGTAGTGGATCCCTTAGTGAGAAACTATACACTTAAATGGTTAAGTAGTTAATGGTTATAAATATTGAATCACGTCTGGATTTAATAATGAATAGTGAAGTAAAGATGTGATTTTTAAGTTATAATTATATGGCACTTAAGTCAGTAACTGTAACATCCCAGATTTTTAGCGATTAAATAATTAATTTATTTAATTATTTAAATATTGATTTGGTAATTTAAATGACTTAAAATAAATAATTTTGATTATTAAATTAGTATAAATAGTTAAATAATAGATTAATTTCCGAAATGGTAGGAAATAGTTGAATTCGCACAAGTACAATATCCTCCAAAGGTAACTTCCATGACGACCTCCTCCAATATCCCGATTCCTTCCACCTCAGGTCAAATCTCTTCCACGGCCATACCTCCCTCTTTAGATCTGCCACCGCCTCCACCTCCAGCTCCTCCTGACCCACCTTCATTTTCTACATCCACATCGATAATTCCTCAAGCAAATACTGTTCTCAACTGTCAACGTATTTGGACTTCTTTGTTTTAGCATTTTCCTCGAACTGCTGGGAAGTACAAACCCGTTAACATGTTACCCACCTTCTTTGACGATGCAATGGAGAATTCTGATGATATCATTTAAGCAGGAACTCAATTTTGGAAATAAACACTTGTGGACTTCTTAATGTGCCACTCTCATACACTTTTGCAGTACAAAAAGTCAATACAATTTGGAAGCTTAAAGGTTCGATGGGAGTCAAATCAGATGGGCACTCTTTATTTTTTGGTTTTCAAATGAAGAAGATAGAAAAAACATATTAATTGGAGATCCCATCATTATGAAGAACAAGCTGTTTATCATAAAAACATACAACCCATTAGTAAGTAACATATGTGGACCGGTCAAAGTTGTTCCCATGTGGTGCGGTTCTCTAACATTCCATTGTTTGTGTGGTCACACACTGGAATCAACTGGCTAGCTTGTAGGCTAGGCAACCTCTTATGTCTTGATGAGGTGACAGGGAAGATTGAACATTTGGAATATGCAAAATTCCTAATTGAAATTAAACCAGACAAAGAACTTGTTGATGACTTCTTGGTTAAGACTCCAGATGGTGGCACCCAAAGCATACAAGTTACTTATCTCTGGAAACCGTTATTATGCACGAATTGTAAGATGTTGGGACACTGCCTGAAGAGCTGTAAGGGAAGTACAAATATGAAAAATAAACATGAAGTTTCAAGTGGAAAGATATTAAGCAATCCTAAAGCATCATTGGTGAGTACTCTGTTCAACAACTCTGTTGCAAAAGATAATGCTGAGGTATGTTGAAAGGAGAGAGTTCCCTTGCCAGAGAAATGTGGTAGCTCCTAGAGTTCACTCATAGCAAAAAGTTGAAAGGAATAAGAAGGTTGTCACCTTCAAACAACCCATAAATAAGGCTACTTTTGGTGATTATTAGGCAACAGCAAGAAAAACCTCAATGGTAGAAAAGAAAAGAAGTGGTAACTAGCTAGGTTGAAGAAATTCTTGAGGAAGGGGGATTCAAAATGAACAATCTCAATCTGATATACAAGAACTACATAAAGACAGATATGGTGCAAGGTACTAGCAATAGAAATGTTGAGATAAATGGAACCAGTATGGGCATCATACATACCCACAACAGTTTTGGCATATTGCAAAATACGATGCTTATGAAACAAGGTAATGTGATGGAGTCATGCAACGGTAACATTGAGGAGAAAGGAGTTCAATTAAATGATGTGGATACAACTAAAGAGACCTTAAGCAAAAAATGATACTGTAAATATGGAAGTGGCTGCATTAAAAGACACAAATAAAATGAATATAATTAGTCAAGATCTAAATGTATGCAATTCTAGTGTTAATGACGTTGTGCAAATTGTGCATGACAAAGAAACTTTTGACTTTGCACAACTAGATATGGATCATGCCTTGTCTAATTGTTTTCCTATTTTAACTGGCATGAATTCTAATGGAGAGGAAGCAATTGAGCAACTTTGTGTAGTTTTACAAAATTCTGATCAGCCTGAACATAATAGCAACAGTTTAAGTAATTCAAATGACACTGCCACTATCAGGCATTCAGATTGTATGGTGGTAAAGAGCAAAATTCAACCATATAGGTACATAACACCACCACTAGGCCATAAGGACCCAACAGAATCACATCTGTATGACCCAAACAAAGCAAAAAAAAGGCCTTTACGGTAGCAACAAAAACAAGTCCATAGCTACAAATTCATCCAAGATCATAACTAGATCAATGGCAAATGTCAACAACAAGCACTCAGAGTCTCCCAATCCAGAAAAACCTTTGTGTTTGAAATATTAGAGGAGCTCACCAAGACATCAAGTTGGATCAATGCAAATTTGTTATCAGGAAATATCATCTAAGTGTGCTTGTAATTTTAGAAACTAAACTAGATGAAGTGCTAACTAGGAGGGCTACAAGGTACATTAATTCAGACTGGCACTTTATACATAACTTGAACGATGCTATCTATGGTAAAATATTAATTTTATATGACCCTTCTTTACATAATTTCTCTACAATCACTTCCTCAAGCCAACATATTCACTGTCATAATTTTCATATACCTTCTGCCACTTCTTGTTATACTACCTTTGTATATGCACTCAACTCAGCTAATGCTAGAAATTCCCTATTTTATTTACTACATGCTTTTAGACAACACACACATCCATGGATCGTGTGTAGTAACTTTAACTTACCACTTAAGCTTTCTGATAGGATTGGAGGATCTCCTATTATATTATCTGACATTAACCCTATCAATGTTGCTATTAATAACTCTAACTTACTTGAAATCAATTCCTTTGGAGTGCAATACACCTGGAACAATAGCAAGAGAGATAGGATTATGACCTTTAATAAAATTGATCGTGCTTTTTGTAATCTTGTTTCTTTAAGTATACGGCCTTCACTGATTAATGAACTTCCATCTCCAATTTTATCTGACCACTCCCCTCAAACTCTTCATTTGGGGGAGTATCGTAGAGAAAGAAAGCCCAGTTTTAAATTTTTTAATACACGGACCGATGATCCTTAATTCCTTGAATTTTTTAAGAAAATCAAGTGCATCCCTAACTTTGGGAACCCTATGTACATTTTGCATAAAAAACTGAATAATGTTAAGAATGAGTTGAAGTCCTTGGCTAGAAATAAGTATGGCAGTGGTAGTAGTTAATCTAATCATTGGATGCAACTACTTTAGAGCTTACAGATTCAAATGAACAATGACTCTTCTAATCCTAGCCTTGCTGGTTTAGAAACTACTCTAAAAACTAAAGGGATGCACTTCATCATAAAACACTAATGAGTAAACAGAAGGCTAGAATTAGATGGGCAGAGGATGGAGATAGGAATACTTCCTATTTTCATGTTGTTCTAAAAGAAAAGCAAAACATGCAAAATTTTCTCTCTGTTTCTAGTCTATCTGGTATGGTTAATAACACGCATTCTAATATTCAGAATGCTTTTGTTAATTATTTTGTTGAGCTTTTTGGTAATGTTAGTAACTTTGAGCCAAATATTTAGGACATAATTCCTATGCTACTCCCAAACTTAAACACTGAGCAACAAGAATTTATTGGCTCACCCATCACTTATGGTGAAATCAAGATTGCTACATTTTCTCTTAATACAAACTCTTGTGGTGGACCAGATGGTTTTAACGCATACTTTTATCAGCATTGTTGGAAAGTGGTCGAATTGGATGTTTGTGATGCAATTAAACAATTTTTTAAAAGGGGTTAAATGCTTGGATCTTTTAACAATACTGTCATAGCTCTCATTCCCAAAGTCACTGATGCATGCAATGTTAATGCTTTTAGGTCTATTTCATGTCACAATACCATATATAAATGTATCACTAAAATTATGGCAACCAGAGTGAAACATATTTTACCTTCTTTCATTTCCAAAAATCAAGCTGCCTTCCCCCCGGTAGGAACATTTTAGATAATGTTCTACTAGCGCATGAATTACTTAAGGGATACAATTCTAAACATATTTCTCCTCGCATTATGCTTAAGCTTTATATACATAAAGCATTTGATACTATACAATGGACATCCGTAACTAGAATCTTGAATTACATGAAATTCACTCTTGTTTTAATGCCTGGGTTTACTCTTGTATGAGCTCTGCCCATTTCTCTATTAATGTGAATGGATCTCCTGTTAAATTCTTTGATAGTAAACAAGGCATTAGCCAAGGGGATCTAGTTTTAGCTTATATCTTTATTACAGTCATGGAATTGCTTATTAGAATGTTAAATGAACTTGTGAACGATGGGTTATTTAAACTACACCCAAAATGCAAAGACTTAGTTATCACTTCCTTGATGCTTGCAGATGTTTTGATCATTTTCAGTAAACCTGATAGCAATACCATTTCCAATATCATGGTCACTCTTGATAAATTTTACCATATGACTGGTTTATGCATAAACCATGAAAAAACGGAATTCTTAGCTGCAAGCATTAGTGATGCTCATGTTGCACTAATATATGCACAAATTGGTCTTAAACACAAAAATTCAACCTTATCATATCTTGGGTTGCCTTTGGCAACCTCAAGAATAACAATCCAACAATGATCCCCTTTATATGCTAAAATCACTGATAGGCTTGAAAGCTAGTCGTCTAGAATGTTTAGCCAAGTAGGAAGGGTGAACTTAGTCAAATCAGTGGTGATAGCCATGCATGTCTATTGGGTACGCACTTTCATACTACCACAGAAGCTTCTAAACATGTTGAGAAATAGTCTTTATGAGGTTTCTCTGGAAAGGTAACATACATATGAAGTATCTTGCCCCTACATCCTTTGCACTTCTTGAATACCCTATTAGTAATGAGGGTCTTGATATTATAAATATGTGTTTATGGAATAAGGTTGCATACAACAACCGCTCAAATGACATACTAAATAAAAAAGATAGTTTGTGGGTACATTGGTCATATAAACATGTACTCAAAGATACTTCATATTAGACCTTGAATGTTAATATTAGCATGAGTTGGACATGGAAAAACTAAATCAAACTCAAGCCTGTTTTCCTGCCAAATTTCAAATATGGGCGACAAGCATATAATAGAATCAACTTCTGGAATGATCCATGGAGTAACTATGGTGAAATGCTTGGGAACTCTCTTTCGTATCTTGATACTTTACGATCTGGAGTTGGCCTCTTTAGCAATGTAAATGTTGTAACAAATGACAATCAAATGTGCCTTCCTGCAACCTCTAGCTAGTGTGTTATGAACTTGTAGGAGAAGAATAAAGGAAACTGGAATGTTACAAATGTTGACGCTTCCACTCTCTGGAATTGCAAAGGTGATAGTTTCAATATTAAAGATATGTATTTAAATATTCTTGGGGCTCCAAATCTTTCTATTTGCAGGTTAAACAAAGCTATTTAAAGGGCAGATAATTCTGCTAAGGAGATCTTTTGTCTCTGGAAAATCATGCACAAGGCTACTCTAACCAAAGATAAACTTATAAGCCGCGGCATGGTTATTGATGATCTATGTAGATTTTGTTGTTCCCAATTGGAAACTGCCAGCCACTTGTCCTTTGAGTGCAACAATATTCGATCACTTTGGAATGATACTCTAACGCAAATTGGCAACACAAATGTGCAGTAATCGAGTCAGCTTGAATGGGAAAAAATTAGTTTCAAGGTCAGAGGAAGAAGCAGGAAGGTTAGAATGTATGCATATGTACTCAAGAAATTCGTACACAGAGTATGAGATGAGAGAAACAAGCTTGTTTTTTACCCTTATCTAGTGATTATTACTGTGCAATTCAGCCAGCTGCTCTGGCATGAAATGAGAGAAGGACTGAAAATTTTGAAATTCTCCTTTGATCCTAGAATTTTTGGAAGCTAATGGCTACTGCAACTCCTTGCAGTTTCTGTAATTATTGGTTTTTGTTTATTCTTTTGTTAGCATTGATATACCGTTTTGTCCTTGTTCTCCTTTTTCATGTTTTTCTGTCTTTGTTACTTTGTAATCGTCCTTGGTATATTAATAAAATTGTAGGGGTCCACTCAACTCCATCGGCCTTGCCAAAAAAATAGATGAATTCGCAATATTGTGTGAATTGGATAATTTAATATATTTCATTAAGTTTAGTATTGAATTATAATAACGAATTTATTCATAAAGGAAGTTTGAACGTATTAATTATAATATAACTTAGAACGAGTTTATAATGTCATGATAGTTCATAGTTTTATGTTTTGAACTTTAAATGAATATATAGGTTCGTATAAGTTGAATTTCTTCGAAACAAGGAACATTCGAGTCTGTTGAACTATATTTTTGATGGAAGAGAAAATTTGAGATTTCGTCTTGTAGATTGTATGTTATGTCCAAATCAAACATTTAGAATGTCGCTATGGAATTGTTTATAAACCATAACTATTTACTTAATAAAATAAGAGGAATTTAATATAAATTGAATATCGATATAACTTGAATTTTGAAATATCGAGTTATAAATCAACGTACGTTTATTTTGGAGCTATATGATATTCTATTTGGATATATATGATAAGATTAATTTATTATTATTAAATTGAATTGTTTTGAATTTATTAATATTTTATTTGTTTTATTTAAGCCTTAAAAATATCCACTTTGCAAATGACCTCCATTTTTGATGAAACAAATTTTACTAAATCTTAATGATTTGTTATTACTAGATTTCAAGTTTTGCGCTAATTAGAGTTGTTTTGTAAGTGTGCATAATTGAAATGCAAATCGATAGATAATTTTATTTTAAAATAACTCTGTGTGTGCAAATGAACTCGGATTTCGATGAAACGAGTTTCATTGTGTCTGTAATGTCAAATTATAGTTGTATGCCCATTTTCATCAAAATTGGATATGGTACTTGATCGTACAAATTTTTAATCGACGAATACAATTAGTGATACAATATAAATTAATAAAATAACCAAATAAAATATTGTTTCTCTACACTATAAATACACTACATCCTTACCATAACCCTAATCTCTTTCATTCCCAGGTCAAAATTTACGTCGCAATCATGTTCTTTATAATGTGTGAAACCATTATTTCAAAAAATTGAAACAATTGAAATAAAAAGCTATAAATCATGATGTACACATATTTAAATTTTCGGAGAGTTCCTCTTCGATGCTATATAAATTTTACTAGGTTCGAAGCTTATTCATTCACTGGGAAAAAGAACCCGTGCACCTAGATTTGGAATTAAGGGAGATTAAAGCACTTATTTGAAGATATGAGTTCGTAATTGAGTTTGTGAGGTCGATTAGAGATTGGTGGGAATATATAAAAAAACATGTCGTAACTTATGGGAAATGTTGTGAATGGGCATAAGGATGTCGCGATTTCATCATGGCGATCGAGTTTAGCAAAATGGTGTGGAGATGGTTAAGACGACCCCAAATCCCGTTCTGACGAAGACAAGGGTTATCTTTGGAATATAACATAGAAACAGGTAATTGCAGAACCGAATAAAATAAATACACCAGATAATGAACAATAGAATATACTGGATAAAAGTAATCATCAGAGTTACACAGTATACAGGATCTTACTTAGTACAAATACAGTTCAGCTATACATAAATGTCTACAGCGGAAATAAACAAAATATGTACAATAGGAGCCGAACAGCATAAAAAGAGATAAATGATAGAATCCATCTTCAGCTCCAGCTATCCAAAAAGAACCAGCTAAACCTGAATACAAGGCTGCCCGTGTAGAAAAAGGGGCACCCGAGTTTGAGAGTGAAACAAACTACGAGTCAGTCATAGGACTGGTATGAGAAATCTATTCAACACATATATAATATGGCTAATCACAGGACCACGCCACTTTCGTGGAACGGGTTTACTCCATTGGATTGCCAGTGCTTTAAAACAAATCTTTCCTTTAAACATCGCTATGCTTTTTATGAAAATGAAGCCGTTATAAGACTCAGTTCCCATCACACAATGCAACGCAAACCGGAGGATAGAGTTTTACCTTATAATGGCCAAAATATGCTTGATACGACTAAAACAAAGGCATTTGATATTATTGCTAGTGTTTATATGTTTTGAAAACAATTTCAAATCATAACTATCAATCATAGACGGCATTAATGCCCCATACCACTATGTCGCCATATATATATAGGTATACAATCAAAACCGCGCAGTTACGTATTTGGAAATTGGATTTCCGTCATGAACCAAGGCAAAAGATAGTCCTTACCGAATTCGAGACAATCTAGCCCATGTCTCAGTCCCAGACTCAGGTGGGCCCTTGGATCGTCAGGGCCGGTCCACCGATGTGGATTATTATGCCTGAACACTACGTTTCTCCGCCCTTTGGGGCGTAAACGAGCCAACGAATGACTCCATCGGACCCGGATCGTCCGATCAAACCGAGGCGCCTCGCAATAGCAACAACCACATAGGTGAAAAGTATATAAATGTCAGGGCTGGTAGGTCACTGACACCACCCTAGCTAGAAAGAAACGCAGGCCCTCCCTGATGTCCTCTCCCGTTTCTGGTTCATACCGGGGTGTGAGGCTCGCGATTTTACGTTATACACAAAGCTACGCCACACAGGCGGTGCTTTGATCACCACCACAAGACTTTGCTTTTCAACAGAAGCCCTGATCACTGCATCTTAGCATGCCACACGGGCAATTCATGCCATGCGACTGATGTCCATCGATATACAACCTCTGAGTTCGTGCGTCTCAGGGAAGGGCGTTAAGCAAAAGAATAAATTCTCCACCGCCAAACAGATGTATATTCAACAGAGATCAATCAACACAGAATAAAATCCAATGTCAGACACACAGTCCATTTACAAGTCCGTTCTGGGTCTGAACGAAACCGGAGGCACTAAATACCTCGCAAACCCATCGATCACCACGTACGTCTGGACGATCACCACTCATTATCCATATTTCGGGATGCCTCCCAATCAGGACCTCGATTACCATCCAAACGAGGTGAAGATCTCCGGTCTTCGACCACCGTCTTCATCTTCGACTTTCAATCGTCGGTCGATTATTTGAAATGAGAATTAACTCGGCCTTTTCAAATAATTCGCGCATATTTAGAATTTCAAATCAATTTATTTCAATGGTTAAATTATTCGACAACACCAATTTTGTTCTTTAATGTAATTTTCACACCCAACACATTCAACCATCAAATACAACATAAATCGAGCAAATTCAGTTTATTTCCATTCCCTATTGCTTATGATATGTTATAACGATTTATCGCTATTTTTGTTTATTTTAAAATAGCCAATTTATTCAAAACGACGCTTCGGGCCATAACGCGGCCGTGGCGCAGTTTTTCTTCAGATTTGATTTACACATATATGAAAATCTACCCATTGGATCTTCACAAAATTTACATCATTAGAAAGGTCTTTTCAAAACGAATCCAACGGTTCTAGTTTCAGGAAAATCCGACGGTCGGATCTCCCGGTACAATCGTTTGAATTTTCGATTTCAAAATACGAACTGCAGCGTCGTTATTCGATTAAATATATAATTATATTTATATATATATAAATATAATCGCTTCTGGCACTGTTTTTCATCAGATTTGAATTAAACATTCCAGACAATCCAACCGTTGGATTTGTACAAGGTTGGTGCCGTTGGGAAAATATTTCCAAGGCGAACCCGACGGTTGAGGTTTTGGGAAAATCCAATGGTCGGATTTCCCGCACTAGTTGTTTGAAATCACAGTTTCAAAATACGAACCGCATGGCCTCGTTTCGTTTTAATTTTATTTATATTTATATATTTATATAAATATAGTTCATTCAATGATTTCAATATCATTTTCATTTCAAATATTTCACTAACGCCTTAAAATTTTGGAAAATTTCGCCATAACCTCCCCTGCACCGGGAGCATCGAGAAATCTCAAATAGCTTCCCCGGTCCTTCTAATCTCAAAAAGTAAAAGAAAAAGCCAAGCGGCTAGCCAACAGGCTCATAAAATCATCACCCAAACAAAACAGTAAATGTGTACCTATTTGTCGGGCACAAAATTTTATTCCTCTTCTCTAGCCCCTTTGCTATAACATGTTCAATGAATATGCATGTACATATATATAGTTCTTATCATTTATCATTTTCTATTTAACTTCATATTTGATTTCTATTTGGTTTAAAAACACCATTCATTTTAATGTTACATACATAGGTACAAATCATATCATTAGCTAGTTAATGAATATTTCAACTCATATATATTTATTTGAACAAGTGGCTATTTTTAACACTTCACATTTCAACGATTCATGCATATAATAAAAATGTGATTTTTATTGTAAAACAACTCATTTCAAAACACTATTATTTTATATATTTCATATTGATGATAAAAAGTGATTTTTATTATCAAACAATTTATTTCAAAATATGAATATTATTCAACACATGAATTTCAAATCAACGAATGAATATCGATTCAACACATGAAGGTTTTCTATAGTTTCTATATATAGATAAAAATGTGATTTTTATATTTAAAACATGAATACCATTCAACACATGAATTTCTAATCAACGAATGAATATCGATTCAACACATGAAGGTTTTCTATAGTTTCTATATATAGATAAAAATGTGATTTTTATATTTAAAACGCGAATACCATTCAACACATGAATTTCTAATCAACGAATGAATATCGATTCAACACATGAAGGTTTTCTATTCAATGAATAAATATAGTTTTAGCAAATGAAAATAATTCAAACACATGAATATTATTCAAAATTTCGGCAGCACAACGGCAGGGTAGTTAAAACCGGGACCGTCCCTAGTACGGCTCCTCGCTCTACCTTAAAACCTCGCGGTTTTTGACAATGGGGATCATGCATCTAGTTCGCACGCAGGCGGCATGTATATATTTATTTCATTTCCACAAACTAATCCTATGCGGTTTCAACCAAATATTTCTCAACCACAAACGGGTATTTTTCAACCACAATCAATCAATATCAACCACAAACAATCCCAAACAACCATTCGCTATCAATCAATTTTCACAACAATTTCAACCAATAAATATCGTCCATGGTTTGTGGACGAGGGGCGTATATATATATATAAATATTTATTTATATATAGAAATTCACTTTTATTTCAACACATATATAATTTTTACAATGCATATATAACTTATACATCGAACGTACAACTTATACAACGCTTATACAAGAGGTGTACAACGCTAATATAACTCATACATCGACTATATAATTTATACATCGTCGTTTTCCATATAGTTTATAAATTAGAAATCTCACATTGGGTTCCACTCCACCAAAAATAGCAGAAGGCTCATAAAAATATGCGGTCTCTTCTAAAATGTAGAAGGCGTCCACACGGTCACGATGTTTCCTGTTTCATCGAATTTCGTTAATGAATGATAAAGATATGATTTTTCAAAGTTTGCAACACTTTAGAACTGTTAAAATCAGTTTAAAATAAAAACTGACGTTATACCTCAGTTTCGTTCAAATCTAGGTTTTAGATTTTCGCAAATTCTGTAGCTCGATGTCCAAATCAGGTTGCACTACGACGTAGGGGGTGGAAAGGGCTTTCCAGTGCTGGGACCCATCTTCAGTTCGACGACGTCAGGAACCCACGGCGGCGGTTGCAAACGGCGAACTTCGTGGCTTTGATTCGAGCGATATACTCAATGAAAAAAATCAAACTTGGTATGGATTGGAAGGTCTTGACACGCCCTACAAAATTCCCAACAGGATGGAGGTCTAATTTTGAGCTGATTGAGAGGAATCGAGGAGAGAAGGTCTGGGGTAATTTCTGTCGTTCGTCGACGAAGGGAATCGGGGAGAGAGAAAAGCTTTCGACCAATGATTTTTTTTTATATATATATTTTTAAATTTCGAAAATACCCCTTTCACTCATGAATCCCAATTCAAACCCAACGACTGTCGTCCCCAGCGTTTTACCCCCATTCCGAACACAATAGGATATGTTTCGAAGGCCCATTCGAATGTTTCAGTCAGTTTCCATTCAAATCAAAATATAAAATATTCAATATTTAATTTGAACGTGTATTTCAATTTGCCAGGGCCACAAATTGATTTGAAAAATTCCATAAAAATAAATCTAGCTATGTTTTGACGATACGGTCCCAACAAAACTAGTTTCATCGAATTCTGAGACCGTTTGCAAAAAGGCCCATTTTTGGTCGATCCAATTTAACTGTAATTGACCAAAACACATTTTCCTTTGCCACGCTCACATATTAGCTTCAAAAATTATGAAATTTGAAACCTAGCAATAACTTCACATCCCGGATCCAACAAAAGTGGTTTCGTCGAATTCTGAGGTCGTATGCAAAATGGCCAATTTCACGGGCTATATAAATTCCATAGCGACCCTTCTGAAAATTCATTCGGCCATAACTTTTGCTTTCCGCTATGAAAATTCGATTTTTCAGATTCGTTAGAAAGGTATTCACTAACAGATTTAAATGTTTTTGGTTTCGCTAAAATCCGTTTTGTTTTGCACCCGGTACAGTCCGACAAAGTTTGAATTCAATTTCTGAAACTGCAGCGCCCTTTCAGGCCTTGTTTATAATTATAATTAAATATATTCATTTTCAATTGTCGATTCAAACTCAGTTTTCATCGCCATTATTTAAAATATTTATTTTAAATATTTAAAATCCATTATTTTAGCCATTTTTAAAAAATTTAAATTGGTTCAGATTTTCTGGGTCGCTACAATCTCCCGCACTTAAAACTTTTCGTCCCCGAAAAGGAACAAAGTCGAAAGTGGTTTGAAAAATCTACAATCACACAACACAACCGACAATCAAATTGTTTTCAACATTTCAAAACCATACAAATCAATTCCTATTCTCCTTTAAACTCATTCAGACTATAGAATAAATAGTGCACATTCATGGGAAGAAAACAGCAACAGAATAGAGAATTAAATGATAATGCAAAGTATGGTAAATGTACCTTGCACCGGAGTCAATCAGAGATATCTACTCGACATCTAGGATAAGCTTTTTGAATGCTCTCCTCAGTTTCCCAAGTACAATCTCGCGGATCTCCACTCCATTGCACTTTGACTAAGCGAACCTTCTTGTTCCTCAGCTCTTTGGTTTCTTTGCCGATAATCTTTAGCGGCTCCCTTCTCACAGCTAATTCTGGAGTAATTTCTATCTCCTGTTGAGCTGCTTCTTCCATGATCAAGTCTAGATCATGAACGTGCTTTCGAAGTTGAGATATATGAAATACATCATGAACTCCAGGCAACCAGTCAGGCAATTTGACCCTATAAGCGAGAGTTCCGATCCGTTCCAGAATAGGAAACGGACCAATGAATTTGGGCGCTAACTTCCCAGTTTTACCGAACCGGATAACTCCTCTCATCGGTGATACTTTCAAATATACATAGTCGCCAACAGCAAAGGATATATCTCTTCTTCTTCTATTGGCATAGCTCTTTTGTCGGCTTTGAGCGGCGAGTAATCGCTTTTTGATAAAATCGACTTTGTCGGCAGCTTCTCGGATCATATCAGGACCCAACACAAGTCTATTACCTAGTTCGACCCAACAAGCAGGAGATCGACACGGTCTACCATACAATGCTTCGAATGGCGACATTGTCAGACTCGCCTGGTAGCTGTTGTTATAAGAGAATTCAGCCAAATGCAGATTGTCTTCCCATGATCCACCGAAATCTATAACACAAGCCCGCAATAGATCTTCTAAAATACGATTCATCCTCTCAGTCTGACCGTCTGTCTGAGGATGATAAGCGGTGCTCAAGTTCAACTTCGTTCCCAGTTCGACTTGAAATGCTTCCCAGAATTTGCTAGTGAATATTGTATCTCTATCACTGACTATACTGAGTGGCACTCCATGCAGTCTAACTATTTCTCTGAAGTATATCTGCGCTAGACTCTGAGCAGTTCTGTTTGATCTGACAGGTATGAAATGGGCGGTCTTCGTGAAGCGATCTACGATCACCCAAATACTGTCATTTCCTTTTCTGGTTATGGGCAGACCATCAATGAAATCCATAGAAATATGTTCCCACTTCCAACCAGGAACTTCTAGCGGTTGTAACAATCCAGCCAATTTCTGTTGGTTGCTCTTGACTAGTTGGCAAGTAGGGCATCGGCTAACATATATTGAAACGTCTCTTTTCATAGCCTTCCACCAGAATGTTCGTTTGAGATCGTTATACATTTTGGCCACACCAGGATGGATACTCAGCTTGGACTTGTGACACTCGTCTAACACTTCCCTTTTCAACTCTGGGATGTTAGGAACACCAATCCTTCCTTTTAACCTCAAGGTCTCATCGCTATCTATTTGAAAACACGAGGGTTCGCCTTTCTGAATCCTTTTGATCATATCCTTAATATAGTTATCCTCCTTCTGCAGAATAGATATTTTGTCAATCAAGGACGTCGTGATAATAAAGCTGGCGATCATTACATTCTTCCGGCTCAGAGCATCGGCCACGACGTTGGCTTTCCCTGGAGTATATATAATTTCAAAGTCATATGCTGCAAGAAACTCCAGCCAACGTTTCTGCCTCAGATTCAGGTCCTTCTGAGTGAACAGATACATTAACGACTGGTGATCTGTAAACAGTTCAAACCTCTCACCTAGAAGATAGTGTCTCCAGATTTTCAAGGCGAAAACTATAGCCAATAACTCAAGATCATGAGTTACGTAGTTCTTCTCGTGCGGCTTCAATTGACGGCTAGCATAAGCAATCACTTGGCCTCTTTGCATTAACACTGCGCCAAGGCCTTCTCTAGAAGCATCAGTCCAGACTTTTAGATCTTGGTTGCCATCGATGATGGTTAACACTGGAGCAGTTGTCAATCTTAACTTTAGCTCCTCAAAAGCCTCCTCACTTTCTGGAGTCCACTTGAATTTAGAATGCTTCTTTGTAAGCTTCGTTAAATGACCAGATATCTTCGAAAAGTTTTTAACGAACTTCCGGTAATAGCTAGCCAATCCAAGAAAACTGCGAACTTCAGTGGGGGTGCTGGGCTGTTTCCAATTCTGAATAGCTGTGATTTTGCTTGGATCCACAGCAATTCCTTCTTTCGATACGACGTGGCCTAGAAATTTTACTTCATCTTGCCAGAAGATACATTTGGAAAATTTGGCTTTTAATACATTCCGTCTGAGAATTTCTAGAACCTGTTCCAGATGCTTTTCATGTTCGGCCTTTGATTTAGAGAAGATTAGAATATCATCAATAAAAACCAAAACAAATTTATTCAAAACTCCTCTGAACACTCTATTCATTAGATCGACGAAGTAAGCTGGAGCGTTACATAAGCCGAACGGCATTACTAACCACTCGTAGAATAAGTCGGGACCTCTGAATGCTGTCATTGGAACACACTCTTCGGCAATTCGAAGTTGATGGAAGCCTGTAGCTAGGTCCAATCGTGAAAATACTTGTGCTCCATTTAATCGATCCAACAAATCATCAATCCGCGGCAATGGATATTTGTTCTTTATTGTTTGTTAGTTCAGATCACGATAATCCACACATAGACGTAGAGTACCGTCAGATTTTGGGACAAAAACCACTGCTGCTCCCCAATCAGAGAAACTAGGCCGGATTAGACCTTTCCATACTAGCTGTCATGTTTGATTGTCTAATTCCTCTTTCTCTTTCAAGGACATTCTTCGAATAGTGTGAACTACTGGCCTTGCATTCGGAATTAAAGCAATTTTAAAATCTATTTCTCTCTGCAGAGGTAAGCGAACAACTTCCTCAAACACATCCGCATAATTTTTGACGACAGGAATGTCTTTGATGAGTTCAGGAATATTCTCTGTGATTTCAGGGACATTCTCTATTTGAGCTGGAAAAACATTCAAAGCTGCCCAGAAGTCTTTTCTATTAGATTTCTGACCTTCACAGGGGATGGTTATATAACTCCCTAATTTAATCTTAGCTCTAACAACTCTCTCGGCGCATCTAACCTCTGCTTCATATTTGGTTAGCCAATCGAATCCCAGAATAAGATCGAATTCATCAAAATTCATGACAACAGAGATAATAGGGAATTTATAGCAAGAAAAAGAGACGGGTACTGCACAAATCCAACTGAGATTGATAGAACCCCCAACTGGATTTTGGACAGTCATTGGTTCCTTGAGCTTCCTCAAATTCAAATCCAGCTTCTTGGCTGCACTCTTGGCAATAAAGCTTCGTGACGCGCCTGTGTCAAATAGTGCTTTGACTGGAATGTTTTTGACAGTAAGCGTGCCTTCTAAAACATCTGGCCTTTCCTGAATAGCCGATGGCTCAGAAGCTTCTGCTATTTCATTTATTTGAACCACATTGGTTTTTTTTAACAGCCAGCAATTCTTCGCAATATGACCCGGCTGGTGGCACTTATGGCATCCTCTGCCCTCATAAACCCTTTTATTAGATTTAGATACTTCCTTCTTTTGCTTCTTTAAAGATTTGCATTTTCCTTGCAAATGCCCCTGCTTATGGCAGTTATTGCATATGGCAGTCGTTACTGGTTCCTTATCAGATTTATCCCATTTTCTCTTAGCACTGGGCTTCTTACTGACCTCTGACGTTGTACTTGCCACAGGATGATCAGTTTCAGACTCAATTTTATTACTAGAGTTGACTTCCTCTTCGTACTGTAACATACCTTTCTTATCTAGATCTTCATATTGATAAGCCATATAAATCATTTCTGAAAAAGGAAGCTTCACATGCCCCAATACTTTATTCTGGTATTTCCTTTGAAGCCCATTGATAAACCTCAAATTCTTCCTCTTCAGATTTTGAATTAGATGAGGAGCAAAGTGAGAAAGTTCATTGAATTTCTTATGATATTCCGGGATGGTCATGTCATCTTGTATCAGATAAGAAAATTCATCACATAATCGCTCAGTTGCTTCGGGAGGAGTAAATTTTTCCAAGAAAATCACTTTGAATCTATCCCAGGTGATAACACCTTCTGGATTTTCCTTAATAACTGAATCCCACCAGAACAAAGCCTCATCTTTGAGTGCCCAGGATGCCAGTAATCTTTTCTGGTCATCTCTCAGCTTTAAACCATCAAAGATCTTTTCAGCCGAACGAATCCAAGCCTGTGTCTTCATAATAGATTCTTCACCAGAGAACGGTATTCCACCCATATTTCGATACTTGATTAATAGGGCCTCAATATCCGGTTCTGCATTCCTTCTGTGTCTGACACTCATTTTCTAGTACTTCTGCAAATGGTAGATCAAGTGTCAAGTCACAGAAAAGATAATTTTAAAATATAGAGACAAATACTTGAATGTAAATGTGTCTATCTAGGTGTTGTTCCATTCTGCTACTCATACTAGGATATTACTGATCCTATCTGTATAGAGTTACCCATCCTAGAACACTACTAGTTCTATTTCTGACAAGTTCGTTCAAATGTTATATTCCAGAACTAAGCTTAACCAGAGATCTGATACCACGTTGAGACGACCCCAAATCCTGTTCTGACGGAGACAAGGGTTATCTTTGGAATATAACATAGAAACAGGTAATTGCAGAACCGAATAAAATAAATACACCAGATAATGAACAATAGAATATACTGGATAAAAGTAATCATCAGAGTTACATAGTATACAGGATCTTACTTAGTACAAATACAGTTCAGCTATACATAAATGTCTACAGCGGAAATAAACAAAATATGTACAATAGGAGCTGAACAGCATAAAAAGAGATAAATGATAGAATCCATCTTCAGCTCTAGCTATCCAGAAAGAACCAGCTAAACCTGAATACAAGGCTGCCCGTGTAGAAAAAGGGGCACCCGAGTTTGAGAGTGAAACAAACTACGAGTCAGTCATGGGACTGGTATGAGAAATCTATTCAACACATATATAATATGGCTAATCACAGGACCACGCCACTTTCGTGGAACGGGTTTACTCCATTGGATTGACAGTGCTTTAAAACAAATCTTTCCTTTAAACATCGCTATGCTTTTTATGAAAATGAAGCCGTTATAAGACTCAGTTCCCATCACATAATGCAACGCAAACCGGAGGATAGAGTTTTACCTTATAATGGCCAAAATATGCTTGATACGAATAAAACAAAGGCATTTGATATTATTGCTAGTGTTTATATGTTTTGAAAACAACTTCAAATCATAACTATCAATCATAGACGACATTAATGCCCCATACCACTATGTCGCCATATATATATAGGTATACAATCAAAACCGCACAGTCACGTATTTGGAAATTGGATTTCTGTCATGAACCAAGGCAAAAGATAGTCCTTACCGAATTCAAGACAATCTAGCCCATGTCTCAGGCCCAGACTCAGGTGGGCCCTTGGATCGTCAGGGCCGGTCCACCGATGTGGATTATTATGCCTGAACACTACGTTTCTCCGCCCTTTGGGGCATAAACAAGCCAACGAATGACTCCGTCGGACCCGGATCGTCCGATCAAACCGAGGTGCCTCGCAACAGCAACAACCACATAGGTGAAAAGTATATAAATGTCAGGGCTGGTAGGTCACAGACACCACCCTAGCTAGAAAGAAACGCAGGCCCTCCCTGATGTCCTCTCCCGTTTCTGGTTCATACCGGGGTGTGAGGCTCGCGATTTTACGTTATACACAAAGCTACGCCACACAGGCGGTGCTTTGATCATCACCACAAGACTTTGCTTTTCAACAGAAGCCCTGATCACTGCATCTTAGCATGCCACACGGGCAATTCATGCCATGCGACTGATGTCCATCGATATACAACCTCTGAGTTCGTGCGTCTCAGAGAAGGGCGTTAAGCAAAAGAATAAATTCTCCGCCGCCAAACAGATGTATATTCAACAGTGATCAATCAACACAGAATAAAATCCAATGTCAGACACATAGTCCATTTACAAGTCCGTTCTGGGTCTGAACGAAACCGGAGGCACTAAATACCTCGCAAACCCATCGATCACCACGTACGTCTGGACGATCACCACTCATTATCCATATTTCGGGATGCCTCCCAATCAGGACCTCGGTTACCATCCAAACGAGGTGAAGATCTCCGATTTTCGACCACCGTCTTCATCTTCGACTTTCAATCGTCGGTTGATTATTTGAAATGAGAATTAACTCGGCCTTTTCAAATAATTCGCGCATATTTAGAATTTCAAATCAATTTATTTCAATGGTTAAATTATTCGACAACACCAATTTTTTTCTTTAATGTAATTTTCACACCAAACACATTCAACCATCAAATACAACATAAATCGAGCAAATTCAGTTTATTTCCATTCTCTATTGCTTATGATATGTTATAACAATTTATCGCTATTTTTGTTTATTTTAAAATAGCCAATTTATTCAAAACGACGCTTCGGGCCATAACGCGGCCGTGGCGCTGTTTTTCTTCAGATTTGATTTACACATATATGAAAATCTAACCGTTGGATCTTCACAAAATTTACATCATTAGAAAGGTCTTTTCAAAACGAATCCAACGGTTCCAGTTTCAGGAAAATCCGACGGTCGGATCTCCCGGTACAATCGTTTGAATTTTCGATTTCAAAATACGAACTGCAACGTCGTTATTCGATTAAATATATAATTATATTTATATATATATAAATATAATCGCTTCTGGCGCTGTTTTTCATCAGATTTGAATTAAACATTCCAGACAATCCAACCGTTGGATTTGTACAAGGTTGGTGCCGTTGGGAAAATATTTCCAAGGCGAACCCGACGGTTGAGGTTTTGGGAAAATCCAATGGTCGGATTTCCCGCACTAGTTGTTTGAAATCACGGTTTCAAAATACGAACCGCACGGCCTCGTTTCATTTTAATTTTATTTATATTTATATATTTATATAAATATAGTTCATTCAATGATTTCAATATCATTTTCACTTCAAATATTTCACTAACGCCTTAAAATTTTGGAAAATTTCGCCATAACCTCCCCTGCACCGGGAGCATCGAGAAATCTCAAATAGCTTCCCCGGTCCTTCTAATCTCAAAAAGAAAAAGAAAAAGCCAAGCGGCTAGCCAACAGGCTCATAAAATCATCACCCAAACAAAACAGTAAATGTGTACCTATTTGTCGGGCACAAAATTTTATTCCTCTTCTCTAGCCCCTTTGCTATAACCTGTTCAATGAATATGCATGTACATATATATAGTTCTTATCATTTATCATTTTCTATTCAACCTCATATTTGATTTCTATTTGGTTTAAAAACACCATTCATTTTAATGTTACATACATAGGTACAAATCATATCATTAGCTAATTAATGAATATTTCAACTCATATATATTTATTTGAACAAGTGGCTATTTTTAACACTTCACATTTCAACGATTCATGCATATAATAAAAATGTGATTTTTATTGTAAAACAACTCATTTCAAAACACTATTATTTTATATATTTCATATTGGTGATAAAAAAGTGATTTTTATTATCAAACAATTTATTTCAAAATATGAATACTATTCAACACATGAATTTCAAATCAACGAATGAATATCGATTCAACACATGAAGGTTTTCTATAGTTTCTATATATAGATAAAAATGTGATTTTTATATTTAAAACGCGAATACCATTCAACACATGAATTTCTAATCAACGAATGAATATCGATTCAACACATGAAGGTTTTCTATAGTTTCTATATGTAGATAAAAATGTGATTTTTATATTTAAAACGCGAATACCATTCAACACATGAATTTCTAATCAACGAATGAATATCGATTCAACACATGAAGGTTTTCTATTCAATGAATAAATATAGTTTTAGCAAATGAAAATAATTCAAACACATGAATATTATTCAAAATTTCGGCAGCATAACGGCAGGGTAGTTAAAACCAGGACCGTCCCTAATACGGCTCCTCGCTCTACCTTAAAACCTCGCGGTTTTTGACAATGGGGATCATGCATCTAGTTCGCACGCAGCCGGCATGTATATATTTATTTCATTTCCACAAACTAATCCTATGTGGTTTCAACCAAATATTTCTCAACCACAAACGGTTTTTTTTCAACCACAATCAATCAATATCAACCGCAAACAATCCCAAACAACCATTCACTATCAATCAGTTTTCACAACAATTTCAACCAATAAATATCGTCCATGGTTTGTGGACGAGGGGCGTGTATATATATATATATATATATATATATATATATATATATATATATATATATAGCAATTCACTTTTATTTCAACACATATATAATTTTTACAACGCATATATAACTTATACATCGAACGTACAACTTATACAACGCTTATACAAGAGGTGTACAATGCTAATATAACTCATACATCGACTATATAATTTATACATCGTCGTTTTCCATATAGTTTATAAATTAGAAATCTCACATTGGGTTCCACTCCACCAAAAATAGCAGAACGCTCAGAAAAATATACGGTCTCTTCTAAAATGTAGAAGGCGTCCACACGGTCACGATGTTTCCTGTTTCATCGAATTTCGTTAACGAATGATAAAGATATGATTTTTAAAAGTTTACAACACTTTAGAACTGTTAAAATCAGTTTAAAATAAAAACTGACGTTATACCTCAGTTTCGTTCAAATCTAGGTTTTAGATTTTCGCAAATTATGTAGCTCGATGTCCAGATCAGGTTGCACTACGACGTAGAGGGGTGGAAAGGGCTTTCCGGCGCTGGGACCCATCTTCAGTTCGACGTCGTCAGGAACCCACGGCGGCGGTTGCAAACGGCGAACTTCGTGGCTTTGATTCGAGCGATATACTCAATGAAAAAAATCAAACTTGGTATGGATTGGTAGGTCTCGACACGCTCTACAAAATTCCCAACAGGATGGAGGTCTAATTTTGAGCTGATTGAGAGGAATCGAGGAGAGAAGGTCTGGGGTAATTTCCGTCGTTCGTCGGCGAAGGGAATCGGGGAGAGAGAAAAGCTTTCGACCAATGATTTTTTTTTATTTATATATTTTTAAATTTCGAAAATACCCCTTTCACTCATGAATCCCAATTCAAACCCAACGACTGTCGTCCCCCCATTCCGAACACAATGGGATATGTTTCGAAGGCCCATTCGAATGTTTCATTCAGTTTCCATTCAAATAAAAATATAAAATATTCAATATTTAATTTGAACGTGTATTTCAATTTGCCAGGGCCACAAATTGATTCGAAAAATTCCAGAAAAATAAATCTAGCTATGTTTTGACGATACGGTCCCAACAAAACTAATTTCGTCGAATTCTGAGACCGTTTGCAAAAAGGCCCATTTTTGGTCGATCCAATTTGACTGTAATTGACCAAAACACATTTTCCTTTGCCACGCTCACATATTAGCTACAAAAATTATGAAATTTGAAACCTAGCAATAACTTCACATCCCGGATCCAACAAAAGTGGTTTCGTCGAATTCTGAGGTCGTATGCAAAATGGCCAATTTCACGGGCTATATAAATTCCATAGCGACCCTTCTGAAAATTCATTCGGCCATAACTTTTGCATTCCGCTATGAAAATTCGATTTTTCAGATTCGTTAGAAAGGTATTCACTAACAGATTTAAATGTTTTTGGTTTCGCTAAAATCCGTTTTGTTTTGCACCCGGTACAGTCCGACAAAGTTTGAATTCAATTTCTGAAACTACAGCGCCCTTTCAGGCCTTGTTTATAGTTATAATTAATTATATTCGTTTTCAATTGTCGATTCAAACTCAGTTTTCATCGCCATTATTTAAAATATTTAAAATCCATTATTTTAGCCATTTTTAAAAAATTTAAATTGGTTCAGATTTTCTGGGTCGTTACAATGGTAGAGGATTTGATGAAAAGAAGATTGGTATTTTAGTTTGATTTTTTTGTGAAGAGATGAAGGAGATTGGATTAAAGGAACGTGCGACAAGTGGGAAAGGCTGGTCTTTGGTTTGTTGTGTTATACAGGAGGAAGAAAGAGATGAGTATGGTGATAAACCTGGTAATGAGGAGATGATATATTAATTAAATATTAATATATTGTTAATGACCGTTATATATATTATAACTTGTAAAAAATCATAACTTTGTCATACATTATCAGAATCCGACAAAACAAGATCCGTTGGGATCATGTGGACGCAGGTTATGCAATTGAAACACCCCATGTCCATTAATGTCACTCACTAAGGGAATTCATTAACTTTCATGGAGTATTATAAGGGTGAAGAACAGAATATCGCAAGACAAATACATAAAATGATACTTAGAAAATTCAAAATTTATTCATTGCAGCGGAAAAGCAAAACATGTCTGGTTACAAAATCAAAACCATATACTAAGCCAAGTACACAAATATCCATCTTGTACAAAATTATTATCAGAGTACATAAAAGTAAAACCATAATTCCACTCCAAATAGCCATAATGGAAAAGAGATAAAGCTGAGCATTACTTTTAAACTTCCAAGCACTTCAAGAAGAAAGAAATCCAAGTCAAGCTCCACTAGTCCCACCCTGAGGACCTGCGGGGAAAAGGAAAGAAAAGAGGTGAAACAAAAAGGGTCAGACATACGTCTGGCGAGTCTAGTGACTTTAACTATATAATTAGTAAAGTAACAGGATAAGAACATAAACTGGATATAAGAGATGACTGTAACATAAGCAGATATGACAAGGTAAGTGAGACAGAACAAGATATAATGTTGATTGCGCTTCTAATCACTATAAGATAATTCCTACACTGCACCAATACTAGTTCCATACTGAAAGTTGATCCCTCTAAACATAATAATAATAATAATAATAATAATAATAATAATAATAATAATAATGGTTGTTTCGTGTACTCCTAGCTGCTGTCATAGGTGCCGCCTGCTCCTATCTCCACTAGTTGTACCCACTACCCTCCCCATTCGATCGGCTCCCTAACTCGTAGATACTCGTGCTTGTCCCACAATAGGGTGTATCACTCCCTAAAGTAGCAACCCGATACTACTAAAAGGCACGGCTTATACCTACACGGTGCAACAGCGTCTTACACCTACCATCCCGGACCCACGCATGCACATGACTCCATTGGACTTTCATTGCCATCGCTAACTCCTTATTGACCTCTTATAATCAACCCAGCAAGCGTGTTCCGTCCTCGACCTAGTTCGATCTCACAAATATACTAAATGGGTTACTGGTTGAAAAGGGTCCACCCACTTGACACAAGCTTCCATCCTAAGCTTGGTCCACACTAGGAATTTCTCACTTAACCCCTCTTTATCCCCATGTCTAATCACATGTCTCATCTTGGTAAAATGCTCTAATTATGTTTTACATGCTACTCATGTTACCCACTTAACCCTTTTATCTTACTCATGTCTTATCACATGTCTTATTTTGGTTAAATGTTTATTAATTCATTATAACCGTAATCTTGCAAGACCTCCCACATTAGATTGTTGTTTTGTGGCTGTTGGATATGCCGGGCGGTTCCAGGCAGGCTTATACCGCAATCCGAATACAACATCGTGTCTTTACATTATTACGCATCTAATTTCTTCCTTTGACCACTCACATTAGATTACTAAATTGCGGTTGCTGGATGTGCTGGGTGGTTCCGGGCAGTCTTATACTGCAATTCGAATCTAACCTCGTGTCTTAGGCGTTCATTATCACTTTCTTGATTCAAGTCCAAATTTTAAATCTTGGATTAAAATATATTCAATTATCCATAATTTCCAATCTAAATTATGTTTGTAATTTTAATCCAAATTAAGCCTATAATCTTATGTATACATGTTATGCCAAATTACGCCCAAATTAATTTGCATTCATTGTTATCAACAATTTATGCCAAACCTCATGTATACAAATTATATCCAATTATGCCCAATCCAACTTATGCCAAATCTCATGTATACAATTTATACACAATTATGCTCAAATTTATTTATGCCAATAATCTTATTTTATTACAAATTTCTCCAAACTTTTCCCAATCGTTCAAACGTTATTCGTATGCAAATCTCAACACAATATGTTAGGCTCGAAGTTAGCCTAATCTCATAAAAAAGGAAAAGAAGAGGAGAAGGGATTCAACATCAAAATTGGCGTAAACATAAGAACAGGCATATGAAACATAAACAGGCATATAACGATAAACTGGATCAGAAAAGAATATGGCAGATTTATGGGTATGGATTTAAATGATAATGATGTACAAACTTGATAAGATTCATCGCAGTCACAGGCATATACATTAGATCCAATTTACAATCTTATCACAATTACTTTTTGAAAGTGTGTGCGTGTATGTGCAGAGTATAATACACTCACAAGGATCGTGTAATATGATAAACAATATTCAAGTATAAAGTAATAGCTAATCACATAACAATATAATAGATAAGAAAATGCAGTAAAAGGAAAAATCACACCAGAGATTTTTGTACTGGTTCGGAGCACCATCCTACGTCCAGTCCCAGACTTCTATCTGGATTTTCACTAACAACAACCTCACTTCACCCGGAGGAACAGGTTTACAACACCCGAGCGGCCGAACGGGAATTTCATGCCTCTATCAACATGAGGACTTCACAACTTGCCTCTTACAACACGGAGGACTTCAAACAAGATGAGTAGACTAGTGATTTGACAATGTGTGTTCTTAATAACATGAATTTGTCAATTCTTGTACAATCTTCCTATAATCTTATCCTCAAATAGAAATTGTGTATGTGAAGATTTGGAAGATGATATCGTGTTTGAATTCAAAGAATAATATATAAATTCTAGGATTCAAGAACGATATAAGAAGATTATGAGCATTTGAGTGCTTTGAAAGAACAAAAATGAAATCAACAATAGATAGATAGAATTGGTTGTTTGAATCGATGATTTCATGTTGTTTTTATAGAAGATAAAGAGTTGCAATCATTGGTGAAGAGAAGTATTGAATAAAAATGATTTTTGATGAAAGGAAAAGGAAGCAACTTTTGATGAATGAAGATGTCTGTACGAAGAGTTGCTTTCAGTTCGAAAATCGGTCGACAGGTCAAAAATAACCAGTGGACTGAAATTTGAATATATATATATATATACGTTATATACATGTGTGCATGTTCATTGTGCATTCTGCCCAGAAACGGTCGACCGCCTATTTTGAAACCGGTCGACCGGTTTCTAGCAATATGCACAATGAATGTGCATTCATATGTATACATATATATATATTCACAATAATAAGGTATATGATTATTTGAGGATAGATTTTAACATTTATAACACAGCTAAATCACTAAATAATCAACCTCTAACATACAATACCATTGATTCTCTTCTTTTTGTCGATCATGAAACTTCTCCTTGTCATTAATCAAAATGCCATGAATTCCTTCGTTCAACATTCTCCCCCTTTTTGATTAATGACAACATAGATCTGAAAGTGTTTCTAACTCCCCCTATCTATGTACTCCCTTGAAATATATATTAAAAAACTGCAAATAAAAAAATTTAGTAAAAAATTTTCTCCCCCTTTGTCATCGACAAAAAGGAGTAGTTAAGACACACATACCATAAAACAAACACAAAATGCGTTCGGACAATACACACCATGCATACTCAACCAAGTGTTGTAGATAAGAGTTAATACGTACAAACCCAAAATAAAATATAGCACTACTTATGTACAAGTGTTGATTTTAGTTTTACTTAAATAAGACATAATACGACAAAATATGGATAAAGAGAGCTAATGAGATGGTGAGTCGGATTCAGTCGTATCTCCTTCTTCTTTGTTCTTCTTCTATGTCCCCTTCTTCTTCGTCGACTTTTTCCTCACTATCAGATTTTCCACGACCACGTGCATTACTCGTTCCAGAACTTGTGCCTTCCTCTGAAGATGACCATGTAAACGTAGGAGGCATTGGACGTTTGCCTGGATCTTGTATATGCATAGAGGAGGAAGACGATCCACGTGATATCGCATCCCAAAGTATACCGAAGAAAGACTTAAGTTTTGAAAAGCATTTGTCAAGCTTTGTATTTAAATGATCGATCTTATTGTCCGTACGCTTAAGTCTTCCTTTAAGAAGGAATTGATTCTTTGCAATTTGTTCAAGTGAATCTTTGGTCGAAGAGGATGTTTGAAGAAGCTTAACCTCTTCCGGTTTAGGTTTATAGGGTTTTGACGAAGTGCTTTCTTGGTGACCTTGTTCCTGGTATTGTTCGAAGGGTATGATATTTAAACATGGTTCAGGAAGCTTCATTCTCTTTTTCGATGCTTTGTTGATACATTTTGGTTTAGAGACTTTTGATTCGGGAGATTTGAGACCACAATCAAGTATAAGTTGCATGATATATTCATTGTAGAATAAATGTGGTCGCTTAAGATCATTTACGAGTAAAATCTCATCAAAGATCATACTTATCCAATTGATTAGTATATCTCTATATATAGCGTACAAAGCCTTAAAATTCTCCTTATATACCGCATCGAAGTTACCAACTCTTGGTAATAAAGAATGCGTAATAGCATGATGTAGAATTCTAGCAGTAGGCCGTAAGTTGATCGCTTTTGTACTAAGCTTATGATCTTCAATAAAAAGATGACTTACCTTGTCTCGAGTATGAATAGTACAAAAATCGCTAGAGAACTTTCTTCCACTGTTATCTGAACCAAGTAATGTTGCCATCCTTTCCTTTGAAATATGTGCTCACCACATAAAACCGACCATAGACAATGAGCAGAATCCTCGGGTTTAAACTTTTCTAAGTTAAGATTAGCATAGAACAATTTGATCATGATATGATTGATTTCCATATTGTTCTTACCAAAGTCAAGAAGATTTTGAATACGGGCTCTGATTGCTAATTCTTTAACATCATAGAGAATAAAATCAGAGAATTCATAGCATTTTGATTAATTACAAGGAGAAGTTTCATGATCGACAAAAAGAAGAGAATCAATGGTATTGTAAGTTAGAGGTTGATTATTTAGTGATTTAGTCATGTTATAAATGTTAAAATCTATCCTCAAATAATCATATACCTCATTATTGTGAATATATATATATATGTATATATATGAATGCACGTTCATTGTGCATATTGCCAGAAACTGGTCGACCGGTTTCAAAATAGGCGGTCGACTATTTCTAGGCAGAATGCACAATAAACATGCACACATTTATATAACGTGTATATATATATATATATTCAAATTTCACTCTATTGGTTATTTTTGACCTGTCGACCGATTTTCGAACTGAAAGCAACTCTTCATACAGACATCTTCATTCATCAAAAGTTGCTTCCTTTTCGTTTCATCAAAAATCATTTCTATTCAATACTTCTCTTCACCAATGATTGCAACTCTTTATCTTCTATAAAAAAAACATGAAATCATCGATTCAAACAACCAATTCTTTCTATCTATTCTATCTATTGTTGATTTCATTTTTGTTCTTTCAAAGCACTCAAACGCTCATAATCTTCTTATATCTTCTTGAATCCTAGAATTTATATACTATTCTTTTGATTCAAACACGATATCATCTTCCAAATCTTCACATACACAATTTCTATTTGAGGATAAGATTATAGGAAGGTTGTACAAGAATTGACAAATTCGTGTTATTAAGAACACACATTGTCAAATCACAAGTCTACTCATCTTGTTTGAAGTCCTCCGTGTTGTAAGAGGCAAGTTGTGAAGTCCTCGTGTTGATAGAGGTGTGAAATTCCCGTTCGGCTGCTCGGATGTTGTAAACCTGTTCCTCCGGGTGAAGTGAGGTTGTTGTTAGTGAAAATCCAAATAGAAGTCCGGGACTGGACGTAGGACGGTGCTCCGAATCAGTATAAAAATCTCTGGTGTGATTTTTCCTTTTACTGCATTTTCTTATCTATTATATTGTTCTATGATTAGCTATTACTTTATACTTGAATATTGTTTGTCATATTACACGATCTTTGTGAATGTATTATACTTGGCAACACACGCACACACTTTCAATTGGTATCAGAGCATGGTCATCACATAACTATAACACAGTTATTTGATATATTCTAGTAATATGGCAAATAACCCTAGTAGTAGCACTAAACCACTTACACTGAAGGTCAATCAACACAAAGACCTCATTTCTTCAATGGTCTTAACTATAACTATTGCGCAACACGTATGGCTTTTTACATGCAATCTACTAGCTATGATGCTTGGTATGCTACTCAGAAAGAAATAGTAAATCCAACAACTGAGTATTCAGAATGGACACCGGCTGAGAAAACGGCAGCGGACGTAAATGCAAAATCAATAAATATGTTGTTTTGTGCATTAAATCAAAACGAATATAACCGTGTTAGTATCTGCACCACTGCATATCAAATTTGGCAAACGCTAAAACCACTTACGAAGGTACTAACTAGGTTAAGCAAGCTAAAATAACTATGTTGAAAAGTCAGTTTCAAAATTTCAAAATGAAGCCGAATAAACAATCAATGAAATGTATTCACGGATTCAAACCATTCATCATCCACTTATCGGTTTAGGGCAAAAATATTCTGATTTTTATGTTGTTTCAACAGTCCTACATTCTCTGACTAATGAATGGGAAGGAAAAGTATTAGCAGTAGAAGAAGCTAATGATCTTTCCACCATGAAGCCAGATTAATTGATAGGAAATCTAATGTCCTACGATGCTAACTTTCAGGCTAGAAAAGAACAAAAAGAAGAAAAGAAAATTGTAGCTTTTCATGCTGAAAAAGATGAAGACAACTCAGATTCCGAAGATGAAGATCTAGCGTTCATTGCAAAAGGATTCAAGAAATTCTTAAAGCAACGAAAAGCTAGTCGATACAACAAAAAGAAGTTTGGTTCAAATAAACCATCATCATCAAATATAGAATGCTTCAATTGTCACAAAAAGGGACATATGCAAAAGGATTGTCCGGAGAAAAAGAAGAAGTCAGAAAATGACAAAATCAAATACAAGAAAGACAAGTCAAAGAAACGGGCATTCTCAGTAACATGGGATGATTCAGACTCATCTTCATCTGATAGTGAAAGTGACTCAGACAATGAACAAGCTAATGTATGTTTCATGGCAACAGAAGATGAGGTACAAATCCCTACTTTTGAAGAAGTTCTTGATATTAATGCTGAATTAATTTTTAAATTTAAAGATATGAAACGACAATGCAAACAATCCAAAGAAGATTTAAGTAGAGTAGAATTTGAACGAGATATGTTAAAAGACGAGAAGAAAATATTAGAGGAGGAACTCGAAAAGTTCAAGAATCATCATCTAATATTGATTCTCAATTATCTCTTTTGAGTCAAGAAATTGAAACTCAAAAAGAGAAAAATGATGCTCTTACTACTGAAAATCATGAGCTTAAGGCAATAGTCAAGATTCTAGACCGAGAAAAAGCTAGTTTACAAACTAAGTTAGACGACATTACTTAAAATGTTTCTAACTTCAACAAAGTCGAGAAAACTTGACAAAAAATATTAAAAATTATTGAAAATTCACAATCTGCTTCGAATAAACAAGGTTTGGGGTATAAGAAACAAGATATCAAGAAATATCTTGGTAATAAAAGAAAAAGAAAACATAAAACAATACAAGAATTAGTTTATTATATTCCAAACCAAAACCGGTTGTGAAATTTGAAAAGAAAAATGTCAAGACTATCAAAATATGGGTTCCTAAAAAAAATAACAATTTGATTAGGAACAAATACATTCAGAATTTTTTGAATACTGTGCATCGTAATTCCAATTGTCTATATAAAGGGGATACTGGACCAGTATGGGTTTGGACTCCTAAGACCTAACTCTTAGGACCCCATAAAAAGGTGGGTACCATGGACTTAATTTTATTTTTTGCAGGTCCCGCTTAAGAAAAGAGGAAAGTGGATATTGGACAGTGGTTCCTCAAAGCATATGACTGGAGACAAGAGCTTATTGACAAATATCACTTATTCAGATGGTGGCTCCATCACTTTTGGAGATGATTCAAAAGGCTATATCATCGGCAAAGGCGATGTGAGCAAAGGCGATGTGAGCAAATGTGGTACATCTAACTTACCTCTTATTACTAATGTCATGCTAGTTAAAATTTGAAACACAATTTACTCAGTATCAGTCAACTATGTGACAAGGGTTTTACCATTTCCTTTTCGGATAACAAATGTAGTATTTTAGATAAAGATCAAAATTTAGTTTTTGAAGGATATAGAGACAAAAATATTTATATTCTGAATATGAATGTCAATCATAATTCAGATATATGTCTTGTAGCAAATGATAATGATCCACGGCTATGGCACAAACGTTTCTGTCATATAAACTTCAGAACTATCGACAAGCTAGCCAAAATGACCTAGTTAGAGGACTACCCAAAATGAGCTATACGGTTGATAATATTTGTGATGCATGTCAATTAGGAAAATTGACTAAATCGTCATTTAAATCCAAGAAAGTCATATCAACATTACAACCACTTGAGCTATTACATATGGATTTATTTGGACCAACACAGGTTCAGTTAATAAATCATAGTCGATATGTGTTTGTAATTGTTGATGATTACTCTTGTTATACTTGGTTGATTTTCTTGAAAAACAAAAGTGACACTTTCAATCATTTCAAATCTTTCGTCAAGAGAATTCAAAAATCGAAAGGGCTTAAGGTTAAGAATATAAGAAGTGATCATGGCGGAGAGTTCGAAAATAATGAATTTAACCATTTTTGTACAAAGAAAGGTATATATCATAATTTTTCGTTTCCTAGAACTCCACAACAAAACGGAGTTGTAGAACGGAAAAATCGGACTTTACAAGAATGTGCAAGATTATTAAATGGATCCACTTTACCAAAACATTTTTGGGCAGAAGTTGTTGCAACTGCGTGTTATGTTTTGAATCGTGTATCCATTCGACCTCTCACCAAGAATACATCTTATGATTTATTTAATCAAAGAAAGCCAAATATCTCATACTTCTAGTTTTTACTAAGCCTCTACTCGAATCAAGTTTTATTTATTTGCGTAGAGAGCTTGGATTAATCTCTAGAACTGAAATTGATGTATAAATTCGAAACATATATACATATGAATTGCCAAGTTCTCTTCTAACCGGTGCTTTCATTTTTCATATTTTAGCTATTAAGTAGCTATCACTATTATAGTAATAAATTATGAGCTATCCATTTTTTTATGGTATATATGCTTTGAACCTTGTCAACCATTAATCTATTCTTAGACAAACTTATATATATGAGTTCATTCTTTCTCCTTTCTGCATCTCCTACTTCTGAGACCATATTATTCTTAAAACAAGTTCAATTATATCAAATATGGCTCATATCTGTGACGAATGTGCATAGAGGTCACACATTTCGGTCACTAATTCTTAACCGGAGGAATACTATTCTCCAGAAACACCGAAAAGTAGACCAAAATGTACTCATACCCCCGGAAATACACCAAAGTCTAAACATGCAAAAAAGGCATTATTTTGCTCCCCACGAACTAGAGAAAAGATAAGTGAGATTCACCACTACCAAAAGCATCAAATAGATCTCCAGCGACAACTCCATTACGAACAAAAACTTACGTCTGATCGTTTAACTCTTTTGGAACGCATGGCCTCATTTTTCTGTGGCACGGAAAAACATGGAGTTTATCAACCTATGCCTCATGTTCCTTCATCATCAAGGAGTCCTAATTCATGGGATAAGAATTATAGTCGAAATGAAGGAGCTAAGGAAACTTGGTCGCCATGGACACCAAGAGTTACCAATATCAAAGAAGATTCCGAGAAATACTCCTCCACTTCTCATTGATTTTATATATCGTGAGATTCATCTTTTTGTTGGTGTTCTAATAAGTGGATTCAATCTTAAGGGATTTTTTTGTTTTCATGAATTTGGTTGATTAGTTTGAGTTTTGAAATAAATTTATATTATATGGAATAGTGGAGCTTTGGAAAATTCTCTGAAAAACAAGAAAAACAAGGGACAGAGAAACCAGTCGACCGGTACAATATGACCAGTCGACCGGTTAAGTTTCGGGTTGAAAACAAATTTTTCTCATCAACCAGTCGACTGACAAAAATTCACCAGTCGACCGTTTAAGTCTCTGTCTCAAACCAGTAGACCGGTGAATTCGTAGTGGTCGACCGGTCTCGTCTTTCTCTATTTTTTAAATTTCAAACTTAAAACCGATGGTTCCCATTCACACCTATTCATTTATCCTTTTATTCCCTCAAACTCTTAAACCCTTATCAAGCTTAAAATCCCCAAATTCATTTCCTTAACAAAATCATTGACTCCACCACAAAAGAGATTGAAGAAATCATCTTCTACACAACTACAATCCATTGATTCCAATATCAAAAAATGGTTAATGGATCCAATAGCAGTCAAGCGATGGAATGAAATGAAAGATTATACAATTCATGAAGGTTCTTTCATCAAATGCTCTGATCCCAATTGAAAGTGTGTGCGTGTATGTGCCAAGTATAATACACTCACAAGGATCGCGTAATATGACAAACAATATTCAAGTATAAAGTAATAGCTAATCACAGAACAATATAATAGATAAGAAAATGCAGTAAAAGGAAAAATCACACCAGAGATTTTTATTATGGTTCGGAGCACCGTCCAACGTCCAGTCCCAGACTTCTATCCGAATTTTCACTAACAACAACCTCACTTCACCCAGAGGAACAGGTTTACAACAACCGAGCAGATGAACGGGAATTTCATGCCTCTATCAACACGAGGACTTCACAACTTGCCTCTTACAACACGGAGGACTTCAAACAAGATGAGTAGACTTGTGATTTGACAATGTATGTTCTTAATAACACGAATTTGTCAATTCTTGTACAACCTTCCTATAATCTTATCTTCAAATAGAAATTGTGTATGTGAAGATTTGGAAGATGATATCGTGTTTGAATCAAAAGAATAATATATAAATTCTAGGATTCAAGAACGATATAAGAAGATTATGAGCGTTTGAGTGCTTTGAAAGAACAAAAACGAAATCAACATTAGATAGAAAGAATTGGTTGTTAGAATCGATGATTTCATGTTGTTTTTATAGAAGATAAAGAGTTGCAATCATTGGTGAAGAGAAGTATTGAATAGAAATGATTTTTGATGAAAGGAAAAGAAAGCAACTTTTGATGAATGAACATGTTTGTACGAAGAGTTGCTTTCAGTTCGAAAATCGGTCGATAGGTCAAAAATAACCAGTAGACTGAAATTTGAATATATATATATATACATTATATACCTGTGTGCATGTTCATTGTGCATTCTGCCCAGAAACGGTCGACCGCCTATTTTGAAATCGGTCGACCGGTTTGTGGCAATATACACAATGAATGTGCATTCATATATATACATATATATTCACAATAATGAGGTATATAATTATTTGAGGATAGATTTTAACATTTATAACACGGCTAAATCACTAAATATTCAACCTCTAACTTACAATACCATTGATTCTCTTCTTTTTGTCGATCACGAAACTTCTCCTTGTCATTAATCAAAATGCTATGAATTCCTTGATTCAACATTTTTAACTTAATTATATGTGAAAGTGACATAGACTCACAGCGATAGGATTTTTAGAAAATTAAGCGTTGTTGTAGCAATTCGGATCTTGAATGAACTCTACTTGATTGACGTAGATCTGATCTTCTAATTTGATTGTTGAAGAAGAACAATATCTAAATATCTACTTTGATTTTGGTTGGAGAAGAAAGGCTAGGTTAATTTAGACTAGAGAAGCATGGAGGCGCCATGGATGAATAACAATGAGATTAGGGTTAGGTTTAGGGGTATTTTATAGATGTTCTAGGTGAATTAGGACCCTTAGATTAGATTAGGATCCATCTGAACCATCCAGACCAGAAAGACACATCATCCAGCCAATCCCAGAAGGACACATCATCCCTAGACCTTCAAAATACGTCGTCCAGATCTGGACAGATGGGGGGTCGACACCCCTGTCGACACCCCTATCGGGGGTCGACACCTATGTCGACTCCCTTGGGGGGGTCGACACCCCTGTCGACACCCCTATCGGGGGTCGACACCTATGTCGACTCCCTTGGGGGGGGTCGACACCCTAGAGAGGGAGAATTCCCGCTCACCCAGATTCGGCTGATTTTTGATTTTTGATTTTTGAATTCATTTTTGATTTTTAATTATTATTTTAATTTAAATTCTACTTTAAGCTGAAATCTTCTAAGCTTCATAACTTCTTCATATGATATCCGATTTACGCAAACTCGGACTCTATTCCAAGCAGAATTCCGAGACGAATGCAGTAGCGCAACATGTTTCCCTTAATTCTTCTTATAAAAATTAAGTATTCTTTAATTATCCCTTATGTCATGTTTTTAAAATTACGGGGTGTTACATTCTCCCCTCCTTAAAGGATTTCGTCCCCGAAATCTTCAAGTTAAGAAGAATGTATCCTACCATCTAATCACCCATCTACTCATCCATTATCCACAAGCATCCATTATCCTTAAAAGGTTTCTAATGCTATATGAACATATGCAAAAGTGTTTATATGTTCCTTATCTAATGCAAAGATCAAGTGATCTACTGATTTAGTTGACCTCCTTAATGCGAAACATGATAGTGTCATGCGTCCATTATGTATGCAAAAGAATCCTAATGATACATATCATTTCTATATGAGTGCACAACCATTAATTCAAATGCAGCATCCATATGATAACACATTCAATATACATCCATTAACTTAAATATGCACACTCATTCATATGCAATATGAAAGTGATTGAGCCGATCTAGTGCCTAATGTGTGTGTAAATGCATCCACGAGCAACCACTAGCAAACACTTACATCCACTTGCATTCACCAAACATAACATGTCTCAAACACATGTTTACAACCACAGGATTTTCTACCTAAGGGTCGAAGATATAATCGCGAGGATACACTAAACGAAAGAACAAGTATAAACAAAGCGGTAGAAAAAGGAGAAGTTAAGAACATACCCTCAAAAAGGAAAGGGTACGACGCGCGTATCTTGTCTTCAGTCTCCCAAGTCGTGTCTCCTTGATCACCTCCCCATTAATCGACTTGACTTCTTAGTTGTGTAACTTCTTGACCTCCGATCTAAGGATGCATGTAGGAGCTCGTCTAATCGTGGCATCTTGCTCCACTTCCACTTCCCTAAGCATGATCGGCTCTACTACTCCTGCGGTATCATGTAAACACTTCCGCAAATGCGACACATGAAATACATCATGAGCACCACTAAGCTTCTCGGGCAACTTCCCTATATAGGCCATCTGTCCAATTCGCTCTGTAATGGGGAATGGCCCTACAAACCTTGGTGCCAATTTCCCTACAGACCCAAAACGAACTACATTCCTCAACGGTGATACTTTAATAAAGACCATGTCTCCAACACTAAACTCGAGATCGGTCCTTTTCCTATCAGCATATGAATTTTGTCGGTCCTGTGCCGTCTTCATGTGTCTTCGAATCAAGTCTATCTTCTCTGAAGTTTCCCTAATCATCTCGGGCCCAAGCAAAACCTTATCCGTAGATTCCCACCAACAAGTCGGTGATCGGCAAGGTCGTCCATATAGAGCCTCAAAAGATGCCATGCCAATATTAGTCTGATAGTTGTTGTTATAGGCGAACTCTACTAATGGAAGATGTTCCTCCCATGTCCCTCCAAAGTCTAAGATGCATAATCTCAAAAGATCTTCTAGAATCTGATTCACTCTTTCTGTTTGGTCGTTCGTCTGAGGATGATAAGCGGTGCTCAAACACAATTGCATTCCTACCGCCTCTTGCAAGATCTTCCAAAACTCACTGGTGAAAATGGGATCTCGGTCGCTTACGATACTAGAAGGTATGTCATGTAGAAGAACTATCTCTCGGAGATAAATAGTTGCTAACCATGCCGCTGTTTTTTTACTCTTGACGGGAATGAAATGGGCGTTCTTGGTAAATCTATCCACTACTACCCAAATCCCCGTATTACCCTTCTTGGACCTCGGCAACCCATCAACGAAATCCATGGAAACACTTTCCCATTTCCACTGTGGAACCTTTAAAGGGTGAAGCAAACCCCCAGGCTTCTTCTGCTCAGCCTTGACTTGCTGGCACATTAAGCATCTAGAAACGAACTCAACCACATCCTTCTTCATTCCGGCCCAAAAGAAAACTCGCTTCATGTCCCTATACATCTTGTCACCACCAGGATGTATGGTCATCTTAGAACGATGTGCTTCTTCAAGGATTGTCCTTTTCAAATTCTCGTCTCTAGATATGCAAATTCTCCCATCTCTACGCAACCAACCTTTGTCATTTATAGTATACCTACTAAGACAGCTCGAATACTCCCATCTTATGAGCTTGTCTACTATCTCTATTAACTGTGGGTCATCTTGCTGTGCCGCACCTATCTTTTCCAAAAGTGTAGGTCGTACCTCTAACGATGCCAACAAACCAGGTTTATAATCGATAGAGGGTCTAAAGTCAAAGGTAGAGATATACTCTAAACTCTACAGCTCGAAAAACAAAGGACTCAAAGTCAACTTCTTTCTACTCAAGGCGTCAGCTACAACGTTACCCTTGCCAGGAGTACATGCAATCTCAAAATCAGGATGCTAAGAACTTCATCCACCTCTGTTGCCTTAAGTTTAGATCTTTTTGAGAGAACAGGTATTTAAGTGACTTATGGTCTGTATACAACTCAAACCTCTCACCAAGAAAATAGTGACGCCAAGACTTAAGCGCAAAAACTATGGCAGATAACTTTAAGTCGTGGGTAGGGTAATTCTTCTCATGGGCCTTTAACTTCCTTCCACCATAGCATATCACCCTTCCCTCTTGCATCAAAACTGCGAAGCTCTGTCCCGTAAGCATCTGTATACACTGTGAATGGTTTACTCCCATCAGGCAAAACTAAAACTGGAGCTGTCGTCAATGCCCTCTTCAAACGTTGGAAAGCATCGTCGCAGTCAACATCCCAAGAAAAGGTCAAATTCTTTTTCATTAATCGTGTAAGTGGGGCTGATATCTTAGCAAAGTCCTTGATGAACTTCCTGTAATAGCCCGCCAAACCAAGAAAACTTCTCACTTTAGTAGCATTATTAGGAATCTTCCAATCTTGGATCCCTACCACCTTCGTGGGATCCACTGTTATCCCTTCCTTACAGACCACGTGCCCTAAGAACCTCACTTCCTTTGTAACAACCCGTATTTCGATAACATGATTAAGACGAGAATCAAGGCAGAATTTAATTTTAAATTCTGAATCAAGTGAAACGGGCTATGCCGTTGCGTTCGTCTCGGAAAAATACGCGAAATAGAGTCCGAGTTTTCGAAAATCGGAGTCCGTATGACCAAGATATGGCCTCGCGAAATTTCACGAAAAATTCTCAAATTAAAGTATACTTAATTAAGTGAAATGGGTTGCGCAGAGAAATATATATATATTGATATATATATATATAATTGAAAATTAAATAAATAAATATGCAAAAATGTTCAAAACAGCGAATTAGGAGAGGGGAATAACCGAACCGGCCGATTTTTGAGGTCGACCCGAGCCCGCTGGGTCGACTAGGGGTTAATCCAGGGTGTTTGGCTGTCAACCCGTGGGCCGATTCGCTCAAATGCAGATTTTGCATTTGGATGGTTCTCATGGTCCATCTTTAATCTTAAGGCCCTAGATGGTTCCTACACTTGACTTCTTCCCCAAGACATGCTTTGATGGCTTGGATTGAATCTAGGTTTAATCCTATGGCCTAAAACACTTGCCTAATCTATAAAAAGACCCTAAACCTACCCCTAAACCCTCATTATTCACTCATGTAACTAAACTATGGCCAAATTTCTACTCTCATGGCCTCCATCTCAAATCCCTAGAGCCTATGCATCCAAATCAAGTTCAAATCAAAAGATGCAAGCTTGCTACACCAAAGAGAGGCAAAATCAACGTTGCTATGCGAGTTCCATGACGATTCTTCAACAAAGGAGGCACCTTTCTTAGCCAAGATGATTCATGCTTCTTTCCCTAGGCCTAACTATGTAAGTTCTAGCTACTTTTAGATGGAAACGGTAGTTTTGATAATGACATGGGATAAAATGAGGCTAAACATGATTATGCGAACCTATATGAACCTTACCTTGCCTCTTGTGTTCATGTTTATGATTTTAGGCCATGTGAGTGACTTAATCATGCCTCTCATGCTATGCATAACCTAGTTTAACTTGCAAGTTTGGATCTTTATGCATGAAATGCTAGCATGAACCTTTAGGAACCACTTTACTTGTGAAACATTGGCTAAGACAAGATTTTGGGGCTTATGCATGTTTATGAACCCAAACCCCTTATGCTAACATGCAAGTTTGTGGCCAAACCCTTTTTGATAATATGCATGTTTGTGGCCAAATTACCTTATGACACTATGCATGTTTAGGGCCAATCTCTTTATGATGTTATGCATGTGGAAGCCAAGCCCTTTTGGCATCATGCATGTTTTGAGACCAATATGTGACATAGTATCCTTACTATGTTGACTCGCTTTGCTTGCGTTGGGAAAACACGATTTTGGGTAGCTAGATAAACATGAACATGTCGCAAAATCTTAACTTGAATATGACATGTGTTTATACTTGAAAATATGACTTGAAAGATAACATGGAAGATGACATGTAAGTATGCATAAAAGCATGAGCTTGGGAATTTACCTATTAAGTTAGGTCTACCCTTTGGGAATTTACCTATTAAGTTAGGTCTACCCAAATGCTTGAAAACTTGTAACATGTTTTGGAAACATGATGAACTTAGATAATATAAGTGTGGCCAACTCGAGGTTGGATTGAGTTTGCAACGTAAAGCTACCCGGAACCGACCGGCCTAACTAGTAGTTGCAAACAATAGGACCCAATGTGAGAAGTTGGTCATGTCGCGCTTAAGACCCGAGGTTAGACTAGGTTGTGGTGTAAATCTACCCGGACCCGCCCGGCTTAACTAGTAACCACAACAAGGTCTAATGTGAGAGGTTGAGGGTGCATTAATTAAATTAATGCCACATAATAGGGTTAAGTTAATTTGATTAATGAGGCTTAACCAAATATGATAGGGACAAATGGGTTAAGTAATTTGATTAGGCTAATGATACTTAACAAAACATGATAAGCTTGGGTAGGTTAAGTAACTTGGTTTGCCTAATGACACTTGACCATTTTTATACGACTAGTGGACGAGATTAAGTTAACCAACACTTAATCAATCCAACACGATAACGTGATAAGGTTAAGTAAATTTTCTTAACGATACTTAACCGTATAATACAGTTAATGGATGGGGTTAAGATTAGGCTTAACTAATCTAAACATGGTAATCGGATGGGGTTAAGTTAGCCTCGACTTAATTAATCCAACTTGGTAATTTAATGGGGTTAAGTTAAACACTTAACTAATTTAACACGATGTTTTGATGAGGTTAAGTGACCTATACTTAACCAATCTAACTCGTTAATTTGATGAGGTTAAGTTAACCTATACTTAACCAATCTAACGTGAAAACATGATAAGGCTAAGTCACGAATCACTTGAATATGCTTGACCGATTTGACTCGGTAATTTGACAAGGTCAAGTTAATTTATATAATTAACCAATCTAAAATGATAATTAGACGAGGTTAAGTTATGGATTGCTTAATATACTTAGCCAACTTGACACATGGTTTGTAGGGTTAAGTCTTGGACTTGGATACTTAGCCAATTTTGACATGGTTTGTAGACGGGCTAAGTTATGAACTTAAGTGACACTTAACCCATTAGATAAACCCTAATTCGGAGGATTAGGTAAATAACCATAGTTAACAAGGATTATGGAAATAAGGCTAAGTGGTAAACCTTAGTTAAGGGAAACTAAGTAATAATCCTTAGTCAAGGAAATTTGGACCATTTCTTAGATAGATTAGTAACCCGATACGTTTAATTATGCGTGTAGGAGCAGGCTATCTGATTTAGTTAAAGGCTCCAACGAACTGGGTAACGAAGCAGCGGCTTCGGGGAACGTGAGGATATTCTTGGGATCCCTCTGTGAGCTGCCAGGTCATTATACTAGGCTCACGAGAGGTTGAGGTCTGCGGTAGAAGAACCAAGAATATGCCTTGGTTGCTATGCGAGCGACCTAAAGACTGGGGTGGATAGCAGTGAGTCGGCGAATACATAAGGTGCCCGAGATAGCAAGTTCGTCGATCATCTACCATCTTGAGTCAAGCGTGTACGTACGGAAAGGCAGGGAACACCCAACAGACCATGATTTGCTATCTAATTATGGGTGAGGTAGGCCGTAGGATGTGGGCTGGCCGGAGTGTAGTTCTCATGCAAGATCTTCTCTTGTGTTGCCTTTCGCTAGTTGAGGGAGGGGTCTCGTGGGACCATAGCCACGTGTAGAAAAGCAGACCTTAGCATCTGCATCGGCAGATAAATCTAAAGCTCCCGACCGAGTCCTGTATGTCTTGTTTTGCCCTGTGACAGGACTCGGATGGCACGATGTGATACATGTGCATACAGTTATAGAAAAACGATTCACGATGAATGCGTGGGAAAAAGGGCGTGGTTGAGGGTTAGCGTAATCCCTAGTGGCCTAGGTGGTTTAACCCAAATCGAGATACGAAAGCGTGCAATAGGTAAGCGTAATCCCTAGTGGTGCTAGGTGGCGTAAGTCCTAGTAGTTCAAACGATGATTCATATGGAAGAGCCTAGCTAGAACAAGGGTGACAGTCCAAACGATTTCAAGGATAATACGACATGAGGAAGCCCGTACGAGGTACGGCAAAGGACTGAACTTATATACATGGAAAGAAACATATGATTTGAGTAACCTATATATGCGATATTAGGTTGACATGGAGCATTACACGACTTTGAGCACGGGACATTCATGGTTAACACATGACGCGGGTAGGGATACTAGTGCGAGAGGTGCAAAGCAAATATACATGTTATAACTAGGAAGAATATACACAATAGATACCGTGGGATGTTAGACGGGGTAGATACCTTGGGATAATGCACTCGATAGAAATCTGACGATGTGATACCTTGACTTATCATAACATCGTAGTTTATCATGATACCTTAGTTTACCTTGCCGCAGTAGTTCAACCGGCTACCCTGGTTTATCTATCTTGTAGTTATCCTTATGTTTACTTTCAGTTTATGCATGTCATGTTACCTTTACCTGTTTTTATACTGGAAGTAGATAGGACTTACTCAGTCTTTTTGACTAACCCGTTTTGTTTCGCCTCTTTTCTTCCGTTCCCCCCCCCAGGTTTCAGGGAGGAAACAATGCTGGTTAGTTCGGACTTCTTCTGCTTGAAGGTCATCATGGATGGCTTGGACTTCTCTTGGCTATGGCTACTTTACTGTTTTACTTGGGGAATAATTTATTAAAAAGTCTTTATGCTTCTTCACTATTGCAAGACAGGTTTTGATGTACTCTGATGTAAAAGGCTTTAGACCTTATTTATTCATGTTATGAAAGTTTGATTGTACTTCCGCTATTTATATATGTTCTGTCTTGTGATGTTTCTGTGCATGTTTACCAATAATGCCCCTCTAAAGCTAGTGCATTCCTTTGCGAGTGACCCTAGCGGAGGCGGGGTGTTACATTTGGTATCAGAGCAGAAGGTTACTAGACTGGGCAAAAGGTTTTAAAGACCTTCTGAAAATTATTTGAAAAACCGTTTACAAAGAAGCATTTTTCAAGAAAATTTTCTTTTGAAAAGAAAAAGGCTATTCCCCAAAGGCCATTAGCATTATCCTTGATTCCTTGATCGAATCTCTTTTCCTTTCTTTCCTCCATCTGTAGTCACAGTGGTTTTGACTGCGACTAGTCTCTCTAGCTGCGTAAGTGTTTCCCGTACGATGGAGGTGGTTCTCGAGAGACCGTTGCAGAGTTATGCATGAAAGGATAGTAAGAACAAGGATAAAGGATACGAGCTCAGGGATAAGCAACATGTAGGTATGGCTGAGTCCTAAAAGGAGGGAGAAAGATGAACAATGAAACCCATGACGAGAGAGTACCTTTGGCATGGTGAAACGGGACGGATAGTTAAGTATCATGGAACAGGGACAAGATCATTCGGAGGGCAATAGTATGCTCTCATTTCTAGGGTACCTCAGAAGGAGGGTAACGATCTTGTTAAAGGTTTAGCTTTTCTTCTCTATCATCCTGTCGGGACTTTGTTTTGATCACCGCATCTTTTAAGTCCGCTTCGATAGTTGAGTCTCTGCACCTTAGTACTAGCGTAGTAGAGGATCCCGTTTTTGTCTCAAGTCCTATTGGAAGATCGGTCCATTTACTCATGGCTTGTTTGGATTTGAGAATGTCTATATCAAGTGTTGAGCTTGGAAATAATGCTTATGTTTATAAGTTGTGGATGGATTCTAGGGATGAAGTGGTTATCTAGTAAGGGGTGCCACTCTCGGTTTTGATAGGAGGGTAGTTAGACTCTTGACTAGCCTTGGTAATACCCTCGAAGTCTCGTGGAACCTTTTGGGTTTGGTCATGATTAGTTACCTAGAACCACCTCTATTGGAAATTTGAAGCTCGATCGAGTGGTGTTCACCGATAAGACGGATGGTTTATTTCACTTATGCATGGGTTATAGAAATCACCCTAGTAAGTGCGCTTGATAACCTGGTTTGCATCTGTTTACTTCCAAGAGAAAGTTCTTCTACGTGGAATACCTTATGGTACGAGGTCCGAGATTCACTAGTGAATTTTGGAAAGCTTGCATGAGATCATGAGTACGCAGTCATGTTTGCGTCAAGTATTCTAGGAAAAGGATAAGTGCAAGTGGAACGAGGGGCGACGAGGAAATGAGTTCCAACTCATGTTATGGAAACAGGAAGTAAGAAGCTGCGAAATCGTGAAGTAAAAAGGGGCGGTCAAGGCACGATGGAACTAAGCTCAAGGTAATGCGACTCAGGAGACTGAAGACTAAATACGCGCATGATATCTCTTTTTGGGAATATATCCTCGATCCCTGTTTTTCTGTTGAGCTTGCTTGTAGGCTATCTTTTATGGACATCCTCTCGGTCCTGTCTCTGTTACAAACCCCGTACGGAGTTTGTTTTGTTTATCTTCTCGACCCTGTTTCAGGGAATCTTAGGTAGAACCCTATGGATGTAAACATGTATTTGAAACATGTTATGGTTGATATGGTTGCAAATGGTTGCAAGTGGTTGCTCGTGGATGCGCGAATTTACATTAGATATTAGCTCGACTCGGTCACATTTCATATTGCATATGCACGAGTATTTATACTTGTTTATGGATGAAATCGAATGTATTATCATGCGGTTGTCGCATATGAATGAATGATTGTGCACGCATATAGTATCTATATGACTAGGACTATTTGCATACATATTGGATTCATGGCACTATACATATTTTTGCATTAGAAAGATTATCCAGGCCAGATCATTAGCATTAGCTAAGGAACATGTACACACACGTTTTGCATATATTCATACAACATTAGAAATCATCTAAGGACAATGGTTGCTTGTGGATGATGTTTTGAGTAGATGGATGATGGACGGTAGGATATGTTCTTCCTAACTTGGAGATTTCGGGGACGAAATCCTAAAAGGTGGGGAGAATGTAACAACCCGTATTTCGATAACATGATTAAGACGAGAATCAAGGCAGAATTTAATTTTAAATTCTGAATCAAGTGAAACGGGCTATGCCGTTGCGTTCGTCTCGGAAAAATACGCGAAATAGAGTCCGAGTTTTCGAAAATCGGAGTCCGTATGACCAAGATATGGCCTCGCGAAATTTCACGAAAAATTCTCAAATTAAAGTATACTTAATTAAGTGAAATGGGTTGCGCAGAGAAATATATATATATTGATATATATATATATAATTGAAAATTAAATAAATAAATATGCAAAAATGTTCAAAACAGCGAATTAGGAGAGGGGAATAACCGAACCGGCCGATTTTTGAGGTCGACCCGAGCCCGCTGGGTCGACTAGGGGTTAATCCAGGGTGTTTGGCTGTCAACCCGTGGGCCGATTCGCTCAAATGCAGATTTTGCATTTGGATGGTTCTCATGGTCCATCTTTAATCTTAAGGCCCTAGATGGTTCCTACACTTGACTTCTTCCCCAAGACATGCTTTGATGGCTTGGATTGAATCTAGGTTTAATCCTATGGCCTAAAACACTTGCCTAATCTATAAAAAGACCCTAAACCTACCCCTAAACCCTCATTATTCACTCATGTAACTAAACTATGGCCAAATTTCTACTCTCATGGCCTCCATCTCAAATCCCTAGAGCCTATGCATCCAAATCAAGTTCAAATCAAAAGATGCAAGCTTGCTACACCAAAGAGAGGCAAAATCAACGTTGCTATGCGAGTTCCATGACGATTCTTCAACAAAGGAGGCACCTTTCTTAGCCAAGATGATTCATGCTTCTTTCCCTAGGCCTAACTATGTAAGTTCTAGATACTTTTAGATGGAAACGGTAGTTTTGATAATGACATGGGATAAAATGAGGCTAAACATGATTATGCGAACCTATATGAACCTTACCTTGCCTCTTGTGTTCATGTTTATGATTTTAGGCCATGTGAGTGACTTAATCATGCCTCTCATGCTATGCATAACCTAGTTTAACTTGCAAGTTTGGATCTTTATGCATGAAATGCTAGCATGAACCTTTAGGAACCACTTTACTTGTGAAACATTGGCTAAGACAAGATTTTGGGGCTTATGCATGTTTATGAACCCAAACCCCTTATGCTAACATGCAAGTTTGTGGCCAAACCCTTTTTGATAATATGCATGTTTGTGGCCAAATTACCTTATGACACTATGCATGTTTAGGGCCAATCTCTTTATGATGTTATGCATGTGGAAGCCAAGCCCTTTTGGCATCATGCATGTTTTGAGACCAATATGTGACATAGTATCCTTACTATGTTGACTCGCTTTGCTTGCGTTGGGAAAACACGATTTTGGGTAGCTAGATAAACATGAACATGTCGCAAAATCTTAACTTGAATATGACATGTGTTTATACTTGAAAATATGACTTGAAAGATAACATGGAAGATGACATGTAAGTATGCATAAAAGCATGAGCTTGGGAATTTACCTATTAAGTTAGGTCTACCCTTTGGGAATTTACCTATTAAGTTAGGTCTACCCAAATGCTTGAAAACTTGTAACATGTTTTGGAAACATGATGAACTTAGATAATATAAGTGTGGCCAACTCGAGGTTGGATTGAGTTTGCAACGTAAAGCTACCCGGAACCGACCGGCCTAACTAGTAGTTGCAAACAATAGGACCCAATGTGAGAAGTTGGTCATGTCGCGCTTAAGACCCGAGGTTAGACTAGGTTGTGGTGTAAATCTACCCGGACCCGCCCGGCTTAACTAGTAACCACAACAAGGTCTAATGTGAGAGGTTGAGGGTGCATTAATTAAATTAATGCCACATAATAGGGTTAAGTTAATTTGATTAATGAGGCTTAACCAAATATGATAGGGACAAATGGGTTAAGTAATTTGATTAGGCTAATGATACTTAACAAAATATGATAAGCTTGGGTAGGTTAAGTAACTTGGTTTGCCTAATGACACTTGACCATTTTTATACGACTAGTGGACGAGATTAAGTTAACCAACACTTAATCAATCCAACACGATAACGTGATAAGGTTAAGTAAATTTTCTTAACGATACTTAACCGTATAATACAGTTAATGGATGGGGTTAAGATTAGGCTTAACTAATCTAAACATGGTAATCGGATGGGGTTAAGTTAGCCTCGACTTAATTAATCCAACTTGGTAATTTAATGGGGTTAAGTTAAACACTTAACTAATTTAACACGATGTTTTGATGAGGTTAAGTGACCTATACTTAACCAATCTAACTCGTTAATTTGATGAGGTTAAGTTAACCTATACTTAACCAATCTAACGTGAAAACATGATAAGGCTAAGTCACGAATCACTTGAATATGCTTGACCGATTTGACTCGGTAATTTGACAAGGTCAAGTTAATTTATATAATTAACCAATCTAAAATGATAATTAGACGAGGTTAAGTTATGGATTGCTTAATATACTTAGCCAACTTGACACATGGTTTGTAGGGTTAAGTCTTGGACTTGGATACTTAGCCAATTTTGACATGGTTTGTAGACGGGCTAAGTTATGAACTTAAGTGACACTTAACCCATTAGATAAACCCTAATTCGGAGGATTAGGTAAATAACCATAGTTAACAAGGATTATGGAAATAAGGCTAAGTGGTAAACCTTAGTTAAGGGAAACTAAGTAATAATCCTTAGTCAAGGAAATTTGGACCATTTCTTAGATAGATTAGTAACCCGATACGTTTAATTATGCGTGTAGGAGCAGGCTATCTGATTTAGTTAAAGGCTCCAACGAACTGGGTAACGAAGCAGCGGCTTCGGGGAACGTGAGGATATTCTTGGGATCCCTCTGTGAGCTGCCAGGTCATTATACTAGGCTCACGAGAGGTTGAGGTCTGCGGTAGAAGAACCAAGAATATGCCTTGGTTGCTATGCGAGCGACCTAAAGACTGGGGTGGATAGCAGTGAGTCGGCGAATACATAAGGTGCCCGAGATAGCAAGTTCGTCGATCATCTACCATCTTGAGTCAAGCGTGTACGTACGGAAAGGCAGGGAACACCCAACAGACCATGATTTGCTATCTAATTATGGGTGAGGTAGGCCGTAGGATGTGGGCTGGCCGGAGTGTAGTTCTCATGCAAGATCTTCTCTTGTGTTGCCTTTCGCTAGTTGAGGGAGGGGTCTCGTGGGACCATAGCCACGTGTAGAAAAGCAGACCTTAGCATCTGCATCGGCAGATAAATCTAAAGCTCCCGACCGAGTCCTGTATGTCTTGTTTTGCCCTGTGACAGGACTCGGATGGCACGATGTGATACATGTGCATACAGTTATAGAAAAACGATTCACGATGAATGCGTGGGAAAAAGGGCGTGGTTGAGGGTTAGCGTAATCCCTAGTGGCCTAGGTGGTTTAACCCAAATCGAGATACGAAAGCGTGCAATAGGTAAGCGTAATCCCTAGTGGTGCTAGGTGGCGTAAGTCCTAGTAGTTCAAACGATGATTCATATGGAAGAGCCTAGCTAGAACAAGGGTGACAGTCCAAACGATTTCAAGGATAATACGACATGAGGAAGCCCGTACGAGGTACGGCAAAGGACTGAACTTATATACATGGAAAGAAACATATGATTTGAGTAACCTATATATGCGATATTAGGTTGACATGGAGCATTACACGACTTTGAGCACGGGACATTCATGGTTAACACATGACGCGGGTAGGGATACTAGTGCGAGAGGTGCAAAGCAAATATACATGTTATAACTAGGAAGAATATACACAATAGATACCGTGGGATGTTAGACGGGGTAGATACCTTGGGATAATGCACTCGATAGAAATCTGACGATGTGATACCTTGACTTATCATAACATCGTAGTTTATCATGATACCTTAGTTTACCTTGCCGCAGTAGTTCAACCGGCTACCCTGGTTTATCTATCTTGTAGTTATCCTTATGTTTACTTTCAGTTTATGCATGTCATGTTACCTTTACCTGTTTTTATACTGGAAGTAGATAGGACTTACTCAGTCTTTTTGACTGACCCGTTTTGTTTCGCCTCTTTTCTTCCGTTCCCCCCCCAGGTTTCAGGGAGGAAACAATGCTGGTTAGTTCGGACTTCTTCTGCTTGAAGGTCATCATGGATGGCTTGGACTTCTCTTGGCTATGGCTACTTTACTGTTTTACTTGGGGAATAATTTATTAAAAAGTCTTTATGCTTCTTCACTATTGCAAGACAGGTTTTGATGTACTCTGATGTAAAAGGCTTTAGACCTTATTTATTCATGTTATGAAAGTTTGATTGTACTTCCGCTATTTATATATGTTCTGTCTTGTGATGTTTCTGTGCATGTTTACCAATAATGCCCCTCTAAAGCTAGTGCATTCCTTTGCGAGTGACCCTAGCGGAGGCGGGGTGTTACATCCTTCCTCCAAAAATGACATTTGGAGAACTTAGCTTTAAGTTGATGTGCTCAAAGGGTCTCTAAGACTTCCCTAAGATGTAGGGCGTGTTCTTCCTCGCTTCTAGAGAATATCAATATATCATCCACAAAGACTACCATGAACTTGTTTAGAAACTCCCTAAACACCCTACTCATCAAGTCTACGAAATATGCGGGTGCATTCGTCAAACCAAAAGACATGACGAGCCATTCGAAGAAACCGCCGGGAGTCCTAAAAGCAGTCTTATCTATACTGTCCTCGGCTACCCTCAACTGATGAAATCCTGTAGCTAAGTCCAACTGCGAGAAAACTGAAGCACCAACCAACTGATTGAACAAATCATCTATCCTCGGAAATGGGTGTATGTTCTTCTTCGTGAGCTTATTCAGCTCCCTATGGTCCACGCACATCTAAGAGAACCATTAGCCTTTGTGGCAAAAACAACTGGAGCACCCCACTCTGAGATACTTCTTCTTATGAACCCTTTCTCAAGTAACTCTTTCACTTGTTTACTAAGATCCCTCCTTTATCTTAGAGCCATGTGGCGCACGGGCAATGCAACTGGCTTTGCATTATCCACCAAATATATTTGGAAATCTATCTCGCGTTTTGGAGGTAAGCCCCTAACCTCCTCAAAGACATATGCATACTCACGGACTACTCGAACAGATTGCAAATCATCAATAGATGTGTCAAGAGATTCTAGGTGGCTATGCATAACAGAACCCTTATGGTCACAAGAAATATCGAGAGTATTACCCAAACTAGTCAACAGTCTAACTACCCTCTTTTCACAGTCGAGAATGGCATCATACCTGGCTAGCCAATCGATTCCTAGAATCAACCCATAGTCCGTGAAGCCAAGCACATAAGCGTTGCATTCGAACTCAATGCCATAAACATATACTCTCAAATCTCGACATAACTTAGAAAGATGAGCCTTACCCCCAATAGGATTTGAGACAGCAACGGGATCCATAACTAAACTAGCATTTAGGTGCAGTGTTTCAACTAACAAAGCAGATATAAACGAATGTGAAGCGCCAGAATCAAACAAAGTACGAACTGGATGATCAAAAAGGAAAATCAAACTTTCAACAGAAATGTTTCTATCTCTCTCTTGTCTTGGTGCCATGAGAGCATGAACCTGCCCTCCAGAATTAGGTCCTGTCCTCTGCCCTTGTACTTGCCTCCTCGGCAGTCTTTGATCATATGTCCTGCCTCACTACATTGGAAGCAACCCGTCTTCGTCTTCTTCCTACAGTCCTTGCTTAAGTGGACCGGTGTTCCATAATTAAAACATCTTTTCTTCCCTTGGCCCTTGTTATCCTTACCACATTTCTTTTGTTGTTGTTGTGCTTTCTTTGGATCCACTTTGTTATCCTGTGTCTTAACTACACTAGCACCTTTCCTCTCTTCATGCATCAACGCCATGTCAACACCCCCATAGGAATGTGGGACATAGCCAACCCGTGTAATGGTTCATTCAGACCCTTGGCAAATCTCAAGGCCTTCTTATGTGGTGTATTAACTAATTCCATACCAAATCTTGCTAACTGGTTAAACTTGTTGACGTACTCCTTCACAGACAAACTCCCTTGTTTCAAAGCCAAGAACCTCTCCACGTATAAACTCTCCTCCGCTTGTGAAAGAAATTTCAATTCAAACCTTCATCTAAAGTCTATCCACGTCTCTACTGGACGTTTTCTGTTAGTTACTTCCCACCAAAAGGAAGCTTCATCCTTCATTAACCAAGCAGCTAGCTGAACTTTCGTTCCCTCGTCTATCTCAAAGATACCAAACAAGTCCTCTACTTCCTTGAGCCAATTTCGAGCCTCCACCAATGTCTCAGTTCCATAAAACGGTTTTCCGCCCATCGCACGGAAGTCTTTGCATATCTTAGAAAAATCATCTACACGGGGAGGAGGAGGAGGAGAAGCGGCTGCAGCTGGGGGAGGAGGAAAGTCTGCTGGGACTACGGCAGTAGCCCTAGCCTCCAAATACCTTCTGAACCATCCCGGTATCTGTACGCCCTCGGGTATAACGGGTTCCCCAGACATGCTGAAAGGAAAAAGGAAGAGATTCAAAACATAGAATCAAAAGATAGATATATGATTTTTGGGGATTATGTTTTTCATAATAAACCTTTCTCTTGAAAATACCTTCTTTAAAACATGTTTTTGAAAATACTTCTTAGAAAAAAATGCTTTTGAAAACGATTTTGAAAATCTTTTATCTGTTCTGGTAACCTTCGGCTTTGATACCACGTGTAACGCCCCATGTCCATTAATGTCACTCACTAAGGGAATGCATTAACTTTCATGGAGTATTATAAAATTATAGAATAGAATATCATAAGACAGATACATAAAATGGTACTTGAGAAAATTCAAAATTTATTCATTGCAGCGGAAAAGCAAAACATGTCTGGTTACAACATCAAAACTATATACTAAGCCAAGTACACAAATATCCTTCTTGTACAAAATTATTATCTGAGTACATAAAATTAAAACCATAAACCCACTCCAAATAGCCATAATGGAAAAGAGATAAAGCTGAGCATTACTTTCAACACTTCCAAGCACTTCAAGAAGAAAGAAATCCAAGTCAAGCTCCACTAGTCCCACCCTTAGGACCTAGGGGGAAAGGAAACAAAAGAGGCAAAAAAAGGGTCAGACATACATCTGGTGAGTCTAGTGACTTTAACTATATAATCAGTAAAGTAACAGGATAAGAACATAAACTGGATATAACAGATGACTGTAGCATAAGCAGATATAAAAAGGTAAACAAGGTAAGTGAGACAGAATAAGATATAATGTTGATTGCACTTCTAATCACTATAAGGTAATTCCTACACCGCACCAATACTAGTTCCATACTAAAAGTTGATCCCTCTAAACAAAATAATAATAATAATAATAATGGTAGTTTCATGTACTCCTAACTGCTGTCATAGGTGCCGCCTACTCCTATCTCCACTAGCGGTATCCACTACCCTCCCCATTTGATCGGCTCCCTAACTCATAGATACCCATGCTGGTCCCACATTAGGGTGTATCACTCCTTAAAGTGGCAACCCGATACTACTAAAAGGCACGGCTTATACCTACATGATGCAATAGCGCCTTACCTACCAGCCCAGACCCACGCACGCACATGACTCCGTTGGACTTGCACTGCCATCGCTAACTCTTTATTGGCCTATTATAATCAACCCAGTAAGTGTGTCCCGTCCTCGACCTAGTTCGAGCTCACACAGATACTAAATATGTTACTGGTTGAAAAGGGTCCACCCACTTGACACAAGCTTCCCTCCTAAACTTGGTCCCCACTAGGAATTTCCCACTTAACCCCTCTTTATCCCCATATCTAACCATATATCTCATCTTGGTTAAGTGTTTTAATTATGTTTTGCATGCTACCCATGTTACCCACTTAACCCTTTTATCATACCCATGTCTTACCACATGTCTTATCTTAGTTAAGTGTTCATTAATTCATTATAACTGTAATCTTGCAAGACCTCCCACATTAGATTGCCATTTTGCGGTTGCTCGATATGTTGGGCGGTTCTGGGCAAGCTTATGCCGCAGTCCGAATCTAACCTCATGTCTTTGCATTATTACGCGTCTAATTTCTGCCTTTGACCTCTCACATTAGATTACCAAATTGCGGTTGCTGGATGTGCCAGGCGGTTCCAGGCAGTGTTATACCGCAATTCGAATCTAACCTCGTGTCTTAGGCATTCATTATCACTTTCTTGATTCAAGTCCAAATTTTAAATCTTGGATTAAAATATATTCCAATTACCGATAATTTCCAATCTAAATTATGTTTGTAATTTTAATCCAAATTAGGCCTATAATCTTATGTATACATGTTATGCCAAATTACACCCAAATTAATTTGCATTCATTATTATCAACAATTTATGCCAAACCTCATGTATACAAATTATATCCAATTAGGCCCAATCCAACTTATGCCAAATCTCATGCATACAATTTATACGCAATTATGATCAAATTGATTTATGCCAATAATCTCATTTTACTACTAATTTCCCCAAACTTTTCCCAATCGTTCAAACGTTATTCGTACGCAAATCTCAACACAATATATTAGGCTCGAAGTTAGCCTAATCTCATAAAAAAGAGAGGAGAAGAGAATCAACATCAAAATTGGCGTAAACATAAGAACAGGCATATGAAACATAAACAGGCATATGAAGATAAACTGGATCAGAAACGCATATGGCAGATTTAAGGGTATGGATCTAAAAGATAATGGTTTACAAACTTGATAAGATTCATCTCAGTCACAGGAATATACATTAGATCCAATTTACAATCCTATCACAATTACTTTTAATTTAATTATATGAGAAAGTGACATAGACTCACAGTGATAGGATTCTTAAAAAAATAGGCGTTGTTGTAGCAATTCGGATCTTGAATGATCTCTACTTGATTGATGTAGATCTGATCTTCTAATTTGATTATTGAAGAAGAACAATCTCTAAATCTCCACTTTGATTTTGGTTGGAGAAGAAAGGCTAGGTTAATTTAGACTAGAGCAGCATGGAGGCACCATAGATGAATAACAATGAGATTAGGGTTAGGTTTAGGGGTATTTTATAAATGCTCTAAGTGAATTAGGACCCTTAGATTAGATTAGGATCCATCCGAACCATCCAGACCAGAAAGACACATCATCCAGCCAATCCCTAAAGGACTCATCAGCCCTAGACCTTCAAAATACGTCGTCCAGATCTGGACAGATGGGGGTCGACACCCCTATAGTGGGGTCGACACCCTTGTCGACACCCCTATAGGGGGGTCGACACCTATGTCGACTCCCTTGGGGGGTCGACACCCTAGAGCTGGAGAATTCCCGCTCACCCAGATTCGGCTGATTTTTGATTTTTGAATTCATTTTTTATTTTTAATTATTATTTTAATTTAAATTCTGCTTTAAGCTGAAATCTTCTAAGCTTCATAACTTCTTCATATGGTATCCAATTTACGCAAACTCATAATTTATCCCAAGCAGAATTCTGAGACGAACGCAATTACGCAACCTTTTTCCCTTAATTCTTCTTATAAAAATTAAATATTCTTTAATTATCCCTTATGTCATGTTTTTAAAATTACGGGCTGTTATAGCAATGGAACTGGTTTGGACCGATTTGGAGCTTGTTACAATTTATGACGAGATAAAACGCCTGATCGTATCTATTGACCATTTACCGTTATTAACGATAAATGACCAAAGTAAGTAAACTCACTAACTCTGCCAGCTTTATAATATTATAAACATTATTTAATGTTTATATTTGATAATTAAATGTTGTGTGATGGTTGTTTGGATGAATTGCTTATAAATTAGTTGAAATTATAGATATAGTTATATATATATATACAAATCATTGGTCAAATATTAGTGATATTTATTAAGATATATCATATTAAAATGAAATTTATGTTATTTACATTGATTAACATCTGTGAATGCAGGAAACAGGTTACAGGTATCCAACTGGATTCCTCAAAATTATTATTGTTTTTTTCATATATCGTGATATGTGATGTGTTAAATGTATTGTGATAAATTTTATTGTGTTGGATGCTTGAATAGCACTAGCCCTAAATTAATTGGTATTTAAACACCATAAAAATATATTCAAATGAGATGGAAAAGATTTTAGGTTCAATAAAGGGGAAAAAACTATTTTTAAAAATAGAATTTGGATTTCGAATGAACGAGGAAATATTAACTAGTTTCTAATAATAAAACAAATAGTTTAATTTAAAAACGATGTTTATTAATGAGAGAAATAATTATCATAGGATAATTTTGGAATGTAAATTCAGTAGTGAATTAAAAGAGATATTGGAAATCATTTTAAAAAGAAAACGATGAAATTTATTTAGATGCTCGAAATGTAAAGAGAATTAAAATAACTTCATAAGGATTTATAATTTGAATTCGAGTATGGCAAATTGTATATAAGTAATCTATTTTCAAGAAATTATATATTATAAATTCAGAACCTGACAAGATAATTAATATTCGGTTTGAAACCGATATTATATAATTCAATGTAAAATCATTATGAAATTATAAACTTATTAAATAAAATAAACTAGAAGGTTGATGTGTAAATGAGATTTGATTACTAAAATGGAATGTGATTGAGAAGTTATAAAATGACCCGATAGATGAAAATTTTAACCCGTAACAATATTTATAAATTAAAGTCAAAATTGATTTGATCAGTGAGTCCAGATTTCTATAAAGAAATAATATTAACATTTTAAAGTGAATAATGATTTAAAAGCAAACGTTTTGTAAATTGGAATGATTATAAGAGAAACTTTTAAAGATTTGGAAGTGAATTTGGAATGAAATGGTAATCGAGTTAACCTGAAATGATTAAATTATTCTGAAGTTTGGAACGTTAATCAAATAGAGATTTTTCGAAAGAGAGTTACTAAATAGGGATTGTTCAAAAGACAGTTATATATTGAAACTTGACTATATCAATTTCTGGAAAGTACTATTTAGTTTCCATTTTAATTAAGATCTATTTATTTACCTAATTAATTAGCTATTATTTTATTATTCAAATTAATGGATAGAAGTTATATTTTAAGATTTAATATCTCGAAGCATGGATCACGACCCTATTGTTATAATCAATGATTTCCGTAAAAGAAGTGGATGCCTAAATTGAATCCAAGAGTTGTGTGAGCGATATTTTGTTGGTACTCGAAGTTATGAACTTTGTCTATTTTAAAGTTAAGAATGATGTTCAGTTAAGGTCTAAGAGGTAATTATATCCCAACTTGATTGACTTCATTATTGACTAAGGAAAGGTTAAGGTTTAGTAGCGAGGATTGGTAAGAGTTACGGTTAGTTAATGAGTAAATATTGGTTTGAGTTGTCGTAACGATGTTTTATACAATGTTCATTTAAATCCATATAAACGAATTTTAGAGACGTTTTCCAAATATAATCAGAGATGTTTTAGAAGTATAGAAAATGAAAAGATTTTGTTGATAAGAAGTTAATAAATGGAGTTAGGTAATTAAAAACTGACTGGAGATTAGTCGAGCTAAATGGCTTCCTAAGTATCGATCTGATGTTGGTTTGGCTATCGGGGTTTATACTTATGGAGTTGTTCTCTTACTAGTTTACGATTAAGGACTGATGAATGTGTAAGAATAGTGATGCATGAATAAGAAATGGAAATGTGTTCCGATGTTAATAACGTATATTTTCTAAATATAGAAAATAAGAAAATGTGAATACGTGGAAATGTATTTCAAGAATCATGAGTAGCTAAACGAGTTTTGAGAAATATGTGGGAAAGTTATGGAAAACAGCAAAACGAGAAGTTGGAAAGTAATAAATTAAAAAGAAATTAACTTAAAGGGCTTAGTGTTGCTTGACGCTTAATTGGTAGAATTTCCATCTAGAAATAGGACCATTAGTTGTATAGAGGTTTCCTTTGATAGTTAAAGTCGACTATCAAAGTTTTGGCTCATTTTATATTTCCGTTGTCAATACGGAGAGACCGAGATCGGTTTATTATCTGAAAATCATTTTATATGGGCATAAGCGTTTCAGATCAAAATATACTGAAGATAATTGAGGACGGAGTAAAATGCAAGGGCTGTTCTGTTAATCCTAGGTAGATATTACCAAAGATGGATTGATGAGATATTGCCTTCGGTTTGTCCAATCTTAAGACAACTTGTATGGACGAATGTCTAATAGAGTATGCCTAACAGATCACTTCAAAAGTATTATGGTTTATGGCACAGGAATTAGTTTCTCTTATCTTTATTCCCATGAGGGGAAATTAATTAATGATTTGGCGGTTTTATGGTGTGGCGTTCAAAGTGGATGATGTTGTGGTGTTATAAAAGGTAAGTATAGCTCAAGTCTCTCAACCAGGAAATGGAAAAAATCGGGCAGGCAACATGGCTATGTGGGTCGCTCCCGTTAGGTTGTATTGTCACCTATCTAGAGAAATATTCACTTGGTTCTTTATTTTATCACTATTGTATGCCTCAGTAATGGTTGTTGATCCCAACCTTCGGTGACAACATTTTCGGTACACTCAAATGAAATGAGTGGCCGGTCATGTATGGATCGGGTTGCAAGAAGTTCATGTTGAACTCAGTGTTTTCCTCTCTAGAGATACACAATCGGAAGGTGGTTCCATACCTTGTCATAGTTGGAGATCAAATCTCTAATAAGCGCCTATGGTTTTGATTGTATACTATATATGCGGAGCGCGAGATACAAGCGTTCCACTAAATTGCTATTTATTTGATTTAGACACTATTATAATATCAGAATAGTATTGTTTCAAAGAATGTTTTGGGTTCTCGTAAGGTAAAAATAATATATATTTATGTGTAGATCAGTCTTACAATTATTCTTTCTTTTATAAGGATTTTTAAAAGTTAAACCAAGTGGTTGGAGTTTACTCACACCGGTCCCATGACTGACCAATAATTTGTTTTGTTTTACCCTAACTCTTAGGTGGCAAAATTTGTACAGGAAGTCAAGTAGTTGGGATTTTACAGATATATTTGGAGGAGCATGGAGCAGGAGGCTTCAGTGTTAGATATATACTGTTTTCTTTCCTGTAACAACCCAGAATTTTGGTCGATTTATCTTAAATATTTAATAATGTTTTAAATATTGAGTTGATAATACAAATGAATTCTTATATTGAATTATCAATTTAATAACCGAAATACGATTTATTTATAATATACATAATTATCGTAATATTGAAAACAAACTAATAATTGAATTCGAAGATAAAAACTGAATTGAAAACAGTTCAGATGATCAATACAAAATTTTGTTTGAATTAGAAAATTAATATTAATTTATTATCGAGGAATTTATTGTTTCTATTTAATATATTAATTAATATAGTTATTTTATATATACATTCAAATTAAATTTCAGAATCTATTCTGTTGAGTTCAGAATAACATTATAACATTGAAACGTCGGTCGGTACGTTAAAATACGGATTCCTGATTTCATGTTATGAACCCCGAGACATTTTTAACGGATAATCTCGAAATTAAATCAATATCTATTTAAAAAATGAAAATCTCTTTAAACCAAATCAAATTTTAATAGAAATGTACTTAAGCCTATACTTATAGTGGTACTTTACGCAGACAAATTTCCTTAATGCTTAAGAAATCATCTTCTACAAATCGCGACTCTCACCCCTTTCATGTCTTCTATTGGAAAATCGCAAGCTTCAAATAAAAATAAAATGGCCACTCCTCTAATTGAATAAACTCCAGAAATAAATCAAAACCATGCCACACATTTCCTTAAATCGTGACGTCATCCTCTCTACCTTTTCTATTTTCTTTCTTTAGTAAGCTTCAATTAGAAGCCTTCAAAAAATGAAATCGCGAGATCATAAAGGTGCACACGTATGGGAGATCTCGAAGCTTTAATTTTGAAACCAGTTTGCGTAATTTAAAGGGGACTTGCGCTCGTGGAACAGGCACTGAAATCAATCACGAGGTTGGGGAATTGGGTGATGTTATAGAGTGGATCGATGTTGGAATGGGAGGCGCACAAGCTGTAATGTTTTTGGGGAATCTCGATGTGACAACCCAAATTTCCAGTACCTTTTGAGCTGACTAAACAACACCAGTCCAACCCAAATTGAACTGGAACCGGATGCCAATAGAAAGAATTTAGAGGACGAGAGGAAGATAAGAAAGAATGATTAGAATAGAAGAAGAAGAAGAAGAAGAAGAATAACAATATAACAGAACCATAGTCTCACATCGTAGCGAAACAAAATATAATATAGAAATAAATCTTTATTGAGAGCTTTCAATAAAACTTACAATCATTAGAGTACATTAACACATCTAGACAGTTATAATAACCTGTCCCATATACAACACACAGCGGAAAAATATTAGATATCATACGTATGAACACCTCCAGCTCGTCTCTGGACTTCCCAGCATCCGATAACCTAGATCTGTACAACCCAGTCTAACTCAAGTATTACAAATACTAGGTCAGTCTAGTGAATCAAAGTGAGAAAAACTTGCAAAGTTTTAGGGGAATCATCCAACTTGATTTTAAAGTTCAAAATCTTTTCGAAAGAAACGGATAATCGTAACACCAGACCCACACATAAATACGAATGGTTTTTACCTTACAATAACCCAAAACATTTTCGAAAACAATTTTATTCTGATATTATGATAATGTCTAAATACAAATAAATATCAATCTAGCAGAATGCTTGCATCTCACGCTCTACATATATAGTATACAATCAAAATCGCAGGAGCTTATTGGAGATTGGATTCCGACTATGACAAGGTATGGAACCACCTGCCGATAGTGTTTCTCTAGAGGGGAATACACTGGGTTAAGCAAGAACGTCTTGCAACCTGGCCCACACATGACCGACTATTCATTTTGCTTGAGTGTATCGAACGTATATCACCAACAGTTAGAATCAGCAACCGTTTCTCGAAAAAGGAACAACATCGAAATAGATTAAAGAAGGAAAAGGAATTTCTCTAAACAGGTGATTATACACCATAATGGGAGCGACCAACATAGCCATGCTGCCTACCCGATTTTTGTCATTTCCTGGTTGTTGAGGTTTGAATTTACCTTTCAGAACATCTGACCACCATTCACTTTGAATGCTACATCGTTAGATCCGCCAGAATCACTAATTGACGTCCCCTGTAACACCCCGAAATTTTAACAACACTAAAGGAGGATAAATTATATAATAACTAATTTAATATTCATAATTAAGGAAAACGGACTATGCCATTGCATCCGTCTCAAAATTCTGGTCAAGATAGACATTTGGTTTTCGTAGAACGGACACTGTATGAAGAAGTTATGAGAATTTTAAGTTTGTACACGTGTTGAAGAAATATGTATATACACATGATACACATATGAGTCAGATATGAGTCAGAACTTATCCAGAAAGGGTCCAAAAATCGAAAATTCGTCTCGCGGCAAATTTCCTGCCCTAGGGGGTCGACCCCCTAGAGGGGTGTTGACACCGGGGTTAACCCCCCGAAGGGGTGTCGACACCAGAGTCGACCCACTTATAGGGGTGTTGACACCCCTAGGGCTGATGTGGCAGTCGGTTTCGGAGGTGCTACAGCTATAAATATGTGTCCATTCCTCCTGTTTTCTTCATAGAGAATTCATGGGGGGCAAACTCTGCCGGTGTCTGAACTGAGTTGGATCCGTTAATCTCCTACAACTATCAACCTAAGCAAATCAGTTAGAGATTCAAGATCCATTCTTTATCTATTTTCTAATCCAAACTCTGTGAGTTCCTAGTTGCTTTTAGATTTAAATATATAGAAGTAAACGTGATATGACAATAGTTTGGATTTATTCATGTGCCTATATTATATTGGATCCATTGTAAATTGCGAACATATGACATCCTAAATTGTGTATAACTTGGATCTAAATCTCTATCTTGTTGGATCTATTGTAACTTTTGTGGCATCCTATGATGTGGATCTTGACCTTATTTGTGTTAGAACAATTTTCAACTATTGATCTTAATCTCTATCTTATTGGGTCTATTGTAACTTCTATGACATTCTATGATGCGGACCTTGAACCTAATTGTGTTAGATCTATTTTTAACTATTGGATCTAAATTATGAGATCTAGTTTATCACTTTATGCCTATCATATTAGATCTAAACTAGTTGGACATCTAAATTGTTAATTTAGATCTTATTATGTTTATTATGACATCATATCTATGTTAACTGCCACAAGTTCATCAGATTTATGCTTATATGTCCACCTTATCAACATGCTAGTTTATGTTTATGCCAAAAAAATCACCTTTGTCATATTCCCATCACTTTTCCCTTTTTATTGTGTATGACTAGGCTACTTTCTAGCCTAGATGCCGCCAAATATATGTGAATGCATGGGGGAAGGGTTAGAATTGGCATAATAATGTTTATATGAATTGGACATTTAATTCAAATTGGGGAAGTGGGGACATAATCACCTGTAAAGACATAGGTAAGAATTAGATAAGAATGAAATGTCTAATAATTACAATTATGAATTGTAATTGCACCTATGACACGAGGCTAGGTTGCATTAGTGGTGGAAGTCTGCCCGGACCCGACCGGCATATCCGGCAACCACTAATGTTGAAACTAATGTGAGTGGTTTAAGTGTGCAAATACGAATCGGGCTATGACACGAGGTTAGGCCCAACTTGTGGAAGAAGTGTGCCCGGACTCGACCGACATATCCAGCATCCACAAGTTGTAGGCCTAATGTGGGAGGTCTAGCCTATTATAAACCATAAATGGACATGGTAATGAAAGTGACTACTTAACCTAATCTAATCCGTAGGGATTGTTTGATTATGAATTAAAGTTAGGGTTAAGTAAAAATTGGTTGGACAGTGGGTGGGTTAAGTAAATCTGGAAGGGGTGGGCAATATTTACAAATAGGCCCACAAACTTAACCCGATAAGGTTATGTAATTAACGACACCTAGTGGTATACATGACCAGTGGGACTAATAAAGTTATGTAAATAAAGACACCTATTATGGTAAACATAACTAGTGGAAATGATAGGGTTATGTAATTAAAGACACCTAGTGGTATACATAGCTAATGAAAACCTAGTGGGGGATACAAGACAAGGGGGAGATCTTGTATCATATTGTTTGGGGCCCATTTCGTCTAGTAACCCAGAGTAGGTATCAAACATGTACTTCGTACTAGGTCGAAGAAGGGGCACGCTTACTGGACTGATTGTAAGAGATCCAAACGTGGAGGCAGTGTTGGCCACGCAAACCGACCGAGCCATGTGCGTGCATGAGCCGGGCAGAAGAGGATAAGAGGACCGTGACACCTGTAGACATAGGGCTGTGCATATTAGTGAGGGTTTGCCACTTTAGGACGTGATACATCCTACTGTGGGGCCAGCATAGAGTATCTACGGAGTAGGGAGCCGATCGATTAGGGTAGTAGTTAGGGTACATTTGGATGTATGCCTAAGTCTGCCATCTTGAAGTGTAAGGGATCATCTCATTCCGGTTATACTAGTAATAGTGTAGAGTAATCATTAAGGAAGCGTATACACCTTATCATGTCTACTTTGTCACACCTACCTTTTATGTAGTAATCTCTTAACCACTTTATGTGCCTGTCATACTACTTTTATTTATTTACTTGCTAAAAGTAACTAGACTCGCCAGACTTTATGTCTAACCCTTTTGTTTCCTCTTCTTTCTTCCGTTCCCCCTTCCCTCGGTTCTCAAGGCGGGAATAATCAGGCTTAGTCAGGACTCAGTTATCATCTTGCTAGAGCTGCTTTCGAAGTATGGCTCAAGTTCTTATCTCTACTATGGCTTTGTCTCTTTTATTTGGGGAATTATGTTTTCTCTTAAGTATTTATGCACTCTGATGGCAAAAGACAGAAGTTATATTGTCGTAGTGGTTTTTGTGACTTATGATATTTTGGACCATAATGTATGACTTGTGTTTGAAATAAAAATTTGAGTTTCCGTTGCTATCTTATTTATATCTGTCTTGTAATATTCTGTGTCTTTTTACCTATAACGCTTCACGAAACTTAATACATTCCCTTTGTGAGTGACATTAACGGACATGGGGTGTCACACTTAGTATCAGAGCTGAAGGTTACCAGATTGGATAAAGTTTTTGAAAATTATATTCAAAAAGGTTTTAAAAGAAAGCATTTCAAAAAGAAAAATCTGTTTTGAAGGACATTCTCCAAGAAGCCATATGTAATATCCTTCGGTCCTTTGTCTAAGTATCTTCCTTTTTCTTTTTAACATGTTTAGGGAACCAAACATTACTAATATCCCAGAGGGTGTTACGATACCTGAATGGTTCCGTAGGTATCTGGAGGCCACGGCGCCTGCCAAGGGCTAAGGAAATGTTCCTCCCCCAACTGCAGATAATTTCGCTAAGATCTGCAAAGACTTTCGTGTTATAGGAGGGAAGCCATTCCATGGGAATGAGACATTCGTAGAAGCGCATAATTAGCTCAAGGAGACCGACGAATTGTTCTTAATCTTTGAGGTAGAGGATAGAAGGAAGATTCAGTTAGTTGCTTGGCTACTGAAAGATAAAGCCTCATTTTGGTGGGAAGTTACCCGAGCTGGACGTCCGATGGAAACTTGGGAGGATTTTAGACACAGATTTGAAATAAAATTTATTTCCCAAGCCGAGAAAATCATGCAGATGGAGAGGGTCTTGGCATTTAAACAAGGGAACTTGACGGTGAATGAGTCTGTGAACAAATTTAACCAACAGGCAAGATTTGGACTGGAACTGGTGGATACTCCGCATAAGAAGGCGTTGCAGTTTGCTTAGGGCTAAATGAACCCCTTCATGGGTTAGCTAATTCCCATATTCCAATGGGAGCCACTTTTGAAAAGCTTGTCGATATGGACCTAATGCATGAGGAAGACAAGGGAGGAAAGAAAGAAGTAAAGGCTGATGAGGAAACATCACAACATAAGAAGGTGTGGTCCAAGAAGGGGCAACAACAACAAAAGAAAAGTGGAAAGAATGACAAGTGCAAGGATAAAAGAAAATGTCAAAGTTGTGGGAAAGAGAGTCAATTGGTCAAAGACTGTAAGCGAAGGAAGAACCCTTGCTACAACTGTGGAGAGGTTGAACACTTTGCTAGGGAGTGCCCGAAGAAATAGGGATCGCAGGGACAAGTTCAAAGGGAAGGAACTTCTGGAGGGAAGGTGCATGCTCTCGCGATCAGTGCTCCTGATAGAGGTAGAAAAATTTCTGTGGAAAGTTTAATTTCTCTTTCAAACCATCCTATTAGAACACTTTTTGATTCTTGCGCTTCACATTCATTTATATCTAGTTTTGTGGTTAAATCACTGCACTTAATTACTAGTATGGTAGTGGATCCCGTAGTTATCTCAAACCCCATTAGTGGTTCGGCTCATTAATCTATGATTTGTTGAGGTTTGAGGATATTTGTGTTAGGCGTCGAGTTTGAGTGTGACGCGTATGTGCTTGGTTTTATGGGTTATGAGTTAATTCTAGGAATGGATTGGCTTACCATGTATGGTGCCATTCTGAATTGTAAGAAGAGGCTTGTTAGGCTTCTGACCAGTCATGGAAGGACCCTTGAGATTTCTTATGACCCACAAGTGTCGGTTATGCTTAGTTTCCTAAAGTCTCTTAATGTATGTATCAAGGATCTGCAATTTGTTCCAGTAGTCCAAGATTATTCCGATGTTTTTGATGAGGTAAGGGGTTTACCTACGAGGCGCGAGATCAATTTTCGTACATATCTGGTGGACAATGCAAAGCCAGTTGCATTACCAATGCGCCATATGGCTCCAAGGGAAAGAAGGGAGCTGAGTAAGAAAGTAGGGAAGCTACTTGAGAAAGGATTTACCGGACGAAGCATATCTAAATGGGGTGCTCCAGTTGTATTCGCAACTAAGGCAGATAGTTCGCTTCGTTTGTGTGTCAACTACAGAGAGTTGAATAAACTCACTAAGAAGAATAGGCACCCACTTCCGAGGATTGATGATTTATTTGATCAGCTTATTGGTGCCTCAATATTTTCCTAATTAGACTTGGCCATGGGGTTTCATTAGTTGAGGGTGGCTGAGGACAGCATAGATAAGACTGCTTTTAGGTCTCCAGATGGTTTCTTTGAATGGCTACTTATGCCTTTTGGGCTGACGAATGCACCCGCCTATTTTGTCAATCTGATGAGTAGGGTGTTTAGTTCCTAAATAAATTTATAGTAGTCTTTGTTGATGATATTTTGATCTTCTCCAAGAGCGAAGAAGAGCATGCCCACCATTTGAGGGAAGTTTTTGAAAACTCTCTGTGACCATCAGCTTGAGGCAAAGTTCTCCAAATGCCATTTTTGGAGAAAGGAGGTGAGATTCTTAGGGCATGTAGTCTCCAAAGAAGGGATAGCTATGGATCCCGTGAAAGTATTTGCGGTGCAAGGATGGAAAATCCTTAAAATTGCAACAGAGGTGAGAAGCTTTCTTGGGATGGCAGGTTATTATAGGAAGTTGATTAAGGACTTTACAAAGATATCAGCCCCACTCACCCGGCTGACAAAAAAGAATTTGGTGTTTTCATGGGATATAGATTGTGATGTTGCTTTCCAATGACTGAAGAGTTCTCTGACAACAGCCCCAGTCTTGACCTTGCCTAATGGGAGTAAAGTGTTTAACGTTTACACTGATGCAAGAAGGGAAAGTGGTGTGTTATGGGGGTAGACAGTTGAGAATTCATGAGAAGAACTACCCCACCCATGATCTAGAGCTAGCTGCCATAGTATTCGCACTTAAGACGTGGCGCCATTATTTACGTGGAGAGAAGTTCGAGTTATACACAGATCATAAATCTCTCAAGTATCTATTCTCGTAGAAGGATCTCAATTTAAGGCAACAATGGTGGATGGAGTTCCCAGCTTCTTATGATTTTGAGATTGCTTATTCCCCTAGCAAGGATAATGTGGTGGCATATGCACTAAGTAGGCAGAGGATAGCCTTCAGTCCTCTGTTTTTGGAGAGGAAGAGCTTGAAGTTCATATCAGCTTTTGATTTTAGACCCTTCATCGAAATTTTGCATGATTTGTTTGCATCCTTGGAGATACGACCAACTCTTATGGATCGGATAGGAGCTTCGCAACAAGGTGTCCCACAGATTTTAGACATCATGGAAAAACTCAGGAAAGGTGAGACTTCTAGTCACCTCAGTAGATATGCCATAGATGAAAAGGGGTGGTTGCGACGAGATGGATTAAGGATTTGTGTTCCTCAAACTGGAAGCTTGATAAAGGAAGTCCTAGAAGAAGCCTACCATTCTAAAATGACTATTCATCCAGGCGGCGATAAGATGTACAAAGACATGAAAAGAGTTTTCTTTTGGTCTGGGATGAAGAAAGTTGTGGCCAAATTTGTTGCCCATTGTCTAGTTTGCCAGCAAGTTAAAGCTGATCAAAAGATGCCCAGTGGTTTACTTCATCCTTTGGAGGTTCCTCAGTGGAAATGGGAGAGCATCTCTATGGATTTCATAGATGGTTTGCCTAGATCGAAGAAAGGAAACACCAATATTTGGGTAGTAGTGGACAGATTGACTAAAAGCGCTCATTTCACTCCAGTGAAGAGTAAGAGGACGACATCATGGTTGGCAGCAATTTATGTTCGTGAGATAGTTCGTCTTCATGGAGTACCTTCCAGCATCGTGAGCGATCGTGACCTCGTCTTCACCGGTGAATTTTGGAGGAGCATGCAAGAAGCGTTAGGTTCACAGTTGTGTTTAAGCACCGCTTATCATCCTCAGACCGATGGGCAGACGGAGAGGGTGAACATAATTCTAGAGGATCTTTTAAGACTGTGTAACCTAGACTTCGGAGAGACTTGGGAAGAGCACCTTCCTTTAGTAGAGTTTGCCTATAACAACAGTTATCAATCCAGCATCGGCATGGCACCCTTCGAAGCATTGTATGGACGACCTTGTAGATCACCAACTTGTTGGTGGGAATCTACAAAAAGATTATTACTTGGACCCGATATGGTTAGAGAAACATCAGAAAATATTGACCTTATTCGACGGTGGATGAAGACAACTCAAGACAGGCAGAAGTCCTATGCAAACAAGAGAAGGACTGACATTGAACTTAAAGTGGGAGACTTAGTTTCTAACAAAGTATCACCTCTAAGGAATGTGGTTCACTTCGGATCGATAGGGAAATTAGCACCTAGATTAGTGGGGCCATTTCCCATAACCGAGAGGATTGGCCAAATGGCCTATAAAATAAAGCTCCCAGAAAATCTATCTGGCGTTCATGATGTTTTCCATGTTTCTCATCTGCGGAAGTGCCTGCATGACACCGCAGAGGTTGTTAAGCCGAGTGTATTAGAGGAGGTAGAAGTGAAACGAGAGGCGACAGTCAGGGGAGTCCCTACCCGTATTCTTGGATCAGAAGTTAAGAAGCTACGCAATAGAGAGATCAAGTTGCTAAAGGTTCAATTGGGAGATAACCCAGGGGATGCGACTTGGGAGACCGAAGCTAAGATTCGTGCTTCATACCCTTTTCTTTTCGAGGGTATGTTCTTAACTCCTTTTTCGAAAGTTTTATCTGTGCTTGTTTCTATCATTTGAATATATCTTATCCATGGTATTTTCGACCTTTAGATAGGAATCCTATGGATGTAAACATGTGTTTGAGACATGTTATGTTTGATGGATGCAAGTGTTTGCTAGTGGCTGCATGTGGATGCATATACACGCACATTATGCACTAGATCGGCTCAATCACTCTCTACTGCATATGGATGTGTGTGCATTTTCTTTTCTTTTATTGGTGGAAATGGATGTTGCATTTGGACGAGTGAGTGTGCACACATATAGAACTTACATGTTATAATAGGATTATTTGCATACATATTGGATTCATGGCACTAACATATATTGCATTAAGGAGGTCAACTGAATCAGTAGACCGCCTGATCTTTCGCATTAGTATTGGGACATATACACACACCTTTACATATGTTCATATAAGCATTAGAAAGTTTTAAGGACAATGGATGCCTGTGATTGGTTGATGATGGATGGTAGGATACATTCTTCTCAACCTAGAGATTTCGGGGACAAAATCCTTTAAGTAGGGGAGAATGTAACACCCAAAATTTTAACAACATTAAAAGAGGATAAATTAAATAATAACTAATTTAATATTTAGAATTAAGGAAAATGGACTACGCCATTGCGTCCATCTCAAAATTCTGGTCAAGATAGACATTTGGTTTGCGTAAAAACGGACATCGTATGAAGAAGTTATGAGGATTTTAAGTTTGTATACACGTAGAAGAAATATGTATATACACATGATACACATATGAGTCAGATATGAGTTAGCACTTATCCAGAAAGTGTCAAAAATTCGTCTGGTGTCAAATTTCCCGCTCTAGGGGGTCGACCTAGAGGGGTGTCGACACCGGGGCCGACCCCCCTTAAGGGGTGTCGACACCGGGGTCGACCCACCTACAGGGTTGTCGACAACCCTAGGGCAGACGTGGCAGTCAGTTTCAGAGGTGCTGCAGCTATAAATATGTGTCCATTCCTCCTGTTTTCTTCATAGAGAATTCATGGGGGCCAAACTTTGTCGGTGTCTGAACTGATTTGGATCCGTTATTCTCCTACAACTATCAACCTAAGAAAATCAGTTAGAGATTCAAGATCCATTCTTTCTCTATTTTCTAAACCAAACTCTATGAGTTCCTAGTTGCTTTTAGATTTAAATATATAAAAGTAAACGTGACATGACAATAGTCTGGATTTGTTCATGTGCCTATATTATATTGGATCCATTGTAAATTGCGAATATATGACATCCTAAGTTGTGTATAACTTGGATCTAAATCTCTATCTTATTGGATCTGTTATAACTTTTGTGGCATCCTATGATGTGGATCTTGACCGTATTTATGTTAGATCTATTTTTAACTATTGATCTAAATCTCTATCTTGTTGGTTCTCTTGTAACTTCTATGACAATCTATGATGCGGATCTTGACCCTAATTGTGTTAGATTTATGTTTAACTATTGGATCTAAATTATGTGATCTAGTTTATCATCTTGTGCCTATCATATTATATCTAAACCAGTTGGACATCTATGTTGTTAATTTAGATCTTATTATGTTTATTATGACATCATAGCTATGTTAACTGCCACAAGTTCATCAGATTTATTCTTATATGTCCACCTTATCACCATGCTAGTTTATATTTATGCCAAAACAATCACCTTTATCATATTCCCATCACTTTTCCCTTTTTATTGTGTATGACTAGGCTACTTTCTAGCCTAGATGCCGCCAAATATATGTGAATGCATGGGGGAAGGGTTAGAATTGGCATAATAATGTTTATATGAATTGGACATTTAATTCAAATTGGGGAAGTGGGGACATAATCACCTATAAAGACATAGGTAAGAATTAGATAAGAATGAAATGTCTAATAATTACAATTATGAATTGTAATTGCACCTATGACACGAGGTTAGGTTGCATTAGTGGTGGAAGTCTGCCCGGACCCGACCGGCATATCCGGCAACCACTAATGTTGAAACTAATGTGAGTGGTTTAAGTGTGCAAATACGAATCGGGCTATGACACGAGGTTAGGCCCAACTTGTGGAAGAAGTGTGCCCGGACTCGACCGACATATCCAGCATCCACAAGTTGTAGGCCTAATGTGGGAGGTCTAGCCCATTATAAAGCATAAATGGACATGGTAATGAATTAGACTACTTAACCTAATATAATCCATAGGGATTGTATGATTATGAACTAAAGTTAGGGTTAAGTAAAAATTGGTTGGACATTGGACGGGTTAAGTAAATCTGGAGGGGTGGGTAATATATACATCTAGGCCCACAAACTTGACCCGATAAGGTTATGTAATTAAAGACACCTAGTGGTATACATGACCAGTGGGTGTAATAAAGTTAGGTAATTAAAGACACCTTTTAGGGTAAACATAACTAGTGGAAATGAAAGGGTCATGTAATTAAAGACACCTAGTGGTATATATAGCCAATGAAAACCTAGTGGCGGATACAAGACAAAGGGAAGAGCATGTATCATATTGTGTGGGACCCATTTCATCCAGTAACCTGAAGTAGGTATCAAACATGTACTCTGTACTAGGTCGGAGAACGGGCACACTTACTGGACTGATTGTAAGAGATTCAAACGTGGAGGCAGTGTTGGCGGCGTAAACCAACCAGGCCATGTGCGTGCATGAGCCGGGCAGAAGGGGATAAGACCACCGTGAGACCTGTAGATATGCGACTGTGCATATCAGTGAGGAGTTGCCACTTTAGTATGTGATACATCCTACTGTAGGGTCGGCACATAGTATCTACGGAGTAGGGAGCCGATCGATTAGGGTAGTAGTTAGGGTACATTTGGGCGTATGTCTAAGTCTACCATCTTGAAGTGTAAGGGATCATCTCATTCTGGTTATACTAGTAATAGTGCAGAGTAATCATTATGGAAGCGTATACACCTTATCCTGTCTACCTTGTCACATCTTCCTTTTATGTAGTAATCTCTTATCTACTTTATATGTCTGTCTTGCTACTTTTACTTATTTACTTGCTAAAGTTAACTAGACTCACCAGACTTTATGTCTGACACTTTTGTTTCCTCTTCTTTCTTCCGTTCCCCCCCCCAACCCCAGGTTCTCAGGGCGGGAATACTCAGGCTTAGTCAAGACTCAGTTATCATCTTGCTAGAGCTGCTTTCAAAGTATGGCTCAAGTTCTTATCTCTACTATGGCTCTGTCTCTTTTATTTGGGGAATTATGTTTTCTTTTAAGTATTTATGTACTCAAATGGTAAAAGACATAAGTTATATTGTTGTAATGGTTTTTGTGACTTAAGGTATTTTAGGCCATGATGTATGATTTGTGTTTGAAATAAAAATTTGAATTTCCGCTGCTATCTTATTTATATCTGTCTTGTAATATTCTGTGTCCATTTACCTATAATAATTCACGAAACTTAATTCATTCCCTTTGTGAGTGACATTAACGAATGTGGGGTGTCACATCCCCGGAAATACTCTAGTTGTTAAGAGAAGGCCTTTCTCCGCCACACCTATGGTACGTTTGAAGAAATCAATGTACATAACCCCTTTGGAAATACTTTATTAGACACCCGTCCATACAATTCATCTAGGAACAGGATGAACCAAAGGCACCCTCCTACCACATCCAGTATAGGAATCACCCCATGGATTATTAGCGAGTAGTGCTTGTGTAACGACCCAGAAAATCTGAACCAATTTAAAATTTTTAAATTGGCTAAAATAATGGATTTTAAATATTTAAAATAAATATTTTAAATAATGGCGATGAAAACTGAGTTTGAATCGACATTTGAAAACGAATATAATTAATTATAATTATATATAGAATTGAAAATAGCGCGGTAGTTCGATAATTCGATTTCAAACTTCAATTGAATATACCGGGTGCAAAACAATCCGGATTTTAGTGAAACCAAAAACATTAGGATCTAATTGATGATATCTTTCCAACGAATCTGACGAATCGAAATTTGATAGCGGGAATCAAAAGATATGTCCAGTTGAAAATTCTGAATAGTCGCTATGAAATTCAGGCCCTTAAAAATGGACATTTTGCAGATGACCTCGGATTTCGACGAAACCACTTTTGTTGGATCCGCAGTGTCAAGTTATTGCTAGGTTTCAAATTTCATAATTTTTCGAATCAATATGTAAGCGTGGCAAAAGAAAACGCGTTTGACCAGTTTCAGTTGATTTTAATCGACTGGAAATTGACCATTTTACAAACGGTCTCAGAATTCGACGAAACTAGTTTTGTTAGGACCGTATCGTCAATACGAAGCTAGAAAATATTTTTCTGGAATTTTTCTAGTTAGTATGTGGCCCCGGTAATTTGAAATGTACGCTTAAAATTCAATATAGTGATTTAAATGTAAATTCAACGGAAACTGATTGTAACGATCAAATCAGCTAGCGATACATATCCCATTGTGTTCGGAATGGGGGTAATACGCTATACACGACAGTCGGTGGGTCCCATTTCGACTTCGAATAAAAAGTCAACTTTTAAATAGAAAATTAATAATAATAAATATTTATATAAACTCTTTTTCTCTCTCTCTCCTCACATTCATTCTCGTTCAAAAAAAAAAAGGAAAAACCCTAAAACTATCGATCGACGCCCCCCTAAAGCATCGCCGCCACCACCGGAGCTCCGACGAAGACGAGCCCCCCCCCAGTTCGAGACGCTGAAGCATCCGCCCACCTCGAAGCTAGCTCCAACGAAGACGATCCCCCCCCCCCCCCCCCCCCGTCGAATCAAATCGAGCAGCCCCCCCCCCTCCCCCCCGCCCCCGAAGCATCGACGCCACCACCACCGAAGACCACTGCCTGCCGCCGACGTCTTCTTTTTCCCCTCCTTCTTCGCAGGTTAAAGTAAGTATTTTATTTTATTTTTATTTTTTTCTGAAATACTGATTTTTTTTAAATGATTTAAAAACTGATTTTTAAAATGATTTAAAACTGATTTTATAAAGATTTAAAACTGATTTTATAAAGATTTAAAAACTGATTTTATAAAGATTTAAAACTGATTTTATAAAGATTTAAAAACTGATTTTAAAAGATTATAAAACTGATTTTATTTTGAAAAGAAAACTGATTTTTTTCGAAAGAGGTTAAAACTGATTATTAAAAAGGTTTTAAAACTGATTTTAAGTTAAAAGAAAAAAGATTTGAACTTTTAAAAGAAAAAGGTTTAAACTTTAAAAAGAAAAAGGTTTAAACTTTAAAAGGAAAAAGGTTTAAACTTTAAACAGAAAAAGGTTTAATCTTTTAAAAGAAAAAGATTTGAACTTTTAAAAGAAAAAGATTTGAACTTTGAATAGAAAAAGATTTGAACTTGGAAAAATAAAGATCATATTTTCAAAATAGAAAAGACGGAAATTTTATTAAGTAGAAGAAGTAAGATATGATCTTTATATTTTTAAAGCAATAAAAATATAATTTTTACATCATAGGAATATTAAAAATATAATCTTTATTTTTGAAAAGGCGGAATCTATATTTTTGAAATTCGATTTTTTTATATTGAATAACATAGTAAAAATTCGATTTTTACATATGTAGAGAATACGGGCAACGAAGCGACAAAAGGCGAGATTGGCGAAGATTTCTATAAAGGAAGAGTCGTGGTATTGGATAGCTATTGGTGAAATTTCTGATTTTAAAATTATAAATGTGTGAGAATTTCTCACTCTTCAATTTCTTTTCTATATATATATATATATATATATATATATATATATATATATATATGTGTGTGTGGAAATAAAAGTGAATTGCTATATATATATATATATATATATATATATATACGCCCCTCGTCCACAAACCATGGACGATATTTATTGGTTGAAATTGTTGTGAAAATTGATTGATAGCGAATGGTTGTTTGGGATTGTTTGTGATTGATATTGATTGATGGTGGTTGAAAAATACCCATTTATGGTTGAGAAATATTTGGTTGAAACCACATAGGATTAGTTTGTGGAAATGAAATAAATATATACATGCCGCCTGCGTGAGAACTAGATGCATGATCCCCATTGTCAAAAACCGCGAGGTTTTAAGGTAGAGCGAGGAGCCGTACTAGGGACGGTCCCGGTTTTAACTACCCTGCCGTTATGCTGCCGAAATTTTGAATAATATTCGTGTGTTTGAATTATTTTCATATGCTTAAACTATATTTATTCATTGAATAGAAAACATTCATGTGTTGAATTGATATTCATTCGTTGATTAGAAATTCATGTGTTGAATGGTATTCATATTTTGAAATAAATTGTTTGATAATAAAAATCACATTTTTATCTATATAGAAAAATAGTGTTTTGAAATGAATTGTTTGATAATAAAAATCACATTTTTATCTATATAGAAAAATAGTGTTTTGAAATGAATTGTTTTACAATAAAAATCACATTTTTATTGTATGCATAAACCGTTGAAATGTGAAGTGTTAAAAATAGCCACTTGTTCAAAATAAACATATATGAGTTGAAATATTCATTAATTAGCTAATGAAATGATTTGCACCTATTTATGTAACATTAGAATGAATAGTGTTTTTAAACCAAATAGAAATCAGATATGAAGTTGAATAGAAAATGATAAATGATAAGAACTGTATATATATGTACATGCATATTCATTGAACAGGTTATAGCAAAGGGGCTAGAGAAGAGGAATAAAATTTTGTGCCCGACAAATAGGTACACATTTACTGCTTTGTTTGGGTGATGATTTTATGAGCCTGTTGGCTAGCCGCTTGGCTTTTTCTTTTTTCTTTTTTCTTTTTGAGATTAGAAGGACCGGGAAAGCTATTTGCGATTTCCCGATGCTCCCGGTGCAGGGGAGGTTATGGCAAAAATTTCCAAAATTTTAAGGTGTTAGAAAAAATTTGAAGTGAAAACGATATTGAAATCATTGAATGAACTATACTTATATAAATATATAAATAAAATTAAAATGAAACGAAGCCGTGCAGTTCGTATTTTGAAACCGTGATTTCAAACGACTGGTGCGGGAAATCCGACCATTGGATTTTCCCAAAACCTCCACCGTCGGGTTCGCCTTGGAATAATCTTTCCAACGGCACCAACCTTGTAAAAAATCCAACGGTTGGATTGTCTGGAATGTTTAATTCAAATCTGAAGAAAAACAGCGCCAGAAGCGATTATATTTATATATATATAAATATATTTATATATTTAATCGAATAACGACGCTGTAGTTCGTATTTTGAAATCGAAACTTCAAACGATTGTACCGGGAGATCCGACCGTCGGATTTTCCCGAAACTGGAACCGTTGGATTCGTTTTGAAAAGACCTTTCTAGTGATGTAAATTTTGTGATGATCCAACGGTTAGATTTTCAGATATGTGCAAATCAAATCTGAAGAAAAACAGCGCCACGGCCGCCTTATGGCCCGAAGCGTCGTTTTGAATAAAATAGCTATTTTTAAAATAAATAAAAATAGCGATAAATAGTTATAAAATGTCATAAGCGATATGGAATAGAAATAAACTGAATTTGTTCGATTTATGTGGTTTTTGATGGTTGAATGTGTTTGGTGTGAAAATTACAGTAAAGAACAATATTGGTGTTGTCGAATAATTTAACCATTGAAATAAATTGAATTGAAATTCTAAATATACGTGAATTATTTGAGAAGGCCGAGTTAATTCTCATTTCAAATAATTGACCGACGATTGAAAGTCGAAGATGAAGACGATGGTCGAAGACCGGAGATCTTCACCTCGTTTGGATGGTAACCGAGGTCCTGATTGGGAGGCATCCCGAAATATGGATAATGAGTGGTGATCGTCCAGACGTACGTGGTGACCGAAGGGTTTGCGAGGTATTTAGTGCCTCCGGTTTCGTTCAGACCCAGAACGGACTTGTAAATGGACTGTGTGTCTGACATTGGAGTTTATTCTGTGTTGATTGATTTCTGTTAAATATACATCTGTTTGGCGGCGGAGAATTTATTCTTTTGCTTAACGCCCTTCTCTGAGACGCACGAGCTCAGAGGTTGTATATCGATGGACATCAGTCGCATGGCATGAATTGCCTGTGTGGCATGCTAAGATGCAGTGATCAGGGCTTCTGTTGAAAAGCAAAGTCTTGTGGTGACGATCAAAGCACCGCCTGTGTGGTGTAGCTTTGTGTATAACGTGAATTCGCGAGCCTCACACCCCGGTATGAACCTAAAACGGGAGAAGGACCTCAGGGAGGGCATGCGTTTCTTTCTATCTAGGGTGGTGTCAGTGACCTACCAGCCCTGACATTTATATACTTTTCACCTATGTGGTTGTTGCTGTTGCGAGGCGCCTCTGTTTGATTGGACGATCCGGGTCCGATGGAGTCATTCGTTGGCTCTTTTTACGCCCCAAAGAGCGGGGAAACGCAGTGTTCAGGAATTTTAATCCACATCGGTGGACGGGCCGTGACGATCCAAGGGTCACTCGAGCTCTGATACTGAGGGGCGGGCTAGAGCGTCTCGAATTCGGTAAGGACTATCTTTTGCCTTGGTTCATGACGGAAATCCAATTTCCAAATACGACATCGTGCGGTTTTGATTGTATATATATATGGCGACATGATATATGGTACCCATGTCGTCTATGATTGATAGTTATGATTTGAAATTGTTTTCAAAACATATAAACACTAGCAATAATATCAAATGCCTTTGTTTTATTCGTATCAAGCATATTTTGGCCATTGTAAGGTAAAACTCTATCCTCCGGTTTGCGTTGCATTGTGTGATGGGAACTGAGTCTTATAATGGCTTCATTTTTATAAAAAGCATAGCGATGTTTAAAAGAAAGATTTGTTTTAAAGCACTGGCAATCCAATGGAGTAAACCCGTTCCACGAAAGTGGCGTGGTCCTGTGATTTGCCAAATTATATATGTGTTGAGTAGATTTCTCATACCAGTCCCATGACTGACTCGTAGTTTGTTTCACTCTCAAACTCGGGTGCCCCTTTTTCTACACGGGCAGCCTTGTATTCAGGTTTAGCTGGTTCTTCTTCTGGATAGCTGGAGCTGAAGATGGATTCTATCATTTATTTCTTTTTATGCTGTTCAGCTCCTATTATACATATGTTGTTTATTTGCGCTGTAGACATTTATGTATAGCTGAACTGTATTTGTACTAAGTAAGATCCTGTATACTGTGTAACTCTGATGATTACTTTTATCCAGTATATTCTATTGTTCATATCTGGTGTATTTAGTTAATTCTGTTCTGCTATTATCTGTTTCTGTGTTATATTCCAAAGATAACCCTTGTTTCCGTGAGAACGGGATTTCGGGTCGTCTCAGCTTGTAATTTGTAGATTCAAATCATGACAGAATCACAAATCATAATATCTCTGGCTGCTAAACCAGAGAAATTCAACGAGTAGTTCTTCCGCTCCTGAAGTTCAACGGTCTTCAATGCTCCATCATCAATTAACATTTTATACGTATTTGCTGGTCGAAATGGTTTCCGAATACAATTCGATCCCGTTCTTTTCGGACTAACAATCGTATGGGTTAGATTTGATAGTCGGTGATTTAAATATCAGCTAAATAAACATGATAATAAAATAGGTTCACTGATTCCGTACTCGGCATTACTTGGCCCTTTTTAATTAAAAATATATTTAACTAATGGTTAATCAACTCCTCAATCATTCAATAAATTAAAACCACGATATTTACTTCTTATTTTATTATAGGCGTATTCTCAAAACTATTTTGAATACTTAGAATATATATATACATATATATATATACATATATATATACATATATATATCCCCGCTTTGGGTTTAAATCAAGTTCTACGTAAAGACATCATTATAAAAATCTCTTTCGTTCCATTTGTCGAAAATAATTGCTAACACTTCCCCAATTGAATAAACTTATTTAAACATATCTCGTTAATTTCTTAAATCTTGAAAATAGCGTTATATTTTCTAGAATCTCATTTTAATTCTGTTACTTCAAGATTCATTAGTCCCTAACCAAAAACTAGTAAGAGAACAACTCCCTAAATATCAACCCCGAAGGCCGAAACCAACATCAAATCGACACTCCAAAAGTTATTCAATTCAATTAATCTCCAGTCAGTTTCTAATTTCCTTAACTCCGTTCAAATTTGCAAAATATTTGCTTTTAAACTATTTCCCACTCTGAAAATCTCGTTTTAATTCCATTCACTTCTCTTAATCTCATTATTAATTAATATCAACCTCAAATCAACGCTTTAGCCTCGCACCCTTTTTATACACCCTGTTTTTTATAAAACTCGGTTTTAGTATAACCCTTTCTATCTCGATTCCTTAATTCAAATGTTAACTCAACATTAATTTAGACTATTGTATTCGCTTAAAAATCCATTATATAACTTTGTTATAAAACTCGGGTTTTAATATAAAACCTATTCATAAACTCCCTTTTAATTCAATTAGATCTCATTACACTATACTTAAATTATTATTAATTAAAATAATAATTTATTCCATCACTAACTATTGTAGAGGTAGTTAACTTCTTAATTAACTAGAATAAATAGTAAATACCTTTTTTAAAAATCTTATCAAAATTAAAACAAATATTTGTTAAATTATTCCATTAGATTAGTTCAAAAATAAATTAATAATAAATCCAAGTTACAACGGTTGACTTAGTCAACTCAATGCACGATTAATTCTTTAATCGGTTCCAGTTAGTTCTCATTTTAAATTAATTAATAATATAATTAATTTAAATAATTTCATTTAATTGTTCTTACAAAAAACAATTACCCAACCCTTAACCGTTAGGTTTGCTCGTTTGGTTACAAATCTTCTTAACATAAGAATTTTCTTTATAAAATCAATTAATAATTAATTATAAACTTAGTTAATAAATATTAATATCTAAAAACTTTTATTCAAAATAATGTATATAAAAATCTATCTTTTATAAAATAAATTTTATAACTTCATTTTGTCGATTACCTGATGGTAGATCAATATCTATAAAACGCTTGATTTTTAGGCCATATACTGCCAATTACTCAACCAATATTGCTCATTGGTTTAAACAAAATAAATATTGCATTTCAGGTCAACATTCAACAACCAGATCAATCATCTAATCAGAACATTTCATATAATGATAATATAAAAATAAATAATATTAAATATTTGAGATATCCCGTTGGATTATTCCAACCTTTTCTTCTCTGCATCAAATATGTTATCTCAAATATGATCATTTAGTTCAATGAATAATGATCTTCATAACAGTCAATAATGATAAGTCAATATCAACCAATTTATTTTACACAACCATAACAATTCAAACAATTCATTAATTTAAAACATGTTTATTTATAAACGTGGCCAATAAGGTAAGTTGCCTTAATCGGGACCGATCGTTAAAATAACGATTTGGTGTTTCACTGAAATTAAACAAACTTTTAATTTCATGGTTTCAATCAATATATGAATATATATTTAACAAACAACAAATAGTCAATCATAGCACACAAAATAAAATCCCAACTTATATAAAATATAAGTGGGGAGAACTGAGTGAGTTTAACTCACCTATTCCATTCATCATAAGAGCGGATTGTTTTAATTAAACTAAAAAAGGGTTTAGTTTAAATTAAAATTTCCAGCTGTGCCAACTTTTCCCAAACCAGCTCCAAAATATTTCGTCTGTTGATATGGTCCCGACGTCATTTGTTTTGTCCAACTTTGTTACTGTACGACACGGTTACAAAATTAAACGATATTCAACTATTTAAAATTTATATTATTAACAACTACATAATAACTATATCTAGCCTACATATTAACGTGTATTATGAACGTCACATATTGTTTGGATTGGGCATAATAGATCGGTTAGGCATAGTTAACAAATAACGTTATTTTGTACCCAACCGGTTTGTATATTATACTCACGTTATATATCTATACAAGCATTTCCGAAAAACAGTTAGGCATATTTAACACTTACACTCTAGGAGACTGCACTATAAACTATAAAGATATATATATTTACTTAATGTTAATGTTGACCGGGATCAGTTGTGCGTGCAGCTAGAAATTCGAACTATAGTCCACAATATACGATACAATATATTAAACTTTGTATTTAAAAACTAATAAGGCCTTTTTTAAATTAGGGAAGGTTAGATCTGCCAGGTCACGTTTTAACATTAAACATTATTACTAACTTAACTTATTAATGCTAATTAATTGGTGATTGGGCAAAAAACATGATTAGTCATTGGAAACCGCATTTAGGCATTTTATAAGTTTAATTAGACCCAATATATAATAAGGATTAGGCAAACTAGTATACTTCAGCACATTATATATTGTTCACCTTTCTTCCTTTCGGTTTGTGTAACACCCCACCTCCACTAGGATCACTCCTTAGAATGTACTAGCTTTGGAGGGGCGTTATTGTGAAGGTAAACTTGCACAGAGATATCACAAGACAGAATATATAAAAATAAATATAAGTAAAGCAGCGGTAGCAGATAAAACCCATCATCATCATCTCAGAAAACCAACATAGTCAAGTACATACTATCAAAATGTCATAATCCAAAATACAACATAAGTCTAGATACGTGATAACAAAATACATGGTAAAACATCAGTACTAATCCCCAGAAATAAAAGGTAAGCCACAGCTAGCTCAGATCCATTAAACTTGCATAACATGGTAAGATGAACTTGCATGAACATGCATAACCCATGAAACATGTAGAACATGACATAATAAACTCGCATAAGCATGCATAACTTGTGAAACATGTAAAACATGGCATAGTAATCTCGCATATGCATGCATAACTTATGAAACATGTAAAACATGGTATAGTGAGTTCGCATGAGCATGCATAACTTATGAATCATATAAAACATGACATAGTGAGTTCGCATAAGCATGCATAACTTATGAATCATATAAAACATGGCCTAGTGAGTTCGCATAAGCATGCATAATCAACTAAACTCACATAAATCTCAACTTTCACCAAACATTAACTTTAGAGTTTGTAAAGTGAAGGTAAGAGGGCTTACAAATATAAACAAGTCACAAATCCGCCAAATAAGATGAAGAAGCCCTTTTAAAACCCCAAAACAAAGCTTCAAATAAGAAAACCCTTTTGCAAAATCCCAAAACACAAACTTTAGCAAATCAAACTTGCAACTTAATGAAGTATGCAAGTTATTAAGCATTCATACAACATAGAAAAGGTTGTATGATCATCATATCTTCATAGGATTTAACTTTGAGGAAGGTGGAGGCTAGGTTTTAGGTGGAGGCCATTTGGGGATTCAAATTGACATAGTTTAGTTGCAAGATTGATTAATGAGGCTTTAGGGTAGGATTAGGGGTATATTTATAGGGAATTAGAGTGTTTTAAGCCCTAGGATTAACCCTAGGTTAGTTTTGGCCCGTCAGATCTCAGAATTCTCCAGAACCAAGCCACCAGACCCAACCCAAATCAGAAATGGTGCACCAGGCTAAACTGCCTGGGCACCCCCTGTCGACAGGGCTGTCGACACCCTGGGGGCCCTATCGACATGCCTGTCGACATGGGGCCCCTGGCGGGAATTTTCCCGCCTAACCCTGATTATCCCTAATCCCTGTTTTTAATTCGAAATTTAAATCTGTTTTTAGCCTAGAAATTTCTGAAAACTTCAATGGGCCTTAACCGGGTCATACGGACTCCGATTTTCGAAAACTCGGACTCTATTTCGCGTATTTTTCCGAGACGAACGCAATGGCATAGCCCGTTTCCTCTGATTCTGATTTTTGAATTAAATTCTGCCTCGATTTATGTTATAACAGTTTATTGAAAATACGGGTTGTTATATTCTCCCCTCCTTAAAGGATTTCGTCCCCGAAATCTTCAAGTTAGGAAGAACGTATCCTACCATCCAACATCCATCTACTCAAACATCATCCACGAGCAGCCATTGTCCTTAAAAGATTCTAAATGCTGTATGAACATATGCAAAAGTGTGTGTATATGTACTTATCTAATGCAATGATCAATGCAAAATATGTTAGTGAAATGTATCCATATGTATGCAAATCCCTAACATAATGTATAATATCTACATGCGTGCTCAATCATACATCCATATGCAACATCCATGTGATTGCATACAAATTTCATCCAAGAATAAGCATAAACACCCATGCACATGCAATATGAGGAGTGTGTGAGCCGATCTAGTGCCTAATGTGTATCATGCATCCACGAATAACCACTTGCAAACACTTGCAACCACTCGCAACCATCAAACATAACATGTTTCAAACACATGTTTCATCCAAAGGGTTTCTACCTAAGGTTCTCATGACAAGATTTGCACGATAACTAGATAAACATGGATAGCAAAGAGAAAGATATACTAACAAAGGGAAGAGATTGAGAGTGTACCCTCAAACAGGAATGGATAAAGCCCACGCATCTTCTCCTCGGTTTCCCAAGTTGCGTCCTCTTCGGCTTCACCCCATTGAACTTTCACCAATCTGACCTCACGATTCCTTAGCTTCTTGGTCTCTGTCCCCAAGATACGAATCGGAGCTTTCCTTAAAGTTGCTTCTTTCTCTACTTCCACGTCTTCAAGAATGCTAGGTTCAACCACCTCAGCGGACTCATGCAAGCACTTTCGGAGATGCGAGACATGAAAGACGTTATGCACTCCGGACAACTTTTCGGGCAATTGCACTTTATAAGCCATCTTCCCAATTCTTTCAATGATGGGGAAGGGTCCAACGAATCTTGGTGCTAACTTCCCAACAGCTCCAAACCGGACCACATTCCGTAAAGGAGAAACCTTCACGAAAACCTTGTCCCCAACCTCAAACTCTAATTCGGACCTTCGCCTGTCAGCATAGGATTTCTGCCGGTCTTGGGCCGCTTTCATCCGTCTTCTAATCAACTCGACCTTCTCGGATGTATCCCTAATCATGTCGGGTCCAAGTATAAGCTTATCCGTGGACTCCCACCAACATGTAGGTGACTTGCACGGCCTCCCATATAAAGCCTCAAAGGGTGCCATCCCTATGCTCGCCTGATAACTGTTGTTATATGCAAACTCAACAAGAGGAAGATGGTCTTCCCAAGCACCACCACCAAAATCCAGAATGCAAAGCCTCAACAAGTCCTCAAGTACCCTATTCACCCTTTCTGTTTGGCCGTCTGTTTGTGGGTGATAGGCCGTACTCAGGTTCAATCTCGTGCCCATAGCCTCCTGCAAACTGTTCCAGAACTGACTAGTAAAGATGGGGTCTCGGTCACTGACTATGCTGGAAGGGACTCCATGTAGTCGCACTATCTCACGAAGATATACTGATGCTAGTCCAGATGCGGTCCTTTTGCTCTTCACTGGGATAAAATGAGCACTCTTCGTGAGCCTATCCACAATGACCCATATGCTCGTATTCCCCTTCCTGGACCTTGGAAGCCCATCAATAAAGTCCATAGAAATGCTCTCCCACTTCCATAGCGGGACCTCTAGCGGATGTAATAGCCCACCGGGCTTCTTCGACTCAGCTTTTACTCTCTGACAAGTAACACATCTCGAGACAAACTCCGCCACATCCTTCTTCATTCCAGGCCAGAAGAAAACGCGCTTCATGTCCTTATACATCTTATCACCACCTGGATGTATAGTCATCTTGGAGCGATGTGCTTCCTCAAGAACTTTCCTCACCAAGTCTTCTACCATCGGAACACAAAGCCTTCCATCCCTCCTCAGCCAACCCTTATCGTCTATAGAATATCGAGCAAGGTGACTAGATGTCTCCCCTCGAACCAGCTTATCCATGATCTCAATTATCTGAGGGTCTTCCTTTTGCGAAGCCCCAACTTGATCTAGGAGGGTAGGCCTGAGCTCTAAAGATGCCAAGGAACCGGTCACCGACTCCATTGCCAAAGAGAAATCAAAGGTCGCCAAGAACTCTAAATTCTTCATCTCAACAAATAGAGGGCTTAGCGTCAACCTTTTCCTACTCAACGCATCCGCTACAACATTCCCCTTGCCAGGGGTATAGGATATCTCAAAATCATAGGAAGCCAAAAATTCCATCCATCTCTGCTGTCTTAAGTTCAGATCCTTCTGCGAAAAGAGATACTTCAAAGACTTATGATCAGTATATAGCTCAAATCTCTCTCCCAGAAGATAATGACGCCATGCTTTGAGCGCATATACAATCGCTGCCAGCTCTAGATCATGAGTGGGATAATTCCTCTCATGCACCTTAAGTTGCCTCCCACCAAAACATATAACTCTGCCCTCTTGCATCAGAACGGCGCCCAATCCCGTGCCACAAGCATCAGTGTACACGGTAAATATCTTACCACCATCGGGTAAGGCTAGAACTGGTGCGGAGGTAAGGGCTCTTTTGAGTCTCTGAAAAGCAAGCTCACAATCCATATCCCAAGCAAAGATTAAGTTCTTCTTCGTCAACTTAGTAAGAGGAGCGGATATCTTTGCGAAGTCTTTAATGAACTTCCGATAGAAACCCGCAAGACCCAGAAAGCTTCTCACCTCGGTTGCATTCCTTGGAGTCTTCCAATCCTGAACTGCAACCACCTTAGCGGGATCCACCGCTAAGCCTTGCTTGGATACGATATGCCCAAGAAATCTGACTTCCCTTCTCCAAAAATGGCACTTGGAGAACTTGGCTTTTAACTGGTGTGCTCTGAATGTGTCCATCACCTCTACTAGGTGCCTCGCATGCTCTTCCTCATCCTTGGAGAAGACTAGAATATCATCAACAAAGACCACGACAAACTTATTCAAGAACTCCCGAAACACCCTACTCATCAAATCCACAAAATACGCGGGTGCATTCGTCAAACCGAACGGCATAACAAGCCATTCAAAGAATCCGTCTGGAGTTCTGAATGCAGTCTTGTCTATGCTGTCTTCAGCCACTATGAGCTGATGAAAACCCGTAGAAAGATCAAGCTGAGAGAAAACAGAAGCACCAACAAGTTGATCAAAGAGATCATCGATCCTTGGTAACGGGTGTCGGTTCTTCTTAGTCAGCTTATTCAATTCTCTATAATCCACACAGAGTCGAAGAGAGCCATCTGCCTTAGTTGCAAACACCACAGGCGCTCCCCATTCGGATATACTTCTTCTGATGAAGCCCTTCTCAAGCAATTCTTTCACTTGCTTGCTCAGCTCCCGTCTCTCACGCGGAGCCATATGCCGAACGGGCAAAGAAACAGGCTTAGCATTATCTACCAGATAGATGCGAAAATCAATCTCTCGTTTAGGGGGCAACCCCTTGACTTCTTCAAAAACGTCTGGATAATCCCGGACCACCCTTACAGACTGAAGGGCCTCCTCTGATGAGTCGAGAGATTCTAGATAGCATAACATGACGGGATTCTTTGGATTGCATGAAATCTCTAAGGTGTTGCCCAGGCGAGTCACAAGCCTTACAACCCTATGCTCACAATCCAAAATGGCTCCATATCTAGACAGCCAATCCATGCCCAAGATCAATCTGTATCCCCTGAAACCTAGAACATACGCACTACACAAGAACTCTACGTTGAGTATAGAGATCCTTATATCCTCACATATCATAGATAGATGAGCAGTACCCCCAATGGGATTCGAAACACAAACGGGATCATCCACTAAGCTAGTACTGAGGTGCAAGCTATCAACAAGATCAGATGAAATAAAGCTATGTGATGCACCGGAATCAAACAAGGTACGTACTGGAAGATCAGAGATATAAACAAGGTTCTCAACAGAAACACTACCTCGCTCGGGAACTGAAGCGGCATTGAGAGCATGAACTTGCCCTCCTGAAGATCCAGCCTGTCCTTTCTTCTTTGGGCATTCTTTGCTGAAGTGCCCAGTCTCTCCACAAGAAAAGCATCCACCACTAAGCTTCCTTTTCTTCTTCCTGCAATCCTTAGCAAAATGCCCAGCTATGCCACAGTAATTGCACTTCCCCTTGCCTTTGTTGTTGCCCTTCTTGTTCTTATTCTGATTTCCTTGACTGCTTTGACCTTGGTTGCCTTTGCCTTGAGAATCAGCCTTCTTTGCTTGAGTATCGCCGGACTTGACTTCCTTCTTTCCCTCTCCCTGAAGCAGAGCCATATTGACCAAACTCTCGAAAGTGGCTCCATGCGGAATATGTGACATCGCCAAGCCCTGTACGGCTCATTCAATCCTCTGGCAAATCGAAGAGCCTTCTTCTCCGGGGTGTTTACTATATCCAAACCAAAGCGGGCCAGCTGATTAAACTTGTTCACATACTCCTTGACAGACATATCCCCTTGCTTTAATGCAATGAACTTCTCCATTTGTAAATTCGCCTCAGCTGAAGATAGAAACTTGGTCACAAATCTAGCCCTCAAATCGGCCCAAGTCTCAACGGGCCTCGTCCCATTGGTGACCTCCCACCAATAGGCCGCCTCATCCTTCAAAAGCCATACTGTCAATAGGATTTTCCTCTCGTCATCAATCCCAAAGATAGCAAACAAGTCCTCCGTGTCCTTCAGCCAATTCCTAGCTTCAACGAAAGATTCCGTGCCTAGGAAATTCTTGCCTCCCATTGCCTTGAAGTCTTTACAAACCTTTGTAAACTCAATCTGAGGATGCTGAGGGGGAGGAGGAGGAAGAGGAGCCTCAGCAACGGGAGGGGGAGGAACATTAGCAACGGGAGGGGGAATATTAGCTGCTGGAGGAGGGGGAGCAGGAACCACCGGAGGAGGGATATTAGGGATAGGATTCTCAACTACAGGAGGAGGAGTGGGAGTAGGGTTGGCGGGACCAGCTGCCGCCCTAGCTTCTAGGAGTCTCCTATACCAGAGTGGTACGTTCACTCCATCTGGGATGTCAAGATTCTCAGCCATACTGAAACAAAAGATAAGATAAGATTAGGTCAAGGGAACGAAGGATAACGCTGATGGCCTTTGGGGATTAGCCTTAAAATAATCTAGACTTTATTTTGGAAAATACTTAGTAGGTTTTTGAAAATAGTTTTTCAAAAAGGGTTTTTTTTTTTTTTCAAAAGTTTTGTTCAATCTTGTTAACCTCGTGCTCTGATACCAAAATGTAACACCCCACCTCCACTAGGATCACTCCTTAGAATGTACTAGCTTTGGAGGGGCGTTATTGTGAAGGTAAACTTGCACAGAGATATCACAAGACAGAATATATAAAAATAAATATAAGTAAAGCAGCGGTAGCAGATAAAACCCATCATCATCATCTCAGAAAACCAACATAGTCAAGTACATACTATCAAAATGTCATAATCCAAAATACAACATAAGTCTAGATACGTGATAACAAAATACAAGGTAAAACATCAGTACTAATCCCCAGAAATAAAAGGTAAGCCACAGCTAGCTCAGATCCATACATGAGCTATCCAACAAGCAAGCCAAAGATCCACTAAGCAGATGTAGCCCCTCCCTGAGGACCTGTGGTGGGGGGGAACGGAAGAAAAGAAGCGAAAGAAAACAGGTCAGTCTAAAAGACTGGTAAGCCCTACTACGATCAATCTATAAACTAATAAAGTTAACAGCATGATGGAAACTGAGATGAACATCCTGGCAATAGATAAAGGTGACATCACATAGACGAGATTAAACTTTTCACCACAGTGTACTAGCAAACCCAAAAAACAGATCTTGATCCCTTTGCCCCAAACTTTGGCCCAATAACATGAAGTGACCTTAGTATAAGGTCCAGCCCAACGGTCTAGTCGATCGGCTCCCTATAAACCTAACACGTCAAGTATTGGTGTCCATACGGCCCACATGGATGTAGTCAGACTGTGCTGGGTCCACCTTCGGGTGTATCAAGCCCTAAGGTGTCAACCCCAGACACCTAAGCAATAATGCACAGTCCAAGCCTACTGGTACCCGTGCCTCGAGTTTGTCCAACATCGGACTACGTGCACGTCCGTAGCCCGCCGGACCCGCACCGCTGTACCACTCAGCCGTCGCTTTGGTCGCTTACATCAGTCCAGTAATCGTGCCCCGCCCTAGCCTAGCCTCTAGGGTTGTGAATGATACCCAACTGGGATTACTGCTGGAACAGACCACGTTGCTAGGGTTTCTAAGAGGGTTAAGTGTGGTTTTAACCCCTCACTAATCCTGGATTAAATTAGTTAAGTGTAACCACTTAACCCCATCTAATCCTCGCATCCCCATTATTGGTTAAGTATTAGTGGGCCGTGACTTAACCCTAATCATGAGGCATTAATTACTTAATGCACCCAACCTCTCACATTAGACATCCGTGGTTACCTGGGAAGATTTACACCACGTCTAGGTCTAACCTCGGGTCTTATGGTGCAACATGACCAACTACCCACATTAGACCCCACGTTGTGGTTACCTGGGAAGATTTACACCACAACTAGGTCTAACCTCGAGTTGGCCATATCATGTTATCTAATGTCATGTCCACTTTAGAACATATTTACAAGTTAACATATACTTGGGTAGACCTAACTTAATAGGTAAATTCCCAAGGGGTAGACCTAACTTAATAGGTAAATTCCCAATCTTTTAGTTTCATGTATTTTTAAGTTTACCCAAACCCTCCCAACGTCATTATCTCGCTTACATATTCGTCATAACGTATAAGGGTATAAAAGGTAACTTGGCATAACATACATGGTGAACTTCACATGTCATAATAAACATGCATACATGTTAAACTTGCAAATCATGTCATGGTGAATTCGCATAAACATGCATAGCTTATTAAATATGCAAAACATGGTATAGTGAGTTCGCATGAGCATGCATAACTTATGAATCATATAAAACATGACATAGTGAGTTCGCATAAGCATGCATAACTTATGAATCATATAAAACATGGCCTAGTGAGTTCGCATAAGCATGCATAATCAACTAAACTCACATAAATCTCAACTTTCACCAAACATTAACTTTAGAGTTTGTAAAGTGAAGGTAAGAGGTCTTACAAATATAAACAAGTCACAAATCCGCCAAATAAGATGAAGAAGCCCTTTTAAAACCCCAAAACAAAGCTTCAAATAAGAAAACCCTTTTGCAAAATCCCAAAACACAAACTTTAGCAAATCAAACTTGCAACTTAATGAAGTATGCAAGTTATTAAGCATTCATACAACATAGAAAAGGTTGTATGATCATCATATCTTCATAGGATTTAACTTTGAGGAAGGTGGAGGCTAGGTTTTAGGTGGAGGCCATTTAGGGATTCAAATTGACATAGTTTAGTTGCAAGATTGATTAATGAGGCTTTAGGGTAGGATTAGGGGTATATTTATAGGGAATTAGAGTGTTTTAAGCCCTAGGATTAACCCTAGGTTAGTTTTGGCCCGTCAGATCTCAGAATTCTCCAGAACCAAGCCACCAGACCCAACCCAAATCAGAAATGGTGCACCAGGCTAAACTGCCTGGGCACCCCCTGTCGACAGGGCTGTCGACACCCTGGGGGCCCTATCGACATGCCTGTCGACATGGGGCCCCTGGCGGGAATTTTCCCGCCTAACCCTGATTAGCCCTAATCCCTGTTTTTAATTCGAAATTTAATTCTGTTTTTAGCCTAGAAATTTCTGAAAACTTCAATGGGCCTTAACCGGGTCATACGGACTCCGATTTTCGAAAACTCGGACTCTATTTCGCGTATTTTTCCGAGACGAACGCAATGGCATAGCCCGTTTCCCCTGATTCTGGTTTTTGAATTAAATTCTGCCTCGATTTATGTTATAACAGTTTATTGAAAATACGGGTTGTTATAGTTTGCACCCAGAACTGCTCACCCATTCTCAATCCATCCGTCACCATGGTTCGAAACTCAGCACCCATCATTTAATCCACAATGCCACCTCTCCTCCTGTGACAACCCATGAGACAGTGCTCCACCTGAAGACCACACAAGAGCCTTTTCTTCATCCCATCTTCTTTCTCCAAAAACTCTACTCCACACAGAAAAAAAAACCGTACCCACTTTCTTCATTTTCTTCTACATAATTCTACCACTACTTCTTTGTTGCTCCTCCTCCTTTAGATCGAACAAAGCTCTCCGCGACTGACCCGCGTGTACATTGGAACTCACGCTCCAGCTTTGTTTTAAACAGCGCCCTTTTTCTTTTCTTCTATTCTTCTTTTCTTTATGCTTCTTCCCAGTCCTGACGTCACACAACTAAACACCATTTTTTCCTTTTTGGACATGAAAATTTCGAATAAAGGAATTGATTATGGGCGTGGTATTTATATGGAGAGATGCCTTGACACCCAAGTGTTAGGTGAGTAGCTACATTGTAGGGTTGGTTCGCCAATGCAGGAGAGGTCGCCAGTTTTGATTTGAACATACACAGTCAGTGTTGAGTTTCATGGTAGGGTAGCTGTAAAATGTTTTGTGGCTGCGAGTGTCAAGGTTGTACGTTTTTGGTCTGCAATGAGTGTATGGATTCGATTCATAATATAGTAGATGGGTAGTGTACTACCGTTACATAATCAAGAAGTAATTGGAAAAGATTGTTGGTGTTGGGTATTCCTAAGGTAGGAAGGATAGACAGATAATAAACTTAAGGTAGCCTGCAATGTATTGTCCATTTCAATCATAGGCTCTACAGTGTGTTTTCATTTTATTTCATTTCATTTCATATGCAGTGCATGTGAATGGGTAGGATAAAGCTCGGATTTTCATTTTTTTTCCATTCAGGTTGTAACTAGAACTTAGCAGAGAAGGAATATTCTGAATATTTATTTATATTTGTTTTTATACGGTTAGCTACTAAATACAGCTAATCGTTATGTACATTAACCATTTAATATACGTGCCGCATAAGCAAGCTTCAAACGCAATGAAACTTGACACACCACTACAACTCCACATTCCGGTCCTAACGAAATTTATTTCGTTGAAAACGGACTCCGTTTGCACAACGGCGTTATTTTTATTTATCGATTCACCTTTAAATTGCACGCATCGATAAAACATCTCTGATTGACCCCAAACTGGAAATCTAGCAATAACAAATTATATGTTTTCCAATAAAACTCTTTTCATTGGAAACGGAGGTCGTTTGAAAAGAAAACAATTTTAAGGTCTATATAATATCGATAAATATAATTAAATCCAAAATAAATTCTATTTAAATAAAAATAATTTATCATTATCGTATATTTTCAAATAAATTATCACGTAGTTTTAAATTAAACTAATATATAATTTAAAATCAATATTTACAAATCCCGGGCTAAACGTTATTCAAATTATATAGAAATTCTTATATAAATCGTTATAATTTATAAATGATTTCCATAGCGACTATTTGAAAATTTAAATTGGTAATAACTAACAATTTATAATATGAAATATCCATTTTTCTCTTTCATTAGAAAATTATAATCAAATCGATTCAAACGTTTCTTGTTTTACCAGATTCCGACTTAAAATGGATTATGTGTATTAAATTGAAATTTAAATCGTAAATCACGAACTACCGAGACATTTCAAGTTCGTTGTATAATTATATATAAATTATACGTTCAATCTTCGTTATATAAACGAATTATAAATTATAAATCCAATTAAAATACCAATTTAATATTTAACATAATAAAATATATTAAACATTAGATCACCTAAAATACAGGACGTTACATTCCTTCGTCCCCGAAATTACCCGAGTAAGAGAAATGTTTCAAATCCCAATTATTTCAAAATAATTATTATAGAATTATCATTAAATTTTCTAAGTTATATAAATTTTGCGGAAAATTTCGTTAGCATTTCCTCTGCACAATTCAATCGGAACACTACGACTGTCACTGGGCCTCACATCAATCAAGAGGAAAACCAAACGGCTACCCAACTCAGGGTTATATAATCAATCACCAATCAATATAATTAAGGTTTACCTATTTGTCGGGCAACCAAACTCTAGTTCCAAAGCATAGCAATTAACAGCTCTCTTTCATTTTCAACCTGCACTTAAATCGATATATAATGCAAATAACCATTACAGGGTTAAATCCTTCTAGTTTCATTTCATATTTGATTTTATTCAAATTTATATTGGAATTCATTTCTTAGTTTTTGATTCACTTAACTTCAATTATTAAACCATTTATGATTTCTTTTCAATCCATAATTAATACATAACCAACTTAATTAAACCAATCCATTTATATTTTACTCAAATTCCAAATTCCAAATTGATTTTTATTTAATTCTAAAATTCCATTTTAACTCCAATACCGACTTAACCAAGTTAAGTTTCAAATCCATATTCAATTAACTAATTAATTTTCTAATTTATTTACCTCCATTTAAAATTCTAATTTTATTTCCAAAGTCATCCATTTTGATCCATCTTGTTTTTATTAATCTTATCTCCAAGTTAAATTCAAATTCATACATTTATATTTAACTTCATTCTAATCCATTCCAATTCCCAACCCAATTTGAATTCCATTCAAATAAATCAAACAATTCAATATCAATGATAAAATTATTCCTTTTCTATACCAAAAATATAATTTGGCCAAAATCATTCCATTTGACCATCTTTACAAAACAATATCGTGTCAGTTGCCACATCAATTGCTTCTTAACACTTGAACCGATCAAATAACACAATAAAAATATTTCTATGTAGAATTTACAAATACGCTTTCATGTATATACACTCAAACTCAATCTAGGGTGTTAATAACCCCATCTCTATTGAGTTACACCACAGAGCCAAGGTTATTACTAAACCAATAGTTCTGATACCAAGTGTGACGACCCAAATTTCCAGTAACTTTTGAGCTGAATAAACAACACCAGTCCAACCTAAATTGAACTGGAAACCCAGATTCCAATAGAAAGAATTTAGAGGATGAGAAGAAGATAAGAAAGAATGATTAGAATATAAGAAGAAGAAGAAAAATAACAATATAACAGAACCATAGTCTCACATCGCAGCGGAACAATATATAATATAGAAATAAATCTTTATTGAGAGCTTTAAATTAAACTTACAATCATCAGAGTACATTAACACATCTGGACAGTTATGATAACCTGCCCCATTTACAACTCACAACGGAAAAATATTAGATATCATATGTCTGAACACCTCCAGCTCGTCTCTGGACTTCGCAGCATCTGACAACCTAGACCTATACAACCCAGTCTAACCCGAGCATTAAAAATACCGGGTCAGTCTGGTGAACCAGAGTGAGAAAAACTCGCAAATTTTTAAGGGTAATCATCCAACTTGATTTTAAAGTTCAATATCTTTTCGAAAGAAGAGCATAATCGTAACACCAAATCCACACATAAATATAGACAGTTTTTACCTTATGATAACCCTGAAAACAATATTATTCTGATATTGTGATAGTGTCTAAGTACAAATAAATATCAATCTAGTACAACGCTTGCATCTCAAGCTCTACATATATAGTATACAATAAAAACTGCGGGCGCTTATTGGAGATTAGATTCCGACTATGACAAGGTATGGAACCACCTATCGATAGTGTATCTCTAGAGGGAATACACAGGATTAAACAAGAACGTCTTGCAAGCCGGCCCACTTATGACCGACCACTCATTTTGGTTAAGTGTATCGAACGTATATCACCAACGGTTGGGATCAACAACTGTTTCCCAAAAAAGTTACAGCATCGAAATAAATTAAAAAAGGAAAAGGAATTTCTCTAGATAGGTGATTATACACCCTAATGGGAGCGACCCACATAGCCATGCTGCCTGCCCAATTTTTTTCATTTCCCGGTTGTTGAGGCTTGAGGTTTGAATTTACCTTTTAGAACATCTGACCACCATTCACTTTGAATGCCACATCATCAGATCCGCCAGAATCACTAATTGACGTCCCCAAAAATACTCTAGTCGTTAAGAGAAGGCCTTTCTCCGCCACAACTATGGTACGTTTGAAGAAATCAACATACGTAACCACTTTGGAAATACTCTGTCAGACATCCATCCATAAGGAACAGGATTAACCGAAGGCACCCTCCTACCACATCCAGTATAGGAATCAACCCATGGATTAGTATTGAGTAGTCCTTGCAATCCAGAGATTCCAATCATGAAAGAATCACAAGTCATAATATCTCTGGCCGCTAAGCCTGAGAAATTCAACAAGTAGTTCTTCCACTCATGAAGATCAACGGTCTTCGATGCTCCATCTTCAATTAACATTTTCTACATATTCGCTAGTCGGAATGGTTTTCGAATATAATTCGATCCTGGTCTTTCCGGACCAACAATCTTATGGGTTAGATTTGATAGTCAGTGATTTAACTATCAACTAAATAATCATGAGAATAAAATAGGTTCACTGATTCCGTACTCAGCGTTACTTGGCCCTTTTTAATTAAAAATATATTTAACTAATGGTTAATCAACTTCTCAATCATTCAATAAATTAAATCCACGGTATTTTACTTCCTATTTTATCATAGGCGTATTCTCAAAACTATTTTAAATACTTAGAATTAATATATATATATATATATATATATATCCCAACTTTGGGTTTAAATCAAGTTCTACGTAAAGACATCGTTATAAAAATCTCTTCCATTCCATTTGTCGAAAATAATCGCTAACACTTCCCCATTGAATAAACTTATTTAAACATATCTCGTTAACTTATTAAATCTCAAAAATATCATATATTTTATAAAATATCTTTTTAATTATGTTACTTCAACATTCATTAGTCCCTTACCAAAAACGAGTAAGAGAACAACTCCCTAAATATCGACCCCGAAGGCCGAAACCAACATCAGATCGACACTTTAGAAGTCATTCAACTCAACTAATCTCCAATTAGTTTCTAATTTCTTTAACTCTATTCAAATTTGCAAAACATTTGCTTTTAAACCATTTCCCACTCTGAAAATCTCGTTTCAATTCCATTCACTTCTCTTAATCGCATTATTAAGTAATATCAACTTCAAATCAACGCTTTAGCCTCGCACCCTTTTTATACACCCTATTTTTTTATAAAACTCGGGTTTAGTATAACCCTTTCTATCTCGATTCCTTAATTCAAATGTTAACTCAACATTAATTTAGACCATCATATTTGCTTAAAAATTCATTTTTATAACTTTGTTATAAAACTCGGGTTTTAATATAAAACCCATTCATAAACTCCTTATTCATAAACACCCTTTCAATTCAATTAGATCTCATTACACTATACTTAAATTATTGTTAATTAAAATAATAATTTATTCCATCATTAACTATTGTAGAGGTAGTTAACTTTTTAATTAACTAGAATAAAGAGTAAATCCCTTTTTTAAAAATCTTATCAAAATTAAAACAGATATTTGTTAAATTATTCGATTGGATTAGTTCAAAAATAAATTAACAATAAATCCAAGTTACGACGGTTGACTTAGTCAACTCAATACACGATTAAGTCTTTAATCAATTCCAATTAGTTCTCATTTTAAATTAATTAATAATATGATTAATTTAAATAATTACATTTAATTGTTCTTACCAAAAAACAATTATCCAACCCTTAACTGTTAGGTTCAGTTCTGCTCATTTGCTTATAAGTCTTTTAACATAAGAATTTTCTTTATAAAATCAATTAATAATTAATTATAAACTTAATTAATAAATAATAAATATCTACAAACTTTTATCCAAAATAATAGATTTAAAAATTTGTCTTCATTTATAAAATAAATTTTATAACTTCATTTCGTTGATTACGTGATAGTAGATCGATGTTTATAAAACGATTGATTTTTAGGCCATATACTGTCAATTACTCAACCAATATTACCTATTGGTTTAAGTAGAACAAATATTGCATTTCAGGTCAACATTCAACAAACAAATCAATCATTTAATCAGAACAGTTCATATAATGATAATATAAAAATAAATAACACTAAATATATTTGAGGTACCCCTTTGGATTCCTCCAACCTGTTCTTCCCTGCATTAAATATGTTATCTCAAATATGATCATTTAATTCAAATAAATAATGATCTTCATAACAGTCAATAATGATAAGTCAATATCAACTAATTTATTTCACACAACCATAATAATTCAAACAATTCATTAATTTAAAGCACGTTTATTTGTAAATGTGACCAATAAGGTAAGTTGCCTTAATTGGACCGATCGTTAAAATAATGATTTGGCGTTTCACTGAAATTAAATAAACATTTAATTTCATGGGTTTAATCAATATATGAATATATATTTAACAAACAACAAACAGTCAACCTAACACACAAAATAAAAACCCAACTTATATAAAATATAAGTGGGGAGAACTTAGTGAGTTTAACTCACCTTGAGTTTCCATTCATCGTAAGAGCGGATTGTTTTAACTAAATTAAACAAGGGTTTAGTTTAAATTAAAATTTCCAACTACGCTAACTTTGCCCAAACCAGCTCCAAAATATTTCATCCGTTGATATGGTCCCGACATCATTTGTTTTGTCCAGCTTCGTTACCGTACGACATGGCTACAAAGTTAAACGATATTCAACTATTTAAAATTTATATTATAAACAACTAAATAATAATTATTTCTAACCTACGCATTAACGTTTATTATGAACGTCACGTATTTTTTGGATTGGGCATAATAGATCGGTTAAGCATAGTTAAAAAATAACGTTATTTTGTACCCAAACGGTTTATATATCATACTCACGTTGTATATCTGTTCAGGCATTTCTGAAAAACAGTAAGGCATATTTAACACTTACACTATCCAGGCGACTGCAGTATAAACTATAAAGATATATATATATATATATTTACTTAATGTTAATGTTAACCTGGATTAGCTGTGCTTGCAGTTAGAAATTCGAACTATAATCCCTAATATATAATACACTGTATTAAACTTTGTATTTAAAATTAACTAGGCCTTTTAATTTAAATTAGGAAAGGTTAGATCTTGTAACACCCCGTATTCTAACAACACTAAAGTGCGATAAATTAAAGAATAATTAATTTAATATTTAGAATTAAGTGAAACGGACTTCGCCATTGCGTTCATCTTGGAATTCTTGTCAAAATAGACACTTAGTTTGCGTAAAACGGACAAGGTATGAAGAAGTTATTAAGGTCTGAAGTTTGCATATGCATAAGAAGAACATACATGAATAAAATAAGTCCAGAAATTCAAAACAGTTCAAAATCGCAGAAAACAGGGGAGCTGGAAAATTCCCGCCCAGAGGTGTCGACCACATCTAGTGTGTGTCGACCCCTGGGTCGACCCCACAAGGGGGTGTCGACCCATGGGTCGACCCCATGTAACGTCTCGCATTTTTGACGGTTTAAATTTGAGTATTTAAATCAGTTTAAATATTGAATTCGAAATATAAATGGATTTATATATTAATTAAAACGAAGTTGAACGTATATAAATATATATTAATTATAATCGAGCTCGGAACGACCCTGCAGTTCGTAAGTTAACGTTTTGAACTTCGAATGAGTGTACCGGACTCGTTGTGAATTAGATTTCTTTGAAACAAGAAACGTTAAAATCTGTTGAACTGTATCTTCCTAACAGAAGTGGAAAATGGAGATTTCGTCGTATAGATTGCAAGATATGTCCAAATCAAATATTCAGAAAGTCGCTGTAAAATCGTATATCGACCGTAACGGTTATTTGAATATAACTTGATATCGGTTGCAAATCGGGACAAGGTTCTTTTGAGGCGCAGCGATAATTTAATTTTTAGAATTTTATTGTAATTTTTAATTAAATAAATAAACAACTTTTTATTTGGAGTATTTCGCACCCTGTATCGATATTTCGGGGTTTCAAAATATGAGTCAATCTACCGGTATTATTATATTTTTGGGACCGTGATACATTGCTCGTCTCAACGGTATTTTTATTTATGTCCGTGACCATTCATACATGTATATAATTTTATATCACATGGTATATTTAACTTAGTCTTCACAAATTCAAATAAAAGGAAATAAAGAAAAAAATTATACCTCACGAAGTCAGTCAAAGAACGCCCATAGTTTTAAAAACGTCAACCCCTATACTATCCTACTTTGAATTCACGCAAAGAACACAGTAGAAATTACTTTCAATGGGATGGCCTAACTCAAATCAAAAGAAGAAAGAGAGAGCCTATCCTACTGAGCAATAAACCATACCCTAAGCTGAAAACAAACACAAACCATACTCCTACAATGCAGGCATACATAGCCTTCACGTCTCCAACCCATACTGATACAAGCCTATTATATCAAAATCAAAGTAGTTACCACACATGCTATGAAGCTATAGGTATGGCCAACCTTGGAAACTGAAGCCTTACCAACGAAGTAATCCCAAACCGTATCCTAACCTACTTATATGGCATTGAAGAATCACACTGGCTTGCATTACAAACTGTACAAACAGTAAAACCATAAAACCCTATTTTATTCACATGGCAGCAGCTACGTGTAAAGACCCGCAACCTCCCCGTAAAGGGAAGCGTCGGATAGTTCGAGAACAAACCACAACAGAACGCATACAGAAGGACATTTCATTGTATATACAACAATGCATCAGATTACAAGAATATACAGAGTATAAATGAATATTACACCGAAATATCAGAGATTTAAATTACATTTAAATACATAGCAGCGGAAAATAATACAATACACAACTAGAAGCAGATATACGGATACAAAGCTTTCCGGATATCGTTCCAGCTGTAAACCAGGATCCTGTGAATATAAATCTGCAAAACCAAAACTACTAGCTGCCCGTGTCAAAAATAAGGGCACCCAGAGTTTAGGTTAAAACAATAAACTCCAGGTCAGTCATGTGACTGGTGTGAGAACTAAAACAGTTAATCTTTATTTCAAAGTTAGGTAAATCAAGGGACCACGCCGTATAACACGGAACGGGTTTCCTCCCAAGAATACCAGTGCATAAAACAAACAGCGCAATGCTAAATAAAGAAAAATGAAGCTGTTATAAGACCCAGGTCCTATCACACAATGCAACGCAAGCCGGGGGATAGGGTTTTCCCTTATAACAGCCAAAGAATGCTTGATACGTTTAAAACAAATCATTTGATACTATTATAAGTGCATAGTGTATATAACAACTTCAAATCATAAGTATCAATCATAGGCGGCATGGGTACCATATATCATGTCGCCATATATAGGTTTACAAATAAAACCGCCAATGTCACGTATTTGGAAATTGGATTTCCATCTATGAACCGAGGCAAAAGATAGTCCTCAACCGATTCGAGACGCTCTAGCCCGCCCCTCAGGATCAGAGCTCGAGTGACCCTTGGATCGTCAGGGCCGGTCCACACGGAGTGGATTAAAATGCCTGAACATGCGTTTCCCCGCCCTATGGGGCGTAAACGAGCCAACTAAATGACTCCATCGGTTCGAGAACGACCGATCAATCCGAGGCGCCTCGCAACAGCAACAACCACATAAGTCAAACTCGTCAGGGCGTGTAAAACCACTGACGCCACTTCTAGCTAGAAAGAAACGCAAGTCCTCCCTGATGTCCCTCCCGTTTTTGGTTCATACCGGGTGTGAAACTCGCGAAGTAAACGTTACACAAAGCTACGCCACAAAGGCCGTGCTTTGATCATCACCACAAGACTTTGCTTTTCAACAGAAGCCTTGATCATTTGCATCTTAGCATGCCACACAGGCAAACCATCCTATGCAACCGATATCAGTCACACAGAATGAAATCCGATGTCAGACACACAGTCCATTTACAAGTCCGTTCTGGGTCTGAACGAAACCGGAGGCACCTAGTACCCCGCATATCCATCGATCTCCAAGTACGTCTGGACGATCACTAACTGTTTCCATCTTCTTGGGTGTACAGCCCAATCAAGATCATCAGTTATCACCCAAACGACGTGAAGACCTCCGGTCTTCTACCATCGTCTTCATCTTCGACTTATCGTCGTATCAGTTATTCAGAATGGGATAAACCCGGTCTTTCCGAATAACTCGCGTATATTTTAAATAAGTGTTACACAAACACAACATACGCCTCATTCCAATTCATTAGTCACTAACCATAAATTAATCAAGAGAATAATTCCCCAAATATTAACCCCGAAGGCCGAAACCAACATCAGATCAATATCCAGAAAACCATTCTGCTTGGCTAACCGACAGTTAGTTTCTAAATTTCACGTTCAAATCTAATTAAAGATTTAACTATCGCCTGGAGCAAAACTGGTGATACTCCATTTTCGATCTTTTCAATCTAATTAAAGATTCATTAAAACTCCACTCAGTTTTAATCGTTAACTGGGTTAAAGAATCAGTGTCATTTAAAACACGGTTCACGATAAACCCAAAATCACATTCATTAATTATCGGGTTAAAGAACAAGTGTTATTTAAAACACTGTTCACGATAAGCCCAAAAATCAATATCTATTCAATTCCAATTAAATATTATTTAATTGGTACACTTCATTAAATCTAAATAAAAAGATTTAATCTTTTCTCAACTGGGTTCAAGAATAGTGTTAGTGAAGACACCATTCACGACAAACCCAAATCACATTCGATATTCAATACAAGGCTCTGAATAGAAAATATATCGGCTTATATTCAATATCGAATTCTACGACTAACAAATGTCGTATTGGAAATAACGATATCAATATATATCTTTCAAATTTCCATAACAACACCTGTATAATCACGAATTCCAACATCGAAATATTCCGAAGACAATTTCGATTCAAATCCACTCCAATGCAATCATTGGAAATTTTGGTTATTTTTAAAACCCTTTTCGAATTCAATTTATTTATTTAAAAATAAATAGGATTATAATTCTAGTTCAAAACTAGTTCATTTCGATAAAAATTTATTTTTATCTTTTCAAGTATGGAGTTTTTCATCCCAATTCTTTCTAAATCATTTATTATGATTTTACACAAATTATTGCTATTTTTAATAATTTTATCAAGGCCCGTACAGTCGATTTCCATCAATGGCCATCGAACTGCACTTACAGCGACCTTTTTTGAATTTGATTTGGACATATCTCCAAATCCAACCGTTAGATTTCAAATTTCTAACATTCATTAGAAAGCTCTTTTCGATACGAACCCAACGGTTCCGGTTTTAGGAGAATCCGACGGTCGGATCTCCCGTAATGCCCGTTTGAAATAAATGGTCGAAATTCGCGAACTGCCGCGGCGTGGCGCGTTCTATTCAGGCCATTATATTATATATAATATATATATAATATATATATCGTCGATTTCTATTTAAAACGAATTATATAAATAGTTTTGAATTCGTTTCAAAAACATTTTCAACTTCCATTTCAATTCAAATCAAAATTGAATTCTTCTTTATAAATTCGTTTTAAAATCCATTTCTATTCAATTCAAATTTCAATTCAATTTGAATTTATTTCACTTCGCTTTCAATTCAATTCGAATTCGTTTTCAGTTCAATTCATTTCGAAATCGTTCTCAATTCAATTCATTTCGAAATCGCTTTCAATTCAATTCCTTTCGAATTCGTTTTCAATTCAATTCATTTCGAATTTGTTTTCAATTCAATTCATTTCGAATTCGTTTTCAATTCAATTCATTTCGAATTCGTTTTCAATTCAATTCATTTCGAATTCGTTTTCAATTCAATTCATTTCGAAGTCGTTTTCAATTCAATTTGAATTCGTTTTCAATTCAATTTATTTCAAAATATTTGATTTCGAAATCACTTTTCAATATTCATTTTAAAATGAATAAAATCGATATAAATATCGTTCACGTCAAAATGGCGTCAATCTAATCCTCACGGCTTCACATATTTCTATTTTCAAATATTCTATTTCAAATATTTCTATTTCAAATATTTCTATTTCAAATATTTCTATTTCAAATATTTCTTTTTTTTCTTCGAAACTGGAATGAGGCCCAATCAATTACCATATAATGTTAATTATATGGATTTTCTACAACACATGGATATATCAACAACGATGAATAATCAACCATCAACCAAAGTGCACTACACTGTATAAGCATCAAATATAGACATTTAACGCTTATAGCAGCTTGTCAATCAATCGATCGACAGATTTAATCAATCAGGATGAGTGAACTTCAAATTTCATCCTAACACCCGTGTGGGGTTTCAAACAATCAAACACATATTTTATTTGTGCAGTTAGGCGATGTGTAAAATTTATCGACCCAATCAACGTCATTCAAATAGGTGTACATAAACAAACCGTCTGGTTTGTAAATGAATATTTATTTATTCACATTCACGTTAAAAATTATATTTTTAACGATAACACATTTTATTTTAACATATGAATTTCTATTCAGTTCATTCGTTAAATAAAATGCTATTTTTATTTTTCTAACTTATTTTAGAAAATTTCGGCGGCATAACGGCACGATACTAGAAACGGGACAAGGCCTAGCCTTATCCCCGGTCTAGTGAAGGCCCACGCCATTCACACATCAATCAAATCCATTCGTTATGCAAACCACAAACTTTGGAGTAAGGATCTAACCTAGCCTTACCCCTTCGCCTTATAACGGCGCACGTCTAATCCTAACCAATTTATCGATTCGATTTTTCACACCACAAACCACATTCAAACCAATATCGCAATCAATCACCAAACAGTCAAACAAACAAGTCCATGGTCTGTGGACGATTGTGTCGGGTGCTACTAAGCACCGTCTGCATCCTAGTATATATATATAACTAGAAATATAAATTGAAAGGTGAGAAATTCTCACATTTAGCTATCCAACCATCTCGACTCTTCTTTTGCAGAAGTCTTCATTGTTTTCGCATCTTCGCCAGCTTCGTCGTCCGTAGCTACTACATATATAAAAATCGAATTTTTACTTCGTTATTCAATATATAAAAATCAAATTTTTAGTTCGCTATTCAATATATAAAAATCGAATTTTTAGTTCAAAGTTCAATATATAAAAATCGAATTTTTATATCGAAGTTCAATATATAAAAATCGAATTTTTATTTCAAAGTTCAATATATAAAAATCATATTTTTATTTCAAAGTTCAATATATAAAAATCGAATTTTTATATCGCTATTCAAATGAATAAAAATCTCATTTTTGTCATGATGTTTATATAATAAAAATCACTTCTTTAATATGACAAAAATCATGTTTTCACGTTCGCTTTCAACATATAAAAAAATATGATTTCTACTTTTGCTTTCAAATCTTTTTCTACTAAAAGATTAATCTTTTTCCTATTTTAAAGTTCAAAATAAAATCAGTTTTTCTCTTTCAAAAATAAATCAGTTTATACTTTAAAAAAATAAATCAGTTTATACTTTAAAAAAAATAAATCAGTTTATACTTTAAAAAAATAAATCAGTTTATACTTTAAAAAAATAAATCAGTTTATACTTTTTTAAAAATAAGTTTTAAATCAAAATAACATTCAGTTTTTAAATACTTTAAAAATCATTTTTCAAATTCAGTTTTTTTTATAAAATCAGTTTTTATTCCTTTTTATAAAATCAGTTTTTAAATTTTAATAAAATCAGTTTTCAAAACTTAATAAAAACAGTTTTTAAATCTTAATAAAAACAGTTTTTAAATCTTAATAAAAACAGAAATCAGTTCTTTTTTTTTTTTTTTTTTTTTTTTTATATATATAAACAAAATCAAGATCTTACTGTAATTAGAGGAGGGGGTGGGCTGCGTCCTCAGGTGGTGGCGGCGGACCCATGCTGGTCGGAGGCGAGAGGGCATCTGATCGGAGGGGGGCCATCGGCTTCGTCGAGGGGATTCGTGGTTCCTGCGAGGCGGAGGAGAGAGAGGGAGGCAGAGGGGGGAAGGGCGGAGCCTCGCAAGTGGTGGCGGCGGTGGGCGCTGGGCGCGGTGGTGGCTGGAGCGACGGGGGGGGTTATCGCGATTTTTGTTTTCTTTTTCTTTTTTGTTTTTTTTTTCCTTCTGAGATAAACGAACGGGGGGGGGCCTAGGTTTTAAGGGAAGGGATATTATATTTTTTTTTTTTTTTTTTTTTTATTTATTATTTATTTATTAAAGAGTTGACTTTCACATATGACCACTAAACGAGGTCCACCGCCTGCCGCCCATAGCGTTTTACCCCCATTCCGAACACAATGGGATATGTATCGCAGGCCAATTCGATCGTCTCGATATGTTTCCTTTGAATTTACATTTAAATCACTATATTATTTTAAACGCACATTTCTAATTACCGGGGTCACATACTAACTAAAAAATTCCAAAAAAAATATTTTCTAGCTTCGTATTGACGATACGGTCCTAACAAAACTAGTTTCGTCGAATTCAGAGACCGTTAGAAAAATGGCCAATTTCCAGTCGATTAAAATCAACTGAAATGGTCAAAACACGTTTTCTTTTGCCACGCTCACATATTAACTCGAAAAATTATGAAATTTGAAATCTAGCAATAACTCGACCTCACGGACCCAACAAAAGTGGTTTCGTCGAAATCCGAGGACGTTTGCAAAATTGCTATTTTTAAGGGCCTTATATATATAAAAATATATATAAATTCCACAGCGACTATTTCTAATTTTCAACTGGACATACCTTATCATTTCTAAAATGAAATTTCAGTTTGTTAACTTCGTTCCAAAGATATAGTTATACAGATTCAAATATTTCTTGTTTCGTTCAATTCTGACTTATATTGAATTCTGTATATTCATTTGAAATTAGAAATCGAATTTTCGAACTACCGCGCCATTTTCTATTCCTTTTATAATTATATATAATTATTATATATTCTAACGACGACGTATATAATATATACGTCGAATTTCAATTCAAAATAAATTTCTCGTCGATATTATTTAAAATAATTCATTTTAAATAATCTAAATTCGCTAAAATTGCCAAAATAAAAATTTTAAACTGGCCCAGATTTTCCGGGTTGTTACAATCTCCCCCACTTAAAACTTTTCGTCCCCGAAAAGGAACAAAGTCGAAAGTGGTTTGATTATTCAGCTCTACGTTCGATCTGGCTTCCATTCTCCAACTCTTTAGTTTCTGAGAATTTTCAAAATTTCAAAAATTTGGCTAACACCCTAAATTTTTGAAAAATTTCGCCATAACCTCCCCTGCACCGGGAGCATCGGGGAATTTCAAATAGCTTCCCCGGTCCTTCAGATCTCAAAAAGAAAAAGAAAAAGCCAAGCGGCTAGCCAATAGGCTCACAAAATCATCATCACCCAAACAAAACAGGAAATTATGTAGTAAACATGTACCTATTTGTCGGGCAAACAAATTTTATTCTCTGGCTCTAGCCTCCTTGCTATGACCTGTTCAATGATATATATGTATATGCAAGCAGATGCGACCAATTTTCAATATCGTTCAATATTTGATATAATTAGGCTAAACGGCTAAAAATTAGCAAACAAATAACGAAACAACACAAACATCAATCGATTAGTGAATTAGAGTTTCAAATTCATAATTTTGATACATATACTAAAATCATGTTCTTGATGTCAATTCACAACAATGTGTCCTAGCTATATATATAGGTTTGGTTCTCACACCAGTCTAATGGAAATATATAGGTATCACACCTTCGTCACTCGAAAATAAATGCTGATGATGTTTCGAACCACCATCAGAACATCTCCGGGCTACTAGAGTGCGGTCCTATATCTATCCAGTATATTAAAACTTCGAATATACGTTCATGACGCGTATATGCAAAATCTTTATATATTGGAATGTCCATATTCAAAATAAATAGATAATCAAATACGAATAATTGATTTATATTTTCAAAACAAAAATTTGTTTTCATTTTAAAAATATACTCTTCACACTCGTTCTAGGATACTACTGATCCTATCTCTAACGAGTCATTCCCATTGGATATTGCTAATCCAATATCTGATGAATTCTTTCGTATGTTTCTAATGTGCCTTGTTCTCTAGCTTTGTAAACCAAAGCTCTGATACCACGTGTAAAGACCCGCAACCTCCCCGTAAAGGGAAGCGTCGGATAGTTCGAGAACAAACCACAACAGAACGCATACAGAAGGACATTTCATTGTATATACAACAATGCATCAGATTACAAGAATATACAGAGTATAAATGAATATTACACCGAAATATCAGAGATTTAAATTACATTTAAATACATAGCAGCGGAAAATAATACAATACACAACTAGAAGCAGATATACGGATACAAAGCTTTCCGGATATCGTTCCAGCTGTAAACCAGGATCCTGTGAATATAAATCTGCAAAACCAAAACTACTAGCTGCCCGTGTCAAAAATAAGGGCACCCAGAGTTTAGGTTAAAACAATAAACTCCAGGTCAGTCATGTGACTGGTGTGAGAACTAAAACAGTTAATCTTTATTTCAAAGTTAGGTAAATCAAGGGACCACGCCGTATAACACGGAACGGGTTTCCTCCCAAGAATACCAGTGCATAAAACAAACAGCGCAATGCTAAATAAAGAAAAATGAAGCTGTTATAAGACCCAGGTCCTATCACACAATGCAACGCAAGCCGGGGGATAGGGTTTTCCCTTATAACAGCCAAAGAATGCTTGATACGTTTAAAACAAATCATTTGATACTATTATAAGTGCATAGTGTATATAACAACTTCAAATCATAAGTATCAATCATAGGCGGCATGGGTACCATATATCATGTCGCCATATATAGGTTTACAAATAAAACCGCCAATGTCACGTATTTGGAAATTGGATTTCCATCTATGAACCGAGGCAAAAGATAGTCCTCAACCGATTCGAGACGCTCTAGCCCGCCCCTCAGGATCAGAGCTCGAGTGACCCTTGGATCGTCAGGGCCGGTCCACACGGAGTGGATTAAAATGCCTGAACATGCGTTTCCCCGCCCTATGGGGCGTAAACGAGCCAACTAAATGACTCCATCGGTTCGAGAACGACCGATCAATCCGAGGCGCCTCGCAACAGCAACAACCACATAAGTCAAACTCGTCAGGGCGTGTAAAACCACTGACGCCACTTCTAGCTAGAAAGAAACGCAAGTCCTCCCTGATGTCCCTCCCGTTTTTGGTTCATACCGGGTGTGAAACTCGCGAAGTAAACGTTACACAAAGCTACGCCACAAAGGCCGTGCTTTGATCATCACCACAAGACTTTGCTTTTCAACAGAAGCCTTGATCATTTGCATCTTAGCATGCCACACAGGCAAACCATCCTATGCAACCGATATCAGTCACACAGAATGAAATCCGATGTCAGACACACAGTCCATTTACAAGTCCGTTCTGGGTCTGAACGAAACCGGAGGCACCTAGTACCCCGCATATCCATCGATCTCCAAGTACGTCTGGACGATCACTAACTGTTTCCATCTTCTTGGGTGTACAGCCCAATCAAGATCATCAGTTATCACCCAAACGACGTGAAGACCTCCGGTCTTCTACCATCGTCTTCATCTTCGACTTATCGTCGTATCAGTTATTCAGAATGGGATAAACCCGGTCTTTCCGAATAACTCGCGTATATTTTAAATAAGTGTTACACAAACACAACATACGCCTCATTCCAATTCATTAGTCACTAACCATAAATTAATCAAGAGAATAATTCCCCAAATATTAACCCCGAAGGCCGAAACCAACATCAGATCAATATCCAGAAAACCATTCTGCTTGGCTAACCGACAGTTAGTTTCTAAATTTCACGTTCAAATCTAATTAAAGATTTAACTATCGCCTGGAGCAAAACTGGTGATACTCCATTTTCGATCTTTTCAATCTAATTAAAGATTCATTAAAACTCCACTCAGTTTTAATCGTTAACTGGGTTAAAGAATCAGTGTCATTTAAAACACGGTTCACGATAAACCCAAAATCACATTCATTAATTATCGGGTTAAAGAACAAGTGTTATTTAAAACACTGTTCACGATAAGCCCAAAAATCAATATCTATTCAATTCCAATTAAATATTATTTAATTGGTACACTTCATTAAATCTAAATAAAAAGATTTAATCTTTTCTCAACTGGGTTCAAGAATAGTGTTAGTGAAGACACCATTCACGACAAACCCAAATCACATTCGATATTCAATACAAGGCTCTGAATAGAAAATATATCGGCTTATATTCAATATCGAATTCTACGACTAACAAATGTCGTATTGGAAATAACGATATCAATATATATCTTTCAAATTTCCATAACAACACCTGTATAATCACGAATTCCAACATCGAAATATTCCGAAGACAATTTCGATTCAAATCCACTCCAATGCAATCATTGGAAATTTTGGTTATTTTTAAAACCCTTTTCGAATTCAATTTATTTATTTAAAAATAAATAGGATTATAATTCTAGTTCAAAACTAGTTCATTTCGATAAAAATTTATTTTTATCTTTTCAAGTATGGAGTTTTTCATCCCAATTCTTTCTAAATCATTTATTATGATTTTACACAAATTATTGCTATTTTTAATAATTTTATCAAGGCCCGTACAGTCGATTTCCATCAATGGCCATCGAACTGCACTTACAGCGACCTTTTTTGAATTTGATTTGGACATATCTCCAAATCCAACCGTTAGATTTCAAATTTCTAACATTCATTAGAAAGCTCTTTTCGATACGAACCCAACGGTTCCGGTTTTAGGAGAATCCGACGGTCGGATCTCCCGTAATGCCCGTTTGAAATAAATGGTCGAAATTCGCGAACTGCCGCGGCGTGGCGCGTTCTATTCAGGCCATTATATTATATATAATATATATATAATATATATATCGTCGATTTCTATTTAAAACGAATTATATAAATAGTTTTGAATTCGTTTCAAAAACATTTTCAACTTCCATTTCAATTCAAATCAAAATTGAATTCTTCTTTATAAATTCGTTTTAAAATCCATTTCTATTCAATTCAAATTTCAATTCAATTTGAATTTATTTCACTTCGCTTTCAATTCAATTCGAATTCGTTTTCAGTTCAATTCATTTCGAAATCGTTCTCAATTCAATTCATTTCGAAATCGCTTTCAATTCAATTCCTTTCGAATTCGTTTTCAATTCAATTCATTTCGAATTTGTTTTCAATTCAATTCATTTCGAATTCGTTTTCAATTCAATTCATTTCGAATTCGTTTTCAATTCAATTCATTTCGAATTCGTTTTCAATTCAATTCATTTCGAAGTCGTTTTCAATTCAATTTGAATTCGTTTTCAATTCAATTTATTTCAAAATATTTGATTTCGAAATCACTTTTCAATATTCATTTTAAAATGAATAAAATCGATATAAATATCGTTCACGTCAAAATGGCGTCAATCTAATCCTCACGGCTTCACATATTTCTATTTTCAAATATTCTATTTCAAATATTTCTATTTCAAATATTTCTATTTCAAATATTTCTATTTCAAATATTTCTTTTTTTTCTTCGAAACTGGAATGAGGCCCAATCAATTACCATATAATGTTAATTATATGGATTTTCTACAACACATGGATATATCAACAACGATGAATAATCAACCATCAACCAAAGTGCACTACACTGTATAAGCATCAAATATAGACATTTAACGCTTATAGCAGCTTGTCAATCAATCGATCGACAGATTTAATCAATCAGGATGAGTGAACTTCAAATTTCATCCTAACACCCGTGTGGGGTTTCAAACAATCAAACACATATTTTATTTGTGCAGTTAGGCGATGTGTAAAATTTATCGACCCAATCAACGTCATTCAAATAGGTGTACATAAACAAACCGTCTGGTTTGTAAATGAATATTTATTTATTCACATTCACGTTAAAAATTATATTTTTAACGATAACACATTTTATTTTAACATATGAATTTCTATTCAGTTCATTCGTTAAATAAAATGCTATTTTTATTTTTCTAACTTATTTTAGAAAATTTCGGCGGCATAACGGCACGATACTAGAAACGGGACAAGGCCTAGCCTTATCCCCGGTCTAGTGAAGGCCCACGCCATTCACACATCAATCAAATCCATTCGTTATGCAAACCACAAACTTTGGAGTAAGGATCTAACCTAGCCTTACCCCTTCGCCTTATAACGGCGCACGTCTAATCCTAACCAATTTATCGATTCGATTTTTCACACCACAAACCACATTCAAACCAATATCGCAATCAATCACCAAACAGTCAAACAAACAAGTCCATGGTCTGTGGACGATTGTGTCGGGTGCTACTAAGCACCGTCTGCATCCTAGTATATATATATAACTAGAAATATAAATTGAAAGGTGAGAAATTCTCACATTTAGCTATCCAACCATCTCGACTCTTCTTTTGCAGAAGTCTTCATTGTTTTCGCATCTTCGCCAGCTTCGTCGTCCGTAGCTACTACATATATAAAAATCGAATTTTTACTTCGTTATTCAATATATAAAAATCAAATTTTTAGTTCGCTATTCAATATATAAAAATCGAATTTTTAGTTCAAAGTTCAATATATAAAAATCGAATTTTTATATCGAAGTTCAATATATAAAAATCGAATTTTTATTTCAAAGTTCAATATATAAAAATCATATTTTTATTTCAAAGTTCAATATATAAAAATCGAATTTTTATATCGCTATTCAAATGAATAAAAATCTCATTTTTGTCATGATGTTTATATAATAAAAATCACTTCTTTAATATGACAAAAATCATGTTTTCACGTTCGCTTTCAACATATAAAAAAATATGATTTCTACTTTTGCTTTCAAATCTTTTTCTACTAAAAGATTAATCTTTTTCCTATTTTAAAGTTCAAAATAAAATCAGTTTTTCTCTTTCAAAAATAAATCAGTTTATACTTTAAAAAAATAAATCAGTTTATACTTTAAAAAAAATAAATCAGTTTATACTTTAAAAAAATAAATCAGTTTATACTTTAAAAAAATAAATCAGTTTATACTTTTTTAAAAATAAGTTTTAAATCAAAATAACATTCAGTTTTTAAATACTTTAAAAATCATTTTTCAAATTCAGTTTTTTTTATAAAATCAGTTTTTATTCCTTTTTATAAAATCAGTTTTTAAATTTTAATAAAATCAGTTTTCAAAACTTAATAAAAACAGTTTTTAAATCTTAATAAAAACAGTTTTTAAATCTTAATAAAAACAGAAATCAGTTCTTTTTTTTTTTTTTTTTTTTTTTTTATATATATAAACAAAATCAAGATCTTACTGTAATTAGAGGAGGGGGTGGGCTGCGTCCTCAGGTGGTGGCGGCGGACCCATGCTGGTCGGAGGCGAGAGGGCATCTGATCGGAGGGGGGCCATCGGCTTCGTCGAGGGGATTCGTGGTTCCTGCGAGGCGGAGGAGAGAGAGGGAGGCAGAGGGGGGAAGGGCGGAGCCTCGCAAGTGGTGGCGGCGGTGGGCGCTGGGCGCGGTGGTGGCTGGAGCGACGGGGGGGGTTATCGCGATTTTTGTTTTCTTTTTCTTTTTTGTTTTTTTTTCCTTCTGAGATAAACGAACGGGGGGGGCCTAGGTTTTAAGGGAAGGGATATTATATTTTTTTTTTTTTTTTTTTTTTATTTATTATTTATTTATTAAAGAGTTGACTTTCACATATGACCACTAAACGAGGTCCACCGCCTGCCGCCCATAGCGTTTTACCCCCATTCCGAACACAATGGGATATGTATCGCAGGCCAATTCGATCGTCTCGATATGTTTCCTTTGAATTTACATTTAAATCACTATATTATTTTAAACGCACATTTCTAATTACCGGGGTCACATACTAACTAAAAAATTCCAAAAAAAATATTTTCTAGCTTCGTATTGACGATACGGTCCTAACAAAACTAGTTTCGTCGAATTCAGAGACCGTTAGAAAAATGGCCAATTTCCAGTCGATTAAAATCAACTGAAATGGTCAAAACACGTTTTCTTTTGCCACGCTCACATATTAACTCGAAAAATTATGAAATTTGAAATCTAGCAATAACTCGACCTCACGGACCCAACAAAAGTGGTTTCGTCGAAATCCGAGGACGTTTGCAAAATTGCTATTTTTAAGGGCCTTATATATATAAAAATATATATAAATTCCACAGCGACTATTTCTAATTTTCAACTGGACATACCTTATCATTTCTAAAATGAAATTTCAGTTTGTTAACTTCGTTCCAAAGATATAGTTATACAGATTCAAATATTTCTTGTTTCGTTCAATTCTGACTTATATTGAATTCTGTATATTCATTTGAAATTAGAAATCGAATTTTCGAACTACCGCGCCATTTTCTATTCCTTTTATAATTATATATAATTATTATATATTCTAACGACGACGTATATAATATATACGTCGAATTTCAATTCAAAATAAATTTCTCGTCGATATTATTTAAAATAATTCATTTTAAATAATCTAAATTCGCTAAAATTGCCAAAATAAAAATTTTAAACTGGCCCAGATTTTCCGGGTTGTTACACTAAGAGTATAATTAAGCAAGACAAATGAACAATTCAGGGAGGAACTATTTATTTCAATGTAAATAAAATATATATATATATGTATATTATATTCCTTCCTTAACCCTTAAGAATCGTACACCCATCCCTTCACCATTTCTTCACTGCAAACCTAGTTGCTGACCTACTGCTGCTATGCCTTCACCGTGAAGGATATTAACCCTATAAATACTGCAAGTTCTCTCGCTCAAACATATAAAAAAAAAAAGCAAACAAATATATTCCCTCACTGTAAATCACGAAAATAGACGGCTGAGATCCGTAAAGAAAGAACACCAGGCTCTATAGATTTCGAGTTGATCTAGCACCAGTGTCGCACCAATATTCACCGTAGATCTAGCAGGTTCGTTGATGGTGTCCAATGACCTGAGGGGGCGGCGCAACGCCTTGAACAACGTGGAGAAGCTGCTCCTCATTCTTGGAGACTGTTGCTGATCACTACAGCAGTTCGAACGGGTCAAGGGTTCAGGCATGGTGGCGGCCTGGAGGGCGCTGTGTTTGACAGACGTGGCAGCGGTTTCGGAGATGTAGGGATCATGCGGTTTTAATTAGAAGGGAAGGTGGAACGTGTGGTGTTTTGGGCGGTGAGAGGTTACAGGAGTAGTAATGCCTTTGTGAAGAAATAGTAAGTGGCGGATCTGGGTCGAACGGAAGTGAAAGCTTTGTTTGTATCGGTAATGAGGGAAGAGGTTAAAACGTGGATTAAGTAGGTGATTTTTTTTAGTGAGGTAATTAGGAAGGGCGATCCAAGAAACATGAAGTAAATGGAGTAATCATGCATGGACATGAAGCAAGAGCGTGGTGGCATCGGCAGTTTCACGTGAAGGCAAGGAGCACGCTCCAGTGAAGTTTTGTAACGACCCAGAAAATCTGAACCAATTTAAAATTTTTAAATTGGCTAAAATAATGGATTTTAAATATTTAAAATAAATATTTTAAACAATGGCAATGAAAACTGAGTTGAAATCGACAATTGAAAACGAATATAATTAATTATAATTATATATAGAATTGAAAATGGCGCGGTAGTTCGATAATTCGATTTCAAACTTCAATTGAATATACCGGGTGCAAAACAATCCGGATTTTAGTGAAACCAAAAATAATGGAATATAATTGGTAATATCTTTCTAACGAATCCAACCAATCGAAATTTGGTAGCGGGAATCAAAAGGTATGTCCAGTTGAAAATTCTGAATAGTCGCTATGGAATTCAGGCCCTTAAAAATGGACATTTTGCAGATGACCTCGGATTTCGACGAAACCACTTTTGTTGGATCCGCAGTGTCAAGTTATTGTTAGGTTTCAAATTTCATAATTTTTCGAACCAATATGTGAGCGTGGCAAAAGAAAACGCGTTTGACCAGTTTCAGTTGATTTTAATCGACTGGAAATTGGCCATTTTTCAAACGGTCTCATAATTCGACGAAACTAGTTTTGTTAGGACCGTATCGTCAATACAAAGCTAGAAAATATTTTTCTGGAATTTTTCTAGTTAGTATGTGACCCCGGTAATTTGAAATGTGCGTTTAAAATTCAATATAGTGATTTAAATGAAAATTCAAAAGGAAATTGATTGTAACGATCAAATCAGCTTGCGATACATATCCCATTGTGTTCGGAATGGGGGTAAAACGCTATGGACGGCAGGCGGTGGGCCTCGTTTCGAGGTCATATGTAAAAGTCAACTCTTTGCTAAATTAAATAATTAAATAATAAATAAATAAAAAAATCATTTCCCTCCCTTTATTCTTCCTCCTGCCCCCCCCCCCCCCCCGTTCAATCATATTTCATTCATCAGAAAACAAAAGAAAAAAAAACAAAAACCTAAATCGATTCGACGCCACCGCCCCCCTGACAGCCCACGACCGCCGAACCCCCCACCGCCCTCCGATCTTCTCCCCCCCCCCCCTGAAGCGAAGCCGCCGCCCTCACCGTAACCCCCCCTCCCTCGTACTTCGAACCGCCCCCGAAGCGCCGCCTTGCCGCCGAGCCGCCGACGAAGGCGAGTCGCCCCCCCCCCCCCCTTCGCAGGTAAGCGTTTCTATGTTTTTTTTTTAATTCTGTAAAATACTGTTTTTTTCTGGGATGAAAAACTGATTTTTTTTTTTAAAGTTTGAAAAACTGATATTTTTAATAAAATGAAAACTGATTTTAAAAGATTTAAAAACTGTTTTGAAAAGCTTTTTTTAAAACTGATTTTAAAAGATTTGAAAAGCATTTTTAAAACTGAAATTTATAAAGTTAAAACTGATTTATTTATAAGATTAAAACTGATTTGTTAAAACTTTAAAACTGAATTTTTATAAAGTTAAAAACAGAAATTTTTATAAAGTTAAAAACTGAAATTTTTAAAAGTAGTTTAAAACTGAAATTTAAAAAAAAAAAAGCATAAAATGTTTTTTTTTTTAAGAAAGTAAAAAAAACAGATTTTATAAAAGAAAAAAAAACTGATTTTGTTTTTAAAATAAAAACTGATTTCGTTTTAAAGGTAAAAGCTTTAAATAGGAAGAAAGGTTTGAACTTTCAAGAGAAGTAAAAATCATATTTTTATATATAGAAAGTCGAAGTAAAAAATCATATTTTTAAATATTGAAAGTCGAAGTAAAAATCATATTTTTAAATATTGAAAGTCGAAGTAAAAATCATATTTTTATATATTGAATAGCATCGTAAAAATTCGATTTTTACATATGCAGAGAATACGGGTGAAAGCGACAAATTGGCGAAGATTTCTATTAAGAAGAGTCTTGAAGTTGGATAGCTATTGGTGAGATTTCTGATTTAAAATTTATATTATATATGTGTGAAATGAAAGTGAATAGCTATATATAAATTGCTATATATAAATATATATATATACGCCCCCTCGTCCACAAACCATGGACGATATTTATTGGTTGAAATTGTTGTGAAAATTGAATGATTGTTTGGGATTGTTTGTGATTGATATTGGTTGATTGTGGTTGAAAAATACCCGTTTGTGGTTGTGAAATATTTGGTTGAAACCACTTAGGATTAGTTTGTGGAAATGAAATAAATATATACATGCCGCCTGCGTGCGAACTAGATGCATGATTCCCATTGTCAAAAACCGCGAGGTTTTAAGGTAGAGCGAGGAGCCGTACTAGGGACGGTGCCGGTGTAACTACCCTGCCGTTATGCTGCCGAAATTTTGAATAATATTTGTGTGTTTGAATTATTTTCATATGCTTAAACTATATTTATTCATTGTATTGAAAACATTCATGTGTTGAATTGACATTCATTCGTTGTTTAGAAATTCATGTGTTGAATGGTATTCATATTTTGAAATAAATTGTTCGATAATAAAAATCACATTTTTATCTATATATAAAAACTATTGAAAACATTCATGTGTTGAATTGATATTCATTCGTTGTTTAGAAATTCATGTGTTGAATGGTATTCATATTTTGAAATAAATTGTTCGATAATAAAAATCACATTTTTATCTATATATAAAAACTATTGAAAACATTCATGTGTTGAATTGATATTCATTCGTTGTTTAGAAATTCATGTGTTGAATGGTATTCACATTTTGAAATGAATCATTTAATAATAAAAATCACATTTTTATCTATATATAAAAACTATTGAAAACATTCATGTGTTGAATTGATATTCATTCGTTGTTTAGAAATTCATGTGTTGAATGGTATTCATATTTTGAAATGAATCGTTTAATAATAAAAATCACATTTTTATCTATATATAAAAAACTATTGAAAACATTCATGTGTTGAATTGATATTCATTCGTTGTTTAGAAATTCATGTGTTGAATGGTATTCATATTTTGAAATGAATTGTTCGATAATAAAAATCACATTTTTATCTATATATAAAAACTATTGAAAACATTCATGTGTTGAATTGATATTCATTCGTTGTTTAGAAATTCATGTGTTGAATGCTATTCATATTTTGAAATAAATTGTTCGATAATAAAAATCACCTTTTATCGACTATATGAACTATATAGAAAAATAGTGTTTTGAAATGAATTGTTTTACAATAAAAATCACATTTTTATTGTATGTAGAAATCGTTGAAATGTGAAGTGTTAAAAATAGCCACTTGTTCAAAATAAACATATATGATTTGAAATATTCATTAATTAGCTAATTAAATGATTTGCACCTATTTATGTAACATTAGAATGAATGGTGTTTTTAAACCAAATAGAAATCAAATATGAAGTTGAATAGAAAATGAAAAATGATATGGACTGTATATATATATGTACATGCATATTCATTGAACAGGTTATAGCAAAGGGGCTAGAGAAGAGGAATAAAATTTGTGCCCGACAAATAGGTACACATTTACTGATTTGTTTGGGTGATGATTTTGAGCCTGTTGGCTAGCCGCTTGGCTTTTTCTTTTTCTTTTTGAGATTAGAAGGACCGGGACGCTATTTGCGATTTCCCGACGCTCCCGGTGCAGGGGAGGTTATGGCGAAATTTTTCCAAAATTTAAGGTGTTAGAAATTTTTTTGAAGTGAAAACGATATTGAAATTGTTGAATGAACTATATTTATATAAATATAAATAAAATTAAAACGAAACGAAGCCGTGCAGTTCGTATTTTGAAACCGTGATTTCAAACGACTAGTACGGGAAATCCGACCATTGGATTTTCCCGAAATCTCAACCGTCGGGTTCGCCTTGGAATAATCTTTCCAACGGCACCAACCTTGTAAAAATCCAACGGTTGGATTGTCTGGAATGTTTAATTCAAATCTGAAGAAAAACAGCGCCAGAAGCGATTATATTTATATATATATATATATAATTATATATTTAATCGAATAACGACGCTGCAGTTCGTATTTTGAAATCGAAAATTCAAACGATTGTACCGGGAGATCCGACCGTCGGATTTTCCCGAAACTGGAACCGTTGGATTCGTTTTGAAAAGACCTTTCTAATGATGTAAATTTTGTGAAGATCCAACGGTTAGATTTTCAGATATGTGTAAATCAAATCTGAAGAAAAACAGCGCCACGGCCGCCTTATGGCCCGAAGCGTCGTTTTGAATAAAATGGCTATTTTAAAATAAATAAAAATAGCGATAAATAGTTATAAAATATCGTAAGCGATATGAAATGGAAATAAACTGAATTTGCTTGATTTATGTGATGTTTGATGGTTGAATGTGTTTGGTGTGAAAACTATATTAAAGAACACAATTGGTGTTGTCAAATAATTTAACCATTGAAATAAATCGATTTGAAATTCTAAATATACGTGAATTATTTGAAAAGGCCGAGTTAATTCTCATTTCGAATAATTGATCGACGATTGAAAGTCGAAGATGAAGACGGTGGTCGAAGACCGGAGATCTTCACCTCGTTTGGATGGTAACCGAGGTCCTGATTGGGAGGCATCCCGAAATACGGATAATGAGTGGTGATCGTCCAGACGTACGTGGTGGTCGAAGGGTTTGCGAGGTATTTAGTGCCTCCGGTTTCGTTCAGACCCAGAACGGACTTGTAAATGGACTGTGTGTCTGACATAGGATTTATTCTGTGTGGCATGCTAAGATGCAGTGATCAGGGCTTCTGTTGAAAAGCAAAGTCTTGTGGTGATGATCAAAGCACCGCCTGTGTGGCGTAGCTTTGTGTATAACGTGAATTCGCGAGCCTCACACCCCGGTAGGAACCTAAAACGGGAGGAAGGACCTCAGGGAGGGCATGCGTTTCTTTCTAGCTAGGGTGGTGTCAGTGACCTACCAGCCCTGACATTTATATACTTTTCACCTATGTGGTTGTTGCTGTTGCGAGGCGCCTCGGTTTGATCGGACGATCCGGGTCCGATGGAGTCATTCGTTGGCTCGTTTGCGCCCCAAAGGGCGGGGAAACGTATTGCTCAGGCATTGTAATCCACATCGGTGGACCGGCCCTGTCGCTCCTAGGGTCACTCGAGCTCTGATCCTGAGACATGGTAGGCTAGATTGTCTCGAATTCGGTAAGGACTATCTTTTGCCTTGGTTCATGACGGAAATCCAATTTCCAAATACGACATCGTGCGGTTTTGATTGTATATATATATGGCGACATGATATATGGTACCCATGCCGTCTATGATTGATAGTTATGATTTGAAAGTGTTTTCAAACATATAGACACTAGCAATAATATCAATTGCCTTTGTTTTATTCGTATCAATCATATTTTGGCCATTATAAGGTAAAACTCTATCCTCCGGTTTGCGTTGCATTGTGTGATGGGAACTGAGTCTTATAACGGCTTCATTTTTATAAAAAGCATAGCGATGTTTAAAAAGGAAGATTTGTTTTAAAGCACTGGCAATCCAATGGAGTAAACCCGTTCCACAAAAGTGGCGTGGTCCTGTGATTAGCCAATTATATATGTGTTGAGTGGATTTCTCATACCAGTCCCATGACTGACTCGTAGTTTGTTTCACTCTCAAACTCGGGTGCCCCTTTTTCTACACGGGCAGCCTTGTATTCAGGTTTAGCTGGTTCTTTCTGGATAGCTGGAGCTGAAGATGGATTCTATCATTTATTTCTTTTTATGTTGTTCAGCTCCTATTGTACATATTTTGTTTATTTCCGCTGTAGACATTTATGTATAGCTGAACTGTATTTGTACTAAGTAAGATCCTGTATACTGTGTAACTCTGATGATTACTTTTATCCAGTATATTTTGTTGTTCATTCTGGTGTATTTATTTAATTCTGTTCTGCTATTATATGTTTCTGTGTTATATTCCAAAAGATAACCTTGTTTCCGTGAGAACGGGAATTCGGGTCGTCTCAACGTGGTATCAGAGCTTTGGTTAAGCTTAGTTCTGGAATATAACATTTGAACGAACTCGTCAGAAATAGAACCAGTAGTGTTCTAGGACGGGTGACTCTATACAGATAGGATCAGCAATATCCTAGTATGAGTAAAGCAGAATGAATACACTTCGATAGACACATTTACACCTCAAGTATTTGTCTCTATATTTTAAAATACCTTTTCTGTGACCTGACACTTGATCTGCTATTTGCAGAAGAACTAGAAAATGAGTGCCAGAAACAGAAGAAGTAATACTGACCCGGATATAGAAGCTCTATTCATGAAATATAGAAATCTGGGTGGAAAGTCGTTCTCGGGCGAAGAATCTATTATGAGAACACAAGCTTGGATTCGTTCGGCTGAGAAAATCTTCGAAGCCTTAAAACTTAGGGATGACCAGAAAAGATTACTGGCCTCCTGGGCACTCGAAGACGAAGCTTTGTTTTGGTGGGATTCAGTTATAAAAGATAATCCAGAAGGTGATATCACCTGGGATAGATTCAAAGTGATTTTCTTAGAAAGATTTACTCCTCCCGAAGCGACCGAACGATTATGTGATGAATTTTCTTATCTAATACAAGGTGACATGACCATTCCCGAATATTATAAGAAATTCAATGAACTTGCTCACTTTGCTCCTCATCTAATTCAAAACCCAAAGAGGAAAAATCTGAGATTTATTCATGGCCTTCAAAGGAAATACCAGAATAAAGTATTGGGGCATGTGAAGCTTCCTTTCTCAGAAATGATATACATGGCTTATCAGTACGAAGATCTCGACAAGAAAGGAATGTTGCAAGACGAAGAAGAAATCAGCTCTAGCAGCAAAAGAAAATTTGAAGCTGATAGCCCAGAGGCAAATATGCAGCCTGAGGTCAGCACGAAGGCTGAAGTCATGAAGAGGCCAAAGATCAATCAGAAAAAGGTAAAGCCAATCGTATGCCTTAAGTGTGATCAACAAGGGCATTCGATGAGAAACTGCAGATCTTCGAACAGACGAAAGGATGGCGGGTCTAAATCCGGGATGAATTTCCTAGAGTATAGGAAGTGCAGTCAATGTCATCAATCTGGTCATCTTTCAAAGAACTGCCCGCTATCTCAGAAATCTGAAGCGGTACAAGTGAATGAAGTGGCAGAAATACTTGCATCCTCGTCTACTCAGGAAAGGTCTGATGTTTTAGAAGGCACGCTAAATGTCAAAAATATTCCAGTTAAAGTACTGTTTGACACTGGCGCGTCGCGAAGCTTTATTGCAAAGAGTGCAGTCAAGAAGTTGGATTTGAATTTGAAAAAGCTCAAAGAGCCCATGACTGTTCAGAATCCAGTTGGAGGTTCCATCAATCTCAGTTGGATTTGTGCAGTGCCCGTCTCTTTTTCTTGCTATAAATTCCCCATTGTCTCTATCATCATGAATTTTAATGAATTCGATCTTATTCTGGGATTGGATTGGCTAACCAAATATGAAGCTGAAGTTAAATGCGCCGAGAGAGTGGTTAAAGCAAAGGCCCAATCGGGGAATTATATAACCATACCATGTGAAGGCCCGACTTCAAATAGAAAAGATTTCTGGTCAGCTCTCGATGTTTCTCCAGCCCAAATAGAAAATATCCCTGAAATCATTGAGAATATTCCTGACCTCATTAAAGATATTCCTGTCGTCAAGGATTATGCGGATGTGTTCGAAGAAGTTGTTCGCTTACCTCCGCAAAGAGAAATAGATTTCAAGATTGCTTTGATTCCCAATGCAAGGCCGGTAGTTCACGCTATTCGAAGAATGTCCTTGAAAGAGAAGGAAGAATTAGACAATCAAACACGACAGCTAGTATGGAAAGGTCTGATCAGGCCTAGTTTCTCTGATTGGGGTGCAGCAGTGGTATTTGTCCCAAAATCTGATGGTACTCTACGTCTATGTGTGGATTATCATGATTTGAACAAACAGACAATAAAGAACAAGTATCCATTGCCGCGGATTGATGATTTGTTAGATCGATTAAATGGAGCACAAGTATTCTCACGAATGGACCTAGCTACAGGATTCCATCAACTTCGAATTGCCGAAGAGTGTGTTCCAATGACAGCGTTCAGAGGCCCCGACTTATTCTACGAGTGGTTAGTAATGCCGTTCGGCTTATGTAACGCTCCAGCTTATTTCGTCGATCTAATGAACAGAGTATTCAGAGGAGTTTTGAATAAATTTGTTCTTGTTTTCATTGACGATATTCTAATCTTCTCTAAATCAAAGGCCGAACATGAAAAGCATCTGGAACAGGTTTTGGAAATTCTCAGACGGAATGTACTAAAAGCCAAGTTTTCCAAATGTATATTCTGGCAAGATGAAGTGAAATTTCTGGGCCATGTTGTATCGAAAGAAGGAATTGCTGTGGATCCAAGCAAAATCACGGCTATTCAAAATTGGAAACAGCCCAGTACTCCCACTGAAGTCCGCAGTTTTCTCGGATTGGCTAGCTATTACCGAAAGTTTGTTAAAAACTTTTCGAAGATATCTGGTCATTTAACAAAGCTTACAAAGAAGCATTCTAAGTTCAAATGGACTCAAGAAAGTGAGGAGGCTTTCGAAGAGCTAAAGTTAAGATTAACAACTGCTCCAGTGCTAACCATCATCGATGGCAACCAAGATCTAAAAGTCTGGACGGATGCGTCTAGAGAAGGCCTTGGAGCAGTGTTAATGTAAAGAGGCCAAGTGATTGCTTATGCTAGCCGTCAACTGAAACCGCACGAGAAAAACTATGTAACTCATGATCTTGAGTTATTGGCTATCATATTCTCTTTGAAAATCTGGAGACACTATCTTCTGGGCGAGAGATTTGAACTGTTTACAGATCACCAGTCGTTAAAGTATCTGTTCACTCAGAAGGACTTGAATTTGAGGCAGCAACGTTGGCTGGAGTTTCTTGCAGCTTATGACTTTGAAATTATATATACTCCAGGAAAAGCCAATGTCGTGGCCGATGCATTAAGCAGAAAGAATGTAATGATCGCCAGTTTTATTATCACGACTTCATTGCTAGATAAGATATCTGCTCTTCAGGAGGATGATCACTTCATTCAGAAGATCAGAGGGATAATTCAACAAGGCGAGCCCTCGAGTTTTCAAGTAGACAATGAAGGGATTTTAAGGCTCAAAGGTCGAATCTGTGTCCCTAACATTCCTGAGCTTCGAAAAGAAGTTCTGGATGAATGCCACAAGTCAAAACTCAGTATCCACCCGGGAGTAAGCAAAATGTATAATGACATCAAACGCACTTTCTGGTGGAAGTCGATGAAAAGGGACATTTCTTTATATGTAAGCCGATGCCCCACCTGCCAGCTAGTCAAAAGTGATCAACAGAAATTGGCTGGATTGATGCAACCGCTAGAAGTTCCCGGTTGGAAGTGGGAGCATATTTCTATGGATTTCATTGATGGTTTGCCCAGAACCAGAAAAGGAAATGACAGTATTTGGGTGATCGTAGATCGTTTCACGAAGACCGCCCATTTTATACCTGTCAAATCAAATAGAACCGCTCAGAGTCTGGCGCAGATTTATTTCAGGGAAATAGTTAGACTGCATGGAGTGTCGCTCAGTATAGTAAGTGATAGAGATACAATATTCACTAGAAAATTCTGGGAAGCATTTCAAGTCGAGCTGGGAACGAAGTTAAACCTAAGCACCGCTTATCATCCTCAGACAGACGGTCAGACTGAGAGGGTGAATCGCATTCTAGAAGATCTATTGCGGGCTTGTATTCTAGATTTCGGTGGATCATGGGAAGACCATCTGCATTTGGCTGAATTCTCTTATAACAACAGCTACCAGGCGAGTCTGACAATGTCGCCATTCGAAGCATTGTATGGTAGACCGTGCTGATCTCCTGCTTGTTGGGTCGAGCCTGGAAATAGACTTGTGTTGGGTCCTGATATGATTCGAGAAGCGGCCGACAAAGTCGATTTTATTAAGAAACGATTGCTCGCCGCTCAAAGCCGACAAAAGAGCTATGCCGATAAAAGAAGAAGAGATATATCCTTTGAGGTTGGCGACTATGTATATTTGAAAGTATCGCCGATGAGAGGAGTTATCCGGTTCGGTAAAACTGGAAAGTTGGCACCCAAATTCATTGGTCCGTTTCCTATTCTGGAACGGATTGGGACTCTCGCTTATAGGGTCAAACTGCCTGACTGGTTGCCTGGAGTGCATGATGTATTTCATATATCTCAACTTCGAAAGCACGTTCATGATCCAGACTTGATCGTGGAAGAAGCAGCTCAGCAGGATATTGAAATAACCCCAGAATTAGCTGTGAGGCGAGAGCCGCTAAAGATTATCGGCAAAGAAACCAAAGAGCTGAGGAACAAGAAGGTTCACTTAGTCAAAGTGCAATGGAGTGGAGATCCGCAAGATTGTACTTGGGAAACTGAGGAGAGCATTCAGAAAGCTTATCCTAGATGCCGAGTAGATATCTCTGATTGACTCTGGTGCAAGGTACATTTACCCTACTTTGCATTACCATTTAATTCTCTATTCTATTGCAATTTTCTTCCCATGGATGTGCACTATTTATTCTATACTCTGAATATTAAAAACAAATTGGTTGTTGTGTTGTGTGATTGTAGATTTATCAAACTACTTTCGACTTTATTCCTTTTCGGGGACGAAAAGTTTTAAGTTGGGGAGATTGTAACGACCCAGAAAATCTGAACCAATTTAAAATTTTTAAATTGGCTAAAATAATGGATTTTAAATATTTAAAATAAATATTTTAAACAATGGCAATGAAAACTGAGTTGAAATCGACAATTGAAAACGAATATAATTAATTATAATTATATATAGAATTGAAAATGGCGCGGTAGTTCGATAATTCGATTTCAAACTTCAATTGAATATATCGGGTGCAAAACAATCCGGATTTTAGTGAAACCAAAAATAATGGAATATAATTGGTAATATCTTTCTAACGAATCCGACCAATCGAAATTTGGTAGCGGGAATCAAAAGGTATGTCCAGTTGAAAATTCTGAATAGTCGCTATGGAATTCAGGCCCTTAAAAATGGACATTTTGCAGATGACCTCGGATTTCGACGAAACCACTTTTGTTGGATCCGCAGTGTCAAGTTATTGTTAGGTTTCAAATTTCATAATTTTTCGAATCAATATGTGAGCGTGGCAAAAGAAAACGCGTTTGACCAGTTTCAGTTGATTTTAATCGACTGGAAATTGGCCATTTTTCAAACGGTCTCATAATTCGACGAAACTAGTTTTGTTAGGACCGTATCGTCAATACAAAGCTAGAAAATATTTTTCTGGAATTTTTCTAGTTAGTATGTAACCCCGGTAATTTGAAATGTGCGTTTAAAATTCAATATAGTGATTTAAATGAAAATTCAAAAGGAAATTGATTGTAACGATCAAATCAGCTTGCGATACATATCCCATTGTGTTCGGAATGGGGGTAAAACGCTATGGACGGCAGGCGGTGGGCCTCGTTTCGAGGTCATATGTAAAAGTCAACTCTTTGCTAAATTAAATAATTAAATAATAAATAAAAAAAAATCATTTCCCTCCCTTTATTCTTCCTCCTGCCCCCCCCCCCCCCCCCCGTTCAATCATATTTCATTCATCAGAAAACAAAAGAAAAAAAAAACAAAAACCTAAATCGATTCGACGCCACCGCCCCCCGACAGCCCACGACCGCCGAACCCCCCACCGCCCTCCGATCTTCTCCCCCCCCCCCTGAAGCGAAGCCGCCGCCCTCACCGTAACCCCCCCCCCTCCCTCGTACTTCGAACCGCCCCCGAAGCGCCGCCTTGCCGCCGAGCCGCCGACGAAGGCGAGTCCCCCCCCCCCCCTTCGCAGGTAAGCGTTTCTATGTTTTTTTTTAATTCTGTAAAATACTGTTTTTTTTCTGGGATGAAAAACTGATTTTTTTTTAAAGTTTGAAAAACTGATATTTTTAATAAAATGAAAACTGATTTTAAAAGATTTAAAAACTGTTTTGAAAAGCTTTTTTTAAAACTGATTTTAAAAGATTTGAAAAGCATTTTTAAAACTGAAATTTATAAAGTTAAAACTGATTTATTTATAAGATTAAAACTGATTTGTTAAAACTTTAAAACTGAATTTTTATAAAGTTAAAAACAGAAATTTTTATAAAGTTAAAAACTGAAATTTTTAAAAGTAGTTTAAAACTGAAATTTAAAAAAAAAAAAAAAAGCATAAAATGTTTTTTTTTAAGAAAGTAAAAAAAACAGATTTTATAAAAGAAAAAAAAACTGATTTTGTTTTTAAAATAAAAACTGATTTAGTTTTAAAGGTAAAAGCTTTAAATAGGAAGAAAGGTTTGAACTTTCAAGAGAAGTAAAAATCATATTTTTATATATAGAAAGTCGAAGTAAAAAATCATATTTTTAAATATTGAAAGTCGAAGTAAAAATCATATTTTTAAATATTGAAAGTCGAAGTAAAAATCATATTTTTATATATTGAATAGCATCGTAAAAATTCGATTTTTACATATGCAGAGAATACGGGTGAAAGCGACAAATTGGCGAAGATTTCTATTAAGAAGAGTCTTGAAGTTGGATAGCTATTGGTGAGATTTCTGATTTAAAATTTATATTATATATGTGTGAAATGAAAGTGAATAGCTATATATAAATTGCTATATATAAATATATATATATATACGCCCCCTCGTCCACAAACCATGGACGATATTTATTGGTTGAAATTGTTGTGAAAATTGAATGATTGTTTGGGATTGTTTGTGATTGATATTGGTTGATTGTGGTTGAAAAATACCCGTTTGTGGTTGTGAAATATTTGGTTGAAACCACTTAGGATTAGTTTGTGGAAATGAAATAAATATATACATGCCGCCTGCGTGCGAACTAGATGCATGATTCCCATTGTCAAAAACCGCGAGGTTTTAAGGTAGAGCGAGGAGCCGTACTAGGGACGGTGCCGGTGTAACTACCCTGCCGTTATGCTGCCGAAATTTTGAATAATATTTGTGTGTTTGAATTATTTTCATATGCTTAAACTATATTTATTCATTGTATTGAAAACATTCATGTGTTGAATTGACATTCATTCGTTGTTTAGAAATTCATGTGTTGAATGGTATTCATATTTTGAAATAAATTGTTCGATAATAAAAATCACATTTTTATCTATATATAAAAACTATTGAAAACATTCATGTGTTGAATTGATATTCATTCGTTGTTTAGAAATTCATGTGTTGAATGGTATTCATATTTTGAAATAAATTGTTCGATAATAAAAATCACATTTTTATCTATATATAAAAACTATTGAAAACATTCATGTGTTGAATTGATATTCATTCGTTGTTTAGAAATTCATGTGTTGAATGGTATTCACATTTTGAAATGAATCGTTTAATAATGAAAATCACATTTTTATCTATATATAAAAACTATTGAAAACATTCATGTGTTGAATTGATATTCATTCGTTGTTTAGAAATTCATGTGTTGAATGGTATTCATATTTTGAAATGAATCGTTTAATAATAAAAATCACATTTTTATCTATATATAAAAAACTATTGAAAACATTCATGTGTTGAATTGATATTCATTCGTTGTTTAGAAATTCATGTGTTGAATGGTATTCATATTTTGAAATGAATTGTTCGATAATAAAAATCACATTTTTATCTATATATAAAAACTATTGAAAACATTCATGTGTTGAATTGATATTCATTCGTTGTTTAGAAATTCATGTGTTGAATGGTATTCATATTTTGAAATAAATTGTTCGATAATAAAAATCACCTTTTATCGACTATATGAACTATATAGAAAAATAGTGTTTTGAAATGAATTGTTTTACAATAAAAATCACATTTTTATTGTATGTAGAAATCGTTGAAATGTGAAGTGTTAAAAATAGCCACTTGTTCAAAATAAACATATATGATTTGAAATATTCATTAATTAGCTAATGAAATGATTTGCACCTATTTATGTAACATTAGAATGAATGGTGTTTTTAAACCAAATAGAAATCAAATATGAAGTTGAATAGAAAATGAAAAATGATATGGACTGTATATATATATGTACATGCATATTCATTGAACAGGTTATAGCAAAGGGGCTAGAGAAGAGGAATAAAATTAGTGCCCGACAAATAGGTACACATTTACTGATTTGTTTGGGTGATGATTTTGAGCCTGTTGGCTAGCCGCTTGGCTTTTTCTTTTTCTTTTTGAGATTAGAAGGACCGGGACGCTATTTGCGATTTCCCGACGCTCCCGGTGCAGGGGAGGTTATGGCGAAATTTTTCCAAAATTTAAGGTGTTAGAAATTTTTTTGAAGTGAAAACGATATTGAAATTGTTGAATGAACTATATTTATATAAATATAAATAAAATTAAAACGAAACGAAGCCGTGCAGTTCGTATTTTGAAACCGTGATTTCAAACGACTAGTACGGGAAATCCGACCATTGGATTTTCCCGAAATCTCAACCGTCGGGTTCGCCTTGGAATAATCTTTCCAACGGCACCAACCTTGTAAAAATCCAACGGTTGGATTGTCTGGAATGTTTAATTCAAATCTGAAGAAAAACAGCGCCAGAAGCGATTATATTTATATATATATATATAATTATATATTTAATCGAATAACGACGCTGCAGTTCGTATTTTGAAATCAAAAATTCAAACGATTGTACCGGGAGATCCGACCGTCGGATTTTCCCGAAACTGGAACCGTTGGATTCGTTTTGAAAAGACCTTTCTAATGATGTAAATTTTGTGAAGATCCAACGGTTAGATTTTCAGATATGTGTAAATCAAATCTGAAGAAAAACAGCGCCACGGCCGCCTTATGGCCCGAAGCGTCGTTTTGAATAAAATGGCTATTTTAAAATAAATAAAAATAGCGATAAATAGTTATACAATATCGTAAGCGATATGAAATGGAAATAAACTGAATTTGCTTGATTTATGTGATGTTTGATGGTTGAATGTGTTTGGTGTGAAAACTATATTAAAGAACACAATTGGTGTTGTCAAATAATTTAACCATTGAAATAAATCGATTTGAAATTCTAAATATACGTGAATTATTTGAAAAGGCCGAGTAAATTCTCATTTCGAATAATTGATCGACGATTGAAAGTCGAAGATGAAGACGGTGGTCGAAGACCGGAGATCTTCACCTCGTTTGGATGGTAACCGAGGTCCTGATTGGGAGGCATCCCGAAATACGGATAATGAGTGGTGATCGTCCAGACGTACGTGGTGGTCGAAGGGTTTGCGAGGTATTTAGTGCCTCCGGTTTCGTTCAGACCCAGAACGGACTTGTAAATGGACTGTGTGTCTGACATAGGATTTATTCTGTGTGGCATGCTAAGATGCAGTGATCAGGGCTTCTGTTGAAAAGCAAAGTCTTGTGATGATGATCAAAGCACCGCCTGTGTGGCGTAGCTTTGTGTATAACGTGAATTCGCGAGCCTCACACCCCAGTAGGAACCTAAAACGGGAGGAAGGACCTCAGGGAGGGCATGCGTTTCTTTCTAGCTAGGGTGGTGTCAGTGACCTACCAGCCCTGACATTTATATACTTTTCACCTATGTGGTTGTTGCTATTGCGAGGCGCCTCGGTTTGATCGGACGATCCGGGTCCGATGGAGTCATTCGTTGGCTCGTTTGCGCCCCAAAGGGCGGGGAAACGTATTGCTCAGGCATTTTAATCCACATCGGTGGACCGGCCCTGTCGCTCCTAGGGTCACTCGAGCTCTGATCCTGAGACATGGTAGGCTAGATTGTCTCGAATTCGGTAAGGACTATCTTTTGCCTTGGTTCATGACGGAAATCCAATTTCCAAATACGACATCGTGCGGTTTTGATTGTATATATATATGGCGACATGATATATGGTACCCATGCCGTCTATGATTGATAGTTATGATTTGAAAGTGTTTTCAAACATATAGACACTAGCAATAATATCAATTGCCTTTGTTTTATTCGTATCAATCATATTTTGGCCATTATAAGGTAAAACTCTATCCTCCGGTTTGCGTTGCATTGTGTGATGGGAACTGAGTCTTATAACGGCTTCATTTTTATAAAAAGCATAGCGATGTTTAAAAAGGAAGATTTGTTTTAAAGCACTGGCAATCCAATGGAGTGAACCCGTTCCACAAAAGTGGCGTGGTCCTGTGATTAGCCAATTATATATGTGTTGAGTGGATTTCTCATACCAGTCCCATGACTGACTCGTAGTTTGTTTCACTCTCAAACTCGGGTGCCCCTTTTTCTACACGGGCAGCCTTGTATTCAGGTTTAGCTGGTTCTTTCTGGATAGCTGGAGCTGAAGATGGATTCTATCATTTATTTCTTTTTATGCTGTTCAGCTCCTATTGTACATATTTTGTTTATTTCCGCTGTAGACATTTATGTATAGCTGAACTGTATTTGTACTAAGTAAGATCCTGTATACTGTGTAAGTCTGATGATTACTTTTATCCAGTATATTTTGTTGTTCATTCTGGTGTATTTATTTAATTCTGTTCTGCTATTATATGTTTCTGTGTTATATTCCAAAAGATAACCTTGTTTCCGTAAGAACGGGAATTCGAGTCGTCTCAAGTTTGGGGTTCTTTTGTTTAACAGGCGGTTTGTTTAAATAAAGAAGAGGGAAGATGAGTGGAAAAACAGTTGCGTGTAAATGTGTATGAGAAGGGTATGTGCATGAAGAATGCAGAGGAGAAGTTTGTACGTGTTATAGGAGTTGCATGGAGTTAAACAACGGGTTTCTGCTCTAGGCGCTGGTCATTTTTGGGTATAGCATTTCTTTTAGATGGGTGGAATTAACGTGTTTCATGGGAACTCGCAGATGTTGTTTTTACCAGTTGTAGTGGGGGAACGTACAGATGTGCATGGAAGCTAAAAGGAAACGGTGCGTACACCGTGGTAGAGACTGTGATGATGTGGCACATGCTGGAAATGAAAGACTTCAAGGAGTTTTGAAGGAGTTCGTATGTTGGTGTTTGCCGAAAGGATGTAAAACGTGGTTGCGACTTGCAGGTTGATGATGAGCTAGGCACGGTGATCTCTGATCATCTGTGGTGCTCGGAACAGAGGGTATATGTGTCGGGCAGGCGGGAATGAAAAGGTGAAGAGAAGTATTAGTGGGATGATGTAAAAGGGGAGACATAACGCTTTTGTCAAGGTGGCGCCGCAAGTATTGGACAAAATGGAGAACAACGTGATTTTTGATCCAAACAAATGAAGGGAGACAGGATCCTCTTCATATAAGTGAAAGAACGGCTATCAGGGAGAAGAAGTGGAGTACGTTGGAAACAAGGAGGCTTTGTGTTGAAGCCCACGACAGTGGTGGGACTGAGAAAGCAGGTAACAGCTTTTAAAACGACAGGAAAAGAATGGATGATGGTTTGTTTTAAACCGATATGAAGAAGGATGATGCCGCTCTCCGTCGCAGCAAGCGAGGCGGATTTCAAATAATCAGTCGTGTCGGAACCAGGTGATCGCAGACTACGATCCGAAGCTGGGTTGGAACGATTGGAGTTCACTGTGAATTAGGCAAATAGAGCGCCGGGTATAATCAACCGACGCAAATCGTTATTTAACGGTTAACGCGCAAGGTGAGTAAAATCACTCACTCTGATCTATTTTAAAATATTGCAATTATATTTTAATGTTGTTTGAATGCTGTGTGATGGTTGATTAGGTTGATTACAATTAATTTGGTTGAATATTATATACCGTTATATATATGTACACATCATCAGTTGGACATTGATTCCACCGATTAGAATACCCCCTAGTATAGAGTTAGGGTAAATTGTGTTGGCTGACATCTATGGATGCGGAAAACCGGTTGGAGGAATCCGACCGGATTCCTCGATATTTATATGTACTGTTTGTTTTGTATGCACTGTTTGAACCCGAATTATATTTAAAACCCGGTGTGAATATTAATGTTGAACGAAAATTCAACATTTGTTTAGATTAAATAAATAAACGATATCGATTTAGAAAATGTTAACAGTCGACGTTAAAACCATCGTTTTGTTAAGAAACTGATTTACCGTCAGGCAAATCAATGAAGTTAATTATAGAAATTATATTTTTATAATTAAAGGGAAGTTTTAAATTATAATAGAAGTTCTATTATAAACCAGTATTTTAGAGTTCGTTTTTATAAAGCAAATAAAAGCGATTGTTGATATTTAAACAAGTTTATAAAGTAAAAACTATCCGACGATTAAATATTTGGATAATTATATTTAAGATAAATAATTTAGAGATATCATTAGATTAATTAGATTAATCTAATGTTAAGAAGTAATTAAAATCAGTTAACGAATTTACTGATGGAAATAAGTTGATTTAATCAACTGTTATTTGGGAACATGATTATTAGATTAATTGGTCTTTAATTAATCTAATGAAAACAGGTTAGAAATAAGTTTATCGAAATGAATGAGAGTTAATTACCATTTAAGAAGTTATAGATAAGAACTGGGAAATGGAGAAAGCAAAGAGTTAATGTTTAAATTAAATATTCATAAACCACAGAGATTCCAAAGTAAGAATATGGTGTTGTAAAACCATATTCCAAAATACAACAAAGAAATACGATTTAATAAATATATTAAGTAATAAGGAATTTGAATACAGACTTGTATCGGTTCTAAGGTAAGAACGTTGTCAATCAAGGTCTGAGAGGTAAATAAAATACCCCAACTTGAACGGCTTCGCTATTACCGAGGAACGATATCAGTTTGTAACGGAAAGAGATGTCAAGATTTTTGGTAACAGAAAGAGATGTCAAGATTTTTGGTAACAGAAAGAGATGTCAAGATTTTGGTAACAGAAAGAGATGTCAAGATTTTTGTAACAGAAAGAGATGTCAAGATTTTTGTAACAAAAAGAGATGTCAAGATTTTTGTAACAAAAAGAGATGTCAAGATTTTTGTAACGGAAAGAGATGTCAAGATTTTTGTATAAAAGGAATATGGCAGCGTATGCAAGTCTTAGAATTATAGCGATAAATTAACGCTGTTGATAAGATAAGTGTGACTGTTATGTCAAGATTAGTTATAACAAAGAATATTACAGCGTATGACAAGTTGAACTATAGCAATAAAATAACGCTGTTGATAAGGTAAGTGTGACTGTAATTAGTTATAAGGAGAATATTACAGCGTATGACAAGTTTAGAACTATAGCGACAAATTAACTGCTGTTGATTTGACTTAAGCATGACTTTTATATATAGCAGCACTTCCTAGGAAATGTAACAGTTTTGTTTGAAATCCACTTATTCTAGAGTAATAAGTAACTACGTTTGTTCAAAGAAATATAAGAAAGAGTTTAGAAAAAGAATTGGGGAATCGTATTAGAAACTGATGACATCATTTCGATGTTCGAAATGTGATTAGAATTAAACCATTAGGATTTGTAACTAGAATTCGACGATGTCGAATGTATTAAAAGTAAACTATTTTTAGGGATTATAATCTGATAGAATAATTAACATTTAGTTTAAACAAATAAATGTTAATAGGATAGGAGTCAGTATTTAGTTATAAACTTGATATCGATTAGATAAGAAGTTGACTTAGAGACAGAGTTTATAAATTGGAATAGGAGTGAAAAAGTATGAAAGAGATTTCGGTAAACAAGATAAGGGAGATTATTATGTGAATAAAGAGTTATATGATCAAGGTGTTCAGATTTCTATAATGAGGGATGGTATTCACATTTCAAAGTGAATAATGTTTTAAAAGTGAACGTGGGGCCGATTAAAAGGTTAAAGGGAAATTGGAAATATTTCCCAATATATATAGGGTAGATTATCCGAGTATAGAAATAAAGAATGTGAAATTAATGGAAATAGTTCGAACGTTAATAATGTATGTTTCTGGAACATGAAAGAATAAGAGTTTATAATAACTGGAAATGTTTTCCAATGAAAAGACGAAAACGGGATTTGAGAAATATCTGGTAAGATATAGGAATTCGTATAATAAAAACGAATGTTAAATAAAAAGTGCTCGTGATTGTGTGATGTTAGTTATACATTAGAATGGATGTTGTTTTTACTTCGATAGTTAAATAACCGACTATCGAAGTGTTTTGACCATCGTTGTCAATACGGAGAGACTGGTTGGATATATTATCCAGAAACCACTCCGTATAGGCATAAGCGCTGCGAATTAGATATGCTGAAGATAATTGAAGATGGAGTTAAACGCAAGGGTCGTCCAGTTCCAAAATGGATTTTCTGTTTGTCCAGTCCCAGGACAACTTGTATGGACGAGTGTCTGACAGAGTATTTCCAACGGTCATGCCGTTGATTTTACGAATATACCAAGTTGGTGGGGAGAATATAACCTCTCTTTATTCTACACCCAGTGTGCATTTGTGTAATCAATATGTGATTACGGATTTGACGATGTGGCATTCAAAGTGAATGGTGATCAGATGTTCTGAATATAGACGTAGACTCTAGCCTCACAACCAGGAAGGAACAGAAGTTGGGCTAGGCAGCATGGCTAGTTGGGTCATCCCCAAGCAGGGTGTATTGTCACCGATCTAGAGAAAACTCATATTTATACTTCTTTTCGATTCTGTATCTTCGGATGACGGTTGGATGGCCTACAACCGTGGTGGCAATATATTCGCGACACTCAAGCTAAATGAGTTAGCGGTCATGTGTGGTCGGGTTGCAAGACGTTCTTGTTGAACCCTGAGTGTATCCCCTCTAGAGTACACTATTAAGAAGGTGCTCCCATACCTTGTCTGTTGGAATCCATTCTCCGATAAGCGCCATGCGGTTTATGATTTTATACTATATATATTTGGAACGTGAGATGCAAGCGTTCTACTACTTGTATAATTATTTGGTTAGACATTATCATAATATCACTGGGTTTTGATATCAAGAATATTTCGGGTTATAGTAAGGTAAAAACCGTCCATGTTTATGTGTGGGCTGGTCTTACTATTATCTTCTTGTTTTGAAAAGGATTTTCAAAGTAAAACAGTATGGTTGGAATTTACTCACACCAGTCCCATGACTGACCCAGAGTTTATTTTGTTTGTTTTCCCTAAACTCTTGGGTGCCCAAATTTGTACGGGCAGTCAAGTGTTTCAGGCTTTTACAGATTCACTTGGAGGAGCTCAAAGAAGGAATCTCCACCAGTAGTTATGTAGAGATATTTCCGCTGTGATGTGATGTATTGTACTCTGATATATGGTATGTATATACAATACAGTTTTGTAATTCAAAGTAATGTTATATAATACATTTATTTCATTCCGCTGCGAGTTTCGTGTTACTCTGATTCTGTTCAGTTGTGATCTTCTTCTTCTTCTATTCTATTAGTTCTATCTTTTCTTTCTCACCCTCTAAATTCTTCTATTAATGTCCTGGTGTTTTCGATGCTTGAATAGTCAATAGTGTGTTTTTATGTTGATTTTCTGGGTCGAAAATTCCATCCGTTACAGATGGTATCAGAGCATAAGGTTAAGTGATTACCTTGGCTCTGTGGCGTAACTCGATAGAGATGGAGTTAGTAATACTCTTGATTGAGTTGAGTGTATATATATGAGCGCGTATTTGTGATTAATATAAAAACTGTTTTATATTGTGTTGACTGGTCAGTCGAGTAGTTATGAATTCTGGTCGAAACAGTAATGCAAACTGAGTCGATAGGTGTTTCTAAACTCTCGAACAGAGTAATTCGACACGATATGTTTTTAAAAGAGGGTAGATGAAATAATTTTACCCAAATTATATTTTGATATAAAGGAGTATATATCTTGAGATTATTATAGTGTTGATCATCATTATGACCAAATAAGATCTATAATTGAGTTGGTTATATAAATAACCAATCGAAATATTATATAAGTATAATATGCAAAATCAGATAAACTGAATCTGAAGTTAAAACCAGAATTGAAATAAAACTCTAAAAATTTGGAAAAGAGTTGGAAATAATGTTTGGATTGAACATATGGAAATTTTAAAATCCTGGGAGATTTGAAATTTTGTTTTCCAAGTGCTGTGAATGATATTTTGGAAGTAATATTCAAAATGAAAATGTTTTAAAAATGAGTTTTGAAAAATGATATAGTATTGAACTCACTTCGATTACTGGAAAATAAATTCCGATGATGAAGCGCGCCATTATCGGTGTTCATTTTCGAGTTGCTAAGTGACGGATTACTACCAAAGATTTTGTTTTGTATTGTTTGAGAAACAAGACATCAGAAATTCAAATGTTTTGAATTATAAATGATTTCAAACTGATTTGAAATAAATCCCAGGAATTTAAATCTCTAAAATTTAACTTATGAAGTTAAATAGCTTGAAATGGTGAAGGTGAATTCTATCGAAGCCAGTTAAGTGAGAATCATATTGAAACAGAGATTTAACTGAACTAGTTAAGTGGAAAAATTGAAATTTGATATTTTAATAAAATCAAAGTTGAGCGTAAGAGAACTAATTTGAGAAATTAAATTAGCAAGTGGAACATAGGAATTAACTTGGTTAAATATATTGAATTGGGTTAGAGATGATCCCAAATAAATTTGGATAAGAAATTGGAATTGAAATGGAGCAGGATTTGAAATGGAATTTGGCTCAAACAATAAGCAAAGGATTGGATTAAGGATAAGTTGGTTGGAGATCAACAGTTGGAAATGTTGGGATAAATACCGGCTTGATAGCAAAGTGCAGAATCAGAATTGGATGACAACCAAAAAGGTACATGTTTAAATAATATGGAGTATGCAATTTTTGAGTGCGTTTGGAAAGTCGTTTGACTGTTTGATTTTCTTTTGGATTGGTGAAGGCCCAGAGTGGCAAGTTGTTGTAATACCGAGTGAGCCGTGCAGAGGAGATGCTGGCCAGATTCTCTGGAAATTGAGTTGTTAGGAAATTTTCAGAATTTTGAAAATATTCGGTAATAAGAAGAAATTAATATTTTAATTGGAAATAATCAGTTCAGTGGAAACTGGAATTATGAAGTAAACCAAAAAGATTTTTAACCATGTTATAACAGAGATTGTAGCATTTTCCCTATCTTAGCAATTTCGAGGACGAAATTATTTTAAGGGGGAAGGTCTGTAACGTCTCGCATTTTTGACGGTTTGAATTTGAGTATTTAAATCAGTTTAAATATTGAATTCGAAATATAAATGGATTTATATATTAATTAAAACGAAGTTGAACGTATATAAATATATATTAATTATAATCGAGCTCGGAACGACCCTGCAGTTCGTAAGTTAACGTTTTGAACTTCGAATGAGTGTACCGGACTCGTTGTGAATTAGATTTCTTTGAAACAAGAAACGTTAAAATCTGTTGAACTGTATCTTCCTAACAGAAGTGGAAAATGGAGATTTCGTCGTATAGATTGCAAGATATGTCCAAATCAAATATTCAGAAAGTCGTTGTAAAATCGTATATCGACCGTAACGGTTATTTGAATATAACTTGATATCGGTTGCAAATCGGGACAAGGTTCTTTTGAGGCGCAGCGATAATTTAATTTTTAGAATTTTATTGTAATTTTTAATTAATTAAATAAACAACTTTTTATTTGGAGTATTTCGCACCCTGTATCGATATTTCGGGGTTTCAAAATATGAGTCAATCTACCGGTATTATTATATTTTTGGGACCGTGATACATTGCTCGTCTCAACGGTATTTTTATTTATGTCCGTGACCATTCATACATGTATATAATTTTATATCACATGGTATATTTAACTTAGTCTTCACAAATTCAAATAAAAGGAAATAAAGAAAAAAATTATACCTCACGAAGTCAGTCAAAGAACGCCCATAGTTTTAAAAACGTCAACCCCTATACTATCCTACTTTGAATTCACGCAAAGAACACAGTAGAAATTACTTTCAATGGGATGGCCTAACTCAAATCAAAAGAAGAAAGAGAGAGCCTATCCTACTGAGCAATAAACCATACCCTAAGCTGAAAACAAACACAAACCATACTCCTACAATGCAGGCATACATAGCCTTCACGTCTCCAACCCATACTGATACAAGCCTATTATATCAAAATCGAAGTAGTTACCACACATGCTATGAAGCTATAGGTATGGCCAACCTTGGAAACCGAAGCCTTACCAACGAAGTAATCCCAAACCGTATCCTAACCTACTTATATGGCATTGAAGAATCACACCGGCTTGCATTACAAACTGTACAAACAGTAAAACCATAAAACCCTATTCTATTCACATGGCAGCAGCTAAGAGTATAATTAAGCAAGACAAATGAACAATTCAAGGAGGAACTCTTTATTTCAATGTAAATAAAATATATATATATATATATACGTATATTATATTCCTTCCTTAACCCTTAAGAATCGTACACCCATCCCTTCACCATTTCTTCACTGCAAACCTAGTTGCTGACCTACTGCTGCTATGCCTTCACCGTGAAGGATATTAACCCTATAAATACTGCAAGTTCTCTCGCTCAAACATATAAAAAAAAGCAAACAAATATATTCCCTCACTGTAAATCACGAAAATAGACGACTGAGATCCGTAAAGAAAGAACACCAGGCTCTATAGATTTCGAGTTGATCTAGCACCAGTGTCGCACCAATATTCACCGTAGATCTAGCAGGTTCGTTGATGGTGTCCAATGACCTGAGGGGGCGGCGCAACGCCTTGAACAACGTGGAGAAGCTGCTCCTCATTCTTGGAGACTGTTGCTGATCACTACAGCAGTTCGAACGGGTCAAGGGTTCGGGCATGGTGGCGGCCTGGAGGGCGCTGCGTTTGACAGACGTGGCAGTGGTTTCGGAGATGTAGGGATCATGCGGTTTTAATTAGAAGGGAAGGAGGAACGTGTGATGTTTTGGGCGGTGAGAGGTTACAGGAGTAGTAATGCCTTTGTGAAGAAATAGTAAGTGGCGGATCTGGGTCGAACGGAAGTGAAAGCTTTGTTTGTATCGGTAATGAGGGAAGAGGTTAACACGTGGATTAAGTAGGTGATTTTTTTTAGTGAGGTAATTAGGAAGGGCGATCCAGGAAACATGAAGTAAATGGAGTAATCATGCATGGACATGAAGCAAGAGCGTGGTGGCATCGGCAGTTTCACGTGAAGGCAAGGAGCACGCTCCAGTGAAGTTTGGGGTTCTTTTGTTTAACAGGCGGTTTGTTTAAATAAAGAAGAGGGAAGATGAGTGGAAAAACAGTTGCGTGTAAATGTGTATGTGAAGGGTATGTGCATGAAGAATGCAGAGGAGAAGTTTGTACGTGTTATAGGAGTTGCATGGGGTTAAACAACGGGTTTCTGCTGTAGGCGCGGGTCATTTTTGGGTATAGCATTTCTTTTAGATGGGTGGAATTAACGTGTTTCATAGGAACTCGCAGATGTTGTTTTTACCAGTTGTAGTGGGGGAACGTACAGATGTGCATGGAAGCTAAAAGGAAACAGCGCGTACACCGTGGTAGAGACTGTGATGACGTGGCACATGCTGGAAATGAAAGACTTCAAGGAGTTTTGAAGGAGTTCGTATGTTGGTGTTTGCCGAAAGGATGTAAAATGTGGTTGCGACTTGCAGGTTGATGATGAGCTAGGCACGGTGATCTCTGATCATCTGTGGTGCTCGGAACAGACGGTATATGTGTCGGGCAGGCGGGAATGAAAAGGTGAAGAGAAGTATTAGCGGGATGATGTAAAAGGGGAGACATAACGCTTTTGTCAAGGTGGCGCCGCAAGTATTGGACAAAATGGAGAACAACGTGATTTTTGAGCCAAACAAATGAAGGGAGACAGGATCCTTTTCATATAAGTGAAAGAACGGCTATCAGGGAGAAGAAGTGGAGTACGTTGGAAACAAGGAGGCTTTGTGTTGAAGCCCACGACAGTGGTGGGACTGAGAAAGCAGGTAACAACTTTTAAAACGACAGGAAAAGAATGGATGATGGTTTGTTTTAAACCGATATGAAGAAGGATGATGCCGCTCTCCGTCGCAGCAAGCGAGGCGGATTTCAAATAATCAGTCGTGTCGGAACCAGGTGATCGCAGACTACGATCCGAAGCTGGGTTGGAACGATTGGAGTTCACTGTGAATTAGGCAAATAGAGCGTCGGGTATAATCAACCGACGCAAATCGTTATTTAACGGTTAACGCGCAAGGTGAGTAAAATCACTCACTCTGATCTATTTTAAAATATTGCAATTATATTTTAATGCTGTTTGAATGCTGTGTGATGGTTGATTAGGTTGATTACAATTAATTTGGTTGAATATTATATACCTTTATATATATGTACACATCATCAGTTGGACATTGATTCCACAGATTAGAATACCCCCCTAGTATAGAGTTAGGGTAAATTGTGTTGGCTGACATCTATGGATGCGGAAAACCGGTTGGAGGAATCCGACCGGATTCCTCGATATTTATATGTACTGTTTGTTTTGTATGCACTGTTTGAACCCGAATTATATTTAAAACCCGGTGTGAATATTGATGTTGAACGAAAATTCAACATTTGTTTAGATTAAATAAATAAACGATATCGATTTAGAAAATGTTAACAGTCGACGTTAAAACCATCGTTTTGTTAAGAAACTGATTTACCGTCAGGCAAATCAATGAAGTTAATTATAGAAATTATATTTTTATAATTAAAGTGAAGTTTAAAATTATAATAGAAGTTCTATTATAAACCAGTATTTTAGAGTTTGTTTTTATAAAGCAAATAAAAGCGATTGTTGATATTTAAACAAGTTTATAAAGTAAAAACTATCCGACGATTAAATATTTGGATAATTATATTTAAGATAAATAATTTAGAGATATCATTAGATTAATTAGATTAATCTAATGTTAAGAAGTAATTAAAATCAGTTAACGAATTTACTGATGGAAATAAGTTGATTTAATCAACTGTTATTTGGGAACATGATTATTAGATTAATTGGTCTTTAATTAATCTAATGAAAACAGGTTAGAAATAAGTTTATCGAAATGAATGAGAGTTAATTACCATTTAAGAAGTTATAGATAAGAACTGGGAAATGGAGAAAGCAAAGAGTTAATGTTTAAATTAAATATTCATAAACCACAGAGATTCCAAAGTAAGAATATGGTGTTGTAAAACCATATTCCAAAATACAACAAAGAAATACGATTTAATAAATATATTAAGTAATAAGGAATTTGAATACAGACTTGTATCGGTTCTAAGGTAAGAACGTTGTCAATCAAGGTCTGAGAGGTAAATAAAATACCCCAACTTGAACGGCTTCGCTATTACCGAGGAACGATATCAGTTTGTAACGGAAAGAGATGTCAAGATTTTTGGTAACAGAAAGAGATGTCAAGATTTTTGGTAACAGAAGGAGATGTCAAGATTTTTGGTAACAGAAAGAGATGTCAAGATTTTTGTAACAGAAAGAGATGTCAAGATTTTTGTAACAAAAAGAGATGTCAAGATTTTTGTAACAAAAAGAGATGTCAAGATTTTTGTAATGGAAAGAGATGTCAAGATTTTTGTATAAAAGGAATATGGCAGCGTATGCAAGTCTTAGAATTATAGCGATAAAATAACGTTGTTGATAAGATAAGTGTGACTGTTATGTCAAGATTAGTTATAACAAAGAATATTACAGCGTATGACAAGTTGAACTATAGCAATAAAATAACGCTGTTGATAAGGTAAGTGTGACTGTAATTAGTTATAAGGAGAATATTACAGCGTATGACAAGTTTAGAACTATAGCGACAAATTAACTGCTGTTGATTTGACTTAAGCATGACTTTTATATATAGCAGCACTTCCTAGGAAATGTAACAGTTTTGTTTGAAATCCACTTATTCTAGAGTAATAAGTAACTACGTTTGTTCAAAGAAATATAAGAAAGAGTTTAGAAAAAGAATTGGGGAATCGTATTAGAAACTGATGACATCATTTCGATGTTCGAAATGTGATTAGAATTAAACCATTAGGATTTGTAACTAGAATTCGACGATGTCGAATGTATTAAAAGTAAACTATTTTTAGGGATTATAATCTGATAGAATAATTAACATTTAGTTTAAACAAATAAATGTTAATAGGATAGGAGTCAGTATTTAGTTATAAACTTGATATCGATTAGATAAGAAGTTGACTTAGAGACAGAGTTTATAAATTGGAATAGGAGTGAAAAAGTATGAAAGAGATTTCGGTAAACAAGATAAGGGAGATTATTATGTGAATAAAGAGTTATATGATCAAGGTGTTCAGATTTCTATAATGAGGGATGGTATTCACATTTCAAAGTGAATAATGTTTTAAAAGTGAACGTGGGGCCGATTAAAAGGTTAAAGGGAAATTGGAAATATTTCCCAATATATATAGGGTAGATTATCCGAGTATAGAAATAAAGAATGTGAAATTAATGGAAATAGTTCGAACGTTAATAATGTATGTTTCTGGAACATGAAAGAATAAGAGTTTATAATAACTGGAAATGTTTTCCAATGAAAAGACGAAAACGGGATTTGAGAAATATCTGGTAAGATATAGGAATTCGTATAATAAAAACGAATGTTAAATAAAAAGTGCTCGTGATTGTGTGATGTTAGTTATACATTAGAATGGATGTTGTTTTTACTTCGATAGTTAAATAACCGACTATCGAAGTGTTTTGACCATCGTTGTCAATACGGAGAGACTGGTTGGATATATTATCCAGAAACCACTCCGTATAGGCATAAGCGCTGCGAATTAGATATGCTGAAGATAATTGAAGATGGAGTTAAACGCAAGGGTCGTCCAGTTCCAAAATGGATTTTCTGTTTGTCCAGTCCCAGGACAACTTGTATGGACGAGTGTCTGGCAGAGTATTTCCAACGGTCATGCCGTTGATTTTACGAATATACCAAGTTGGTGGGGAGAATATAACCTCTCTTTATTCTACACCCAGTGTGCATTTGTGTAATCAATATGTGATTACGGATTTGACGATGTGGCATTCAAAGTGAATGGTGATCAGATGTTCTGAATATAGACGTAGACTCTAGCCTCACAACCAGGAAGGGACAGAAGTTGGGCTAGGCAGCATGGCTAGTTGGGTCATCCCCAAGCAGGGTGTATTGTCACCGATCTAGAGAAAATTCATATTTATACTTCTTTTCGATTCTGTATCTTCGGATGACGGTTGGATGGCCTACAACCGTGGTGGCAATATATTCGCGACACTCAAGCTAAATGAGTGAGCGGTCATGTGTGGCCGGGTTGCAAGACGTTCTTGTTGAACCCTGAGTGTATCCCCTCTAGAGTACACTATTAAGAAGGTGCTCCCATACCTTGTCTGTTGGAATCCATTCTCCGATAAGCGCCCTGCGGTTTATGATTTTATACTATATATATTTGGAACGTGAGATGCAAGCGTTCTACTACTTGTATAATTATTTGGTTAGACATTATCATAATATCACTGGGTTTTGATATCAAGAATATTTCGGGTTATAGTAAGGTAAAAAACCGTCCATGTTTATGTGTGGGCTGGTCTTACTATTATCTTCTTGTTTTGAAAAGGATTTTCAAAGTAAAACAGTATGGTTGGAATTTACTCACACCAGTCTCATGACTGACCCAGAGTTTATTTTGTTTGTTTTCCCTAAACTCTTGGGTGCCCAAATTTGTACGGGCAGTCAAGTGTTTTAGGCTTTTACAGATTCACTTGGAGGAGCTCAAAGAAGGAATCACCACCAGTAGTTATGTAGAGATATTTCCGCTGTGATGTGATGTATTGTACTCTGATATATGGTATGTATATACAATACAGTTTTGTAATTCAAAGTAATGTTATATAATACATTTATTTCATTCCGCTGCGAGTTTCGTGTTACTCTGATTCTGTTCAGTTGTGATCTTCTTCTTCTTCTATTCTATTAGTTCTATCTTTTCTTTCTCACCCTCTAAATTCTTCTATTAATGTCCTGGTGTTTTCGATGCTTGAATAGTCAACAGTGTGTTTTTATGTTGATTTTATAGGTCGAAAATTCCATCCGTTACACCCCATAAGGGGGGAACGACCCCCCTACAGTAGATCTGGGCAGATTAGGGTTTCCTGACAGCTATATATATGACCCCATTTCTCTTGTTTTTCCACACCAAAAACAATGGAGGACTAGATGTTGCCTCTGCCCATATTGAATCAAGCCTTTTTCTTCTTCAGCAATCAAGTCATTCAAGTTTAGAGATCTGTGATTCGATATCTGCGATCTTTCTTCTATTTTTTCTAGATCCAATAACAGTGAGTTGACGTTACTTTTAGATCTAAATATTTAAAAGTTAATCTTGACATGACTATAACTTGGATCTAAACCTGTGACTAATTCAATCATATCAGATCTGCTATAAACTGTGTATTTATATTATCCTGACATGGTTATGAACTAGATCTAAACATGTACCTATTTATCATGTCAGATCTGCCATTGTTTATAGATCTAATTCACTGTTTTGATCACATCATGCCTATTCCTACTAAGTTTGTTGCTAAATCAGATCTGTTGTTAGTTGGTTATCTTATTCATTGTTTAGATCTTATCATGCCTGTTTATAATATCCTTATTACGTTAGAATTAGTTCTATTGTCACATGTTCATCATGCCTATCTTGTCATTATGCCGCTATATGTTTATGCCTATTACTACCGTTATATGTCAGTCTTGTTAATATGATCATTTCTGTCCTCTTCCCTTCATCTTTTCCCTTTTATTTTTATAGTCGGGCTACCTTCGAGCCTAGGCATGCCGCTGAAATAAGCGAATGCGTTAAATTGGGAACAAGGGGAAACGGTAAAATTGGGGCATAACTTATAACTGGAAATTTGGGCATAACTTGAATGAAATATATGAACATGGATTTTGGGCATATGGTTGATTATGAACATAACTTGGGAAGGGGAATGAAAAGCTTTAATGACATAGGAAAAATTGGTTAACAATGGAAATACCTAGAATTACAGTAACCGAAAACTGTAATCGCGCTTAGACACGAGGTTAGATTACACTTATGGTGAAATTCTGCCTGAAACTAGCCGGCATATCAAGCGACCACAAGTGGTGAATCTAATGTGAGGGGCCTAAGTGCATAAACACATGACGTGTTGAGACACGAGGTTAAGCCTGACTTATGGAAGAAGTGTGTCCGAAACCGACTGGCATGTCCAGAATCCACAAGTGTTAGGCTTATTGTGGGAGGTCTAGCACATTATAACCATAAATGAATATGGTAATGAATTGAAATACTTAACCTGGTTGAATCCATAGGGATTACATGAACATGTTAAACTTGAGTAGGGCTTAAGTAAACTTATTTGAAATAGTGGGTGGGTTAAGTACATCTTGGGTTGGTGGGTAATATTTATGTATAGGCCCACAAACTTAACTTGTGGGGTTATGCAATCTTTTACTCTGGTATGGCATAACCTATGGAAAACCTAGTGGGGATGAAAGTGTAGGGGGAAGCTTGTATCATCTTGTGTATGGGACCCGTTTCAGTCAGTAACCCATATATAGGTATTAAACGAGTACTCCGAACTAGGTCGGAGTCGGGGAACACTTAATGGGCTGATTGTAAGAGATCCAAACGTGGGGGATGGTATGGGAGGCACATTCCGATGTGGTCATGTGCGTGCATGGGTCCGGCAGAGGAGGTTTAGACGCCGTGACACCTGTAGATATGGTTGTGCACATCCTAAAACCGAAGGGTTGCCAGTTTAGGAAGTGATACATTCTACTGCAGGGCCATCATAGGGTATCTACGGAGTAGGGAGCCGATCAATTTGGTTAGTAATTAGGGTGCATCTAGACTCTGGTATGTTTAGGAGCCCGTTATTATCCTTTGGGGTAACTCCGGTATGTTGGGTTGCCTGTTGATTGTATGGGGTTAAAACCTCTCGCTAGAAGTACGGCTAAGTCTACCATCTTCTAGTTGTTGGGATCATCTCATTCTGGTTATACTAGTATTGGAGCATAGAAAGAGAAAGTATTAGAGAAGCGCAATATACTTTATCATGTTTATCTTGTTTACCTTGTCGTACCTACCTTTTATGATGTTATCTCTCTTATCCACTTTATATGCCTATCATGATACTTTTACTTATTTATATGCTAAAAGTAACTGGGCTCGCCAGACTTTATGTCTAACCCATTTTGTTTCCCCTTCTTTCTCTTCCGTCCCCCCCCCCTCCCCCCCTCTCTCCCCCTAGGTTCTCAGGATGGGAATACTCAAGCTTGATCAGGATTCTGCTTTCATCTTGCTTGTACTTTGATGTACTGCTTGATTTCATGTTTCTCTACTATGGCTATGTTTTAGAGATTATGCTTCTTTTATTATTGTACTCTAATGTTTTAAGTACAAGACAGAAATTTTAATGATGTACCAGGTTTTATGTTTTTCAGACATATGATGTAACCATGTTTTGAACTACGATGCTTTATGATTAATAAAGTTTTAAATTCCGTTGTTTTTATCTACCTTGTAATGTTTCTGTTTTTGTTTAACTTAATGCATTCTCTTAATGGGTGACATTAACGGATGTGGCGTGTCACACTTGGTATCAGAGATGAAGGTTACCAGATCGGATAAAATATTTTCAAAAAGGTTTTAAAAGAAAGCATTTTCAAAAAGAAAAGTCTATTTTAAAAAAATATTCCCTAAAGCCATATGTAATATCTTTCGATCCTTTGTATGTATCCTTTACTTTTCTTTTCAGCATGTCTGGGGAACCTTATATTCCTGAGGCATTATGATACCAGGCTTGTTCCGTAGGTATCTAGAGGACACGGCGCCTGCCGGTGATCAAGATGACGTTCCTCCCCCAGCTGCACCCATTGTTCCTCCTCCTCCGCGTGTAGATAATTTCTCTAAGCTCTGCAAAGATTTCTGTGCTATGGGAGGAAACCCATTCCGTGGAACCGAGATGTTCGTAGAGGGAAGGAATTGGCTCAAAGAGACGGAGGATTTGTTTGGAATTTTCGAAGTGGACGATCGTTGGAAGATTCAGTTAGCTGCCTGGCTATTGAAAGATGAAGCTTCGTTCTGGTAAGAAGTGACGCAAGCAGGGCATCCAGTGGAAACTTGGGATGATTTTCGGTAAAGGTTTGAATTGAAGTCTCTTGACCCATCTATTGATGATCTACGAACTATACCAATAGTCCGTGAGTATCTAGATGTTTTTGATGAGGTTTGGGGATTACCCCCGAGGCGTGAGATCGATTTTCGTATATACTTGGTAGACAATGCAAAGCTAGTTGCATTGCCTATGTGCCATATGGCTCCAAGAGAAAGAAAGGAGCTTAGCAAGCAAGTAGGGGAGCTATTTGAGAATGGTTTTATTAGGCAAAGCATATCTGAATGGGGTGCTCCGGTGGTATTCGCAACTAAGGCGGATGGTTTGCTTCGCTTATGTGTAGACTATAGAGAGTTGAACAAACTCACAAAGAAGAACAGGCACCCACTCCTAAGGATAGATGATCTGTTTGACCAGCTTGTTGGTGTATCTGTTTTCTCTCAATTAGACTTGGCCATAGGGTTTCATCAATTGAGGTTGTGTAGTTAAAGCGCTTAGCGGTTCCATAGCGGTGGAGGTGCAAAAAGGTATAGTGGGGATAAAGCAGGTAAAGAGCAGGATATAGCAGAGACCAAAAAAGGTTCATTAGATATAAAATAAAATATTTAAAAATCAATTAATTATCATTCTTACATTATGTGTTTAGAAGAAATCAGTATTAACTATTCTTATGTAACAAAATCGAACAATATCTTAATTATGTACATTGGATTTACTTACTATAGTAGATTTCTACCATATATTGGGCAATTATTCCTTAAATTTAGTTCTTTAGACTAACTTTATTTATTACAAATAGAACTAGTAAATTCAAGCTTCGTATATTAATACTGCTAAAGCGGGTGCTAAAAAGCCTTAATTTAGTGGGTGCAGCGGAAAATAGCGGGGCTAGAAGCGGACTACTGTTCATCGGGGCTAAACTAAAATAGTGTAGCGGTTAAAGGGTGCTATGGGCTATAACAGGGATTTTGCAGGGGTTTAGCGGGGCTTTAACTACGTAGGTTGAGGGTGGCTGAGGACAATATAGATAAGACTGCTTTTAGGACTCCAGATGGTTTCTTTGAATGGCTCGTTATGCCTTTTGGGTTGACGAATGCACCCGCGTGTTTTTTTGATCTAATGAGTATGGTGTTCCGGGAGTTTCTAAATAAATTTGTTGTGGTCTTTGTTAATGACATCTTAATTTTCTCGAAGTGCGAGGAAGAGCATGTCTTACATATAAGGGTAGTTTTGAAAACTTTGTGTATGCATCAGCTTAAGACAAAATTCTCTAGATGGCATTTTTGGAGAAAAGAGGTGAGATTTCTAGGGCATGTAGTCTCTAAAGATGGGATAGCAGTATATCCTGCAAAGGTAGTTGCAGTTCAAGATTAGAAAATCTCAAAGAATGCAACGGAGGTGAAAAGCTTTCTTGGATTGGCAGGTTATTATAGGAAGTTCATTAAGGACTTTGCAAAGATATCAGCCCCACTCACCAGGTTGACGAAGAAGAATCTGACATTTGCTTGGGATATAAATTGTGATGTTGCTTTCCAACGATTGAAGAGGGCTCTGAAAACAGCCCCAGTCTTGACCTTGCCCTACGGAAACAAAGTGTTCACAATTTACACAAATGCATGTGGTACAGGGCTTGGTGCGGTTCTGATGCAGGAGGGAAGGGTAGTATGTTATGGGGGTAGATAGCTAAGAGTTCATGAAAAGAATTACCATACCATTGGTTTAGAGCTAGCTGCCATAGTATTTGCGCTTAATACATGGCATCATTAATTGCTTGGAGAGAAGTTCGAGTTGTACACCGATCATAAATCTCTCAAGTACTTGTTCTCGCAGAAGGATCATAATTTAAGGCAACAAAGGTGGATGGGGTTCCTAGCATTTTATGATTTCGAGATTGCTTATACCCCTGGAAAAGGCAATGTGGTGGTAGACGCACTGAGCGGGCATAGGATAGCCTTAAGTCCTCTGTTTGTGGAAAGGAAAAGCTTGGAATTTATATCAACTTTTGGCTTTAGACCCTCCACCGAGTTTTTGCCTGGCTTATTAGCATTACTAGAGGTGCGACCTACTCTTATGGATCAGATAGGAGCTTCGCAGCTAGAGGATCCACAAATTTCAGAAATTTTGGATAGGCTCAGTAAAAGGGGAGATTTCTAGTCACCTCAGTAGATATTCCACATATGATAGAGGGTGGTTGCGACGAGACGGAAGGCTCTGTGTTCCCCGAATTGGGAGTTTGTTGAAGACAGTCCTAGAGGAAGCCCATCATTCTAAGATGACTATTCATCCAGGTGGCGATAAGATGTATAGAGATATGATAAGGGTTTTCTTTTGGGCTGGGATGAAGAAAGATGTGGCAGAGTCTGTTTCTCAATGTTTGATTTTCCAGCAAGTTAAAGCTAAGCAAAAGAAGCCCGTTGTTTACTTCATCCTTTGGAGGTCCCACAGTGGAAGTGGGAGAGCGTCTCTATGGATTTCATAGATGGGTTGCCTAGATCAAAGAAAGGCAACACCAGTATTTGGGTTATAATAGATAGACTTACTAAGAACGCTCATTTCATTCCGGTTAAGAGTAAGAGGACAACAACATGATTGGCAGCAGTTTACGTTCATGAGATAGTCCGTCTTCATGGGATAAGTTCCAACATCGTAAGTGATTGTGACCCCATCTTCACCCGTGAATTTTGGGGGAGCTTGCAAGTAGCATTAGGTACATAGTTGTGTTTGAGCACCGCTTATCACCTTCAGGAAGACGGAAAGACGAAAAGGGTGAACAGAGTTCTTGAGGATCTTTTAAGGCTGTGTATCCTAGACTTCGGAGGGACTTGGGAAGAGCACCTTCCTTTAGTGGAGTTTGCCTACAACAGCAGTTATCAAGCTAGTGTTGCATGGCACCCTTTGAAGCATTGTACGGACGACCCTGTAGGTCACCAACTTGTTGGTGGGAATCTACAGAAAGACTTCTACATGGACCAGATATGGTTAGAGAAACGTCCGAAAAGATTGATCTTATCCTTAGATGAATGAAGATAGCTCAGGATAGGTAGAAGTCCTACGGAGATAAGAGAAGGACTGATATCAAGTTTGAGGTGGGAGACATGGATTTCATTAAGGTATCACCTTTGAGGAATGTAGTTCGCTTTGGATCTGGAGGGAAATTGGCACCAAGATTCGTAGGACCATTTCCCATAATAGAAAGGATTGGCCAAATGGCCTATAGAGTAAAGCTACCAGAGAGACTATCCGACATTCATGATGTTTTCCACGTTTCTCATTTGCCGAAGTGCTTGCATGATACTGCAGAAGTAGTTGAGCCGAGTATATTAGAGGAAGTAGAGGTGGAACGGGAGGCAACAGTTAGACGATTTCCAACCTGTATTCTCGGATCAGAAGTTAAGAAGCTATGCAATAGAGAAGTCAAGATGATGAAGGTTCAGTGGGGAGATAACCCAGAGGATAGAACTTGGGAGACCGAAGACAAGATTCGTGCTTCGTACCCTTTTCTTTTCAGGGGTATGTTCTTAACTTCCTTTCCGAAGCTTTGTTTCTATCATTGAAGTGTATCTGATCGATCGAATCTTCGACCTTTAGGTAGGAAACCCATGGATGTAAACATGTGCTTAAGACATGTTATGTTTAATGGATACAAGTAGTTGCAAGTGTTTGCTAGTGGTTGCTTATGGATGCATATTCACACGCATTAAGCACTAGATCAGCTCAATCACTCTCATACTGCATATGGATGTGTGTGCATTTTTCTTCTTTTTATGGATGGAAATGGATGTATCATCATATGGATGTTGCATTTGGATGGATGATTATGCACACATATAGAACTTACAAGTTATAATAGAATTATTTGCATACATGTTGGATTCATGGCACTAACATACATTGCATTAAGGAGGTCGACTGAATCAATAGACCGCCTGATCTTCGCATTAGTATTGGGACATATACACACACCTTTGCTTATGTTCATATAAGTATTAGAAATCTTTTAAGGACAATGGATGCCTGTGATTGGTGGATGAGTAGATGGATGTGGATGTTAGGATATACATTCTTCTTAACTTGGAGATTTCGAGGACGAAATCCTTTGAGTAGGGGAGAATGTAACACCCATTATTTTAACAACACTAAAAGATGATAAATTAAAGAATAATTAATTTAATATTCAGAATTAAGTGAAACGGACTGTGCGATTGCGCTTGTCTCGGAATTCTTGTCAAAATAGACATATGGTTTGCGTAAAACGGACACCGTATGAAAAAGTTATTAAGGTTTGAAGTTTGTATATGCATAAGAAGAATATATATGAATAAAATAAGTCCAGAGATTCAAAACAGTTCAAAATTGCAGAAAACAGGGGAGCAGGAAAATTCCTGCCTAGGGGTGTCGACCCCTGGGTCGACCCCATAAGGAGGTGTCGACCCATGGGTCGTGTGACGATCCCAAAATCCGAGGGGCGGTATTAAGGATAATCATTGGAATATAACACATCAATCATCATAGCAGAGAACAGATAACCGCAAAAACAATAAATAGAATAATTTTACATGGATATGACAGCGGAATCACAACATGTAACCACATCAGAATAGCACAGCGTAGGATATAACTTAGTAAATAAATGGGAAGTGATCAGTCTCCTCGCCAGAGGCGGAATACATACATGCAGTGAGACATAATAAGGGTATCAGTCTACATCGCCGAAGGCGGTACATATACATACGAGAATAAATACTGAAAGTAAAGCAGTCTGCATCGACTGTGATGGAATCATAATATAAGTACAATAATGGAGGAAAATGTCAAAGTCATCTCTGTGAAGTCAGCCTCGCCATGAGCCAAAATGCACTTTATGCAACAGTGCAAAGCCAAAAACAACCTGTCACCTGTGAATTAGGCTGCCCGTGTGGAAATAAGGGCACCCGTGTTTGCAAAGTGAAACAAACAACGAGTCAGTCATGGGGACTGGTATGAGAAATCTATTTAACAGTTTAAACAACAGTGATAAGCAAATCATAGGACCACGCCACTTTCGCGGAACGAGTTTACTCCAGTGATTGCTGGTGCATTTAAAACAAAGTAAATTCTTTAAAACAACGCAATGCTTTTTAAAAAGAATGAAGCCATTATATGACTCAAGTCCCATCATACAATGCAACGCAAGCCAGAGGATAGAGTTTTACCTTATAATGGCCAAATATGCTTAATACGTGTAAATCAAAATCATTTGATTATTACTAGTGCAAGTATGTTTCAAAAACGAATAGCATCATAAATATCAATCATAGGTGACATGAGCGTCCCATGCCACTATGTCGCCATATATAAGTTACAATCAAGTCCGTTATCTCGTATTAGAAATTGGATTTCCGTCATGAGTCGAGGCAAGGGGCAAGCTCCTCTCCGATTCGAGACATTCTAGCAAATGTCTTAGGACTACACACTCTGGGTAACCCTGGATCCTCCAAGGTCGGTCCTCTCTTACGTTTGAGGATTAATTATTCCTGAACACACGTTCCCTGGTCCTTACAGACCTATAATCGAGGCGCCTCGCATTCCAACAACCACATAGGTGAAAAATAGATATAAATGTCAGGGCTGGTAAGTCACTGACACCACCATAGCTAGAAAGAAACGTCATGCACTCCTTGGGTCCTTATCCCGTTTTTGACTCATACCGAGGTGTGAGGCTCGCGAATCCACGCTATACACAAAGCCAGGCCACGTAGGCCGTGCTTTGATCATCATCCACAAGACTTTGCTTTGCAACAAAAGCCTTGATCACGGCATCTTGGCATGCCACATAGGCAGTCCACTCCATATGACTGATTTCCATCGATATATAACCTCTGAGCTCGTACGTCTCAGAGAAGGGCGTTAAGCAAAAGAATAAATTCTCCGCCGCCAAACAGATATATATTTAACAGAGATCAATCAGTATAGAACAAAATCCAAAGTCAGACACACAGTCCATTTACAAGTCCATCCTGGATCTGAACGAAACCAGAGGCGTCAAATTCCTCGTATATCCGTCCAATCAACACATACGTTCAGACGGCTGCTACTTCCGTTCCTTCACGGTAGCTACTCCAGTTAGGAACCTCAGCAGCGCCCATCCAGCCGATACGAAGATCGTCGGTCTTAAATCGTCTTTGTAATTTCCAATTCGAATCGCTCGATAAATTATTTGAAATGAGGGTTAGCTCGGCCTTTTCAAATAATTCACGTAATTAGAATTTAAATCAATTCTTTCCATGGTTATATTATTCGACATCCATATTTCAGTTCTTTAGTGTTATTTCCGTGTCAAACACATACAACCATCAAATATCAAACAAATCAAGCCAAATTGGTTTATTTGCAATCTATGTTGCTTATAATATTTTATAACGATTTTTCGCCATTTTTATTTATTTAAAAATGGCCATATTTAATTAAACGACGTTTCAGGTCGTGCCATGGCACTGGCGCTGTTTTTCCCCTTAATTTGTTTTACACATATCGGAAAATCTAACCGTTGGATTTCTACAAAGTCTATATCAGTGGGAAGATATCACCAAAGCGAACCCAACGGTTCCAGTTTCGTGAAAATCTGACGGTCGGATCTTCCACACTAGTCGTTTGAAGTTACGGTTTCAAAATTCGAACTGCAGCGTCGTTATTCGATTTAATTTAATTATATTTATATTTATATATAAATATAAACGATTCTGGCGCTGTTTTTCTTCAGATTTGAATTTAACATTCCGGACAATCCAACCATTGGATTTTTACAAGGTTGGTGCCGTTGGAAAGATATTTCCAAGGCGAACCCAGCGGTTGCGGTTTCGGGAAAATCCGATGGTCGGATTTCTCGTACTAATCGTTTCAAATTACGATTCCGAAACACGAACTGCACGACTTCGTTTCCTTTTAATTATATTTATATTTATATATATAAATATAGTTCAATAATTTCAAATATAGTTCATTCATTAATTTCAACTTCGTTTTCACTTCAAATATTTCACTAACGCCTTAATATTTCGAAAAATTTCGCCATAACCTCCTTTGTACGGGGAGGGATTTGGAAATTTATTGGGCTGTGTTAGTTACCCAATAAATCCTATAAAGCATCCACATATTTATAGTGATATATTCTGGTGCTTACAGGGGAGCGTGTATAGATAATAACTCCAGAGAATAAATTCTCGTCACCCCGCTCCGTGTGGAAATAAATAGTCCATGTGCCGTATCTAATAACTAGAGAGACGTGATTATTGTCAACTCCAGACCCGTGTGGGGTTTTTATTAATCTGGCAATTTATCTTTATATTTTATATAGTCCATATCAGTCATCAGTTCAACCTGTAGTATATAATCATCGCCATACAAGCCTTTCGCTCGTATGGTAAATCTTCCACCTCGTCACACAAGCTCCAATTGCTTATGTGGAATATGATGAAGTATGCCTATCGTCAAGAAGTTTGCCATGTAGTGTAGTTCAAAATTAATTATTACTATCCTATGGCAATGTTTATTATTACACACAGAATAACCAGCACTCCGCATCCAATGACATTCACAGGAGTTGATATAAAAATAAAATTGCGCAGCCAACTCATCAAGGTCAACCTATTTGTCGGGCACGCAAATAATTTCTTTACTCTATAGCTAATCCATTTTCCCTGTTCAACACATGTATATATATATATGCAGAACAAAGCTAATAATAATATTTCTAGCAAACTATTATTTATTTCAACACGTGTGTATTTTTATCAAAGCGTATACATGATAAAAGAAATATTTTTATCACCAAAATTATTTATTCAATGCGTGAATGTTTTTAACACTTCATATTCACAATAAAGATGTAGTTTTTATTGTCTATTCATTTTATTCTAAAATACGATAACATTCAACACATGAATTTCAATTCAACTAATGAATTTCAATTCAACACATCAATATTCTCTATAGTTTGTATATATATAAAAATGTGATTTTTATCGCTAAAGCTATTTTTTTAAATTCAAATAATATTCAATGCATGAATTTCAATTCAACGAATGAATTTCAACTCAACACATGAATATTCTCTATAGTTCGTATATATATAAAAATGCGATTTTTTATTGCTAAAGCTATTTGTTTAAATTCAAATAATATTCAAAACATGAATTTCAACTCAACGAATGAATTTCAACTCAACACATGAATATTCTCTATAGTTTGTATATATATAAAAATGTGATTTTTATCGCTAAAGCTCTTTGTTTAAATTCAAATAATATTCAACACATGAATTTCAACTCAACGAATGAATTTCAACTCAACACATGAATATTCTCTATAGTTTGTATATATATAAAAATGTGATTTTTATCACTAAAGCTATTTGTTTAAATTCAAATAATATTCAACACATGAATTTCGATTCAATAAATGAATTTCAACTCAACACATGAATATTTCAGAAAATTTCGGCAGCATAACGGCAGGGTAGTTAAAACCGGGACCATCCCTAGTACGGCTCCTCGCTCTACCTTAAAACCTCACTGTTTTTTACAATGGGGATCATGCATCTAGTTCGCACGCAGGCGGCATGTTTTATTTTCAATTCCACAATCCTATTCTAATTTGTTTCAACCACAAAGGTATTTTTCAACCACAATATCAACCACAAACAATTATTTCCAACCATTCGTCATACCATATAATATCACGTCAATCACAAGCAATAAATATCGTCCATGGTCTGTGGACGAGGGGAGTATATATATATATATATATATATATATATATATTATTTCTATAATTCACTTGCATTTCATCACAATTCAAAGCATATATGTTTCATTCAACGCTTGTATAACTTATACATCGCTAATATAACTTATACAACACATGTACATGAGGTATACAATGCGTATATAATTTACACTTTGCTTATATAATTTATACAACGCGATTCCATTCACACAATTTAGTTTAGACTCCTCACATTGGTTTTTGCAGTGCTAAAAATCGTAGGGAGATCAGAAAAATCCGCGGTTCCTACTAGATGGTAGAGAGCCTCCTTGCGGTCACGGTGTCTCCTGTTTCATCAAATTTCGTTAACGAACGAAAAAGATATTATTTTTCAAAGTTTTGCAACACTTAAAAGTGTTATTTTCAATTCAGAATAATAAAGGTCGAACCTTTATATCTCGTTCAGAACTAGGTTTGGGATTTTCGCAAAATCCGTGAAGTATTGGGATGATCGGCGGTGCTGATGTGGAAGAGGGGGTGGGGGCTTCCTGTCGACGGTGGTGCGGTCCTCTCCGGTGGCCTGTGGCGTCGTCGGCGGCGCTGGGAAATCTCGAAGTTTGGGGGCTCGATTCAGGCGGAGATGGTGATGGTGGATGTCGGGTTGGGGTCGGATCTGAAGAGGGGCGAAGGGGCTTTCGAGGGACGGTGGTGGCGCGGCCTGGTTTCGCCTGTGGCGGCGGGAAAACGAAGGGGAAGGACGGAGCTCGATGAACCATCGAGAGCGAGAGGCGGCTAGGGTTTTTCCGTGATTTTTTTTTTGAAAGAAAAAATCCTATTGGCCGAGGATTTGTAGGAAATTTTAAATAGTGTTTTTACAAACGAACTCGAAATCCAACCCAACGACTGTCGCCCCTAGCTAAATACCCCCATTCCAGACACAATGGGATATGTTTTATTAGCCATTTCGACTGTTACAGTCAGTTATTTTTCAAATTAAAATATAAAACATTCAATATTTGATTTGAACGTACATTTCAATTTGCCAGAGCCACAAACTGAATCGAAAAATTCCAGAAAAATAAATCTAGCTTTGTTTTGACGATACGGTCCCAACAAAACCAGTTTCGTCAAATTCTGAGCTCGTTTGAAAAATGGCCATTTTTAGGTCGACCCATTTTAACAGAAATTGACCAATCACATTTTCTTTTGCCCCGCTCACATACTAGCTTCAAAAATTATGAAATTTGAAACCTAGCAATAATTTGACATCCCGGACCCAACAAAAGTGGTTTTGTCGAATTCCGAGGTCGTATGCAAAATATCTATTTCCAAGGGCTATATATGCTATATAGCGACCTTTCTGAAAATTCATTTGGACATAACTTTTGATTCCTGTTATGAAACTTCGATTTTTCAGATTCGTTAGAAAGGTATTCAAAAACAGATTTAAATATTTTCAGTTTCGCTAAAATCCGTTATATTTCCCACCCGGTACAGTCAGACAAAGTTTGTATTCAAAATTTTCAAACTGCCATATTCGCCCCAATTCATTATTTTATTGAAATATGCTATTTCAATTATTCAATTTCTTGGGTAATAACCAATTTTAAAAATTTTAAATTGGTCCACATTTTCCGGGTTATTACAGGTCGACCCCATAAGGGGATCGACCCCCTACGGTAGATCTGGACAGGTTAGGGTTTCCTAATAGCTATTTATATATGACCCCGTTTCTCTTGTTTTTCCACACCAAAAAAAATGATGGACTAGATGCTGCCTCTGCCCAAATTGAATCAAGTCTTTTCTTCTTCAGCAATCAAGTCATTCAAGTTTAGAGATATGTGATTCGATATCTGCAATCTTTCTTCAGTTTTTCTAGATCCAGTCACAGTGAGTTTATGTTACTTTTAGATCGAAATATTTAAAAATTAATCTTGACATGACTATAACTTGGATCTAAGCCTATGACTAATTGAATCATAACATATCTGCTATAACTTGTGTATTTATACTATTCTGACATGACTATGAACTAGATCTAAACCTATACCTATTTATCAAGTTAGGTTTGCCATTGTTTGTAGATCTGTTGTTAGTTGGTTATCTAATTCATTGTTTAGATCTTATCATGCCTGTTTATAATATCCCTATTACATTACAATCAGTTCTATTGTCACATGTTCATCAGATATGTTCCTATTTGTCTATATGTTTATGCTTATTTCTGCCATTATATGTCAGTCTTGTTATTATGATCATTTCTGTCCTCTTCCCTTCATGTTTTCCCTTTTATTTTTATAGCCAGGCTACCTTCGAGCCTAGGCATGCCGCTGAAATAAGCGAACGCGTTGAATTGGGAACGAGGAGAAAACGGTAAAATTGGGGCATAACTTATAATTGGAATTTGGGCATAACTTGAATGAAATATATGAACATGAATTTGGGGCATATGGTTAATTATGAACATAACTTGGGAAAGGGGCATGAAAACTATAATGACATAGGAATAATTGGTTAATAATGGAAATATCTAAAATTACAGTAATTGGAAACCGTAACTGCGCTTAGACACGAGGTTAGATTACACTAGTGGTGGAAGTCTGTTCGGAACCAACCGGCATATCCAGCGACCACAAGTGGTGAATTTAATGTGAGGTGCCTAAATGCATAAACACGTGACGTGTTCAGACACGAAGTTAAGCCCGACTTGTGGAAGAAGTCAGCCCGGAACCGACCCGCATATCCAACATCCACAAGTGGTAGGCTAGATGTGGGAGGTCTAACACATTATAACCATAAACGAATATGGTAATGAATTGAAATACTTAACCTGGTTGAATCCATAGGGGTTATATGAACATGTTAAACTTGAGTAGGGGTGAAGTAAACTTGTTTGAAATAGTGGGTGGGTTAAGTACATCTTGGGTTGGTGGGTAATATTTATATATAGGCCCACAAACTTAACCTATGGGGTTATGCCATCTTTTTCTTTGGTATGGCATAACCTGTGGAAAACCTGGTGGGGATACAAGTGTGGGGGGAAGCTTATTTCATCTTGTGTGTGGGACCCATTTCAGTCAGTAACCCATATATAGGTATCAAACGAGTACTCCGAACTAGGTCGAAGTCGGGGCATGCTTACTGGGCTGATTGTAAGAGATCCAAACGTGAGGGACAGTGTGGGCGGCGCATTCCGACGGGGTCATGTGCGAGCATGGGTCTGGAAGAAGAGGTTTAAACGCCGTAAAACCTTTAGGTATGGTTGTAAACATCCTAAAACCGAAGGGTTGCCACTTTAGGAAGTGATACATCCTACTGTGGGGCCAACACAAGGTATCAACGGAGTAGGGAGCCGATCGATTGGGGCAGTAATTAGGGTACATCTAGACTCTGGTATGTTTAGGAGCCTGTAATTATCCTTAGGGGTAACTCCGGTATGTTGAGTCGCCTATTGATTGTATGGGGTTAAAACCTCTCACTAGAAGTACGCCTAAGTCTACCATCCTATAGTTGTTGGGATCATCTCATTCTGATTATACTTGTATTGGTGCAGACAGTGAGAAAGAGAAAGTATTAGAGAAGCGCAATAAACTTTATCATGTTTATCCTATTTACCTTGCCATGCCGGACTTTTATGATGTTATCGCTCTTATCCACTTTATATACCTGTCATGATACTACTTTTACTTATTTATATGCTAAAAGTAACTGAACTCGCCAGACTTTATGTCTGACCCATTTTGTTTCCCCTTCTTTCTCTTCCCCCTCCCCCCCCCCCCCCCCCTCCAGGTTCTCAGGGTAGGAATACTCAAGCTTGATCAAGATTCTGCTTTTATCTTGCTTGAAGTTGCTTTGATGTAATGCTTGATTTCATGTTTCTCTACTATGGCTATGTTTTGGGGATTATGCTTCTTTTATTACTGCACTCTGATGCTTTAAGTGCAAGAAAGAAATTTTAATGATGTATCGTGTTTTATGTTTTTCAGACATATGATGTAACCATGTTTTGAACTACGATTCTTTATGATTAATAAAGTGTTAAATCCCACGACTATTATATATCAATCTTGTAATGTTTCTGTTTCTGTTTACCTATAACGCTTCATGAAACTTAATGCATTCTCTTAATGAGTGACATTAACGGACGTGGGGTGTCATAGATCTGCCTGGTCACGTTCTAACATTAAACATTATAACTAATTTAACTTACTTATGCTAATTAATTGGTGATTAGGCAGAAAACACGATTAGGCATTGGAAACCGCGTTTAGGCATTTTATAAGTTTAATTAGACCTAATATATAATAAGGATTAAGCAAACTAGTATACTTCAGCACGTTACATATTGTTCACCTTTCTTTCTTACGGTTTGCACCCAGAACTGCTCACCCCATTCTCAATCCATCTGCCACCATGGTTCGAAACTCAGCACCCATCATTTCCTCTACACTGTCGCCTCTCCTCCTGTGACAATCCAAGAGACAGTGCTCCACTTGAAGACCACCCAAGCACCTTCTCTTCATCCCATCTTCTTGCTCCAAAAACTCTACTCCACACAGAAAAAAACCATACCCACTTTCTTCATTTTCTTCTACATAATTCCACCACTACTTCTTTACTGCTACTCCTCCTTCAGATCGAACAAAGCTCTGTGCGGAAAACCCGCGTGTACACTAGAACTCACGCTCCAGCTTTGTTTCAAATAGCTCCCTTTTCTTTCTTTTTTGGTCTTCTTTTCTTTATGCTTCTTCCCAGTCCTGACACCACGCAACTAAACACCATTTTTTACTTTATGGACATGAAAATTTTGAATAAAGGAATTGGTTATAGGTTTGGTATTTATATGAAGAGATACCTTGACACCCAAGTGTTAGTTGAGTAGCTACATTGTAGGGTTGGTCGGCCAATGCAGGAGAGGTCGCCAGTTTTGATTTGAACATACACAGGCTGTGTTGAGTTTTCAATTCATGGTAGGGTAGCTGTAAAATGTTTTGTAGCTGCGAGTGTCAAGGCTGTACGTTTTTGGTCTGCAATGAGTGTATGGATTCGATTCATAATATAGGAGATGGGTAGTGTACTACCGTTACATAATCAAGAAGTAATTGGAAAAGATTGTTGGTGTTGGGTATTCCTAAGGCAGGAAGGATAGGCAGCTAATAAACTTAAGGTAGCCTACAATGTATTGTCCATTTCAATTATAGGCTCTACAGTGTGTTTTCATTTCATTTCATTTCATATCATATGCAGTTCATGTGAATGTGTAGGATAAAGCTCGGATTTTCATTTTTTTTTTTCATTCAGGTTGTAACTAGAACTTAACAGAGAAGGAATACTCTGAATATTTATTTATATTTGTTTTTATACGATTAGCCACTAAATACAGCTAATCGTTATGTACATTAACCATTTAATATACGTGCCGCATACGCAAGCTTCAAACGCAATGAAGCTTGACACACCGCTACAGCTCAACATTCCAGTCCTAATGAAATTTATTTCGTTGAAAACGGACTCTGTTTGCACAACGGCGTTATTTTAATTTATCGATTCACCTTTAAATTGCACGCACCGATAAAACATCTCTAATTGACCCCAAACTAGAAATCTAGCAATAACCAATTATATGTTTTCCAATAAAACTCTTTTCATTGGAAACGGAGGTCGTTTGAATAGAAAACAATTTTAAGGTCTATATAATATCGATAAATATAATTAAATCCAAAATAAATTCTATTTAAATAAAAATAATTTATCATTATCGTATATTTTCAAATAAAATATCACGTAGTTTTAAATTAAACTAATATATAATTTAAACTCAATATTTACAAATCCCGAGCTAAACGATATTCAAATTATATAGCAATTCTTATATAAATCGTTATAATTTATAAATGATTTCCATAGCGACTATTTGAAAATTTAAATTGGACATAACTAACAATTTATAATATGAAAGTGTTTTGTAGGTACGAGTGTTTTGTAAAATTTAAATTGGACATAACTAATAATTTAAATGGCGACTATTTCAATATATAAGTTTACAATTCATGGTAGGGTAGCTGTAAAATGTTTTGTAGCTACGAGTGTCAAGGCTGTATGTTTTTGGTCTGCAATGAGCGTATGGGTTCAATTCAGAATATAGGAGATGGGTAGTGTACTGCCGTTACATAATCAAGAAGTAATTGGAAAAGATTGGTGATGTTGGGTATTCCTAAGGTAGGAAGGATAAACAACTAATAAACTTAGGGTAGTCTGCAATGTATTGTCCATTTCAATCATAGATTCTACGGTGTGTTTTCATTTCATTTCATATGTTGTGTATGTGAATGGGTAGGATAGGCTCGGCTTTTCATTTTTTTCTGTTTAGGTTGTAACTAGAACTTATCAGAGAAGGAGTACTCTGAATATTTATTTATATTTGTTTTTATACAGTTAGCCACTAAATACCGCTAACCGTTATGTACATTAACCGTTTAATATAAAAACCGCATACGCAAGCTTCAAACACAATGAAACTTGACATACCTCTACGCCTCAACTTTCCGGTCCGAACGAAATTTATTTCATTGAAAACGGACTCCGTTTGCACAACGGCGTTATTTTAATTTATCGGTTCATCTTTAAATCGCATGCACTGATAAAATACCTCTGATTGACCCCAAACTGGAAATCTAGTAATAACTAATTATACGTTTTCCAATAAAACTCGTTTCGTTGATAATGGAGGTAGTTTGAAAAGAAAACAATTTTAAGGCCCATATAATATCGATAAATATAATTAAATTTGAAATAAATTCTATTTAAATAAAAATAAATTATTATTATCGTATATTTTCAAATAAAATATCATGCAGTTTTAAAATAAACCAGTATATAATTTAAACTCAATTTTTACAAATCCCGGGCTAAACGATATTCAAATTATATAGAAATTCTTATATAAATCGTTATAATTTATAAACGATTTCCATAGCGACTATTTGAAAATTTAAACTAGACGTAACTAACAATTTATAATATGAAATCTCCATTTTTCTCTTTCATTAGAAAATTATAATAAAATTGATTCAAACGTTTCTTGTTTCACCAGATTCCAATTTAAAATGGATTATGTATATTCAATTGAAATTTAAATCGTAAATCATAAACTACAATGACATTTCAAGTTCATTTTATAATTATATATAAATTAAACGTTCAATCTTCATTATATAAACGAATTCTAAATTATAAATCCAATTAAAATACCAATTTAATATTTAACATAATAAAATATATTAAATATCTGATCACCTAAAATATGGGACGTTACACTCTATGTCGGCCGGTTCAACGTGGATAAGGGAATCGCGATGGATTTGTGGGCTCAAGTATGTCACTTCCTGTAGCACTGCGAAGTTAAGGAAGTCGCTGTAGATTTTTGATGATGTTGGAGATGGAAATAAATGGAGAATGGAATGGGAATCTGTGTGCAGTTCGAATGTATTGGGCTTGGGGTGATGTTTGTTGGCTAGAGTGGTGTGGTATGGTAGAAGTGGTGAACCGGTGTAGTTCTGGTGGCTATTGTATTGTTGGTGAGGTGCTGAACAATGTTGAGGAAATTCTGTGTTTGGGGATGCTCGGAGTTTGGTATTTGGCAATGGTATTTATGGTAAAATGTTAAGTTAAAATAATTAATTAGAAATGTTTAATTTACTATATATATTTAGTTATATCGTCTAAGATAATTTATTTAAGTAGTTTAAATAAATAGTGCAAATTGATGAATATGGATTTAATTAATCGTAGGTGCAAATAAAATTTATTCGAGAAATTTCGAGTTGATTCTAAACTCACTCTCCGGATTTGTTTATAATATATTATAAATGAAAATTTGTTTAATATAATGTTATATATATTGTTTGTTGGTTGTTTGGATGCATTTAAATATTTTTGTGACAATCATATATATATATCGGTTATTTAGGATTGGTGTTTGTGGCTATTATATATATATATATATATATATATATATATATATTGGTGGTTGGATATTTCCTATAGTACCATTAGCAGATGCCTGCTGTATCGTTAGCGGATGACCCTATGCACCCCATAATATGATAGTGGATGACCTTCTATACCGCAATATCCTACCTTGAAGCAGGATGGGTATTATTTATGTTGGCTAACATCTGTGGATGCGGGAAAACAGGTTGGAGGGATCCAACTAGATTCCTCAAAATTTATTATCGTTTTTTTTCATATATATTATCATATATGATATGTTAGAAACCTGTGATTGATAATTGGGTGGTTTGGATGTTTGAAATCACTGGCCCTAGATGTTGATTTATAAAAATATCGTGAAAAGAGATTTTGAGATTCAAAAGGGGAAATCTATTTTTTTTAAATAGAATTTGAATTTCGAATGGGGTAGGAAATATTAACTTGTTTTGAATAATAAAAACAAGTGGTTCATTTATAAACGATGTTTATAAATGAAGTGAAATGAATTATCATTGGATAATTCGGGAAATGTAAATACAAGTGTGAATTTAAAAAGGGAAATTTATTTTTTCTCTAAGTAGAAATTTAATTTCAAATGGATTTGAAATCGAGACTTGTTTAAATATATAAACAAGTAATATAAACGATGTTTATAAAGAAATGTGAAAAATTATTAATTGGATAATATGACTATTTAAATTCAAATGTGAATTTAAAATGAAAATTGGGAATTGTTTAAATAGAAAACGATGAAGTCTGTTTCGATGTTTGGAATGTAAACTTAATTGGATAATTTTATTAGATTATGCCGAAATTATAAAATAAATTATATCCAGAAGGATATTGGAATGTTATTAATTAGAAACTAAGATTTAACATTTAATTTTAAAATATACTCTATGTTATAAGTTAAAATAAATAGAATACTCCAAAATAAGATTTAGGTTTCTAATAGATTTTGAAATGGAACTTGTTTTAATGTATAAAACAAGGAAGTGAATTTATAAATAAAGTGGGATAATTATCATGGGATAATTTGGAAATAAAATTCAAGCATAAAGTTAAAAGGTAATCAATAATTGTTTAGAAAAGAGATCGATAAATTTCGGAATATAAACTAAATTGGGATAGACAATAGAATTTATAATTTAAAATTCAATTATATCGAATTCTATAAAATGATTTGTTTCCAAATGAATTGGAATCTTATATAGAAGCTTGAGTTGTAAATAAATTTATAACTGAGTTATGAATAATAGACAATTTAGGATAATCGAGATTTTTAAGTTAGATTTGGAAAACTGGTTTAATTTATATTAAAAATATAAAGAATAGAGTTGAGATTTGTAATAAACAAAGTTTAAACACTTATATTTAAATATAATTAAAACGAACTCGACGCAACGCGGTAGTTCGTAATTTGACCTTTCAAACTTTAGTGGAGTATATACAATTGAATTTAAGTCAGAATTCCTTGAAACAAGAACCATATGACCAATTGAATATTAGTTTTCTAATGGAAGAGAAAAAACTGTATTTCATATTATATATTTTGACTTATGTGAAAATCAAATTTTCAGAAAAACAATGTCATAACCATTATTAAACTATGACGGTTTATTTAAATTAATAAAAGGGTTTTAAGCAAATAAAACTTGAATTTCCATTAGAAAAATCCAAATTTGAGTTATAATATAAATATAAACTCAAGTGGAGTAAATGAACCGATTTTTGAAACAAAAATCAGATTTTTAATTGTTGAATAGAATTAACTAATTTGAATAATAATTAGTTAATGAAAATTTTAAATCGAATCTGTAACAACCCGCTCATTTCATGATAATAGATTTAAATATTTTATTTAAATATATCGTCATATCCGATGTGTCACTCAAAATGTTGTTTCTCACAAACGATAAAATTAGGACTCGGGACCACTTCCATTGAGTCTAGAACGTCGTTCACAACCTTTTTGACTACGTGCATCGATATGTTTGGAGTTTCAGAAATTTGGGACTTTGGTTGGGTCTTGGATTAGTTAAACCTAGCTCACTCCATATAACCAAATCAGCCCCTCTTCCTCTCATTCATTCCAAACACTTATAAGAAAATGGAAATGGGGAAGGGAATGGGAAGTTAAAATTCCTAAGCCCTACCTTGATCTTGGAGCTCTAATTCTTGAGGAAATCATGTGTAGAGACTTGGGTAAGCTTCTCCATCTTCATCTCCATCTTCTCCATCTTGTTTCCTCTTCAATTTATGATCTTTCCTAAACCTAGTTCTTAGGAAATATTATGTATTCATGTGTAGATTTAAGATTTGTGTGCTATATTAGAGGAGAAATTGTTTTTGCTAGCTATTGAATTGATTTCTTGCTTCTAGCAAGCAAAAGTGAGTTCCTTTTGAACTCACATCTATGCCACAAGCCATTGGCTTGTACAAGTGTAATTTAGGACCATTTCATGTTGCATTTGCTTGTTGAATTGGTTAGGATAGTTTACGCTTTTCAGTTCCTTAGTTTGAATTTCATTTGAAATAGAAAATTATGACATATGTTATTTACACGATCAATGTACATGATTTGAGTCGATTAAGTGGTGTTGTGAAGTACCGTTGTCGCACCCGGCAAGTTCTAAGACTTCACAATTCGCATATATCGCATTTTATCGTTTTAGTTCGAAATTTGGTTCGTTTAGAACCTATAATCGAAATCTTTGCATTCGAGCTTTGTGAGTCGATGCGGTGGATCAGAGAGGTCTCATTGATGTCTCGAAGAAGTCATGAACCTCAACGATCGACGGCGGACGCTCGCGAGGGTCGAATCCCCCTAGGTTCGACCTGGGGAACAGCCCAGGTCAGAACCGGCCGACAGGCCCAAAATGGGGCGGTCGACCGGTTTTGTTCCTTTTTAAAAACGTTCCACCGCCCCATTTTGACCGGTCGACCGGTTTTGGGCTGTAGACCTTAGGGGCCTTGGTCCACATCATAAATTCACAGATTCTAGCAGCTCGATTCATCAACTTTGATTCTCAATTGATTCTTCCAATGTTGATTCTTTTGGTTTATTCACATTGTTTAAGATGTGAATTGAATAAGTGATCATTCTAAAGCCCGTGTGCTCTATTCTGTATATCGAATTTATTCGATAATCTTGTTAATATGATTCACGCCATTAAAACGTAAATTATCGACTCGATATCCTTCGAGTCTATTCTGATAGTTTAAAACCTTCGGGAGCTAGTTTGGGATTTCGATTCGTTCGTTGATTGAAATTACAACCGCTATCCCCTTGATTTCCTATATGTTGTTGTAATGTGAGTTTATGTTTTATGATTTTTGTGCTCCCTTCGCTATGGCAACGGTTTTTGTGAATAATTGAACTACAATAGATAACGGGGTTTTATATTGTCAATGGGCATCGAACCAACGTTTAATCAGTTTTTAAATTCAAATCCTTTTAAAATAAATATGGTTTCTAAACCCGGTTCCGATTCTATTGATTTATATACGATTCCTTATCTATCGATCGGACGAGAAATTTAGTTTATTTACCTTAGTAAAACTGAGGACTATGACCCCTTATATGTTTACCTCGGCGAATAACTCTTGGACTTGTGCGTTCGAACATGTGTGGTGATTTTCACTGTTTTGAGTATGAACTAACAACGGGTTCGTAAATAATCGAGAATAGTGAGTGGTTATGGGACCTTTAACAATTTTCTTATATTTACTATCTCGGTGTAATTCATACTCACCGGATCGATGCGGTCCTTTTACGGTTTATGTTTTTGTGGTCCTCGATCGCCCAAGAGGAATTTACGATTCTTGGATTTCACTTCTGGGACTCCAGTCTAGATTTTATGATTTATGTTTTTGTGGTCCTCGATCGCTCGAGAGGGATTTACGATTCTTGGATTTCACTTCTGGGACTTCGGTCCAACTTTTATGATTTATGCTTTTGTGGTCCTCGATTTCCCGAGAGGGATTTACGATTCTTGGATTTCACTTCTGGGACTTCGGTCCAACTTTAATGATTTATGCTTTTGTGGTCCTCGATCGCCCGAGAGGGATTACGATTCTTGGATTTCACTCTCCGGGGTCACGACCCGGCTTCGTGCGGAGCTTCGGCTCAAACCATGGGTTCGCTACCTAGAGATCGTTTCTCACCTTTTTATGATGTTTCTGGATTTCTAAATGATTTTTGATTCTTGATTACTTTGATGCGATGCACGTCAATTTGATTTATGTTTGGCATTTATTTGTTAATTCTGATTGTTATATGCTCTTTTCTTGCCATGGGATTTATTTCCTCTGTCATTTCCTGTTTTGTGTTATTATTTGAATGTTGCATTCTACATTAGCTGGGAGATTATTTAGAGATAGTTGTGTTGACATGCCATGTTTCGTATTTATTTATGATTAGGAATTATTATTAGAATCATGTCATCCTGCGTTATATCTCTTATTATCTCAATTTATTTGATAAGTACAGCTAGACTGATCCGTTTATTGTTTATTTTCTTATAAATAATACTCGAGTCAAGCCAAGTCGTTTTAGGTGCTCCTTTGGGTCTCATCGCAGGATTGATCTTCAGCTTTCAGCTTGTTACTCTGTCTTTGCCGCTTTATGTACTTTTGTACCTATGACATTATCTATCGTTGTGTACATATTCTTTTATTTAGATCAAGGTACATGTATTAGTGGATCTTTGTTGACCACTAACTTGTTGTACACATTATTGATTTATTCATATCTATTCCGCCTTTATGATATGATTATTCTGTGTCTGGATGTGATATATATTATTGTTTTTGTCTCTTTTATACTGCTTTCCGAATTATTTATAGTCGTTGTGTGGTTTCCCTATGTGCCGAATGGTCATGTCGAAATTTTAATTGGTATTGGAATTCAATGTGCATTCCTCATATAGAGAAATTATACAATTGGTCGCTCTTCACAAACCTCGTTCTTCATTATGGTCTACGACATTTCTCTAAAATGAACTGGACGATAGTGGGTATAGAGGCGGGGCGTTACAGTTGGTATCAGAGCCGAGCCATTTTCCGGAATAGTGTAAGATAGTATGACGATGATATTGTCTTAAGCCTCTCTTGGGAATCGTGCTTTAGGGTTTCAGTTAGAGTCTTAAGACCTGTCATAGCTTATCTTCCTATACAATTCCATTTTGATTGAATTCGCATCATTTGAGTTCAACTTGAGACTAACTTTTCCTCCTTCTTTTCCCTTAAAGAAGCGAAATTGTTGGTCGTAGTCGTGCTAGTGTCGGTTCACCCAGTGCACCTCCTATGGGAGGGGTGATTATGTATCAAGTGGCCTATTTTTAGTCTTTTAGAATAGTTATCGACTCGTCCTCTTCGGGTTGATTTCTATAGTCCATCTACGGCCTGTGTGCTCTAGTGGTGCTTCTGTTTCATTCTTTGACTCGAGTTGCTAATCGATGTCTGTTTTTATATAAATTACGTTATTAAAACGTAAATTTCAAGTTGTCGATTGCTTCGTGTATCACGCTTATCTTGTTGATCATTATGATCCTTGAAGTTGATTGATCATTGGATATCTTTCTCGTGCGTCGTTACGCATGTCGTAAGAATCTTTGATCCTGATATTTCTTGATTTCTAGTTTCGTGTGTCGTTATGTACCTAGCATGGTCTATTGATCACTTGTCGGTCGGTATGGAGATACCATGTCTTTGTGACTAAATCTACTCCCTTGTTGTTAGCTATATAGTTCTAGTTCAGTGTGAGATCACCAAGCCTTCGGGCTAAAACAACTCATTTGTTACCTCGTTGTGCCGGTGTGAGTCACCAAGCATTTGTGCTAAATTAACTCAACAAAGTATCGTTGCGTTCCAAACTCAAGATCAAGAACGAGGGAAAGCATCCCACTTCTTGTGATCCCTCTTCTTGAGTCAAGGTACGTATCATTAATTCCTTAATGTCCTTTACCTTGTTCAGAGATAATTTTATTTATGTTCTTTTGATATACGTTGATCATGTTCTTCGTTATCAAAAGATATAAAGGAATTTTATTTCCTTTATGCCATCCCGAATAATTTATTTAATTTTTATATTTTCGCGAGATCAGCGTGAACGTTAGAAATTGTGAGGACTTTCTTGTATTAACTTGTCCATCGGGTGCGTTAAGGATCTCGAACAAGATATGGGATGCCATGTTGTAGTTCGGAATTTTCTAAACACCATTATGTGACAATCCGACATTCGAAATGATTCCTAAAATTAAAATTCACTTCTAATAAGTTAATCAAAATAATAATATTTTGGATTTTGCTATTTTCGTAGTCGTTTGTTATTTTTCTAGATAAATTATTTCTAGATTTCCATGGAGCAATTCCAAGAATTTGAGTGGTTCAAGATTTTTAATTAGAAATTATCTTGAATCTTTTCTTTGAGCAAATTAAATAACTCCAGGAACAACTCAAAAACTTATTTATTTATGTCTCTTGTTTCTGGATTTCGGATCTTTTATTTTTGAGAATCCCAATCAATAAGAAATCTCGCATTATTCCTAATCCTTGTTTTTGATTTGCTAAAAAGAATTTAGTATTCTTGTAACTCCATGGATCTTCCTATTTTCTCTAGTGAACGATCACTTGAGAGAATGGGAGTCCCGTGGAGGGAGGGAAATTTGAGTTTTTGCGATCCACGGCAAATTCATTAATTCCATTTTTCGAATCTATGATCTAGTCGATCATCTGGAAGTGCTATAGTCAATTCACTTATGTACTTAGCCTTGTGTTGTTCTTAGAAATGAATATCGAAAGGATGGGCTCTTTTGATATTCCTCCTTTGTTTGTTCGAATCATTTGGATTGACAATTGTATATGCACATTTGTTAACCCTTATCAATCAAATTTTTGGGGATTACAACCTCTTTGGTTTAATCTCATCTTGTTATAGAAATTGTCTATTGCTTCTTTGATTAATTGCTGATGTTTTTGCGATTTGAGATTTTAGGCGGAAAATTATCTTAAATCCTGTTATCCCGAAGTGGTAAGTTGTGCACTACTTATCCATCATCTTCTCGATGTTTCTGATTTTCTAAAATCGATACTCAAGTTTCTGAATATTGGGAATTTCGCATAATTCCTAATGATTCATCCTTATGGTTACTAAATGAGATTTAGTACCCGGTTAGAAATCGATTTCCCTGAATAGTTCATTGATATTCTGTTACCAACCTTGAATCATTGATAATAAAATCGATTATTCCTTCGAGAATTGCTCTCCTTAGCTAAATTCGTTGGAATCTTTGAGTTGTTCTTTTGTGGGCGTCAGCCACCTTGTCGCAAGACTAAAGTGCTAAAGATTGGTGTTTGCTACATCGTCGTGATTGAGTTTTGGGAATGGATTATTCAACCACCGTAATTTCCCATCTCATATCCTAAGAGAAATATCTACTATCGATATTCCGCGTCTGTAGGACCCAGTCTTGTTGCTTCTTGAAAATTCCGAATTTGATTTATAGGGTTCTTATGTATTATACAAATTCTCATTCCTTTGAGAATTGTAATAAGAGAGGCAAATCAATATGAATTCATAGCATTTATAAATTTTTCTAGAATTATTTACCCGTTTGGGGTGACTACCTTCATGGGTAATGAAGTTCGAGATTGAACCCTAGTTTTTATGATCTTGCGAGACGAAATTGGGATCTCACCTAGTCGTTGGTGTGATCTTTTCATTTCGTGTCGGTTCTTGTTGTACCACTTTGTGGTACAATTTTTTGTTGTTACCTATTACTTCAATTTTAAGGAATTGTGGGGATGCAATTCTTTTAAGGGGGAAGTCTGTAACAACCCGCTCATTTCATGATAATATATTTAAATATTTTATTTAAATATATCGTTGTATCTGATGTGTCACTCAAAATGTCGTTTTTCACAAACGATAAAATTAGGACTCAGGACCACTTCCATTGAGTCTGGAACGTCGTTCACAACCTATTTGATTATAAGCATCTATATGTGTAGAGTTTAGAAATTTGGGACTTTGGTTGGGTCTTGGTTTAGCTAAACCTAGCTCACTCCATATAACCAAATCAGGCCCTCTTCCTCTCATTCATTCCAAACACTTATAAGAAAATGGAACTAGGGAAGGGAATGGGAAATTAAAATTCCTAAGCCCTAGCTTGATTTTGGAGCTTTAATTCTTGAGGAAATCATGTATAGAGACTTGGGTAAGCTTCTTTATTTTCATCTCCATCTTCTCCATCTTATTTGCTCCTCAATTTATGATCTTTCCTAAACCTAGTTCTTAGGAAATATTATGTATTCATGTGTAGATTGAAGATTTGTGTGCTATATTGGAGGAGAGGTTGTTCTTGCTAGCTACTGGATTGATTTCTTGCTTCTAGCAAGCAAAGGTGAGTTCTTTTTGAACTCACATCTATGTTGCAAGCCATTGGCTTGTACAAGTGTAATTTAGGATCATTTCATGTTGCATTTTCTTGTTGAATTGGTTAGGATAGTTTACACTTTTTGGTTCCTTAGTTTGAATTTCATTTGAAATAGAAAATTATGACATATGTTATTTACACGATCAATGCACATGATTTGAGTCGATTAAGTGGTGTTGTGAAGTACCGTTGTCGCACCCGGCAAATTCTAAGACTTCACAATTCGCTTATATCGCATTTTATCGTTTTAGTTCGAAATTTGGTTCGTTTAGAACCTATAATCGAATCTTTTCATTTGAGCTTTGCGAGTCGATACGATGGATCGGAGAGGTCTCGTTGATGTCCCACAGAAGTCATGAACCTCAACGATCGACATCGGACGGTCGTAGGGGTCGAATCCCCTTAGGTTCGACCTGGGCAAGAGCCCAGGTCAGAACCAGTCGACAGGCCCAAAATGGGGCGGTCGACAGGTTTTGTTCCTGCCTAAAAACGATCGACCACCCCATTTTGACCGGTCGACCGGTTTTGGGCTTTGGACCCGAGGGACCTCGATCCACAGTCTACCCCCATCTGGGCTCTTTCCCAGCCAGAACTCGGGTCGTTCGAACTTCGTTTGTGAACTTCAGCTTCATAAATTCATAGATTCCAACAACTCGATTCATCGACTTTGATTCTCAATTGATTCTTCCAATGTTGATTATTTTTGTCTATTCACATTGTTTAAGATGTGAATTGAATAAGTGATCATTCTAAAGCCCATGCGCTCTATTCTGTATATATCGAATTTATTTAATACTCTTGTTAATATGATTCATGCCATTAAAATGTGAATTATCGACTCGATAACCTTCGAGTCTATTCCAATATAGTTTAAAACCTTCGGGTGCTAGTTTGGGATTTCGATTCGTTCGTTGATCGAAATTACAACCGCTATCCCCTTGATTTCCTGTATGTTGTTGTAATGTGAGTTTATGTTTTATGATTTTTGTGTTCCCTTTGTTATGGCGACGGTTTTTATGAATAATTGAATCACAATGGATAACAGGGTTTTATATTGTCAATGGGCATCGAACCAACGTTTAATCGGTTTTTAAATTCAAATCCTTTTAAAATAAATTTGGTTTCTAAACATGGTTCTGATTCTATTGATTTATATATGAATCCTTATCCTATCGATCGGACGAGAAATTTAGTTTATTTGTAAAGACCCGCAAATTCCCGCCCTTTGAATCGACCATAAACCACACAGGTCTGATCCAAAAAGTGGAAACCTACGAATACTTTAACTTTGGGCATACAACACATCAGAACAAAAACACAGACTTTTATAACATCAATAATAAATGTTACATCAGAGTACAGAATATATCAGAGTACAACGATAAATAATACAGCGGAAGAAACATTTAAATTAAATTAAATACATTGCAGCGGAACTAATCTCAGCGGAAGGCCATCAATATTCTGGACCCGGCTTCAGACTTCAATCCAGGATCCTGCTTAACTATATCTGCAAAAAGCTACTCGACTGCCCGTGTGGAAAGAGGGCACCCGAGTTTGCAAAGTGAAACAAACTACAGGTCAGTCGTGGGACTGGTGTGAGAATTCTTAAACTAATCTTAATTAATAATAAGGCTAATCACAGGACCACGCCGCTAACGCGGAACGGGTTTACTCCACTGGATTGCCAGTGCATAAATAAAGTAAATCGTCAAATAACGCAATGCCTTTTTAGAAAAATGAAACCATTATAAGACCCAAGTCCCATCACACAATGCAACGCAAACCGGAGGATAGGGTTTTACCTTATAATGATCAAAAGATGCTTGATACGATAAACACGGTAGTATATAATAATAGTGTGCAACCAATTTGAAATACATCAAAGTAAATATATCAATCCTAGACGGCATGAGCGCCCCATCCCACTATGTCGCCAGATATAGGTATACAATCAAAACCGCGTGATGTCGTATTGGAAATTTGGGTTTCCATCTGAGTCAAGGCTAGGGAGGAGATCCTTACCGATTCGAGACACTCTAGCAATGCCCCAGGATTGGTACTCTGTCCAACCCTTGGATCCTGCAGGGCCGGTCCATACGTTAACGCTTAATGGATTGACAATTCCTGAACACACGCACCCCGGTCCTTTTGGACCTATAATACGGCCAATGGAGACCGCATAAACCGAGGCCTCGAAAAATCCAACAACCACCATGAATAAATGCCAGCGCTGGTAGGTCCCTGGCACCACTCTAGCTAGAGAGAAACGTGTGCACTCCCTGCGTTCCCTTCTCCCGTTTTAGACTCTACCGGGCTGTGAGGCTCGCGAAGTCACGATATACACAAAGCTATGCCAAAATAGACTGTGCTTTGATCATCAACCACAAGGCCTGCTTTTCAACAAAGCCTTGATCAATTGCATCTTAGCATGCCACATTGTCAGACTCTACCATATCATTGATCATCTACCAATATATATATAACCTCCAAGCTCATACGTCTTAGAGAAGGGTGTTAAACACCAAACAGAAATATATAATTAGTAGCGTTCAACAAATACAGTAGAAAAGAATACAATGTCAGACACGCAATCCATTTACAAGTCCGCTCTGGGTCTGAGTGAAACATCGTGTCCGTCGATCTCCAAATGCGTTTGGACGATCATTACCAAATACCTTGCCTTGGAAGGCCAATCCCAATTCAAGATACCAGTCATCATCATCCCAACGATGTGGAAACTTCGGTCTTCAATTGCCATCTTCATCTTCGACTCTTGATCGTCGTAATGATTATTCAGAATGGGTTAAACCCGGTCTTTCTGAATAACTCGCGTATTTTGTGATTAAAAATCAAATATTGGAAAATCACACATTTCGTCACATCCCAACTCAGAATATTCTTTTTAATAAGATATTCAATTAAAAAGATTCTCATTAATTTTATCAAAGATAAATATTTAAAATAAAATCTATAAATCAATTTCTAAAAATATGGAATTCCACAGAAATCCAATCAGTACATAATCGATATAAATTTCTGTATCAGACTAATAGTATAAATGGAATAACGGCAAAGCCTCTTAAATTCCATATATAATATCGGTCTTCTTTTACAGAAGCCCATCTCAATTATTACCAATAGAATTTCCACTTAATTCCTATTTAATATATTAGTTGAAAAACTTGATTTATAGAAAATGTCTTTTTAATTCTATAAAATAGATTCATAAGTTCCAAATAATAAATTCAATGCAAATTGGATTAAAGGATAGATGTCGTTTAAAAACATCGTCCACGGTAAATCCACTTCACATCTCAATTTATTTCATATCACAAAATATAATTGCAAATGCTAGTAATCTTTTAAAAACATATTTTAAAATAATCATAAAAATATTCTTTATATAAAAGATTCTAAATGAGAAGTATTCTTTATTTTACATATCTTTTACAAATATTCTTTGTTTAACATATAGTTGATTAAAAATATATTACAAAAAATATATGCACTTTATATAAAAAGGATTTCTAATGTAAAAATAGTCTTATTTAAAAGAACACTTGAATCGAAATGCGACTCAAACATTTACCATATAATTTGGATTATATGGATTTCACACACATCATATATATGACAATAACAGTATAATCATCAAGTAATCCATTACATCCAAAGTGTAATTTCCACTGTGTAAGCGTTAAAATTAAATAATAACGCTCATCACAGCCTGTCGATCTAACGATCAACATACAACTAAATATTGGGATTAGTGTATGTGAATTTTCATCCCAACACCCGTGTGGGGTTTTCAACCAATCAAGCAAATGATAAACTAATTTGTACACTTGGGCGATGTGTGAAAATTATCGTCCCAATCACATACACAAGTCGGGTAACTTGTCTATGGAAGTGTATTACACAATATATAACACGACGATAAAAATGTCTCTTTTATTTATATTCCTTTTATTGCCTATAAACGGTCAATAAAAATGTGATCTTTATTTCTATACTTTTTATTGTAATTTACATTTTTTACTTAACAAAATGTCCTTTTTATTCTAACTTACATTTTGAATGTAATTTTTCTTTTTATTGTTTATTTACATCAAAATGTAAATGTTCCCTTTTTCATTGTTTATTATTAACAGCAAAAATCTCGTCTTCTATATTTATTCTTTTCAATGAAAGCAATTTTACATAAAATTGTAATTCTTTAATTTTATTCTTCTTATTGTCTCTAGAAAGACAATAAAATGTAACACAAAAATATATTCTTTTTATCGCATCTAAAATGATGATAAAAATGTAACATTAACATTGCTATTTTTATCGCATCAAAAATGCCGATAAAAATGAACCACTAACATTGTCTATTTTTATCGCACCAAAAATGTCGATAAAATGAATCACTAACATTGTCTATTTTTATCGCACCAAAAAATGTCGATAAAAATGAATCACTAACATTGTCTATTTTTATCGCACCAAAAATGTCGATAAAATGACAACATTAACTATTCTATTTTCACCGCATTTAAAATGACGATAAAATATTCAACATTAACAATTCTATTTTTACCGCATTCAAAATGACGATAAAATATTCAACATTAACAATTCTAATTTTACCGCATTCAAAATGACGATAAAATATTCAACATTAACAATTCTAATTTTACCGCATTCAAAATGACGATAAAATATTCAACATTAACAATTCTATTTTTAAGGCCAATATATTTAATATTAAAAATACAATTTTTAAACAAATAATTTTTGAAACTCAAAATATATAAGTGTTTACTGTTTTTCAATGCAGAAACGTCATTCCGAACTCAATGGAAGTGGTTTCGAGTCCAAATTCCTATATATGTGAAAAGTAGCCTTTCGGGCCCTATATATTCTACAACGACCTTTCTAAAAATTGAATTGCCCATAACTTTTGATTTCCGCTACGAAATTTCAATTTTTCAGATTCGTTAGAAAGATATTTTTAAATAGATTCTAATATTTTTGGTTTCACTAAAATTTGTTAAATTTTGCATCATGTACGGTCAGTCAAAGTTCAAGTTTGACTTTGCAAACTACCGCGCTATTTCTAACTCTTTTGTTAATTAAAATTAAATCATTCATTCTAACTTCGATTTAAATCAAATTTGTGATCATTATTATTTAAATAAATTATTTTATATTGTCAAAACTCATTAAAATTTTCTAAAATAAAATTTTAAATTGGTCCTGATTTTTGCGGGTTGTTACAATCGCCCCCACTTAAAAACTTTTCGTCCTCGAAAAGGAACGTAGCTAAAAATTGTAAAATTAACTATCTCAATTTTAATTTTAATGGTTGATTATCTTTTCAAAATATATATAACTTTATATTTATAAAAATCATATTTCAAAGAATAGATTATATATATCGAAAATACGTTAATTATGAATTCGTAACTCTTAACTCGTTCTAGGGCATTACTAACCCCATCTCTAACGAGTTTACTCATTCTAGGATACTGCTGATCCTATCTCTAATGAGTATTCTTATTGGACATTACTAATCCAATCTCTGATGAGTCTTTTGTTCAGTTCTAACAAGTTGTACCCCAAAGATTTGAGCTAACCTGGCTCTGATACCAACTGTAAAGACCCGCAAATTCCCGCCCTTTGAATCGACCATAAACCACACAGGTCTGATCCAAAAAGTGGAAACCTACGAATACTTTAACTTTGGGCATACAACACATCAGAACAAAAACACAGACTTTTATAACATCAATAATAAATGTTACATCAGAGTACAGAATATATCAGAGTACAACGATAAATAATACAGTGGAAGAAACATTTAAATTAAATTAAATACATTGCAGCGGAACTAATCTCAGCGGAAGGCCATCAATATTCTGGACCCGGCTTCAGACTTCAATCCAGGATCCTGCTTAACAATATCTGCAAAAAGCTACTCGACTGCCCGTGTGGAAAGAGGGCACCGGAGTTTGCAAAGTGAAACAAACTACAGGTCAGTCGTGGGACTGGTGTGAGAATTCTTAAACTAATCTTAATTAATAATAAGGCTAATCACAGGACCACGCCGCTAACGCGGAACGGGTTTACTCCATTGGATTGCCAGTGCATAAATAAAGTAAATCGTCAAATAACGCAACGCCTTTTTAGAAAAATGAAACCATTATAAGACCCAAGTCCCATCACACAATGCAACGCAAACCGGAGGATAGGGTTTTACCTTATAATGATCAAAAGATGCTTGATACGATAAACACGGTAGTATATAATAATAGTGTGCAACCAATTTGAAATACATCAAAGTAAATATATCAATCCTAGACGGCATGAGCGCCCCATCCCACTATGTCGCCAGATATAGGTATACAATCAAAACCGCGTGATGTCGTATTGGAAATTTGGGTTTCCATCTGAGTCAAGGCTAGGGAGGAGATCCTTACCGATTCGAGACACTCTAGCAATGCCCCAGGATTGGTACTCTGTCCAACCCTTGGATCCTGCAGGGCTGGTCCATACGTTAACGCTTAATGGATTGGCAATTCCTGAACACACGCTCCTCGGTCCTTTTGGACCTATAATACGGCCAATGGCGACCGCATAAACGAGGCCTCGAAAAATCCAACAACCACAATGAATAAATGCCAGCGCTGGTAGGTCCCTGGCACCACTCTAGCTAGAGAGAAACGTGTGCACTCCCTGCATTCCCTTCTCCCGTTTTAGACTCTACCGGGCTGTGAGGCTCGCGAAGTCACGATATACACAAAGCTATGCCTAAATAGACTGTGCTTTGATCATCAACCACAAGGCCTGCTTTTCAACAAAGCCTTGATCAATTGCATCTTAGCATGCCACATTGTCAGACTCTACCATATCATTGATCATCTACCAATATATATATAACCTCCAAGCTCATACGTCTTAGAGAAGGGTGTTAAACACCAAACAGAAATATATAATTAGTAGCGTTCAACAAATACAGTAGAAAAGAATACAATGTCAGACACGCAATCCATTTACAAGTCCGCTCTGGGTCTGAGTGAAACATCGTGTCCGTCGATCTCCAAATGCGTTTGGACGATCATTACCAAATACCTTGCCTTGGAAGGCCAATCCCAATTCAAGATACCAGTCATCATCATCCCAACGATGTGGAAACTTCGGTCTTCAATTGCCATCTTCATCTTCGACTCTTGATCGTCGTGATGATTATTCAGAATGGATTAAACCCGGTCTTTCTGAATAACTCGCGTATTTTGTGATTAAAAATCAAATATTGGAAAATCACACATTTCGTCACATCCCAACTCAGAATATTCTTTTTAATAAGATATTCAATTAAAAAGATTCTCATTAATTTTATCAAAGATAAATATTTAAAATAAAATCTATAAATCAATTTCTAAAAATATGGAATTCCACAGAAATCCAATCAGTACATAATCGATATAAATTTCTGTATCAGACTAATAGTATAAATGGAATAACGGCAAAGCCTCTTAAATTCCATATATAATATCGGTCTTCTTTTACAGAAGCCCATCTCAATTATTACCAATAGAATTTCCACTTAATTCCTATTTAATATATTAGTTGAAAAACTTGATTTATAGAAAATGTCTTTTTAATTCTATAAAATAGATTCATAAGTTCCAAATAATAAATTCAATGCAAATTGGATTAAAGGATAGATGTCGTTTAAAAACATCGTCCACGGTAAATCCACTTCACATCTCAATTTATTTCATATCACAAAATATAATTGCAAATGCTAGTAATCTTTTAAAAACATATTTTAAAATAATCATAAAAATATTCTTTATATAAAAGATTCTAAATGAGAAGTATTCTTTATTTTACATATCTTTTACAAATATTCTTTGTTTAACATATAGTTGATTAAAAATATATTACAAAAAATATATGCACTTTATATAAAAAGGATTTCTAATGTAAAAATAGTCTTATTTAAAAGAACACTTGAATCGAAATGCGACTCAAACATTTACCATATAATTTGGATTATATGGATTTCACACACATCATATATATGACAATAACAGTATAATCATCAAGTAATCCATTACATCCAAAGTGTAATTTCCACTGTGTAAGCGTTAAAATTAAATAATAACGCTCATCACAGCCTGTCGATCTAACGATCAACATACAACTAAATATTGGGATTAGTGTATGTGAATTTTCATCCCAACACCCGTGTGGGGTTTTCAACCAATCAAGCAAATGATAAACTAATTTGTACACTTGGGCGATGTGTGAAAATTATCGTCCCAATCACATACACAAGTCGGGTAACTTGTCTATGGAAGTGTATTACACAATATATAACACGACGATAAAAATGTCTCTTTTATTTATATTCCTTTTATTGCCTATAAACGGTCAATAAAAATGTGATCTTTATTTCTATACTTTTTATTGTAATTTACATTTTTTACTTAACAAAATGTCCTTTTTATTCTAACTTACATTTTGAATGTAATTTTTCTTTTTATTGTTTATTTACATCAAAATGTAAATGTTCCCTTTTTCATTGTTTATTATTAACAGCAAAAATCTCGTCTTCTATATTTATTCTTTTCAATGAAAGCAATTTTACATAAAATTGTAATTCTTTAATTTTATTCTTCTTATTGTCTCTAGAAAGACAATAAAATGTAACACAAAAATATATTCTTTTTATCGCATCTAAAATGATGATAAAAATGTAACATTAACATTGCTATTTTTATCGCATCAAAAATGCCGATAAAAATGAACCACTAACATTGTCTATTTTTATCGCACCAAAAATGTCGATAAAATGAATCACTAACATTGTCTCTTTTTATCGCACCAAAAAATGTCGATAAAAATGAATCACTAACATTGTCTATTTTTATCGCACCAAAAATGTCGATAAAATGACAACATTAACTATTCTATTTTCACCGCATTCAAAATGACGATAAAATATTCAACATTAACAATTCTATTTTTACCGCATTCAAAATGACGATAAAATATTCAACATTAACAATTCTAATTTTACCGCATTCAAAATGACGATAAAATATTCAACATTAACAATTCTAATTTTACCGCATTCAAAATGACGATAAAATATTCAACATTAACAATTCTATTTTTAAGGCCAATATATTTAATATTAAAAATACAATTTTTAAACAAATAATTTTTGAAACTCAAAATATATAAGTGTTTACTGTTTTTCAATGCAGAAACGTCATTCCGAACTCAATGGAAGTGGTTTCGAGTCCAAATTCCTATATATGTGAAAAGTAGCCTTTCGGGCCCTATATATTCTACAACGACCTTTCTAAAAATTGAATTGCCCATAACTTTTGATTTCCGCTATGAAATTTCAATTTTTCAGATTCGTTAGAAAGATATTTTTAAATAGATTCTAATATTTTTGGTTTCACTAAAATTTGTTAAATTTTGCATCATGTACGGTCAGTCAAAGTTCAAGTTTGACTTTTCAAACTACCGCGCTATTTCTAACTCTTTTGTTAATTAAAATTAAATCATTCATTCTAACTTCGATTTAAATCAAATTTGTGATCATTATTATTTAAATAAATTATTTTATATTGTCAAAACTCATTAAAATTTTCTAAAATAAAATTTTAAATTGGTCCTGATTTTTGCGGGTTGTTACATTATTTACCTTAGTAAAACTAAGGACTATGACCCCTTATATGTTTACTTCGGCGAATAACTCTGGACTCGTGCGTTCGAATATGTGTGGTGATTTTCACTATTTTGAGTATGAACCAATAATGGGTTCGTAAATATTTGAGAATAGCGAGTGGTTATGGGACATTTAACTATTTTCTTATATTAACTATCTCAGTGTAATTTATACTCACCGGATCAATGCGGTTCTTTTATGATTTATGTTTTTGTGGTCCTCGATCGCCCGAGAGGGATTTACGATTCTTGGATTTCACTTCTGGGACTTCAATCCAACTTTTATGATTTATGTTTTTGTGGTCCTCGATCTTCAGAGAGGGATTTACGATTCTTGGATTTCACTTCTAGGACTTTGATCCAACTTTTATTGTTTAAGCTTTTGTGGTCCTCGATCGCCCGAGAGGGATTACGATTCTTGGATTTCACTCTCCGAGGTCACGATCCGGCTTAGTGAGGAGCTTCGGCTCAAACCATGGATTCGCTACCTAGAGATCGTTTCTCACCTTTTTATGATGTTTCTGGATTTCTAAATGATTTTTGATTCTTGATTACTTTGATGCGATGCACGTCAATTTGATTTATGTTTGGCATTTATTTGTCAATTCTGATTGTTATATGCTCTTTTCTTGCCATGAGATTTATTTCCTCTATCATTTCCTGTTGTGTGCTATTATTTGAATGTTGCATTCTACATTAGCTGGGAGATTATTTAGAGATAGTTGTGTTGGCATGCCATGTTTCATATTTGTTTATGATTAGGAATTATTATTAGAATCATGTCATCCTGCGTTATATCTCTTATTATCTTAGTTTATTTGATAAGTACAGCTAGACTGATCCGTTTAATGTTTATTTTCTTATAAATAATACTCAGGTCAGGACGAGTCATTTTAGGTGCTTCTTTGGGTCTCATCGCAGGATAGATCTTCCGCTTTCAGCTTGTTACTCTGTCTTTGCCGCTTTATGTACTTTTGTACCTATGACATTATCTATCGTTGTGTACATATTCTTTTATTTAGATCAAGGTACATGTATTAGTGGATCTTTGTTGACCACTAACTTGTTGTACACATTCTTGGTTTATTCATATCTATTCCGCCTTTGTGATATGATTACTCTGTATCTGGCTGTGATATATATTATTGTTGTTGTCCATATTTACTGCTTTTTGGATTATTTATAGTCGTTGTGTAGTTTCCCTTTGTTCCGAATGGTCATGGAAAAATTTTAATTGGTATCAGAATTCGATGTTCATTCCTCATATGGAGCAATTATACAATCGGTCGCTCTTCACAAACCTCATTCTCCGTTATGGTCTACGACATTTCTCTAAAATGAGCTGGATGATAGTGGGTATAGAGGTGGGGCGTAACAGAATTGGACTTTGGATAAGAAAAAGGGGTTTGTAAATTTATATTCAAAATCGAATATGAAACTTGAATTAAAAATGGAATTCGATTGGTTTATAAGCATATCAAAATTGTATATGAACGTGATATGTTCAATTAAAAAGTGGAATATGCAAAAGAGTTAATTAAAGAATAAATTAGCGAATTGAGTTAAATTGACTGGATTGAGTTAGAATAAATTGGAATTGGAAGATTATGTATAAAACAGGTATGAAATAAAGAGAATGAAGTTTATATTTTGAGTTCCCAACAAAAAGTAAATGTTTAAATTCCATATGAGTTTTAATGCGCTGAATCGACAAGCTGCTTGGCTTTTTGATTTTCTTTTTGAATGGAAAGGGCCTAAAGAAGCGAGTTGAGGTTTGGGCTATTGATCCATACAAAGCAGGTGCTGGCAAAAAAGTTCAGAAATTTAACGAGTTAGAATATTTTTAAGAATATTTGATAATTAGAAATCTATATATCGATATATTTAGAATTTGATAAGGAAACAGACTTAAAATAGAATATAATCAAAAAGAAAATCTATAAATCAAAATCTGGAAAGAATAGAAAGAGAACGTGTACATGTTTTAAAAATAGATAATTGGATTTATATGGTGTTGATTGCTTGAGATAAGTAGCCTTGTCTGTTTTGAAGTTAAGAATGTTATTCAGTCATGGTCTAAGAGGTAATTATACCCCAACTTGATTGATTCCATTATTAACTGATGAATAGGAAGATTTAGTCTCAAAGATCAATGTTTAAGGAGATTCGGTTGAAATGCAATATTTTGGGTTGGTGTAACGAAGTTTTACACGACAGCCGTTTTAACCCAGGTACGTAAAATTTTAGAAATATAATAATACTAAGTATCGAAAGGAATGGTTGTAAAAGGAAGAAATAATTGGAAATAAATTCCAATCATAAATAGAAGATATTTTCAAAGTATAGAAAATAAAAGAAGGTGATATACGAAAACGTTTTCTAAATAGCGTAAGAGGCCAAGATGATTGTTGAAAATATTGAGTTAACAAATATTAATAAGGAAATGGAGAAGAGATTTAATTAATGAAATATTAATTAAGGGGCTCGGTGAATGTTTGATGCTTTGAATGAATGTTGTTTTTCTTTGACAGTTAAATAACCGACTATCGAAGTATTGGCCAATATCGTTGTCAATATGGAGAGACCGATTGGATATTATCCTTGAACCACTTCGTATTGGCGGTAGCATTGTGAATCATATTATATAAAGATAATTGAAGACAGAGTAAAGTGCAAAGGCTTTTTCTGTTAATCCTAGGTAATAATTGCCTATGATGGATTAATGGAAATTGTGCCTTCGGTTTCGTTCAGTCCTAGAACGAACTTGTATGGACGAATGTCCGTCAGAGTATTTGAAATGATCGCATATGTTGGTCTGTACAAACATACATCTGGTGGCAGAGAATTTATTCTCTAAGCATAATATCTAGAATATCTTTGTGCAAATCAATTAGTGATTAACGGATCTAACATTGTGGCATTCAAAGTGATTGTGCTATCAATGAAAGGAAAGTAATCGTAACCTCAAGCCTCGCAACCAGGAAATGGTATAAAAATCGGGTAGGTCGCATGGCTAAGTGGGTCGCACCCAAGTAAAGTGTATTGTCACCTGATCTAGAGAAATTCCATTTGCTTCTTAAGTTTTTCGATGTTGTCCCTTTAGGGAAATGGCCGCTGATCCCAACCGTTGGTGACAATACATTTGGTACTCTAAAGTTAAGTGAGGAGTCGGTCATGTTTAGCCTAGGTTGCAAGATGTTCTTGTTGATCCCGGTGTATTCCTCTCTAGAGATGCACTGTCGAAAGGCGATCCCATACCTTGCCAGTCGAAATCCTTTATCCAATAAGAGCCCGCGGTTTTGAATGTATACTATGTATGTGGAGCGTGAGATGCAAGTGTTCTACTAGATTGTTATTTACTAGTTTTAGACGCTATTATAATATCAGAAAAGTATTGATTTTAAAGAATGTTTTGGGTTATCGTAAGGTAAAAACCATTCGTGTTTATGTGTGGATCAGTATTACGATTGTCTTTTCTTTTAAAAGAAATTTTAAAAGTTAAACCAAGTGGTTGGAGTTTGCTCGCACCGGTCCCATGACTGACCCAGAGTTTATTTTGTTTTGTTTTACCCTAAACTCTTGGGTGCTCAAATTGATGCGGGCGGTCAAGTAGTTCGGGTTTTCAGATATCCTTGGAGAAGCTTGGATCATGAGGCTTCAACATTATACAATTATTGTCATTTCCGTTGTGTTGTAATTGTTGTACTCTAATAATGGTATGTATGCATAGTTAAAGTTTTATAACCCAAAATCTGTTATATATATGTTATATTTTATTCCGCTACCATGTGAGATTTTATGTTGTTCAGTTCTTTTTTAATTCATAATGATTCGTATTTCTATGCAACTTGGGTTAGACATGTGTTGTATTCAGTCAACTCAGATAGTACGAAAATTCGGGCTATTATAGTTGGTATCAGAGCATAGATTGAGCGAACACCTAGGCTTTGGTGGGGTTTACTCATTAAAGAGAGGGTCAGTGGCACCCTAGAATGAGTTAAGAGTATATATACGAGAGCGCAAATTTTTTAGTTGATATAAAAAAAAATTTACGCTGTTGGATTGTCTGTTGAGTGGTTTATGAATTCTGATCGAACTGCGAGATGCCACGTAGTCGATAGGAATTTGTAAACACTTAAACATAAAAATTTGACACAATATTGTTTTAAAGTGGGTATATGAAATAATTTTACCCAAAATTTCTATTTTTATAGAAAAGGAATAATTTTGTAGAATTATTATATTATATGGATGTGTTGGTTGTTATTATGATCAAATGAGATTATAAAATTGAAATTGATATTTATAACCAAATAAAATTTGTATATGAATGAAATATACAAATGAGATGAATTAAAGTTGATTCAAACCAGAAATTGGAATTTAAAGTCCCAGCAAGTTGGAAAACTATTTTTAAAGTATATTAAAGTAATATGGCTTTATTTTGGAAGGATTTTTTAAATGAAAAAAATCATTTTGAATGGGTTTTGAAATTGTTAAAGCACTAAACTAACTTCAGTCGCTGGAAAATAATTATGATGATGACTACAGCATCACCGGTGTTCATTTTCGAGTTTCTAAGTGATGGATTGCTACCTTAGAAAAGTTTCTGATGGAAATTAGTTTGAAAGAAAACAAGTTGGTTTAAAAATTCAAATATTTTGAATTTGAGATGGCCATAAATATATGTATATATTTATGGGATATCTAAAGGAACGAAATAGAAATCCAGGAATTTGAATTCAGGAATTTAAATTTAACTTAAGCAAGTTAAATTGATTGAAGTGAGTAAATTGATTAGAATTAGTTTAAATAAATTTTAATCCATATGAATGTAATATGAATTGGATGTGAATATATTGATTATAAATCATTCAAATAAAATGGATGGGAGTATATATCGTATGAAATATGAATGAAAACTAGATGTTTTGTTGGAACTAAATGTGTAGAAATATGAATTGTTGAGCTTCAACATAAGTGAGTTTTTGAAAAGTAATGGGTTTGTAGCATTTTTCCTACCTTAGTAATTTCGGGGACGAAATTCTTTTAAGGGGGAAGAATGTAATGACCCGGATTTTTGGTCGATTTATTTTAAATATTTAATATTGTGTTAAATATTGAGTTGATAATATAAATGAATTTTTATATTGAATTATCGATTTAATATTCGAAGTAAAATTTATTTCGAATATATATATATATATATATATATATATATAATTATCATAATACGGAAAACAGCCAATAATTGAATTCGAAGTCAAAAACTGAATTGAAAACAGTTCATATGATCAATACAAAATTCTGTTTGAATTAGAATAATAGTATTAATTTATTATCGACGAATTTAATGTTTTTGAATTTAAAATATATTATTTCATATAGTTATTTTATATATACGTTCAAATTAAATTTCGAAATCTATTCTTTTGAGTTTAGAATAGCGTTATAACATTGAAACGTCGATCGGTACGTTAAAATAAGGGTTCGTGATTTCATGATATGGACCTCGAGATATTTTTAACGAATAAGTTCAAAATCAAATCGGTATCTATTTAAAAAGAAGGAAAATCTCTTTAAATCAAATCAGAATTTAATAAAAATTCACTTAAGCCTATTCCTATAGTGGTACTTTGCACAAACCAATTTCCTTAATGCTTAAGAATTCATCTTCTGTAAGTCGCGACTCTTACCCCTTTCATTTCTTCTATTGGAAAATTGTAAGCTTCAAATAAAAACAAAATAACCACTCATCTAATTCAATAAAATTGAGAAATAAATCAAAACCGTGACACATATTTCCTTTAAATCGCGACATCTTCCCCTCTACCCTTTCTATTTTCTTTCTTCAGTAATCTTCAATTCGAAGCCTTTAAAATTAAATCGTGAGTTCATAAAGGCACACGCATATGGGAGGTTTCAAAGCTTTTATTTTGAAATTAGGTCACGCAATTTAAAGGGGATTTGCGCTTGTGGAACAGATACTGAAATCAATCGCGAGGTCAGGGAATTGGGTGATGTTAGAGAGTGGTTCGATGTTGGAATGGGAGGCGCACGAGCTACAGTGTTTTTTAGGGAATCTGGATGTCGGCTGGTTCAACGTGGATGAGGGTACTGCGATGGATTTGTGGGAACAAGAATGTTGCTTCATATAAAACTGCGAAGTTGAGGAAGTCGCTATAGATTTTTGATGATGTCGGAGATGGAAATGAATGGCGACTGGAATGAGGATCTACATGCAGTTCGAATGTATTGGGCTTGGGGTAATGTTTGTTGGCTAGAGTGGTGTGGTATGGCAGAAGTGGTGAACTGGTGTAGTTCTGGTGGCTGCTGTATGACTGGTGAGGGGATGAACAATGTTGAGGAAATTCAGTGTTTGGGGATGCTCGGAGTTTGATATTTGGAAATGGCGTTTAAGGTAAAATGTTAAGTTAAAATAATTAATTAGAAATGTTTAATTTAATACGTATATATATATATGTATATAGTTATATCATCTAAGATAAATTATTTAAGTAGTTTAAATAAATAGTGTAAATTGATGAATAAGGATTTAATTAACCGTAGGTGCAAATAAAATTTATTCAAGAAATTCCAAGTTGATTCGTAGCTGCAACGATGCGGCATCTAAATCAGATATTCAGCAAACAATAATCAGGTGAGTAAACTCACTCTTTGGATTCATTTATAATTTATTATAAACGAATATTTGTTTAATATAATGTTACATGTTGTTTGTTGGTTGTTTGGATGCATTTAAATATTTTTGGACTATTATATATATATATATCAGTTATTTAGGCTTGGTGTTTATGGCTATTATATATATATATATATATATATATATATATATTTGTGGTTGGATATTTCTCGTAGTACCAATAGCGGATGCCCGCAGTATCATTAGCGGATGACCCTATGCGCCCCACAATATGATAGTGGATGACCTTCTATACCGCGATATCCTGCCTCGAAGCAGGATGGGTATTCTTTATGTTGGCTAACATCTGTGGATGCATGAAAAAATTTTGGAGGGATCCAACTGGATTCCTCAAAACTTATCATCGTTTGTTTTCATATATATATTATCATATATTATATGTTAGAAACCTATGACGGATAATTTGGTGATTTGGAAGTTTGAATATTACTAGCCCTAAATGTTGATTTATAAAAATATCGTGAAAAGGGATTTTGAGATTTAAATTGGGAAATCTATTTTTTTTTAAATAGAATTTGAATTTTTGATGGGGTACGAAATACTAACTTGTTTTGAATAATAAAGACAAGTAGTTCATTTATAAACAATGTTTATAAATGAAGTGAAATGAATTATCATCGGATAATTTAGGAAATGTAAATACAAGTGTGAATTTAAAAAGGGAAATTTATTTTTCTAAAGTAGAAATTTAATTTCAAATGGATTTGAAATCGAGACTTGTTTAAATATATAAACAAGTAATATAAACGATGTTTATAAGGAAATGTGAAAAATTATCAATTGGATAATATGAATATTTAAATTCAAATGTGAATTTATAATGAAAATTGGGAATCATTTAAATAGAAAACGATGAAATCTGTTTCGATGTTCGGAGTGCAAATTTAATTGGATAATTTAATTAGATTATGCTGAAATTATAAATTAAATTATATCCAGAAGGATACTGGAATGGTATTAATTAGAAACTAAGCTTTAAAATTTAATTTTAAAATATATTATATCTTATAAGTCATAATAAATAGAATATTCTGAAATAAGATTTTGGTTTTTAATAGATTTTGAAATGGAACTTGTTTTAATGTATAAAACAAGGAAGTGAACTTATAAACGATGTTCATAAATAAAGTGAGATAATTATCATGAGATAATTTGGAAATACAAATTCAAGCATGAATTAAAAAGGTAATCGAAAATATTTTCGAAAAGTGATCGATAGATTTCGGAATATAAACAAAATTGGGATAGACCAAGGAGTTTATAATTTAAAATTCGATTATATTGAATTTATAAAATGATTTGTTTCCAAATAAACTGGAATCTTATATAGAAGCTTGAATTGTAAATAAATTTATAATTGAGTTATGAATAATAAACGATTGAAAATCGAGAAATTTAAGTTAGATTTGGAAAACTGGTTTAATTTATATTAAAAATATTAAAGAATAAAGTTGAGATTTAAAAAAAAACAAAGTTTAAACATTTATATTTAAACATAATTAAAACAAACTTGTCGCAACATGGTAGTTCGTAATTTGACGTTTCGAACTTCAATTGAGTATATAGAACTCAATTAACTCGAAATTCTTTGAAACAAGAATCATCAGGACCGATTGAATATTAGTTTTCTAATGGAAGAGAAAAATCTAGATTTCACCATATATATTTTGAGTTATGTCAAAATCAAATTTTCAGAAAAATTGCGCCATAACCATTATTAAACCATAACGGTTTATTTAAATTAATAAAAGGGTTTTAAGCAAACAAAACCTTAATTTCCATTAGAAAAATCTAGATTTGAGTTATAAAATAAATTAGAACTAAAATGGAGTAAATAAATTTATTTTTGAAACAAAAAACAGATTCTTAATTGTTGCATAGAATTAACTAATTAGAAGAATAATTAGTTAATGGAAATTTGAAATCGAAATTGGATTTTGGATAAGAAAAAGGGGTATGTAAATTTTTATTCGAAATTCGAATATGAAGCTTGAATTAAAATGGAATTCGATTGGTTTATAAGCATATCAAAATTGTATATGAACGTGATATGTTCCATCAAAAAGTGGAATAGGCAAAAGAGCTAATTAAAGAATAAATTAGCGAATTGAGTTAAAATGACCGGATTGAGTAGGAATAAATTGGAATTGTATGAGTATGTATAAAATGAGTATGGAATGAAGAGAATGAATTTTATATTTTGAGTGCCCAACAAAAAGGTACATGTTTAAATTCCATATGAGCTTTTATGCACCGAATCGGTAAGCCGCTTGGCTTTTTTATTTTCTTTTTGAATGGAAAGGGCCTACAGAGGCGAGTTGAGGTTTGAACTATTGAGCCGTACAAAGGGGGTGCTGGCGAAATTTTTCTAGAAATTTAAGGAGTTAGAATATTTTTAAGAAAATTTGATAACTAGAAATCTATATATATATATATATATATATATATATATAGAATTCGATAAGGAAACATACTTGAAATAGAGTATTATAAACAAAAAGAAAATCTATAAATCTAAATATGGAAAGAATAGAAAGAGAACGTGTACATTGTTTTAAAAATGGATAATTGGTTTTATATGGTGTTGATTATTCGTGATAAATGGTCTTGTTTGTTTTGAAGTTAAGAATGTTATTTAGTCAAGGTCTGAGAGGTAATTATACCCCAACTTGACTGATTCCATTAGTAACTAATGAATAGGAAGATTTAGTCTCGAAGATCAATGTTTAAAGAGATTCAGTTGAAATGCAATACTTTGGGTTGTTGTAACGATGTTTTATACAATAGTCGTTTTAACCCAGGTATGTAGAATTTTGGAAATATAATAATAAATATTTCCTAAGTATAGAAATGAATGTCCTAGAAGGGAGATATAATTGGAAATGGATTCCAATCATAAATAGAAGATATTTTCTAATTATAGAAAATAAAAGAAGGTGATATACGAAATTGTTTTCCAAATAGCGTAAGAGGCCAAGATAATTGTTGAAAATATTGAGTTAACAAATATTGATAAGGAAATGGATAAGTGATTTAATTAATGAAATATTACTTAAGGGGCTCAATGATTGTTTGATGCTTTGAATGAATGTTGTTTTTCTTCGATATTTAAATAACCGACTATCGAATTATTGGCCAATATCGTTGTTAATATGGAGAGACCAGTATGATATTATCTGAGAACCACTCCGTATTGGCAGTGGCATTGCGAATCAGATTATATAAAGACAATCGAAGACCGAGTAAAGTGCAAGGGCTTTTTCTATTAATCCTAGTTAAAAATTGCCTAAGATGGATTAATAGAAATTGTGCCTTAGGTTTCATTCAGTCCCAGAACAAATGTGTATGGACGATTGTCCGACCGAGTATTTCCAATGATCGCATATGTTGGTCTTTGCAAATATACATTTGGTGGCGGAGAATTTATTCTCTTAGCATAATATCCAGAATATCTTTGTGCAAATCAATTAGTGATTAACAGATCTGACAATGTGGCATTCAAAGTGATTGTGCTATCAATGAAAGGTAAGTAATCGTAACCTCAATCCTCACAACTGGGAAATGGTATAAAAATCGGGTAGGTCGCATGGTTAAGTGGGTCGCACCCAAGTAGGGTATATTGTCACCTGATCTTGAGAAATTGCATTTGCTTCTTAAATCTTTCAATGTTGTCCCTTTCAGGAAACGGTTATTGATCCCAAACGTTGGTGACAATACATTCGGTACTCTCAAGCGAAGTAAGGGGCCGGTCAAGTTTAGCCTGGGTTGCAAGATGTTCTTGTTGAACCCGCTGTATTCCTCTCTAGAGAACTGTCGGAATGTGGTCTTATACCTTGCCAGTTGGAATCCATTATCCAATAAGAACCCGCGGTTTTGATTGTATGCTATGTATGTGGAGCGTCAAATGCAAGCATTCGGCTAGATTGTTATTTACTTGTTTTAGACACTATTATAATATCAGAAAAGTATTTATTTTAAAGAATGTTTTGGGTTAGTGTAAGGTAAAAACTATCTGTGTTTATGTGTGGATCGGTCTTACGATTATCTTTTCTTTTAAAAGAATTTTTAAAAGTTAAACCAAATGGTTGGAGTTTACTCACACCGGTCCCATGACTGATCCAGAATTTATTTTGTTTTTGTTTTACCCTAAACTCTTGGGTTCCCAAATTGGTATGGCGAGTCAAGTAGTTCAGGTATTTTCAGATATCCTTGGAGGAGCTTGGAGAAGGAGACTTCAACATTATATAGTTATTGTTATTCTGCTGTGTTGTAATTGTTTTACTCTGATAATGGTATGTATATATAGTTAAAATTTTGTATTCCAAAAGTTGCTATATATTATTTTTTTATTTTATTCCGCTGCGATGTGAGATTCTGTGTTGCCCAGTTCTTCTTATATCTTTTTCTCCTTTATTTCATAATGATTCGTATTTCTGTGCAATTTAGGTTGGACATGTGTTGTATTCAGTCAACTTAGATAGTACAGAAATTCAGGCCATTACATTTCCGATGTGTGCTATATTTGTATTTGGAAATAGGTGTTTATAATTGTTCCAAAAATCCTGTTGTACTCTGATGATGGTATGTATATACAGTATAGATCCATATTTCAAAAGTTATGTTATATGAATATTTTATTCGTTCCGCTGTGAGATTGTGTCTGCTCTGATTTTGTGTTATAGTGATCTTCTTATCTCATATTCTATCTTACCTTTCTTTCTATTTCTCACCCTCTAACTTCTTTCTATTAATGATCCGGTAATTTCTGATGCTTGGTTAATCGATATGGTATTGTGTCAATAAGCAAGATAGTGAATTGGTTTGTTCGTTACAGTGGTATCAGAGCCGAAGGTTGAGTAATAACCTTAGCTCTGTGGTGTAACTCGATATAGATGGGGCTAGTAATACCATAGATTAAGTTGAGTGTATATATATGAGAGAGCGTATTTGTAATTGTTAAAGAAATGTTTTATATTGTGTTTGTTTATCCGTTGAGTGCTATATGAATTCCACATTGATGCGTTAGCTGACGTAGTCAATGGGAATTTATAAACTCTTGAACAAAAGAAAAAATCGACATAATATTGTTTTACAGAGTTGGTAAATGAAATAGTTTTACCAAGATTTTATATATAAAGGAATTTTCAAACTAATTATAGTTTGATGGATGCTTGGTTGATTGGTGATAGTACCTGAATAGTTGTAGGTATTAACTGCTTGTTAGGATAAGATAATCTTATTGTTTATATTGGTTGGTTAAGAGAATTTAACCTAAGTAAAATTGTTTAATATAAGTTTAAACCAAGAATAACCCATGTTAATTAAACTAATATAGAATTAAATTATATAAGTGAAGTTTATAAACAAGGTTTATAAATGGAAATGGATTTGAGTTGAGAATCAAGGATTTGAATTTTTGATGGATTTGGAAATAGTTTTCCAAAAGTTTTCAAAAAGGGATGTTTTGTTATTTTCAAGGAGTTTATGAAAATAAATGGATTTAAAGGATTTTGTAAGCATAGTTCTTACTTAGGCCACTAGGAAATAATACCGCGGACGGTCATGAACGTCAACGGTTTTTCATTTTCTAGTTTCTAGGTAAGATTTGCGATTTTAAATAAATTGTTGGATTAAAACAAAATTTAGTTTTGAATCCAGAATTTATGATTTTAAAACCTATAATATGGTTCTCAATTCTCAACAAAATTATTAAAATGAATTTAACTTATGCATAAGTAGGTTGAGTGTATATTGGATGTTGTTATTTAATTGGAATAAATTTGGAACCCAAGCAGAATAAGTGGATTGATTTTGAAATAGAAATCAAGATTGGATTATAGAATGGAAGTGAACTAATCAGGAAGTTGATTAGTGAAATAAAAACTAAAAGTTGGATTGATTTGAAATCGACTAGAAATGGATATGCATATGTTAGATAGGTATTGAATGAAGTGAATAAAGAAAATAAATGGTATGTTCGACAAAAGGTACGTCTTTAATTGAGTATGAAATTTTTGTGAGCCTATTTGACAAGCCGCTTGGCTTTATAATTTTCTTTTGGATTGAAGGAGCCTAGAGAGGCGAGTTGTAGTTGTACCAATTGAACCGTACAAAGGAGACGCTGGTGAAATTTCTGAAAATTCAAAGAGTCAGAATATTTTTAAGAAAGTTTGAAAATTAGAAATTGACTTGTCAATTGTATAAGTAACTAGAAAACTAGAATTGGTTAAAAAAATTAGAGTAAATAATCAAGTTGATAAATTGATTTAGAATCAATTGGAATAGATTTGGGAATATGCACGAGAGCATATGGATTGAAGATAAGGATTTCATGATGGATCCTCCAAAAATAGTGGATAGGCCAATTAAAAAGAATTATAGGGAAAATGAGGTTGGGAATGAGAATAAAAAGTTCAGGAATGAACTGAGTTGAGGAGATATGAATTGTAAGATATCAACCAAGTGGGTTGAGAGGAGTAGTAGAGTTATAACATCTTTACTGCTTAGTAATCTCAGGGACGAAATTCTTTTAAGAGGGAAGGAATGTAACGTCCCAGATTTTTAGCGATTAAATAATTAATTAATTTAATTATTTAAATATTGATTTTGTAATTTAAATGACTTGAATTAAATGATTTTGATTATTAAATTAATATAAATAGTGAAATATATTTATTTGCAAAATGGTCGGAAATAGTTGAATTCACAATATTTTGTGAATTGGATAATTTAAGATATTTAATTAAGTTTAGAATTGAATTTTAATAATGAATTTATTTATAAACGAAGTTTGAACATATTAATTATAATATAATTTAAAACGAGCTCGTAACATCGCGGTAGTTTGTAGTTTTACGTGTTAGATCAAAATTTGGACCTAACACCCAAATTGTTCTGATTTGTAAAGAATTATAACTGGAGAATGAAGAAAAAGCAGAAAAACACATAGAATTTATAGTGGTTCGGCGTTAACGAGCCTACGTCCACTTTATATGCTATCGATTATACTTTGAATGCTAGTACAACCAATGGTTTCTCTCCAACTCGCTTTTACAATTGTGATTTCTCTCAGTAATCTCGTAATAAGACTGATAAGAAAGGGTGGTATGACAGTAATGGTGGAATCGGTGCTCAATACTGCCAAAAGATCCTGAAAAATGCCAAGCTCTGGGCTATTTATAGCTGATTTTGTCAGGCGGATCGCGGTCACACGTGGCACAGATCCCGAGAATATCGGATCGTATCGCAGCTTGATGAAGAATTAGTCAAATTAGCCGTTGTGGACAGGTGTCGCGATCCCCTTAAATATCGGATCGAGCAAGGAGGAGGAATTGGTCAAAGTGACAGTTGGGGACACGTGTCGCTGGATCCGTGCATCTCGGATCACCGAAGACTAGTTCGTGCTTGAACAGGTCAGAGGCTTCGCTGTGCGTCGGGGAATCGGATCGGTCCATGCAGGGTAGTGGTGTAAGTACAGATCGAGTCGTGTAGAGGTAGTCGGATCGCTGATGTTATGGGGGCGATCCGATGGGGGGCGATCCGAGAGGGGCGACCCTCTGGTGCGATCCGATCCTTCATGGACTTAAGGAACATAGTTTCATACTTTCTTCTTGTGAGTGAACCTTGGTGGCTTGGTCAAAAAGCTAGCCAACATTTTGCCACCTCGAAGTATGTTTTATCGATGATGGAACATGCTTCTAAACTATAGAGATATCTTTTCATAAAGAGATGCAAATCAATGGTAGCGTCTATTCGAAAGGCCATATCATTTACAGAAAGTTGTCCCTTTGCTCGCTATAAATATCGGATAAATCTTTAATAGTTTCCCTGTTTATTGGACAATTCTTTTCTGGGATCATTTAGAGTCTTCATTATCGAATCTACCAGGCACATTTTTGAATTTTCTGTGACCATTTCTGAATTTTCATTCCTGTCGGTAATTTATCGATTCGGATCGCATGTGCAAGTCACGGTCCGTGTGGCAAGTCGTTCGCCTCGTCCTTTGGTGAGCATTTGGGCCTTTTCACGGAACAAGACGGACTTCTCTTCGAGACATGGTGGGCTTTTGGTTCGTGGCCCGCCTATTTTCACGGATCGAATAAGACAAAAAGGGGGAGACTAACGGTCGCCCCTTAGCCTATATAAATCGGACCCATCCCCTCCCTTCCTTCCTTCTTCTTTTGCTGCAAATTTTCCGAAACAAAACCCTAGCCTTTCTAACTTCCTAATCGCCTAACTATTTTCGTCATAAGGTAATCAAGTCAGTGGTGTACTCTTACACCCCTATTTCTTTTCTTCTTCTCTTTTTTTTTTAAGCAGATCACGTCTTTCCCAAGACGGAAGGCTTGGTATACAATAATCGACTGTCTCTTCTTCTACAAAGCAGATCGGATTTTCTAAGGATCAAGAAGTGCATTACTGACGAGAATCTTCACAAGCATCGCCTTCTGGATATAAGGTTTGGACTTGGTGCAGGCGGCAAACCCTACAAATACGGGCCCCCAACGGAGGGAGAAGGAACATCACGGGCAGCAGAAACAATTAAATTCCGTAAGAGTCCTTCCCCAATAATCATCCAGGACGACGAGGACCTAAACATATATAGAGGAGATGAGGCCCATGGTGACAAGTCTAAGGAAATCCCAGTTTCTCCGGGGGTTTCCCCTCAAGGGCTTCTCTTCCGTTCGAATCTGCTGCTCCCGACGATTTAACAGAAGAACAGCTATATAAAGAGCTGAGCAAAATTCCTTTGCCTGATGATGTATACACAGAGAGGGACTTTGAAGGGGAGCCATTTTTCCCTGCTTCTGAGGAAACCACTGTTCCAGTTGGAGGACAAGAAACTACTCAGATGAGCCTGACTTCAGGCTCGGGTCTGTTAGGGGGAATTATATGGGACGCACAAATCACACGCACTGCCTGACCCCACACTTTTGTATCAACAATATTCAAGGTTTTAATATGCTCTTTTTTCTTTTGCAGGAAAGATGTCTCGCAGGCGGTCCTATTCTTATCGCTCTCTTCGTGAAGGCACACCCAGTCTTCATCTGAATCCTGAGCGTTCTCGTGGCCTTTCTTACAAGCCTACCTCTTCGCAATCTCGGTCTCCACCAAAATCAATCTTTGGCAAGCTTCCTAGTTATTCGGTGCTACCTACAGGGGGAAAACAATTTCCCAAAGAGTTAACCCCTCCGATGAGTGCACCCTCTCACAGCAGGTCATCAAAAAGACACTACGAGCCCAAGGATAAAAGCAAGGACCCAATCAAGGATTCTGAGAAGGAGAAAAGTGGCATTGTCCCTTCCAGCCAGCAAGGTTTGGTTGCCCCCGGGTCACGAGATTACATCCATGGTCCCGAGACTCAGGCTAAGCTGGAAAAGTTGCGAGAACAATTCCCTAACATCTTCTTCGAAAGGATGATGTTTGTTCCAGCCTTGGAACCAGTCCCTAAGAACTGGGATACTGAAGTCATTGGGCGCATTCGCCATGTAGCCAGGCAGTATGAAGTGATGAAGAAACATGTTGTTAATCTTTCAGAAGTCATCCGAACGCTTGAGATGGAAGCACATAGATCCAAGGTGAAGATAGATAACAATGAAAGGGCTAGGACAAAGATGGAGAAGGACTTGGAAGACGCTCAATCCCAACATGCCTTAGCGCGGAGAGATGCTGAAAATTATAAGATTGAATTGGAGAATGCTAAGAAACGCTTTCATTCTGAACTTGACTCAAATAGTCAAGAGAAAATGGCCTTAAAGAAGGAGGTAGAAGATCTTAAAATGGCCAATATTGAGTTGAAGACAGCAAAGGGCCATTTTGTAGCTGAGAGAGCTGCTTGGGAGGAAGAAAAAGCAAGTCTGAGAGAAAGTCTAGCTTAGGCTGAAGCGGAGAAGGTGATTTTAAATGATCAAGTCGCGGATGCGGAGAGGCGCGTGGCTCTCGCTGAGAGGAATGTTGAAAGTTCCATTGAGATGGCCACTGCTTCTAACAACAAGCTCCTCAAGAGAGAAAAGGATATCGAAGGGTTCGAAGAGATGATTTTTGACTTCCTTGGCCACGTCCTCAAAACCCGTAACATCTCGTGGATCCCAGACTACCACGTTACTTTAGCCAACTTACGGGATGCCATCGTCGAGGGTGAGAAGCAGAGATTAGGAGTTGAAGAGATTGACGAAGATGAGCTGATGAAGACCATTCTGAGGGATAACGAGCCCGAGGATCTGGCAGAAGGCCGTTGTCTAATTCAAGAAGAAATGGAGAAGGAGAGGACCCTGGCTAAGGGAAAAAACAAGATTGACGAAGGTTCGAGCTCAGCTGTAGAGCCCAAGTCCTCCGGAGTTGAGGAATACCATCTTGATGATCCATTAATTCCTTTGGGCCTAACTCCTGTGGTTGTCGGAGCTTCTGCAGCTAGCCTAGATGGAGGATCAGCGGAAGGTATCTCCCTTTTTTCCCCACAATTTGTCAAAGCAATTGTGAATTGTCATCGTCTGGTAGAGCAACCAATCGAATTAATAACATGTGTTCCCCATAATACAGGTGGCGAGCCCGTCGACAAGGATGTCGAGAAGAGGACAGAGGTGGAGAAGATTGTCGTCTCGCCTAGCGCCGGTGTTGATATACCGAAGTAGGCTGAGGGTACAATAGCAGAGAAGGGCGTCATGGCACCCAGTGATGATGCTCCCAAGGATGATGAAACCATCGAGGCCTTGAAAGATATGGACGGGCGCCATGTAGAGGATGAGGAGGATATCATTAGTACCAAAGAAGCCGAAGACGATGACGACAAAACTTTGGCTAACAGAAAAGCTAGGCAGGAAAAGCAGCTGGCTTTAAAGAAGGTGGGACAAGAGCCTTTGAACGTAGCCCCTATCTCGGAGATTAATCCCAAAACTGGGATGGTTTTGAAACTCCAGCCCAAATCCATCAGCAAACAGCTTCATTTTGCGAACCCTGATGATTTCCCAGCTTCCCTTACTGATAAAAGAAAGAGAAAGAAAGAGGAGGAGGAAGAGGAGTCTTCTGATGAGTCGGACGTTCCTCTCATAGACAAAAGGAAGAGAAAGAAGGGGGATCAATCCGACACTGACAGGGTGAAGCTGGAGAAACAGAAGCAGGAGAAGAAGTCCAAACGTAAATAGGATATTGTCGCTTGTCTATATTTTGTCTTTAGGCTTCCTACTGGCCATGAAATGTAATTGTGAGACTGGCCCTCACTTTTGTTTTAGGTTGTTTTTTTTACTTTGTAGGCTTGCAGTTTATAAATGAAAGTTTATCTCTTTTGCATCACCGTGTACCTGCATTTAATAAACTTTTCATGCTTAGTCATAGACCATCTGATTATAACTACAAATCAGTCAAGCAACAAAAAGAAAAAATTTAAAAATTTCCGTGCTGCATCAAGGTTCATGTGTATATGTATATGCCCCCAATCAATCGTTAACGTAACGCCTGGCTAGGGCTTATTAAGGATTGATTACGTTGTCTGCACGTTGCCCCCCTATTTCTGAATATTGGGACTTAGAAAATTTAGCAAGATAACTGTCCTTATGGTGCTGAGTTTCCGGCACCTTTCTTAGTGCTTAATCATAGACTCTCTTATACTCTCTTGGCGGTCGCCGAGGTTAGAGTTCGAATTCAGCGGTTCAGCCGCTTCCCGCTCCTCCAACGGGGTAGGAGCTCTTTCTCAGCGCTCAATCAGAGATGCTTTTATACTCTCTCTGCTCTGGAGAGTTAGAGTTCAAGCTCAGCAGTTCAATCGCTCCCCGACCCTTCAGCGGGGCAAGAGCTCTTTCTCAGCGCTCAGTCGGAGACGCTTTTATACTCTCTCTGCTCTGGAGAGTAGAGTTCAAGCTCAGCAGTTCAATCGCTCCCCGACCCTTCAGCGGGGCAAGAGCTCTTTCTCAGCGCTCAGTCGGAGACGCTTTTGTACTCTCTCTCTGCTCTGGAGAGTTAGAGTTCAAGATCAGCAGTTCAATCGCTCCCCGATCCTTCAGCGGGGCAAGAGCTCTTTCTCAGCGCTCAGTCGGAGACGCTTTTATACTCTCTCTACTCTGGAGAGCTAGAGTGCTATCAATGGTATGATTTACTTTATCGCACCTTCAGAGTTTTAACTGGTGACTGCATTCCATTCTGATGGAAGGCACCTATAATTATACGCTTCTGTGATTGTTGCATGGTTCACAGCAATTTCCATAAAAATAGAAAGGCAGATAAATAATAGTGCAATAAAGGTAAACGACACACGATATTTTTATAGTGGTTCGGTCGAATCATGACCTACGTCCACTTTATAATTTTTACTTAAGAAATCGGACTATTCTAGGCAAGTCGTGCCTTGTACATGGTCCTTAATAAAGCAACAAAACAGATCTGACATCTTTACGTTAGATACGGCCGTAAATGTTGGGCATTCCACACTCTGGGGATTTCCTTTCCATCTACGGTCGCTAGCTTGAAAGTTCCATTATCAAGCTTGCACAGAATAGAGTACGGTCCTTCCCACTTCGCGCCCATATGAGTTGGGGCTGGAAAGACACGCTTCAGAACCAAGTCTCCGGGTTCAAAGGTTCGGACTCGAACCTTTTTGTTGTAGTATCGGGCGACCTGTTTCTTACATCTCAAGGCACGCAGGTCTGCTTCGTCCCTCTTTTCTTTGATCATATCCAGGGATTCAAGGAGCAATTCGTTATTAGTCATCGGATCGTAATAAATCACTCAGTGAGAAGGTACTTTTATTTCAACTGGGATGACTGCTTCTGCTCCAAAGCAAGGGAGAAGGGGGTATGGCCTGTTGCCGATTTATACGTTGTTCTGTAGGCCCATAGTGCTAAGGGTAATTCATCAACCCACATGGCTCTGGCCCGTTTCAGTCTTCTTTTCAGAATGGACTTAATCACTTTATTCGCCGCTTCGACCTGTCCGTTCGATTGCGAGTGCGCCGCAGAGGTGTACCGTTTCTCAATGTGGTATTGCTGGCAGAAGTCTCTGAATTCAGTGCTATCGAACTGAGTTCCGTTGTCGGTTATAACAATCTTTGGAATCCCAAATCGACAGATGATGTTTCTAACGACAAAATTGATCACTCGTTTGGTTGTGATTGTAGTCAGTGGCTCAGCCTCGACCCACTTAGTGAAATAATCTACCGCTACAATAGCGAACTTTGCTCCGCCCTTAGCTATGGGGAGACTTCCGATGATATCAATTCCCCACATAGCGAAAGGCCATGGGTTCGTCATTGTTTTTAACTGATTAGGAGGTGCTCTAGGTATCTTTGAAAATATCTGGCACGCATCACACCGTCGTGCGTATTTCGCCGCATCTTTGTTTATGGTAGGCCAGAAATAACCATGCCGCAACACCTTTTTCGCCAGTGTTTACCCTCCAATGTGATCGCCGCATTCACCTTCATGTACCTCCTGCAGCACGCGCTTGATGTCGTCATGAGCTATACACCGGAGAAGGGGCATTGGAAATCCCTGTCTGTAAAGAACTCCACCTTGCAGAACATATCGGCCAGCTTTACGAATTACTTTACGCCTCTCGCTTTTCTTGGTCGGAAGCGTTCCATTCATCAAGAAATTCTTTAGAGGGGTCATCCATGACTCCCTTTCTGGTTTCGTCTCTAGTACCGAATCAATTTCCATCTGATCTATACTAGGAGACCGAAGTACTTCGACTGGGGCTAGCCCGGTCTCTTCAGGATCGTCGGAACTAGCCATCTTTGCCAACTTATCCGCCTGTTGATTCTCTGACCGTGGAATATGAGATATGCTGTAGTGATCGAAGCCATTTAGCAACTCCTTCACTTTCTTCAAGTATAAAATCAATCTTGCGCTTTTGGCTTGGAATTTTCCAGTAACCTGGTTCACAACTAACTTGGAGTCACAAAATATGTCTAGCTTTGTGATTTCCAACTCCTTTACGATCCCTAGCCCGGCTATCAGGGCTTCATATTCAGAGTCGTTGTTAGTGGCGTGAAACTCCATCCGGATAGCATAGGATATCAGCCGTTTCTCGGGAGTTTCAAGCACTACTCCAGCGCCAGATCTCTTGTCATTCCTAGCGCCATCAGTATACAATCTCCAGGCACTGGGGTCGAGAAGTAATTTTGAGGGGTCAACTTCTTCGTTTGCTATATCTTCCTCCGGGACAGTAAATTCTGCTATGAAGTCGGCTATCACTTGCCCCCGTATTGACCGCCGGGGCTGAAAGTTCATATTAATTTGACTTAACTCAATGTTCCATTTGAGTAGTCTTCCAGACGCTTTTGGTCGCTGTAGAACTTTCTTGAGTGGATGATCAGTGTATACGGTAATGGGATGAGCCTGAAAATAATGTCGAAGCTTTCTAGAGGCAATCAGCAAACTGTACGCCAATTTTTCTATCCTTGGATAATTATGCTCTGCTGCCGTCAATTTTTTGCTCACGTAATATACCGGTCTTTGAACTTTATCTTCTTCTCTCACTAATGCTGAGCTGATCGCGTGGGACGACACTGCCAAGTACACGAATAAGTCCTCGTGATCCAACGGCTTAGATAATATCGGAGGTTTCTCTAGGTATCTCAGCAAGTTCTGAAACGCTTCTATGCAGTCGGGCGTCCATTTGAAGTGGTGTTTTCCTCGCTTTATCAATTCGAAGAATGAGATGCATTTGTCCGTAGCCCTGGAGATAAATCTGCTTAGTGCGGCTACTTTCCCTTCAAGGCTTTGCACATCTTTAATCCGGCTAGGTTCCTGAATGTCTCTAATTGCTGCGATCTGGTCTGGATTAATCTCAATCCCACGAGAACTGACGATGAATCCTAAGAATTTTCTGGAGGCGACCCCGAATGAACATTTTGTTGGGTTGAGTTTCATCCCGTACTTTCGAAGAATGCCAAACATCTCTGCCAAGTTCGTAGTGTGATTAGAGGATTGCCTGGACTTAACCAACATGTCGTCGACGTATACTTCCATTGTTTTTCCAATCTGGTTATAGAACATTCTGTTCACTAACCGTTGATATGTAGCGCCTGCGTTCTTCAAGCCAAAGGGCATTACCACATAGCAGTATAACCCCGGATCCGTAATGAAACTAGTGTGTTCTTGATTTGGAACATGCATTGGAATCTGGTTATATCCTGAATAAGCATCCATAAAGGAGAGAAGTTCATGACCCGCCGTTGAGTCCACCAACTGATCGATCCTGGGTAACGGAAAACTGTCTTTCGGGCAAGCTTTATTCATATCCGAGAAATCGATACATGTTCGCCACTTCCCGTTGGCCTTCTTTACCAGAACTGCATTTGAAATCCAGTCTGGGTAGATTGAGACTCTGATAAATCCATTACTCTTTATCTTTCCAACTTCTTCTTTCAAGGCAGCGGACCTCTCTGGGCCCAGCATTCGCCTTTTTTGTTTTACCGGAGGATGTTTAGGGTTAATGCTTAATGAATGGCTCATGATTGATGGAGATATCCCGCACATGTCTGCGTGGGTCCAAGAAAATACATCCAAATTATTTTTTAAGAAATTCGTCAGTTCTTTAGCTAAATTCGGATTTAACTGGGATCCAATCTTAAGGACCTTCTCTGGGTCACTATCATCGCCATTCTATCCCCAGGTTCTTTGTCCTCTCTGGGATCTATATCCTCGGGCAACTCTCTGGGCGACTCTCCTACGGTTATCCTCTTTAATTGCTATAATGTAACAACCCGTATTTTCAATAACCTGTAATAACATAAATCGAGGCAGAATTTAATTCTAAAATGGGAATCAAGGGAAACGGGCTATGCCATTGCGTTCGTCTCGGAAAAATACGCGAAATAGAGTCCGAGTTTTCGAAAATCGGAGTCCGTATGACCAAGATATGGCCTCGCGAAGTTTCACGAAAATTCCCAAATTAAAGTATACTTAATTAAGTGAAATGGGTTGTGTAGATATATATATATATATATATATTGATATATATATATATATATATAATTGAAAATTTAATAAATAAATATGCAAAAATGCTCAAAACAGCGAATTGGGAGAGGGGAATAACCGAACCGGCCGATTTTTGAAGTCGACCCGAGCCTGCTGGGTCGACTAGGGGTTAATCCAGGGTGTTTGGCTGTCAACCCGTGGGCCGATTCGCTCAAGTGCAGATTTTGCATTTGAATGGTTCTCATGGTCCATCTTTAATCTAAAGGCCCTAGATGGTTCCTACACTTGACTTCTTCCCCAAGACATGCTTTGATGGCTTGGATTGAATCTAGGGTTAATCCTATGGCCTAAAACACTTGCCTAATCTATAAATAAGACCCTAACCTACCCTAATTCATTCATAATTAAACCTAGTGACTAAACTATGGCAAAATGCTAGCTCTCATGGCCTCCACTAATTTTATGAAGAGGGTTGCATACTAATCACTCTCTAATCAACTTCTAATCCCTTCTTAGCATCTTAATCTTCTTCATTTGGTGTTCAAAGTTGCTAGTTGTGAGTTTCTATCACTTTGATGATCTTTTGGTAAACTAATTAGATGAGATGTGATGAGATTTATGGTTTTGTATGTGGGTTAATGAGCTTTGAATCATATGATATGATGTTAGCATTAATCTTATGTTTATGCATGTTGAGTATGTAAGCTTATGCAAGTTTAATATGATGTATGTAAATATGCAAGTTACATGTTTGTTAATATGCAAGTTACATGTATGTAAATATGCAAGTTACATGTTTGTTAATATGCAAGTTACATGTTTGTTAATATGCAAGTTACATGTATGTAAATATGCAAGTTACATGTTTCTTTATATGCAAGTTACATGTTTGTTAATATGCGAGTTACATGTATGTAAATATGCAAGTTACATGTTTATTAATATGCAAGTTCATGATGACACATTATGCAAGTCTATAAGCTAATATGCAAGTTTGTTATGCAAAATGAATATGTAAGTTATGTGACATATTATATGCAAGTTATGTGACATGTTATGCAAGTTCATATGCAAGTTATGTGTTTGTTAATATGCAAGATGGCACCTTTGAAACATGTTCATTCATATGCAAGTTGACACCTTTTATATGTGTTATATCATGAACGAAATTACGTGGGAACGATGGGGTAATTAAATGCATAAGTTAATAAGATTGTGTGAAATTAATATAATTATGCATAACACAAAATAAATAAACATAGTATGGGAATTTGCCTATTTGGTTAGGTGTACCCATACTATGTGTTGGGAATTTACCTATTGAGTTAGGTCTACCCCATGGGAATTTACCTATTAAGTTAGGTCTACCCATGTTAAGAAAACTTGATTAATTAGGGATAATTAATATAAAATTATGAGGGTGATTAATTAGGTGTAATTAATTGACTAAGACACGAGGTTGGACTCAGTTGTAGCGTAAAACTGCCCGGACCCAACCGGCTTAACCAGTTGCTACAAATGTTAGCCCAATGTGAGAGGTCTTAGGCACAAACTAAATACGTAATTAATGTAAAGACACGAGGTTAGACTCTGTTATGACATAAGGCTGCCCGGACCCAACCGGCTTAACCAGCGGTCATAAAAGACAGTCTAATGTGAGAGGTCTTTACAAAGGTTACGTTCTTAATTAATTAATTAAGAAACACTTAACCATATTAGCATGTAGAGGGACATGAGGGGTTAAGTGGATGCCTCGGGTGGCATGAGAAAATCTAGTGGTTGCCTTGGGTGGCAATAGAAAATACGATTAGAATACTTAACCAAAATGGAACATGTAATTAAAACATGATTAAAGGGTTAAGTGGGATATACTAGAAAAAGGGACAAGCTTAGGTGGGTAGCTTGTGGAGGCCCATTTCAACCAGTAACCCATACGTATCTTTGTGGGCTCGACCCATGTCGAGGACGGGACACGCATACTGGGCTTGACTGTAAGAGGCAAACGGGTTAGCGGTGGCAACGCAAGTCCAACGGGCTTCATATGCGTGAGTGGGCCCGGGCTGGTAGGTAAGCCGATGTTGCATCGAGTAGATATAAGCCGTGCACCTTTAGTTCCATCAGGTTGCCACATTGGGGAATGATACATCCCACGGTGGGGCCAGCACGGGTATCTACGTTAGGGAGCCGATCGAATGGGAAGTAGTGTGTACACCTAGTGGATTGTAGGGCCCCGTGGCGCCTACTTGGTCACCTAGGGGTACGCAGGTACTAATTAGTAAATTTTATAAGTCCTTGGGTGGGATCAACCTTTAAGTTAGGAACGACTGGTGTGGTGCAGTTTAGTAATTTACCTTAGGGAGGGTAGATGCGTCTTTATCCTTTATCTTCGTTTAGTTGACTGCTTAGGGTAGCCATTCATCCCTATATGTTACCGTATATCAGTTTATGTCTTCTCTGGTTACTTTAACGATTGTATTGTTAAAGTTATAGGACTCGCTCAGACTTATGTCTGACCCTGTTGTTTTTATCTTTTTCCCAACCCTCAGGTCCTACGGTGGATCCTAGCAGTAGTGGAGCTTGATCGGATTGCTGTTCCAGTCTTTAGGAGCTTGGATAGATGTAAAGCTCCAGTTATCCAGTTATCTTTTCTTTTGTTTGGCTATTGTATGAGAGTGGGATTATGTACTTCTTTATTTTGATGGATATTGTACTTGACCTTTATTGTGGTTTTATGTTGTAACCAGACATGTTTTACTTCCGCTGTTATGAGATGATGTTTTAAAATTTCAAGTACTATTTATATCTGTCTTGTTGTAATTTTTCTGTTCTATATTCACTAAAATACTCCACCAATGCTATGGCATTCCCTTAGTGAGTGATCATAGCGGGAGTGGGGTGTTACACGTGGTATCAGAGCTTAAGGTTACCAGAACAGATAAAATTTTTGAGAAAAACTACTTTCTAAGAGTATTTTCGAAGAAAGGATTTTTAAAAGCATGTCTTCTAAGAGAAAAAGTTTTTGAAAAAGAAAAGCATAATCCCCAATAGCCATATCTTTATCTTTCGGAATCTCCTTTTTGAATCTTTCCTCTTTCGTTTCAGCATGGCTGAAGATCTTAACATCCCGGAGGGTTTAGTTATACCACTATGGTATAGGAGGTTGCAAGAGGCTAGGGCCGCGGCTGCGGGTCCGGCCAATGCTACTACACCAGAGACAACCGCTCCTCCTCCTCAGCCTAGAGTGGATAATTTTGCTAAGGTTTGCAAGGAGTTCAAGGCTATAGGAGGAAAACCTTTTCTTGGTTCAGAGACTTTCGTAGAGGCTAGAGATTGGCTTAAGGAAGTGGAAGAGTTGCTAGATATCTTTGAAGTGGAAGAGGGAAAGAAAGTCAAGTTGGCGGCTTGGTTAATGAAGGGAGAGGCCTCATTCTGGTGGGAGGTCACTAATGGAGAACGCCCTGTTGACTCTTGGGCAGATTTTAAGCAAAGGTTTGGGGCTAAGTTTCTCTCAAGGGCGGAAGAGAATCTGTTTATGGAGAAGTTCTTGAATTTGAAGCAAGGGAATCTCACGGTGAAAGAATATGTCAACAAATTCAATCAATTAGCAAGGTTTGGCATAGAGTTGGTGAATACACCGGAGAAGAAGGCTTTGAGGTTCGTTAGAGGCTTGAACGAACCATTGCAAGGAATAGCTATGACTCACATTCCTATGGGGGCCACTTTTGAGAAGCTTGTCTACATGGCACTTATGCATGAGGATGATAAGAATTCTAAGGCACCAGAGAAAAAGGGGGATCAGAAGAAACCGCAACAGCAACAACAAGGCAAGGGCGGAAAAGGCAATGGTGACAAAAAGAAGAAAACCGGTTGCTTTCATTGTGGTGAAGCAGGGTATCTTGTGAAAAACTGCCCAAAGAAGGGGCAGAAGACGGGGTCTACCTCAGGAGGCCAGGTGCAAGCTCTTATAGCACCACCTCAGTCAGGGGGGCAAGTTCAGGTTCTCTCAGTTCCACCGATTCAGCAGAGAGGTAGAACTATTTCCGTTGAAAGTCTGGTTTTTCTGTTTGATCATCCAGTTCGTACTTTGTTTGACTCTGGCGCATCGCATTCTTTTATCTCATCATCGTTAGTTGAGTCACTGCACTTAGACACCAGTCTAGTTGATGATCCCTTGGTTGTCTCAAACCCAATTGGGGGCTCCATATATCTGTCTATGATATGTTTGGGTTTGAAGATTTCTATACTTAGCGTTGAGTTTAGATGTGATGCTTTTGTATTGGGCTTCACGGGCTATGGGTTGATCTTGGGCATGGACTGGTTATCCAGTAATGGTGCCGTTCTTGATTGCGAAAGGAGAGTTGTCAGGCTCATGACCCGCTTGGGTAACACTCTCGAGATCTCTTGCAATCCCATGGAATCTGTTTTGCTAAGTTATCTTGAATCGCTCGATGCTTCGGTCGAGAGTTTGTGTTCTGTCAGAGTAGTCCGGGAATATCCGGATGTGTTTGAAGAAGTAAAGGGTTTGCCTCCGAAGCGGGAGATAGATTTCCGAATTTATTTGGTGGATAATGCCAAACCAGTGTCTTTGCCAGTACGCCACATGGCTCCTCGTGAGAGAAGAGAACTTCATAAGCAAGTAGGGGAGTTGCTTGAGAAGGGGTTCATAAGGCGAAGTATATCGGAGTGGGGAGCTCCAGTAGTGTTTGCCACGAAGGCGGATGGGTCCCTCAGACTTTGTGTGGATTATAGAGAACTTAATAAGCTCACGAAGAAGAATAGACACCCATTACCGAGGATAGATGATCTCTTTGATCAGTTGGTTGGCGCGTCAGTATTTTCGCAGATGGACTTAGCTACAGGGTTTCATCAGTTAAGAGTGGCGGAGGACAGTATAGAGAAGACTGCTTTCCGGACTCCGGATGGTTTTTATGAGTGGCTAGTGATGCCATTTGGGTTGACAAACGCCCCCGCATACTTTGTTGATCTCATGAGTAGAGTGTTCAGAGAGTATCTGAATAAGTTTGTAGTAGTTTTTGTGGATGACATCTTGGTCTTTTCCAAGAATGAAGAAGAGCATGCCTTACATCTCAAGGAAGTGTTGGAGACTCTTCGAGCGCATAGTCTTAAAGCTAAATTCTCTAAATGCCATTTTTGGAGAAGAGAAGTGCGATTCTTAGGGCATGTGGTCTCTAAGGAAGGGATAGCTGTGGATCCCGCAAAGATAGTATCTATCCAGGATTGGAAAGTTCCTAGAAATGCTACCGAGGTAAGAAGTTTCTTGGGGTTGGCAGGATATTATAGGAAGTTCATCAAAGACTTCGCGAAGATATCAGCCCCATTAACCCGCTTGACGAAAAAGAATCTGGTTTTCTCGTGGGATGTAGATTGTGATGATGCTTTCCGACGGTTAAAGAGAGCTTTGACCACCGCTCCAGTTTTAGTGCTCCCGGATGGGAGTAAGCCGTTTGTTGTTTATACCGATGCTTGTGGAACAGGATTAGGCGCAGTCTTGATGCAGGAGGGAAGGGTAATAGCCTATGGAGGGAGACAATTGAGAGTGCATGAGAAGAATTACCCTACCCATGATCTAGAGTTGGCCGCGATTGTTTTCGCACTTAAGTCTTGGCGCCATTATCTTCTTGGTGAGAGATTCGAGTTGTTCACCGACCATAAATCATTGAAGTACTTATTCTCTCAGAAGGATTTAAACTTAAGACAGCAAAGGTGGATGGAGTTCTTAGCATCCTATGATTTCGAGATAGCGTATACCCCTGGTAAGGGTAACGTGGTGGCAGACGCCTTGAGTAGAAAAAGGCTATCTTTGAGTCCATTGTTCGTGGAACGACGGAGCTTGGAGTTTCTTTCTTTGTTTGACTTCAGACCTTCTGTTGATTTTGTACCTGGTTTGTTGGCATCCTTGGAGGTTAGACCTACTCTTTTGAGACGGATTGGCGAGGCTCAGCGAGACGACCCACAGTTGGTTGTGTTGGTAGAGAAGCTTATAAGAGGGGAGTCGTCCAGCCATTTGGGTAGATACACCATAGATGATAAGGGATGGTTGCATAGAGACGGTAGACTTTGTGTACCGCAAGATGAGGGTTTGAAGAAGGCTATTTTGGATGATGCACATCGTTCAAGAATGACTATTCATCCCGGTGGAGACAAAATGTACCAAGACATGAAGAGAGTTTTCTTCTGGGCCGGTATGAAGAAAGATGTGGCCGAGTATGTGGCTAGATGCTTAGTGTGCCAACAAGTTAAAGTGGAGCAAAGGAAACCCGGTGGGTTGCTACACCCATTGGAAGTTCCACAGTGGAAGTGGGATAGTGTCTCGATGGATTTCATCGACGGGTTACCGAGATCGAGGAAGGGCAATACGGGAATTTGGGTTGTGGTAGACAGACTTACCAAGAGTGCCCATTTTATACCCGTAAAGAGTAAGAGGACCGCTCCATGGCTTGCTTCAGTCTATGTTAGAGAGATTGTTAGATTGCATGGCGTACCATCCAGCATTGTGAGTGATCGAGATCCTATTTTCACTAGTGAGTTTTGGAGAAGTTTGCAAGAGGCGGTAGGGACTCAGTTGTGTTTGAGCACCGCATATCATCCTCAGACGGACGGTCAGACTGAGAGGGTGAACCGTATCTTAGAAGATCTTTTGAGGCTTTGTATCTTGGATTTTGGAGGTACATGGGAAGAACATCTTCCTTTGGTGGAGTTCGCATATAATAACAGCTTTCAGTCCAGTATTGGTATGGCTCCTTTCGAAGCTCTTTATGGAAGGCCTTGTCGATCTCCTACATGTTGGTGGGAATCTACGGATAAGATCTTGCTTGGGCCGGATATGGTTAGAGAGACTTCAGAGAAGATTGATTTAATTCGAAAAAGGATGAAAGCAGCGCAAGATAGACAGAAATCTTATGCGGATCGGAGAAGGACGGATCTTGAGTTTGAGGTTGGGGACATGGTTTTTGTCAAAGTATCTCCATTGAGAAATGTTGTTCGCTTTGGGTCCGTAGGGAAGTTAGCACCGAGATTTGTTGGGCCGTTTCCTATTAAGGAAAGGATTGGACGGATGGCATATAGGGTGGAGTTGCCCGACAGACTTAGTGGTGTTCATGATGTATTCCATGTATCACATTTGAGGAAGTGCTTACATGAGACCGCGGAGGTGGTAGAGCCGAGCTTGCTTAGAGATGTAGAGGTAGAGCGTGATGCGACGATTCGACGAGCTCCTACTCGCATCCTTGGGTCAGAAACTAGGAAGTTGAGGAACAGAGAAGTTCAGCTAGTTAAAGTGCAATGGGGAGATGACGAAAGCAATGCTACTTGGGAGACGGAAGCAAAGATGCGTTCTTTGTATCCATTTCTTTTTGAGAGTATGTCTTTTAACTTCTCCTTTATTGCTTGTCTAGTACTTATCTTATCTTTAGTATATCCTCTCGCTAATACCTATGACCTTTAGATAGGGTAAAACCTATGGTTGAAACATGTGTTTGAAACATGTTATGGTTGATGGATGCATATGGATGCAATTGTTTGCTAGTGGTTGCTCGTGGATGCATATACACACACATTAGGCACTAGATCGGCTCAGTCACTTCATGTTGCATATTGCATAAATGGATGTGGTAGTTAGATTGATGGATGTATCATGGCTGTGTTATCATATGGATGATGCATTTTTGTGTATGGTTGTGCACGCATGTAGAAATTTGTATGTGTCAATAGGGTTTCGCATACATATTGGATGCATGGCACTATCATGGTTTGCATTAAGGAGGTTTACTGTATCAGTAACCGCCTGATTTTTGCATTAGGTAAGTACATATACACACACTTTTGCATATATCCATCCAGCATTTAGAATCTTGTAAGGACAATGATTGCTCGTGGATGATGCTTTGAGTAGATGGATGATTGGATGGTAGGATACGTTCTTCCTAACTTGAAGATTTCGGGGACGAAATCCTTTAAGGAGGGGAGAATGTAACAACCCGTATTTTCAATAACCTGTAATAACATAAATCGAGGCAGAATTTAATTCTAAAATGGGAATCAAGGGAAACGGGCTATGCCATTGCGTTCGTCTCGGAAAAATACGCGAAATAGAGTCCGAGTTTTCGAAAATCGGAGTCCGTATGACCAAGATATGGCCTCGCGAAGTTTCACGAAAATTCCCAAATTAAAGTATACTTAATTAAGTGAAATGGGTTGTGTAGATATATATATATATATATATATATATATATATATATTGATATATATATATATATATAATTGAAAATTTAATAAATAAATATGCAAAAATGCTCAAAACAGCGAATTGGGAGAGGGGAATAACCGAACCGGCCGATTTTTGAAGTCGACCCGAGCCCGCTGGGTCGACTAGGGGTTAATCCAGGGTGTTTGGCTGTCAACCCGTGGGCCGATTCGCTCAAGTGCAGATTTTGCATTTGAATGGTTCTCATGGTCCATCTTTAATCTAAAGGCCCTAGATGGTTCCTACACTTGACTTCTTCCCCAAGACATGCTTTGATGGCTTGGATTGAATCTAGGGTTAATCCTATGGCCTAAAACACTTGCCTAATCTATAAATAAGACCCTAACCTACCCTAATTCATTCATAATTAAACCTAGTGACTAAACTATGGCAAAATGCTAGCTCTCATGGCCTCCACTAATTTTATGAAGAGGGTTGCATACTAATCACTCTCTAATCAACTTCTAATCCCTTCTTAGCATCTTAATCTTCTTCATTTGGTGTTCAAAGTTGCTAGTTGTGAGTTTCTATCACTTTGATGATCTTTTGGTAAACTAATTAGATGAGATGTGATGAGATTTATGGTTTTGTATGTGGGTTAATGAGCTTTGAATCATATGATATGATGTTAGCATTAATCTTATGTTTATGCATGTTGAGTATGTAAGCTTATGCAAGTTTAATATGATGTATGTAAATATGCAAGTTACATGTTTGTTAATATGCAAGTTACATGTATGTAAATATGCAAGTTACATGTTTGTTAATATGCAAGTTACATGTTTGTTAATATGCAAGTTACATGTATGTAAATATGCAAGTTACATGTTTCTTTATATGCAAGTTACATGTTTGTTAATATGCGAGTTACATGTATGTAAATATGCAAGTTACATGTTTATTAATATGCAAGTTCATGATGACACATTATGCAAGTCTATAAGCTAATATGCAAGTTTGTTATGCAAAATGAATATGTAAGTTATGTGACATATTATATGCAAGTTATGTGACATGTTATGCAAGTTCATATGCAAGTTATGTGTTTGTTAATATGCAAGATGGCACCTTTGAAACATGTTCATTCATATGCAAGTTGACACCTTTTATATGTGTTATATCATGAACGAAATTACGTGGGAACGATGGGGTAATTAAATGCATAAGTTAATAAGATTGTGTGAAATTAATATAATTATGCATAACACAAAATAAATAAACATAGTATGGGAATTTGCCTATTTGGTTAGGTGTACCCATACTATGTGTTGGGAATTTACCTATTGAGTTAGGTCTACCCCATGGGAATTTACCTATTAAGTTAGGTCTACCCATGTTAAGAAAACTTGATTAATTAGGGATAATTAATATAAAATTATGAGGGTGATTAATTAGGTGTAATTAATTGACTAAGACACGAGGTTGGACTCAGTTGTAGCGTAAAACTGCTCGGACCCAACCGGCTTAACCAGTTGCTACAAATGTTAGCCCAATGTGAGAGGTCTTAGGCACAAACTAAATACGTAATTAATGTAAAGACACGAGGTTAGACTCTGTTATGACATAAGGCTGCCCGGACCCAACCGGCTTAACCAGCGGTCATAAAAGACAGTCTAATGTGAGAGGTCTTTACAAAGGTTACGTTCTTAATTAATTAATTAAGAAACACTTAACCATATTAGCATGTAGAGGGACATGAGGGGTTAAGTGGGTGCCTCGGGTGGCATGAGAAAATCTAGTGGTTGCCTTGGGTGGCAATAGAAAATACGATTAGAATACTTAACCAAAATGGAACATGTAATTAAAACATGATTAAAGGGTTAAGTGGGATATACTAGAAAAAGGGACAAGCTTAGGTGGGTAGCTTGTGGAGGCCCATTTCAACCAGTAACCCATACGTATCTTTGTGGGCTCGACCCATGTCGAGGACGGGACACGCATACTGGGCTTGACTGTAAGAGGCAAACGGGTTAGCGGTGGCAACGCAAGTCCAACGGGCTTCATATGCGTGAGTGGGCCCGGGCTGGTAGGTAAGCCGTTGTTGCATCGAGTAGATATAAGCCGTGCACCTTTAGTTCCATCAGGTTGCCACATTGGGGAATGATACATCCCACGGTGGGGCCAGCACGGGTATCTACGTTAGGGAGCCGATCGAATGGGAAGTAGTGTGTACACCTAGTGGATTGTAGGGCCCCGTGGCGCCTACTTGGTCACCTAGGGGTACGCAGGTACTAATTAGTAAATTTTATAAGTCCTTGGGTGGGATCAACCTTTAAGTTAGGAACGACTGGTGTGGTGCAGTTTAGTAATTTACCTTAGGGAGGGTAGATGCGTCTTTATCCTTTATCTTCGTTTAGTTGACTGCTTAGGGTAGCCATTCATCCCTATATGTTACCGTATATCAGTTTATGTCTTCTCTGGTTACTTTAACGATTGTATTGTTAAAGTTATAGGACTCGCTCAGACTTATGTCTGACCCTGTTGTTTTTATCTTTTTCCCAACCCTCAGGTCCTACGGTGGATCCTAGCAGTAGTGGAGCTTGATCGGATTGCTGTTCCAGTCTTTAGGAGCTTGGATAGATGTAAAGCTCCAGTTATCCAGTTATCTTTTCTTTTGTTTGGCTATTGTATGAGAGTGGGATTATGTACTTCTTTATTTTGATGGATATTGTACTTGACCTTTATTGTGGTTTTATGATGTAACCAGACATGTTTTACTTCCGCTGTTATGAGATGATGTTTTAAAATTTCAAGTACTATTTATATCTGTCTTGTTGTAATTTTTCTGTTCTATATTCACTAAAATACTCCACCAATGCTATGGCATTCCCTTAGTGAGTGATCATAGCGGGAGTGGGGTGTTACATATAAGGTCTCCGCCCTTATGGGGGGAGAAGCGCCCTTAGTTTCTATGTCCCCACCGTTGCGAAGTAGCTTTAGCTCTGCAATATAACATGCTCGTGCGGCAACCTGATCTCCTCTAACAACACCAACACTAGCTTCCGTAGGAAACTTCAATAACAAGCACCAGGGGGCTATACAGGCTCTAAACTTTGCGAGGGTCGGTCGGCCCAAGAAGGCATTATAGGGTGATTCAATATCCAAAACCACGAAGGGAAGGATTCTCACTCTCTGGCGTTCTCCTTCCCCAAGCGTAATTGGTAGCTCTACATAACCCATTGGAGAGGTGGATGCTCCGTTAAATCCACGGATCCATCCCTGACAAGGCTTCAAGTCTTTTATCCCGAGATTCATTTAGTCGAATGTCTTTTTGAAAAGAATGTTGACGGAACTCCCGTTATCCACCAAGACTTTATGAACAGTGGTCGGGCCAATAGGTACTGTGATTACAAATGGATCTTCAGTCGGAGCATGGACTCCAATGCTTTCTCGTTCGTGGAAAACGACATCGTCGGACATCATCTTTTGTTGCTTTACCAGGACATTGTCCTCAGGATTGCTAAACTCCCCTACCTCGAGGTGTTGCTTGGTTGCATTGACATACTGATCCAATGCCTTGGAACCGTGTCCGGCGAGATAAAGCCCTCCGATTATGGTATTGATAACAAGGTCCTTTCCCCTTTGCTGGGCAGTTGGCCTAACAGCAGGTTGATTCTGGTTCTGATTTGGGGCCTGTACGGCTTGCCCCCTGTCTCTGGGTGTCACTCTGTATTCATCCAATTTTCCTTCTCGGAGAAGCCTCTCGACTACATCTCTTAGGTGACGGCATTCATTTGTCGAATGGCCATGAATCTGATGAAAGAGACAAAACTTCCCCGTTTCACGTTCTTTCTTCGTCGACTCTCTGGGAGGAGGCCTTTTATTTTGGAGGACGTTATACGAATCCATGTAGATATTCTCCAAAGTGTCGTTTATTGGCGTATAACTCTCAAAAGACCTGGGACGAGTCCTTCTCTGGGAGTCGTTCCCTCGATTCCTCTTCCGGTTGTTGCCATTACTGTTATTATCATTGTTTCCTGACTGACGACCACCCTGATTCTGATTTCCGACATTAACCTCGACCTTCCCCGAGCTGTCTCCTGTCTGCTTAATGGCGACATTGCTATGGATTTCCTCTTTATCGGCCGTTTTTGCCTTTCGGTTAGCATATACTTCCTCCCTGTGTAAGTGTACGTTAGCTTTTTCGTAGAATAACTCTCTAGTATGGGGTGGCTTGCCGGCCAGGTATCTCCCAAATTCGGTGTCTTTATCTACCCCATCAATTAGGGCTGCCACAATGGTTGGCTCATAAGGATCTTTGACTTCAGTAGCGGCTAGGTTGAAACGGTCTAGATACACCCTCAAACTCTCGCCTGGTCGTTGCTTGACAAGGAACAAGTCAATCACACTCTTCGTCTTTTGTGCATAGATGCGGAACTGTTCCACAAACCTTTCACTCAACTCCCTGAAGCTAGAAATTGATCTTGCTGGTAAGCGAGTAAACCATAATAATGCTACATCCTCCAGGAATATGGGAAATGCTTTGCACTTGACAGCATCAGAAGCTGCGGCAGCGGTCATTAACCAAGAATATCTCATTAGATGTTGGACGGGATTAGATCTACCTGCGTAACGGTTCATCTGCGGCATGTTGAAGCGCCTCGGGAACGTCGCATCTAAAATGTCATCAGTGAACGGGGTGTGACTGCGGTCAGTTCCCCAATCTTCATTCCGTTGTCCACGGCTATCTGCCAGAATTTGATGGATCATAGCTGCAACATTTGCACTGGTCAGCGGAGGCTCGGGGTCAGCGCTTCTTACTCGGTGGGATTCTCTGATCTCTCTTCCAGGAGCGGCCACGAAATTCGGGGCTCGGATTGGGCTTCGCTGCCCCCTGTTACCATGAGCATTTGTACGGCGACGGGGCTGAGGTAGTCTGTTCTGAACAGGGCTGTCCACACCTCGAGCTCTGGGAGTTGCGACGTGATCGTTCATATTGCGGTTTAAGGGCCCTGCACCCAGTGCCTCTTCTTCCCGTGATGGCAGGGTTCCAAGTCGAAGCTGCTCTATGTTTTCAGGCCTCTCATATGGTCGCCGCGGAGGTCTCGGTGATTCCTCTGACGAAGAAGAGTATTCTGGGGTGAGAGAACGAACTGGGGGCGTCCTTTGCCTTGCGAGATCATTAAGCCTTCTATCCATAGCGGTCAAGTTCTGTCGCAGAACGGAGCTCTCCTGCCTTTGAGCAGCCAATTCATTAAACAACCTCTCCCGCATTTCGTAAAAGCGAGAGAGATCCCCCTCAGTAACGGGAGCTGAAGGGTCATATTGATCATCATCATTTTCTCTTATGCGCAAAGAGCTTGAGCCAGGTCGAGCGGAGGGGCCAGGACGATAGGAGCGAGCCATAGGTTCCTTTCCAGACCGAGTTGTAGTCTGGTCATCAATTCGGATCACTGTGGATCGAGATCGACGATTCGGTACGCCCCCTGGGGTAGGTTCATGGTCACAGTATGAGGAGGATTCGGGGCATTATCACGGGATCGAGTAACAACCCCTTCAGCAGTCCGGATCACCTCGTCCTCGTCGACTCGGAGCATGGCACCTTCATCGGATCGGTTCGTGCCGCGATCAATCGGTTCGCCCCCTGCGCTCCGCGATCCAAAGGTCCCTCATTGCCCAGCTCGTGCACACTTTCTTTAACTGCTTCATTCGCGAATTCATTCGCCCGTGAAGCTCGTACTTCCTTAGACTTCTTTCCATCCATGATATCAGATGTCGCTGAAATCTTCAAAAAACTGAATAGTGAAGTTTTGGGACTGTTTTCTTCGGACTTTCAAATCCAAATAGTAGAATAGCAATCCGGTTGGCTGAGAATTGAGTTCTCAGTGAAAGCACCAAAATGTTTGATCAAAATTTGGAGCTAACACCCAAATTGTTCTGATTTGTAAAGAATTATAACTGGAGAATGAAGAAAAAGCAGAAAACACACAGAATTTATAGTGGTTCGGCGTTAACGAGCCTATGTCCACTTTATATGTTATCGATTATACTTTGAATGCTAGTACAACCAATGGTTTCTCTCTAACTCACTTTTAGAATTGTGATTTCTCTCAGTAATCTCGTAATAAGACTGATAAGAAAGGGTGGTATGATAGTAATGGTGGAATCAGTGCTCAATACAGTCAAAAGATCCTGAAAAATGCCAAGCTCTGGGCTATTTATAGCTGATTTTGTCAGCCGGATCGCGGTCACACGTGGCACAGATCCCGAGAATATCGGATCGTATCGCAGCTTGATGAAGAATTAGTCAAATTAGCCGTTGTGGACAGGTGTCGCGATCCCCTTAAATATCGGATCGAGCAAGGAGGAGGAATTGGTCAAAGTGACAGTTGGGGACACATGTCGCTGGATCCGTGCATCTCGGATCGCCGAAGACTAGCTCGTACTTGAATAGGTCAGAGGCTTCGCTGTGCGTCGGGGAATCGGATGGGTCCGTGCAGGGTAGTGGTGTAAGTACGGATCGAGTCGTGTAGAGGTAGTCGGATCGCTGATGCTATGGGGGCGATCCGATGGGGGCGATCCGAGAGGGGCGACCCTCTGGTGCGATCCGATCCTTCATGGACTTAAGGAACGTAGTTTCGTACTTTCTTCTTGTGAGTGAACCTTGGTGGCATGGTCAAAAAGCTAGCCAAGATTCGTGTAAGAAACAAGAAACGTTCGAATCTATTGAATTATATTTTACTAATAAAAGAGAAGAATTGAGATTTCGTCTTGTACATTGTAAGCTATGCCCAAATCAAATTTTCAGAAAGTCACTATGGAATCATTTATAAACCATAACGATTTATTTAATAAAATAAAAGAATTTTAATATAAATTGAATATCGATTTAACTTGAATTTTGAAATATCAAGTTATAAATCCAAGTATGTTTATTTTGGAGCTGTATGATATTCTATTTGGATATATGTGATAATATTAATTTACTATTATTAAATTGAATTCTTTTGTATTTATTAATATTTTATTGGTTTTATTTAAGCCTTAAAAATAGGCATTTTACAAAGGACCTCCGTTTTTGACGAAACGAATTCTATTAAATTTGTAATGATTAGTTATTGCTTGATTTCAAGTTTCACGCCAATTGAAGTTGTTTTGTGAGCGTGCGCAATCAAAATGCAAATCGATCAATTATTTGACTTTAAAATAATGTTGTGTGTGCAAACGGACTCGAATTTTGATGAAACAAGTTTCATTACATCTGTCATGTCAAACTGTAGTTGTATGTCCATTTTCATCGAAACTGTAGTTGGATGTCCTTACTATAACCCTAATCGTTTTCATTCCCTGGTCAAAATTTACGCCACTACAATGTTTTTCAAAACGTGAGATGCCATTGTTTCAGAAAATCCAAGCAATTGAAATAAAAGGCTATAAATCATGATATACACATATTTGGATTTGGGGAGAGTTCCTCTTCAATGCTATATGAATTTTACTGGGTTTAAAGCTTATTCATTCGCTGGGAAAAAGAACCCATGCACCTATGTTTTGAAATTAAGGGAGACTGAAGCACTTATTTGAAGATTCGAGTTCGTAGTTGAATTCGTGAGGCCGATTAGAGTTTGGTACGAATTTTTGGGAATATATAAAAAGAAAATATGTCGTGACTTATGAGAGATACTTTGCGTGGCCATGAGGCTATCGCGATTTCATCATGACAGTCGAGTTTAGCAAAATGGTTTTGAGATGGTAGAGGAGTTGATGAAAAAAAGATTGGTATTTTAGTTTGATTTTTTGTGAAGAGATGAAAGAGATTGGATAAAAGGAACATGCGGCAATAAGGAAAGGCTGATCTTCGGTTTATTATGTTATACGGGAGGAAGAAAGAGACGAGTATGGTAATTAATGTAGTAATAAGGAGATTATATATTAATTAAATATTAATTATATTGTTAATGACTGTCATACATATTATTACTTGTAAAATATCATAACTTTGTCATACGTTGTCAGAATCTGACAAAACAAGATCTATTGGGATCGTATGGATGCAGACTACGCAGTAGAACTTGTTTTGATTGATTTGGAGCTTGTTATAATTTATGATGAGATAAAACTCCTGAACGGATCTATGACCGTAAACCGTTATTAACGATAAACGACCAAAGTGAGTAAACTCACTAACTGTGTCTATTTTTATAATATTACAAATGTTATTTAATGTTGATATATGATGATTGAATGTTGTGTGATGGTTATTTGGATGAATTGTTTATAAATTGGTTGAAATTATAGATGTAGTTATTGTTGATGTCAAAAGTTCATCTAGTGACGATCAACCCCCAACGTGTGTTGAGCACACATGAAAAAAAATCATAGAGATGCAAGATAAAGTAAATAAACAAGGGATACATAATATTTTATAGTGGTTCGGCTTATATTTGATGCTTACGTCCACTTATATTCTTTTTTTTATACTATTGATTACATGTACAGTGGTTTTTCTAGTGAAAGAAAGTAGAGATTACACAAAATCCTTGTGTTGTTTGAAGTACACGATTAGATGTTTCCAGTATACCAAGCATAAGTTTCTCACTCGAGAATTTTTCATGCCTTTCCATTTTCGGCAAGGGTGTATTTATAGGTGAAGAAGGTGGGCTGAGCCGTGTGCCACGTGGCTTGCCTCTTTTTCGGAGTTTAGACACGTGGAGCTCGGTCCAGCAAAGTAGTTGCGGTGGAGGGACCCGATCTACTACTGATGAATAGTTCTCCTCAAAAATCGCTGACGACGCGGAGCTTGAAATCTGGCATATAAAAAGGAGAGCTAGTCAAAAGCTATTCTAATTCAGCAAATTTGGGAGTAGAACTTTGTCCGGTAGCGCATAATTCTCCAAATACTTCATGTGAGATCTGAGACTTTAGGCTTGACCAGAAATTATGGGATCGGACTGATCTACTGGTAGATGGCTCGGTCGGTCGACTTGCTTTATATCTTCAAGAGACGGTCCTGGGGTGAGCATAGACAGTCGACCTGAGTTAAGAGTCGACCTAATAGATGGAGAATTGTTCCGTCTGTTATGAAGTCGAGCCTTGGTTTTGAGTTGTGACGGCTTTTGTCAAAAAGTTTGTCAACACTTTGCCCCCTAAAATACATCTTTCTTGGTAAAGGGAGATGTGTTTTGGATTTTCCAGAAAGCATTGAGCTAAAGTCCTTTATATGAACCTATGATAAGAGGGGCCGAAAAAGCGACGATCGACAATGATTGTATTAAGGCCAGAAATCCGACGACTGCTGAGGATCGTATTTAGGCCGGAAAACCGACAATCATTGATGATCGTATTAAGGCCTATGACTTGCGAACGCCAGAAAACAAGTCAACCATTCTGAGTTGATCTTGAAAGGAACAGAAGAACCGGGATCCCTCCATTTAAATGATACTTGGAAAGAACCGGAGTACAAGCATTAACCATGCTTGGTTTTGGAAAATGGGGTATAAACCATATCCTGTGGACGAGTATAAACCATAATCGGTTTTGCCTGACGAGACAGTGTAGTCTGTTGTTCCAGGGTTTTAAGGTCGGTCATTAACCACGTTTAAGTAGGTTTGAGTATAATCCATACTCTTGAATTGATAGTTTTTTACTTTCCAAATCCTGACAAGTTTTGTGAAGTTTGGCGAGTGTCAATCATACTCAGCTTAAAAGATTGGCGAGTATCAATCATACTCGGCTTAAAGAGTTGGTGAGCATCAATCATACTCGGCTTATGGAGTTGGCGAGTATTAACTATACTGGGCTTAAAGAATTGTGGAGTATCAATCATACTCGACCTATGGAGTTGGCGAGTATTAACCATACTCGGATTAAAGAATTGGCGAGTATCAATCATACTCGGCTTATAGCATTGGCGAGTATTAACCATACTCGGCTTAAAGAATTGGCGATTGTCAATCATACTCAGCTTATGGAGTTGGCGAGTATTAACCGTACTCGGCTAAAAGATTTGGCGAGTATCAACAATACTCGGCTTATGGAGTTGGCGAGTATTAACCATACTTAGCTTAAAGAATTGGCGAGTATCAGTCATACTCGGGTTATGGAGTTGGCGAGTATTAACCATACTCGGCTTAAAGAGTTAGTTAGATATGGTGGCGGGCATCGACCATAGTTTAGAAATGGTGGCTATCACTGACCATATTTGGGTCGAGATCTTCAATCATGCTCGGCTCGAATTATTTAAACATAATCCATGTTCAAAAAAGAAAGTTAACTACTACTAAGGAGCTATTACAGGAAAATGAAAACAAATTCTAAGTGGGTGATAGTTGAATCCAGAGCACGCCTAGGAGCTAATTGTACATGTGTACTTCAACATAACCACATTATTGAAGAAATAAAAGTACATATCTTATATCCTAAGAAATAAGTAGTATCTATGATGATCTAAGCTTTATTAATTAATGATGATGCCGCGATTACTGTGTTAAGGGTCCTTCCCGTTTCGAGGATCTCGAGGACCGACCTGAGGAGCTTAGGCAGAAGGTAGCAGCGACACGGCCGTTGCAGGGTTCTTGACATACTCGGGTAGTTCTCCATGCCTAACTCTATCCTCGATGAGATCACGTAAATGCATGCACTCGCTGGTGTTGTGGCCTCCTATCTTGTTATACAAGTAGTGCTTTCCAGAGTCGAGTTATTTTTGGGTGGGCTCCCTTCGAGGAGGTTTAGGGAAAGGTAAAGATCCTTGTACGTCAAGATAGATGTCGAGCAGGGATGCATTGAGCTCGGGGTATTGATTACGCTTGTTCTCTCTCGGAGTCGTACGTTTCGATCATTCTTTTTCGAGAATTTTCCTTTTCCTTTGTTCTGGACATTGGTGTTGGATGGACCTCCGTCCTTGGTAGCAAGCACCTTGAGGCTTTATATCTCAATACTGGCATCTTCTTGTCGGAGGAATCTATCGGCTTCAGTGTAGAAATCTTAAGTGCCCTTGGATGGGGTCTCTGGTTAAAGAGATTATGAATTCTAATCGATTATGAACACCAGCTATGGCGGCCATAAGCACCATCGAAGGCTAGGCCGATCAACTGATGCCACGACCACGTCGGATCTTTTTAAGAAGGATCGGAGGGTCTCGCCGGACCGCTTCTTGATGGAGGTAAGGAACATAACGCTCTTTGGTCGGGAGATGTGAACTTTGAACTGTTCGATGAAGCGGGTGACCAACGTATTCCAGTTGTTGATCGACTCAGTTGTTAACTGCCGGAACCACATGCTAGCTATGTCAGTGAGGAAGAGACGGAAGCACTTGACCATGACATTGGTCAATGCAGAGAGTACTTCCATATGACGCATGTATTGCATAAGATGGATGGTTGGGTTGGTCCTGCCGTTGTAGGGCTCCAGGTTCGGAAGCTTGAAGTCTGGTGGGTTTCGGGAGTTTCTGATTCCCCATGTGAATGGACTGAAATGAATATCATCCACGTCCTATTGTGAAGATGTGCCTCTGGTGAAGCGTTTGATTATGCTTGCAAGCTGGCTTCCATATCCGGGGAGTCGCTGCCACGAAACCAATTCTGCGTTGGGGACGAGGATGAGAATCCCAGTACTAGTATCCAATGAAAGCATGCTCATAAGGTGAAAGGCCGGCTGGGTTTGTCCTCCAAGAGTTCAGTGAAGGTGAGGATGAGGGTGTACCCTAGCCTTGGGCCTTAGTTCGGTCGAAGATAAAGTCACTTGGTTATTGTTGGACCGAACCGTATCTGCTCCTGTTGGAAGTGATGGGCTCAGGTGAGTGCTGGGGTTCGACATTGCCCCCACTCAGAGCGACGTTAGAATGGTTTACGATAGTGTTTCCCTCTGTCACGTTAGGGACTGGTATGGTAGAGTGGTCTTGGTGACACCGAGGGTTGATGTCCCCAGCTCTTCTGTAATGGCCCGTAAATCCGTAATATCAGAGTTGACTACATACATCATACATCCAACCCAAATATCACGAAAATACGAATCATTTTTTTAAAAGAAAAAGGTAGAAGAAGAACAGAAATAACAACACAGAATCTCACATCGCAGCGGAACAAAATATATTATATCATAACTTTTGAATATAAAATTCTAGCTGTAAAACATACACTTATCAGAGTACAACACTTACAACACAGCGGAAAACAATAACTACATAATACTAAAGCCTCCTGCTCCAAGCTCCTTTAGATAAATCTATAAAACCCTGAACTACTTGACTGCCCGTACAAATTTAGGCACCCAAGAGTTTAGGTAAAACAAAACAAACTCCGAGTCAGTCATGGGACTGGTATGAGTAAACAATTTAAAACAGTTTCAGAAACTAAATGATATCTCATAAGACCACGCCGTATAACACGGAACGGGTTTTTCCCTTATGAGAATCCAAACCACTTGATTTAGCTTTAAAAATCCTTTTGAAAGAAACGATAATCTTTATATCAAAACTCTTTTGATATTATGATAGTGTCTAAATCAAATAAATAACAATCTAGTGGAACGTTTGCATCTCACGTTCCACATATATAATATACAATCAAAACCGCAAGCACTTATTGGGTAATGAATTTCCAACTATGACAAGATATGGAACCACCTTCCGATAGTGTATCTCTAGAGGAGAATACATCGGGTTCAACAAGAACATCTTGTAACCCGACCACACATGACCGACCACTCATTTCGCTTGAGTGTATCAAATGTACATCACCAACGGTTGGGATCAGCAGTTGTTTCCCCGAATGAGACAGCATCGAATAGAATAAGGAATTAAATGAATTTCTCTAGATAGGTGATAATACACCCCAATGGGAGCTAACCACATAGCCATGTTGCCTGCCCGATTTTGGTTATTTCCCGGTTGTTGAGGCCTGAGGCTACGCTTACTTATCATTCATTTATAACACATTCACTTTGAATGTCACATTGTCAGATCCGTTAATCACTAATTGATTTGCACAAATATATTCTGGAAATTATGCTAAGAGAATAAATCTGTTGCCACCACATATATTTATACAGACCAACATATTCGATCATTGGAAATACTTTATCAGACATTCGTCCATATAAGTTCGTTCTGGGATTGAACGAAACCGAAGGCCCAATTTCCATTAATAGAAAAAGCCCTTGCACTCTACTCCATCTCTGATTTCCTTCATATAATCTGATTCGCAATGCTAATGCCAATACGAAGTGGTTCTCGGATAATAATCCAACCGGTCTCTCCATATTGACAATGATATTGGCAACACTTCGATGGTCGGTTATTTAACTATCGAAGAAAACAAACAAACATTCATCCATAACAAATAACTACTGGGCCCCTTAATTAATTTTCATTAATTAAATCACCCTTTCCATTTCCTTATCAATATTTGTTAAACAAATAATTTAAATTATCATCTCGGTCTCTTACGTTCTTTGGAAAACATTTCCATATATCGCCTTCTTTTATTTTCTATATTTAGAAAATATCTTCTATTAATGATTGGAAAATATTCCAATTACTAATCTCTTTCACGACCACTCATTTCTATACTTAGGAAATATTTATTATTATACTTCCACAATTTACTTACTCGGGTTAAAATGAATGTTATGTAAGACATCGTCACAACAACCCAAAATACTGCATTCGATTAGATCTCTTTAAACATTTCTCTTCGAGACTGAATCTTGTTATTCATCAGTTAATAATGAAATCAATCAAAGTTGGGGTATAATTACCTCTCAGACCTTGACTGAAAATATTATTAACTTCAAAACAGACAAGACCACTAACTCGAATAATCAACACCATATTAAACCAATTTTCCATTTCTAAAACACGTACGCTTCTCTTTCTATTTTTAACAAATCTAATTTATAGATTTCCTTTTTTTTATTATAATATTGTATTTTTAAGTTCATTTCCTTAACGAATTCTATATATATCTATACATTGAATTCTAGTTATCAAATTATCTTAAAAATATTCTAACTCCTTAAATTTCCGAAAAAATTTCGCCATAACCTCCTTTGTACTGGCAAATAGTTCAAACCTCAACTCGCCTCTCTAGGCCCTTTTCATTCAAAAAGAAAATCAAAAAGCCAAAGGGCTTGCCGATTCGGCCCATAAAACCTCATATGGAATTTAAACATGTGCCTTTTTGTCGGACACTCGAATTATAATCTTCATACACTCCATTACATATCTGTCTAACACATATTTGCATGTTTCCAATTTATCCCAACTAAATCCTGTCTTTTCTAACTTAAGTCGCTAATTTATTCTTTGAATTATCTCTTTTGCCAACTCTCTTTAGTTTGAACATATCATGTTCAAATATATTTTATTTCGCTTATAATCACGTCGAGTTTCATTTCTAACTTAGGTTTTCATATTCGATTTCGAATATACATATACAAATCTCATTTACCTTTCAAAGTTTAATTTCGATTCAAAATTTTCATTAACTAATTATTCTTCAAATTAGTTAATTTTATTCGATAGTTAAAAATCTGATTTTTGTTTCAAAAATCAATTCATTACTCCACTTGAGTTAAAATATATTTATAACTCAAGTCTGGATTTTTCTAATACAAATTCGGATTTTTTTATTTACTTAAAATCCTTCTATTTATTCAGATAAACCATTATGTTTTTATAATGGTTCCAGCGCTGTTTTTCTGAAAATTTGATTTTGACATAACTCAAAATCTATAAGACGAAATCCAGATTTTTCTCTTCCATTAGAAAACTATTATCCAATTGGTCCTGACGGTTCTTGTTTCAAAGAATTCCGACTTAATTTGAGTTCTATATACTCAATTGAAGTTCGAATCGCCAATTTACGAACTGCCGCGTTGCGGCGAGTTCGTTTTAATTATATTTATATATAAAAACTTTTAAACTTCGTTTAAAATAAATTCAACTCCATTCTAATATATTTTTAATATATTTCAAACCAATTTTCCAATTCAACTCCATAAATTCTGATTATCTATAATCGCTGATTTTTCCTTACTCGGTTATACATTTATTTATACTCGATTTGTTATTTCAAAATCCCAATTCCTTTTATAAATAAATTATAAAATTCGATATAATCGAATTCCAATTATAACTCCTTTGGATTTTCTCAATTCAGTTTATATTCTAAATCCCGGAATATAATCAATTATTCTATTTTCAACACGTTTTCCAATTTCACTTTTTAAATTCTTCCTTGAATTTAAACTTCTAAATTATCCAATGATAATTTATTTCAGTAGATTTATAACATCATTTGTAAATCCATCTTTCTTGTTTGATATATTAAAACAAGTTTTCCATTTCAAATCCCTTTTGAAATCCAACTCCTTTTAGATTCTGAATTCCAGAATAAAAATCCCTGTTTCCTTTTTAAAATGATTTCAACTTTCTATTTTAAATTCATACTTGAATTTAAAGTTACCAATTATCTCTTGATAATTTATTCACCATATTTATAAACATTATTTACAAATTTACTTGTTTTATATTTAAACAAGTCCATTTAGAAATCTATTTAAAACTAAAATATTATTTTGGAAATTTCTATTTAAAATAACTTATATATATAACACCCAATTTATTTTCATATTCAATTTAACTTCTATTTAAATAAATTCGAATTAATCGAATTCAAACCATAAATCCTTACGGATTTATTTTATTTCAATTTATATTCTGAACATCGGAATAAATTTTATGTTTTATTTCTTTAAAACGATTTCTCCATTTCTATTTTTAAATTCATGTTTGAATTTAAATATTCTAATTATCCAATGATAAATTTCCCACTTTATTTATAAACACTGTTTATAAATTCATTTCAATTCTCTGCATTATTTAATTTATAAACAACATTTATAATTTCACTTCAAATCTCGTATTATTAATTTATAAACAACATTTATAAATTCACTACTTGTTTTATGTATTCAAACAAGTTAATATATTTAGTCCAATTTAAATTCAAATTCTATTTTAGATAAATAGAATTTTCCCTTTAAATTTCAAAAATACCAATTATCAACTACGGATTTTCTAACACATCATATATGACAATATATATGAGAACAAATAAATAATAATATTTTTGAGGAATCCAGTTGGATCCCTCCAACCTGTTTTTCCTGCATCCACAGATGTTAGCCAACATAAATAATAACCATTCCGCTTCGAGGCAGGATACCATGGTATATAAGGTCATCCACTATATATATTGTGGGGCGCATAGGGAAATCATCTGCTAATGATACCGCGGGCATCCGCTAATGATACTGCGGGAATCCAACCACCAATATATATATAATAACCACAACAACCAATCCTAAATAACTAATATATTTTTAATGGCCACAATAATATATTCAAGCATCCAAGCAACAATCAAACATTAAAAATAAATTTAAATAAAATACGAGTGAGATTTACTCACAGTGAATTTATAGCAGCTCACTCCCACTTTAAATTAAATCGAATGATGGTTGATTAAATTTTAAACTTCCCAATTGATCCTGAAAATTCTCAAACCAACTTCAGCTTGTAGTATTTGATATGATTCTGATGTTTCTTGTTTTGTTACCATCGGACCTCGTATGAACGAGATATAATTTATATAAGCTTCAATTTATAATATAATTAATTTTAGCTTAATTATTATCATTAAAATAAATATGTTACCTTACTATTCCACTATGAATCCTTCTATGATATCGCGCCTGCAACCGAGATGAATGACAACTCATATCAACTAACTTCCTCCATTTCTCTTCGATCAACCCACCACTGTCTTTCGAAAAGCACAAATCTGAACCTCTCAATTCACTACTGCAAAACCAATCACGCACTTCCACTTTAGTAGCTTGTAACCTATGTCCAACCTGTACCTTCAATTCATCAACTATTCCCTTAAAAGCACGTCTGTCCTCTTCATTCATCTTCTTCTAAACAAGCACTATTTTATGAAACATAAACCTAACAATCTTTCCATAAAAACTTAAACCATCATCCTATTGCCTTGCTTCAATAATAACTACGACCTAAGCTGCTCACATCATTGTCCAGATCCTTTCAAACTGTCAAGTTCCCTGTCCCAGTTCCGTCTCTTCTTCGGTATCGCGAACAGTAGCCATCAGACGCAAGCTACAGTATACTCCAGACCTCAGTGCTTCAACCTCGGTCGCCTCCCTTGAACTCGCGATGATCCTAACATTGTAACTCGTTAATCGATCTCATACCACTGTTATCCTCTTCACCCGCGAACTCCCCAAATCACGAATCAAACTCCAGCGCAGCTCGCGATTAACCCCAATACCTTGTCACTCATCCTTCCCTAAATCAAACTTCTTCTCATAAGCATCTTTCTCCATCGCTCGCGCATCCCTTGTCTCAGAGACTAATCCGAATTCGATCCCCTCCTTTTCATTTATTCTGAGTACTTTCGATTTGAATGATTCAGTAGCGAAAGAGGGAATGCCCTTTTATTTTGATTGAATTGAAAGAAATGGGAAATAAAAGAAATTAATCGCGTTTTGTAAAGAAGAGGTACGACATTTGTTTGAACAGCAAGGCCATTATATTTTCTCCCCCATGTTTTGTTTCCGTCCACAAAATAAAAGGAACGTATATTTTATTTTATTTTAATTTGTTTTTGAACCGGTGTCCTTTAATTAAAATACCCCATGATTCCGAACTCCTCTCTGAACCAATAACTGACAGTTTTAGGGTTATTCCCCTATTCTGGACACACTGGGACAGGTTTCAAAGCCTCAATCGATTGTCTGTGGAAGATATTAATTTAAATCGATATAAATTAAATTTAAAACCATTAATTCCTCAATAATAAATTAATATTATTATTCTAATTCCAACTGAATTTGTATTGATTATCTGAATTGTTTTCCATTCAGTTTTAAATCTCGAATTGAATTATTTTTCGTATTACGATAATTTAATATATTCGATATTAAATCAAAAATCGATTTTTAAATCAACAACTTAACATAAAAATTTGTTTATATTATCGACTCAATATTTAAATCCATATTAAATATTTAAAATTAACCGACGAAATATCCGGGTCATTTCATCTTCGTTGAAGAGGAGGCAGCATAAGATGGGTTTACAGTAAGATGTTGGACCGAACCGGATGTAACAACGTTCTTAGTTCTGGCCGACCCACAGGTTGCACTGGTTCTGGAGTGGTTTGTGCAGGGAGTTGAGTCGATCCCTGAACCGGAGGCAAGCTGGTCGACTGGTCCTGAACTTGGCCAGGATCGACCTGAGAATCTACAGCTACCAAAGCTCAGTTTAATGCTGGAAGTGATCTGGGGCTTGGATTTCCTTAGACCGAAGATCAGTTGTTGCCTCAGCCTCGCCTAGTGTAGGAAATGATATCTGAATGTGAGATCCCTTTTCCATCCGAGCGAGGAGGTTGTTTATCACTTTCTGCTGATGTTTGAGAAGTTCGCCCTGATATGCCATCTGGTTTCTTAACTAAACTTAATTTTATCCATGTCGTCCCTGGTGAGGTATTGGGACGTGTTTTCATGGGAGGAAGCCTCATGGCTCACCTCCGTTGATGTTGTTTCTGCTGCATCGACAGGTAAAGGATGGGAAGATGAAGCATCCTTCTTCCGCTTGATTGCCGTTGTCTGCTTAGAAATTGCTGAACGTGGTCGAAGGTCAAAGGCTATGTCTGTGCTTCTCCTTCCTGGCGCGCCAAAGTGTTGATGTCATAAGTTGGTCTAGTAATGATTAACCTCCGACGTGTGTTGAGCACACACGAAAAACAATCACAGAGATGTAAGAAAAAGTAGATGAACAAGGGATACATAATATTTTATAGTGGTTCGGCTTATATTTGACGCCTACGTTCACTTATAATCTTTGTTTATACTATCGATTACAAGTTTCAGTGGTTTTTCCAGTGAAAGAAAGTAGAGATTACACAAAATCCTCGTGTTGTTTAAAGTACACAGTTTGATGTTTTCAGTATGCTGAGCATAAGTTTCTCTCTCGAGAATTTTTCATGCCTATCCATTTTCAACAAGGGTGTATTTATAGGTGAAGAAGGTGGGCCGAGTCGTGTGCCATGTGGCTTGCCTCTTTTTTGGAGTTTAGACACGTGAAGCTCGGTCCAACAAGGTAGTTGCGGCGGAGGGACCCGATCTACTACTGATGAATAGTTCTCCTCGGAAATCATTTTCGATGTAGAGCTTGAAATCTGGCATATAAAAAAGAGAACTAGTTAAAAGCTATTCTGATTCAGCAACTTCTGGAGTAGGACTTCGTCCGGTAGCACATAATTCTCCAGATACTTCATGTGAGATTCAAAACTTTAGGCTTAACCTGATATTATGGGATCAGCCCGATCTACTGGCAGATGGCTCGGTCGGTCGACTTGCTTTATATATTTAAGAGACTATCCTGGGGTGAGCATAGTTGGTCGACCTGAGTAAAGGGTTGGCCTGATAGATGGAGAATTTTTCTATCTGATATGAAGTCGAGCCTAGGTTTTGAGTTATGGCGGCTTGTAACACCCCATGATTTTAACAACACTAAAGAGGATAAATTAAAGAATAATTAATTTAATTCAAAATTAAGGGAAACGGACTACGCCATTTCATCCCTCTCGAAATTCTGGTCAAGATTGACATTTGGTTTGCGTAAAACAAACACCGTATGAAGAAGTTATGAAGGTTTAAAGTTTGTATACGCACAAGAGAATTATATATATTTACAAACAAATCAAAATATTCAAATTAATTCAAAGTAGCCAAACGGGATGACGAGAAGCGGGAAAACAGAAATTGTACCATTTCTGGGGGTCGACCCGAGTCCCCGCTGGGTCGACCCATAGGTCAACCCAGGCTCTTTGGGGTCGACACCCAGTGTCGACCCCCCTACAGATCTGGGCAGATTCATGTTTTTGAACATGGACTTGTTTTGTGGCTTGATTCATTGACCCTATGTTATAAATAAGACCCCATTTCTCTTATTTCTCCATACCTAAATCAATGGAGAACAAGATGATGCCTCTGCTTAGATTGAATCAATTCTTTTTCAAATCTATTCTTTTTCAGCAATCAATTAGAGTTATGATTCAAACATCTTCAGCCTTTCTCTATTTTTCTAGATCCAAACGCTGTGAGTTTAAGTTACTTTTAGATTTATATAACTAAAAAGGAAAACATGATATGACTGTAATCTGGATCTATGCGTGTAATTGCTTGGATCATATCAGATCTATAATAATTTGTGAATCTATGATATTCTGACATAACTATGACTTGGATCTTAACTTTTATCATGCAGATCTACCTTGATTATAGATCTAAATTAACTATTTAGATCACCTTGTACCTATCATGTTTGTAGTTAAATTGGATCTGTTACTAGTTGGACATCAAATTATTATTTAGATCTTATCATGCCTATTATGACATCCCTACTATGTTAGACACGGTTCTATTATCTCATGTTCACCAGATCTGTTCTTATGTACCCAACTTATCAATATTCCATTATGTGTTTATATCAATCTTGTCATTATGTTCATTTATGTCCTCTTCCCTCCTTTTCCCATTTTATTTTTATAGCTAGGCTACCTTTGATCATAGGCATGCCGATGAAATATGCGATCGCGTTAAATTGGGAACGAGGGAAAAATGTTAGAATTGGGGCGTAACTTGAATAGGGAAATTTAGGCATAATGTGAATCAAATAGGTGAATATGGAATTTGGGCATGTGAATATGGAATTTGGGCATGTGAATATGGAATTTGGACATAAATTGAAATTGACTAAAAACCTAAAATTTGGGGCATATGGTTCATTATGAACATAACTTGGGTAAGGGGCATGAAAACCTATAATGACATATGTATAATGGATTAATAATGAAAATGCCTAGAATTACAATAACTGAAATTGTAATCACGCTTAGACACGAGGTTAGATTACACTTGTGGTGGAAGTCTGCCCGGAGCCGCCGGGCATAAACCACAAGTGGTGAATCTAATGTGGGCGGTCTAAGTGCACAAACACGAGACGCGCTAAGACACGAGGTTAAACCCGACTTGTGGAAAAAGTTTGCCCGGAGCCGCCCGGCATATCCAGCATCCACAGGTTGTACGTTTAATGTGGGAGGTCTAATGCATTACGACCATAAATGGATATATGGTAATGAATTGGGGGTAAACAGGGAATGATAGTAACCTATTATAATTAATTACTCTAATAAGAATGTTATATAATGGGTAGTCTTGTCCTAGGGAAAAGTGGAAATTATAATATAGGTTATAATAAAAGGAAAGAAAGCTTATTAGTAAACCTTAGTTAAGAAAACTAAGTTGATAAGTAAACAACGTCAAGTTGTAGTGATATGTTGAACAGAAAACAGGTGAACTGAGATGAAGTATACTTAATTACATATTAAGTAAAACATGTTATTGTAACTATGGAATCAGATAATGAATAATACAAAGGGATTGTAAGATTACTTCCGTTAATTACAATCTAAAGAATAACATGTGATGGAGCTTATTAATAAACTTAAACGGATCAAGTTAAATTTATATGAAATTAATAAGCAAGTGGAATTTTGGCAAGTGAAAAGAAGTCAATGTGAATAGGGATAACCTGTTAGTCTGTAATACTTAACCTATTTGAATCAATAGTGATTGTATGAACATGTTAACTTGAGTAGGGGTTAAGTAAACTTGGTTGAAAACAGTGGGAGGGTTAAGTATATCTGGGTTGGGTGGGTAATATTTACATATAGGCCCACAAAACTTAACCGGTTAGGGTTATGTAATTAAAGACACCGTTAGGTAAGCATAACCTATGGAAATGTTGGGGTTGGGGTAATATATATATATATATGTATGTATGTATGTATGTATGTATGTATGCATGTATGTATGTATGAATATGTGTGTATATATATATATGCCTACAAACTTAACCGTTAAATAAACATGCTTGAATTAGTGGATGGGTTAAGTAAATCTGAGGGGGTGTGTAATATTTATATATAGGCCCACAAACTTAACTGTTAAATAAACATGCTTGAATAAATGAATGGGTTAAGTAAAACAGAGGAGGTGGGATATATATATATATATATATATATATATATATATGTGTGTGTGTGTGTGTGTGTGTGTGTGTGTTTGTGTGTACACACATATATATAGGCCCACAAACTTAACCTGAGGGGTTTATGTAATTAAAGACACCAATAAGTATACATAACCTGAGGAAATCCTAGTGGGGATACAAGACAAAGGGGAGATCATGTATCATATTGTGTGTGCGACCCGTTTCAGTCAGTAACCCATATAAAGATATCAAACGAGGACTCCGCCCTAGGTCGGAGTCGGGGCACGCTTACTAGGATGATTGTAAGAGATCCAAATGTAGTGGACGGTGTGGGCGCCGCAAACCGACCAGAGCATGTGCGTGCATGTCCGGACAGAAGGGGATAAGACGACCGTGACACTAGTAGATATGGTTGTGCACATCAACGAAGGGTTTCCACTTTAGAAAGTGATACCTCCTACTGTGGGACCGACACAGGGTATCCATGGAGTGGAGAGCCAATCGATTAGGGTAGTAGCTAGGGTACATCTAGACTCTGGTAAAAAGTTTAGGAGCCTGTTAGGTTGGGCTGCCTGTGGATTGTATGGGGTTAAAACCCCTCACCAGATGTATGCCTAAGTCTACCATCTTATAGTTGTTGGGATCATCTCATTCTGGTTATACTAGTATCAGTGCATAGAATTAGAGTAATCTTTAGAAGCGCAATATACCCTATCATGTTTAACCAATTTACCTTGTTATACCTGCCTTTTGTGATGTTATCTCTCTTATCCACTTTATATGCCTGTCATGCTACTTTTACTTATTTACTTGCTAAAAGTAACTGGACTCGCCAGACTTTATGTCTGACCCTTTTTTGTTTCCTCTCCTTTCTTCCGTATCCCCCTCCCCCTAGGTTCTCAGGGTGGACTACTCAAGTTTGACCAGGATTCTGCTATCATTTTGTTGGAGCTCTTAGATGTATTGCTCAAGCTCTTATCTTTGCTACTGTGGCTATGTTTTTATTTGGGGAATTTACTTCTTTTATTTTGTACTTTGATGTTTAAAAGCAAAACAGAAGTTTTTATAATGTACTGGTTTTTAGGTAATGCAGACATATGATGTTTTGAACCACGAGGCTTTATGATTAATAAAGTTAGTTTTTATTCCGCTGCTATTTTTATAACTATCTTGTAATGTTATGTTTCTATTTACCTTTAATGCTTCACGAAACTTAATGCATTCTCTTAAGGAGTGACATTAACGGGCGTGGGGTGTCACACTTGGTATCAGAGCTGAAGGTTACCAGATTGGATAAAAGATTTTGAAAATTGTTTTCAAAAAGATTTTAAAAGGAAGCATTTTCAAAAGAAAAGTCTATTTTGAAAAACATATTCCCCAAAGCCATATAAAATATCTTTCGATTCTCCACTTGATTTCTTTTCCTTTTTGTCTGGGGAACTGATTCTTCCCGAAAGGTGTCCCCATTGCGGCGTGGTTCCGTAGGCATGCTAAAACTACGATACATGTCGAAGGGCAATGAAGTGCCTAACCTCCACCTGTATCCACAGTAGTTTCACCTACGGCTAATTTTCTCGAGCTTTGTAAGGATTTCCGTGCGATGGATGCAGCTTTCGAGAGACTTGTTAGCTTGTTACGCAAGGATGGTAAAAGGGTGAAAAGAAAGGGGCTAAGGTCGAGGAAATACAAAACAAGAAGTATGGCCCAAGAAAGGACAACAACAATAACAAAATAAGGGCGGAAAGAATGACAAGGCTAAGGATAAGAGGAAATGCCATAATTGCGGATGCGAGAGTCATTTGGTAAAGTATTGCAAAAGAAGGAAGAATGCTTGCTTCAATTGTGGAGAGATCAGAAACTATGCTAAGGAGTCCCCAAAGAAAAAGGGATAAGGTCAAAGGGCGGGAGCTTCTGGAGGGCAGATGCATGCTCTCGCGACTAGTGCCCTAGATAGAGGTAGGAAACTTTGTGTGGAAGGTTTAATTTCTCTTTCTAATCATCCTATTAGAACTCTTTTTGATTCTGGCGCTTCGCATTCATTTATATCTGATTATGTGGTTGAGTCTCTACACTTAAATACTAGTATAGTAGTGGGTCTCGTTATTGTCTCAAACCCCATTGGTGTTCGGCTCATTTGTCCATGATTTGTCGGTGTTTGAGAATATCTGTCTTAGGCATCGAATTTGAGTGCGATGTGTATGTGCTTGGTTTTATGGGCTACGATTTGATTCTAGGGATGGATTGCTAGCCATGTACGGTGCCATTCTCAATTGTGAGAGGAGGATCGTTAGACTTTTGACTTGCCATGGGAGGACCCTCGAGATTTCTTATGACCCAAAAGGGTCTGTTATGATTAGTTTCCTAGAGTCTCTTGATGCATCTATTAATGATCTACGATCTGCATCGGTAGTCTGAGAATATTCTGATGTTTTGAGGAGGTTCGGGGCTTACTTCTGAGGCGCAAAATCGATTTTCGTGCATATTTGGTGGACAATACAAATCTAGTTGCATTACCTGTGCACCATATGGATCCAAGGGAAAGGAGGGAGCTCAGCAAGCAAGTAGAGGAGCTACTTGCAAAAGGGTTTTCTTTTGGGTTGGAATGAAGAAAGATGTAGCGAGGTTTGTTTCTCAATATTTGATTTGCCAGCAAATCAAAGCTAATCAAAAGAAGCCCGGTAGTTTACTTCATCCTTTGGAGGTCCCATAGTTGAAGTGGGAGAGCGTCTCTATGGATTTCATAGATGGTTTGCCTAGATCAAATAAAGGCAATACCAGTATTTGGGTCATGGTGAATAGACTTACTAAGAGCCCCATTGCATTCCAGTTAAGAGTAAGAGGATGGCGGCATGGTTGGCAGCAGTTTATGTTCGAGAGATAGTCCGTCTTCATGGAGTACCTTCCAGTATCGTAAGCGACCGTGACCCCATCTTCACCAGTGAATTTTAGAGGAGCTTGCAAGTAGCATTAGGTACACAGTTATGTTTGAGCACCACTTATCATCCTCAGACCGATGGACAGATGGAGAGGGTGAACAGAGTTCTAGAGGATCTTTTGAGGTTGTGTATCCTAGACTTCGGAGAGACTTGGGAAGAGCACCATACTTTAGTAGAGTTCTCCTACAACCACAGTTATCAAGCTAGCGTTGGCATGGCACCCTTCGAAGCATTATATGGACGACTATGTAGGTCACCAACTTGTTGGTGGGAATCTATAGAAAAGCTATTACTTGGACCAGATATGGTTAGGGAAACGTCCGAGAAGATTGATCTTATCTGATGACGAATGAAGACCGCTCAAGACAGGCAGAAATCCTACGCTAACAAGAGAAGGACTGACATTGAATTTGAAGTAGGAGATATGGTTTTCATTAAGGTGTCACCCTTGAGGAATGTGGTTCGCTTAGGATCTGTAGGGAAGTTGGCACCAAGATTCGTAGGGCCATTTCCCATAACAAAAAGGATTGGCTAAATGGCCTATAAAGTAAAGCTACCAGAGAGACTATCCGTCATTCATGATGTTTTCCACGTTTCTCATTTGCGGAAGTTCTCGCATGATACCTCAGAAGTAGTTGAGCCGAGTATATTGGAAGAAGTAAAGGTGGAATGGGAGTTAAGAGTTAGACGAGTTCCTACCTGTATTCTTGGATAAGAAGTTAAGAACCTACACAAAAGGGATGTCAAGTTGATGAAAGTTCAGTGGGGAGATAACCCAGAGGATGCCACTTAGGATACCGAAGACAAGATTCATGCTTCGTACCTCTTTTCAAGAGTATGTTCTTAACTTCCTTTCCAAAGTTTTTATCTATGCTTGCTTCCATCATTTAGGTATGTAACGACCCGGATTTTGAGCGACTTTGGTTATCGACATAAGCACGATGTCGATAACCAAAACATCAAAAAATCATGGTAATTAGTGAAAGAAATTAAAGGGTGGGGAAAGATAAGATAGAAAATTAGAATAGAAGAAGAAGAACACAACATCAGAGTAACACGAATCTCACAGCGGAACGAATAACATATAATATATGTAACATAACTTTGAAATATACATCTGTATTTGAATATACATCATTATCAAAGTACAGCACTTACAACACAGCGGAAATAACTATAGCTATATGATCCTGAAGCCTCCTGCTCCAGCTCTTCAACTATATCTGTAAAATCCCGACTAATTGACTGCCCATACAAATTTAGGCACCCAAGAGTTTAGGGAAAACAACAAAGTAAACTCCGGGTCAGTCATGGGACTGGTATGAGTAAAATAGTTTAAAAACGGTTCGAACAAGTGAACGATATCTCATAAGACCACGTCGCATAACGGAATGGGTTTTTCCCTTATGAGAATCCAAAATATCTTTATACCAAAAACCGTTTGATATTATAATAATGTCTATCAACCACAGTATATATATATAATCATCTAGCAGAAACACTTTCATCTCACGTTCTACATATATAGTATACAATCAAAACCGCAAGCACGTATTGGGTAATGGATTTCCAACTATGACAAGGTATGGAACCACCTTTCGCTTGTGTACCTCTAGAGAGGAATACACTGGGTTCAACAAGAACATCTTGCAACCCGGCCACACATGACCGACCACTCATTCGCTTGAGCGTATCGAATGTATATCACCAACAGTTGGGATCAGCAACCGTTCCCCGAATGGGACAGCATCAACAATAGATTTTTAGAAGTAAATGAAACTCTGGATCAGGTGATTATACACCCTACTTCGGTGCGACCGACTTAGCCATGCTGCCTGCCCGATTTCTGTCATTTACCGGATGATGAGGCTAGAAGCTACGCTTTATCATCATACCAGATTCACTTTGAATGCCACATCATCAAATCCATCAAATCACCGATTGACGTCCTCAACCATACATTATGCGCTAGCTAAAAGAAGTTTCCTTCTCCGCTTCCACTCTTGGTACGGTCGGGGAAATCAATATACGTGATCGTCTGGAAATACTCTGTCAGACATCCATCCATACAAGTCATCCAGGAATAGGATGAACCGAAAGCACTATTCTGTAAACAGGATAGCCCTTGCATAACTCCGTCTTCATTTTCCTTTGGCATATATGATTCGCAACGCTTATGCCAATACATAGTGGTTCTTTGGATAATAATCCAACCTGTCTCTCCATATTAACAACGTTAAAATGGTCAAAACTTCGATAGTCTGTGATTTAACTATCGAATAAAACAAGTGTGCAAACAATGATATTATTTCCAAATGGAAATTTATATCGATCAAACATCATTCAACATTTATCTCTTTATTTCATAAATTTACTTATCTCCTGTTTCCCTATATTCAATATTTCTTATTTTCTAAATTTAAAAAATATACGTTATTAACAGTGGAAAACATTTCCATTTCTTGTTTTCTTTATTAGAAAACATTTCTGGTTTCTTATTTGGAAAACATTTCCAAAGCTTCTTCATTGGACTTAGACAAATGTTTAAACAAACCATCGTGATGCCAACTCAAACCATTTCCTTTACTGCCGAACCTTGACTATTCTTTAGTTAAAAACGAAGCCAATCAAGTTGGGGGTAGAACTACCTCTCAGACCTTAATTGAACAACATTTCTAACTTTGAAATAGGCAAATTTCACTTGATATTTCTTTAACTAACTTCCTTACTTAACCCTCTTCGAATAGCTATATTCGATTGACTCTTTTCACTTAACTCTATTCGATTAACCCTTATCAATTAACTCTATTCGAATACACTATTGGACTAACGCTATTGATTTACTCATTTCACTTACTCTTTTCGAATAAACTATATTCGATAATTCCTTTTACTTTTTATTCAAATAACTATATTCGATTAACTCATTTGCTTCTATTCGAATAACTATATTCGATTTAACTCATTTGCTTCTATTCTAATCGATTAAACTAACATCGATTATCTCCTTTCAACTTTATTCTCTAATCGATTAACTAACATCGATTAACTTCTTTTAACTTTATTCTCTAATCGATTAACTAACATCGATTATCTCCTTTTAACTTTATTCTCTAATCGATTAACTAACATCGATTAACTTCTTTTTACTTTATCTCTAATCGATTAACTAACATCGATTAACTCCTTTTAACTTTAACTCTAATCGATTAAACTAACATCGATTAACTTCTTTTACTTTTATCTCTAATCGATTAAACTAACATCGATTAACTCCTTTTAACTTTATTTCTAATCGATTAAACTAACATCGATTAACTCCTTTTAACTTTATTTCTAATAAATTATTCATTTATAAAGATTTACTTTTAGTAACAATTCTTCACTTTACAAATGATTTCCCTTTTATAAAACTCTATTCGTTTTAAAAACGTTTTTCCTTTTTATTTATTTTCGAAATATTTCCTTTTATAAAATCTGTTGATTTTATAAAATCCCTTTATTTCAATATACATTGAAATAATTCTTTTTACATCCCAGGGTCTTTTATGATATTTAAAATATCAAATAAAAATGATCAACATCATCCCAACACCTATAATCCATAACAGATTATATAACACATCATATATCACAATATATGAAAACAGTAAAATAAATGTTGAGGAATCCAGTTGGATTCCTCCAACCTGTTTCCCTGCATCATATATGTTAAACAATATAGATAACATCACTTTCAGTTCTATATGATACATTCTGTTAAACAGAATCAATATAGAAATTTAACTAACTGACTAGCAGTTCAATCAAACAGTCAACATACAGTCAATCAGCCAATATCTAACAGTTCTAAAAATACAACATGAAATTTATAAACTGTTCAGAGTTAGTGAGATTTACTCACATTTGCGCGTTAACCGTTAAATAACAGTTTGCATTATTCGACTCAGTCGGACAATTTATTTCTCCATAAATTGTAATGAGCTCGGATTCACTCCCAGTCAGTCTCATTGTGTTGCTCCCGTCCATACGATCCCAACGCAACTTACGGTTCATCAATCTGATTACGTATGACCGAGATATTGCTTTTCAAAGTTTGTACTCTATTAAATATGAATAAAACTTAAACAAATTTAAATGGGCCTCACCCTAATTCTTCATCGGCCCATTAATACCCACAGCCCATGCCCTTAAACAAAAACCCATACGTTTGCCTTCTCCCCCAAAACACTTCTGCATTCTCCCTGTACATACATGGCCGACTCCCTCCTCCACTTATCTCCTCCTTCTTTCACTTTTAAATCGAACTAAAAACACCATACTTTATCTCGTTCGATCCTCTTCTCGACTGCACCCACGGATTCGAACTCGAACCCCAATTCGTCGCCGTGACCCTAGTTTTCCTCGACTGTCGCACTTCACCAGTGGCGACCGAAGATCCTCCAACCACCCTCATCTGCTGCGCCTTCATCCGACAAACCTTCCTCCGCCACTCGCTTGGCCTACAACGACCCCTAACTCCGATATGGTTCAACCCTAATGCGCCTGTACAATTTTGAGCAACACGAAAATGCGTCGTACACCATACTGGTTATACCAGATTGAAGAGAATTGCTTTGTGAATGCAAATATATATGTAATATATTTTATAGGAATTTGGTTGGATTTCTCTTGATTTTTCTTCTTTGAAATTTCTTGTTGTATTCGTTCAAATGGGGTATTATATAGGCTGTTGTGGTAGGTAAACTTTGTGGTTGAGGAGAGAGGTTGCGTGGCCTTCAATTTGGCCAGGAACAAATGTTGGATATTTAATTTTTACTTTATATATTTTATTTTCTCGATTTAATACTCGTCTGCGGTCCTTAAAAATCCCTGCGACCACATACGATACCCAAAAATCACCGAACTGGACATGTAGCTAGAGTTCGCCATTACGGTCCCAACGAAACTGGTTTCGTCGAATTCCGACTTCGTATGCTCACACAGCGTATTTTTAACTGTCAAAATACTGACTGTTTCTCACTCTAAAAATCCATACAGTCACACAGTGAATCTAAAAACCACGAAACTGGATATCTAACAACTATTTGACATTGCGGATCCAACAAAATTAGTTTCGTCGAATTCCGACTTCATTTGCAAAAGTGGCTATTTTTAAAGCTCTAAATAGCCTATTTAAATATATAAATATATTTAAATAAAATTAAATTAAATATAAATAAATTTATATTGCCGTATATATTCACCGAGGAATATCATACATCTCCAGGATAATTATATACTCGCTATTCCGAGTCCAGATTGAATCGATATTCAATTTACATTGAAAAATCCTTTTATAACGTATATAAAGCGTTACGAATTATAAAGGAAATTCCACAGCGACTTTTCTGAAATTTGATTTGGACGTACATCAAAATCTACACGATGAAATCCCGATTTTTCTCTTCCACTAGAAAGATATAGTCCACCAGCTCCACACGTTTCTTGTTTCACAGAAATCCGACTTAAAACGAATCCTGTACATCCAGTTGAAGTTCAAATCGCCAAAGCGCGAACTGCAGCGCCATTTCAAGCTCGATTTTAATTATAATAAAATTATACGTTCAAACTGTCGTCGATTGAATATATTCGTCAATATAATTCAACTCTAAGCTGAATTGATTCTAAGTGACGACCCCGTTCATCGAATATTGTGATTTCCAATATTTTTGATTATTTCTGAATTAAATATATTATTTAATTATTTAATTAAATTAATTATTCCATATTATTTAATTAAACCTCTATTTAATTCACTACATCACGATATATATAATTAAATAAATTAATTATAATACCCCTGACAGTGCGGGTCATTACATTCTTCCCCACTTAAAATAATTTCGTCCTCGAAATTGCTAAGTTAGAGGACGACCCTATATACTGGAACTCCTAAGATTTGTTTACCCCTTGTTTCTGATTTCAACTGAACCAATTAATATCGACTAAAATATTAATTCCTTCCGACTAACTAAAATTTTCAAAAATTCTGAAAATTTTCTAACACTTTAAACTTTCGAAAAATTTCGCCAGCACCTCCTTTGTACTGGTCAATAGCTCAACTCCAACTCGCCTCTCTGGGCCTTCTTCAACCCAAAAGAAAATCAAACAGCCAAGCGGCTTGCCGATTCGGCTCATCAACATCTCAAACCCATATGTAATATAAACTGGTACCTTTTTGTCGGGCACATCAATATCCTTTCCACCTGTTATCAATTCAGCGGATACAAGGATCATTCAAATCAAATTCCAATCTGCTTTTATCCACAACACAACCATTCGCCTTTAACCAAGCCAAATATCATTTCAACTCGAGTTTCTTCTTGATTCCCAACTCTTAACTTGATTATCACATCACACTTCAAATTTGAATCTCACAATCCAATTTGTCTTGATATCATTCTAATTCAATCTCAGTTACCACTTTACTGGCTTTACTTTAATTCAAATTTGCTTTCACAAATTTCTGTTAAATTTGTTTTTAATTTAAACAGCCATTCCCTGGGAGTTTTTAAATAGTTTACTCTTTTCAAAAATCAAATTTTCCTTCTTGAAATTCAACTGAGCCCATAATCAATATTCCATTAGTTAAATCACTTCTCCATTTCGTTATCAATATTTGTTAACCAAATATTTTCAATAACCATATTGACCTTTTATGTTATTAGGAAAACATTTCTGAATATCGCCTTCCTTTATTTTCTAAACTTTTAGAAAATATATGCTATTTAGAATTGGAAAATATTCCAATTTCTTATCTCTTTTCCGATCTCGGTTAGTTCTATACTTAGGAAATATTCTATATTCTATTTCCAATCTTACATTTCATTTGGGTTAAAACGGATGTTGTGTAAAACATCGTTACGACAACCCAAATACTATATTCAACTAACTCCTACTCACCATTGATCTTCGAGCCTGAAATCTTACTATTTATTTGTTAATAATGAAATCAATCAAGTTGGGGTATAACTACCTCTCAGACCTTGACTGAATAACATTTATAACGTCAAAACAGATATGACTACTTACTCGAAAAATCAACACCCTGCAACTACTTATTCACTTTTAAACACATATACATTTCCTCTTTCTATTTTTACTAGATTTTATTCTTAGTCTTCCTTTTTGATTTTACTATTCTATTTCTAAGTTCGTTTCCTTATCGACTTCCATATATATCGATACGTTGATTTCTAACTATCAGATTATCTTAAAAATATTCTATCTCCTTAAATTCCTGGAAAAATTCGCCATAACCTCCTTTGTACTAGGAGCATCGGGATATTTCAAATAGCCTCCCATGGCCCTTACCAATCCAAAAGAAAAAGAAAAAGCCAAGCGGCTTGCCGATACGGCGCATAAAATCTCATATATGAATTAAATACATACCTTTTGTCGAGCAATCTATTTATAACTCTTGCATTATCCTTATCCATACCTATCTCATGTATATTTATACATGTTCAATCTATTTTAAACTATACCTGATCGTTTTAACTCAGTTCGTTAATTAATTTGTTAATTAACTCTTTAGTCTATTTCACTTTTATATTTGAACATGACATGTTCAAATATATTTTAACTTGCTTATTAACTAATTTGAATCCATTTCGACTTACGCTTCATATTCAATTTCGAATATAAATCCTCAAATCCTCTTTGAATGCTATATTCAAATTCCATTTGCATTCTATTTGAATCCTATATTCAAATTCCTTTTTAACTCTATTTGAATTTTCCTAATTCAAATTCCATTTCAATTCTCTTATCCAAATTCTATACTTGAATTTCATTTCAATTCCCTTCGAATCTTCTATATTCAAATTTCAATTTTAATTCTATTTGAATCCTCTTTATTCAAATTTCATTTTCAATTCTATTTGAATCCTCGACATTCAAATTTCATTTTCAATTCTATTTGAATCCTCGACATTCAAATTTCATTTCACTTTCGATATTCAAATCCTATATTTGAAATCTCTTATATTTTCTATATCCAAACGCCATTTGAATCTCTATATTCAAATTCTATATCACTTCCATTGAGTTTCATATATTCAAACTCCATTTGAATTTCTATATTAAATTTTCCATTTGAATTCTCTTTATTCAAATCCTCTTTGAATTTTCTATATTCAAATCCTATGTTTGAACTTCCTTTATTCAAATTCCTTTTAAATAAGTCTCGGTTTCAATTCCTTTTGAAGTCGATATTTCTACCTTTGGAAAATAGATTTCCCTTTCAACTTCACTAGTATTTTTATTTCTACATTATCCAATGATAATTCTCTTCACTTCATTTATAAACTTCGTTTATAAAAGAACTATTTATAAACTTCGTTTATAAAGGAACTTCTCATTTTATTTCTTTTTAAACAAGTTAATATTTCAAATCTATTTAAAAGTTCAAATTCTATATTTTAAATCCCATTTTGAAATTCAACACAACTTGTTTTTCTCAAAACAAATTTAAAACAGTATCTCTGGTAGTAATTCGTCACATACAACTCGAAAATGAATACTGATAATGCAGCTGTCATCATTAGAATCTATTTTCCTGCGATCGAAGTGAGTTCAATACTATAAAACCATTTCTAAACATTTCCACTTTGAAATTCAATTCAAAATATAATTCACACTGTTTGTAAATCAATTTAAAATCTCCCAAGATCTTAAATTTTCCTTATTTTTTTATCCAAATCCATTTACAAACACTTATTCAATTCTCCAGAGTTTTAACTTCAATTTCTGGTTTAAATTTCAGATTTAACTCATCTGGTTTCACGTATTTCACTTATATGAATTCTGATTGGTTATTCACATAACCATTTAATTTATAATCTTACTCGATTATAATAACAACGAATATATCCAATATATTATAATTTTGATATATATATATATATATATATCTTCTCTATATCAAGATATACCTTGGCTAAACTTATTTTAATTTACCCTCTTTTCAAAACATATCGTGCCGACCCATCGTATTCAAGTGTTTAGTAACTCCTACCGATACAGTGGATCAAACTGATCGACCAGAACTCATAAACGACTCAACTAATGAATCTCCACAATATAAACAATTTTTTTTATCAATAACAAATACGTTCACTCGTATATATACACTCAATCTCAATCTAGGGTATTACTAACCCTATCTCTACCGAGTCACACCACAGAGCCAAGTAATTCTTAACTTAAGCTCTGATACTAACTGTAACGACCCGGATTTTGAGCGACTTTGGTTATCGACATAAGCACGATGTCGATAAACAAAACATCAAAAAATCCTGGTAATTAGTGAAAGAAATTAGAGGGTGAGGAAAGATAAGATAGAAAATTAGAATAGAAGAAGAAGAACACAACATCAGAGTAACACGAATCTCACAGCGGAACGAATAACATATAATATATGTAACATAACTTTGAAATATACATCTGTATTTGAATATACATCATTATCAAAGTACAGCACTTACAACACAGCGGAAATAACTATAGCTATATGATCCTGAAGCCTCCTGCTCCAGCTCTTCAACTATATCTGTAAAATCCCGACTACTTGACTGCCCATACAAATTTAGGCACCCAAGAGTTTAGGGAAAACAACAAAGTAAACTCCGGGTCAGTCATGGGACTGGTATGAGTAAAACAGTTTAAAAACAGTTCGAACAAGTAAACGATATCTTATAAGACCACGCCGCATAACGGAACGGGTTTTTCCCTTATGAGAATCCAAAATATCTTTATACCAAAAACCTTTTGATATTATAATAATGTCTATCAACCACAGTATATATATAATCATCTAGCAGAAACGCTTTCATCTCACATTCTACATATATAGTATATAATCAAAACCGCAAGCACGTATTGGGTAATGGATTTCCAACTATGACAAGGTATGGAACCACCTTTCGCTTGTGTACCTCTAGAGAGGAATACACTGGGTTCAACAAGAACATCTTGCAACCCGGCCACACATGACCGACCACTCATTTCGCTTGAGCGTATCGAATGTATATCACCAACAGTTGGGATCAGCAACCGTTTCCCGAATGGGACAACATCAACAATAGATTTTTAGAAGTAAATGAAACTCTAGATCAGGTGATTATACACCCTACTTCGGTGCGACCGACTTAGCCATGCTGCCTGCCCGATTTCTGTCATTTACCGGATGATGAGGCTAGAAGCTACGCTTTATCCTCATACCAGATTCACTTTGAATGCCACATCATCAAATCCATCAAATCACCGGTTGACGTCCTCAACCATACATTATGCGTTAGCTAAAAGAAGTTTCCTTCTCCGCTTCCACTCTTGGTACGGTTGGGGAAATCAATATACGTGATCGTCTGGAAATACTCTGTCAGACATCCGTCCATACAAGTCATCCAGGAATAGGATGAACCGAAAGCACTATTCTGTAAACAGGATAGCACTTGCATAACTCCGTCTTCATTTTCCTTTGGCATATATGATTCGCAACGCTTATGCCAATACAGAGTGGTTCTTTGGATAATAATCCAACCGGTCTCTCCATATTACCAACGTTAAAATGGTCAAAACTTCGATAGTTTGTGATTTAACTATCGAATAAAACAAGTGTGCAAACAACGATATTATTTCCAAATGGAAATTTATATCGATCAAACATCATTCAACATTTATCTCTTTATTTCATAAATTTACTTATCTCCTGTTTTCCTATATTCAATATTTCTTATTTTCTAAATTTAGAAAATATACGTTATTAATAATGGAAAACATTTCCATTTCTTGTTTTCTTTATTAGAAAACATTTCTGGTTTCTTATTTGGGAAACATTTCCAAAGCTTCTTCATTGGACTTAGACAGATGTTTAAACAAACCATCGCGATGCCAACTCAAACCGTTTCCTTTACGGCCGAACCTTAACTATTCTTTAGTTAAAAACGAAGCCAATCAAGTTGGGGTAGAACTACCTCTCAGACCTTAACTGAACAACATTTCTAACTTTGAAATAGGCAAAGTTCACTTGATATTTCTTTAACTAACTTCCTTACTTAACCCTCTTCGAATAGCTATACCCGATTGACTCTTTTCACTTAACTCTATTCGATTAACCCTTATCAGTTAACTCTATTCGACTACCACTATTGGACTAACGCTATTGATTTACTCATTTCACTTACTCTTTTCGAATAAACTATATTCGATAATTCCTTTTACTTTTTATTCGAATAACTATATTCGATTAACTCATTTGCTTCTATTCGAATAACTATATTCGATTTAACTCATTTGCTTCTACTCTAATCGATTAAACTAACATCGATTATCTCCTTTCAACTTTATTCTCTAATCGATTAACTAACATCGATTAACTTCTTTTAACTTTATTCTCTAATCGATTAACTAACATCGATTAACTAACATCGATTATCTCCTTTTAACTTTATTCTCTAATCGATTAACTAACATCGATTAACTTCTTTTAACTTTATCTCTAATCGATTAACTAACATCGATTAACTCCTTTTAACTTTAACTCTAATCGATTAAACTAACATCGATTAACTTCTTTTACTTTTATCTCTAATCTATTAAACTAACATCGATTAACTCCTTTTAACTTTATTTCTAATCGATTAAACTAACATCGATTAACTCCTTTTAACTTTATTTCTAATAAACTATTCATTTATAAAGATTTACTTTTTGTAACAGTTCTTCGCTTTACAAATGATTTCCCTTTTATAAAACTCTATTCGTTTTAAAAACGTTTTCCCTTTTTATTTATTTTCGAAATATTTCCTTTTATAAAATCTGTTGATTTTATAAAATCCCTTTATTTCAATATACATTGAAATAATTCTTTTTACATCCCAGGGTCTTTTATGATATTTAAAATATCGAATAAAAATGATCAACATCATTCCAACACCCATAATCCATAACAGATTATATAACACATCATATATCACAATATATGAAAACAGTAAAATAAATGTTGAGGAATCCAGTTGGATTCCTCCAACCTGTTTCCCTGTATCACAGATGTTAAACAATATAGATAACATCACTTTCAGTTCTATATGATACATTCTGTTAAACAGAATCAATATAAAAATTTAACTAACTGACTAGCAGTTCAATCAAACAGTCAACATACAGTCAATCAGCCAATATCTAACAGTTCTAAAAATACAACATGAAATTTATAAACTGTTCAGAGTTAGTGAGATTTACTCACATTTGCGCGTTAACCGTTAAATAACAGTTTGCGTTATTCGACTCAGTCGGACAATTTATTTCTCCATAAATTGTAATGAGCTCGGATTCACTCCCAGTCAGTCTCATTGTGTTGCTCCCGTCCATACGATCCCAACGCAACTTACGGTTCATCAATCTGATTACGTATGACCGAGATATTGCTTTTCAAAGTTTGTACTCTATTAAATATGAATTAAACTTAAACAAATTTAAATGGGCCTCACCCTAATTCTTCATCGGCCCATTAATACCCACAGTCCATGCCCTTAAACAATAACCCATACGTTTGCCTTCTCCCCCAAAACACTTCCGCATTCTCCCTGTACAAACATGGCCAACTCCCTCCTCCACTTATCTCCTCCTTCTTTCACTTTTAAATCGAACTAAAAACACCATACTTTATCTCGTTCGATCCTCTTCTCGACTGCACCCACGGATTCGAACTCGAACCCCAATTCGTCGTCGTGACCCTAGTTTTCCTCGACTGTCGCACTTCACCAGTGGCGACCGAAGATCCTCCAACCACCCTCATCTGCTGCGCCTTCATCCGACAAACCCTCCTCCGCCACTCGCTTGGCCTACAACGACCCCTAACTCTGATATGGTTCAACCCTAATGCGTCTGTACAATTTTGAGCAACACGAAAATGCATCGCACACCATACTGGTTATACCAGATTGAAGAGAATTGCTTTGTGAATGTAAATATATATGTAATATATTTTATAGGAATTTGGTTGGATTTCTCTTGATTTTTCTTTTTTGAAATTTCTTGCTGTGTTCGTTCAAATGGGGTATTATATAGGCTGTTGTGGTAGGTAAACTTTGTGGTTGAGGAGAGAGGTTGCGTGGCCTTCAATTTGGCCAGGAACAAATGTTGGATATTTAATTTTTACTTTATATATTTTATTTTCTCGATTTAATACTCGTCTGCGGTCCTTAAAAATCCCTGCGACCACATACGATACCCAAAATCACCGAACTGGACATGTAGCTAGAGTTCGCCATTACGGTCCCAACGAAACTGGTTTCGTCGAATTCCGACTTCGTATGCTAACACAGCGTATTTTTAACTGTCAAAATACTGACTGTTTCTCACTCTAAAAATCCGTACGGTCACACAGTGAATCTAAAAATCACGAAACTGGATATCTAACAACTATTTGACATTGTGGATCCAACAAAATTAGTTTCGTCGAATTCCGACTTCGTTTGCAAAAGTGGCTATTTTTAAAGCTCTAAATAGCCTATTTAAGTATATAAATATATATAAATAAAATTAAATTAAATATAAATAAATTTATATTGTCGTATATATTCACCGAGGAATATCATACATCTCCAGGATAATTATATACTCGCTATTCCGAGTCCAGATTGAATCGATATTCAATTTACATTGAAAAATCCTTTTATAACGTATATAAAGCATTACGAATTATAAAGGAAATTCCACAGCGACTTTTCTGAAATTTGATTTGGACGTACATCAAAATCTACACGACGAAATCCCGATTTTTCTCTTCCACTAGAAAGATATAGTCCACCAGCTCCACACGTTTCTTGTTTCACAGAAATTCGACTTAAAACGAATCCTGTACATCCAGTTGAAGTTCAAATCGCCAAATCGCGAACTGCAGCGCCATTTCAAGCTCGATTTTAATTATAATAAAATTATACGTTCAAACTGTCGTCGATTGAATATATTCGTCAATATAATTCAACTCTAAGCTGAATTGATTCTAAGTGACGACCCCGTTCATCGAATATTGTGATTTCCAATATTTTTGATTATTTCTGAATTAAATATATTATTTAATTATTTAATTAAATTAATTATTCCATATTATTTAATTAAACCTCTATTTAATTCACTACATCACGATATATATAATTAAATTAATTAATTATAATACCCCTGACAGTGCGGGTCATTACAAGGTATATCCTATTGATTGAATCTCCAACCTTTAGGTAGAAATCCTATGATTGTAAACAAGTGTTTGAGACATGTTATGTTTGATGGATGCAAGTGATTGCTAGTGGTTGCCCGTGGATGCATATACACACACGTTAGGCACTAGATCGGCTCAGTCACTCTCATACTGCAAATGGATGTATGTGCATTTTTTCTTTTTCTTTTAATGGATGAAAGTGGATGTATCATCATATGGATGTTTCATTTGGATGGATTATTATGCACCCATATAGAACTTACATGTTATAATAGGATTGTTGCATGCATGTTGGATTCATGGCACTAACATACATTGCATTAAGGAGGTCGACTGAATCAGTAAACCGCTTGATCTTCGCATTAGTATTGGGACATATACACACACCTTTGCATATGTTCATATAAGAATTAGAAGTCTTTAAGGACAATGGATGCCTATGATTGGTGGATGAGTATATGGTTGTGGATGGTAGGATATACATTCTTCTTAACTTGAAGATTTCGGGGACGAAATCCTTTGAGTAGGGGAGAACGTAACACCCCGTAATTTTAACAACACTAAAGAGAATAAATTAAAGAATAATTAATTTAATATTCAGAATTAAGGGAAATGGACTGCGCCATTTCTTTCGTCTCGAAATTTTGGTCAAGATAGACATTTGGTTTGCATAAAACGAACACTGTATGAAGAAGTTATGAAGGTTTGAAGTTTGTATACGCACAAGAGAATTATATATGTACAAACAAATCAAAATATTCAAATTAATTCAAAGTAGCCAAGCTGGAAGACCAAAAGCGGGAAAACAGTGAACCGACCGTTTCTGGGGGTCGACACGAGTCCCTACTGGGTTGACCCGGGGGGTCGACCCAGGCTCTTTGGGGTCGACCCCGGGGTCGACACCCAAAGTGGACTTGTTTTGTGGCTTGATTCATTGACCCTATGCTATAAATAAGGCCCCATTTCTCTTATTTCTCCATACCTAAATCAATGGAGAACAAGATGTTGCCTGCGCTCAGATTGAATCAAGTCTTTTTCAAATCTATTTTTCTTCAGCAATCTATTAAAGATGTGATTCAAACGTCTTCAGCCTTTCTCTATTTTTCAAGATCCAAACACTGTGATTTTAAGTTACTTTTAGATTTAAATAATTAAAAAGTAAAACATGATATGACTATAATTTGGATCTATGCCTGTAACTGCTTGGATCATATCATATCTATAATAATTTGTGAATCTATGATATTCTGACATAACTATGACTTGGATCTTAACCTTTATCATGTTAGATCTACCTTGATTATGATCTAAATTAACTATTTAGATCACCTTGTACCTATCATGTTTGTGGTTAAACTGGATCTGTTACTAGTTGGACATCTAAATTATTATTTAGATCTTATCATGCCTATTATGACATCCCTACTACGTTAGACACGGTTCTATTATCTCATGTTCACCAGATATGTTCTTATACGCCCATCTTATCAATATGCCATTATGTGTTTACATCAAGCTTGTCATTATGTTCATTTCTGTCCACTTCCCTCCTTTTCCCTTTTTTTTTAAAGTTAGGCTACCTTCGAGCCTAAGCATGTCACTGAAATATGCGATCGCGTTAAATTGGGAACGAGGGAAAAATGTTAGAATTGGGGCATAACTTGAATTGGGAAATTTGGGCATAATGTGAATCAAATAGGTGAATATGAAATTTAGGAATGTGAATATGGAATTTGGACATAAATTGAAATTGATTAAAAACCTAAAATTTGGGATATATGGTTCATTATGAACATAACTTGGGTAAGGGGTATGAAAACCTATAATGACATAGGTATAATTGATTAATAATGAAAATGCCTAGAATTACAATAATTGAAATTGTAATCACGCTTGGACACGAGATTATATTACACTTGTGGTGGAAGTCTGCCCAGAGCAGCCCGGCATAACCAGCGACAACAAGTGGTGAATCTAATGTGGGTGGTCTAAGTGCATTAACACGAGACGTGTTAAGGCACGAGGTTAAACCCGACTTGTGGAAGAAGTCTGCCCGGAGCCGCCGGGCATATCTAGCATCCACAGGTTGTAAGTTTAATGTGGGAGGTCTAGTGCATTACGACCATATATAGATATATGGTAATGAATTGTGGTAAACAGGGAATGATAGTAACCTATTATAACTAATTACTCTAATAAGAATGTTATATAATGGGTAGTCTTGTCCTAGGGACAAGTGGAAATTATAACATAGGTTATAATAAAAGGAATGAAAGCTTATTAGTAAACCTTAGTTAAGAAAACTAAGTTGATAAGTAAACGGTGTCAAGTTGTAGTGATACGTTGAACAGAAAACAGGTGAACTGAGATGAAGTATACTTAATTACATATTAAGTAAAACATGTTATTGTTACTATGGAATCAGATAATGAATAATACAAAGGGATTGTAAGATTACTTCTGTTAATTACATTCTAAAGAATAACATGTGATGGGGATTATTAATAAACTTAAATGGATTAAGTTATATTTATATGAAATTAATAATCAAGTGGAATTTTCGTAAGTGAAAAGAAGTCAATGTGAATGGGATAACCTGTTAGTCTGTAATACTTAACCTAGTTGTGTAACAACCCGTATTTTTGGGCAGTCAAATATTTAGTTTAATTTATTATATTAAATATTTTATTTGGAATATTAATGGATTTTAATATTTTTTTCATTATTAAAACGAAGTTTGAACGTTATATAATTATAAAACGAGCTCGAAATGGCACGACAGTTCGTACTATGGAGTTTTGAACTTCATTTGAATATGTAGGATCAGATATAAGTCGGATTTCTGTGAAATAAGAAACGTTGGAATCATGTTGATGATAATTTTCTAATGAAAGAGAAAAATCCAGATTTCGTGTTACAAATTGATAGTTATGGCCAAATCAGATTTTAAAATAGTCGCTATGGATTTGTTAATAAATTTTAACGTTTATTTGGATATCGTTAAATTTGAAAATATTAGTGTTGAGCTAAAAATTTCATATTTGCTTATATTTGAAGTGATATAATATCTTATTGAGATATATATGCTAATAATAATTTATTTACTTTTAAAATTGGATTGTTTTGGAATTTAATAAATATTATATTGATATTATATAAGCAGTATAAACAACCGTTTTTCAAATAGCCTTCGGTTTCGATGAAACGAACTTTATTGGAATGCATATAATTAATTTTTGTTATATTTCTAGTTTGGAGCAAATCAGAGATATTTTATCGGTGCGTGCAATTTAGAGATGAACCGATAAATTAAAGTAACATCGTTGTGCGAACGGAGTCAGAATTTAACGAAATTAATTCCAATCAACTCGAACCGCCAAAGCATACCGGTATGTGAAATTTTTATTATTTTCGGGGCTCGTACGTGATCAAACAAAATTATAACATCTAATCACGTGGAAATGGACATATTAATTATAGTTAAAATCTTTCGGACTGTATATTTCGTGCGTCCTTTTTTTCCTCTGTGTACCTACTTTCTTGCGTCCCAAACCAACGAATTACTTGGCCGCCAATCCATCTGAAACCTTCAGCCACACGTTTTGGAGAATCTCACCCTATACTGCAAACCTATACTACCCTAAACCACAAACGTGCCTTCCAAACTAAGTAAACCGTGCTAACCACGTCTCTGCCTTATATAAATTTAAGCTTTTCTGCTACTCATAGAACCTTCTCTTTACAAAACCTGAAGGCTCCAAAACCTTTCTTTCACAAAAACAAAGCCTCTATTCGAACTAATCTCGGGCGCACCGTGACATGGTATGGAGAGAAAAAAGACAGTGGAGTGTATATCTTCGGATAGGGATGGTGAAGTGGACTCATGGGCAGTGAGGGGATGTCGGCGCTGGTTGTGAGGAAGGTCGGAGACCAGTGTATAGGGGTGACGGTGATCATCTTGGAGAGGTGCTGTTTGGTTACTGGATTAAAGTGGGTTCAGGGAAGAACTGATTAACTACAGCGAAGTTGGTGGCCTAGTTTGGATGTTCTGGTGAAGTCGAGGGCTGGCTGTTGAGGTGGATTTTCGGGAGGAGGAGGTGACCGAGGGCGATGGGGTCATGGACGCTAAAAGTAGATTTGGAGGTGAGTCTGGTGGTGGGTTCCGATCTGAATCCGATTAAGTCAGAGAGGAGCACGGTGGGTTTCTTCGATTGAGTGCATGGTTTTTAGGACGGATGAAGCAAATAGTGGGAACAAGAGAAATTAACACCGTCTGCCTTCATTTTTGGGATTGAATGGAAGGAAGGTGCGGTGAGGAGTTACTGAACATAGCTGAAATAACAAAGGAACTGGGAACGAATTTGAGTGCCGAGCCAAATTCTTTGCTGAAGGGGTTTATTGGGAAGCAGCGTTTTGGAACGATGCTAAAATAGAAAAAGGGACGGAATCAAGGATTTTTGCGGTATGAGTAACGTTATTAACAACGTAAATAATTTTCTAGTATTCTATTAAAGAAATTAATGACGATAATTAAAGTTTGATATGTTATAGGACGTTACAGGTAGTCGGTGAGCACTTGGAACAGTTCGAACAAAGAGTTGCAGACCATCGAAAACTGTATGGTGCTGAATAGAATTGAATCGGCCCATTATCTTAACTCTAAAGTAATTAGTTTAGTAATTATAAAAGTTTATTAAGAAATTATTAAACTAAATTATAATCGTATTTCTTAGAACAACTTTGACTTGTGCAGAAGACGGAAGCAGGAAAAAAAAGAGAACAAAGGAAATCTATTGTTAAATTAAAAACTCATTTAATTTAATGGGAACCAGATCGTCGAATGAAATTCGGTGAGTTAAACTCACTCAGTATTTTTCCCATTTATATTTTATATAAATTGGGTTTTTATTTTGTGTGCTCCGTTTGCTGATGGTTGACCATTTGCTAATTATTTATCCATTTGTTGATTTAACCAATGAAGTTAAACCGTCGTTTAATTTCAGTAAAATACCAAAATCGTTATTTTTAACGCTTTAAACCAATAAAGGTAACTTACCTTGTTGGTCACGTTTATAAAATAAACGTGTTTAATTTGTTTGAATTGCTTGTGAATTGGTTGAAGTTAAAAGGGGCATTACTTATAATTATCAGTTAAATGGAATGATCTATTTGAAGATAACCATTTTGGATACAGGAAAGAACAGGATGGAGGGATCCAACGGGATTGCTCAAATATATTATTTATTTTCATATTATCATATGAACGGTCATGTTTGGGTGATTGATTTGAGTCTTGATCATTGGTTGGAAATTCAACCTGTGTTTGGTTTTAACCAATGGGTTATATTGGTTGAGTAATCGGCAGTAAATGGCCTAAAGGTAAATTGCTTTACTATCAGGTGGATCGATTGAACTGAAGTTATAAAATTTATTTTATAACTGGAGATAGATTTTGAAATATATTATTTTAAAATAAAAGTTATAAAAGGGAATAAATAAATATTTTATTTAATTAAGACTTTGGTTTATTATTAAATGATTTTATAAAGTCAATTTTGATGTTAATCAGATATATAATTACGAGTATAAGAAATAAATCGAACGGTTAAGCTTGGATAATCGTTTGTTGAGAAACGATTAAATGGTATTATTTAAATTAATTATATATTTAATTAATTTAAAGTGAGAACATAATGGGAATCGGTTAATGGAATGACCACGTTTAAGTTAATTAAATCGACCGTTTAATTAGGATTGATTAACAAATTAGCGAGTTTTTGAATAAAATAGTTTAATGAAATTTGTTTTACTTTAATAAGGTTTTAAAAGGGAATTACTAATTATTTTAGCCAATAAAGGGATTAACTACCTCTACAGTAGTTAATGATCTAAGTAAATTATTATTTTAATTAATAATAATTTAGTGCATTACTTTTTAATGGAAATTCTTTTAAACTAATCAAAGTTGAAATGAAGGCTAGTTGAATGGCGAAAAGAGTTTATGTATGGGTTTGATATTTAAAACCCAAATTTTTATAACAAAGTTATAAAGGGAATTTTTAAGTGAATATTCTAGCTTAAAATAAATGTTACTTAATTGTTTGAATTAAGTAAAGGGAAATTTAGATAAAAGGGTTTTATAATAAACCAGAGTTGTATAAAGTAGGTTTGAGGTGTTATATCGTTAATTCTAAATTAATGTTACTCTAAAATGGGATTAAGTAAAAGGGGGAATTGAATGAGATTTCCATAGCGGGATATAGTTAAATGGATTTGAAACGGGATTGGTAAAAGTGAATTTGATAGGAAAAGTGAATCATAAGAGTTGTAAACTAGTCTGAATTATAGAGTGAATTTGCTTTAAAAGAGTGAGGTGTTAAAAGTGGCGTTTTTATAAGAAGTTGCTAATTATTGAATTAAGAAAGGATGGTTATAACCGAGAAAGAGATTTTCATAATGATAAGAAGCTTTATGAAACTGTATTTTGAAGAAAATAGTTAAATGGAATTTGATTTGAGTTTGGAATAAAATATTGGTTTTTGGATTACAGCTCGTATCTATCTTAAGGTATGAACGTTGTTGATCAAGGTCTGAGAGGTAATTAAGATACCACAACGTGAACGACATCAGGATTGTAATAACCCGGAAAATGTGAACCAATTTAAAAAAAAATTAAATTGGTTAATACCAAAGAATTTGAATAATTGAAATAGCATATTTCAATAAGATAAAGAATGGGGTATAGTATTGCAGTTTGAAATTTTGAATACAAACTTTGTCTAACTGTACCGGGTGGAAAATATAACGGATTTTAGCGAAACTGAAAATATTTAAATCTGTTTATGAATACCTTTCTAACGAATCTGAAAAATCAAAGTTTCATAATGGGAATCAAAAGTTATGGCCGAATGAATTTTCAGAAAGGTCGCTATATAGCATATATAGCCCCTGAAAATTGATATTTTGCATACGACCTCGGAATTCGACGAAACCACTTTTGTTGGGTCCGGGATGTCAAACTATTGCTAGGTTTCAAATTTCATAATTTTTGAAGCTAGTATGTGAGCGGGGCAAAAGAAAATGTGATTGGTCGATTTCTGTTAAAATGGGTCGACCTAAAAATGGCCATTTTTCAAACGAGCTCAGAATTCGACGAAACTGGTTTTGTTAGGACCGTATCGTCAAAACAAAGCTAGATTTATTTTTCTGGAATTTTTTGATTCAGTTTGTGGCCCTGGCAAATTGAAATGTACGTTCAAATTAAATATTGAATGTTTTATATTTTAATTTGAAAAATAACTGTCTGTAACAGTCGAATTGGCCAACGAAACATATCCCATTGTGTCCGGAATGGGGGTATTTAGCTAGGGGCGACAGTCGTTGGGTTTGATTTCGAGTTCGTTTGTAAAAACACTATTTAGAATTTCCTATAAAGTCTCGACCAATAGGAATTTTTCTTTAAAAAAATAAATAAATAAAAATCTCAGAAACCCTAGCCGCCCCAGGCGATATCGACGATCCACATTGCTCGAAACTTCCCCTCGATTTTCCCGCCGCCACAGGCGAAGCTAGGCCGCGCCACCACCGCAGTTCGACGGCCCTTCCTCCCCTCTTCACATCCGACCAAACGCCGCCCTCCACCATCGCCTGTATCGCCTGAACCACCCCCAGGAAGTCAACGCCTTTCCAACGCCGCCCAGCCTTCCTCCGGCCACCGAGCTGACCCCACTCCTAGGCGCAGGCGCGCCTCTCCAAGCCCGAGGGCGTGGCACTACCTGATCGAAGCAACGATCGACGGATTTCACGAATTTTGCTAACCAAGTTTTGAACCTTCAAATAAAGGTACGGCCTTGTTTTTCTGAAATGAAAATAACACTTTTAAGTGTTGCAAAACTTTGAAAAATAATATCTTTTTTGTTCGTTAACGAAATTTGATGAAACAGGAGACACCGTGATCGCAAGGAGGCTCTCTACCACATAGAAGAAGCCGCGGATTTTTCTGATCTTCCTACGATTTTTAGCACTGTAAAAACCAATGTGAGGAATCTAAACTAAATTGTGTGAATGCAATCGCGTTGTATAAATTATATAAGCGAAGTGTAAATTATATACGCATTGTATACCTCATGTACATGTGTTGTATAAGTTATATTAGCGATGTATAAATTATACAAGCGTTGAATGAAACATATATTGTAACACCCCGCCTCCGCTAGGGTCACTCGCAAAGGAATGCACTAGCTTTAGAGGGGCATTATTGGTAAACATGCACAGAAATATCACAAGACAGAACATATATAAATAGCGGAAGTAAAATCAAACTTTCATAACATGAATAAATAAGGTCTAAAGCCTTTTACATCAGAGTACATCAAAACCTGTCTTGCAATAGTAAAGAAGCATAAAGACTTTTTAATAAATTATTCCCCAAGTAAAACAGTGAAGTAGCCATAGCCAAGAGAAGTCCAAGCCATCCATGATGACCTTCAAGAAGAAGAAGTCCGAACTAAACAGCATTGTTTCCTCCCTGAAGCCTGGGGGGAAACGGAAGAAAAGAGGCGAAACAAAACGGGTCAGTCAAAAAGACTGAGTAAGTCCTATCTACTTCCAGTATAAAAACAGGTAAAGGTAACATGACATGCATAAACTGAAAGTAAACATAAGGATAACTACAAGATAGATAAACTAAACCAGGGTAGCCGGTTGAACTACTGTGGCAAGGTGAACTAAGGTATCATGATAAACTACGGTGTTATGATAAGTCAAGGTATCACATCATCAGATTTCTATCGAGTACATTATCCCAAGGTATCTGCCCCGTCTAACATCCCACGGTATCTATTATGTATATTCTTCCTAGTTCTAACATGTATATTTGCTCTGCACCCTCCGTACTAGTATCCCAGCCTTGTTATGTGTTAACCATGAATGTCCCTTACTCAAAGTCGTGTAATGGTCCATGTCAACCTAATATATCGCATATATAGGTTACTCAAATCATATGTTTCTTTCCATGTATATAAGTTCAGTCCTTTGCCGTACCTCGTACGGGCTTCCTCATGTCGTATTATCCTTGAAATCGTTTGGACTGTCACCCTTGTTCTAGCTAGGCTCTTCCATATGAATCATCGTTTGAACTACTAGGACTTACGCCACCTAGCACCACTAGGGATTACGCTTACCTATTGCACGCTTTCGTATTTCGGTTTGGGTTAAACCACCTAGGCCACTAGGGAATACGCTAACCCTCAACCGCGCCCTTTTTCCCACGCATTCATCGTGAATCGTTTTTCTATTACTGTATGCACATGTATCACATCGTGCCACCCGAGTCCTGTCACAGGGCAAACCAAGAAATACAGGACTCGGTCGGGAGCTTTAGATTTATCTGCCGATGCAGATACTAAGGTCTGCTTTTCTACACGTGGCTATGGTCCCACGAGACCCCTC